>CM035129.1:147432346-148857846 GCA_020205605.1 Panax ginseng | reverse complement strand
ATTAAATTTAAATTAATATGAATTTATTTAATTTTGATTGATACAGTTATTATAATTGTATAGTATATATAGCAAAAACTCTATTAATCACAATTTTTTTTTAAAACTTTTATGTTATACTAATTTTGAAGTTTCGTTTTGATCTCAAAAGTCGAATTGTATCTCTAATTTTAAAAAGGAGGAAGTATTTTATTATTGTTTGATTTAAATTCAATTAGTATCTGTGAAGTTATTTTTTTCTATTTATTTTTATTCTAAATCATGTATTAATTCAAAAGATAATGAGAAAATTTTAAATTATGTATGTATAATGTATTAGTTTGAAAAGATGGTGAGAATGAATTATTAAAAGATTTGTGATATTCTAATAATAATAATTCTCATAAAACTAAATAATAAAGCACTGCGTTATTTGCAAATTGTCATTGTTATTAGCTCATCTTTTATCTTCTAAACTTTTTTGGGCAGTCAAGGGAGTTTGAAACAAGCAATTTATCTTGTCTTTTCAACTTTGTTTTAGTTACACAATTAGATACAAACTCACGCATTGCAACGGTATTATTCAATTTTTTAATAATAAATGTGTATGTACAATTAATAAATTAAAATATACTAAAAAGAGTAAATTGTTGTGCGATAATCAAATTTGAAAAACAAATAAATATACATTGTAAGAGGTAATGGTGAGAGTTTATCTATCTGTGCATTACACTATAAGAATGTGACTATTATTTTTAGGCTAGTGGCAAAATAAATGACCTCAACTTCTACTCTTTTATTTTTCTATTTTTTTTTTAATTTTTCTTGACCAAAGTGTAGACAACCGATTTATTTATCCCGTCCTTTACTACATTTGTAATTTGTTTACGGTAAAGAAAGGGTTGCCTCAACTTAACTTTTTACAATCCATAACAAAAAGAGAATAAAAGGGTATGCCAAGGTTTAAAAAATCTCTTAAAAATACAATTAGAAAGTCAATGCTCAAACTATTCAGTCCAAACATATAGCAAAATATTTGGGCAAACTACAAACTTAGAACCTCCATTCAAGAAACAACCTTCAATTGCATAGCCTGAAAACAAAATCAGTGTTCAAATTAGCAGTGCCACATTGTGAGGTAATTTTGAATAATGTGTATGAAACGCAGTACATGGCACAACCACCAAATTAAAAGACCCAATTTAAAAAAACAACCTAACATTCGTGTGCAAATATGTGTGTTTTGTAGGTGGTTGTTTCGTGTGTGTGCGCTACTGCTGTGAAAGAGAGACAGAGATATAGAGTGAAAACACAAATTAAACACCCATTGTAAAAAAAATAAATTTAAAACACCCAAAGTTAAACTGAAGTTGTCGTCAACTTTATAAGAAGACTTATGATGAAATAGATAAGAATTTTTAACTGAAGTTATTCGGAAACTTAAGTTAAAGATTTTAAGGTATAACTGATACTAATGGTTGATTCACTTGATAAAAAATTCATGATAAAAATAATTTTAATTTAAACCACAACTCGGTTGATTAAGTAAATTTAAACCAATCATGAAATTAAAAAACATCAAGATTAAAAATTTTAAAAAAGGAAAAAGAATATATTTACAACTTACATAATATGAGTACCAATTTGTCCTAATTCCTAATGAAAGATTTAAAAAAATATCTAAAAAATTCCCATGAGAACAGCCGAGAAGAAAAATTAAATCCATAATCACGCATTAAATCCCATAAAAGTTGAACAAAAAACCAAACCCATCCAATTGGAACCTCGATCCACCGAAATAAACAAAACCACCATTTTAATCAATAGTTCAACAAACCCATTCAATAAAAAAGTATTTGCTTTTCACAAAGGTGTTTGCTTCTAAATCTTTTCACAATAACAAATTAAAAAAAATCTAACAGTACCACTCAGTTTAAAATTCAATTTGAATCTTTTACCACAAACTTTTATGTAAAACATTTAAAAATGTAACTTTTATGTAAAACATTCATCAAAAACAGGGGGAATAAAACATGGTTTCCAACCACATATGGGTATTGAAAGTACTCATTTTAATAAAGCTTTTAATACTCATTTTCTACACCTCCCCTACAAAAGGCTATTTTATTGAAGGTACTTTGAAGACTGGTGATATAAAAAGCTATTTAAATTTTCAAATTACCCTTTATAAGACCTCAACCCGAAGTTCTTTTTAAGGTTAGGTATTTATAACAATTTTTCGTTACGTCGTGTCTTACTCTCAAACTATAAAGTATTTTTTCAAAGATATAACCATCCAAAATCTTCCGTTCCCGAGCATCACAAAAATCAAGTCATTTTTTTCTACTTGTTAGTGCTCCAAAGTCAATATAAGTCATCACCAAAATCAAGTCAATAAAATAAATTGCAAATAAGACCAGGGCAGTCATTAACACCATGTATCCAGGGCTTCATTTTGGTAGCATGGTTTCTGAAAGGAAGCAAATAATAATCGAGCGAGTGTAGGAATTCCTTCAAGAATGCCACTAACTTCTAATTTTAGTCCCTTCTAGAGAAATTAGATTACACAACTTTGGTTATTCAGTCATCTACAGGGCATTCAACAGGGCATTTAACATTAATTTAAGAATTGAGCCAGAACTGTAATGGAGAGTATTGATTATCACTGTTTCTCTCTCTCAATCATCCATAAGTTTGTTAGATATTAGAGGTTGAGTGTTTTGTTGAAAGATTAATTTGGTCTGCAAAAGGTAATGGGTGAATTTTAGCAGATTAACTAACGAATAAAACCTATTACCGACCAAGTATGCTCATTGAACTCTTCTTGTAATATACTACTCAAACATCAAACATATAATGGTAATTAGTGAAAAAACAGAATCAAACATCATATATCATTGAAAAATCATTTACTTAGTGAATTCCATGTAATGATATTTCTCTCAACCATTTCATCAAACACACATTATGCATAATCCATTCCACTAAAATTTGCATAAGTCGATGAATTTATTACCTGGGAAGGGGTCAATTTGAATACCAAATTAGGCTAAGAACCCATGGACTAACAAATCATTAGATCTTCAGAAATCTTGGAATGCTCCATGTCCGACAACTTGGGAACTGAGCAATATTTATCCAAAATGCAAAGTTTGTAAATTCGTAAGGCTTGCCAATAAATACAAATAGCAATCAAAACAAAGAAAAAGGTGTCATCCCTAAATGAGGAAAACTATTTTCCAATAAATGTTTCCTTCGACCAAAATGAAAAAGACAACATGAAAAAGTTACTTCCAGAATCACATTTGTTAATAACAGAATCATAAGCTTACAAAGTTGTTTTAGCAATCACAATAATAACACTTTCCTAAGAAAATCAAATTCTCCTCCTTAGCTGGAGTTATAAACATCTAGGGCAAAAATACAAAATTTGCTTAAGTCACTAATTGTCTTATTAGCTTAGAAATCTTTTATATACATTTATAAATACATATGTATAAATAATTATATGTACTTCAGCAAGAATTTTTAGCATAATTAGTGTAAAAAAAGTCTCGCGCCATCAGTAAAAGCTCCATTTTTGTCTATACAAGACAAAAGTCTAAAAAATCATAAGCTCCCTTTGTTCAAAGAATATAAGAGAAACTTACTAAAAGTCTAAAAAATTGTAAAAATTAAGGAGATAGCTAATCCTCTTTAGAAATGAGGCACTTACTTTTATATTTATAATTTTAAAAGTCATTTTACTAATAATTTTGGAACGAAATTAAAAAATATTTTTATCTTGTACTTCCTCCGTTCAAAAATATAAGACCATTATTGACTTTTTTAAGTCAACTTAAGACACTTTCAACCTAAAAATTGACATGGTTCATTAAAAATTATGAAACAATAAATCTTACAATGAATAGTACTTATTAGAAAGTTTATAATGCTTGGAATGTCATACTTAAATTCCATATTTGCATCACAACATTTAAGTAATTTTATTGACATGTTTAGAACATTTCTTTGTTTAAAACTGCACTCTAAATGCTAGAGAATATTTTTGAAAGATTATATTAAGTACTGTTTCTAAATGTGTTCTTTGAAGGACTAAAAATCAGTTTCTGAGACATGGTTTTGAACCATGACATTCAAAGTGGAATTGGGGTAGTATATAAATAAGCAGACAAAAAATTTGCCTAACAAAAGAGAAAATACACAAACCTCTCTTCCAAATTTATACCCATGCATGAAGTCCAATGTCCGCTTCATGCAAAGCGGGAGCATCATTAGTTCCATCTCCGATTACCGCTACCACCTCATTATGTATGCTCCTCAAATTCTTAACCAGCATGTGTTTGACTAAAGGCAAGGATCGAGCCATTACTTGCAATGCCATAAATTAGAAATCAAGTGCATCTTCTCAATTTACTGATTTAGCAAGTACTATTAAAATCAACTGTACACCTGAATTCTTGGTATTATTGCTTTCAGTTCATCTAGAGTTTTAGTGTAAAATTCTGGTCTTTCCATGGCCAAACCTCCTTCAGTGAGTATTCCACATTCTTTTGCAATGGCCTTGGCTGTGTTAATATTGTCACCAGTGACCATGCGCACAGTAATATTATCACCAATGAATAAACTCTAGCTGCAACTATATGTTGTCTAAAACTATAAAACAACCATTTATAGTAAAATCTAGTCTCTGAACAGCAAGAACCTATCTTGTCTGTGGTATCTTTGTTGCTAATATGATTTTTTTTTATTCAGTGACGTGTTAGATGAGGTGGATATACTTTATAGTGATAAATTAAGAGATAACATAAGAACGTATGCACATAAATTTATAATCTTATAAGAACGTATCAGCTTAAATATTACTCTCTCCGTCCCAGGATAAAAGTCTTGGTGGACTTTTCACGCATATTAAGAAGAGGAATGAAATGACAAAATTACCTATAATAATATGTCATTAATTATGGAGAGAGAATTAGAATAAGAAAAGTATGAGATATTTAATGTTACGGGTATAATAGGAAAAAATATGTAAAAGTTTGGTTATTAAAGGAAAGTAGACATTTAACATGAGATTAACCAAAATAGTAATAAGGACTTTTATAATGGGATGGATGGAGTACAAATTATGCAGATAATAATTTAATGAATTCAAGTTAGCAACAGTTCTAGATTATCAGATCATACACATAATTAACATTTTAACACAAACTCAGATTAACAAAATAGAACATAATCCACTAAAATAAAGAGAACAAATACTTACAAGGCAGCAGATACGACATAAACTATAGCAAGAAGCCACTTTCATTATGTGCATAAAAATGAGCATACTAACTTTATCTTTCCTCCCACCAAGTATGTAGGTCTTTAGAACCTTATACATCGGAATGAGCAATTATATAGCTCTGGAGATGCTCCTAGTGGAGGCGTGGCTTTACCTTTCATACTGGTTCAGGTAAATTTGATTGGCAAATTATTTGTTTTGCATTGTGGGGCTATGTTAAAATCCATTAGCATACTTATCCGTTATGATTAAGGGTAGATCACTTCAATTATGCTCCTCCAGCGTGATTGAAGCTCTACCCATCACCAACTTTTGTCATAGGTGGGGCCGTTGGCACCCTTTCAATTTCTTGTTTATTGGCATGAACTTGTTGGGCTATGTTACAAATACCTTGGTTTATTTATCTAACTGGAGGTTCAGGCATTTATAATAGATTTGTAATTATCTACTATTCATGATGCTATAAATATTTTTGGGTCGTGGAAAACCATCCTCCGTTTGTATACATCTAGCTGGAAGAAACTGGTCCCTTAGTCCTCTCTGTCTGATTCGCACTCTGCTAAGTGAATTACCTTCAGGTCTTTTATCTCTAAGTATGTGAGGTCTTTTTCCATGTAACATTACTTCAGGGTTTTAGGAGGAGATTTGATTTAATCAAGGAGCAATGTACACTTGCTTAGAGACCAGTTTTTTAAAATACAACAAAAATACTGAAATATATATATTTTTTGTAATTTGTTACAAGTTGAAAAGATTTCAAGTCATGGTAGACTACAAACAATACAAAAATCAAATAAAAAAGATGGGCTAATTGTGACCAAAAGCTAGTGGACACCGTAATTACTCCTGAGATACACATATTCTTCAATAAAATTTTCAGATATGAACAAATCTTCAAAACAAGAATGCTAGAGAATAAGCCACCACTACCGGTGATCATCTTGCATCAAAATCTGAATAGATCTACCATCACAAATTCTGGAAACATCCTCCATGGTTGTCAGAAGTTGATTTATAATTAATAAACCAAAATCTCCTTTTAGGCTTTTACAACTACCACGACAAAAACTACTGTAGATTCTTAAATTATCTTCCTGAATGATTAAAGTTTGCATTTGGCAAATTCTGTCACTTCTCACATGTGAACCTAACGCCCACATGGATAGTTCAATTATTGCAACAAAGAACAACACCTTAAAAGAATGAAATCATTTGCAGGAACCACAAGATTATTTACATGGTGCATGTCATTAAGAACTTTCAATAAAACAAACTACTACTACCTTTTGTTTTCGGACAATTATTTGGAACAACAAAAAATCACAGCTACCATAGGAATTTCCTTCATGCGACAAATTTAATACGAATTAAGTTACAAAAGCTAAGTCCAAGCAAGATTTAGTCAGTGTATCATTTCTGGAAGGCCAACCCACAACCCTTCCTGAGAATGATAACACCCACAATAACAATCTTTAGAGCATACCAAACATTATTTGTATAACATCCACAATAACAATCTTTAAAGCAAACCAAACATTATAACAATCACAAGCAACATTTCACATTGAAACCCAACATACTATATACACATATCTATGGTGTACACACATAAATACAAAATTATGTAATCACTCATATAGTGGAAGCAAAAAATAGTCTTACATTAGGCCGAGCTCTTTTGGGTCTGGACCGCCGTAGCTCCTGCAACTTATCAGCGTTAGCAACTCCCAAAACTGCCAATTCAAATGTCCCAAAATTGCCGATAACATTCTTCTCCGATTCCAAGCTCACATAGGCTTCAACCCGATTAGGTGCCGCCGGCGAAACCAATTGTCTAGAATTAAACATTAAGCCCAATTCAGCCGGAACGAATCGAACCCACAAGCCGAAACCACTAAAGAACCATTTTTTACAGCTCTGTCATGGTACGATGCTTCCATAAATTCCGGTTCACCACATATGTCCAAGTAATCGGTGCCGCACTCCGTGCAGGTGACAACAACTGGCTCTCCGTAGAGGCGAAACGGGCCGACGCAGTTGAGTATGAGCTTGGTTTGGGCGGCGAGGCGGCGGAGGGAAGCTGGATCGGAGGTGTCAGCGGTGAGAATGGGGATGGACGGTGGTGGGTTCGGGTGGGCGGCCCAAGACAGGGCTTGGGATAATTTAGATGGGTTCCGGCCAGCTAAAGCTAGGGTTTTGAGTGGGGAAGATGGGGTGTTGAGGAATTTTAGGGCTTCTCTGATTACATTTGGGGCTAATTATTCTTTCTCGTTTGAACGCCAAAATTGAAGATAGGATTCCAGTTGTTATTTGAACGAATTTGAACGCCAAAATTGAAGATAGAATAGGTTTCCGGTTGTTATTTGAACGCCAAAGTGAAGATAGAATTCCAGTTGTTATTTTAGAGCAGCACTGTTGTGAAGAGTATTTTGATAAAGGATATTTAGTAACATTAACTAGAATGGATATTTAAAAGGACAGACGTTAATATATTGTGTTATGTATTGTAATTTAGTATATATAATAGATAATAGATGACAATTTTTTTTTTTTTACAATTATTTAATTTCAAATTTGTAGATTTAGAAAATATTCATAATTTTTGGTAAACCGCCATAATCATTCAAAAAAACCCCTAAGAGCATTCACAATAATTTTCTTATATTTATCCCTATTCTATAGTGTTATTGAGTTATTCTGTAAAATAGGAATTTAATTTTTTATTATGTACCAAACATGTTCCTTATATTGTTTCCTTAAAAGTTAAAATTTAAAAATTCCAATAGTCAAAACATTAAATTAATAATAATCTTATAATTTATAAAAGAGAGTATAATTTATTAATTACATTCTACTTTAAAATAATTTTTATTTTATTTTAAATTTTAAGTAATTTATGGAATGAATATTGAATGGATTGTAGTTGCAAATGTATCAATATTAACTTTTAAAAAATTAATTTGTAATATTTTTAAATTTAAATTTAATATGATACATTTAAAATTTGAAAATAATAAATTTTATAATTAATAGTACTTTTATAATATTTATAATTATATTGACATAAATTAAATAAATTTATATCAATTTTAAATTTGAATACGTTTGAAATTAATTTTTTTAAAATAAGTAAATATTAAGTTTATAATTTGAAAATAAAGTAGTAAAAAAATGTAAGATGTGTATGATTGATGAGTTGTCAACTTAAATGAGGGTGTGAATGTCATTTTGTATATATAGAGAACGGTCTTCTGACTCCCTCACACTGAAAAGTAAAATCCTATATAAGAATTAAAATAGAGAGTCAAATAAAAATAAGGAAGCTGATTTATTGATGTATTCTTTAAAATTGAGAATAGAGAATTGATTAGGGAAACCGTTATTAATACTCTAAAGAATCTCTCCCTCCCCCACTCCACCCCCTCTTCAAAACCAGAAGCTTTCTTTGATAAGAATCGACACAAACTTTCTTTGATAAGAATCGACACGAGCTTTATAATAAAGCTCCTCCGAATGTTCAATGGGATCAAGAGAGAGAAATCATGTCTTCGTCCATAGGATCTCAAGTACCCGAATCGATCAAAATTGAGAAAACTGGCTCTCGTTATGTATACTCCACTCGCTCGTTTTTAGTTTTCTTGCTCGCTAACGCCTTCCTTCAACTGACTTTGGGATCTTTCCTTTCTTCAAACGGGCAAGGCTCTAAAGGTCCCTAATGGCTTGCTGCCATGGCTGATGAATTTACTGTTTTTGTGCACAACAATACTTGGCGGCTTGTACCCAATCAGAATGTTGTCGGCTGGCTGCAAGTGAATTTTCAGTAAAAAAAGAAGCAGCAAATATCGCCCCCCACGTTCAACAGTCCAAGGAGCCTAGCTCCCAGTTCCCAACCATTGAACCGAATAACCCGTATATCCTCAGTGTTGCATTTACATTAAAAAGTAAATAAATAAATTGATTCTAGCAAATGTACCAAACATGCATACAACAAAGGATCAAGCTGATACCTTATTGCATCCCCACAAAAAAGCTTCCAAAACTTGCAACAAGGATAAATATGATACTTTCTTGAATCTCCATATTGGTGAATCTCTTGCCCCAAAAAGTGAATTTGAATATATATCACATATATGACAAATATTTATCCATATGATGATCAGATCTTTACTACATTCAATAAGACTCGATAACAACACTAACAATTCAAAACTAGGGAATAATGACAAAACTTGCAAGTTCAGAAAACTTTTGGTGAGAAATATAGAACATCTTAAAGAGCAAACATTCCAACAATGTAATTATTAAACCAAAAGTTTTTTTCACCTCTGTTAATGCAGTTTAACTGCCAAAGAGGTATAAACCATTAAGGAACATAAAAGTTAATTATAATATCCAGAATTGAACTGACTCAGAAAGATGCCACCAAAATACCCAGTCCTTGCTTCTTTTGTTTTTGTTGAAGCAAGACGTATAATATTCAGCTAATACAAATATGCCGAGTACCATTCCACGTCTATATCCAAAGATATAGGGCTTTCCATTCGGGTTTTGTTCTTCTTTCCCAAATCGGTATTTGCTTTCCTTCCTTTTTCCCTACCCATCACATCAGATGAATCAATCAAGATTACCAGCACTTGATCTCAGCCAAATGACCGAAAAATGGTACACATTTGTCAACCGCTTATTTGGTTGACATTCCATAGGATAGGTTAGAATCGGATCCATAGTCACTGAAACCAGTACATTCTTTAAAGGAGCATCACATGCAGAATAGCTAGTTCGCTTCCATTAACTATGACATGCAGTCATAGAATGTTAGGTAATTGGTGTCAATACGCCGTCAGCACACACTAAATGATACCAGTCCCAAATCCTGGGTCTAGACCATTAAGGAATCATACGTTGATTCCTTGTGACAAGATCGCAGGAAACCAGATTCCAGCAATCCACTAAATACACACTCCTCCAGTTTCATGGGGCCCTAGTCAGGTGACACTAATGTTATAAAGACTGGTGAAAGATCAGTCCATGCTCTTTAATGTTCTGCACTCTGGGTTCAGACGAGCAATTCCATGGTTCCTTCGTGACCATGACTACAGATGACCTGCAAGGCCAATAAGCCGACAAAATTCAGCAGACCCAATCCACAGACCAAAGAAGAAGTGTAACTGTGTAAGAGATTCAGAAAGAAAGGAAAAGAAGAAAAAATGTTTCAAATATCTGTATACTGCAGTGGAAACGTTTTCACATTTATACAGCTGAGGAATTCATATGTACAAACAACAAACCCTGTTAGAAAAAGGAATAACTCTTCCTATTCTTGGGAAACTAAGATCTATGTGCCCCAACCGAGTCCTTGATATTTAAGCTAGATTGCCAAAAAGTAGTTAAACTCCATACAACTGTTAAAGATAATATAGGTATGTTACTATATTTAACTCTTAATAAAGGTACATGAACAAAGTGTCTTCTAGAAAAAGTAGTGCCATCCGCTAGAAAAAGTATTGACATCAACTAGGAAAAATTGTCGTCTGCTAGACTTTCCAGACGAAGATATTAAATTCTTTTTAATCGTTGCTGTCAAAAATCTGGATGGATGGCTTCATACGGGTTGGCTGAAAATAGGGCCTTAACGAATGCTGACTATGGATCACTTTTATAAATGTACATATGCTCAATACATTATTAAATATTCCAGTCCATTGATACTTAGGGGGTGCTTGTTTAGAACTTAATGAGTCTGAATGAGTCTAGATCTGAACGAATACATCATTTAGAGTGTTTGTTTATAAGTTGTGAAATCTGAATGGGACTGAATAGATCTGACCGATTCTTTTAAAATCGGCTGAATAGAATTGAGAGATATTTTTTAACCCAAATAACCCATCGCTTCTCTGCAGCTTTGATCGTTTGGTTCTCCTCTTGATTATCCATCGCCGTTCTCTCTTCTTCTCTTACCTCCACTGCAACTTCGATTCGTCTCTATCTCCACCGTAACTTCGATCTACGATCTATCCCCATATATGGACAACCTACGCGGTAACGAAGGAGCACCACCGCCTCCATTTCCATCTCCATCTCTGCCGCTGGTCACCGCCATCTTTTCCTACCTCCTTTTTGGTTGAGTCCCTCCAAGTCCTATTTTTTTTTTTTTTCATTTTATGGAATTTCGAATTGATTTGGATATTTTTGAAACTATTTTAAGGATCTTTTGAAAAATTGGGGATTGAAATTGTGTTTTGGAAAATTAACTCATCAAAATGTAAATTATATAATATTTTGGAACATCTAATTGATTTGGAGGGTGAGTTTAGTTTTAAATTAAATTGGGTATATATTTTGACTTGGTATAGTTATGGAAGAATATTGGATAGTAGTGTAACAATGTGCATTTCAGCTACACAAATGTCTTCAACCCATGCTCCATTTTACATTGTAAAGGAGGATTGAGGAGATTCAAGATTCTGTAAGTTCATTCCAAATTCCTACTATTTTGAACTTTAACTTTTGAATTGAAAGCTTTAATCTATGATTTATATATTATCATGCAATAAATTCTTTTGCCCAATATCTATCCTAGCATTTGATGATTACTTGCCTGGTCAGATTGATAAATTCCAGTCTACTTTTCATCAATGGGAGGGCATGTTGGCAAATAATAAAGAGCAACCTCATCTCACAAAAGAGCTTCTTGCTGGTTCTGAGAACATTCAGTGTGGTAGGTATGCTACTGAATTTGTTAAGTCCACTTAAGTTTCATCAATTTCTTTTTATGCTTAGAGAATGACACCAAAACATACGATATAAGTTTCTTTTTACCAAGTGACAAACCTTGTTTGAAATTGACACCAAATATAACCCTGCCATCTTAGACATGAAAATGTGAATTGAAAGATTTCATGATGCTTAACCATATGTAACTTGATCAATTAATGATCAAAGAAATTATATACCATCATTTGCTCACTGATTTTCAAAAAATTAGTTATACATGTGGCATTTATCTGCCATATTATGAAGTAAATGCTATAGAGTAGAGTGAGGATAAAATAATGAATATCAGTTTGTTACCTCAACCCATGCTTTGTTACTATATTGATAAGCATATCACAGTGTGAGATTATTGCAACGTAGTGGACACTTATAGTCTCGTATATATCATTGGCTATTTAATGTTGTAGTAGCTAGGAACAAAGACTAATTCTAGTTTTGTTGTAAAGCATATGTATAATTTGATTTTGTTAGTTTTCAGAAATAAGATAGAAATAAGATGTGAATGTTGAAACTTCTTGTCATATTCTGGAAATTTTTACTCATGCTTCCTTCTGGTTTTGTTGTGCCAATACCACACCCTTTAACTTTAATAACTAGAATTTCTGATTCATGATTATATTAAGTTCAGAACTAAAATAAATCCTACTTCGATCATTGATCTTAGTTGCTTCATAGTTGCCAAACTCCCTACTATAGATTAGTGGGAAAATCATAACCCTCCATTATAATAGTTTTCGTCTCAAGTTTTCTACTATAATTTTCATTTATTCTTCACATTTTATTTTTCAGCATGAATTAATTTTAAAATATTGAAATGTCTGATGATTTTAAATAGTAATGCTCATGTCTACAATCTAGCATATTAGCATATGAGAGACCATGTTTCTGTGACTAATGAGTGATTTAGATATGTAACATGCAAGAACTATTTAGAGAATAAATGTTGTAGTTTTGAAGTTATTTGTTTGCAAAAGGTTTTTAATGCTCGACATAAACTATGTTTCTTGTGTTTTTCACATTTGCAGTTCGTGTTAGTTTCTTATGTTTTCCTACAGCTCGGCATACATTTTGAACCTCTGGTTTATTTTTTTTGTAATTGTATTCACAGGGCGAGGTTCAACATGATTTAGAGCTCAACTTGACATGATTTGGAGCTCACTTGGACTTTTGTGCGAGACATGCTTTAAGGTATCCGTAAGTAGTAAATGAAAGATATCCCTAAGTAGTAAATGACTTTAGTTATGGAGTTCCTTTCGGACACTTTTGCTTTGTATTATATGTAACAAATATTTCATTTTATTATATTATTGTGGATAAACTTTGAACTCAGAATGTTAGATTAATAGAAAATTTGGTGTTTGATAACATATGTATTAATTCAATTGATGTTTCAATACATGATGGGGATGGTGTTTGATATTGAAGTTTGACATTTGATCGTTTTGTTTAATTAAATTATTTTATTTTGAAGATTATGGATTTCCAGGTTTTGTAAGTATTATTATTAAAATAAAAATTATTAATTATTGTGACGGTTCATAGCGTTGAAAATGCTTGAAGACATATCAATAGAGTTTGTTTGTATAGGTTAAATAAAAATTCAATACCTTGTTTAAATTATTTATTTTTATGTTGTATAATGAATATTGTATTTAATTTTTTTTAGTACGCAAGACAAAATTATATACTTGTTCAACATAGTTTAGAGGGGTAAAATAGTAAAAGACTGTTATTCAGATGTTTCAGACATCAATTATCAAATAACTTTTTTCATTCAGTATTCAGTTTCATTCAACTCATTCAAATTGCTTAAACATTTAGAACTGTTTTATTCATTTTTATCAAACCACCCCTTAATCCTATAAATATATTTATTGCAAGTATCTGATAGACTATAGAGAGGGTAATTGTTTATCTCAACCCAGCACTAATTCTCTAAACTGGAGGAGCCATTTTTTCAGATAAGCCAAAGCAACATCATGCGCTTTCCATATGTCAATATATAACTAAGATCGTTAAACTGCACACTTGGAGTTTAAGGAACATAAATTACCTCATAATTGCTAAAGTAATAACTTGCAAGGTCAGGTTTGGAGTCTGTCACTCAAGTAGCAGGTACTCTTAATCCTGCAATTAATGAATGGCTGATATAAAACGCAAACATCTCAAGAAAATTAAGAAAACTAAACCTATATACTTAATACTAAATCACAAGTTGTACCTCCAGAGAAGTAACTTGTTCCGCTTACAATCATCCTGCAGTTTAATCAGACCCACTACTTTGAGGGAACTGAGGAAGAAGAGCAGGAGTTATACTCCGTGGTCGTCCAAAAGATGGGGGCATGCCTGAGGAAATCACTGAATGAATGTAATTGGTTTCAATTAACTTTATAACAAACTCTATTCCAGTGTCATCAATTATTCTTTTGAGGCTCAAATAGCCATCAATACTTTTAAGTGAAGAAAACTGCATAGCATTTTGAAATTAATTCTGAAAATTTCATAAAATATCTTGATCTTTCTCTACATACATATTCACATCTTTAACAACCTAAATAGGGTAATCTCTCTGCTTTTTTATTTTTATTTATTTAACCTTTAATCATTTTATGTGGATTTTCTTCGGATATATAACATCTCTCAAGTGTTAGTTCTGTTTCTTTACACAAATTTATTGTTCTCCCTAAAATGATATTCGTATAACGTAGAAGAAACTAGAGAAGGGTCCACCAAGTGACAGCCAAGGTCCCACAGATATTAAAACTTTTGTTTGGTTGACAGTTCTCAATTGTCTCAATGAATTGTTGCAAAGACAAGGCCATACAAATGTGTGAGTCTGTATATGTGTATCATGAGCAAAGTTTGGAATCTCATGAGAATCCCTTTTGCATTGTTGTACAGCGAGAAGTTTATGGATTTTCTATTAGATTTTTTGAGGCTCAGATGTCGCTTAATCTTTGGAGAATTTGCTTTGTGTAATGTTTTGTGAGCCACAAGGATGTCAAGATTCTTTAGAGGTGTTCTTGTTTTGCAATTTTATACAATATATGGACTGAAAGGGATGCTAAAGTTTTCGATGATAGCCATCTCTCTTACTCTCCTTTAAGACGGTTTCATTTCTAGCATCACTTTGAGCTTCGGCTATGGCCTATGGGAGCTTTTAGAGAAGTTGCTCTTTCAGATGTTCATAGAGATTGACATGCAATGGTTCATTAATTTTTCTTTATTTTCCTACTTGTATTTCGTTGGAGGACTCCTTGTCCTCTCTTTTTATATTCTCTCTTCTATCTACAAAACTTCTTTTATCTAAAAAAACAGTGAGGGAATCCCCATAATGACAACTTTCTTGGATCACTAAAATAGAACTGTGATCATTAGCTGAAGAACCGGCATTATCAAAATGGTCTAGGTTATGAACAGTGAAGAAAATTATGATGGAGGTCAAGAGCAGTTCATCACAGTACAAAGATGCATAATATGAGCACGTGCATACAGGTGGTGTATGTATTGGACTGTAGTTTTTGTTTGCCTGAACATGGTAGTGAAAAAATAGTTCAAACACGTAGGTATTAATTACCTGTAAGGTATGGTGCTTGAATTGCAGGAATAGTATCTGACATTACGCCACTGACATTCGGTCTGCCATATTGCACTAGATGTGGACCTGGCATCACCAAACCCTGGATGGGCCTGTACCCAAGGCTGCCAGGGTGACCCAATTGACCATATGAATATGCATTTGTGTTTACTGCACCTGGTACATTATACATTTGAGGTTGATGCTGGCCCATATATGAACTGTAGAAACCCTGGAAAAGACAAATAAAAGTCATCACACCCGTAGGAACATTCTTTTTTAATCAAAGGCTCTAGAAATTTTGGTCCCTAATAACATATGCATTTCAAATTGCAGCTGAGAATTGAAATTTAATCTTATTGACCTGTGCGTACATGTACTCGGGCCCATATGCAGAATACCTGTCAAAAGAAGAATGATTGAATCACAAACTCAGAATGTGTAGACGCTGCATAATCAGATAAATTAGCATTTCAAGAAATCTCATATGAGAAACAAGCTTTTACCTTTGTAGATAAGGCAGATATTCAAATCATGACGACTCATAAAATCAACAAGCCATCATATATCATTAGTAATAACAGAATCGTATATCAATAACAATAGGCTGTGGAAAGAATTAAAGAAAATTACACCACAAGGTGGATACAAAACTAATGCATGAGAGAGAGAGAGAGAGTGAGAGAGAGGTAGGGAGGGTACAAATCTTTTCATACGATAAAGATAATCTAACATACAATTTCATGCCAATCACAAGCCTTTTACTTTTACACCAAAATTTGATGAATTTCTCAAGATTAGGCAATGATATCTCTACAGAATGAAAAACCTACTTAAATTAACCATAGTAAAATAGTAACGCACTTCAATCTAGACGTTTTAAGAATAAAAGCAGGTCTAATCATTCTGACAAGCTAAACAACAATAAAGATTAATTGAGCTTATTGCTAGCATTTAAGAAGTCACCGGACATGTGACCGTCCCCTAATTGCCATGTCCAACATAGGCACACGTTGGAGCATAGGAGACAAATGCACCATTTCAACGATAGTAAGTTGCTATAGTTTGACCTAGGAAAGCTCTCCAGAGATGTTCTTTCCAATCTTGGGATTGGAATGCCTCACTCTTGACTCAAACAAATTCAAATAATTGCAAAAGCTACAATTTAACCGATAAACTTTGGATAACAAGTAACAACAGAAACTCCTGTGCTTCAAGACTCATAACTCACCCATACGGAAGATATGGGAATCCGGACTGATAGCTGTAAGAAACTGGTTGATGATAACTAGGGCTTCCAGTGTTCGGCCCCCTAAGTGTTTGCGAACTTCCAAAATGGGGAACTGCTGATCTTATATGCCCTACAATAACCAAAAGGCAACATTGAAGGATGAAATACAAATCAACTAACACTTATATTTCTTTTTTTTTCTCCTATTTTAAACTCCCTTGGTCACAGTTTCAGTGTCAAGGTTAAAAACCATGTTTGTGGCATAGATTTAACGTGCCTATGACACACACACATGTATATCTCATTTTTTTTAATCGCACTGAAGATGCTAAAGAAAAATTTAAAATAAAACATAAATAATACATCTTTCTTAACTACAGAAAGTTGCAAAATTATGTAACCTATCTTTGGCAGCTCAATTCCAATCCTTGGAATTGGAATTGAGGGACAAATTTTAACTAAATTTCAACTATATAGAATTGCAAACGTGCTTTCAATTCAAATTCTATAGCTTTAAATTGAGTAACCGTGTTGACTTTAATATACAGAAGCTATCACAAGGCCCACTTGTCAACTAAGTTTTCTCTGCTGGAATTCAAGGTAGTCGTTGGAAAAAAAAATGCCTATGACTGATCTACTTCTTTTCCAAATTAAGATCATAATTTGAGGGTCCTTTGTAGCTTATACTCTGGATGGAGCTTATATTCCAATGGGCTCAATTTAGCCAATTATGGAGTAAACTAATTTATTCCACCGATAAAATTACTCATAGTCCAGACTTAAGCCTAACAAAGAATAGGAGATAGGATCAACTGAATGCACAAAGGTTAATCTATTTTAAGTACCAAGAGATTGTACCATAAGGCAGTGATGGCGGAGGCCGCCCAAGTGACGCCAAATTACAGTTTGCCTTCCTACCATCTATGACTGGACTTGGATCAGCGCAAGCCCTCTTTGCAGCTTCAGGATCACTAAATGTCACCTAAGTTCATTAAACCATGGATTATTAGAGCTTCAATAAAATAATCATTCACAGAACAAACATGAAAAAGGGAGAGTATACTGCAAAACAAAATATCACAGGGCAATAAAATTAAATACAACTTCAAAGCCCGTAGAATTATTTCCAAAAGGAAAAAGAAAACAGATGGTATCTCAAAAGACCCTATTATTGCTAACTATGTCTAAGAGGAGTTGTCAGGAAAATCATACAACAGATCAAGTAAGCACCAAATATGCCACTTCTTCTTCTACCTGTTTGGTCAGTATAAGAAAATTTTAGTACCTCGAACAGGTCCATAACCCATATATATATATATGTTCTAACATGTCAATGACAAGCACATATTAGGAATGAAGACTTGACCCCAAATTAGCCTTAAGTTGTTGAACAACTATGAAACAAATATGCAATATGAATCATATGATTCATTTTTTCCTCTTCGCAAAACTCGAAGAAATAAACTAAACAAAAATACATCTTGAAATTATGTATCTTGGAGTTAAATTCATTAATATATAAACCTAAGTACGAGTGCCACTACCACATTTGCTGATCTCCCCGCGAAATCGAATAGTGTGTCTGTGACATTATTGATTCATCAAAAACCACGAGGCTGAAGGATTGCAGTTAAGGAAATCTGGAATGAAGGGAGTCATGCCCCTTCATTTTGAAACTTATAGCTTGTATGACTTCATGACGTTTTATTACATAGGTAAAATCAGAAATGACAATGAATATATGACTAGGGCATGTGCAGTGAAAACGGCGTCGATGATATTATGATGATTGTGGTGGCAGGTCAAAAGAGAGATGAATGGTGGTGGTAGTCCCAACTCATGACAGTGGCATAGAGGTCTAGAGGATAGTAGTCCAAGTGATGGTAGTATGAACATAATTAGCACATTCTATGACAATCACTAATTGTAAGCATATGACTCTATAGCAATGTATAGCTGAAAGATAAATGAACATTTGGATTCAAGATGGTGTTCTGATACCAATACATAATTATGTTTTTTTCATTTTATTTGGTCTTTTGTGTTTCATAGTCTTCCTCCCTAAATTAATGTTATTAAGTAGTTTATTTATTATAATTCATGTACCTAGGGCTGGAGGGATGTTCCATGACAACTATATAAGGGTTAGGATTATGAAGCTAAAAGCAAATTGAGTTATTTGGAGATTTTTATACAAATCAAGTATTCTTGTTTGCTTTGGCTCTATCTCTTTGGTGGATTTTCATTGTGCGAGTGTTTTATTCTGAGCGTTCTCTTTTGTTTTCTTCTCTTTTTTCATCACCCGGTGTAAGTTTGGTATCATGAGCCAGGTTTTGATGGCCAATCGTCGTCGTCGCGATCCTACCATTGAAGAAACACTGGTACACGAACAAGACCTTCGTGACATTGAAATAGATGATTTGAGAAGACAAGTGCAGCATCTCCAGGAGCGTTTACAACGCTTCGAACCTTCGAAACATGATAATTCGGGTCATGAGTCAGAAGATGATTTATCGAGTGGAGAAGAGTATGTTAACCCCTTTCATCATGCTCGTGCCCAAGGGATGAAGAGGATTCTCTACCCCATCGGCCTCAAAGATATCAAAATTATCAACGAGATGATAACATCAAGGTTGAAATTCTAGAATTTGAAGGAATAATGCATAGGGATGATTTCATTGATTGGTTCAATAATGTGGAGCGTATTTTTTATTACAAAAATGTGACTGATGATTGTAAGGTAAAGCTAGTTGCCATTAAACTGAAATGCATGCCTCAATTTGATGGGAGCATCTCAAAAAGCAGCGTGCACGTGAAGGAAAACAAAAAATCGTCACTCTGCAAAAGATGAAGAAAGAACTTATGAAGAAATTCTTGTCGGATCATTACATGCAAGACGCATTTCTTAAATTCCATAATTTTAAGCAAGGTGAGCTTTCTGTGGAAGAATATACCGCTGAATTTGATCATCTTATGATGCAGTGTGACTTATCCAAACCGGAAGAACAAACTGTTGCTCGCTACCTTGGTGGGCTTAAGCTGGAAATTAGCAATGTTATCGAATTACAACCTTATTGGACTTACAATGATATTTTCAAGTTAGAAATAATAGTGGAGCGACAACTCAAAGGCGGAAGTAAGAATTGATTTTGGAATCGTGGCGGTGTTTTCAACATCCAAATCTTCACCAACATCAAAGGTTAGTAGCTCAAAAGCCCCTACGAAGCAAGATGGAAAGACGAGTTCAACTCGACCAACATCATCCAACTCAAATTCTCGCCAATGTTTCAAATGTCATGGATTTGAGCATATTGCTTCTGAGTGTCCTAATCGCAAAATCGTCTCAATAGTTGAAGAGGAGGCCAATGAGGACGTTGATGAAGAATCACTTTCTAATGAAGGGGACGAAGACGATATCACTTACGGAGACCAAGGTGAATCTCTAGTCATTTGTCGCAGCTTGAATGCAATCCATTTGGAGGAAGATAGTTGGTTTTGAAACAATATTTTTCACACTCGTTGCACTTCGCATGGCAAGGTGTGTGATGTTATCATTGATGGTGGAAGTTGTGAGAATGTGGTGGCTACAAAAATGGTGGAGAAGCTTCACTTAAAGACAAAGGAGCATCCACAACCTTATAAGCTTTCTTGGATTTGCTAGGGAAATGAGGTACAAGTAAACAAAAGGTGCTTGGTACAATTTTCTATTGGTAAAAATTATAAAGATGAAATATGGTGTGATGTTGTTCCCATGGATGCTTGTCATTTGCTTCTTTGAAGGCCTTGGCAATATGATCGGAAAGTTATTCATGATGGTTTCAAGAATACACACTTTTCACAAAGATGTTAAAGTAACATTAGGCCCTTCGAAGCTTAAAAGTACCCCTATAGCTTCGAAGGCATAAATCATTTAATCTCAAAAGTTGAAATCGACAAAGCTTTAGTAGAGGAAGATGAGATTTTTGTGCTCGTAGTAATGGAAGAAAATGAAGCAAGACAAGAAGTCCCACCAATAATGGAACCGCTCTTACAAGAATTTCATGATGTTGTCCCCGAAGAAATTCCATTTGGCCTTCCTCCTATAAGGGACATTCAACATTGCATTGATTTTTGTTCCCGATGCTATGCTTCCAAACAAGGCAGCCTATCGCATGAATTCTAATAAACACAAAGAACTTCAAAGGCAAGTTGATGAGTTATTAGCCAAAGGATTGATAAGGGAAAGTATGAGTTCTTGTGTCGTTCTTGCACTCCTAGTTCTAAAGAAAGATGGCTCTTGGTGCATGCGTGTTGATAGTAGAGTCGTGAATAGATAACCATCAAGTACTGATTTCATATTCCTCGCCTTGACGATTTGCTTGATCAACTCTATGGTGCCTCGATCTTCTCTAAAGTTAATCTCTGAAGTGGTTATCACCAAATTCGCATGAGGGTGGGCAATGAATGGAAAACCGCTTACAAGACAAAGGATGGACTATTTGAATGGATGGTAATGTCGTTTAAACTTTCTAATGCTCCTAGTACTTTTATTTTTATGAGACTCATGAATCACATCTTCAAGCCATTTATTGGTAAATTTGTTGTGGTTTACTTTGATGATATTCTTGTTTATAGCAAAAATCAAAATCAACACTTGGAACATCTTCGGCAAGTTATTAATGTGCTAAGGGAGCAAAAGTTGTTTGACAACTTGAAGAAATGTCATTTCTTGACAAATAGCCTCATCTTTTTGGGCTATGTTGTCTCCAACGAAAGCATAAAAATGGATCCAAGTAAGGTCGAAACAATTATTAGTTGGCCTATTCTTGCTTCCCTTTATGATAATCGAAGCTTTCATGGGCTTGCCTCTTTCTATCGGCGATTTTTTAAGGGTTTTAGCACTATTATTTCTCCTATCACCGAATGCTTAAAGGGAGGAACTTTCAAGCGGTCTCAAGAGACAAAAAAAAGTTTTGAGCTCTTAAAGCAGAAGGTAATGGAGACTCTTATTCTCACATTCCCATATTTTGAAAAAGTTTTTGAAATTGGTTGTGATGCTTTAAATTTGGGTATTGGTGTGTTCCTTAGCAAAGAAGGGAAGCCGATTACCATTCTTTAGTGAAAAGTTGAATAAATACCGCATAAAGTACTCTACTTAGACCTGGCAAACGAGCCGGAATGGCCCAAATAGGTCAGGCCGGGCCAAAACAGACCAAGTTTTGGTGGGCTAAAAAGTGAACTCCAAAGCTCGCGGGCTTGGACTGATTTATGACTAAATTTTGACACACTTATGGGTCGAGCCCAAACAGGTCTGGCCATCGCCGGGCCATTGGTGGACCGGGCCAAAACGGCCCAGATTTTGATGGGCTGAAAAAATGAAGCCCAAAGCCCGTGTTTTGCCGGCCAGCCCGCGAGCTTGGGCCGATTTTTGCCAAGTCTAACTCTACTTATGACAAAAAATTTATGCCATTGTTAGAGCCTTGGAGCATTGGTAACATTATCTCGTGTCCAAAGAGTTTATTCTCTTTTCGGATCATGAAGCATTAAGTATATAAATGGACAACACAAGCTCAACATGCGACATGCAAAGTGAGTTGAATTTCTTCAAGCCTTTAATTTTGTTATCAAAGCATAAATCGGGAGAACTCAACAAAGTAACGGATACTTTAAGTCGAAAGCACTCTTTACTAACCACAATGCAAGTAAAATCCTAGGCTTTGAAGTCCTTAAAGAACTTTACAAGGATGATCCTTTCTTTGGGAAGATTTGGGAAGAGTTCTTAAAAGGCCCGTATCAAAACTTTTTAATGTAAGATGAGTTTCTCTTCATGAAGAATCGATTATGTATTCCCGAATGTTCTTTAAAAGAAGCCATAATTATTAAAGCTCATGTAGAGGACTTGCTGGAAACTTTGGGAGAGATAAAACTTTTTCTCTTGTTGAGGAAAAATTCTTTTGGCCTAAACTTGAAAGGGACATTATGCTGCATATTGAAAGTTGTAGAATTTGTCATACTGCTAAGGACAAGCTCAAAACACCAGTTTATACACACCTTTACCAGTTCCAATAGCTCCTTGGGAAGATGTGAGTCTAAACTTTGTGGTGGGTTTACCCCGAACTCATAAACAAAGACATATCATGGTGGTTGTGGACCGGTTCTCCAAAATGGCGCATTTCGTACCATGTAGCAAGACTTTGGATGCTTCTCATGTGGTTGATTTATATTTCCGAGAGATTGTTAAACTTCATGGTGTTCCAAAAACAATAACTTCGAATCGTGATTCGAAGTTTGTGGGACATTTTTAGCGTACTCTTTTGAGAAAGCTTGGGACAAAGTTGCAATTTAGCTCTTCCCATCATCCACAAACGAATGGCCAAATCGAAGTGGTTAATCGGAGCTTGGGAAATCTCTTGAGAAGCTTAGTGGGAAACCTTGTTTTGGCTCAAATCAAGCTTGCTTACAACCGAACATTAAGTCAAACGACCGGAACTAGCCCTTTTGAATTAGTTTACGGGAGAAATTCTATTAGTCCTTTAGACTTGGCTCCCCTTCCTGTTTCTCATCACTTTAGTGGAGATGCAGAAGACAAGTCAGACACATCAAGAAGTTGCATGAGCAAGTCTGTGATTGCATTATCAAGCAAAATGAAAAATACTGAAATCAAGCGAATAAACATCGGAAACCCGCTGCATTCAAGGAATGTGACTTGTTATGGATTCATCTCCGTAAAGAATGATTCCCTCGAGGGCGTCATGGAAAACTCAAGTCCAAGGTTGATGGTCCTTTCAAAGTTCTTCAATGGATTGGGGAAAATGCGTACAAATTTTCAATGTTGCGGACCTTCCTCCTTATTTTGAAGAAAACAATCTAGATTCGGTGGAGAATCCTTTTCAACCGGGGGAGAATGATACCAATGCATAATTATGTTTTTTTCATTGTATTTGGTCTTTTGTCTCATAGTTTTCCTCCCTAAATTAATGTTATTAAGTAGTTTATTTATTATAATTCATGTACCTAGGGCTGTAGGGATGTTCCATGACAACTATATAAGGGTTAGGCTTGTGAAGTTCAACGAAGATTGAGTTATTTGGAGATTTTTATACAAATCAAGTGTTCTTGTTTGCTTTGGCTCTATCTCTTTGGTGGATTTCCATTGAGTGCGAGTGTTTGGCTCTCTTGTGTTTCCTTCTCTTTTTTCATCTCCCGGTGTCATGTTCCATGCGTGATCCCTTCATTTTAGAAAGAGAGGTTTTTGGGTCTGTCTGTCTGTCTTTCTTTCATATCAAATTCAGTTCTAAATCAAAAAAGCTATTAACCATATAGCATAGCTCTTCATTCCTTATACCAGTGCTCTGTGCACCAATTGCCCTTCGAACTACCTATCAGTATTCTTTGATTAACAATTCTAAAACAAAGCACGAAGTAACATAGTTGACATATACTATCATGAAAACTTTCCAACATTCATTCAAATGCATACAAAGTAAATTCCAAGTATTATAAAATGGAACTAAAAATCGTATTTATAGTTTGTTTGTTTCATAGAGATTGATCAATTACCCAAATTACCATGTAACAATATTGTTTGCTACACAAGTATGTCTCAAAGACCCATACTTATCAGTTATCACATATGTCAATTATGATCCAAATTCTACTAAGGAGCACTTAAAGATGCTAATTTCGAGACCAAAAATATATGCTTAATTCAGTACTAGTAACACAGTAAAACAATTGAAGCAAATACTCACAAAGCCATAGCCTTTTGATCGACCGGTATGCTTATCCGTGATAACAACTGCCTCAAGAATCTCCCCAAACTTCTCAAAGTAACTATGCAGTGTCTCACTCTTTGTTTCCCATGCTAGCCCTCCCACAAACACCTTCGTATAAGTGGTGTCCCCAAACGGATAATTCAAGAAGTGCAAACCCGACCCAGCTCCCCGAATCGGTTGATATGCCATGAAAAAGCAGCAGAGCTCAGTACAAATTTCTTTACACAGAAGAATATATAGAGACCCAAATCAGAATTAAGACGAGCCAGAAGCTGAAAGGTGTTTTTCATAAGGTGAATTTACAGATCATGAAGAAGGCAGAAAAGAGAAACCCTTGTAGAACCCTAAAAAACAATGAGAGAGAAATAGAGAAGTGAGGACAAAAGGGAATAGGAGGTACTGAAGTATTGCCGGAACATTCATGATTGACATGCGGGTTGGTTTTGTTAGAGAGAGAAACTGAGCTAACGTGTGTACAGAAGAAACTTTGGTGGTGGAGTTGTAATTAATTAATTAATTAGGGAGTAATCAATAGGTAAAAACAGTAGTAATTTAAATGACAACAACGTAGTACTCTTCTTGCGGGTAAATATCAAGAATTTTTAATTATATTCTTGTCTACTAATGCTACATACATAAATTATTTTATAAATAATTGATGTGACATACTCTTTTTTTATTAATAAATTATTTTAATATAATTTTCGATCTTAGCATATACGATGAGATAAAATATATTATATCAATTTGTAGAAGAATAGTAATACATTCTTGTAGCATTATTCATTCAAACCAGAATTATTGTCTATAATAATTTATTTATTTATTTATTATTTTATGGAAAGAATTAATCTTACAAATGGACAAAATACACTAGCAGTTGGTGAATGCTGTGATTTTAAAATACGTACAAGATTTGTTTATATGGACAGGATAATGATCAACGAGTTGGGTGTAGCGCAAGTCTTCTCACTTTCTCAAGAAAGGGACTCCCGCATCGCATAGGACGATGGAGGTGATGACGTGGAAATAAATAATATGCTGCTATTATTGTTTTCTTTCATTTTAACAACATTTACGTTACTTTTTACTTTTAAATTTTATTTATTTCTATTAAATTTTACCCCCTCACTTTTTATATTTTATTTCATAATTATATGTACTCGCGCTCTTAACGCGGGTGAATAGGTATTAATATTTTAAATAGTTATAATATTATTGACTAGTTAATTCATTTATACTAATTGAAATTTATAATTTTGAAAATTAAAGTAAAATTATTATTTTTATGAAACGGAGGTAGTATTAATTTTGGTGTGACAATTTTGCATGTGTATAGTACTAGTATTTAGGAGAAATGCAATTAATTTATTTTTAGTTTTCCTTTTTATTCCTATGGCGTTTCACTTTGCGAAGCAATTTCTATGGTAAAGAAATTAATAGAGGAAATTTCATTAAATAATAATAATACCTTAATTATCAAGGTGCTACGATTTGTCGCTCTACAATCCACATGACATTCAAAGTTACAATCTACGATGGTCCAAGTTTGAGGCATCATATATATTTTTCATTTTTTATATTTGATTAGTAGGAACTCAACTGTTTTTTATTTTATTATTTTTAGAGCTAATAGTTTGCAAGTTGTACTATATATATATATATATATATATATATATATATGTATATAGTTTTAATCATGGTGTGGGGGTGATATTATTTTTGCATAACTAAGGTTGTAAGTGAACCAAATAATTCAGGCTCGATTCGGTTCGACTCATAAAAATAAAAGCGAGATTCGAATTCATTAATAGCATGATCCAAATCTGAGCATACAAAATTGTTCGAATAAAAGTATGAGTAGAATTTGAACAAGGTTATACTCGACTCGTTTAAAATTTAAATTGCTCAAATTTTTTATTGTGATTTGATACAGATTCGAGTCAGATCGAATTCGAGTAATAAATATTCGAGTCGAGTTAAATATGAGTATAATTTTTTAAATACAACTCAAATTCGAATATAAAATTAATGTTTCAAGTTAAATTCGAACAACTTTATATTAATTTTGATTAGACTCATTTACACAATTAAACATAGTAACTTTTTGTAGGTAAAATACGGGGCCAAAGCCCCAAAAAAAAAGTTATATCAAAGCCATGTGCGAGCGGCTAAGCGCAAAACACCTGTCAAATCTCCCTGTAAAAGAAGACGAAAGTCTAGTTAGATTATCATCAAGGAACGTGAAGTTGGTCTGACTATCAATAGCCTCAAGTATTTCCCTAACGAAAAAGACGTTGCATCCGAATGGAATGGACGAAGCTCACAAACCGAATTAAATAGAGCATTATCAAATCCACTATCCTTTTTCTTTTCTTTTTGGAAATGACCCCTCGAACTATATCTGAACCCAACCTTAGAATTACCTTTTCATATCCCAAACTCCAAGCCGAACATAATGGCACCCCGTAAGGCACCCCAAACACCATCTAAGAAACTTCATAACCAGACCCCCGCAACCCAACATTCTTGGATTACCCCCTCAAAGCATTGTCACTAAAGATCAACTGACCAACTATTTCTTCTTTGCTAAACCTCCGATCCCCTCACCTTAGCTGCTAAATTAAAAGCCTGCTTACAATTCATGTGCCTCAATCACTTAAAAGTCGCGGCCCAATTCGCGATTCAGCCATCAATATCAATATCGTGTTTCGACTTTGGGCCAGTCGAGGGGATAGCTCCGGGTGAGAGTCAATACATGCATATACAAGAAAAACAATGGAGGATAAGAACTCTAGTATTTTAATAAGAGAAAAATCAGTTACCTCCAATTGTAATGTATCCGATTCTCATATACTCGTTCTTCTGTTTTGCGTGTCACCGACCCCCCTAACACCATCCCACTGCAAATAGCTTACCTGCTGATCCCATCACCAGTTTTTCACCGCGGGCCGATTCTGTCTAATCCTCATTAATACAATGCAGGATAACAGTCAAAGTTCTATCTTTGTCATTATCATCGGTCAAAGCCCAAATAAAAATATTATTCACCAAATGGTTGGCATTAATGACCTTGGTCCAATATTTTCAAGCACCTGCGCCAACACGTATGAAAAGTATTATAAATTTCAACAAAGACAATGTTTACTTACAAGTCTATTTTTAAAAACAATTAAACACGAGACTTGTAATTAATAATTCATTGCAAACAAACATAGTCCAAACGATTCAACATCTCTACAATTTTATTATCCGTACACCTGTTATTTCACCACCGCCATAACATCCAACACCCAGTTTCAATCAAAGTTCCCCAAAAGCAGTCTTGCATAACTTTGTTAAAAGTGGGACTAGAATATAGATTTCTTGTTGTAATTTCTATTCTTTCGGTATTAAAGCTAGATATACATTCTTAAAACAAACATTTCTAAGAAAAAAAAATATTTGTTGATAATCGGGAATTTTTTAACCGCAGTCGAAGTAATCTCCATAAATCCGAGTCAATCTTTTCATACGGGCTTTCCAGGGCGACCTTGAGCCGGTTGGGGTTTAGAGTCCTACTATAAATGCGAAAATTTTCAACAGAATTATGATTGTGTATATGTGCATACATGAGATAAGTATGAATTAAGAAATGTTCAACTTTAATTTATTCTATCGGCTTAAATATGAATTAGTATCCTAAACTATAGGTCATATTCCACTTCAGTGATTCATCTTTTAATTTTGTCAATTAGATGATTGAACTATTAATTTTTTTCAATTGTAACAAATTAAACATGCCATGTCAGAAATTACTGACGTGGCTACTTGTGTGGGGCCAAAGGAAGCTGGTGTGGCAAAAAAAATAATTTTTTAATTATGAATTAAATAAATCTAATTTTATAGAGGATAAATTGGTCTAACAATAATTAACATAAAACAAATTAATTTATAAATTTAAAACAAGTTACAAATAATATTTAAAATAAAAATATACTAAAAAGTAAAAATCTTTAAATGTTTTAGTATATCACAAACTTAGAAAGAAAAACAAAAAAAATTAAACATATCAGAGAAAATCAAATCATACATAACAACTGTATCTTTTGCCAAAATCGATCAGATCTACTCTTTTAAATCCATCATCAACAACCATATTCTTCAAGCCACCCATTTTTTCACATAACACAACACAATCGGAGAAGATAAATCCAACAAGAGTCAGACGGAAACCCGGCAACAATGGCAAGATCGGAATCTTCTTCTCTTTTTCTATCCCTTTCACAGTTCCACGAATTTTTTGTTTTGTCTCTTACAATGACTGTTGAAAAAAGTAGGCGATGAAGAGGATGATGGTTGTACAGATCTGGAGGTTGAAGAAGATGAAGAGTTCGTCGCTGCTTCCTGACTTCCGGATCTGGAGGTTGTACAGATTGGGATTTTTCTTCTTTGTTTGCTTCTAGTCGCTGCTTTCTGACTTCGTTCTTCCTCCCTATTAAAAAAATCTTCATACCCAAACCCAAACAGAAACCCAAATGAAATTTTAATTCGTTTCAGAGCTTACACCAATTAAGTTAATGCTTGATAAAATTTTTGATTTCTGGGTTTATTATTTGGAGGTATTAAATTTATTTATGTGTATAAATTATTGGTATGAATGGTAGTTTAATTAGTATTTTTGTGTATTTTCGCCATGTTAGTTTCTTTTTTACTTTATGATATGTGGTTGTGTTCTTTGAATAACAAAGGGGTCTGTGAAGAAGAAAATAAAAATGGAGACGAGGGTTGTTCAAAAATGGTAAGTGTAAGATTTAATTTGAGAAAGAAGACGAAGAACATAAGATGGAAGAATTTTTTTTTGTATTGTATGATTTAATGGTTTTTGGCTGCAGATCTTGATCTTCAATGTTTGGCTAAAAGGGGTTTTTGATCGATTTTTAATGGTTTTAGATTTTGTTGTTTTGATTGATTTGATCAATTTTCTGATTGTTTGGAAGTTTTAATTAGTTTTGATGTATTAAATGTAAGACTCTAATTTTTATGAATAAAGATAAATTTTTTATAATTATCATTTTTGAATATTATGAAATTAATTTGATATAATATTATATAACAGAGGTAATATTTATAAATTTTACAATACGTAAAGTTGTTATATAATATTCGATTTCATTTAATATTCGTTTTAATGAGAGAATATTCGACGACTACCAATCATTAATTGACCCCACAATTGAAATTATTATCGGATCGAGAAAACGACAAAAATATTTTTATGAAAATAACGGCGGAAGTTTTACCATTAATCTGTTGAAACACCCTGTGTTAAAAAAGACTGAGAATCTGCGCGATTCATAAAGAAGACACAAGATTGATTATTGACGCTTTACATTGAAAGTCACTCATTTTGTTCAATTATTATTTCAAGAATTGTTGCGATAGTATCTCACATTAATTGATTCAATTATTATCGATATTTTATATATTATTAAATCAACAATTGAGACGACGAAGTTATTAATATTATTATTCGCAATATTAACGACGCTTAGTAAGTTTTGCCAAGAAGAGGTTTGGTCACCTAATTGCGCGTCAATATGGAGAAATCCTTATTGGAAAGCTCTCTCTTTCCTAGAACAACCCTACGATTAATAGTGTGAATTATAATAATGATGATGAAATTTTATTTTTTAATATTATTAATGTAATAAAAATGAAAAACTTTTTATATAAAACATAATACTTTTTATAAAGTTATTCGCTTTTATTAGATTATAAATAGAATATATTATATTCTATTATGCATAGTATTTTGTATAATAAAAATTTTTTATATAAAATAGTAATACTTTTATAAAGTTATCTGCTTTATTGTATAATAATTAGAATATATTATATTCTATTACGCATAAGTATTCAGATAAATACCGAATAGTGTTTGCAGATAGTAAAATCTTTTTATATAAAATGTAATACTTTTATAAAGTTATTCGTTTTATTAGATTATAAATAAAATATATTATATTTTATTGTAAATCAATCTGACCGTCCGCTTAAAAAGTAAATCAATCCTGACCGATTCAGAATTAGTTCTTATTCAATCAATTCTTCTATAAATAGAAAGCTCATTCCTTCATTATTTCTTACTTAATTCTTTCAAACTATAGATAGAAGCGTAGAGAGAATTCTTCTTCTATAATCTTGGCGTATTTCTTTAGATTTTAAGAAAAGTTTTGAAGCGTAGTGCAAGTTTCTTCAAGATATCCCTATATCTCGTAACTCCTTTCCATGGAGCAACACATAACAACACATGATCTCCTATATCGAATTTCACGTCTTTTTGATGAAGATCAACATAACTCTTTTGTCGATCTTGTGAGGTTTTTATACGTTATCGGATCGTTTGAATCTTTTCAGTAGTCATATACGTACTCAACTCCCGGCCCCAACAACGTTGCTTCACCCACCTCTTCCCAAATATATTGGAGAAACGACACTTTCTTCCATACAACGCCTCAAATGGAGCCATGCCAATCTTGGTTTGATAACTGTTGTTGTAAGAAAACTCCACCAATGGTAAGAACTTGTCCCAACTTTCCTTGAAGTCAAGGACACAGAGTCTTAATAAATCTTCAAGAGTTTGAATAGTCCTCTCTGATTGTCCGTCCGTCTGAGGATGATATGCCATACTAAATCGTAAATCCGTGCCCATAGCTTTTTGTAAACTAACCAAAAATCATAAAGTAAATCTTGGGTCTCGATCCGAAACTATGGATACTGGCATACCATACAGTCTTACAATCTCGTTTATGTATATACGAGCAAGACGTTCAAGTGTATAAGTTTCTTGTATTGATAAGAAATGAGCAGACTTGGTCAATCTATCAACAATGACCCAAATTGCATCTATGCCTTGAGAAACCTTGAAAAAACCAGTAACGAAATCCATGGTAATGTGCTCTCACTTCCATTCTGGAATTTCTAGTGGTTGCAATAGACCTTTTGGTACTTGATGTTCCGCCTTGACTCGTTGACAAGTTAGATACCTTGTGTAAGACCCCGAATTTTATGAAATAAAAGTATTTAATTTTTTTATAATTATTATTCAGTAAATGGTTAAATTGATAAAAGTTTAAAGTTAAGGGTGATATATGTAAAATTTTCAAAATACGCAAGTGGTTATAAAATACTCATTTATGTCGGGAAATATTCGTTTGGTCGTGGAATATTCTTGTTGTCGGAGAATATTAATTTGACGACGCCTTGATCATTCATGGGCCCTATAAATAAAAAACTGTCGGATGAAAAAAACGACAAGTTTGAGTTTATATAAATAACGGCGTAGTTGTTACCATTAACACTGTTGGAATACTCGGTGGATAAAAAATACAGTAATATGCATGGTTCGCACAAGAAGACACGGTATTATCGCGTATTTTGAATTATTGATCCTTACGTAAGAAGACATTACTCAATAATTGTTGCAGTAGTTACTGTTCAATATTTTATTTTATTGATTCAATAATTGCTACGTTGATATTTTATATTATTTTTGTTTCAATATTTGTCACGCCACAGTATTTTTCAGTATCAGATCAATAATTCTTATTATTTGAATAATATTATTAGATAGCATTTGTGACGCCCCCAAAATAGGTATATAACACCCATTCTGAGTCGCCAAAATAAATGGTACAAAAACAACTACAATCTTATTAATACAACATATAAACTGTGAGTTTAAATACAAATATTGTCATCTAGACAATATACATACCCAACTAAGTCCTCATTACAATTACTGGTACATTATTTTATAAAAATAGTGAGGACTACTAAAACAACTTCTAGAATCATCATTCCATACCTCGACTAAGACTTCGATTACATTCTCGCTCCCCGAGAAGAAAAATGGAACAAAAGAAAAAAGAGTGAGCTCAACTAGCCCGAAGAAGAATATTATGACTAAGATAATATAGAACAAATTATCGTTAGTCTTCAACAGGAAAAAAATCGATAAAATACAATAGACAACAAGTTTCGGATCAATATTCGAATGTGAAAATAATAATTCATAGAAGAGTTACGTAGAGAATGAAATCTACTATAATCTATGAATTTAATAGTTCATCATCAATATTTTATCCTCGTAACATCAATCAATATTCATCCGAATCAAATATTCATCTTCGCACTACTGTGCCAAAGATATTCATCAGTCGGTCATGTTCATCTCAACACCTGTACATCTTTGCACTACGGATCAAAGATATTCATAATAAAATCAACTATCTTTGCACTACAGGCCAAAGATATTCAGTAACATCATCATTTAGGACTGAGGATGATGAAAATAATTTTAAAGAAAACGAATCCAGTGAAACAAAAGAATAAGTATTATGGATTCGTACTTTAAACAATCCAAGTTCAAAAATACTTCATAAATAATTATAGTGAAGTAAAATTCAAGAGTGATCAAAACATGGATACAATCAAAGCTAGTATCCACAATAGATATTTTGGACAAAAACAAAAATTTAATTTTTCTGTGAATGGTGTCGTATTCGTGAATAGTGTCGTATACGTGAATAGTAATTCCGACACTAAAAGACAAGAATTTCACAAGAAAAATCTTACCAATAATCCGGCATAATGATATTGAAAGAATTGATATCATTTCTAAAAAAAAAATATCCCTTACCTCGGAAAGCAGAAAGAATTTCGAATTGGAATCATTGGATATAAGTCTGAAAGGAACTTAACCAGATAAAGCAACACTCAAAGTATCAAAATACTCACAAGAATACGCCGATAATATAGAGAGAGAAATAGAGAGAAAACTTCAGTTTCGGTGTGATTTTAATTCTAACCCAAGACCCTATTTATAGGAAATTGCTTAGTAACACCAAAGCAGAAAATTTAATAATATAATAATATATTTACAAAATTTTTCTTAACCCACCTTTAGACATCTGAATTCAACACATTGATAACACATGTGAGCTCACTCAATTGAACAAAAACGTTTTTCTTAAAAAAAATAATTAAAACTTTCAAAAATCAATTATTTCGAAACTTCAGAACTTAAATAATTCACAATAAATATCTCTTTTATCAGAAAAATTCGAACCACATATCTTTTTCATAGGAAATTTCATTTTCTACAACATTGCAGAAGAAAGTTTTTCCAAATTTCAAACAGAATTTGACCGAAATCCACAAACGGGCTATTTGAAATACCAGGTACGTAAATTTCGGGGACGAAATTTTATAAGGAGGGGAGATTGTAAGACCCCGAATTTTATGAAATAAAAGTATTCAATTTTCTTATAATTATTATTCAGTAAATGGTTAAATTGATAAAAGTTTAAAGTTAAGGGTGATATATGTAAAATTTTCAAAATACGCAAGTGGTTATAAAATATTCATTTCTGTCGGGAAATATTCGTTTGGTCGTGGAATATTCTTGTTGTCGGGGAATATTAAATGCGACAATCGCAATCATTTGTGGGCCCATAATGTAATAAGCGCCGGATGAAGAAAACGACAAGTTTGAGTTTTTATAAATAACGGCGTAGTTATTACCAAGCTAACACTATTGAAATACTAAATTGGTTAAAAATACAAGAATACGCGTGGTCGCATAAAGAAGACACCAGACGGTATTACACGAGATTTTGAATTATTGATCTCACGTAAAGAAACGCACTACTCAATAATTGTTGCGAAAGAATTCTATCGTTTAATATTTTATTTTATTGATTCATTAATTGTTGCGTTGATATTTTATATTATTGTTGTTTCAATAATTGTCACGCCACAGGATTTTCCATTATCAGATCAATAATTCTTATTATTTGAATAATATTATTAGATAGCATTATTGGCAATGTCTAGAAAGTTCTATCAAGGAGAGGTTTGGTCACCTAATTACGCGCCAGTAAGGAAAAATTATTATTGGAAAGCCCCCTCTTTCCTGGAAACTGCCTGGTTGTCATAATTGTGATTCTGTAATATTATTTGTAAATAATTAATTATTGATTTATATGATAAAGAAATATTTATTTGATGCGGATATAAATGATGAATTTATTTATGTGGTTATAAATGAAAGAATTAATGTTGAGGTGTTTTATCAAGATTTTGTTTGATCGAGGTATTAAAAACTCAAATCGGTGTTCTTAAAGCTTTATTGCGTGAGTTGTAATTTTAATCCGACCGTTAGATCGTTGTGATTTTTGGATATGTTATACATATATGAGTTGAGTATATGTCCATAAATTTTGAACCGTTGAAAATTAACGCATGATTTGTTATGAATTTTAAAAGGTATTGAAACGGTATTAAAAATCACCCGTTTGTGAAATTCAGATATTTTTGGTTTGGAATTTGGAAAAACTTAAAGCTACAAAGTTGTAGAGAATTCGATTTCGTGTGGAATGGTCATAAAATTTGTTTTTCTTTGGGGTCTATTTGATCAACCAAGGATAATTCTCTGGACATATTGTGATGCCCCCAAAATAGGTCAAATTCATCCAACCTATTTTGAGTCGTCAAATATATGGTACATTAAACAACTACAACTTTATTACTACAATTGTCGTGCAAAATACAACAACACATATACTGTGAGTTTTAATACCAACTGTGACTTATGTCCCAACTATGGACAACACCTCACATTGATACATTACATAAAGGTACAGTCAATAACTGTTTTAGAAATTAAAATCTTTGGGAAGTGCTCAAGGAAACCTTCGTACATAGGAGGCCATGAATCTAAGTTATGATAGATATCATATGTCCAGAGAATTATCCTTGGTTGATCCAATAGACCCCAAAGAAAAACGAGAAGATTACTATCATGTTCCTTTCAATGGTGAGTCTTCTCTTGACATATAACTATCTCCACTGTCTTCAGTTGAAAATTATATTTCAAATAAACTCCAAGATCATATAGGTAGTGCTCAGAGATATACTCAAAGAAGTGGATGTGCACAACCCCATCTTATGATAACTCGTAGGTCATTAGACATCTTGTATGATAGTGGCAAAACACCCTTCCAAAGTTGGGTTCACCTTACCCTATACATGCTTCATCAAAATTAAATATCAAATGACGATACAATACGACACACTTATCTAAAGTTCTCAATAAAATTATTTCCATACTATTTGGGGAGAATCTCAATGCCTATAAACCACCGCTCTATTCCCTCGTTATCCCGATTCTAATCTTTAAGCAACACTCTTATTACTCCGAAAAGAATTGTGAAGCAAAAGGGTGAGCACAACTAGCTCAAGAAAGAATATTATGACTAAAAATAATTAAATTATCAATAGCCTTCATCTATAATAAATCGTAGATTTAGAACATATGGTAGATGATAAAACTTTTCAACCATAGTTGCTAAATCGGAATGAAACAATCCATTAGAAGAGTCAAATAGACCATAAAGTCTATTATCTTCTCCATGTTAAAAGTTTACCAACAATGCTTTAACCCTGTAATATTAATCAACAAATCCTGTTCACAGTCAGGTGAATAACTCATAATCATAATTGTAGTTCTAATTTTCTCTTCTCATCTAAGACGAAGATATTTTTCATCACATGTCTTTACCTAAAATATCAAAGATTATGGTTATACCAAATCACAGTTCCTGTTCATAATCATACTAATAAGTTCATCTTTGCACTACGGGCCAAAAATATTCATTAACAGTTCATCTTTGCACTACATGCCAAAGATATTCAACAATAGGTTATCTTTGCACTACAGGCCAAAGATATTCAACAACAGGTCATCTTTCCACTACACGCCAAAGATATTCATCAACAATTCATCTTTGCACTACAGGCCAAAGATGTTAATATTTCAAAGAAATATATAATCATTTCAGAATTTATATAAACAATAATTATAACCATGTTGATCAATTCACCTTCAGACTTAAGCTAAAATATTCAATCAGAATTCAATGGTCATGATCATACTACCAACAATTCATCTTTGTACTATCTTGGCCAAAGAGAACCCATAGTCATGATCATACTAATAATCTACCCAACTTTACACTTAAGTCAAGAGAAATTTCATCACCTAATTATAAAAATGTTATATATGATAATAAAACAACAATACTTAACAACAAATGATTTAATTTCAAAAGTAAGATTCATAAATCAATGATTTCATAACACCTTAATCCAAATATTATAAATCACTTAATAATCTCATAATCTAATATTATTAATACTACCATAATATTTTAATCATTTCTTAAACTTATAAACAATTTATTTTAATTGTTTACACTTTACTAATTAATGCATTTAATCATACTAAAATGCCAAAACTCATAAGATTTCATCAACAACCTCATCAAAAATCTGCATATACCATATATAGGATTCCTAAGTCATAAAATCCTATTTTTCAATTTTGTTACTTCACATAACATTTTTAATTTATTTATTCATAACTAGTCAATTTTCATGAAAAATACCAAATCAGTTCCAAAAATATTTCTTTTCTGGGATTTAGCATAATATAGTCCCATATTAAACATATATTTTTCTTGGAATTTTTAAAATTTATTTACTATTTTTCACATGGTCAAAATTGTCGAATATTTAGACATTTATCATAAATTGTACTTTTATCCAAAAATTCCGAAATTTATAGAATATACTGATGTTATATAGATATAATTCCAATAAAAATTTTACTAATTTTGGAGTTAACCACAAGGAGTTTTAAGGGTTTACTTTTAAAAAAGTCTTTTCTCATAAAATCCATAACTCCTAATCTGTACATCCAAAAATCGTCATTTTTGGACACAATCAAGGAAACTCATCAAATTATCACTTCAAATTTTTTCAGAATTTTTGAAGGTCAGAAAAATTACGAAACATGATAAACATAATAATCCTTAAAATCCCTTACCTCAAAAGAGCAGTACTTCTGACCGGAACATCGGATGAAAAGCCGAAAGAAACTTGCACTGAAAAGCAATTCTCAAAGTATCTAAATACTCACAAAAATACGCTTGATAATATATAGAGAGAAAACTTATGTTTCTGGTGTGATTTTCAATTCTAACATAAACACCTATTTATAGGAAATTACTAGAACGCCAAAGGAGACTAAATTAATAAAATAATAATATTAATTCATCCTTCTTTCTACGCCCACTCAATTTGAAAGTTAAGTAGCCATTTTGGAAGAGTTTTTTGCAGCCCACATGTCAAACAAAAGTGGGTCCCACCCCATTTTTAATAAAAATTATTTTATTATCCGAAACTTCAATAATTCATAGAAAATAGCCCGTATATCAGAAAAATACGAATTTTATATCAATTCCGCATGAAATCGAATTCTCTACAACTTTTTAGCTTTGAGTTTTTCTAAATTCCAAACAGAAAATATCCGAAATTCACAAACGGACGATTTTCAACACCGTTTCAACACCTTTTAAAATTCATAACAAATTATGCATTACTTTTCAACGGTTCAAAATTTGTGGACATATACTAAACTCATATATGTATAACATATCCAAAAATCATAACGATCCAACGGTCGGATTAAAATTACAACTCACGCAATAAAGCTTTAAGAACACCTATTTGAGTTTTTAATACCTCAAATCCGACAAAATACTGATAAAACACCTCAACATTAATTTCTTCATTTACAACCACATAAAATAAATAAATCCATCATTTATATCCACATCAAATAAATATTTCCTTATCATATAAATCAATAATTAATTATTCACAAATAATATTATAGAATCACAATTATGACAACCAGGTCATTCCCAGGAAAAAGGGGGCTTTCCGATACGGATTTCTCCTTAGTGGCGCGCAATTAGGTGACCAAACCTCTCCTTGACAGAACTTTCTAGACATTGCCAATAATGCTATCTAATAATATTATCCAAATAATATGAATTATTGATTCGATAATAGGAAATACTGTGGCGTGATAATTATTGAAACAACAATAATATAAAATATCAACGCAGTAATTATTGAATCAATAAAATAAAATATTGAATAAAGAATTCATGTAATAATTATTGAGTAAAGGCCTTTACGTAAGAATCAATAATTCAAAAATACTGTGCAATACCGTATTTTACTATGCAACCACGCGTATTACTATATTTTAACCACCAGGTATTCCAACAGTATTAACGGTAATAACTACGCCGGTATTTATAAAAACTCATACTTTATCGTTTTCCTTCATCCAACCGTTATTCTGTTATGGGGCCCACAAATGACTGCGCCGTCGTACGAATATTCCCTGACAACAAGAATATTCCACGACCAAATGAATATTCCCCGACAGAAATGAGTATTTTATAACCACTTGTGTATTTTAAAAATTTTACATATATCACCCTTAACTCTAAACTTTTATCAATTTAACCATTTACTGAATATTAATTATAAGAAAAATTGAATACTTTTATTTCATAAAATCCGGGGTCTTACACATATGATATCAATCATAACTTAGATTCATGGCCTCCTATGTACGAAGGTTTCCTTGAGCACTTCCCAAAGATTTTAATTTCTAAAACAGTTCTAGATTGTTCCTTTATGTAAGGTATCACTGTGAGGTGCTGTCCATAGTTGGGACATGAGTCACAGTTGGTATTAAAACTTACAGTATATGTGTTGTTGTATTTTAAACGACAATTGTAGTAATAAAGTTATAGTTATTTTCTGTACCATGTATTTGGCGACTCAGAATAGGTTGGATGGATTGGACCTATTTTAGGGGCATCACACCTTGAGATAAACAGCGCTATCTCTCTCTCTTCATATTGTTCCACTAAAATGTATGTCGAAGATCACGATACATTTTGGTACTCCCAGGATGGATTGCAAACAGTGTGTTGTGCGCCTCCATCATGATTTTATACTTTAAATCAGGGTCGTTAGGAACACAAAGTCTGGTGTTGACTCAAAGTATTCCTTCTTCATCGATTCTTGCTTCCTAAGATAAGACCTTCTTGTACTTTCTTCCTCATACGCATCAACTCTGTGTCCAGTAGCTTGAGCAACTTTAACTTTATCGATTAAAGTCGGTTCTACTCGTAAATTAGCCATCATCACGTGGGTCCTCGAGTCTTTATCTCTATCTCCATCCTTTGCAAGTCATACAAAATGGGCCTTTCGTTGACAATATCGCACTCTTTTCACGATATGATCTTCTACTCAAACGCGCACCACCGTGGTTTGCTTTTCCAGGATGGTATTGGATGGTATGATCATAATCTTTCAACAGATTCAAGCCCAACGTCATTGTCGCGATGTTGAGTTCTTTTGAGTGAAGAAATATTTGAGGCTTTTATGATCCGTAAAGATCTCCACTTTCTCCCCATACAAGTAATGCCTCCAAATATTAAGTGCTGAAGACAACAAATGCTAACTCTAGATCATGAGTAGGATAATTCCTCTCATATTCTTTTAGTTGTCGAGAGAGGCATAGGCTATGACTTTCCCATGTTGCATGAGAACACATCCTAACCCTTTGCTCGAAACATCATCAGTAGATGACAAATCCTTCGAGCGGATGGTATTGTCGTAACAGGTGCTAAAATGAGTCTTCTTGAGTTCTTGAAAATTCTTCTCACATTCCTCGCTCCAACCGAATTTTTTATCTTCCGAGTCACCGAGTTAAGGGAGTAGCGATTCGAGAAAACCCTTTACGAATCTCCGATAATACCCAATTTAAGCCGAGAAAGCTACGATGACTTGATTACATCGATTTAGGTTGCTCCTCCGGCTTGAATAGCTTCAATCTTTGTTGGATCAACAGATATTTCATGACTTGATACCGTATGCCCAAGGAATGCTACTTCTCTCGCCGTAACTCGCGATTTCTTCAACTTGGCATAAAACTTATATTCACGAAGCTTTTGGAGTATCAACCTCAAGTGTTGCTCATGATCTTCACGACTTTTGGAATAAATAAGGATGTCATCAATAAAGACGACCACAAAGTGATCCAAATATTCCTTAAATACTCGGTTCATCATATCCATGAAGGCAAAGAGGAGCATTAGTCAATCCAAAAGACATGACTAGAATTCATAATGCCCGCATCGGAGTTTCAAATCCGTCTTTGGAATGTCATCGGTTCTAATCTTTAATTGATGATATCCGGAACGAAGATCAATCTTTAAATAAAATTTGGCGCCTTGTAACTTGTCAAACAGGTCATCGATACGAGGCAATGAATATCTATTTTTGATAGTGACCCGATTCAATTCCCAATAATCAATACAAAGTCGCATACTCCCATCTTTCTTTTTCATTTAATGTAATGAGAGCACCCCAAGGAGAGGTACTAGGACGATTAAAGCCAATGTCTAACAATTCCTGCAGTTGGGTCTTTAACTCTCGAAGTTCAATAGAGTCATTCGATATGGGGCTTTGGAAATAGGTTTTGTATCTGGGTTCAAGGTCGATACAAAATTTAATTTCACGCCCGGGGTAGGCGGAAGTTCTTCGTGGAATACGATAGAAATTTATTAACAATAGAAATATCATTCAAAACTGACGTATTTTTGTTTAGATCCGTGACATGAGCTAAGAAAGCTTGACATCCGTTTTTCAAAAAACGAATAGCTTTATGGCTTGAGATGACAGTAATTGATTTTAATGTTTTGGTTGCTTGAATTCGCATAATAGGTTGGTTAGGAATATGAAAGCTAACAACCTTACGAAAATAATCAATTTTTGCACGATGAGTAGTTAACCAATCAATCCCTAGAATTACGTCAAATGCAAGTATTTTCAATGAAATAAGATCGACATAATGTGAGGGTACCGATTTGAATCAAACAAGACTTATAAATAGTGGATGTAATGAAGGTTTCTCCCAATGGAGTTTCAACAGATAAAGTCAAAGTCTAATTTCTCCTGAGTCAAATTTAAACGTTGAGTAAGTAGAGAAATAAAAGAATGGGTAGAACCCAGATCAAATAAGGAATAAACTTATTAGAGTTTATGATAAGCTTACCCGTGATGACCTCGTTCGGGTTCTTTTGCTTTCTGGGAGGTCACGACAAATGCTCTCCCTTGCACTACTGGCTTTGACTTTTTTGGGAAGTCTTTTGGTGCCTCCATCCTAGCTGAACTTGTCTTCGATGAACGACAAAAAATCTGCTAGTGACCTTCTCTTCTACAATTATAACATGCTTTTGACGGAGATCGCGCAGCTTTGATTTGATGTGTCCCTCCCTCCGCATTTGAAGCATATGATAGGTGGTCGATTCTCCTTCCTTAACAAAGGGTGTTTGGTGCCGACGCCTTTCCATCATTGTTGAATCTCCTCTTCTTGAAATGTCCATTCTTATTGTTTTGGCCATGATTACCACTGAAGTGGTTACCATTTCTGGCATGTTGATTTCCTCCACGCTTATTGTCACCGCTTCGATGACTGCTATCACTAGTATTATCATTTTGTCGGCTGCTCTCTTTTGGGTGGATTGACTCATTATCGCGCTCCAATAACTGAGCCCTATGAACAACATCTGAATACAAACACAGTGTATGAGAGATAAGATATATACATATCTCTGGTTTCAAACCTCTTAGAAACATTCGCGTCATTCTCTTCTCATTATCAACCAAATGGGACGTGTGACGCCCCCAAAATAGGTATCACCCATTCTGAGTCGCCAAATACATGGTACAGAAATAACTACAACTTTATTAATACAACATAAAAACTATGAGTTTAAATACAAATATTGTCATCTAGACAATATCCACACTCAAATAAGTCCTCATTACAATTATTAATACACTATTTACAGAATAGTGAGGACTACTAGAACAACTTCTAGAACCATCATTCCTCACCCCGACTAGTACTCGCTACATTCTCGCCTCCTGAGAAGAAAAATGGAACAACAAGGAAAAGGGTGAGCTCAACTAACCCAGTAAAGAACATTATGACTAAGATAATATATAACAAATTATCGTTAGTCCTCAACAGGGAAAAATCTAATAGAATACAATAGACAATCAGTTTTAAATCAATCTTCGCAATGAAATAATAATTCATTAGAAGAGTTAAGTAGAGAATGCAAACTACTATCTTCTATATATGAATTTAAAAGTTCATCGTCGATATTTTATCCTCGTAACATCAATCAATATATATCCGAATCAAATATTCATCTTTGCACTACAAAGCAAAGATATTCATCATTGGTCATGTTCATCTAAATACTGCTCATCTTTGCACTACTACGGCCAAAGATATTAATCGATCGGTCATGTTCATCTCAACACTGCTCATCTTTGCACTATGGGCCAAAGATATTCATCAAGAAATCATTCATCTTTGCACTATGTGCCAAAGATATTCAAGAATATCATCATTTAGGGTGAGGATGATGAAAAATATTTTAAAGAAAACGAATCCAGTGAAACAAAAGAACAAGTATGTAAGACCCCAAATAATTAATAAATGAAATTTAATTTCCTCTAATTATTATTTTGAAATAGTAAGAGTTGATGTGATTAATGTGGATAGTTATGGGTAAAATACGCAAATATTTCAAAATAAAGCAAGTGGTTATAAAATATTTATTGTTATCGGGAATATTCGTTGGTCGTGGAATATTAGATCGCTTAGAATATTCGTAGATGCTGCAAGCGCAACTACATGTGTGGGCCCCATAACGGAAAGCGATTGGAGGAAGAAAACGACAAATATAATTTGTTTAAAATAACATCGTAATTGTTACCGCTTACATCGTTGGAATACCCGGTGGTTAAAAACACAATGAATACGTTGTTGTCACAAGACAAAGAAGCATACCAGATTGCACCAATTATTAACTCTTACGTAAGAAGGCACTACTCAATAATGGTTACAATAATTATCGCTCAAAGATTTTATTGGTTCAATAATTGTTGCGTTGATATTTTATATTCTTCGTTGTTTCAATAATTGTCATTACACAAGATTTTTCATTATCGAAACAATAATTCATATTATCGAATAATATTATTAGATAACATTATTGGCAATGTCTAGAAAGTTCGTCTAAGGAGAGGTTTGGTCGCCTAATTGCGCCAAGAAGGAGAAATTCTTATTCGAAAGCCCCTCTTCCGGTAAAGCGCCTGGTTGTCGATATTGTGATTTCGTAATATTATTTGTGAATAATTAATTATTGATTCATATGATGAGAAAAATATTGATTTTATGTGGATATAGATGGATAAAATTTTTAATGTGACAATTGTTGAAAATTGAAATTTTATCTTTTTTCTCGATAAAATAATTCATTTAAATATATATATATATATATTATTATATTTTAATAATATAATAATGGTGATATTTTTACAACGAATGTGGAATATATGAGTATACGAGGAGGAAGAGTATTTTTGTTGCAATAAATATTTAAAACATGTTAAACATGTCGGTGGACCCAATTTATTGACTGAAATTTGATTATAGCCTCTAAAATCGCCTGGTTGTGGATTTGGTCAATTTTCGCTTTGAATTTGGAAAAACTTTCTTCCTAAAAGTTGTAGAGAATTGAATTTCCTATAAAAACACACGAGATTTGAATTTTCTGACAAAAGAGCTATTTATTATGAATTATTGAAGTTCAAGTCTCAAATAATTGATTTTGGAAGTTTAAAATAATTTAAATATGAAAACGTTTTTTGTGGGTCTAAGATGTGATTTGAATGTGTTGAATGCAGATTTTCAGATTCAAGAAGTGCGTGAGAGAATTTATAATATATATTATTATTTTATTAAATTTTCTTTTTTGGTGTTCTAAGCATTTTCCTATAAATAGGTGCTTAGGTTAGAATTGAAAATTACACTGTAAACTCAAAGTTTCTCTCTATATTATCGAGCGTTTATTCTTGTGAGTATTTTGAGTATACTTTGAGTATTGCTATACGGTGAAAGTTCAAGTTATAGCCTTTATATCCAAAGATTCCAGTTAAGATTGCTTTCCGAGGTAAGTGGATTTATTTTTTCTTTTCGTGATGATATTATTTCTTCAATATCATTATGCTGAAATAGCAGTCAACAAAACAACAATAACCAGTGGAGATAACGAGTACGGTCAACCGAGGTACCACAATCAGGATCATACCGGAGATAGCAGTCAACAAAACAACAATAACCAGTGGAGAAAGAAAAAGACGGACAAAAATGGTAACCACTCTGGTGGAAATAATGGCCATAAAAATAGAAGAAGCGAGTTAGGAGGAGATTTTAAAAAGAGGAGATTCAACAACGACCATGTGAAGACGACAAGCGGTGCCAAAGAAAGAATCGGTTCCAAGGAGGAGAACGACCACCCATTATATGCTATAAATGCGGGAAAGAAGGACATATATCACCCAAAGCGCCCACAATGATTCGTGTATGCTATAATTGTGGAAAGGAAGGACATATCGCTCGAGATTGCACTTGCAGAAATAAATCTAGTTCAATGAGGGATGGTGACTCAAAAGATCGTCTCGTAAAAGTCAAAGTCGGTTCTCGGAAGGCGTTTGTTGTGGATGGGCAAAATGCGAGGAACCCAAACGAGGTGATCACGGGTAAGCTATTTATAAATTCTTGTGAAGTTTATACTTTACTAGATACCGGTGCATACCCATTCATTTATCTCTCCTACTTGTGCTCAACGTTTAAATTTGACTCAAAAATTAGACTTTGACCTATCTCGTGGAAACTCAGTTAGAGAAACTTTCATCACATCCATCGTTTATAAATCTTGTCTAATCCAAGTTGGCACCCTTATCTTACCCGTTGACCTTATCTCTTTAAAGATACTTGCTTTTGATGTGATTTTAGGGATTGATTGGTTAACTACTCATCATGCCAAAATTGATTATTTTCGTAAGGTTGTTAGTTTTCATATTCCTAATCAACCCGTTGTTTGAATTCGTGCAACTAAACCATTAAAATCAATCACCGTCATATCTAATCATAAAGATTATTCGCTTATTAAAAAAGCGGATGTCAAGCTTTCTTAGCCCATGTTATGGATTTGAATAAAGACACGCCAAATTTGAATAATATTCTGTTGTTATTGACTTTTTGACGATTTCAAGAACTTCCTGGCCTACCCCGTAACGTGAAGTTGAATTCTTTATTGACCTTGAACCCGGCACAAAGCCCATTTCTAAAACCCCATATCGAATGGCTCTATTGAACTTCAGGAGTTAAAGGTCCAACTACAAAGAATTGTTGGACATCGGGTTTCATTCGTCTAGTACATCTCTCCTCGGGGGTGCTCTGTTTTATTCAGTAAAAAGAAGAAAGACGGAGTATGCGATTTTGTATTGACTATCTGGAATTGAACCATGTCACCATCAAGAATAGGTATCCTCTACCTCGTATTGATGACTTGTTTGACCGATTCAGCGAAAGGAGCACAATTTTTCAAAAATCGATTTTCGCTCGGATATCATCAATTTGAAAATTAGAACCGAGGATATTCCAAAGACCGCCTTCGAACTTCGGTATGGGCATTATGAATTCTTAGTTATGTCTTTCGGATTGACTAATGCTCCTCGCGACTTTCATGGATATGATGAATCGAGTATTCAAAGAATATTTGGATAAATTCGTTGTTGTCTTTATTGATGACATCCTCATATATTCCAAAATCCGTGAAGATCATGAGCACCATTTCAAGCAGTACTCCAAAGGCTTCGTGAAAACAAGCTATATGCTAAAGTTGAAGAAATGCGAGTTCGGCTTGAGGAAGTAGCATTCCTTGGGCACGTGGTGTCAAAACATGGAGTATCATTGACCCGCCAAGATTGAAGCAATACAAAGTTGGTAGTAAATCAAGACGGTGGATCAAGACGTAGCTTTCGGGTCTATTTGGTTATTATCGGAGATTCGTGGAATAGTTTTCTAATCGCCACTCGCTAACTCAGTTGACTCGGAAGGATACAAAATTCGCTTGGAGTGAAGAATGCGAGAAGAGTTTCCAAGAGCTTAAGAGAGACTTATTTTAAGACTGTTCTAACAATACCATCCGGTTCGGATGGATTTGTTATCTACAAATGATGCTTGAGCAAAGGGTTAGGATGTGTTCTCATGCAACATGGGAAAGTCATAGCCTATGCCTCGCGACAACTTAAAGAATATGAGAGGAATTATCCTACTCATGATCTAGAGTTAGTAAAGATCGTGCCAAGCGCTTAAAGATCTGGAGGCACTATCTTTATGGGGAGAAAGTGGAGATATATTCGCACCATAAAAGCCTTAAATATTTCTTCACTCAAAAAGAACTTAACACGCTTGGCAAATGACGTTGGCTCGAGCTATTTAAAGACTACGACCACACTATTCAATACCATCCCGAAAAGCGAACGTGGTAGCCGACGCGTTAAGTAGAAGATCATATCGCAGAACGAGTGCGATGATGTCAAGTATACATGACAGAGCCAACTTTAATAGAAAAAGTTAAGGTTGCTCAAGCCACCGACCCGGAGCTGATGCATATGAAGAAGAAAGTACAAGAAGGTGCTATTCCGGAAGCGAGAATCGATGAAGAAGGAATACTTCGAGTCCACTCTAGACTTTGTGTTCCTAACGACTATGATTTGAAGTACAAGATTATGATGGAGGCACACAATACACCATTTGTAATCCATCCTGGAAGTACTAAAATGTATCGTGATCTTCGACATACATTTTGGTGGAACAATATGAAGAGAGAGATTGCAAAGTTTATCTCAACATGTTTAACTTGTCAACGTGTAAAGGCGGAGCATCAAGTGCCTAAGGGACCATTGCAACCACTTGAGATTCAGAAATGGAAGTGGGAACACATTACCATGGATTTCGTTACGGGTCTTCCCACGGTTTCTCAAGGCATAAATGCTATTTGGGTTATTGTTGATAGATTAACCAAGTCGCACATTTCTTGCCGATACACGGAGACTTATTCTCTTGAATGTCTTTGCTAGTATGTATGTAAATGAGATTGTGAGGTTGCATGGCATGCCAAAGATCTATAGTTTGGATCGTGACCCAAGATTCACTTCAAGATTTTGGGTTAGCTTGCAAAAAGCTATGGGTACGGATTTACGATTGATTCGGCATACCATCCTCAAACCGGACGGACAATCAGAGAGGACTATTCAAACTCTTGAAGATTTATTAGGACTCGTGTCCTAGACTTCAAGGCGATTGGGATAGGTATTTACCATTGGTGGAATTCTCCTACAACAACAGCTTATCGTGCAAGTATAGGTGTGGCTCCATATGAAGCATTATATGGGACGAAAGTGTCGCTCTCCAATATGTTGGGATGAGGTGGGTGAAGCAACATTGTTGGGACCAGAAGTTAAGACGCGATGATGACTCTGAAAAGATCCAAATGATTCGACAATGTATACAAACGGCATAAGATCGACAAAAGAGTTATGCGGATCTTCATCGAAAGGACGTGGAATTTAGTATAGGGGATCATGTATTGTAGCGAGTTGCTCTATGGAAGGGAGTTACAAGATTTGGGAAGGGAGTTACAAGATTTGGGAAGAGAGGAAAGCTCAATCCACGATTTATTGGTCCAGTTCAAATTCTTGACCGAGTAGGAAATGTAGCCTATAGACTCGCGTTACCTCCAAATATGTCTCGTGTTCATAATGTGTTTCACATATATGTACTTCGTAAATATGTGAAAGACCTGAACCACGTTATTGAGTTAGAACCGGACGAGATAGTCAAGACTTAACGTATGAGGAGTGCACTGTTAAGATCTTGGATAGGAAGGAGCATGTCCTACGCACGAAGGTCATACCACAAGTTAAAGTCTTGTGGAGGAACCATGCTATAGAAGAAATGACCTGGGAATTGGAAACGGAAATGAAAGCGAGGTATCCTCATCTTTTTGAAACACCAGATACGTATGTCAATTTCGAGGACGAAATTTCATAAGGAGGGGAGGTTGTAAGACCCCAAATAATTAATAAATGAAATTTAATTTCCTCTAATTATTATTTTGAAATAGTAAGGGTTGATGTGATTAATGTGGATAGTTATGGGTAAAATCATAAATATTTCAAAATAAGCAAGTGGTTATAAAATATTCATTGTTGTTCGGGGAATATTCGTTTGGTCGTGGAATATTAAATCGCTTGGGAATATTAAATGCGACGGTAGCAGCAATGTGTGGGCCCCATATGCGGAAAGCAATTGGAGGAAGAAAACGACAAATATAAGTTGTTTAAAAATAACAGGCATTATTGTTACCGCTACATTGTTGGAATACCGGTGGTTAAAACACGAATACGCGTTGTTGACAAGAAGATAGCTGCAGTATTGCACCAATTATTGACTCTTACGTAAGAAGGCACTACTCAATAATGGTTACGATAATTATCATTTAATATTTTATTGGTTCAATAATTGTTGCGTTGATATTTTTATATTCATTGTTGTTTGATAATTGTCATTACACAAAGATTTTTCATTATCGAAACAATAATTCATATTATCCTGAATAATATTATTAGATAACATTATTGGCAATGTCTAGAAAGTTACATCTAAGGAGAGGTTTGGTCGCCTAATTGCGGCGCCAAGAAGAGAGAAATTCTTATTGAAAGCCCCTCTTTCCTAAATCGCACGGTCATTCGATATTGTGATTTCTGTAATATTATTTGTGAATAATTAATTATTGATTCATATGATGAGAAAAATATTGATTTTATGTGGATATAGATGGATAAAATTTTTAATGTGACAATTGTTGAAAATTGAAATTTTATCTTTTTCCGATAAAATAATTCATTTAAATATATATATATATATATTATTATATTTTAATAATATAATAATGGTGATATTTTACAACGAATGTGGAATATATGAGTATCTGAGGAAGAAGAGTATTTTGTTGCAATAAATGTTTAAAACATGTTAAACATGTTCGGTGGACCCCATTTATTGATCGAAATTTGATTATAGCCTCTAAAATCGCTTGGTTTGTGGATTTCATCAATTTCGCTTGGAATTTGGAAAAACTTTCTTCTCGCAAAGTTGTAGAGAATTGAATTTCCTATAAAAAATCGTGAGATTTGAATTTTTTGACAAAAGAGCTATTTATTATGAATTATTAAAGTTCAAGTTCAAATAATTGATTTTTGGAAGTTTAAAATAATTTAAATATGAAAAACATTTTTGTGGGTCTACCATGTGATTTGAATGTGTTGAATGCAGATTTTCAGATTCAAGAAGTGTGCGTAGAGAATTTATAATATATATTATTATTTTATTAAATTTTACATTTTGGTGTTTCTAAGCATTTTCCTATAAATAGGTGCTTAGGTTAGAATTGAAAATCACTTTAAATCGAAGTTTTCTCTCTCTATATTATCGAGTTTATTCTTGTGAGTATTTTGAGTATACTTTGAGTATTATTGCTATACGGTGAAATTTCAAGTTATAGCTTTATATCCAAGATTCCAGGTTAAAAGATTGTCTTTCCGAGGTAAGGATATTTTTTTTTTCCTAATGATATTATTTCTTCAATATCATTATCTTTGAAATATTGATCTGAAGTTTTTATCAAATTTGAAATTTTGGTGTGTGAGAGTTACTTTATTTACGTATACGACCTATTCACGATATCTGATCTTATTCACGATATCTGACTATTCATCGAAAAATAAAATTTTCCTTTTCGTCCAAAATATCTATTGTGGATACTAGTTTTGATTGTATCCATATTTTGATCATTCTTGAATTTTACACCACTATGATTATTTTTGAGGTATTTTTGGACGTGGATAAAACAAAATCGAATCCTTAATCCTTAATCCTTGTCATTTTGTTTCTTTGGATTCGTTTCTTTAAAAAAATATATTTTCATCATCCTCGGTCTTAAATGATGATATTATTGAATATCTTTGGCTGTAGTGCAAAGATGATTGATTTCGATGAATATCTTTGGCTTTGTAGTGCAAAGATGAATGATTTCGATGAATATCTTTTTGCCGTGAGTGCAAAGATGAGCAGTGTTTAGATGAACATGACCAATTTGGTGAATTTCTTGGCTCGTAGTGCAAGGATGAATATATGATTCCGAGATATATATTGATTGATGTTACGAGGATAAAAATATTGATGATGGATCGTTAAATTCATAGATATTAGTAGATTTCATCCTCTACGTAACTCTTCTATGAATTAATATTTTCATTGCAGTATTGATTTAAAACTTGTTGTCTATTGTATTCTATTAAATTTTTCCTGTTGAAGACTAACGATAATTTATTGTATATTATCTTAGTCATAATATTCTTTTTATGGGTTAGTTGATGTGGACGCCCCAAAATAGGTCCATTCCACCCAACCCATTCTCGAGTCGCCAAATACATGGTATGTAAATAACTACAACTTTATTAATACATTTGTCGTGCAAAATACGACAACATATATCTATAATGTGAGTTTAAATACAATTATTGTCTTCTAGACAATATACATACCCAAATAAATCCCCATCATAATTATTGATACATCATTTTACAAAATGGTGAGGACTACTAAACAACTCTCCCTAGAACTTTCATTCCATACCCCGACTGCACTCGTTATATTCTCGCCTCCCGAGAAGAAAAATGGAACAAAAAGGAAAAGGGTGAGCTCGACTAATTTCAAGAAAGAATATTATGACTAAGATAATATACAACAAAATTATCGTTAGTCTTCAACAGGAAAAATATAATAGAATACAATAGACAACAAGTTTTAAATCAATATTCGCAATGTTGAAATAATAATTCATTAGAAGAGTTAAGTAGAGAATGCAAACTACTATCTTCTATGTATGAATTTTAAAGTTCATCGCTCATTTTATCCTCGTAACATCAATCAATATATATATGAGATCAAATATTCATCCTCGCTTGACTACGTGCCAAGGACATTCACCAATTGGTCATGTTCATCTAAACACTGCTCATCTTTGCATCACGGCCAAAGATATTCATCGTAAATCATTCATCTTTGCACTACAGCCAAAGATATTCATCGTAAATCATTCATCTTTGCACTATGTGCCAAAGATATTCATCGTAAATCATTCATCTTTTAAGACCGAGGATGATGAAAATATTTTTTATGTAAACGAATCCAAAGGAAACAAAATGACAAGGATTAAGGATTAAGGATTCAGACTTTGTTTTATCCACGCCCAAAAATACCTCAAAATAATCATAGTGGTGTAAAATTCAAGAATGATCAAAACATGGATACAATCAAAGCTAGTATCCATAATAGATATTTTGGACAAAAAGAAGAAATTTCATTTTTTTGGTGAATAAAGGCCGATTCGTGAATAAAGTGTCAGATACGTGAATAAGGCCAGACACGCTGTGAATAGTAACTCCGACACCAAAAGATAGAAATTTCACAAAAAACATCTTCACGCTTCGTGAATAAGACTTTCGTGAATAAGAACTCATGCTTAATAAGAACTCGTGAATAAGAACTCATGAATAAGAACCAGATACATGAAAAAGTTTCAAATTTGATAAAAAGTTTCAACCAATATTTCAAAGATAATGATATTGAAGAAATAATATCATTTGAGAAGAAAATAACATCCCTTACCTCGAAAGACAAAGATTTCTAAATAAACACCGGATATAAAGGCTATGACTTGAACTTCAGACCAGATATAGCAATACTCAAAGTATACTCAAAATACTCACAAGAATACGCCGATAATATAGAGAGAGAAAACTTCAGCTTCGGTGTGATTTTCAATTCTAACCCAAGACCTATTTATAGAAAATCGCTAGAACACCAAAAAGTAGAAAATTTAATATAATATTATTATTTATAATAATAATTCCTCACGCACACCTTGAATCTGAATTTCAGCAACTTGTCATGTGTTAAATGAGGGAACCAAATGAAAAAAAACGTTTTTGTAAATAAAATATTTTAAACTTCAAAAATCAATTATTTTGAGTTTCTAACTTCAATAATTCACAATAAATAGCCCTTTTTCCAGAAAATTCAAATCTCATGAGTTTTTATAGGAAATTCAATTGTCTACAACTTTACGTAAGAAAGTTTTTCAAAATTCCAAAATGTAAATTGACCGAAATCCACAAACGGGTGATTTTAGAGGTTATAATCAAATTTTAGTCAATAAATGGGGTCCACCGACATGTTTAACATGTTTTAAACATTTATTGCAACAAAATACTCTTCCCCTCAGATACTCATATATCCCACATTCGTTGTAAAATATCACCATTATTATATTATTAAAATATAATAATATATATTTAAATGAATTATTTTATCGTAAAAAGATAAAATATTAATTTTCAACAATTGTCACATTAAAATTTTCTCCATGTATATCCACATAAAATCAATATTTTCCTCATCATATGAATCAATAATTAATTATTCACAAATAATATTACGTAATCACAATATCGATAACCAGTGCGTTCCTGTGAGCAGGGCTTTCCAATAAGAATTTCTCCTCATCGGCTGCCGCAATTAGGTGACCAAACCTCTCCTTAGATGTAACTCTCTAGACATTGCCAATAATGTTATCTAATAATATTATTCAGATAATATGAATTATTGCTTCGATAATGAAAAAATATGTGTAATGACAATTATCAAACAACAAAGAATATAAAATATCAACACAAAGAATTATTGAATCAATAAAATAAAATAATCGAATAACAAAAATTATCAGAACCATTATCGAAGTAGTGCCTTCTCACGTAAGAATCAATAATTGGTGCAATACCGTGCGCCATCGCGCAATAACGCCAGACATCGTGTTTTAACCACGGGTATTCCAACAGCAGTAAAATCAGAATAACTACACCGTTATTTTTAAACAACTTATTTTTGTCGCTTTCCTCCAATCGCTTTCCGTTATGGGGCCCACACACGGTCGCTACTTCGCATTTAATATTCGACAAGCATTTAATATTCCACGACCAAACGAATATTCTCCCCACAATAATGAATATTATATCACCACTTGCTTATTTAAAATATTTATGCGATTTAACCCATAACTAACCACATTAATCAAATCCACCCTTACTATTTCAAAATAATAAATAAAGAAAATTCCTTTTATTTAAAAAAATTTTGGTCTTACAGTTGAGCTCACCTTTCGCTTTTTGTTCCATTTTTCTTCTCAGAGGCGAGAATGTAGCGAAAGACGCAGTCGTGGGGTATGGAATGATGGTTTTAGAGAGTTGTTTAGTAGTCCTCACCATTTTGTAAAATAATGTATCAATAATTATGATGAGAATTTATTTGTATGTAGATATTGTTTAGATGATGATAATATTCAGATTTAAACTCACAGCTTTTCTTGTTGTAATAATAAAGTTGTAGTTGTTTTTTGCATCGTGTATTGACAACTCAGAATGGGTGATGTATACCTATTTTGGGGGTGTCACAAAGTATTAAGGATTCGTACTTTAAATAATCCAAGTTCAAAAATACTTCATAAATAACCAGATTAGAGTAAAATTCAAGAATGAAGATCAAAACATAGATCCAATCAAAGATAGGAATCATAATGCATAATCTTGGACACGTAAAAGAAAATTTAATTTTTCTATGAATAAAGGTCGATTAGTGAATAAAGGTCAGATATCGTGAATAGTACCGTGATACGTGAATAAGAATCTCGACACTAAAAGATAGAAATTTCAAAAAAATCATCATGCTTCGTGAATAATACTCGTGAATAAGAACTCATGAATAAGTAACTCGTGAATAAGAACTCATGAATTGTAACCCCGACATGAAAAAGTTCCAAAATTGATAAAGAGTTCCAACCAATATTTTAAGATAATGATATTGAAGAAATAATATCACTTACTTAAGAAAATAACATCTCTTACCTCGAAAGAATAAGACTTACATTCGAATAATCTGGATATAGTCTTTGAAATAACTTTGCATCAGATAAAGCAATACTCAAAGTACTAAAATACTCACAAAATACGCTCGATATTATATAGAGAGAAATAGAGAAAACTTCGCTCGTGTGATTTTTAATTCTAACCTAAGACCCTATTTATAAAAAATGCTAGAACATCAAAGCGTAAAATTTAATAAAATATTAAGATATATTATAAATTTCCTTAGCCCAACTTTGAAGATCTGAATTCAGATCATTTATAACACATGTGAGCCCACTAATTGCACAAAAAAACGTTTTTCTCAAAATAATTAACTAAAACTCCTAAAAATCAATTATTTCGAAACTTCGGAACTTCAATAATTCATAACAAATAGCCCTTTTGTCAGAAAATTCGAAACCCGCAAGGTTTTATAGGAAATTCAATTCTCTACAACTTTGCATAAGAAAGTTTTTCAAATTCCAAACAAAAATTGGACCGAAATCCACATACGGATGATTTTCTGTGCTATAATCAAATTCGACCAAGAAATGGGGTCCACCAAACACACAAAACATGTGTTAAACAACTTTTGCAACAAAAATACTCTTCCTCCTCATATACTCATATATCCCACATTCATTGTAAAAATATTATCATTATTATATTATAATAATATAATAAAATATTATTTTATCAGAAAAGATAAAATATCAATTTTTAACAATTGTCACTTTAAAAATTTTCTCCATCTATATCCACATAAAATCAATATTTTCCTCATCATATAAATCAATAATTAATTATTCACAAATAATATTACGTAATCACAAGATCGATAACCGGTAGCTCCTAAGAAAGAGGGGCTTTCAATAAGAATTTCTCCCACCTACATGCAATTAGGTGACCAAACCTCTCCTTAGATAGAACTTTCTAGACATTGCCAATAATATTTTCTAATAATATTATTCAGGATAATATGAATTATTGCTCGATAATAGAAAATATCGTGTAAGTGACAATTATTGAAACAACAAGAATATAAATATCAACGCAAAGCAATTATTGAATCAATAAAATAAATAATCGAAACAAGAATTCATCGTAACAATTATTGAGTAGTGCCTTCTTCACGTAAGAATCAATAATTGGTGCAATACTGCAAATGCCATCTTGCAATAACGCCAGACATCGTGTGTTTTAACCAAGGGTATTCCAACAAGATAATCTGTAATAACTACGCCGTTATTTATAAAGAACTCATACTTGTCTTTTTCTCCATCTAATCGCTTTCCGTTATGGGGACCACAAAAGACTGCGCCGTCGTACGAATATTCCCCGACAGCAAGAATATTCCACGACCAAACGAATATTCCCCGACAACAATGAATATTTTATAACCACTTGTTTATTTTAAAATATTCGCACATTTTACTCATAACTAACCACATTAATCAATTCAACCCTTACTATTTCAAAATAATAAATAGAGGAAATTCCATTTTATTAAAAAAAAATTCGGGGTCTTACAGGACGTAAATCGGGACAACTCGAAAAATTTGGCTTCGTACTGTGACACGGTCATGTTGTTTTGCTCCATCTTGATGAACTCTACCTCTTTCATGTGACGAATACTTTCGGGAAAGTACTTGTCGTTGAAGCAGATTCTCGAACTTCTCCCAAGACATCTTCAAGTGTAGGTTGGAGTGCGCTTTTTCTGATTCCCACCAAAGAATCGCCTCTGCACGCAACATGAAGGTGACAATGGAACCTTTGCTCCTGAGCATCCCAAGACATCAAATATCTTTCAGATCTCGCTTAATCCACGCCTCTCGCCTTTAAGTGATTTTGGCTCTACAAAAACTCCGGTTGTCCTAGTTCTCGAATCGCTTAATGGTGATCGTCCGAGAGTTGCCAAAGTGTTTCCACCCGCATTTTTGTACAGAGCCACTCTTGCTCGATGTCGCATGAATTGCATAAAGCCTCGAACATTCCATCGTTCATCATCCGGTCGGTGTTGTTGTTTGGCCAGATTATCGCCTTTCGATACACATTATCCCGATTATTGATCTCTCGGAGACTCAGCGGTCTCCGCGGCTCCATTGCTAATCTCAACATTCTCGGATGCCATTTTCAACATCGCCACAAAACAAAGGTTAATTGCCATGCAATATATTATCCCTATACTCCGGCTGAGACCAATTAAATGCCAAATAAACTTAGATAGGTCATACTAGCGAAGGAATTCTCCGTCTCTCCCCTCCTAGTTCTTGTCTCACATCTCAGCCAGGGATCATATTCCTAAACTTTGATACCAACTGTGACGCCCCCAAAATAGGTATACATCACCTATTCTGAGTCCCCAAATATATGGTACAGAATACAAATACAAACTTAATTATACAACCGTCGTGTAATATACTACAATACATATGCTGTGAGTTTTAATACAAATATTGTCATCTAGACAATATTTACACTCAATTGAGTCCTCATTACATTTATTATCACACTATTTAACAGAATAGTGAGGACTACTAATGCTATTATCTGGACCGTCACTTCGTTCCCCGACTAGTCCCTGCTACGTTCTCATTTCTTGAAGAGAACAATGAAAGTAAAAGGGTGAGCTCAACTAGCTCAGTAAGAAATATTATGACTAAGATAATACAAAATAAATTATCGTTAGCCTTCAACAGTGTTAAACTAATACAATATAACAAACATCAAGTTTAACTGTAGCGGAACAAGCAATCCATTAAAAGAGTCAAGTAGAGAATAAAATCTACTATCTTTTATGATTTAAAAAGGTTTTTTTTCATCACTTTTATCGCTCGGACTCAGCTTAATAAATAATCCACATCATCCCTGCACCGCGGCCAAAAATATTCATTAGTATCACGATCACAAATTATTCATGCACTACGGGCCAATGATATTTGTGTATTCATCAATGGTTATGATCATGCCAACAACTGTCCATCAATGCACTACGGGCGAATGAGGACCTTTACCACATCATTTGTAACATTACGGTCATGATTATACCGAATAATCCCTGGTCATAATCATACCAAGTCCATCTACGCACTACAGGCCATAGATGACTTTCAACATAATATAAACATGATGATGATGACAATGATATAAGAATTCAATAAAAAAAGTTCAAGAATTAATTTATCCAGAACTAATAACGCCTAAATTGTCAACATGATACTTCTTTCAGAGAGTAAAATTCAAGAATGCTCGTAAAAATATTTCCATGAAAAGATATTGGATGAAGCGTAAATATCAAGGATATTCCACTAATTTCATGGAGTATATAAGTCAAAATTTTAACCAACTTAGTATAATAAAGAATGAAATAACAAAAGAAATCATCGTGCACGCGATAGACCGCATGCATAAAAGTTATTCCAGCGTAATAATAAATAATCGGAATCCAGTCATGCAGAAACGCACGCATGTGATATTTCAACAGTAATAATAAATAACGGAACCAGTCAAAGTAAATTCAAGACCCATGAGGATGTTTCCAATGAATAATAAATAACGGAATCAGTCATACGTAAACGCATGCATGTGATGTTCCAAATGTAATAATAAAGAATGGAATAATGTAAGAATTTCAAAGCATGTATGCAGTACTTCACATAGATAGGTTAATAATGAAGAATTTCACCAAGTATGCGACTTTGATGAGACAAGTTATTCCAACATAATGATAAAGAATGGAATAATAGAACAATTTCACCAAGTATAGGGTGATCAGATATAAAAGTTATTCCAATGTAATAATAAAGAATGGAATAATGTAAGTTCTCTTCATGAATATGAAAGAAATAATACCCTTACTTTATAAAAAGAAGAGTAAAGACGGGTAGTAGGGATATACTTGAAGAAACTTCAGACCACGCTCAAAGCTTTCTTAAACTCTAAAGAAATACGCCAAGATTATAGAAGAAAATTTCTCTACGCTTTCTCTCAGAGTTTCAATTGAATTCGTAAGAAATAATGAAGGAATGAGCTTCATTTATGTAAGAATGGATTGAATAGTAAATAATTTACGAACGGTCCAGATTGATTTATTTTAAACGGACGGTCCAGATTGGTTTACAATAAAATATAATATATTCTATTTATAATCTAATAAAACGAATAACTTTATAAAAAGTATTCATTTTTTATATAAAAAGATTTTACTATGTAAACACTATTCGAAGCACTATGCAAACACTATGCATAATGTAATATAATATATTCTAATTATTGTCTAATAAAACAAATAACTTTATAAAAGTATTCTGCTTTATATAAAAAGATTTTACTATGCAAAATACTATGCATAATAAAATATAATATATTCTATTTATAGTCTAATAAAACGAATAACTTTATAAAAGTATTATGTTTTATATAAAAACTTTTCTGCTTTTATTACATTAATAATACTAATAAAACAAAATTTCATCATCATTATTATAATTCACATTATTAATCGATTCAGTCGTTCTGTGAAAGCAGGGGCTTTCAATAAGGATTTTTTTTCTATGGGGCGCGAATTAGGTGACCAAATCTCTCATCGATGAACTTTTAGACATCGTTAATATTGCAAATAATAATATTAATAACTCGTCATCTCAATTATTGATTTAATAATATAAAAATATCGACAATAATTGAATCAATTAACGTGAGATACTATGCAATAATTATCAAGCAATAATTGAACAAAATTGAGTGACTTCTCACGTAAGATCAATAATCAATACCGTGTGCTACTATGCAAACCATGCCGTATTCTCGCATTTCTTTAACACGGGTGTTTCAACATTTAATAATAAAACTTCCACCGTTATTTTCATAAAATATTTTTGTCGTTTTCTCAATCCGATAATAATTGTGAGAGGTCCACTAATGATTGTCTTGCCTTATTTAATATTCTCTATTAAAACGAATATTCCCCACCAATCGAATATTATATAACAACTTGCGTACTTTGCAAAATTTATAAATATTACCCACAACTATAACATTATATAAAATTCATTCCATAATATTCAAAAATGATGATTATAGAAAATTCATTTTTATTCATAAAAGTTGGGGTCTTACATCATTTAATTGTAGTGATTGAAAGACGCAATAAATACCATTGGATGCATAAGGGCATATATGAAAAAATATTATAAAAATTGTATTGGAGTTCTAACACATCACTTATTTTGGGAAAAAATATTAAACCTAAAAAATCACTTATTGTAGCACGGAGGTAGTATTCTATTCAACTATAAAAAATTACTTATTGTAGGACGAGCATATACAAAAAATCACTTATTACGGAGTGGGGTGGGGGTGGGGGTGTGAGGTGGAGTGGGGTGCGGTTGGGGTGGGTGGGTGGTTGAACTTCTTGAATATGTAAATATGTGTGAAAAGAATTTTTGATTTAGATTTGGAATAAAATATAAGTCAAAAAATGGTTAACCGGGTTGGAACTATATTTCTTTTTAAAAATATGGTTTCAAACTTTAACCAACCCAAATACATAAAAATAGTTAACCAACCCATTTGATTTCAGTTAATATGGGTTGACCCGACAGTTAACCAACTATATTGTCATGTCTACCTCCGTTTTATAAAAGTTCTCCATACCCATTCTATTTTCCACGATGATTAAAACTTAATAAATATTCTCATCCTTATCCTCATACGAAATTTAAACTCCTACGATAAATTTATATTATTGGGAGAATTAATTTTTTTTAAATAAATAAAATTAATTTTAATTCTATTTACAATAAAACATACGTGGAATGAATCTTATTTTAGTGTATATAGATAAAATTAAGAAAGATCAATAATAATAATATATATTTTTACACAAGGACATATATTTTAATTATGAAATATATGATAGTATAAAGATTAATTTAATTAGTAGGCGAGGAATTAAGGCGAGAGAAGAAAATACTATCCCCTTCTCCGTCCTCATGATCCTCATCTCCGTCGGAATCAAAATCACTGTCTCCATTCGGGGTGGTGTAGGGATCAGTGGATCACCATGAGGAAGGGCAAATTGTCATCCTAAGTGTAACATCTCTTCATCCACAATCTTCTCTTCCATTTTCGTATCTGTGAAATAAAAAGTTCAGATGAAAAGATTGAGAAGATGAAGTAAGAAGAATAAAAAGGATTCCCTAATTAATATTAATATGCTTTCTAGACAATAGGGCATATAGCAGTAAATAAGCTAGTCAGTAACCTATTCATTAAGGGGGTAAATTAGTCTCTTAATTACCTATATATGGGTGTGCAACAAGTAGAATAAGTTGTGCGAATATCAACTTCATTTTCTATTTGTTATTGCCAACTTTCAATAAATAAGAAATAGTAATGGAGGCAGTATAGAGCCTGGGGGCTCGAGTTAGATCGAGATTTTGGAATTTTTTAAGCCTATAAAATTTTGACATTTTTACTTTAGGGCCTCCAAGATTTATAAAAGAAAATATAATACATACAAATACTTTTTTCAAAAATTATAAAAATGTACTTATATATTATAAATATAAGTTATTTTTATTAATTTAAGTTAATTTAAAATATAGGCAAATTTATAAATTTATCGCTCCTCATTTTTTAATTAACATTATTGAGTATCAAATTTTACGATTTCTCTTCACTTCACCTTTGTGTACGTATTATATAAAAGGTGCATGTGTACAATATTAAAAAAAAAAAAAAAAATCTTATTTCAGCCAATAAATAAAATTTTCTACAAATTTCCTTGTGTGAGAAATCCACCACATCAAAGCTATCCATTAACATCCACTACATATTTGACTGTGGATGTATTTGATAAAGTATTTGCCTCCAAATATCTCCTACCAAATTTCCAATTTATTACCCATATTTTCTTACACACTTGATTATAAATAATTAATTTTGTCCACGTCACTTGAGTAATTACTTGGAAATTTAATATTTTCCTCCTTATAAATGATTAATTTTGGTGTGCAAGTGTCCAACAAGGACACATCGTCGTTAGTTTATTCTCAGACTCACATTTTAAGTTTGTTCATGACTAATTTTCTGAGGTACGATCGGGCGGAAGCAGGGACCTCTCCCAATAAAATTTGCTGACTTTGGTGCCATGCAACTAAACAATCCTGCCAATTAATTATATCTTAGTGTTAATTTAATTACTTTGACTAAAATGAATTCAACAATTACAATGTAATCCATTCAATTTAATTCACACTTTGAAGTTATATTTCATGATTATCAATCGGATAAATATAAATAAGGAATTAGGTCATTTAATCTTTTATCATGCATGTATAAGGATTTCAGAACTTTGTACAATTTAAAATCGCTTTCTCACCAAGCATACGTATAGGGAATTTAGGGAGTAGTATATGTTTATCCAGAAAATAAACTAATTTAATTTTGTTATTTATTATTATAAAAATATATAGTATACACGCAACGGATATGAACCGGAAAATTTTTATTTTCTAGTTACCTCTTAAAACGTATGTCCACAACAAATAATAACAAATGAGTAGAATTACGAACTCAACGAACAATGCTATTGTTCTTAGTAGTAATTTAAACTACATTTCGTGTAACTTCAAAGCTTTCAAACTTTCAAATAGACAATGCTTGTTAATTTTGCTTTTGTTGTCTTGTGTCTCTCTAAAGATCAGCACTATATATATATATAACTCCTATATATAAATAGAGATATTAACTTATATGTTCATTGTATCTAGACAATAAATCATGTGGATATTCACAGTTGTCCGCTCCATGGACACACCGTTTTGAATCCAATAACTAACAATTAGTCAATTACTCATCCCTAAGCCAAAAGGATAAACAAAGTAAGAGACTAAGAGTACATAAAAAGAAGTAAAAAGTTTTAAATTTATCCTTAATGATCTCACAAGATTATATAAAATAATAAATAATTTTTTTTATATGAATAGAAACCACTAAAAATATATATTTATTTTTTTACTTTATGCATTTTATTTTAATTCTTTTAAGAATTTTTTTATTATTTTATAAAAACGGAGGGAGTACCGTATATATTACAAACAATATATACAAATTTATTAGTAATTTCTATGTGCTGGCACGAGTTAGGGGGTGTTTGATAAAAATTGAATGAATCTGAATGAGCTGAATCTGAATCTGAATGAGTTGAATATGAATCTGAATGAAAAAAAAAAGTTTGACAATTGACATGTCTGAAGCATCTGAATGACAAAACTTTATTATTTTACCCCTCTAAAAAAATTCAAAATTGTTATAAATTTATTTAATATTACTTAATATAATAGTTAATATTTTTTTTTAGTTTTTTAATTTTTTAAATTTCTTTTTACTTTATTCAGCTAAAAAAATCTAACTTAGTCATTTAGCTTGTCCATCTTACTGATTCAGCCATTCAGCTCCCTAAAAAAAAGGGAAATACTACCACGTGATTATTGAGTTTGCATGTCTTCTTGTGAATTGTGAACGGTACCTTTCCAAATCATGAAATTAACGAATCTTCAAACTAACGCTCGTTTCATTTTCATAAAACTAATTAGTCTACAACTCAAGTAGACAAATACTCCTTCCCTTCCCTTCTCCAAAAGAGAAGCAAAATACAATTTATAAATGTATTTAAAAAAATAAAAGTAATTAAAAGAGAGTAAAAAAGTTTTACATTTATTTCTAGCGACTATATAAAATTATATAAAATAATGAATATTTTTATTTTTTTTTATACTAATAAAACTCATTAAATGACTTAATTACGCTTCACTTTATGTATTTCATCTCATTTGTTTGGGGACAAAAAAAATTTGTACACTTAATTATCCAAAAAGTGAATCTCATTTGAAAAATTCCTCATGAGATGGGTGCAAATAGGTACCTAGTATTGAAAATTGATATTTTCATATGAAAATCGTCGCTATAGATTCTATAGCGACGATTTTTATCGTCGCTATACATCTATATATATCGATACTTTTCATGTGAAACCATTAAAAAAGTTATGTGAAAATATCAATTTTCTTAATATTAATTACAAGGGAATTTGACTAGGATTATAAAAGGGTTTGTGAATTGCAATTGTAACAAAAAATTAGGTGCTTTTTATTTTTTTTATATTTTTATTTATCCATTCTAAAATTGGTGTAAAAAACTCAATTTGATCAGTGTCACTAATGGTAGCGAATTAGAACTGGCAAATGACGACGGGTGTTGACGCATTCTTAGTGGTTATTTGATAAAATTAAATGAAATAATTTTAAATATTTAAGTAATCTGAATAAGTTGAATAAAGTAGAATTCTGAATAAAAAAAAATTGTTTGATAATTGACATGTTTGAAACATCTGAATAACATATTTTTATTATTTTATCCCTCTGAAAAAATTCAAAATTGTTGTAAATTTATTTAATATTACTTAATATAATAGTTAATATTGTAAAAAAAATAAATATAAAATACTTCATTCAACAGTCATTTAGCCCATCCAACCAAAAAATTACATTTGATAATTCAGCCCAAAAATCTGACCGATTCAGACATTCAGTCATTTCACTCCATTCAACTGTAAATAAACACCCCCTCTTATACTTCTTTTAACTTTTTGAACTAATATCTCAAACCAGTCCATAATATTCTCAATTTTTATTTTATTTTGAGTTGGATTGTACTCAATTTTAATTAATTAACAAATGAAATGAGTCTAAAATGTGTAGCGACACTCACACACCCAACTCATTCACTACAAAAGGTCCCTTCTTGTTTGTAATTTTTATTATAATTTCTCTCCCGCTGGCATATAGATAAAAGTAATATTGGATCATTTGATGAAGCGTAAACATTAATGTAAATAAATTCAATACCTTGATGAGATCTTATAATTTAAATACTCTGTGACAGAAATTGGAGAGTCAAATTAAAGACTTGTTTGGTAAGGGTTAAGAAAGAGTGTTAGTGTGTTATTAAGTCAGGAGAGACAGGCCTATGATGCCATTGTTATAGTCAAAAGATTATAACTGTCAAATTCTAAGATAAAAAAATTTGTCAACATATTTACTAAATTTTTTAACCGAGTGCAATTTATATTTTACTATTCTAATACAATCTTCTTTTTTACCAAATGAGTTGAATGGATAAGACAAGGGGATATTATTTTTTGGACAGAAAATAAATGGGATATATACAAGAGCCGTTTGCTTTTGGGATGTATATACAATTGATCGATGCCACTAATTAGTGTTTGCTATGATAAAGATTAAAGAATTTTGATATGTGTTGTAAAAAATTTCAATCTAATTATAATTATAACGTATGTGTATACATGTGATTGGTAGGTATTAAAAATCGTTTCATTTTAATTTATTTTATTGTATCAAAAACTTTTATATCAATCACGTTTTAATTTCGTCACATATTTATGGACATTTATTTTTTAAGATTAAATTGAGATTTGGAATGAGTCAACAATTTTGTTTTGAGTTGAGTTGAGTTAAGATTCTGACCTAAACGGTCTTTCCTAAAATTCTCATCTCAAGTGCATTATATAAAAAGACAAATTATATGTAAACAAAAATGAAGGATCTGTAATTTTCTATCATTGGCTTGACTAGTCGTAGTTTCTTAATTAAATAACATGGAGACAACATAATGCTACACGTGAGATAATTTAAATGTAAAAGATATTTATAATTTTATTGCTAGTTTAAATGTCATAACTTTGATTTTTTTTTATTAATTAACAAATGTTATTAAATGAAATTTCGGATAGATGTGTGGGACCTAGTTTATGATAGGATAGTTTTACCATTTATCCATTTCTTTAACTCCAATCACAATTGTAAATCTACTTGAATTTGCCTTAAGGGGTCAATATAACTAAATGCATCTCCGATCCCTATAACTTATGGAAACTCAGCAGGTGTATAAATGTTAGATATTATTCCTTCTGTCCTTTAATATAAATTGTTTTAGGAATTGCTTTGTTTATATCTGAACGATTGAATGATTGAATCAGTCAGTCACTACGTATGTTTGTTTTGAAAAAGAAATCTTCTGAATAGCTGAATCGGTCAGCCATTCAGACGATTTGAACTAAATGGTTTAGTGTCATTTTTTTTAGCTGAATAGGCTGAATGAAGTTTTTTTTATTATATTAACTATTATATCAATTAATATTAAATATATTTATAACAATTTTGAATTTTTTTAGAGAGGAAAAATAATAAAAATCTGTTATTCAGATGTTTCAGACATGTCAATTATCAAACAACTTTTTTCATTCAAATTGAGATTCATTTAGTTTTTATCAAACACCCCCTTAGAGTTGTGCATAAATATTAAGAAAATTATTGTATAACATTAAATAAAATATCAACTGCTTATATTATCATTGTATTAGAAAAGGAAAGTGTTATTTATTAGATAAAAAATAATAAGAGAACCAAAGTTATATTTAATACTTGGGGTAATATTGAAAACTAAACAATTAATACTTACTCGAAATTTTAAAACGACAAATATTAAGAGACAAAAATATTTCTCTAAAACGACTTATATTAAGTAACAGAAAGAGTACAAGTTACATAGAAGATTTTGTGCCACTATTAAATGTTTTCTTTATATAATAAAACATTCATTCCTAGAGCAGATATATTATTATTAAACTTATATACGCATCAATACAAATAAATGGAAGAATATAATATGGAATTTAGAAAATTAATACACGGAAAATAATAAAGACAACTAAACTCACATTATTGAGTTTTACTTGAAATCATATCTTACCTCGTAATTTAAAATGCTTATCCCAATTTTTCTTTACTAAAATCACGAAATCACCATCTCCTTCCAAATAAAAATAAAAATCCTAAACTATAAACACACCGGCCAAAATATGAATGCAAAATGAGAAGAACCCCGCAATATATTTCAAAAATTTCCGCTTTAAATATAACTGCGACGTATGTGTATACATGAGATACGTATGAAATAAGAATGATTTTATGCTATTTTATTTTATTTTGTTATATATATTTTTATATTAGTCGTAATTTAATTTTATCAAATATTTGTTGAAATATATATTATTTTTTAAATGATAAATAAATGCGTCTATATTTAATATCTGTCATCATGTGATTATTTTTATATATAAAAAAAATGAGTCTCATCACGAATTAAACGAGAAGAACGTGGTCCTTGAGAGGTAAACGTCAACGCTGCCTAGATGTGAAAAACTTTAATTTTAGTAAGTACTATTACTTTTCCATTTAAGTTTATTTATTATGAATCACCTCCAGGATCGAACTACCTAAATGTGAAATACTTTTTAAGTTTATTTATTATGAGGTACTTGTAGTTTTGACTATTGTAAAAACGAGGTGTTAGATTGCCAACTATTGACAGCAGGGTAGATGGGGAAATCAATAAGCTCTTCTATGTCGAGAATATAAAAATTGAATATGAAAATTAAAAATAAGTGTTATAATCGAAAATCGAAATTTGTATACTTTTGATATTCGAACAAGTAACCATCCATTAACCGAATTATCAAATTACGTTGTTCGGATAATAACCGAAGTTAACATGACTAAAATTAACAATACATAACCCTACTTTTTCGAGGCGCTTGGTTTAGCTAGTCTCGGTGGTTTGGTCGACGAGCTCCGTCGGAGTCCGAGTCTTCGACTTGAAGAAACAAACAGAAGATTTTGGGATAAAGGGATAGATGATGATGACACCATTTGATTGGGGTTCCTTCACCTGATTGGGATATGACAGAGGCTGATTGGGTTCCTTCACCTGCCGTACAATTACAAATAGAAACAGAATATGATGTTTTCTTTTGGCATGAGTAGTGTTAAGGAGGTTGAAGATCAAAGTTTTAGGTGGAGAGGGTTTCAGGGTTTTGGAGAGAGAGGTGAGAGAAAAGGATATGACCATTGTTTCCGTTTGATTTGTCGAAAAGTTTGAGATCGGAAAAAATTTTTAGTCGGTTTGACTTTTTGAGATAGGGAGTAAACGAAGAGGAGGGAGAATGGAGATAGAGATCGAGAAATCGAGATCTGATTTCTGAGAGTGATGACATGAAAATTTTAGATCAGATCTGGGTTGAGAGTCTGAGTCTCTGAGATAAGAGATAAAGTCAGAGACGGAGAGACCGAGAGAGTAAGGGCGAAGAGTTATTCGATAATGAGATAAGATAAGGCTTTATTTAAGAACTTATTCGGTATTCGGATAGACCGAATAATATAAAAATAAAATTCGAACTAGTAACCGTAAATCGGAAAAAATTCGAATATAATCGGTTAATATCCGAATTATTAAAAAAATTCGGTTAAATTATTTCAGTTTGGTTTGGTTATTCGGTTATACCCGTTTTTTGCTCAGTCCTAATGGCGGCGGTTGAACCGTCACTATAGTCCAAAAAAATCGTTGTCATAACACGATCACAGATCAGACTACCGCTCGCAGATATATACATATAATTGTATATCTGAGGGCATATCTATTATAAGAGGCGGCAGCAAGTGCCCTACTTTGAATTTTATTATAGGTATAGGAGTGGGACAAATATATAATTGAATAAATTTAAGAGGACAGATTAATGAAAGAGTTAAACTTGGAGGGGACAAAAAAAATATTCATTCATATTCTAAATATAAGTAGAAACAAACGTATATTCATTCTACTTCTGTCTTCTAAATTGTATTTAAATATTTTTTTTTAATTTAGCTTATGAATATTTATGGCAATTTGTAAATATTATTATGATTAGTTCAAGTTTTCTTTATTTAACTTTAACAAAAAATTTAGTTAAAATCCACTTTTTTTGGAAAAAAAAAAATTATGAATCCTACCCCCTGGGGATATATGTTTTTGAACCTGAGGTTTATCCTGATTCTTAGATTTTAATATGGAAAGTGAAAAAAGTTTATCCCCTAAAATAGAAGTAATCTGGAAGAAATGTAAACTTTATGATGACTTACGTATGTAATTTTAAAGTTCTAACTTGAAGTTCCCTTTTTTCTTTTAAAAATATTAATGTGTTTGATAATTTAACTAAGGTAATTTTAAGAAAATGGTTTATATTTTTAAATGTGATTGATTTTTTTTTTTTTTTTTTTTAAAAACAATTCTTCTGGCCTATTCTTTGGCTTGGTTCACCAGACAAAAGTAAGTATTTTGAAAGAAAAAAAAAACTATTGAATCATAAGATTGTCTGTTTTCTCATATGCCAAAAATCAACACTAAAAGTTAATCACGTGGATTAGTAGTGTGCTACACTAATGTATGTAATAATGAAATTAAATTCAAGTAATTTAAGTTGGGAAATTCATTTGGATAATCATATATAATTAAATGAATTACATTTTTATATATAAGACTAAAAAGGTTACATTTGGGACTTGTATATACAATTCTTTGTATAGTATTTGTAAGAATTAGAATTTCGAAACTACATTTTTCATGAATTATAATTTCAAGTATAATAATTTTAAGATTTAACTTGAATATTATATCTATTTTTTCAGGATTATTTAAAGAATTAGATAAAAATTTATAACTATTATATTCTTACCAATAATAACAAATAGATCATATTCTTATGAGTATAGATGACTAAAATAGAATACACCAGTCATTTAAAAAAAATAAAACTTAATTTTGTCTCTAAATTTTAATTATAAATAATAAGGATTATAATATCTGACTGGATAATTAAATAGTATCAAATATTATCTTTGTAAAGAAACATGAACTAAAGGTTATTTGTAATGTAATGTTATATTATTATTATTTTTTTGTACTAAAGTTTCAAATGTAGTTTCATTACAAAGAACAAGGGAGTAATGAATCAAATTGTTTGATCAGTTATATTTTTTTTTGAAAGTCCCATTTTTTTGGAATACAATATTATTATATCATTAATATTATAATATCGGAATTAATCACCTGATTGAACGAAGAAGAAATAAACTCACAAACAAGCCTCACGTATAGTCATAGAGGAAAACAAGTTTTTCGTTAGGAAAAAAATAAACTAACCTCAATCTTAATGTAATGTTATATAAATAAAATTCATTTTTTTATCAAAGGGACGGCTCGACTCGCTCGGTTCAAATAAAGATTTATTTTGGATGGTTTGAAATCAAAATTTGCAATATGAATATTTGTAATAAAAATGCAATCAACACGCTGTACGTGTTGCTAAAGTCCTGTCCTGTCCGCCAACTTCATTCACTATAAATAAGCTTCCTAAACCTCCGCTTATCCTCCCATCCAGCCTCTAACTAACTGCCCCTCCCTCCTCCCAATATATATTTCTTTCTCTCTCCTCCCATAGTTGCCAACCTCCATAAAAATGGACGTTCGCCGGCGACCAGTCACTAAAACACTCACGGCCGGCGAACCCCTCAAATCACAAAATCAACACTCCTCTTCTCTCAAAGCCTCTGATGCTCTTCCTCTCCCATTGTATCTCACCAATGGCTTGTTCTTCACCATGTTCTTCTCAGTCATGTATTTCCTTCTCCATCGGTGGAGGGAGAAGATTAGGAATTCTGTCCCTCTCCATGTGGTGACCCTTTCAGAATTGGCCGCCTTGGTTTTGTTGGTTGCGTCTGTAATTTACCTCCTGGGATTTTTTGGGATTGGATTTGTCCAGTCACTCATCAGGCCCTCGCCTGATAGTTGGGACATTCTCGAAGATGACAATGCCATTCTCGAGGAAGATAGCCGTTGCGAACCATGCGCAGCGGCTATTGATTGTTCTCTTCCTCCTAATCTCAAGATTGTCCGCATGGTTCCCCAAAAGCATAAATCAGCTTTTGCGGATGTGGTGGAGGAACAGAAACAATCTGCATCCGCAACCATCATAGACGAAGACGAGGAGATCATTAACGCAGTAGTGGCGGGGACCACTCCTTCGTACTCCCTCGAGTCAAAACTCGGGGACTGCCTGAAAGCAGCTGCCATCAGACGCGAAGCATTGCAGAGAATTACTGGAAAGTCACTGGACGGGCTGCCGTTGGATGGTTTTGATTACGAGTCCATTTTGGGACAGTGCTGCGAGATGCCGGTGGGGTACGTACAGATTCCGGTGGGAATTGCAGGGCCATTGTTGCTTAATGAGACGGAGTATTCGGTGCCAATGGCGACCACAGAAGGGTGCCTGGTGGCGAGTACTAATCGGGGTTGTAAAGCTATCTATGCTTCGGGTGGCGCCACCAGTGTATTGTTAAAGGATGGCATGACTAGGGCCCCTGTGGTTAGGTTTGGTAGTGCCAAGAGGGCGGCAGAATTGAAATTCTTTTTGGAGGATCCCATGAATTTTGAGACTCTTGCCCTTGTCTTTAACAAGTAAGTATAGTTAGTTATATACCAGCATTTTGGGTTTTAAGGTGTAGATTGTTTGACTCTGTCATTTTTTACCATAAATTTTTATCAGTCCGATGATATTGATATGTATCAAATTCCATTTTCTGTGCTTGCTATTTTATTCTCCTTTTTGATTAATGTTACATAGTTGCACCTGCTTTTTTTGTTCTCATTAACACCAAACAGTATTATTTATCATTAATTAATTTTTTTTTTCTGTAGTTTTATGAGTTCTAAATATTTATTTTTTGGATAGATATTGCATTTTTAGTTTATAGATAGTGATTAATATTTGGCTTGTAGTATTAACTTTTTTTGGGCATGGCAAAATTAATGTACAGATCAAGCAGGTTTGGAAGATTACAAGGAATTAAATGTGCAATAGCAGGAAAGAACTTATACATGAGATTTACCTGCAGCACTGGGGATGCAATGGGAATGAATATGGTCTCCAAAGGGGTCCAAAACGTCCTCGATTTCCTTCAGAACGATTTTCCTGACATGGACGTCATGGGTATTTCTGGTATGACATTTCACCATTACTAAATTCTGACTTGAGGTGCTGATATATGCATACCCTAAGAGCATACTTTGCATGATTGTATGTATAGGAACCTCATAAATGTTATGCAATTATTATTACTATAGGATGTACATATATCATTATAGATAAAGAGGGGAAAAAAACAAATCTGAAAATTTTCCTTTCCATTTATATAGCGATTTTTTGGTGACGAATTTATTGATTTTCATTTAATTTGGATGTTTGGATCTGGACAGGAAATTATTGCTCGGATAAGAAACCAGCAGCGGTCAACTGGATCGAGGGGCGTGGTAAATCGGTTGTCTGTGAGGCAATTATAAAGGAGGAGGTAGTGAAGAAGGTGTTGAAGACTAATGTGGCAGCCTTGGTGGAGCTTAATATGCTTAAAAATCTTGCAGGCTCAGCAGTGGCTGGTGCCCTTGGCGGGTTCAATGCCCATGCCAGCAATATTGTATCGGCTGTGTATATAGCCACCGGCCAGGACCCGGCCCAAAATATTGAGAGTTCTCACTGTATCACTATGATGGAAGCTGTTAATGATGGCAAGGACCTTCATATATCTGTCACCATGCCTTCCATTGAGGTATAACGTCTAATGCTCTAAATCTTTGGTCTACTTGTTGATTATTATTATTTTTTATGGCATCTGATAAAGAAAAGTAAACACAAATCTACTTTACCAATGACCCAAAAAAAAAAAAAAAGTGACAGATCATGCGAGGTTCATATGGATGGAGAGAATCTTTTTATTTATTTATTTGGTAAAATAAAAAATCTATTCTGCTCTTCTGCATATGGTATCTGAAAAGTTATTACAATAACCACTTGTCTTGTTAGGGCTTATTTACTTTTTCCCAGGCCCATGATCCTTTTCAATCATCTTTTTATTCTGGCATGTTTTTCACATGTTATTTGGCTGTTTTTGCACTATTTTTGAATAATGCATACTCTGTTTTCTTGAAACTAAGGGGAAATTTAAATTTTCAGGTGGGGACAGTTGGAGGTGGGACCCAACTAGCATCTCAGTCAGCATGCCTGAACCTACTTGGAGTGAAGGGTGCCAGCAAGGAGTCACCAGGGTCAAACTCCAGGCTCTTGGCCAGCATTGTAGCTGGTTCAGTCCTTGCTGGTGAGCTTTCCCTTATGTCTGCACTAGCTGCAGGGCAACTTGTAAAGAGCCACATGAAATTCAATAGATCTAGCAAAGATGTCTCCAAGCTCTCTTCCTAATTACAAAAATAGCCACCAAGAAACATTTTCAATGGAGGAGGAGGATAGATGGTGGTGTGGTATTCTTTTTTCATAAATATCAATTTCTTGTGGGGAGCAATGCAATGCAATGGTTGTGAAGTTGGAGAGAGGAGAGCTACATGTGCCAAAGATATACCATTAATTTTAATTTTAATTTTTTGGGTTGTGTTTTGTATAATGCCTGCCACTTGGGTGTTTCTGTAACTAAGAAGGGGTTGCCAATAAACAATGAAGCTCTCTTCTCTCTATCTCTCTCTCATGTATGTAGTTTCTCATTAGTTTGTAGTAATTTATTAGGAAGAGAAGGCTTCTCTTGATTGGGTATTGTGATGGGTTCTCTCTATGTTTATGATCAGTTTATAATAAGGAATTAATGGTTTTATGCATGTTGCACATTTTCTTGCTCCATATTTTTCACTATGTATGTAACAAATTTTATGAATAATTGCCACTGCTTTCAGATATTATTAATGGATTTTTCTGATTATATTATATATTCCAATTATTGTCTGAATCTTCTTATTAAAAATAAAACAAAACAAACTCCATGACATGACTGGTTTTTTCATCTTTTGAGAGAATTTGATTATTATCTCTTGAGATATTTTGCTTTCTCCATTTGAGAGATTTTATTCATTCAAGAGACATTTTCGTGTGCATGAGTTTTTAGAAGATAGATTATTTAAATTTTGGATATGATTTAAGTAACAATATTGTTATCATTTTTCCTGTTATTTTATTTAAAATAATTACTATTCAGTTCTTTTATGGTAATTCTTTTATCTTTCGTAATAGATTACAAATTTAATAAATTTCGATTTTTTAAACTTTTTGATCAAAAATAAATCATGAACATCTTAAAATTAATTAGTGTTTATGTCTCTCTACATGATTATGGTTCTTATGTCTCTACATAATTATTGTTGATTATAGATACCACTAGTTTATACGGCACACAATAGTAAAAGAGAAAAATAGAATGTTACAAAAATAAGAGATGAGAGATAATGGGAGAGAAATGGATAAAAGTGAATAAAGAAAGTTTAAATAATAAAATAGGAACGTCAAAAAAATTTTACTTTTTTATTTATACAAACAAAATAACCACCAACTCATCTTCTCCCGTTTTATAATATAAGTAGAATATAGGTAAATAAATTGTAGAGTTTTATACCTGTTTTGTAATCCATCCGTTTCTTCATAATATATGATATTTTATGTGATTTTAAATTATTTGAAGTTTTAAAAAATTTAAGAGAATTAATTATAATATTTTTAAAATTATCCCTCATGGGAAAATACACAGAGAGTATCAGATAAGTATGATAATAAATGAGATTTTAAGGGTATTATAGACAATTGATACTACTATATTTAATATTTTTCAATCATTTTCTTAATTTTTGTGTCCAACTCTTAAATGTCATATATTATGGGACGGAGGGAGTCTATGTATTCAAATTACAACTAAAACATTTAATATATTTTGTAAAAATTTTAATTGAAAAAATACTATAAATTTTTTGGAAGACAATAATAATAATAATAATAATAAATTAGACCAATCACTATATTATGAGATGGAAGGAGTATATCTGTATATATATTCAAATTGCACCTAAAATATTTAATTTTATAAAATTTTTAATTAAAATAAATACTACTACTATACATTATTTGAGAGACAATAATAATAATAATATAAAAAAAATGGACGGATCGTTAGACCGGTCGAAAAAAGACGGCCCCCCTACAATTATTGGGACGGGTTGAAAATCGTGTGGTCGAGCGTGGACATTACAAATAATAAATCAACGTGTTTCACATGCTACATATATCTATATAATATAATATAGGTGACTGGTACACATGCAATGCAATGCCTCAAATCAAATAAATATGTTTTAAATACTACTACTCCACAACTATAAAATAAAAATAAAAATTCCTTGTGTTCTTCTAAATCTCTATTTTTAGTGGCTGCAAATGCACGGGTTGCTGTTCTTCATGCCCCAACAATATAAGGCGTTTGATTAAATTGTCTAAAATAATGTAATATATTAAATTTGTTGTCTGTTAGTGTTAACGTCAGGATCTTCTACCACGCCCCAATCACATAAGACGTCCTGATCCTCGCAGACAAGAAACGGTAGAACACCACAAGTTTCGACGGCGGTTCCGTCGGGGATAGCTTCAGCGTGAGAATTAGTATGATGTTCACAAGGTTAACAATGGATGAATGTATCTTGTCTCAGTGTCCGGAGAGAGATAATAATTTCGGCCGTGTGTATATGGGAGAATATGAAAAATCAATATGTATGAGAACGCACTCTCTGATTTATGGCTTCTCACAGTTATACTATCTTTGCTTGGATTATCGTGCCACCCACTACTACCTAACACCCCCTCGATCCGATGGCTCTCGCCGATCAGATAAGGTTTATCTACGCTTTTGGCCCTTGCTTTTCATCACGCACGGCTTATGATCCCATCCACATTAATGCATGGCAGAGGCTTGGTCAACCGTCATGTTTTTTTTCATTATCACAAGTCAAAGTAACAGATATTAAAATATCTAATGGGTCGATCCATCGGACCGAATTCTACTTTTAAAGATTAAAACGGATATAATATGGTGATCGGGCCCAATGGCTTTAAACGGATTAAAATAAAGGCCCAATGTATTTTACCAATAGATAGAAATATCACGACCCAACATCGCTTCTAGTTTTTTTGTTAAATGTAATGTTTAGTAGAAAACTATGAATGGCCCAAGATAGTTTACTAAAGGTCCATAATAGAGATAATTGAAGTGTACCCAATCATTGCTTCACGAAATGAAAGGAAAAGAGAATAGAGGCCCAAATCGTAAAAAGCCCTATCAAATGGATGCATGAACCCTAACCTAACCGGATTCTTCCTATTCAAATTCCAAATCATTACTAACATTTAATGAGAGGCCTTTGAACACCGTAAAATCACAAGATAAAAGATAACTTTACCAATCTTGGCAGCTTTTACTCCGCCCATTTGAATTTCGAGCGCTTTTACGAACTCTCCGACTTTTCTCAACTTTCTCTTTCTTCGCAATTAATCAACAATGGCTTCCGTGATTCTCGCACAAGGCTCTCCCATATTGGTAACCCCACTCACAAACTGCTCCACCAAATCCTACCACCGCCGCTTTCGTGAAGAGAGCCTCAACACTGAACCCAAAGGGGTCGAAATCTGATAAGAACCCTCCCCCAAAAAATTCCAAAACCCCCTCTGAATACTACAGGAATACTGAGCGATTCTCGCATGCCAATACTCCCTCGATCGTCACAGAGGCTGAACTAAAGAGGATTCGGTCTCGATACCACATCCCGGATACCCATGCAGCTAGGGTTCCTAGATCCGGTGAAAAGATGTACCAACGGCCAGAAGGTTGGACGGTTGTTCCTGTGACTCTGTTGGAGAAGGGGTTCGCTTCTTCAGATATCTTCATAATAACCTCATTGGGTTTCGGGGTGTGGTTCGCCTAACTAAGACCGAACTCATACATTCACATCTTGGCCTTCGTGGCCTTCTCGCCATGAATGGGCGTGGAGCCCTCCCCGACTCCTTCACAATATACAAAATAGTACAATCTAGGAGAAGGGGTTCAAGGCCATTAGCAAGCATTCTCAAGTCGGGAGAGAAGTTCGAGAGGCGTTCATTTGGTGAACACGCCTTCAAGCAACAAAATGGCATGAAAAGTGGTTCTACGTCAAAGGCCCCAAATCTCTTCCCCACCGAATCGGGCCACCGACGAGAAGATCTCTCACGACTTTGGAGACATTTCAAGAAAGAGAAATAGAAATGATGTAACTTTTGATAATTTTCCCAAGGAGGAGTGGAAGTACGGACTCTCTCAAGCAAAGTACATGGTTATATGACCATAAATGTAAGTATCGATCTATTTTATATGTGATACTGAATTTTTTGAAAATGCTTTTATATTGTGGATTCTAAACACGAGTGTATTGGTTATGCAAAGATCTTTGATCAAACCGAGCTCTTTAGAGATAAAAGAGTTCAAGATTTTTTTGTCTGGGAGGCCTTCTAAGTCGTTGAAACTCAGCAAACAGGTCGCCTCCCCAAACCGAACCAATCCAAAAACATACACAGACGAAGTTCCTAATGCATTTCAACCAGAAGTTCGATGAGGTTCCTCGCTTCGGAAGAGACCCTCCATCCCCTCGGCAAGAAGAGGAGGGCAATCGTAAAACCCAACAACACCCTTTCCAAGCCCTTCCGAAGTCACTCCGGAAGTTGAGCCAACCACCACATCCGTCCCTCGACGAGGAGGCCTACTCGATCGTCCTGATCGAAGAAGCATCCTTCGCACCAAAAAGCTGAAAAGTAAAATAACGCCTTTGACCGTCGAAGAGCTTAGGGTGCCCCAATCTTTTCATCATCCCCCTTCGCATCACTCGCCAGAAATACAGATTGCCAAAGAGGGTGATCGGGATGAAGTCGCCCAAACTCGGCCCGTGAAGAGGAAACGACACCGACAACCCACCCAAGCTCAGACGGCCATTCTCTCCAAGAACCCAACCCAAACAAATCTCCTCTCCCGAGACCGCAGTACGCTTTAAACTCGAACCTACTCCTCCCGAGCAACCACCTCCTTCCCAGAAAAGGTCAAGACCTCACCGAAACTAATCTTGGCCCTTCGTGTCGGTTATCATGCCGAGGCCGTGGGATCTCCGACTGCGTGGCCTAGATTCAATGCTAACTTTCCGCTCGACCTATTCGGGGCCTTCGTAGTGAACGCCGACGATCATCATCGGCTCAATGATCATATGGACGGAATCGCTTGATGAAGGGATGAGCTATCCGCTAAGGTAAATAATCATTTCCTTATTTTTTCGCTTTCGTCTTAATGGATATCGGGTATTCACTTGAGCATTGTTTGGACATACGCAGTTAATCGCCGCTTTTGGACGTTTGCGTCCAAGGCACATAAATGGGGAAGCCGAGGAAGATTTCATGAGACAGGAGATCAATATGCTGAGATCAACCTTGGCTCGAGAAAGGGCCGATCGAGAAGACGCTCTTCATGTCATCAATGGCCTCCAACGAAACTTGGATCGAGCTAAGATGGACTTGAAGACGTTTGATGATGAACTAAGGGTCACAAGAGATGGGTTGGCCGCCTCCGAAGCCAGTCAACAAACTTTAACCGATCCGAACGCCGGCATTGGTCAAGAAAAAACCGCCCCGAGGGCCAAGAATGAGGAGTTTTCTTCTACCAACCAAGCTCGCTATTCAACTTGGCGAGGCTCAATCAAAGGCCCTGGATGAAGGACGGAGACATAAGAACAAACACCACAAGCTTCATCTTAAAATAAAGGAGCTTGAGGAAGGGTCCTCTTCGACCAAAGAGCTCGTAAAGCAGATACAAAGTGTAATATAGGATTCTGGACGAAGCTTAACGTCGAGATCATGAAAGTCTACCGGAAGGTTACGAAGACCGCCGAGAGAGAGGAAAAGAAAAACTGTCTCACGCTTCAACTGGATCCAAATTTTTGCTCAATTCAAGAAGACGAAGGTGGTGCTTAAGCGTTCTTCCGCGCTTCATTCTCGACTTATGTAAAAATTTATTTGTTTAAATTTTTATGTTTCTATATTGGTGTATTTTTGTTCATGAATGAATAGATTGAATGAATGTTTCAGCTTTTTCCGATGAATCTGCAATTTCCTTAATTGTGAACTATGTTTTTTGCTAGTTTCTTGTCAATAATTCAATATCAATAAAATGAACCTAAACAAATTGAATCGCTTAAGACATATAATAGTTAATGTATGAGATTTAAGTGAATTGAATTTCATGGATGTAATTTAACTTAATCGAATGTAAAGGATCTGAACTCAAACACTTAAATAAAATAAAGTAACACATACTCATTTGCCCAAGTGTGAGATCGGTCATTTGTTTACCACACTCGGTGGTGGAACAATCATATATAAGGACCAATATATAAGGATCAAAATATAAGGACCAAGATATAAGGACCAATGTGACCATTGACTTACCCCGGTAAAATCAATATAGATCCTTCGCTCACCACTCCGGGGTAGAACGACAAACGGCCGCCATCGAATGGCCAAGAAGTCCTACCATACCTCCTTACACCATAGTGACCATAGGACAAAATAGACCAGGATCAATAGTGACCACCATGATTTACCACCCCGGTAAAATCAATATAGATCCTTCGCTCACCACGGGGTAGAACGACAAATGGGGTCGCCATCGAATGGCCAAAGAAGTCCTACCATACCTCCTTACACCATAGTGACCATAGGACAAAATAGACTGTGGATCAATAGTGACCATCGATTTACCACCCCGGTAAAATCAATATAGATCCTTCGCCTCACCACTCGGTAGAAACGACAAATGGGCCGCCATCGAATGGGCCAAAGAAGTCCTACCATACCTCCTTACACCATAGTGACCATAGGACAAAATAGACCTGGATCAATAAGTGACCATTGATTTACCACCCGGTAAAATCAATATAGGATCCTTCGCTCACCACTCGGGGTAGAACAACAAATGGGCCGCCATCGAATGGCCAAAGAAGTCCTACCATACCTCCTTACACCATAGTGACCATAGACAAAATAGACCGTGGATCAATAGTGAAAAAGTGTCTTTTATTGATAATGAACAATAATATATGCATTCGATGAATTAACTTGATCTTTATTGAAAGTATTTCAAGCCCGCCAAAGATGCCAAGTGTTTTTGATTTCGGAACCATCTAATGCCCTTAACCGATAAGTGCCCGGCTTTTGATACTTCGATCACTTCATATGGCCCTTCCCAGCTGGGCATTAACTTTCCTGTTTTTGGCATTAACTTTCCCGGACGTAAGTTTCCTACTAATCATCAAGCTTGACTCCTTTGTTATAATGCTTAGCTATTCTTCGTTGATAAGTTGTACCAATTTAAGTAGAAAGCAACCTCTCCGACTTCTTCTAGCAGATCCAAATTGGCCTTCATCCTTTCGTCATCAGATATTTCTTTCAGATTGACCGACCAAGACTTGAGATCCGATTTCGACAAGGACTAAGGCATCGCATTCATAGGCTACCAAAAGGTGAATCCTCAATGGTAGTCCCCTGTAGTCCCAAGAAGCCCACAACACGCCGAAAGCAGCCTCCTCCGCCATCTTCCTTTAGCTTCATCCATCAAGGCTGATCCTGCTTCAACAGTCATTCCGTTGGTCACCTCAACTTGGCCATTTGATCGTGGATGAGCCATCAAGTCTTCTTATGTCAATCCCCAACTCCTTTAAAAATGCTTCAAATTTTGATCCCATTTAATCAAGGCGTCCGTTGTCCGATATTAATACTTCTAGGATCCCGGTTAAACACTACTTAACTCTTTTATGAACTTCAAACATTCTTGTTCGTAATTAAATCAAGTGGCTTCGCTTTCTACCCACTTAGTCATGTAATCAATAAGAACTATGACAAAGCTAACTCGACCTTTAGCTTTAGGCAATGGACCCAAGATATCTACCCCCTGCATAAATAAGGGTATAGGAGATAAAATCGAGTATAGCTCTTCCGGTGGGGTGATAATGGGATCTGGACTATTGAGTTGACACTTTTCACATTTCTCGACATACTCGTAGCTTCTTTGAAAATTATAGGCCAATAGTATCCTTGTCAAGTACTTTGTAAGCCAAAGATTTAGCAACCTATACGGTCACCGCAAATTCCTCGTGAACCTCCCGAAGAGTATATTCCGCCTCCGGATGGGACCGTGCACTTTAATAATGGTGAAGAAAAGGCTAATCGATAAAGGTCCCCATCAATAAGAACAAAGTCAGCGCCTTGTATTTGATCTTTTTTGCCAACATCCGATCCAAGGAAGGACGCCATCCGCTAAATACTCGATGTAGGGGTCATCCAAGCCAGCTAGATCGCTTCGATACACATCATCGCTTCATGTTGAACACTCTACCGTTGTAGAACTTCCAAGTAAATGATCCATTAAAAACATCTCAGATCCGTAGTAGCCTAACTTCGACAATGCATCGGCATGATGGAATTGTCATTACGCCTATGCCCCAAATTCAGACGAAGCGAAACATCAAGTTGGCCCTTTAACTCCGCCAGATACTTGATCATCCGATTTCCACGAGCTTCATAATCTCGATAGTCGCTTGACAACCAACCGAGAGTCATCAGAGATGATAAGTTTCGACCTCTAGACTCTTTGTCAATCGAACACCCGCAAGACCGCTTCATACTCGGCTTCGTTGTTTGTCGCTTTAAATCCAACTGATGGCTCGTTGAACTTTGAACCCGTCGGACTTGTCAAGATAATTCCCCGCCCACTAACAAGCTTAGGTAGAGGAACCATCTACATATAGAGTCCAAACATTCTCGATTTTGTCAAGAACTGCAATCGCCGACGGCCGATTCAGCTTCCGAGAACTCTCAAGATCCGCTTCGGTGAACGAACATTCTACCATGAAATCGCCAAAGCTTGACCTTTGATAGCGGTTCGGGGATGGTATTAGATGAAAAATCGACAATTCCATAGTCCATGCCGCTAGTCTCCTCGAAACTTTCGGCTTGCCCATCACCTTCTTCAATGGTCGATCCGTGTAGATTTACCATCAGAGCCTAACCTTGAAAATATTGCCAAGCTTTTACTAGTAATTATTAAAGCAAAGGCAAATTTCTCAATATTCGGATACCGGTTTCAAAGATCTCGCAGACGTGACTAACATAATAGACCGGATGTCGCTTTCCATCGAACTCCCGAACCAAAGATCGCTTCCAACCGCTAACGAACTTGCCGCAAGATATGATATAAGGTCTCGTTGGAATGGGCTTCACCAATAAAGGAGCCAAGAAAGATACGCCTTTATGCCTTGGAAGGCGCTCTTCACACTCTCAAGTCATGGAATGTCTTCGCATTCTTTGGCCCTTTCAATGTATCAAAGAAAGGAAGGCACCTCTCGCAGATCCGCGATTTAACCTCCTCAAAAGTCGCAATCCTCGCCAACGACGTTGACGCCCTTGAACGATCGAGGAGTCTTCATATCAAGAATGGCCTCGGATCTTCTCCGGATTGGCCTCGATCCCCTTCGATCGATTGTGTAACCCAAAACTTCCCCGCACCGAGGCCAAAAGTGCACTTCAAGTGGATTGAGTCTCAAATTGACGATGACGGATTTCATCCGAAAGCACTCCTCTAGATCATCCAAATGATTCTCGAACTCTGCATGCTTTTCACGATCATGTCATCGACGATACCTTCATATTCCTTCCTACCGCTTTATCAAGATGAAGTTCATCATTCTTTGGTAAATGGCTTCCAGATTTATAAGGCCAAAAGTCATCTTTTGAGCGACAACCGAAATCTGTGTAATAAACGCGGTCTTTGGGATGTCTCTTTACGCATGGATATTTGGTGATAACTCAAAAAGCATCCATAAAGCTTAGTAATGCATACCCAAGTGGCATCGATGAGCCGATCAATATGAGGCAAAGGATAAAAGTCCTTCTGACAAGCTTTATTGAGGTTTGCTGTAGTCGATGCAAACCCGCCATTTTCCATTCTCGCTTTTGTACCAACACCACATTCGCCATCCACTGGATAATCAATTTCATAGATGAAGTCAGCACCAACAGCTTTTGCTATTTCCTCATCAATGATTTTCGTCGTTGCTCGCGCAAGAAGATCCGCTTTTTTCCGAACCCGCTTCTTCGAGGATCTACATTCAAAGCTATGCTCACCTATCTTCCGACTAACCTGTGCATGTCCCTTGGTTCCCATGCAAAAATATCCGTGATAAAGAACAGAAGAGTTCTATAAGGTTTGTCCAAGAGGTTCGTAGACCCAACCGATCTTCACGGCCTTGTCTCGGCTTTCCAAGGATCAACTCGACCTCCTCCGCGTCTCCCTCCAAGCAGAACCACCATCTGGCTCGTAACTACTTTTCAGTAAAGGGCTCAATCTCAATTGTCATCGCCGCTTTTTTTTTGTCGAATTTCACTCCGGAGGAAATGACAAGATTCCAGTAAGATCGTTTGCCAGATCCAAGTCCCCCGCCACCTCTCCTACTCCATGAGCCGTTGGGGAACTTGACTTTGAAATGAGGGATGGAGGTCACAGCTTGGAGAGAAAGAAGCTTAAGGTAGGTCTTCCCAAAGATAGCGTCAGAAGTCAATCAACGGCACAACATAGAATTTACATACTATTTCGACTCTTTGGGGTCTTTGGTCAAGATAACCGGAGTTCAATAATGCTCTAACTTTGATCGGATCGTCATTGAAGTCAGATAAAGGAGCTTCCCGCCCGACCTCCATTTTCTCGCCCATCAAGGTGCATCCTCCGATAGTAATGGGCGCATGTAATATCCATCAAGATCCATTATCTATCATCATGCGCTTCATGTCCACCGTGCCCACTTCACATCACAGGATCACCAAGGCCCCTCACGTGGCTCGATGGGTTCCGGAAGGATAGTCGTCACGTCGGTAAATGATACGACAGCCCCGGGAATGGTCTATCCACCTTCAGGGGAGATCTCGTCACGGCCATGACCGAATCCAGTAAGCCCTTCTCTTCCTCCCTATCAACTTCCCCGCAGATCCACCGGTTATCACATCGATGACATGCCTGGCGGCAAGGTGATTGGAGCCCTTTGAACCGTCTCGAATAAAGACGGTTAATATTCTCATTGATCATTCACTACCACATATCGCACCAACAAGCCATCCTTAATCTTCCTTTCCACAAAGTCTTTCAAATTGCAACACTCGTTAGTGTCGTGGTCCAGCGCATTGATGATGATAGCCACAATATTTACGAGAGTTACCTCGCCTTGCTTCGAAGAGTTATCACGGAAGGCTCAAGAAAGGTTGATTTCGATTTGATCCGTAATTATCGATCTATCAATGTTTAATTTGGTGTAGACTTTATTCACCTTCGGACCGAATCAGAGGGATGACCGCTTTCCTCGCCGCCAAGAATTATCAGTATTTTTTCGAATCGCCTCCGTCCGATCATTATACCCCCCGCTTTCCTCCTCGATCAATTTCGGCCTTGGGAGCTATCGACTTTTCACCGGTCCAAGGAAGATGCTTCAGTCGTTTCATAGCTTCTTCCACAACGATATAGCCCTTCGCTTTGTCAAAGGCTTCGGCCAAGCTCTTCTGAATGGTGAAACATCAACTTCTTCACCAACTTCTGATTTCACCAGATCTAATCCATTTTGGAACAAACCTACTGTACTGGAGATCATTAAGATCGGACACCGACCGATCGCTTTCTCCGAACCTTTTTTCACATATCGCCCAAAGATTCGCCAGTAAATCACGGATCTGTGCTGAGAACCCAGAGCTTTTTCCTCTTCTTCTTGCATTCCAAAACGGCATGGAATTTATCACAAAGTTCGGTCCAAGAGGATATTGAATCAAGGCAAAGTTCCCAACCATCGTCTCGCATCCTTTCTCGTCGTCAGAATAAAGGTATGACACTTGGCAAAGATCGTTGAAGTCGAATAGTCCATTAGCCTTGCCGAACGCTCGCTATGGTCATAAGGATCCCTTGCACCATCAGAACTTTCCACGCGAGGCGCGCTTGGTGATGTCCGCTTTCTCTTTGAGAATATCCGAGGAAAAAGGGATGCCTTCTTTCCCGGGAGCGCCCTTCACCGGCCGAACTTCAACCAGCTTGCTTTCTAAGTTCCTTCACTCCTTCACTAGAAAATCAACGCCGCCTGGGCCGGGGAGACCTCTTCTCACAAACAACATTCCGCCTTTGAGAGGATCGACCTCCTCCCCGCCGATCCTACCGCCTGCTGGGACTTCTCGATCTACTCCTGTACAAATATGTCTTTATGGTGAGAATGATCACGCTGATAGTCCCTTATTCTCGACTTCGGGCATAATCTCGCCGATATGCTCCTTTGTCTATAGTCATCTCGATGTCGAGAGGTAACTACCATTATTGCCTTCTTCGAGACCACGGAGTTCGCTTCCTCGATCTCCTCTTATCGCGAGAACCATCTTTAGAAACCCACGCGGAATGCTTCGGCCCTTACCTCTCTGCATGGCACCTCCTGTGCCCACTTCGACCTTCTGGATCGATCATGGCTAGATGCTTCGTCCTCAATTCCGCCACACCAAGCATCTGCTTCTGGCTTATATCTTCTCTTTGCTTTAATAGACCTCCATGGCTTTATCCGCTTCGTCCGCCATCCTCGCCAACTTAGCTTAATTTCTATCTTCCCGACCACTTCTACGATAAGTCCCGGCCTCGGTGAGCCTTCCACTTGCCCTCGACCATGATCTCGCCTCCCTATCCGCACCGAAAACCAATCTTCGTCTGCCCCGCCATTGAATCTTCTGGACGGAGATCTCCCGAATTATGCTTAGAGGTCGGCTCGTGAACACTTTTTGAAGGACTCAGACGATCCTTCATCAAACACGAGGCAAATGACGAGCTAATACCATCGCCGCCTCTTCCGGCGTACTCATCCCTACTCCTCATCATCTTTCAAGTAGGTTAAACGATTGTGATTGAAAATTTTAATGACACTAGAACTCAAACCCCTCCTTCTAGCGCCAATGTTAACGCCAGATCTTCTACCACGCCCCATCACGTAAGACGCCCCGATCCTCCGCAGACAAGAAAACACCAGAACACCACAAGCTTCGATTTACGTTCCGCTCACGGGGATAAATTTCAAAGCGTGAGAATTAATATATGTGTTCATAAGGTTAACAATAGAGGAATGTACTATCTAGTGTCTGGAGAGAGATAATAATTCTCAGTCGTGTGTATATGGGAGAATATGAAAAATCAATATGTATGAAAACGTACCTCTAGACGATGGCTTCCTTGCTAGGTTATACTATCTTTGCTTGGATTACTGTGCCACCCACTACTACCTGACACCCCTCCGATCCGATGGGCTCGCCGATCAGATAAGGTTTATCTACGCTTTTGGCCATCGTTTTTTCACCGCCACGGCCATGATCCCATCCACATTAATGCATGGCAGGAGGCTTGGTCAACCGTCATGCTTTTTCATCATCACAAGTCAAAGTAACAGATATTAAAATATCTAATGGGTCGATCCACTGGACTGACACGACCTTAAAGATTAAAATGGATATAATATGGTGACTGGACCCAATGACTTTAACGGATTAAAAATAAAGGCCCAATATACCCGGCCCAATAGATAGAAAATATCACGACCCAACAGTTAGTATAATATATAATCAGAAAAAGTTTCGTCAATTACAATAACAATTGGTGGACATTATATTTTATATATATATACTTTTAATAAACAGTCGTAATCCAAAAATAATAATAAAATATATAGATTTGAACAATTCTTCAACACGAGCAACATATGAACAAGCTGACATGGTAATGTTACAGTCAAATTTGAACAATTCATCTTCAACAATTCACGCACACAAAAATATTCAGATAGATACACACATATATAAATAGATACTCTCTCCGTCCCATAATATATAATGTTATTTGTCTCAAATTATTTGATGTTTTAAAAAATTTAAGAGAATTAATTACAATCTTTTTAAAATTATTTCTCATGGAAAAATAATATAGATGAGAGAGAGTATGATAAGAAATGAGATTTTAATAATATTATAAATTATTAATACTATATTTAATGTTTTTAATTATTTTTTAATATTATACACAATTCTAAAAGATCGTATATTATGAGAGAGAGGGATTACCTACTAAATTAAAGTTGAGTGCAATTAATATACTCTCATTTTTTTCTTCATTTTTCTTTGTCATTATTTCAAATTAATGAAGAATAGTAGTAGTACTACTAAAATTGTGAATTGAATGAGGTTGGAAATCCCGAGGACACTAGTACCAAAAAAACAAATCAGTTAATGTGTTTCACATGCTACATATATATATAGGTCATAGGTATACCATGTGTCAAACCAAATAAATAAATTAGGTTATTATGAAGTATTCCCTCCGTCTCTAATTATTTAACGTTTTAGAAATTTTCAATTGTCTCTAATTATTTAATATTTATTTAAATTTAGGAGAATTAATGACATTTTTTTCCAAAATTATCCCTCATTTTTCTTCCTATTTTTTTGATACTTTAAACTCTTTCTCTCTACTTATCCCAACAAAACTCTTCTTATCCCAACAAAACTGTCTTTATCTCAAGAAAAGATTTAAGGGTATTATAGACAATTGAGTACTATATTTAATACTTTTCAATCATTATCTTAATTCTTGTGTTCACCTCTAAAACGTCAAATAATTAGGGACAGAGGGAGTACTAAATTAGTCTATTAATTAATACTAGTACAATTTTAACACGCAAAGAGAGATCACTTCTCAAACGCATATCGATATTGTATTTGATCAATTAACCAAAATTAATTCCATGCTAACCACTTTTCAAATAAATAGTACTCCCTCAGTTCTATAATAACTGTCTTTTTAGAAGAAAAAATTTGTTTCAATTTATTTGTTTTTTACAATTTTTTAGGAGAATAAATTATTTATTTTTCTATATTACCCATAACTTTTCTCATTCTCCTAAAAAATTCTTTTGTATTAGTAATAGTTTTTAAGGGGTAGTGATGAAATTTTCTATAAATTTTAATTTTTAAATGATAGGATTAAATGAGTTTTTTAATTCAAATCCTTAGGTTGTTCTATCTCAATCTCTAGTGGTTCCAAATGCATGGTGGTGGTGGTTGTTGTTGTTGTAATGTTGTTCATACTCAACTTGATAATTATTAATTACTATAAATTAGTAATTGTTTTCCAAATAATTAATTATTAAATACAAAAAAGTTTCATTCTAAGTTTATGAATTTAATTTGCCATAATTTGGTAATATAAAATAAAATGATATAAAAAAAAAAAACTTTATTTATTCTTTCTATCTCTATGGAGTAAACTTTTTCCTAATAACAATTTTAATACTTGGGATAACACATATGGAACGCCGTCTGTGGGAATCGAACCCACGACCACGAGGGTAAAAACCACGCGCTCTACCAGCTGAGCTAAGACGGCTCACACACTTGTAATGACATTTTCATAACAAGTTATTTATTAAAACTTTTTACAAAGTGTATCAGGAATTATATTGGTTCTTCTTACTGGAAAAACTCCATTGACTTTATTTCTATTTTTCACTTAAACTCTGTTACGTTTGGATTGGAGTAATGAAGGTAGAAATAAAATGAAAAAATTGTGTTTGGTTGCGATTGGAATAAAAAAAATTATATTCAGTTCCTTGGAAGAAGAAGAGCATGGAATAACTTATTTTAATTAGAATAGAATGAATCATTCCACTTTTCATTCAATCCAAACGTAACATACATCAACTTTTGTTTATCACACAAACCAAAACTAACGGGATAAGGTTCAAAAATGCCCCTAATATTTTCCCAAATGTCTATCGAGCACCCTATACTTTTTTTTTTTCCAAAAATACCTTCAACGTTACCTTTCTTGGGTCACCCGTGCCCCTGGAACGAACGAAGTTGCCACATAGGCTAACTTTGCTCATACGTGGCCTTATTTTGCTGACTTGGACTCAAACACAGTCTAATCGATTCTTTCTCAGAGCAAGACCCCTTTCTCATACGCATCTGTTCATTTTTCTAAGGGGCAAAGGTCCTAATCGTGCATGAAGCCCTAATCGACATCTTTGAACATTGAGAAGAAGAGAGGGGAAATTGGAGAGAAAAAGAGGCGAAGAGTCGAAGACGAAGGATAACCAAGTTACTGAGTGTATCGACGAAATTGAAAAAGCCCTAACTTTGCTTGGGCAGTCAGTTCGTGGTCTACAGGTGCGTCTAATCGAAGGCATAAAGTCCAAGTTGGTCGTGTGTGAAGAAGAAAAGGAATATCTTAGATTTTCACTCACAGGTACTTTCATATCTGCTTTTGATTGATAAAGTGCATTTCATATGGGTGAATAGGTAATTTTTGGTCATCACATGTGGTCTATGTTTCAATTGGGTGTTGACTGGTAGGGGACATATGGTCCCCTATATTATTCTTTATTACATTGTTAATACTTCAGAGTACTTTCATGTCTTGTAGTTTGCTGATATTTGAAGCCCTAATTCTGGGTTGTTTTAATTGAATGGCAGAATGGTTGGGCGTGTAGATGTATATTTACATCATGGGGGCAGATGGCTGGGGGATCCTGTGTGGAGATATGTGGGAGGTGACATCTATATATGTAAGAACTTTGATGTAGATTACCTTTCTCTTATTTGCATTAAGAATACATATATAGAGGAACTGAAATATCCCAATGTTAACTAAGTCTATTATGTGGAACCTGGACTGAGTATTGACAAAGGACTCTTTGTACTTGAGGATGACCATGGGATTAGGAGAATTCTGAGTAAAATAAATGATGACACAACTGTCCTAGAGTTATTTGCAAAGCATGAGATAGATCAACCTATCTTAAATGATGAATCACCTCTAGTTGTTCCACCTGACCCCATAATAAATTATCTTCCTTATGTTCCACCTGAGCCCATAATAAATGAACCTGAAGAGGAGGGTGAGGGTAGTGATGACTATTTCATGGAAAGTGCTGAAGTACTTAATGTTTTTGATAGCATTAATAGAGCACATGAAAGAAGGGAAGATCCTATTGTGGTATTAAACACACAAGGTAGCAGGGTAGGTGAGGAAGGGGAGAGTGAGGACAGTGAGGATGCTACATATGAAGAGGAGAGTGATGATAGTGAGGACAGTGATGATAGAGAAGAAAGGGATGATAATGATGATAGTGAGAGAATGACCGATGAGGTCAAAGCATGTGAGTGAGAGAATCATCTGTGCGTTTTAATGTCAATGATCGGATACCCTATTTCAAACTTGGGAATGACATTTGCTAAAGGCAATTTGAAGTTGGGGGAGTCTATATCAAAGTATGCATTATCTAGGGAGTGGCATTGAAATATGTGAGAAGTGAACCATATAGAATAAGGGTAAAGTGTGAGGATGGGTGCCCTTTTGTCTTGTATGTGTCAAAGGACGAATCTAACCTTGGGTTCGCAGTCAAGACATTAAATGAAGACTACAATTGTTATAGGATTTTCAGCAACCCTAGGGTTTCAACAAAGTTCTTGGCCAAGCTTTACAAACAAAAAATACTTGAGCAGCATGACTACAAGATCAAAGACCTTAAAAAAGATGTGGAGAAAGATTGGAAAATGAATGTCTGCTTTTCCAAGTGTAAGAGGGCCAAGAGGATGGTTATGGATGAATTCGCAGGGAGTTTTACTAATGAGTTTTCTAAGTTAGAGGCTTATGCAGCAGAACTAGTGAGGAGTAATCCAGGGTCCAAAGTTCAAGTGGAGTTGTCCACGGATGAATTAAGGGAAGGTAGAAGAGTATTTAAAAGAATGTTTGTTTGTTTAGATGCTTGCAAGAGAGGTTGGAAGGAAGGATGTAGGCCTATTATTGGCCTTGATGGGTGTTTTTTGAAGACAAAGTATAAAGGGGAATTACTTGTAGCTTTAGGAAGAGATGGGGATGAGCATAATTTCCCCATAGCTTGGGCATGTGTGAAGAGTGAAACTAAGGTCAATTGGACTTGGTTTCTGTCTTTGTTGCAAGAACAACTTGAAATGGCAGATGGCAGTCAGTACACTGTCATATCTAATATGCAAAATATTGAAAAGAACAGGGGAAGGCCTAAGATTAAGAGAAAAAGAGAGGAAACTGAGGTCAGGCCTACAAATAAAGTCACAAAACTATCTAGAAAAGGTAATTCAGTTACATGCAGTATGTGTAAGCAACAAGGACACAACAAAGCAAGTTGTTTGAAGGTAATGTCTCTAAGTTAATTACGTATCTAAATTAAGTCATTCATATATATGTCTTGTATGTATCTAATTTGCTCTATAGCAGAATCAAAGTCATTCATCAGGAAGTTCAGTCCCTGCTCAGTCCCCAACTGGAACTACACCTCCTTGTCAAGATGGCCCAGGTATGATATGCAAGTGTTATGCCTTGTTAATTAATGTTGATTTATGCAGTCATGCTAAAACATTCTATTGTTGTTGATGTTAGTCCTTTCTCAGTCCTATACTGGATCTACAATGCATACACCTCCTTGTCAAGCTGACACAGGTATGAGATTTTAGCACACCTCCTTGTTGCATTATAGTTGATTTATGCACAGTCAGTCATGCTAAAACAAGGAATTGTGTTGATGCCAGACATGCACACACCTCCTACTGCCAGTCATGCACCTCCTTCTTCAAGGCCAAAGCCTTCAAAATTACAAGTTCGAGCTGCTGCAAAAGCTCATTCAAGGAAATTATCCAGTCAAGGTGAAGGATTCGAATTGTTATATGATGACAACACTGGTGGGGTAACATACAAGTTAATGATCTACAACTTAGTTTGATTGACATAATATGGTGTGCAAGGTTAGAGTGGCAAAGAATGATGTTGTGTTATATACATGCAGAGTGGCACATCTTCAACCATTATCAATGAAGGAAGTCAGACACAACCACCTATTGTTGACCCTAACACCAGATTTTCAATCCCCAATGAATCTCAACTAAGAGAAAACCTATCTACAAACAAAGCATCATCTTCAGGAGGGAAGTAGAAAAATAAATCACAGAGGTGATGGTGGCCCTGCAAACATGTCCAACATGCCTTTCAAACCTCCAAGACTGCAATGGAGAGGTAGAAGTTGCATCACTACCACACTACTTATGACAGATAGGGATGAGAGGATTGGTAGGAGCATCAATGCAAGCAGGTCACAAGGAATTCATGCTAATGGCAGTGGAGATAACTGAACTTAAAATGATGTTATGCTTTTTTGGGAATTTGTTTATGGTGGAAACTTATTTTGTAATTATGCTTTTTGGAACTAAGCAAGATGCAATTAAATGTTTATGTTCAGTGTCAAGTGACTGTAATGGACATCCTTTTGGGTGAGAGCAGTATATTATGTAAGTATTTATGCTCAGTGTCAAGTGACTGTAATGGACATCCTTTTGGGTGAGAGCAGTATATTATGTAAGTGTTTATGCTCAGTGTCAAGTGACTGTAATGGACATGCTTTTGAAAGCATGCTTTTTGGAAATATAATTCGGTATTATCTTTTTGTATATGTGTTTTTGGAAATATAATTGTTTGGTCATGTTCCACCTGGTATGCAATTGTTACTCAGGACTGTAATGTAGTATTTACACTGTCATTTTATCATGCATCACTTATATCAACTCCAGTTTCACCTGATGTAATATTTACATGTGATCATGAAACATCTTAAAAGATACTAAAAGATCAACCAATTAACAGATAAACCAGCTCATTAACACACCAAACTACCAATTAACCAAGGAGTGCTCAAACAAGGACTTCCATTAACAAACAAAATATACACAAAAAGATACCAATGAGTTGACGGAAAACTATTGACTTCCATTTACCAATTACATCAAATTAACTTCACATTTAAACTGCATTACATTACAATTCTCCACAAGACCCATTCATCTAACACCATTTTTCACCTAATTAAGTAGCATAAAAGAAATGCAGATAATTGTAACTACAAATAACATAGCAATGCACTTAGCCTTCAAATAATCTATTGAGCCACCAATTTGATTCACAGAAGATTCATGTCATTTGACTTCAGATTCTTTAGCTCCTGAACCAATTCTTTCAATTCAGACGCCCCTTCAACTTGAGGAAATTTAATCAGTTCCTTATTCAGTAAAATCTTGTTCTCCCTCTTCAAATCATTTATGACAACCTTTGCCCTATCACACATCTGTGGATCATGCCATACAAAGAACCCACATCCCCTTTCCTGAAACCAAAAAATTAAAATTTTAAAAAATTGTTGTAGGTAAAAACCTTTTCCAAACACTAATTCAAACTAAATTAGAAGAATTTTAGGTCAATTTATAGGATTACTGAACTCAATTAAACTAAAACACAAACTTACTCTGAATTTCGAGCATGAGAAAAACCTCCTTCCAGGATTTGTTTCGCTCCATGAGGTCCACATAGGAGCTCTTATCCCACAATAACACAACGGCATAGCTTCATAATCAACATCAATGGTGCGTTTTCGAGCAGAGGATGAAGATGACGACGAATAGTGAGTCATGGCAGTGACGATTAGGACTGTGATTTCTTCTCCTCACTACGACTAAAGAACTCTATGGCAGGATTAGGGTTTTGCCTCTCCTTCTCTCCTATTTCTCCTTCTTCTCGACTAGGGCGAGCTCTCGACTAGGGCTTTATGCCCGATTAGGGACTGAGAAAGAATCGATTAGATTGTGTTTGAGTCCAAGTCAGCAAAATAAGGCCACGTATGAGCAACGTTAGTCTATGTGGTAACTCCGTTCGTTCCAGGGGCACGGGTGACCCAAGAAAGGTAACGTTGAAGGTATTTTTGGAAAAAAAAAGTATAGGATGCTCGGTAAACATTTGAGAAAATGTCAAGGGCATTTTTGAACCTTATCCCCAAAACTAACTCCTTAATTTCTTATCAAACAAAAAATTGGTGTAAATTACAATCTTCCTTCAGAACAGTTTTTTTTCCTTGTTATTTTGTGTAAATATATATAATAGAGAGAGTGAGTTAATGTTTGTTTGTGTCTAAATACTTCTTAATTCATCTATCTCTGAAAGATTTGAGTTACAGAAATTCAAATCTTAACTATTAAGAGCTACCTCTTAATAGTTTATTTAAAATTTATAAATAAAAATAACATCAACAAATATTATACACCTTCAAATTCAAATTTTAAGATCATTCAAATAAATTTTTTAAATATTTTAAAAGATTAAAATGATAAAATAGTGTCATTAAGATATTTTACACTTTCTAATTCTCAAACAATTTTTTAAATTTAAATATTATTTCATTCAAATATCAAATTTATTAAGATATATTTTAGATCTTAATTATTCAGTTTTATCTAACACCACCTAAGAGTTGTAACTAATATCATTGCGAGAGTAATTTAATTCACGTGATTACCTACTATATATATAGTCGTAGTAATATCCAAGCATACAAACATGTTGAAACCTGTATGTTGGTTTTAAATTTGACACTGGGAAAAAGTTTTATCAGACTCAACCAATTTATTGATGCACACTACTAGTTTGGCATACAACCCCCATCATAAATACATCGCACCCGCCCATATCAAACTTTCCACATAAATCAAGGGAACAAACAGTTCACATATAAGAATGAGGAATTCCGAGAATGCTACCTATAATTGTACCCACCAATTGCTTGCTAGGATATAGAAGCAACAAACAATAAAAGCGTAAGTATCACTTAAATGAATCCTTAGGTGCTAATAGTAAGAAGTAATATTAAGAGATGAAGAAAGCTTAAGGTATCACTTAACGCAGGTCCAGAAGTCCCGTATTCTCCAATATTTTATTTGACCTTACTCCTCCGGGTTGGGATCTCTGAAACTTTCTTATGCTGATCAATCACTCTTACCCTCTTGTGCTCCGATTTCTTGCAGATAATGTTCTGCTTCCAATGCTGCCATGCATCCTGCATTACATGAATGGAAATAAACTTTAGATTGAATGAATATAAAGATAATGATGAGTTATCACGCACATGACTATAAACTTTGCACCAGCAACAAACAATATGATAAAGCATAAGCAGTAGATTGTGGAATTCAAAATTCTATTGCAAATCAGTAATCTGGAAGGCGTTAGATCAAACAAGGTACTACTTTTAATACTTCATTCAAAAGTTGGAACTTAGAAGTCCCGATCAAATAATCCCTAGAGTATGGCCACAGAAGATTTCAGATGGTAAAATCACTACCAACTTCATACTCAAACAAGCAATGGCATACACTACATATGTTCCTGCAATAACCAGAGATAAAACATGTACCAACAATTCAGCTGAGTTTTAGCTTTCTTTCATTAAGTTTAGGCTGTGCTTCAAGTCAGTACTTTTGATAACCTCAAACTTTTGCTCTAGTAATAGAGGCAAGAAAACTAGAGTTCTACCTCTAGTTACATGGAGTCTTTGACAAACCAAATGGTTAATATCTCTGAGCTTCTCCCAGCCAGCTCTATCCACTATAGTGAACACCACGGGGCAAACATCATTACTCATTAGCCACATAGGGGCTCCCACTACATCTTACATAACTGCTATCCTTGTATGTACCTCCAGAAAAACTATTTTTTTTTTATTGTTACCTCCAGAAAAAACTATGGTTAACCCCTTGAAAGGAGGTGAATCAATCCATCCTGATACTGCCCGGCAACCACAGTATGATGATGCAAAAGACATGGAGACATTTTCATTTTAGGCAAAAACAAGAGACATTTTTTGTAACTTGGGTAATGCTGCCTATATAATTAATACTGTGCACTAATGGTATCCCATACATATGGGATTCTCCAAAAACAAATGATTACAAGTGTTAAGAAAGTTAGAGGTTGGAATTATTTTTTTATTTTTATTTTTTGCAACAGTCCAAAAAGACTGAAATATACTAAATAATCTACTAAAAGTAATGAAAGAACACAAAAACATAATCCATTCAAAATAGTAAAAATATCAACGCCAATGATAAATGAGTTTTGAGTTTCAAATTATAAGGTTTGAGCTTTATAAGGTGAAAAATTTATGGTCACATCCCACATAATAGATGGGTGGATGTGGGCTATTGAGCCCCATTTATCTACTGATAAATGAGAAGAGGCTACCAGGGGGCGGTGTTGTAACTACAAGGTTTAATCGAGAGAAGCTCCAATTGCTAACATTGTGACTGAGAACAACAACTTAGATCAAGCTAAAAAGCTGAACCTTCTGGAAACCCAAGCGATGGCCTGGGCCCCTTTCCAAAGCTTCTAACTCATCGCTTCAACCCAATGTTTTTAAGTATACTTTCCATATGAATTAAGAAAAATAGGCAAACTTATAAAAAAAGTATAAAATAAACTCATTTTTTTACTCATACTGGACCATATGTATGCACATTAATATATTTTTGTCTTTTTAAAAATTAATTGCCCCTGTTAAACAAAATTTTGTGGATAAACTATTCTTTTATATAACATTTTGTATTTAGATTGTATATTTGATGGAAAATTTTTATTTTTGTACTTCATGCATCTTTTTATGAGATTTAGGAGTATTTATTTTCTCCCTCTCCCTTGATTTTCGTAGTATAATTAGACAAAAAATAATAATTTATCTTTAAATAGAATATAAATTTACGAATACAACAAATAAAAATAACTTTTTACACTCATATTTATTGATTTTAGAGAGAAACTAAAAGATGGGATATTTTCATAGAGAATGTGAAAAATTCATACATACATACATCTATACTTATTATACCTATGCTCAAATTTGATATATGGGCTAACCCAAATCCACTCATATCCATTTATGACCGTCCATTTACAACCCACTCAATTCTAGACCCATTTAAACTCAACCCATATAAATCCAAACCCATTTATGTCCGCCCAACCCACACTCGCCCATTTGCTGGGTCTAGGCACGATATTAAGAACAAAAGTGAGACTGCAATTTGCAGACTGAAAAATTTCCCAGGTATGACTAGTTTTGTTTTTTCATTTGTTCAAGTATCAAAGACAAGATTTTAGCTCTAAGTAGTGAAAGAAAAATAATATACACAATAGTTGGAACAGAATGAATTGACACAGGTAGTCCCTATCCTTAAGGTGTTTATTGCCCCATACCACTAAGGTTTGCTAAAGACTGCTGACAATAATATACCTCCAAAATATATGTCAAGTCTATATTACTTCACAGTGATAACAATTCAATAATGAACAATCTATAATTACTTCTTTGTAAAGATTGAAAAGTTAGAAGAAGATGAAGAGAGATTTTCAGTTACAAAGCTTAACTTTGTAACAGTTACAAAAATAAATTTTGTAATCATTACAAAAACAATTTACATAACTCTTCGTATCCAAAGCAGTTTAGATAACTCTTTGTATCCAAAGTAGTTAAACACATCAATTTAATTATGAATTAGGTCCATTAATCTGGTTCGAACACAAATGTAGATCAGCTTTCAACTCTGCAAATCGTAGAGTGACTTTCAACTCTACGAACCGTAGAGCGACTTTCAAGCCATTTCCTTTAGTACACAAGTAAATAAACTATTCCACTTATGCTTATAAAGCATTAAATAGTTTTACTTTTTATCAATGTGGGACTTATTTTTTAAAAACAACAATGAACCTTTTCATATACCTCACTTTGGATATAATTAAAATACAATATATAATTCCTACTTGAACCATATATTGTCCTCTCTTAATCTTTTTGTAGTAGACTATCAAATGCACTTTTAATTTAACTTAAATTCAATCAATTAATGAGTATAAATTAAACCAAAAATTGATCAAAACTCATAAAAGAAAAGGTGCAATTTAACAAGTTCTCTTCAACAGCATTTCATACAACACTTGACCACTGTAATATTTATTTTTTGGGTAAAATGCAAACTAGACCACTGAACTTTAGGGGTTTTGGGGGGATTTTTGGGTATTGAGCCCTTTTCTTTGGTCAACGCAAATTGAGCCCCTTTCTATTAAAAAATTTGGACTTTGAGCCCCAGCGCTATATATATGCGTTGACCCACGTGACGTGGCGCTACCACCCGCAACCTGACGTCAAGATTTTTTATTTTTTTTTTTATTTTATTTTACACGTGGACATGCTAACATGGCAAATATTGAATTTAATTCCAAAACTTATGTCTGATGCCAAGAGTTGAACTCGAGACCTTTAGCTTAGAATTTGAACCCAATGACCAACTGAGCAAACAAGATTAGTTGTTATAATTTTATAAGGATTAATATTTATAACTGAACAAATTATTTCCCCCAATAACAACAATAATAATAATAACAATGATAATAATAATAATAATGATAATAATAATGACAACAACAACAATAATAATAAAAATAATAGTAATAATAATAATAATAAACTCATTGAGCCACCGGATAGATTGGGCGCACACAAGCTTGGCTTCAGACAAGGAAGTGTAGAACATTATTCAATGAGACATTAAAAAATTGGGATGCAATATATACCATTTTGCTCAAAATGAAACACAAACAGCACATCATTTATTTATTTAGTTAATAATAAGTATAAACATGTGTGTGTATTATATGTAATAATATATTAATTACAATAATAATAATAATAATAACAATGATAATGATAATAATAATAATAATAATAATAATATTACTCCATTCTGATTTTGCTTCCATTGGTTTTGCATATTTTTTGGACAACATCTAATACTAGTTGATGAACTCTACATCCGTCTGGAATCTGGATGAATTCATTTGATGTCTTTGTAAGAGTCTCTGATTTTGCTTCCATTATTATTATTATTATTGTTATTAGGGGAAATAATTTGTTCAGTTATAAATATTAATCTTTACAAAATTATAACAACTAATCTTGTTTGCTCAGTTGGTCATTGGGTTCAAATTCTAAGTTAGAGGTCTCGAGTTCAACTCTTGGCAGCAAACATAAGTTTTGGAATTAAATTCAATATTTGCCATGTCAGCATGTCCACGTGTAAAATAAAATAAAAATGCTGACGTCAGATTTGCCAGGTAGGCGCCACGTACGCTAGTCAACGCACATGTGGCGCCTGGGGCTCAAAGTCCAAATTTTTTAATAGAAAGGGGCTCAATTTGCGTTGACCAAAAGAAAATGGCTCAATACCCAAAAACCCCTAAAGTTCAGTGGTCTAGTTTGCATTTTACCCTTTATTTTTTACAAGTTGACCAATAAACTACAATGCCAACAAATATTATATAATGAATTAAGGTTGATGACGGAGTTTAGCATAGACTATAGAGAGTAGCAAACAACCTTGATATAACCTCAAATTACCACGCCGTATATTTTGAATATAAAGATTAGATTTGGCAACACACAAATTGAAGGACTTCTACCAAGTTTAAAAAGAATGACATGGATTGAAGAAATCTCGACTCTTTAACAATGAAAATTATACTAGGACCACCTAGCGGTTTCAATAAGAGCACAAATTAGCTTAACAATTACTCCCTCCATCTCATAATAAGCGTCGTAGTTTGACTTTAGTGGTCAAATTGATCATTTTTAAAATAAATAATTAAAAATATTTATATATAATTTTTAAATTATGAAACTTAACATTATTATTACATTATTCGTAGTTTATTATGATCATAATCTCTAGGCGTGCATCTTGATTTTTTTAAAAGATATACTCCCTCCGTCCCATAGTTATAGGTTAATTTCTTTTGGCACATAGTTTAAGAAAATCAGTTTAAGTGGCAATTTTAACAAAAATTTTCCACATATACCCCTTAATATGGAATTAAAGAATAAGTTAATTACTCCTTACTTATCGTTAATCGAAACTCTCAACTTAATTGATCAACGGTAACTTGACCATTAAAATAGAACTTTAACTAAAGATGAATTTTTAATCTACATAAACTTTCAACAAATCACAAAACGTTTATGTTATTCCAAATTCATTTATTGAGCCTAAAAAGTTGAATTCTTTTATTGAGAATACAATAACATTAAATGTGATGATAACAATAATGACATTGAATGTTGTTTCTTCAAAAAAAAAGTAATGGTTTATATTTATTATAAGGGCATAAAAGTAAAATAATGAACCAACTAAATTTTATAAATAGTAAGTAGCCTATATATTGGGACATCCCAAAATGGAAAATCAGCCATTAACTATGGGACGGAGGGAGTATTAATTTTAAAAACGGACAAATTGACCATGAAAGTCAAACTAAAACGTTTATTATGGAACAGAGGGAGTACATAACAACTACTATCACATGAACAAATTATGAAATTTTAATGCCCTCAATTCCATGAATATTGATAAAAATAAAATGAACAGTGTGCAGAAACAGAGACACATGGTATTAAAATTTATGTGGAAACAAGGGCTGCAACACAGCTCACCTAAGGGTTTGTTTTGTTATAACGCAGCTGTAGCTGGTGGAGCGGAAGCAGTTTTTTTTAACGCATACAAAAAAATAGTAAAATACTCATTTTGTTAGAAGGAAAATAATGTTTTACTTTTGTTGAACCTTTTGTATACTACTACTTATGTCTGAATAACACACACACACAAACACACAAACACACACACACACACACACATATATATATATATATTAAAAAAAAACAAATCAGTAGCCTAAATATTTAATATCACACAAGATACAATTGAACTTTAAACACGGGTAGAATATGTCAAGAATTTATATTTTTTTACATGTAAAAAGATGTCAAGAAATTTCAATGTGAAATTCCTGATTTCCTGCTTCTACATTTAGCAAATTCAATATTAAAATACAAGTGTCTAACAATCAAATTTTATAAAAGGAAACGTCTAATAAAGCCTGAAAAAACAAATGGCTCAGCCCAATGTATCAAATGGTGCTATCTTTAGACATTACATCAAAGAACAAGAAGTGAGAGCTAGAAGCAGAAATACTCCACAAAACCTCATCAATGGGAAACTCCTACAAAATAACCTTGTAATTGCACTTTCGAACATAAGGTGACGCCATTGTAGAGGTAGAGGTGGAGGTGGAGGTGGGGGTGGGGTGGGGGTGGGGTGGACGTGGACGTGGACGTGGGGATGGGGGTGGGGGTGGGGGTGGGGTGGAGTGGGGGTGGGGGAGAGAAAGAATATGTCGTTAATTAAATATTGGCCATTAATAATCAACAGCCACCACTCAATAAGGAGCTATGCAGCCTAGTCATAATTTAGAACATCATCTACTCGAGTGCAACGATCTAATTTCAGAATTTCTATGTGAGATAAGTTTAATAAGTTTGATATTCAAAATCCAGTCCTAAGACACCTCATAGCACATTTTGAACATATAAAATGAATGTCAACATGCATTAGTGACAAAGTACCATTTTATAATATTTGCCACTCAAGGAGAGCTCGGGAGAGTCACCATCTTAAAATCAGTTAACATTACTCATCTTATAATCATTTCACATAATTCTTTTCTTTTTGTCTTTTCTATTTGGACGCGCAAAATTCACTCAGTTTGCAAAATGACGTCAAAGATTCAGGACCAATGCATCATAATCATTTCTACTAAAAGCTAAATAACTATAAAACGTCTGGCACCAATACATTAACATAAACAGAAAATATACTCTCAGTCAAGTAAATAAACAAACAGTAAGAGTGCAAAGACATAAGACAGAGTCATCTCACTTACCAGTTCCAGCAGCAGTAACAGCTTGCCTGTACTTCTTATCCTGAACATCCCCTGCTGCGAAAACTCCCTTAACACTTGTCTGTGTGGTGCCGGGGTCTGTCACCACATACCCATCCGAATGCAGCTTCAGCTGCCCGTCCAAAAACTTGGTAGCTGGCTCATGTCCTATCGCGAAAAACAAACCTGATACCTTCAAATCCGACACCTCTCCAGTGACTACATTCTTCACCTTCAACCCTCCCAACGTCCCCTTCTCCCCTTCCCCATAAGCTTCCACGACAGTCGAATTCCACAAAACCTCAATTTTAGGATTACTCAAAGCCCTATTTTGCATAATCTTTGAAGCCCTAAATTCATCCCTACGGTGAAGTATATACACTTTGGACCCGTATTTAGTTAAAAACGTAGCTTCCTCCATAGCAGAATCACCACCACCAATCACAGCTAAAGGCTTATTCCGGAAGATCGGCGCTGCTCCATCGCAGACAGCGCAAGCAGAAATTCCTCGGTTCCAGAATCCTCCTTTTCCGTCTCCAGAACCGGGGAAACTTAACCGCTTGGCGACGGCTCCTGTAGCGACGATTACCGTATCAGCAACTACAGTTTTTGAATCGGTGAAGATTTTGAAAGGAGTAGATGAGAAGTCAACTTTGTTCACTGTTTCAGTGAAGATCTGAGTACCGAACCGGAGCGATTGGCAGCGGAACCGCTCCGTTATGTCCATACCAAGAATCCCATCAGGGAAACCCGGGAAATTCTCGACGTCGGAGGTTGTGGTGAGCTGGCCACCGGGGGCAATGTCGTTGGCCATCCATCCCTCAAAGAGAATAGGCTTGAGCTCGGCACGGGCTGCGTAGATGGCGGCAGTGTGGGCGGCGGGGCCGCTGCCGATGATACAGAGGCGGGTTTTTAGGGTTTGGAAGTCGTCCATGGCGGATGAGAGTTTAGGGCTGGTGGTGGTGGTGAAGGAGGCGGTGGCGGCAGCTGTGGTGGTTGTGGTGGTGGCGAGTGGGAGCAAGTGGCGGGCTTTTCTGAAGAAGTTCCGAAAGCAGTCTCTCATATTCCTGGTTTCTCTCTCCTCTGATTGGATTTGATAGATCTGGAGCGGGTAATGGGTAGCGCCTGGCGCCCGCTAAAAACGAATTAGGGTATGAAAATGAATACTTGTATCATTCTCCGCCCCTTAATTAGGGTTTCGAATTTGGAATTGGCGTGACCAATCCAATTACATACGCAACGCAAGCAACTCCTAATCGGAAAGGCATATTTTAGGTATTGACTTTTTTTGCAAGTAAATGAAAAATTATAAGTTGATGTTTATTTGACGCTCTTGGCCGAATTATCTATCTTAGCATACAGGTTTTTTATTTTTTTTGAGAACAAGTTATTCTTTAGTTGATGGCATAATTAATATATGTTTAAAAATACAAATTAAATATTTTTAGAGATTTAGGTAATTAAGAAAAGAAAAGATAAACTATATTTGTAAAACTCCAACTTTTATGAATAAAGATGAATTTTTTATAATTATCATTTTTAAATATTATGGAATGAATTTGATAATGTTATAGTTGTGGGTAATATTTAGAAATTTTACAAAGTACGCAAATTGTTATAATATTCGATTGGTCGGGGAATATTCGTACGACGGCAGAATCATTGATGGACCCCACAACAGAATTATTGTCAGATTTAGAAAACGACAAAAATATTTTATTGAAAATAACGGCGGAAATTTTATCGTTAATACTGTTGAACTACTCCCAGTAGTAAAAGAAAAGCGATGTCTGGCGTGTCAGATAAGAAGACACAAGATTGATTATCGATACTTTACGTGAGAAGTCATTCGCTTTTTATTTAATTATTATCGATATTTTATATATTATTAAATCAATAATTGAGATGACAGAGTTATTAATATTATTATTTGCAATATTAACGATGTCAGTAAGTTACGCCATGAAAGGTTTGGTCACCTAATTGCGGCGCCAATAGTGAGAAATCCTTATTAAAAAGTCCCTCTTTCTTGGGAACGAATTCGGTCGATTAATAGTGTGAATAATAATAATGATGATGAAGTTTTGTTTTATTAGTATTATTAATGTAATAAAACGAAAAGTTTTTATATAAAACATAATACTTTTATAAAGTTATTCGTTTTTATTAATTTAATAATAAAATCTTTTTATATAAAAAATGTAATACTTTTATAAAGTTATACATTTTATTAGATAATAATTAGATTATATTATATTATATTTTATTACGCATAGTATTTACATAGTATTCTGCATTGTAAGATCTCAACTTATTATTAATAAAATTTAATTTTCTATTTCTTATTTTGAAATAGTAAGGGTTGATTTGATTAATGTGGATAATTATGGGTAAAATACGTAAATATTTTAAAATAAGCAAGTGGTTATAAAATATTCATTATTATTTGGGGAATATTCGTTTGGTCGTGGAATATTCAAATGCTGTCGGGGAATATTCGCAATACCACAAGTAGCATAATATGGGCCCCATAACTGTGAGCGATTGGAAGAAGAAAAGCGACAAGAATAAGTTGGTTATAAATAACTGGCGTAGTTCTTACACAATTATCATGTGGGAATACCCGAGTGGTTAAAACACAAGAAGACACTGCAGTATTGCACCAATTATTGATTCTTACGTAAGAATGCACTACTCAATAATTGTTATAGTAATTCTTTGTTTAATATTATATTTTATTGATTCAATAATTGCTACGTTGATATTATTGTTGTTTTAATAATTGTCAACGCACGATATTTTCTATTATCAGAGCAATAATTCATATTATCCGAATAATATTATTAGATAACATTATTGGCAATGTCTGAAAGTTACTGCTTCAAGGAGAGGTTTGGTCATCTAATTGCGGCGCCAAGATGAGAGAGATCCTTATTGGAAAGCCCCTCTTCTGTGAGGCGCACGGTTGTCAATAATGTGATTACGTAATATTATTTGTGAATAATTAATTATTGATTTATATAATGAGAAAAATATTGATTTTATGAGGATATAGATGGAGAAAATTTTTAATGTGACAATTGTTGAAAATTAATATTTTATCTTTTTCTGATAAAATAATTCATTTAAATATATTATTTTACTAATATATTAATGGTGATATTTTTACAATGAATGTGGAATATATGAGTATATGAGGAGAAAGCGTATTTTTGTGGCATTAAATGTTTAACACATGTTTTGTGTATTGGTGGACACAATTATTGACCGAAATTTGATTATAGCCTGTAAAATCGTCCGTTTGTGGATTTCGGTCAATTTATATTTGGAATTTGAAAAAACTTTCTTCTGCAAAGTTGTAGAGAATTGAATTTTCTATAAAAAACCGCGAGATTACTATTCACGATACTAAGACTATTCACGATATCGACCTTTATTCACGAATCTGACTATTCATTAAAAAAAAATGAAAATTTTCCTTTTTCGTCTAAAATATCTATTGTGGATACTAGCTTTTCATTGTATCCATGTTTTGATCATTCTTGAATTTTACACCACTATGATTATTTTTGAGGTATTTTTGGACATGGATAAAACAAAGTCCAAGAATCCTTAATCCTTAATCCTTGTTATTTTGTTTCATTTGGATTCGTTTTTAAAAATATTTTTCATCATCATCGGTCTTAAATGATGATATTATTGAATATCTTTGGCACTGTAGTGCAAAAAGATGAATGATTTCGATGAATATCTTTGGCCCGTAGTGCAAAGATGAGCAGTGTTTAGATGAACATGATTAATGATGAATATCTTTGGCTGTAGTGCAAAGATGAATATTTGATTCCAGATATATATTGATTGATGTTACGGGATAAAAGATGAGCGATGAACTTTTAAATTCATACATGAAGATAGTAGTTTGCATTCTCTACTTAACTCTTCTAATGAATTATTATTTCTGCTGCGAATATTGATTTAAAACTTGTTGTCTATTGTATTCTATTAGATTTTTTTCACTGTTGAAGACTAACGATAATTTGTTGTATATTATCTTAGTCATAATATTCTTTACTGGGCTAGTTGAGCTCACCCTTTTCCTTTTTGTTCTATTTTTTTCTTCTCGGAGGCGAGAATATAAATGAAGATACAGTCGGAGTATGGAATGAAGGTTCTAGAGAGAGTTGTTTAGTAGTCCTCACTATTTTTGTAAAATAATGTATCAATAAATGTGATGAGGATTTATTTGAGTATAGATATTGTCTAGAAGATTTTGTATTCAAACTCACAGTTTTACTGTTGTATTAATAAAGTTGTAGTTGTTTCTGTACCATGTATTGACAACTCAGAATGGGTGATGTATACCTATTTTGGGGGCGTCACATGTATAGTGTTTGCATAGTAAAATCTTTTTAAAAGTTATTCATTTTATTAGATTATAAATAGAATATATTATATTTTATTGTAAACCAATCTGGACCGTCTGTTTAAATTAAATCAATCTGGACCGTTTCATGGATTAGTTCTTATTCATCCATTCTTCTATAAATAGAAGCTCATTCCTTCATTATGTCTTACTTAATTCTTTGAAACTACAGAGAGATAAACTGTAGAGAGAAATATTCTTTTATAATCTTGAGCGTCTTTTTTTAGCGTTTAAGAAAGCTTTGAGCGTAGTGCAAGTTTCTTCAAGTATATCACTGTCGGAGTACTCTTCTTTATAAGGTAAGGGGTATTATATATTTTTTCATATTCATGAAGAGAACTTCATTATTCCATTCTTTATTATTCTCGTTGGAATAACTTGTATACGTGATTCACCCTATACTTGGTGAAATTCTTACGTTATTCCATTATTTATTATTACCTTTGGAATAACTTTGTCTACATCGCGAGGTACCGCATACATGGTGAAATTACATTGTTATTCCATTCTTTATTATTCATTGGAATATCTTGCTCGTTGCTTTTACTGGTGGGACTGGTTCCGTCTTTATTATTCTCGTTGGAATATCCTGCATGCGTTTTTCCTTGGGACTGGTTCTCGTATTTATTATTCTTTGGAATATCACATGCATGCGCTTTTCTGTGGGACTGGGTTCCGTTATTTATTATTACATTGGAATAACGTCTACATCACAATACCGCATGCATGGTAATTTATGTTGTTATTCCATTCTTTATTATTCATTGGAACATCCCGCCGGTGCGTAATTTCTTTGACTCGGTTCCGTTATTTATTATTCATTGGAATAACTCGTCTATGCAAAGTACCGCATGCATGGTGATTTCTTTTGTTATTCCATTATTTAATTATACTCGGTTGGTTAAAGTTTTGACTTCTATACTCCATTTAAATTAGTGGAATATCCTTGATATTTCAAGGCTTCATCCAAAGATCTTTTCATGGAAATATTCTTCGAGCATTCTTGAATTTTACTCTACAAAGAAGTATCATGTTGACAATTTGGACGTTATTTGTTCCTGAATAAATTAATTCGTGAACTTGTTTTATTGAATCCTTATATCATTGTCATCATCCTCATGTTTATATTTTTTTGAAAGTTATCTGTGGCCTGTAGTGCATAGATGGACTTGGTATGATTATGACCAAGGATTATTCGGTATAATCATGACCATAATATTACAAATGATGTGATAAAAGTTCTCATTGGCCCGTAGTGCATTGATCAACAGTTGTTGGCATGATCATGACCATTGATGAATACACGAATATCCTTGGCCCGTAGTGCATGGATAATTTGTGGTTGTGATACTTATGAATATTGTAAGACCCCAGTTTTTATGAATAAAGATGATTTTTTTATAAATATCATTTTTGAATATTATGGAATGAATTTTATATAATGTTATAGTTGTGGGTAATATTTATAAATTTTGTAAAGTATGCAAGTTGTCGTATTATATTCGATTGGTCGAGGAATATTCGTTTTAACAGAAAATATTCGTACAACGGCACAATTATTGGTGGACCCCACAACAGAATTATTGTCGGATTGAGAAAACGACAAAAATATTTTTATAAAAATAACGACGGAAGTTTTACCGTTAATACTGTTGAACTACTCGGTAGTAAAAGTACAGAAATACGTGTGGTTGCATAGTAGCACACGGTATTGATTATTAATGCTTACGTGAGAAGTCACTTAGTTTTGTTCAATTATTGTCAATATTTTATATTTTTAAATCAATAATTGAGACGACGAAGTTATTAATATTATTATTTGCATTATTAACGATGTCTAGAAGTTCTGCCAAGGAGAGGTTTGGTCACCTAATTGCGCGCCAATAGGGAGAAATTCTTATTGGAAAGCCCCATCTTTTCTAGGAAAGATCTGGTCGATTAATATTGTGAATTATAATAATAATGATAAATATTGTTAAAAATATTGAGAGAATTTTTATGAAGTATTTGATGTTATTATTCAGACCCCTATCTACTCATTTTTTAAAATAATTGGTATTATTAAATTATATATTATATGGGATCCACTTGTGATGTTGACTTGTTGGTGGAGGAAACATGCGAGGGCCATTGAAGAAAATGAATTGAGGGGGAGAGACTTAACGCATACAAAAGAGGGAGTATATAGATTATGTAAATTGATTTAGCATGTGTGTATTACATTATTATATATATATATGTTATCAAGTTGGCAAGAAAAGTGAGGAGGGGATAGAAAATTGAGGCAGTCACGGAGGGAGTTACGTGTTATTATTATTAAATATATTTTATAAATAGAATATATTTTATTTTATTTAAAAGATTCTGCTTTAAATATGGACCGTCCGATTAAAAGTAAATCAATATGGACCGTTCATGAATTAGTTACTATGCATTCCATTCTTCTATAAATAGAAGCTCATTCCTTCATTATTTCTTACGAATTCATTGAAACTCTAGAGAGAGAAACTATAGAGAGAAAGAAGAAAAGTATTCGCTACTTCACTAGTTCTTTATCCAGTTCTTCTTTATACACAGTAGGGTATTATTTCTTTTGTATTCATGAAGAGAACTTCTATTATTCCATCTTTATTATTACATTGGAATAACTTTTGTATACTGTGAGCTACCCTATACTTGGTGAAATTCTTCTATATTCCATTCTTTATTATTACATTGGAATATCTTGTTGCATCTTTTACTTGGGACTGGTTCCGCTTTATTATTATTCTCGGTTGAATATCATGCATGCACGCTTTTACGCCGCACTGATTCCATTATTTATTATTACATTGGAATAACTTTGTCTACGCAAGCACCGCATGCATGGTGATTTCATTGTTATTTCATTCTTTATTATTCGTTGGAATATCCCGCTCGGTGCGTATTACGCTGACACGTTCCGTTATTATTATTCTATTGGAATAAACAATACATCAAGCACCGCATGCATGGTGATTTCTTTTGTTATTCCATTCGTTATTATACTCGGTTGGTTAAAATTTTGACTTCTATACTCCATGAAATTAGTGGAATATCCTTGATATTTGCGCTTCATCTAGTATCTTTTTATGGAAATATTCTTCTGAACATTCTTGAATTTTACTCTACAAAGCAGTATCATGTTGATAATTTGGACGTTATTGGTTCCTGAACAAATTAATTCGTGAACTTGTTTTATTGAATTCTTATATCGTTGTCATCATCCTCATGTTTATATTATTTTTGAAAGTCATCTGTGGCCTGTAGTGCATAGATGGACTTGGTATGATTATGACCAGGGATTATTCGGTGTAATCATGACCGTAATGTTACAAATGATGTGATAAAAGTCCTCATTGGCCCGAAGTGCATTGATGGACAGTTGTTGGCATGATAATGACCATTGATGAATACACAAATATCCTTGGCCCGTAGTGCATGGATTATTTGTGGTCGTGACCCTGATGAATATCATTGGCCGTAGTGCAGGAATGATGCGGATTATTTAATAAGCTGAGTCTCAACGATAAAAGTGATGAAAAACTTTTTAATCATAAAAGATACTAGATTTTATTCTCTACTTGACTCTTTTAATGGATCGCATGTTCCACTGCAGTTAAACTTGATGTCTATTATATTTTATCAGTTTAACATTGTTGAAGACTAATGATAATTTATTTTGCATTATCTTAGTCATAATATTTCTTAATGGGCTAGTTGAGCTCACCCTTTCTTTCACCGTTTCTCTTGTGAAATGAGAATATATATTTGGGACGAGTCAGGGAACGGAGTGATGAACCAGATGATAGTATTAGTAGTCCTCACTATTCTGTTAAATAGTGTGATAATAAATGTAATGAGGACTTATTTTGAGAGTGGATATTGTCTAGAAGACAATATTTGTATTAAAACTCACAACTTTCTTGTTGTATATTAAAGATTGTATTTATATTCTGTACCATGTATTTGGTGACTCAGAATAGGTGATGTATACCTATTTTGGGGGCGTCACAAATATCCTTGGCCGTAGTGCAGGGATGACGTGGATTATTTATTAAGCCGAGTCCCAGCGATAAAAGTGATGAAAAACCTTTTAAATCATAAAGATAGTAGATTTTATTCTCTACTTGACTCTTTTAATGGATTGCATATTCCGCTGCAGTTAAACTTGATGTCTATTGTATTTTATCAGTTTAACATTGTTGAAGACTAATGATAAATTATTCTGCATTATCTTAGTCATAATATTTCATTTGGGCTAGTTGAGCTCACCCTTTCTTTCTTTATTCTCTTGAGAAAATGAGAGCGTGTCGGGACTAATGGGAAGCGGAGTGACGATCCAGATGATAGTAGATAGTAGTCCTCACTATTACGTTAAATAGTGTGACAATAAATATAATAAGGACTTATTCTGAGAGTGGATATTGTCTAGAAGATAATATTTGTATTAAAACTCACAGCTTTCTTGTTGTATATTAAAGATTGTATTTGTATTATGTACCATGTATTTGATGACTCAAAATAGGTGATATGTGACGCCCCCAAAATAGGTATACATCACCCATTTTGAGTCGTCAATAACATGGTACAGAAATAACTACAATTTTATTAATACAACATAAAAACTATGAGTTTAAATACAAATATTGTCTTCTAGACAATATACATACCCAAATAAATCCTCATCACAATTATTGATACATTATTTTACAAAAATGGTGAGGACTACTAAACAACTCTCTAGAACCATCATTCCATACCCCGACTGCACTTTCATTACATTCTCGCCTCCCGAGAAGAAAAATGGAACAAAAGGAAAAATGTGAGCTCAACTAGCCCAGTAAAGAATATTATGACTAAGATAATATAGAACAAATTATTGTTAGTCTTCAACAGGGAAAAATCTGAGAGAATATAATAAACAACAATTTTTAGATCAATATTCGCAGCGGAAAATAATAATTCATAGAAGAGTTACGTAGAGAATGAAATCTACTATAATCTATGAATTTAACAGTCCATCATCATTATTTTATCCCTGTAACATCCATCAATATTCATCTTGAATCAAATTTTCATCTTTGCACTACAGGCCAAAGATATTCATCAGTTGGTCATGTTCATCTCAACACTTGTATATCTTTGCACTACAGGCCAAAGATATTCATTATAAAATTATTAATCTTTGCACTACAGGCCAAAGATATTCAATTATATCATCATTTAGGACTGAGGATGATGAAAATATTTTAAAGAAAAGCGAATCCAAAGTGAAACAAAAGAATAAATATTAAGGATTCAGTATTTCAAATTTATTTTATGTCCAAAATACCTCATAAATAATCATAATGAAGTAAAATTCAAGAATGATCAAAACATGGATACAATCAAAGCTAGTATCCACACTAGATATTTTGGACGAATTTTTTTTTTTAATTTTTACGTGAATAAGTCTTAGTATCGTGAATAAGGTCTTAGATATCGTGAATAGTCTTAGTATACATGAATAAGTAACCCGACACAAAAAGTTCTAAATTTGATTAAAAGTTCAGATCAATACTTTGGCATAATGATATTGAAAGAAATAATATCATTTGAAAAAAAAATAATATCCCTTAGCTCGAAAGAATAGTACTTCTGGCTGGACTACTGGATATAGTGCTGAAGGAATTTGCACCGTATAACAACACTCAAAGTACCAAAATACTCACAAGAATACGCTCGATAATATAGAGAGAGAAAACTTTAGTTTCTGGTGTGATTTTTAATTCTAACCTAAGCACCCTATTTATAGGAAAATGCTTAGAACACCAAAGCAGAAAATTTAATATAATATTATTATTATTTGTTAAAATTCCATACGCCCACTTTTGAAGATCTGAATTCAGCAATTAATAACACATGCTAGACCCACTTAACTCACCAAAAACGTTTTTCATGAAAATAATAATTAAAACTTCCAAAAATCAATTATTTCGGAACTTCAGAACTTCAATAATTCATAATAAATAACCCTTTTGTCAGAAAAATTCGAACCACATGTTTGTTCCATAGGAAATTTCATTATCTACAACTTTGCAGAAGAAAGTTTTTCCAAATTCCAAACAGAAATTGACCGAAATTCATAAACGGACGATTTTACAGGCTATAATCAAATTTCAGTCAAGAAATGAGGTCCACCGACACACAAAATATGTGTTAATCATTTAACGCAACAAAAATAATCTTCCTCCTCATATACTCATATATTCCACATTCATTGTAAAAATATCACCATTATTATATTATTAAAATAATATATTTAAATGAATTATTTTATTGAAAAAGATAAAATATTAATTTTCAACAATTATCACATTAAATTTTTTTCCATCTATATCAACATAAAATCAATATTTTCCTCATCATATAAACCAATAATTAATTATTCACAAATAATAATATTCTGTAATCACAATAATCGACAACCGTGCAGGTTCCCAAGAAAGAGGGGCTTTCAATAAGGATCTCTCCTTACCTACTTTGGCATGCAATTAGATGACCAAACCTCTCATTGATGTAACTTTCTAGACATTGTCAATAATGCTATCCAATAATATTATTCAGGATAATATGAATTATTGTCTCGATAATGGAAAATCTTTGTGTAGTGACAATTATTGAAACAACAAGAATATAAAATATCAACGCAAAGAATTATTGAATCAATAAAATAAAATCTTTGAGCAAGAATTATCGTAACAATTATTGAGTAAAGTGCCTTCACGTAAGAATCAATAATTGGTGCAATACGATTGTCTTCTTCGTGTTTTAACTAAAGTATTTTAACAAGATAATACTTAATAACAACGCCAAGTTATTTATAAACAACTTATATTTGTCGTTTTCTTCATCCAATCGCTTTCCGTTTTGGGGCCCACACAAGGCTGCGTCATCGTACGAATATTCTTCGACAGTAAGAATGTTCCACGACCAAACAAATATTCTCCGATAAAAATTAATATTTTATAACCACTTGCTTATTTGAAATATTTGCTCATTTTACCCATAACTAATCACATTAATCAAATCAAACCTTATTATTTCAAAATAATAAATAGAGAAAATTTAATTTCATTAATAATAAGTTGGGGTCTTACAACCTCCCCTCTTATGAAATTTCGTCCTCGAAATTGACGTACGTACCTGGTGTTTGTGAGGATACCTCGCTTTCATTTCTGTTTCCAACTCCCAGGTCATTTCCTCAATGACATGGTTTTTCCACAAAACTTTAACTTGTGGTATGACCTTTGTACGTAAGACATGCTCCTTTCTATCTAAGATCTTGACAGGTACTCTTCATACGTTAAGTCTTTGGCTATCACGTCCGGTTCTAACTCAATAACGTGGTTCGGGTCTTTCACATATTTACGAAGCACCGATATGTGAAAAACATTATGAACACGAGACATACTTGGAGGTAACACGAGTCTATAGTCTACATTTCCTACTCACCAAGAATCGAAATGGACCAATAAATCGTGGATTGAGCTTTCTCTCTTCCTAAATCTTGTAACTCCCTTCCATGGAGCCCACACGCAACAATACATGATCCCCAATACTAAATTCCACGTCCTTTCGATGAAGATCCGCATAACTCTTTTGTCGATCATCATGTCTTTGTTTGTATATCGTTATCGAATCATTTGATCTTTTTCCGTAGTCATACGTACTCAACTCGGGTCCCAACAATGTTGCTTCACCCACCTCATCCCAACATCTTTGGAAGCGACACTTTCTTCCATACAATGCTTTAAATGGAGCCACACCTATACTTGCCTGATAACTGTTGTTGTAGAAGAATTCCACCAATGGTAAATACTTATCCCAACTCCCTTTGAAGTCTAGGACACGAGTCTTAATATATCTTCAAGAGTTTGAATAGTCCTCTCGATTGTCCGGTCTGTTTGAGGATGGTATGCCTAACTAAATCAGAAATCCGTGCCCATAGCTTTTTGCAAGCTAACCCAAAATCTTGAAGTGAATCTTGGGTCATGATCCGAAACTATGGATACTGGCATGCCATGCAATCTCACAATCTCATTTACATACATATGAGAAAGACGTTCAAGGGAATAAGTCTCCCGTATCGGCAAGAAATGAGCAGACTTGGTTAATCTATCAACAATAACCCAAATAGCATTTATGCCTTGAGAAACCATGGGAAGACCCGTAACGAAATCCATGGTAATGTGTTCCCACTTCCATTTCGGAATCTCAAGTGGTTGTAACGGACCCTTAGGTACTTGATGCTCCGCCTTTACACATTGACAAGTTAAACACCTCGAGATAAACTTTCCAATCTCTCTCTTCATGTTGTTCCACCAAAATGTATGTCGAAGATCACGATACATTTTGGTACTTCCAGGATGGATTACAAATGGTGTATTATGTGCCTCCATCATGATCTTGTACTTCAAATCAGAGTCATTAGGAACACAAAGTCTGGAGTGGACTCGAAGTATTCCTTCTTCATCGATTCTCGCTTCCGGAATAACACCTTCTTGTACTTTCTTCTTCATACGCATTAGCTCCAGGTCGGTGGATTGAGCAACTTTAACTTTTTCTATTAAAGTTGGCTTTATGCGTATACTTGACATCATTGTACTCGTTCTTGCATATGATCTTCTACTCAACGCGTCAGCTACCACGTTTGCTTTTCCAGGATGGTATTGAATAGTGTGGTCATAATCTTTTAACAGCTCGAGCCAACGTCGTTGCCGTATGTTGAGTTCCTTTTGGGTGAAGAAATATTTGAGGCTTTTATGGTCTGAATATATCTCCACTTTTTCCCCATATAGATAGTGCCTCCGGATCTTTAGCATTAAAACGACTAACGCCAACTCTAGATCATGAGTAGGATAATTTCTCTCATATTCTTTAAGTTGTCGAGGTATAGGCTATGACTTTCCCACGTTGCATGAGAACACATCCTAACCCTTTGCCTCAAGCATCATTGTGTAGATAACAAATCCATCCGTATTCGGATGGTATTGTCGAGCACAGTGCGAAATGAGTCTCCTCTTAAGCTCTTGGAAACTCTTCTCGCATTCCTCGCTCCATACGAATTTTGTATCTTTCCGAGTCAGCTGAGTTAACGGAGTAGTAATTCGAGAAAATCCTTCCACAAATCTCCGATAATAAACCGATTAAACCCGTAGAAAGCTACGACTTGACCACCGTCTTGATTTGCTCCCAACTTTGTATTTCTTCAATCTTCGCCGGGTCAACAGATACTCCATGTTTTGACACCACGTGCCCAAGGAATGCTACTTCCTTAAGCCAGAACTCGCATTTCTTCAACTTGGCATATAGTTTGTTTTCACGAAGCCTTTGGAGTACCAGCTTCAAATGGTGCTCATGATCTTCATGGCTTTTGGAATATATGAGAATGTCATCAATAAAGACAACAACGAACTGATCCAAATAGTCCTTGAATACTCGGTTCATCATATCCATGAAAGCCGCATGAGCATTAGTCAATCCAAAAGACATGACTAAGAATTCATAATGCCCGTACCAAGTTCTGAAGGCAGTCTTTGGAATATCCTCAGTTCTAATCTTCAGCTGATGATATCCAGAACGAAGATCGATTTTTGAAAAGAATTGTGCTCCTTGCAACTGGTCAAACAAGTCATCAATACGAGGTAGCGGATACCTATTCTTGATGGTGACATGGTTCAATTCCCGATAGTCAATACAAAGTCGCATACTCCCGTCTTTCTTCTTTACAAATAAAATAGGAGCACCCCAAGGAGATTTACTAGATTTAATGATGAAACCGGATGTCCAACAACTCCTCGTAGTTGGACCTTTAACTCTGAAGTTCAATAGAGCCATTCGATATGGGATTTTTGAAATGGGCTTTGTGCAAAGTTCAAGATCAATAAAGAATTCAACTTCACTGTAACGACCCCAAAATAGGTCCATTCCATCCAACTCATTCTGAGTCGCCAAATACATGGTACAGAAAATAACTACAACTTTATTACAACAATTGTCGTGCAAAATACAATAACATATATGTTGTGAGTTTGGATACAAATATATATCAATCTGTGACTCATGTCCCAAACCGTGGTGAAGAAATTTCATAATGACACCTTACATAAAGGTATAGTCGAAAACTGTTTTAAAAATTAGAATCTTTGGGAAGTGCTCAAGAAAACCTTCGTACATGGGAGGCCATGCTTATAGGTTATAATAGATATCATATGACCACAGAATTATCCTTGGTTGACCCAATAGACCCAAAAGAAAAACGAGAAGATTACTATCATATTCTTCCCAATGGTGAGTCTTCTCTGGACATATCATTATATCTACTCGCCTCTAATTGAGAGTTAAATTTCAAATAGACTTCAAGATCATATAGGTAGTCTTTGGTAGATATACTCAAAAAGTGGATGAAAGCACAACCCTGTCTTTTATGATGACACGAGGTTGTATGTCATTAGACATCTTGTATGATAGTGGCAAAACACCCTTCCAAGTTAAATTCACCTCACCTCAACATCTATAGACCACCATTCTATTCCTTGTTATTCCCCGCTCGACCCAAATTTACACTTTTATTACCCGAAAGGAATTGTGAAGCAAAAGGGTGAAAGACAACTAACTTCGATAAAAGAATATCATGACTAAAGATAAATAAATTATCAATAGCCTTCAACAATAATAAATCGGAGATTTAGAACATATGGTAGATGATAAAACTTTTCAACCATAGTTGCGTTGAATGAACGAAAGCAATCCATTAGTCAAATAGACTATAAAGTCTATTATCTTCTCCATGTTAAAAGTCCACCAACAATGTTTTATCCTCGTAACATCAATCAACAATTCGGCCCACAATCACATGTATAACTCATAATCGTAATTGTTGTTCTAAATTCCTTTTCTCATTCAGACGAAGATAATTTTCATCACTTGTCTTTACCGAAACATCAAAGATCATGGTTATACCAAATCACAGTTCCATTCATAATCATACTAATAAATTTATCTTTGCACTACGGGCCAAAGATATTCATCAACAGATTCATCTTTGCACTACTGAGCCAAAGATATTCAACAACAGTCATCTTTCAGACTACGACCCAAAGATATTCATCCATAATTCATCTGCACTACAGCCAAAGATATTCCTCAACGATTCATATTTGCATTACTGAGCCAAATATATTAATATCTCAAAAAATATATAATCATTTCGTAATTTATATAAACAATAATTATAACCATGTTGATCAATTCACCTTTGCACTTAAGCTAAAGATATTCAATTATAAATTCAATGGTCATGATCATACCAGTCACAATTCAACTTTTCACTACTGGCCAAAGAGAACCCTAGTCATGATCATACCAATAATCTACCCATCTTTACACTCCAGTGAAAGAGAATTTCAACATCAGGGTTATAAAAATGTTATATATGATAATAAAATCAATATAATCAATATATAGTTTTAATCTCCAGAGTAATATTCATAAATCAATGATTTCATAACAACTTAATCAAAATGTTATAAATCACTTAATAATCTCATAATCTAATATTATTAATACTACCACAATATTTTAATCATTTCTTAAACTTATAAACAATTTATTTTAATTGTTTACACTTTACTAATAAATGCATTTAATCATCTTAAAATGTCAACCTCATAAGATCTCATCACTAATAGCCAAAACCCTCATAAAAAATCTTCATATATCTCATATATAATTCACAAGCCATAAAATCATATTTTCCAATTTTCTTAATTCACATAACATATTTAATTTATTTACTCATAACTAGAACATTTTTATGAAAAATACCAAATCAGTTTTAAAAATATTTCTTTTCTGGGATTTAGAAGAATATAGTCCCATATTGAATATATATTTTCTCAAAATTTTAAAATTTATTTACTATTTTCATACATGGCCAAAACCAAGAATATTCAGACATTTATCATAAATTGTACTTTTATCCAAAAATTCTGAAATTTTACGGTATCTTGATATTATATAGATGTACTCACAATAAAAATTTCATCAATTTTGGAGTTAATCACAAGGAGTTATAAGCAATTACTTTTAAAATAGTCTTTTCTCATAAAATCCATAACTCCTAATCTATACATCCAAAAATCGTTATTTTTGGACACAATCAACAAAACTCATCAAAATATCATTTCAAATTTTTCCAGAATATTTGAAGGTCTGAAAAGTTACAAAACATAAAAAACATAACAACCCTTAAAATCCCTTACTATCCCTTACCTCAAAAAAAAGATACTTACGATTGAAATAACATTTGAACGAACTTGCAACCGTAGTATAGCAATACTCAAAGTATATTCAAAATACTCACAAGAATACGCTCGATAATATAGAGAGAAAACTTGAGTTTCGGTGTGATTTTCAATTATAACCCAAGACCCTATTTATAGGAAATTGCTTAGAACACCAAAAGTTAGAAAATTTATTAAAATATTAATATATATATATATATATATATATATATATATAATCTTCTACGCATGCCTAGAATCAAATTTTAGCCATCAAACACATGTTAAAGATGCCCCAAACATGTCAAAAACGTTTTTCTTAATTAATTAATTAAAAACTCCAAAAAAATGATAATTAATTAATCCGAAACTTCAATAATTCATAATAAATAGTCATTTTATCAGAAAATTCGAATCACACGAGTTTTTATAGGAAATTCAATTCTCTACAACTTTGTAGAAGAAAGTTTTTCCAAATTCCAAACAAAATTGACCGAAATCCACAAACGAGCGATTTTACATGCTATAATCAAATTTCAGTCAAGAAATGGGGTCCACCGACATGTTTAACATGTTTTAAACATTTTTGGTAACAAAAATACTCCTCCTCCTCATATACTCATATATCCCACATTCACTGTAAAAATATCACCATTATTATATTATTAAAAATATAATAATATATTTAAATGAATTATTTTATCAGAAAAAGATAAAATATTAATTTTCAATAATTTTCACATTAAAAATTTTCTCCATCTATATCCACATAAAATAAATATTTTCCTCATCATAAAAATTAATAATTAATTATTCACAAATAATATTATATAATCACAATATTGACAACCAGGCAGTTCCCAGGAAAGAGGGGTTTTCCAATAAGAATTTCTCCTTACTGGCGCGCAATTAGTTGACCAAAGCTCTCTTTAGACAGAATTTTCTAGACATTGCCAATAATGTTATCCAATAATATTATTCGAGGATAATATGAATTATTGTCAGATAATAGAAAATCTTGTGTAATGACAATTTATTGAAACAACGGTAATATAAAATATCAATGCGGTAATTATTGAATCAATAAAATAAAATATTGAGCAAGTAATTCCGTAATAATTATCGATAGTAGTGTCTTCTTTACGTAAGAATCAATAATTGGTGCAATACTGCGTGTCTTCTTTGTGTTTTAACCAATTTAGAGTATTTTAACGAAGATTAGCAGAATAACTACGCCGTCATTTATAAACAACTTATATTTGTCGTTTTCTTCATCCAATCGCTTTACATTATGGGGCCCACAAAAAAGACGGCATAGTCGCATGCGAATATTCCTCAATGCAATGAGAATATTCCACGACCAAACGAATATTCCCCAACAACAATGAATATTTTATAGCCCACTTGCGTATTTTATAAAATTTGCTTAATTCACCCATAACTTTAAACTTTTATCAATTTAACCATTTCTTGAATAATAATTATAAGAAAAAATTGAATAATTTTATTTCATAAATTCGAGGGGTCTTACAATCTCCCTCCTTATGAAATTTCGTCCCTAAATTTACGCACACAGTATTTCAAAGAGTTGAGAATACCTTGCTTTCATTTTGATTCCATCTTCCCGTCATCATAATTTCTCCAATGCTCATCTCCCGTATTTGGATATCATTCTAGAATACGACTTCAAAACAAGGGTTAATTGAACAAATTAACATATCACACAATATCCCGATATTATGACTGACCAACAAATAAGCTTAGGTAGGACACACTAGCGAAGGATTTACTTATCTCTCCCTCCTAGTTCTATTCCCCCGATCTTCGCCAGAATCATATCCCTAAGCTCTCGATACCAAATGTAACGACCCCAAAATAGGTCCATTCCATCCAACCCATTACGAGTCGCCAAATACATGGTACGTAAAATAACTACAACTTTATTACAATAATTGTCGTGTAAAAATACAACAACACATATGTTGTGAGTTTGGATACAAATATATATCAAGCTATGACTCATGTCCCAACCGTGGACAAGAAATTTCATAATGACACCTTACATAAAGGTATAGTCGAAAACTGTTTTAAAATTAGAATCTTTGGGAAGTGCTCAAGAAACCTTCGTGCATGGGAGGCCATGCTTATAGGTTATGATAGATATCATATGGCCACGTAATTATCCTTGGTTGATCTAATAGACCCCTAAAGAAAACGAGAAGATTACTATCATATTCTTCCCAATGGTGAGTCTTCTCGACATATCATTATCTCTCATCTCTAATTGAGAGTTAAATTTTAAATAGACTCCAAGATCATATAGGTAGTCTTTGGTAGATATACTCAAGCAGAGTGGATGAAACACAACCTCGTCTTTATGATGACACGAGGTTGTATGTCATTAGACATCTTGTATGATAGTGGCAAAACACCCTTCCAAGTTAAATTCACCTCACCTCAACATCTATAGACCACCGTTCCATTCTCTTGTTATTCCCGCCGACCCAAATTTACACTTTTATTACACGAAAGGAATTGTGAAAAGCAAAAGGGTGAAACACAACTAACTTCGATAAAGAATATCATGACTAAAGATAAATAAATTATCAATAGCCTTCAACAATGTAATAAATCGAGATTTAGAACATATGGTAGATGATAAAACTTTTCAACCATAGTTGCATGGTGAACGAAAGCAATCCATTAGTCAAATAGACTATAAAGTCTATTATCTTCTCCATGTTAAAAGTCCACCAACAATGTTTTATCCTCGTAACATCAATCAACAATTCGCCCACAATCACATGTATAACTCATAATCGTAATTGTTGTTCTAAATTCCTTTTCTCATTCGTGACGAAGATAATTTTCATCACTTGTCTTTTACGAAACATCAAAGATCATGGTTATACCAAATCACAGCCTCTGTTCATAATCATACTAATAAATTTATCTTTGCACTACGGGCCAAAGATATTCATCAATAGTTCATCTTTGTACTACAGGCCAAAGATATTCAACAACAGGTCATCTTTGCACTACGACCCAAAGATATTCATCCATAATTCATCTTTGCACTACATGCCAAAGATATTCCTCAACAGTTCATATTTGCATTACAGGCCAAATATATTAATATCTCAAAGAAATATATAATCATTTCAGAATTTATATAAACAATAATTATAACCATGTTGATCAATTCATCTTTGCACTTAAGCTAAAGATATTCAATTATAAATTCAATGGTCATGATCATACCATCCACAATTCAACTTTTCACTTTCATGGCCAAAGAGAACCCTAGTCATGATCATACCAATAATCTACCCATCTTTACACTCAAGGTGAAAGAGAATTTCAACATCGGGTTATAAAATGTTATATATGATAATAAAATCAATATAATCAATATATAGTTTTAATCTCCGAGTAATATTCATAAATCAATGATTTCATAACAACTTAATCAAAATGTTATAAATCACTTAATAATCTCATAATCTAATATTATTAATACTACCACAATATTTTAATTATTTCTTAAACTTATAAACAATTTATTTTAATTGTTTACACTTTACTAATAAATGCATTTAATCGTCTTAAAATGCCAACCTCATAAGATCTCATCACCAATAACCAAAACCCTCATAAAAAATCTGCATATATCTCATATATAATTCTCAAGCCATAAAAATATTTTCCAATTTTCTTAATTCACATAACATATTTAATTCATTTACTCATAACTAGAACATTTTCATGAAAAATACCAAATCAGCTTTTAAAAATATTTCTTTTCGGGATTTAGAAGAATATAGTCCCATATTGAATATATATTTTTCTCAAAATTTTTAAAATTCATTTACTATTTTTCACATGGCCAAAACCAACCGAATATTGAGACATTTATCATAAATTGTACTTTTATCCAAAAATTCAAATTTACACTCAGATAATCGATATTATATAGATGTACTCATAATAAATTTTTATCAATTTTGGAGTTAATCACAAGGAGTTATAAGCGATTACTTTTAAAATAGTCTTTTCTCATAAAATCCATAACTCTAATCTATACATCAAAAAATCGCCATTTTTGGACACAATCAACAAAACCTCATCAAAATATCATTTCAAATTTTTCCGAATATTTGAAGGTGCGAAAAGTTACAAAACATAAAAAACATAACAACCCTTAAAATCCCTTACTATCCCTTACCTCAAAAAAAGATCTTAGATTTGAAAAATAATTTGAAACGAACTTGCAGACCGCAGATATAGAATACTCAAAGTATACTCAAAATACTCACAAGAATCACGCTCGATAATATAGAGAGAAAACTTGGGTTTCGTGTGATTTTCAATTATAACCCTAAGCACCCTATTTATAGAAAATTGCTTAGAACACCAAGAGAAAATTTATTAAAATATTATATATATATATATATATATATATATATATATATATATATATATATATATATATATATAATCTTCTACGCATGCCTAGAATCAAATTTTCACCATCAAACATATGTTAAAGATGCCCCCAAACATGTCAAAAACGTTTTTCTTAATTAATTAATTAAAACTCCAAAAAATGATAATTAATTAATCCAAACATCAATAATTCATAATAAATAGCCATTTTATCGGAAAATTTGAATCTCTCAATTTTTATAGGAAATTCAATTCTCTACAACTTTGCGGAAGAAAGTTTTTCCAAATTCCAAACAAAAATTGAATAGAAATCCACAAACGAAGCGATTTTACTGTGCTATAATCAAATTTCAATCAAGAAATGCACCAATCCAATCGACATGTTTAACATGTTTTAAACATTTTGGTAACAAAAATACTCCTCCTCCTCATATACTCATATATCCCACATTCACTTTGTAAAAATATCACCATTATTATATTATTAAAAATATAATAATATATTTAAATGAATTATTTTATCGAGAAAAAGATAAAATATTAATTTTCAATAATTTTCACATTAAAATTTTCTCCATCTATATCCACATAAAATAAATATTTTCCTCATCATAAAAATCAATAATTATTTATTAACAAATAATATTATATAATCACAATATTGACAACCAGGCAGTTCCCAAGAAAGAGGGATTTTTCAATAAGAATTTCTCCTTACTGGCGCGCAATTAGTTGACCAAAGCTCTCCTTAGACAGAATTTTCTAGACATTTCCAATAATGTTATCCAATAATATTATTCAGATAATATGAATTATTGCTCCGATAATGGAAAATACTGTGTAATGACAATTTATTGAAACAACAGTAATATAAAATATCAATGCAGTAATTATTGAATCAATAAAATAAAATATTGAACAGTAATTACTGTAACAATTATGAGTAATGTCTTTTACGTAAGAATCAATAATCGTGCAATACGAAGTGTCTTCTTGTGTTTTAACCAATTTAGTATTTTAACAAGTATTAACGGTAAAAAAACTACGCCTCGTCATTTATAAACAACTTATATTTGTCGTTTTCTTCATCCAATCGCTTTTTCATTATGGGCCCACAAAAGATCGCTACTGGTAAATCACGAATATTCCACGACCAAACGAATATTCCCAAACAACAATGAATATTTTATAGCCACTTGCGTATTTTATAAAATTTGCATAATTCACCCATAACTTTAAACTTTTATCAATTTAACCATTTACTGAATAATAATTATAAGAAAAAATTGAATAATTTTATTTCATAAAATTCGGGGTCTTACATTCACGTTCTGGGGGTAGACCGAGAAGTTCTTCAGGAAATATGTCAGGAAACTTACTAACAACAGGAATATTATTCAAATCTATAACATGGGCTAAGAAAGCTTGACATCCGTTTTTTAATAAACGAATAGCTTTATGATTTGATATGACTGTGATTGATTTTAATGGTTTAGTTGCTTGAATTCGTACAACAGGTTGGTTAGGAATATGAAAACTAACAACCTTATGAAAATAATCAATTTTGGCATGATGAGTGGTTAACCAATCAATCCTTAAAATCACATCAAAAGCAAGTATCTTTAAAAAGATAAGGTCAACAGGTAATGTGATGGTACCAACTTGGATCAAACAAGATTTATAAACAGTGGATGTGGTGAAAGTTTCTCCTAACGGAGTCTCCACAGATAGGTCAAAGTCTAATTTCTCCGGAGTCAAGTTTAAACGTTGAGCACAAGCAGGAGAGATAAATGAATGGGTATGCCGGTGATCTAGTAATGTATAAACTTCGCAAGAATTTACGATTAGCTTACCCGTGATCACCTAGTTTGGGTTCCTTGCATTTTGACCGGTCTCGACAAATGCTCTTCCAGAACCGTTGACTTTGACTTTTTCTGGGATGACCTTTTGAGTCACCATCCCTCATTGGACTTGGTTTTCTTCTACAAGACAATCTCGAAAGCGATATGTCCTTCCTTTCCACAATTATAACATACCTTGAACTGTTGTAGGCGGTTTCAATGATATGTCCTTCTTCCAAGATTTATAAGATCTGACCGGTGGTCGTTCTCCTCCTGGAAACTATTCTTCGCTAGTGTTGACGTCTTCGCATTATCATTGTTGAATCTCCTCTTTTAAAATCCCCAGACTCGCTTCTTCTTCTATTCTCATGGCCATGATTACCACCAGTAGTTGGTTGGCTCTTGTCAGTATTCTTCTTTCTCCATTGGTTATCGTTGTTACGGATCGCCGCCACCTTGGGTATGATTCTCGTTGTGGTCCTCGGTTGGTAGTACTCGTTAGCTTCGCTTCTAATAATTGAGCCCCATTGACAACATCCGAATAGAGAGAAAATTTATGAGAAATGAGATATTGACGTATCTTGGGGTTTTAAACCTCTTAGAAACATCCGTCATCGTTCCTCATTCTCCACCAAATGAGGTGCAAACCTAGATAACTCCGCGAACTTCGCCTCGTACTGGGACACCGTCATGTTGTTTTGTTCCAATCTAATAAACTTTACCTCCTTCATATGACGAACACTTTCAGGAAAGTATTTGTCATTGAACAGTTTCTGAAATGTGTCCTAAGACATGCTAAGCGCGGCTGGATGAGTACGCTTCACAGATTCTCACCAGTAATCTGCCTCATTACGGAACATAAAAGTGGCGAATGGAACCTTCGGTTCCTCCGTGCATCCCAAGACATCGAATATCTTAGTAATTTGCTTGACCCACGTCTCCGCCTTAATCGGATCCGGCTTTCCCCAGAATTCTGGTGGTCCCAACTCTTTGAATTGCTTGGCTTTGACCAGCTGTGCGTTGTGATTATTTCTTCCTGTATTTTGAACAGGAATCTCCTTCGTCTGGTTTTGTATGAACCGCAAAAAGCTTCTAAACATCTCATCGTTCATTGTCTGCTCAGTGGTGTTGTTTACAAGAAGAACATTGCCAGTCTATTGCACGTTCTCCTCGTTTGTGAGTACAGGCGTTTCCACGATCTCATTTACTCCACTGTTAATATTCTCAGTCGACAATCTCAAATACTGCCATAAAATAAGGGTTAATTTAACAAATTAACATATCACATAATATCCCTATATTATAATGCCACCAACAAATAAGCTTAGGTAGGACACACTAGCGGAAGGATTTACCAAATCTCTCCCTCCTAGTTCTATTCCCCGATCTCCGCCAGAGATCATATCCTAAGCTACGATACCAATCTGTGATGCCCCCAAAATAGGTATACATCACCCATTTTGAGTCGTCAATAACATGAATACGTAAACAACTACAATTTTATTAATACAACATATAAAAGCGTGAGTTTAAATACAAATATTGTCTTACAGACAATATACATACCCAAATAAATCCTCATCACAATTATTGATACATTATTTTACAAAATGGTGAGGACTACTAAACAACTCTCTAGAACCATCATTCCATACCCCAGGCTAAATTCGCATTACATTCTCGCCTCTTGAGAAGAAAAATGGAACAAAAAGGAAAAGGTGAGCTCAACTAGCCCAGTAAAGAATATTATGACTAAGATAATATAGAACAAATTATCGTTAGTCTTCAACATGGAAAAATCTGAGAGAATATAATAAATAACAAGTTTTAGATCAATATTCGCAGCGGAAAATAATAATTTATAGAAGAGTTACGTAGAGAATGAAATCTACTATAATCTATGAATTTAACAGTCCATCATCATTATTTTATCCCTGTAACATCCATCAATATTCATCTTGAATCAAATTTTCAACTTTGCACTATAGGCCAAAGATATTCATCAGTTGGTCATGTTCATCTCAACACATGTACATCTTTGTACTACGGGCCAAAGATATTCATTATAAAATTATTAATATTTGCACTACAGGCCAAAGATATTCAATTATATCATCATTTAGGACTGAGGATGATGAAAAATATTTTAAAAAAAACGAATCCAGTGAAACAAAAGAATAAGTATTAAGGATTCGTATTTCAGCTATTTATGTCCAAAAATACCTCATAAATAATTATAGTGAAACAAAATTTAAGAATGATCAAAACATGGATACAATCAAAGCTAGTATCCACACTAGATATTTTGGACGAAAAACAAAAAAAATTAATTTTTACGTGAATAGTGTCAGATTAGATAATAAAGGTCTGAGTATCGTGAATAAGAGTAACCCGACACAAAAAGTTCTAAATTTGATTAAAATTTCAGATTAATACTTCGGCATAATGATATTGAAAGAAATAATATCATTTGAAAAAAAATAATATCCCTTACCTCGAAAGAATAGTACTTCTGGCTGGACTACTGGATATAGTGCTGAAGGAATTTGCACCGTATAACAACACTCAAAGTACCAAAATACTCACAAGAATATGCTCGATAATATAGAGAGAGAAAACTTTAGTTTCTGGTGTGATTTTCAATTCTAACCTAAGCACCCTATTTATAGGAAAATGCTTAGAACACCAAAGCAGAAAATTTAATATAATATTATTATTATTTGTTAAAATTCCATACGCCCACTTTTGAAGATCTGAATTCAGCAATTAATAACACATGCTAGACCCACTTAACTCACCAAAAATGTTTTTCATGAAAAAAATAATTAAAACTTCCAAAAATCAATTATTTCGGAACTTCAGAACTTCAATAATTCATAATAAATAACCCTTTTGTCAGAAAAATTCGAACCACATGTCTGTTCCATAGGAAATTTCATTATCTACAACTTCGCAGAAGAAAGTTTTTCCAAATTCCAAACAAAAATTGACCGAAATCCACAAACGGACGATTTTACAGGCTATAATCAAATTTCAGTCAAGAAATGAGGTCCATCGACACACAAAATATGTGTTAATCATTTAATGCAACAAAAATACTCTTCCTCCTCATATACTTATATATTCCACATTCATTGTAAAAATATCACCATTATTATATTATTAAAATAATATATTTAAATGAATTATTTTATTAGAAAAAGATAAAATATTAATTTTTAACAATTATCACATTAAATTTTTTTTCCATCTATATCCACATAAAATCAATATTTTCCTCATCATATAAACCAATAATTAATTATTCACAAATAATATTACAGAATCACAATACTGACAACCAAGCAGTTCCCAAGAAAGAGGGGGCTTTTCAATAAGGATCTCTTACCTACTTGCAATTGATTAGATGACCAAACCTCTCATTAGACGTAACTTTCTAGACATTGTCAATAATGTTATCCAATAATATTATTCAGATAATATGAATTATTGTCTCGATAATGAAAAAAATCTTGTGTAGTGACAATTATTGAAACAACAAGTAATATAAAATATCAATGCAAAGAATTATTGAATCAATAAAATAAAATCTTTGATAAGTAATTCATCGTAACAATTATTGAGTAAAGGCTTCTTACGTAAGAATCAATAATTGGTGCAATACGGTGTCTTCTTGTGTTTTAACTCAGAGAGTATTTTAACAAAGATTAACGGTAATAACTACGCCGTTATTTATAAACAACTTATATTTGTCGTTTTCTTCATCCAATCGTTTTTCGTTTTGGGGCCCACACAAGGCTGCGTCGTCGTACGAATATTCTTCGACAGTAAGAATATTCCACGACCAAACGAATATTCTCCGATAAAAATTAATATTTTATAACCACTTGCTTATTTAAAATATTTGCGCATTTTACCCATAACTAATCACATTAATCAAATTAATCCTTACTATTTCAAAATAATAAATAGAGGAAATTTAATTTTATTAATAATAAGTTGGGGTCTTACATGATATATACCTATTTTGGGGGCGTCACGATATTTGCGAAAACAATAATACTTTGATAACAAAAAATCTTGTTTATGATGTGGTTGGTTACTATCAGCAGATTAATTCACTCATTTATGGTGGTGGATCATTCACTAATTAATTACATCTTGTCATATATTTTGTATATTAGTTTTTTGTAAGTTTTTTTTGTCTTAGGAAAATTGTTATGTATATTGTCGGATATTGTTATTTGAAATTACAAACTTAATAACATGTGCAAAGCACGGGTAAGCTTAAAAACAACTTATCTGATACGTTTTAAATATAACATATTTGAACGATAATAATATATAATTTATTTAATTTTAAATATATATAGTCAATATAAATGGAATAAGACTAAGAAAAAAAGAATATAATCTATTTGATTTTTGAATTTGAGAATCTATTGTAAATGAATCTATGATACGCAAAAATAAGAAAATCAAAAAACTTTTAGACTACTTGATCGACAAAAAAAAGGGATAAATTAACTTTTGGTATCTGTACTGGGACACAACTTATAATTTGATACCCGAAGTGAAAAAAGTTACAAACTGGTGATTATACTCGAAAAATGTTATACCCTGTTAAACATTAGGGACACGACTTACAATTTGGTACCCGAAATGAAAAAAGTTACAAACTGGTGATTGTATTCGAAAAATATTACACTCCGTTAAGCAGTATGGTTTCATCTTTATTCTGTTTGAAAATTAGGGTTCTCTTAGTCTGTCCTTCTTCTTCTCTCATTCTTCTTGTCTCGATTCTCCATTGATTACTGGTTCCCCTATATTTATTAAAGGGTTTTCAGTGTTTAATTGAAAGGATGAGCTCGTCTTGGAGTGGAATCGTAAATAAAATCGGGGAAAAAGATTGTAGCTCATGCAATAAAAATGAATGGATTACACTAGAGTTCCCAAGTCGGTGTCACTGTGGAGCAATGATGTGAATGTGGGAGGCAAGAAAAGATGGAACAGAAGATCGATGATCTTCTTCGTGTCGACTTCGCTTCTCTCTCTGTATGTTTGTCTCTTGGATCAATTTTAACGATTATTTAAAAATTGGAAAGTACAAGCACCAGATTTCAATATTTTTCGAGTACAATCACCAGTTTGTAACTTTATTCACTCTGGGTACCAAATTGTAAGTCGTGTCCCTAATGTTTAACGGAGTGTAAGATTTTTCGAGTACAATCACCAGTTTGTAATTTTTTTCACTTCGGATACCAAATTATATGTCGTGTCCCAGTACAAATACCAAAAGTTGATTTATCCCCAAAAAAAAATATTCGTTAGACATTCATCTTGTTATATTTTACTTGTCTTTTCTAGTCCAAGCATGTGATGATTATACATGTATATATTGTTTTGACATCATAATTTTTTTTTTTACTTTTAATAAATAAAAAAACCATTATTATATAAAAATATTTTGTCCATTCGAAACATATATATATATACTTAGAATACCACTATGCCCCACTAATTTCTATATTTATTTTTATATCCTTGCCTATATTTTATATTCCATGCTCCTCAAAAACACCCTTTCCCTTAAGGGTGGGTGGGGTTTATTACAAATAAGAGGCTGAAAATATGAAAACAACAAATACCAGAGAGACTCCTTGATTGTACATTAGCGAGTGATTGAGCACAAAAACTCATTGATTGTGCATATGTCAGATTGTACGCTGAATTCATACAGTTGCTAATGTTGAGCTCATTATTTTCAGTACTACCACATAGAGTAGTAACTATTGCACCAAGTAAATTGTTATTCTCCATAACCCCAACCATCAACTTGGTTTTAATTAATTCTGTACGGTTACCCTCAAAATGGAATTTAAGAGCCTCTCCAACAATGGTTAGTAATTAAAATCATCCATCCATTTTGCAAGTGGCTTTAACAAGTTAATCAATTACAAAATTGGATGATATGCCAATACATTGTTTATATTACCATCCATTTTGCCTGTAGCAACCTCCATCTGATTTGAATCATGGCTAATCACAAAATTACATGCGCTTAAATGTTCAAAAGCTTCTTCTTTTTCTTGGCACAATTAATAGTTAACTAACTTTTAATTACCACTAACACTAATGGTTTACTTTCACCAACCTTACCAGTCACCATTTTGATATCCAAGCCGATTGTTGCAAACTTCATTAAAACAATCCCATTAGTTACATGTATCACAAATTAAGCCAACATTTAATATCTTGCACCTGATGTGGTAACTTATTTACTTACTGCAGCCTAGAGTATTTGTAACAGTGTTTGGAGTGCCTTGTCTCTTAACTTGCATGTAATGCAAGGTCCCACCATAAGAATTTGAGTTCACCATAAGATTTTGTCTTTGTGTTGGATAAAAATTGAATCTGAATGAAAAAAATTATTTGAAAATTTTATTATTTTACCCCTTTAAAAAATTCAAAATTATTGTAAAATTATTTAATACTTCCTTCATTCTTAAATAAGTGACGTTTTAGAAAAAAAAAATTTGTTCTAATTTATTTGTCGTTTACAACTTTTTAAGAGAATAAATTATTTACTTTTCTATATCACCCCTACCTTCACTCATTATCCCAAGAAATTCTTAGCCTTAGTATTAATAGTTTTCAACTTCCCATTTAAGGGTAGTGATAGAATTTCACACATATTTTAGTTATTAAATGATACTCCTTCCATTTTATTAGTCGCTATTACATAAAACAGACATATTAAGGATATCATTACTTTGTAATTAATATAGGTCCCAATTTTCATATTTACCCCTTATATAGGTCCTCTCCTTGGAAAGTGGAGAGAAATTAGGTGTAATGTTTTTATGAAAATAAATTTACTTGGAAAGTGTTGCACTTGAAAAGAGAGATATTTAGAGGTAAATCAGGAAAGTATGAGAAAATTTCTCTTAAAAAACTGCAAACGACACTTAATTATGAATTAGCTTTTTTCTCTAAAGCGACACTTAATATGGAACCGAGAGAGTAGTATTAAATGATTTTCTTAATCCATGTGCAAAAACCTTAAACTACACTTATTTAGGAATGGAGGGAGTATTACTTAATATAATAGTTAATATTTATTTTATAATTTTTAATTTTTTTTTCAGCTGCTCATTCAGCCATTAAGCAAAAAAAATCTGACTTAACCATTCAGCTCAATCATCTGACTGATTCAGACGAATTTTTTTCAAAACAAACGCACTTAATTGTTGTCCGATTAAATCATTCAGATGTATTCAATCCTAAACAAACAACCCCTATCTCTGGCTCATTGTTATTTAAGTACCCGGAGACACTGTTAACATGTCTAATCCTTTAAGCAAAAATGCAGTGCAATTATGGAGGTCCTTTCTTGACCAATCATAGTCATAATTATTTTTTAAATGAGGGAAAATTCTCAAATACGTAGTTGCCGCTCCAATCACAAAAAATACCACACTTATGTAGATAATTCGAAATACCCTCCCATTATTTGTAACAATAAATTCCATCAAGAATGACAATGAGTCGATTGCCAGCGTCCCTAAACCTTCTATTCGGTCCTTTGCACGAAGTAGCACAAGCAGTGAATTCAAGCACAAAAAACACAATCATGACATCCCGAGTGGACACCTTAACTAGTTCAGTTCAAAGCAAGGTAGACACCTCGAAGTTGTTTCGGGTAAAGCACAGACTGTTACCATGTGTGAATAACACATCTTTCTCTATCACTCCATGCATTTTATTGAACTCATTTTCATCATTAGGGTAGCATTTTACTTCCTCATCCATGACCAGCATGTTGCGTAAACAAGCTATAAAAATAAATTGAAATTTTAGCAACCATGATGCTTGCAGATTATCAATGGAGCTAGTCATCTTGCCACAACCATAAGAAACAAGAGCGGGAACTATAGAACTAATACTTGCTATAAAAGTATCATGACAATCAATTACACATTGTGGTTTGACATTTATTATTGTTTATCTAGTGACATTTAATAGTTATGAGACTATTCTTTTGTGGGTTAGAATCAATTTTATTGTGTTTCGTATAATTTCTCATTTTATTTCAAAAATAGGGTGTTACAATACATATATTCATATATATGTTACAAACAAATATCAAACATAATTTTTTTACTCCATTTAGTTGATTCAAATTTTTTAATAATTCAAAACCTTTTGCTTAATTTTATCAAAACAGCTCGTAAGTTAGGTAGGAGAGACTTAATTGTGACATAACTGCAAACAATCAATGATTGTGGAGCAATTAAACTCACTGTCTCGATCCTTTGTGGGTCATCAGCTATATATAAAGCCTAGTAAAGAAGAGACAGAAAGAGAGAAAAATTGTGTGGTCTAGGCTAGCCGAGGGATAAAAGAAATATCTTCAGGTAAGGCCGCACCCGCAAGGGACGAACGATTAAGCTTTTAACCCAGCTTCTTGCCCCAAAAATACTCGGTTCAAAAATTAAATATATCGCAATTTTACGTAAAATATTTATTAGTTACATGGTCGGTACGTCCCTGTCTATTTATTTTAAGTAAAATATATTGTGCTACTTCTTTGGTCAATATTGTAAGATGATTAAGCATAAAAAATCACCCCATAACTAATGAAATATTTATATATATTAGACCAAATTATTTTTACTTTAATAAACTGTTATGATTTTAACACATGCACCGTTCGTGTGTGTATATACACCATGGATCTTGTCCGGGAGTCCGAACAGTGTTAAAATCTGGACTAATTTTTTTTGTTTTTTTTAAAACCATTAAAAAAAATTTTAATATTTTATGAAACTGAAAATTTTCGATAATACAGTGTTTTGGGCGTGATTTGGATACATATAACAAAATATGTCTGTACAGTCTGTACACTGTATTATGAAAAAAATTCAGTTCCATAAAATACTAAACTTTTTTTTTAGTTGTTTTAAAAAAAAAAAAAATTAGTATTTTAACAAAATGCGGGAGTCCGGACTCTCTCTCTCTCTCTATATATATATTTTGTTCGTCTATCAAATTTAAACTCATATTTTATACTCTGTCTCAATTTAGCTATTTATCCAAGGTTTAGTTGTGATTTCTGGTTTTGTATATATAGCTATGTTTTGAAAAGTCACCGATCTGCTTCTTTTTTTTTTTTGGGTGGAAAATCCCAGTTAGATATTGAACAGGATGAAGAATTAATAGAATCTTTCTTGATCATATTATAATATGTGAAGAAGATGGAAACTTATCTCTCATTTTTGGCAAAATTAAGTTTTTTGCCACTATACTTGGCAAGTTTTACATAATACACCATTGAACTTTTAATTTTTTTAATTATTCCATTAAACTAATTAAAATAGTAAAATTGGACCATTCCGTTACAAAAATTGGATAAAAATTACTTCAGTTGAATAAATGTATTTTGGTCACTCTACTTTAGAGTAACTTACAAATGAGTCACTAAACTTTTTTTTCTTACAGTCAACTTATTGAACTTTAATTTTTTTACAAATCGTTACAAAAATTGTTAATATTAATAGTAATAGTAATAGTAATAGTAATAATAATAATAATAATAATAATAATATCAATGCATATTTGTGGGCCCCACATGTTAGTACTTACCACACACATGTAATGTCTGTAGCACATATTTAACATTATGTGAATTTTTTTTTTATGTGATAGTAGCATTGCTACATTATTAGGTGGTGTGATCATTGTTGAAATTCCTATTAGATCGAATCCCCATTAATTTTAAAAAGTTTAGCCATCATATTCCTTCCACATGCATCGCTAATTTCCACTTGAAATGATAAAGCTAGCAAACAAAAGCAATCAGCAAAAGAAAGCAAGTAGGCCACCCCATTAATAATGGCCTTCACTTTGATTTCCACCTTCATTTGCTTCCCCTCTCCTTCTGATCCTCTTCATATGTCTATTAATTCGAATGACGATATGACATAGTCCCTCTGTCTCAAAATGGGAGCCCGTTATGACTTCTTCAATTATTTATCTCATTATTGTACCCTAAATTATACTACTCATTGCTTAAGAAAACAAAATTCATGCATGTGAAATAAAGAGCAGTATTCAAATCATGATCTCGCCAACTGATTTGTGTCGCGTATATATTATCACAGAAAAAGAGTACTTACATTATTTATATATATATTTTTGATATTTAATTTTTATATGAAGATGACACCCACAATATACTTATGTGAGAGAGGACCATATATACATAAATATCAAAAATATATGTAAAAATATGAGTTCCAAAAAAAAATACATATCTAAGAATCGTAAGTACAATAATTTTTGCAATGGTCTGAATAAAAAGCGTGAAAACAAAATTTTCTTTTAGATACTATGCTCATCACAAAAAGAAAAAAGAAAAAAGAGGAGCATTATTTCCACATGTATTTTTAATATTTAATTTACACATAAATTCTTCTCACATGAAGGTGAAATCCACAATATACTTATTTGAGAAAAAATATCAAAAATATATGTAAAAATATCAGTTCCAAAAAAAACGTGAAAACAGATTTTTGAAGAAAGTAGGTGAAAACAGAATTTTGTTTTAGATTCTATGCTCATCAGACGTCCCAATGAGCTTCATATATATAGGCCGGCCTATTCAAATGACGTTTTGACATGGGGACTTCTTGGCTTATTTTCTCATTATTGTACCCTAGAATGGTTTGGTTTAAAAAACAAAATTCATGCATGTGAAATAGTAAAGAGCAATGTAAGATGGTAAGACCCCTAGATTGAAACTAGTCAAATCCAAATGAACATAAAGTTATTCAGATTCAATTTAATAAAGTAAATTTTTTACTCGAATTCGAATTGTATTTAAAAAACTCTATTCAAATTTGACTTGACTCAAATATTTATTACTCGAATTCGGATCGAATAATATTCAAACTACTAGCGAATTTCGAATTCAAGTCGCCACATAGTAATTAATTATGAGCTTTATATATATATATATATATATATATATATATATATATAAATTACCAATTGAACATATTATTTTACTTGGAAATTAGAAAATATATTTACGATTACACTTTATAAAAAAAAAATACAATTAAAATAAATAAAAAATAATAATTATTTATTCTAATATTATTAAATTGTGTATATATAAGAGAATGTATCAAATATCTATTCAAATATGTCTTAATCGAGTATGTATCGAATCATGATCAAGAATTCAAATAGTTTGAATCCTAAATGAGCCGAATATAACTTTGTTAAGATTTTTCTTGTATTTTTACTTAAACTATATAAGTTTTGTGCTCAGATTTGAATCATATTATTAACGAATCCGAGCCTCACTCATATTTTTTTGAATTGAACCAGAATCAAACTCGAACTATTTGATTCGATTTACAACCTTACCCCCCCTGTCCCCCGTCCCCCGTCCCCCGTCCCCCGCCCCCCGCCCCCCGTCCCCCGTCCCCCTCGTCCTCCTCTCTTGCTCCGCGGTGGATCCGCCTCTATCCATAAATCTTATGCTCGTCGTTCCTTAGTTATACTTTATGAAGCTTTTGCCCACTCTAGGAGAAATTTTGACCAGGAAATGATTTGCTGTCCAGCAACAAATAGGAGGTAATTTTACTGCATAAAAAACTACCGCTTAACTTGCACTAATTCTTTACGTATTAGGCTTTAGGGCATTGTGCTTAATCTGACATTCTTTAAAAATAATTTTATATTCTCAAATAAATAATTTAATAGTGATTGTGTGATAATAATTAAAAAATATTAATAAATTAGGAATATTATATAAATTTATTGTACTACAATAATAATACATCTTTAAATTTGAAACGAATATAAAAATATATATAACTCAATTTTAGAACGAAAGAAATAATTTCTGCTATTAATTATTGCAATGTTGAATGTATTTGGAAGAGATCAGAAGCAATAATCAATGAGAAAGGTTGAATATCTATGTGTGCAGTATGTAGGTCAATTATATATATATATATATATATATATATATATATATATATATATATATATATATTGAAAATTTTGTTTTACATTATACCCTACAATTATTGAACAAGTATATATATATATGATTGTGTATGTCGATGGAAGTATTCTGGAGGCTCATGTAATTAGCCAAATGAATACAACAACAATTTAATTGACAAAAATCTCTCTCTCTCTCTCTCTTCTTTTATTTTCTTCCTAAAAAGTCAGTGTGACTTTGACACATCGATAATTAATTAATTTCCTTAATCTGCATTAAGTCATTCATAATCACATTTCTTTTGAGTCACATTTCATATGTAACACAACTTTGGCCAGGAATGTATTCTGGAGTCACATGTAATTAGTCAAATGAATACAACAACAATTTAATTGACAAAATCTCTCTTCTTTTATTTCTCTCTCAATAGTCAATGTGACTTTGACACATCGATAATGAACTTCCTCAATCTGCATTAAGTCATTCATAATCACATTTTTTTGAGTCACATTTCATGTAACACAACTTTGGGCAGGAATCAGCTGCTGCACATTCATATATACGCACTCATGGAGAAATGGTTGTCCACCATGCATGATTGAATTAGTAGGTACAATTTGGTTTTCCTTAATAAAAGGACACTGGCCAGACTTTGAATATCCAAGCACTGAATGCTTAATTCTTTTTCTTGAGCCGACTCCTTCCCTTTTCTCATTCACACACCCTTTTTTTATTCCTGCTCTTTTAAGACAGCTTAAATTGTAAGCGCATTAATTTTCATCTTATTGTTTGGAGCTGCATTTATGTCTTGCCTATATATATATATATATATTTTTTTTTTTTTTCCAATTTGAGTCGATAATTGTTTTGATTCTCTCTGCAGTACTGTCTGGTTTTTCCATTAATTTAGTCTGAAAATGACCGTCTTTTTCTTTATTCAATCTGCAAGTTTATAGTACACATGCATCTCAAGCAACACTGCATCATCTAATTCTTGCTGCTGCTCTTGCTCTGCATGCATGCGCGTGTGGTTGTCTATATTTTAGTTTTATTTACAAAGTAATTAATTAAGTTTAATATGCAGTGCCTGCAATTTCTTTTGAAGCCACTGCATCATATTTTAATTAGTTTAAAATGGTTAGCTCGTATATAATTAATGTTAAAGCTAGCATTAAGCTTATTGAGAACTTAAACTTGTGATATTACATAATTAATCACATTTTTTTCATCTATATTCGGATTTCTGTCTCATGTTTAAAAACTAGAAGCTTGATGTGAAAACCATTTGTTTTCGCCTTCTAACCAGAAGTTTATAATCCATTTTAGTTAAAATAAAAATAAATCTTATGCTTCTAAACGTGTAATGTTTTCTTTTGAAAGAAATCGATCGATAAGAAGAATTCTAGACAAGTTTCCAAAGCAAATTTCAGAATGGAACTTCTGGATTTGTTCGTCGTGGCGTTGATGCCGGTCTTGAAAACACTACTGATTACCGCTGTGGGATTATACCTTGCAGTCGAACGTGTGAATCTGTTGGGCATGACGGCAAGGCACAATTTGAACAATGTAACTAAAGGGTTATTGTTTTTAATAGATATTTAATTTCTTGAAAAAGATATATACAAACAAAAGTTTGAAGGTATTAAAATAAATTCTTTTTTGTTTTATACAACGTAACTTTTGGACCTACAAATTCATTTAAATAAACATACTCTAGCTAGCTAGTCGATCTGCTATATATATATAGCTAGTAAATGGCCACAACATATATGAGATATTTTGAAACTGAACTAAAGCTTAATACCTTACTTTACTTGATGATGTATTATTCATTAATCCATTTTATATACAGTAAGGATCGGACTAATTAAAACGAAAACTTTGTGATTGAATTCAACAGGTTGTGTTCTATGTGTTCACTCCAGCACTTATTGCTAGCAGCCTGGCTGATACCATTACAGCGAGCAACTTAATTTCTTTGTTAGTACTCCAATTCTAGCTAGCTGTTTACTCTTTCAAAGAATTTTAATTAATAAAAAAGTGAATTTGTTATTTACATAAATTCAAAATTTGTTCAGGTGGTTCATGCCAGTGAATATCCTTCTCACATTTATTATTGGTTCTGCACTTGGATGGATACTTGTAAGAATAACTCCAACTCCTGAACATTTGCATGGCCTTGTTATCGGTTGCTGTTCTGCTGGTATGTACGTATATTATAGACCATATATATGATATCCCATAAAATATGCAAATTTCTCTAGAAGATGTTAAAATGATTTTTTTTTTTTTGTTTGAGCTTTACTTATTTACAGGAAATTTGGGGAATTTGCTTCTGATTATCATCCCTGCAGTTTGTCAAGAGAAAAACAATCCATTTGGAGATTTTACTACTTGCTCTACTAATGGACAGGCATATGTGTCTTTATCTATGGCGGTAATTAATATTCACATAAGTTATCATTATGGATTTATGGATTGATGAGTACTTATCATTAATTATTGTCTGTGATTTCAGATGGGTGCTGTTTATATATGGTCTTATGTGTACAACATTATACGCGTATATGGAAGCTGTAAGAACAATATTATTGAAGACATGACGGGGGTAAACTCCACCATAACCACAGATTGTTCTGTCTCGGATATATCCTCAGAGAGCTGCACACAAGCATTACTTCAAAGTTTCAAAGACTATGAAGCTCAGTCTGATCAACCACTTCTCTATATAACTAAGGAAAATTTAAACTTTTCCTTTCTTTGCTACTACTTATTTCTAATTAAATCCTTCAAAATTAAATAAATAAATTAAAAACATTATTTTTGATGGGGAAAAAAAAACTTAATTAGCATATATATGATCTAGCTAGACTTTGAGGTTTTTAGTAAGGAAGTCTCTCAATGTTTAAGAACTTATAAAACTGCCATAACTTAACCTAACCTTGTAAGTATCTTTTGAATGCAGGTTCCAAGCTACAAGAAAATTATGAAGTATGTCAACTCCTTAATTGAAAATGTCAACTGGAAGATGGTGTTCACACCCTCTACCATTGCAACGGTATGATTATATTTTGAAGAAGTAAAAAGGTTAATTTATTCATCAGTTGGTCGACATGATTCAATCTCTTCTCTTGGCATGTACAGATTATCGGTCTCGTAATAGGAGTAGTCTCTCCAATAAGATTACTAATGATTGGTGATACTGCTCCTTTTCGTGTGATCGGCAGTTCTGCTTCTATGCTAGGGTATGAACATTAACTTATTTTGCTCCTGTTGATTGGGTTTTAGACGTCTAGCATTAGTACGTACGTACGTAGAATATCATGCTCTTTTCCCTTTACTCTTTTTGATTTATTACAGGGAGGCAACAATCCCATGCATGACATTGATAGTGGGAGCAAATCTTCTTAAAGGTAATTTCTATACCTGATATGATTTTCATTGCGATTATTATTATTATTCGTGTTTAACTAACTAATTTTTCTCATCTGTCTCCCTGCAGGTCTAAAAAACTCAGGGGTAGGCCTATTTCTGATAATAGGAATCCTGGTAGTCCGATATGTTGCCTTGCCTGTGATCGGCATCGGTATTGTTAAATGTGCACATCATTTGGGATGGGTGGGATCCGATTCGTTATATCTCTTCGTTCTTATGCTTCAATATGCACTCCCACCAGCAATGGCTATAGGTACAACTTGTTATGTTCTTCTCATTAATTTTAAAGCCTTAATTTCGAACGAATATTCTGTCGAACTTAATTTATTTCCGAGAAAATAGTGTATAAAAAATTTGATCATATATAGACACGTCAGAGATAAGATCCGTCAAAAATTTCATCGAAAATAAATATTTTCGACTGAATTATATATATCCGACTGAATTTCGTCGAAAATAAGTAATGTTCGCCAAAAATATTACGACGCAATTAATTTGTTGATTATAAAATGGGTTTATTTCTGACGAAAGTTCCCTCAGAATAAATTATTTCCAACAGAAAATATAATTTTTTAAAAGCTAATTAAACGCCAACATCGACAGATATTTCCTCGAACATAAGTTATTTCCAGCGAAAAATATTTTTTTGAGAAATTATGTAAATACTAATTCCGACGAAATATCCGTCAGAAATACTGTATTCCGTCGAAAATATTCATTTTTTTTAAAATTACAATTTCCTGGTTTTAAATCCATTGTTGTATAAATCCAAATACTATAAGAAAACCACTGAAAAACTTAATTCAGCTAATGGTAGTCAAATGGAGATAAAATATAAATTACCTAAGGTTCATATCTGTCAGGATAATATGTGTTTTAAAACATCATTTATTTTAATCCGTAACCTTACTGACAAGATAATTTTAGGATTACCATTTATATATTTACTCTACCCATTTACTACTAGAAATGAAGGCTTAAGTTGTAGACATTTAGGAAAGAAAATAACATTTAAATTTCTTGTTAAACCAAAAGAAAGAGATTTAAAATTTATTCAAGAAGAGTCTATCTCTAAGTCATTAAACTTATTAAATAGTAAATCCTCCCATTTAAATTTCTTAAAGGAAGAAATTAAGTACAAGAGGATTGAAGAACAGCTTCAGAAAGAAAGTGTTCAGAATAAAATTGCAGAATTAAAATCTTATTTAAAAGATAACCTTTGTTCAGATTCTCCTAATGCCTTCTGGCATCCGAAAAAACATGTGGTTAGGCTTCCTTATGCCAAGGAATTTAAAGAATATTTAATTCCTACTAAGGCCAGGCCTATTCAGATGAATCATGAACAAATGGAATTATGTAAAAAAGAAATTAATGATCTCCTTAATAAAGGTTTAATTAAATCCAGTAAATTCCCTTGGTCTTGTCCTGCTTTCTATGTTAACAATGAAGCAGAAAAAGAGAGTGGAGTACCTCGTTTAGTCATTAATTACAAGCCATTGAATAAGGTTCTCGAGTGGATTAGGTATCCCCTTCCCAATAAAGACCACCTTATCAATAGATTATGTAATGCCACAATATTCAGTAAATTTGACCTTAAGTCTGATTTTTGGCAAATTGCCATTCATCTTGATGATAGGTATAAAACTGCATTCACCACTCCGTTCGGTTACTATGAATGGAATGTCCAGGCATTTGGCTTGAAAAATGCTCCCAGTGAATTCCAGAACATTCTCAATGATATATTAAACCCTTTCAGCCATTTTATTGTTGTCTATATCGATGATATTCTCATTTTCTCCATGACCATTGAAGAACACATTAAACACTTGAAATCATTCTTCAAGACAGTTAAAGATAATGGTCTAGTTCTTTCTCCTTCCAAATGCAACCTGTTTCAGGTCAGAGTAAGGTTTCTTGGTCTTAATATTTTCAGAGGATAAGTTGACCCATCGAAAAAGAGCTATTCAATTACGACAAGTTTTTCGATAAGATAACCAATAAAACCCAACTGCAGAGATTTCTTGGCTCATTTCAATTATATTGGCAATTTCTACAAGAATCTCGGGAAGATTTGCAAACCTCTTTCAAAAGCGTTCATAAGATAATCCTCCACCTCGGGTCGACATCCATACTTCTGTCGTCCAACAAGTTAAAAAATACGTCAAGGCATTGCCCTGTCTTCGTATTTCCAATGATTCAGCGTATAAAATTGTTGAAACTGACGCCTCAGATATTGGATTCGGAGGCATTCTTAAACAAAAGTTAACACTAGAATCCCCAGAACAAATTGTTCGTTTTCATTCCGGTGCATGGAATATTACACAGTTAAATTGCAGTACTATTAAAAAAGAAATACTTTCATTAGTATTATGTATTAGTAAGTTTCAAAGTGATTTATTAAATCAAAAGTTTCTAGTCCGCATTGATTGCAAATCAGCAAAATACATATTAGAAAAAGATGTTGAAAATCTAGCCTCTAAGCATTCCTTCGCTAGATGGCAAGCTTTATTAATCATTTTTGATTTTGAAATCGAATATATTAAAGGTAGTAACAATTCAATTCCTGATTTTCTTACTCGGGAATTTATCAATACAGGTACTATTCAGTCATGAGCATTAGAGGATCATCTTGCTCAAGGGGTCCGGGTCGCCCTACTGGCCCAAGTAATCCACTCAGAGGAGCTCTGACTTCTCACCCAGTCACCCCAGTTTATCAGTCAAACAAGTTCACAGTCCTTGGGACAATTCTCAAACCCTATAGTTCAGCTTTAACCAATAAGCCTGAACCCATTGACCCTTTAGTAATCCAACTAAGGCTTCATCCTCAGCTTTTAGTCATCCTCCTTCTGAGTATATGCTCAAGTGGGAAAATTACCTATTCCATATTGAACCCTACATGAAGCCCAAAAATGACCCCATTAAGCTTGCTACACAGTTTTTTCCCCCTAGATGTCATTTCCAACCCCTTGCTCCTTATAAGTCCCTTGTATATTATAAGGACATTCTTCTGGAAACAGAATCAGTAAACATTAAACCTATCTACGCCAATAATGATAAGACTAAAGTCCTCTATCATTCTCTATATATTAAACAGTTTATTCAGATCTCTGATTGGGGGAAGAATCCCTCCGATCTGATGAATCTCTCTGGTCAAAATAACTCATTCTGTTATTATGACTATATTGAAGCCTGGTATAAGGTTCTCCTTCACCAGAACGAGTCACATAGTCATTCATGGTTCATACAATTTGACCATAAATTCAAAAGTTCAATCCCATATTGGTTCGTTCTCTGGTGGTATAGGTTAGGTTCTTGCTATGACCTTCTCCCCGACCTTTTAAAGGTTCAATTGAATCACTTTAGCAATCATAATAAACCTGATCCAAAGAATGATGGTGTTCCAACCATTCTTTTATTTGTTAGTAAATACAAGATCCCCTGGATTCTTAAATGGGAGTATGGAATTCCTCCTCCATCTACTCCGGTTATTTCAATTCCATCTGATCCACTTCTTCGGCTTACTCGCCTCTTCTATATTAAGTGGTGGGATAAGTTCGACGTTAACAAAATAGTCAGTCAGGTTCAGCAGGAATTCCTTGTTGCTCCGATTCCTTCTCTTCCAGTCACAGCCATTCCTTCGGCTAGTAAAGAAAATGAGTCAGTTCCAAAAGATCCAAAATCCAAGTCAAAAGAGTCTAGAGTCAGTCCTACTGGTTCAGATTATTCCCGTGCAATTTCTGATTTCAAAGACTGCTCCAGTAGAGAATTAAAGTTAATTGCTCAAGCATTAAATAAAAGAATTGATGAACTACATGAAGAAGCTTCTACATGTTCTTCATCCTCCAGTCAGGGTTCTCACAGTAACCTCAGAGATGATGATGACCCATACGGCACCATCAATCTATAATACGCTCAGGATCCATTTTCCTGAAGTCTCTGAGAATTCACTACCACCAGTAAAAAACAACACTCCTCCGTGACGAGAATCCGCTTCTCATCAAAAGCAAATTTCAAATACACGTACACATGCTCTCCTTTCCACCGAAAGCATCGCTGAGTCAAAAGTTGTCGGCCTCTTAATCAAAAGTAGCCGAAACCATTTGTACTTAGTCAAAAGTAGTCACTATTCATTAACAGTAATATGTCTGTACTTTTACTTTTACTTCTGCTTTTACTTAAGTAAGATGTTTTTACCTAAGTAATATGTTTCTTACTTTACCCCAGTTATTGTAATAGTTCTCTTTCCTTGGTTTATAAAAGGAAACCGAACTCATTTGGCAATTCAGATTTCGAAACTTTGAAAGACTCTGAGCTCTCTCTCTCTCAAACGAATCTTTAGTTTCTACCTCTGATTAGCCTACTTAACCCCTTTTCTTTACTTCTTCAGTTAAATGTTTTAATTTGTAAGTAAATTTCTAGTTTAAATTTTGTTTGTACATAGCTCTAGTAATCAATAAAACTATTTTATTTTTAGTAAATGACTGTTATGTTCTGCATGCGCCACTCTTGTTCTTCTTAATTTCTTAATTTCTTATTTATCTTTATAAATATTCTGCTCACTTATATATATATATATATATATATATATATATATATATATATATATATATATATATATATATATATATATATATATATATACATACACACACACACAATATAAAAATTATTCTAATGTATACCACATGTAGGTTGAATCTGATGCACTGACAGTGTACTTAGGTTTAAATTGAAACAATATTTGAACTCATACCTTCTTTTAAGAGCTAATAGAGTTAGAAATAGAGGAAGCAAAAATCGACAATGGAAGCCGACGTCGTGGGTGGTGGAGCGATGGGAGGTGGTGGGTGTGGGTGGTTGGTTGGTGGTAGGGCAGGGACAAGAGGAAGAGAAAGAAGTTGATTATCCCTTTAAGAACTGTCGGCGGCTGGAGGTGGTGGTGGGTGATAGGTGGCAGAGCAGGTGGGGGCAGCAAGGGTTGACATAGAAGGAAAGATGAGAGTGAGAGACGAGAAATGTAGAGCTAGATGAGAGGGTTAGGATAAAATGAGCGGCGACTGAATAAGATGAAGCTGATTAGGTTGTATAAGGTATTTCCGACGAAATGTACGTTGGAACTAATTTTGTCGAAAATATTTTAGTCTCGACGTAAATTTCCTCGGAAATAACTATTGTTTCATTGAAATTTGGTTCGTGCCAATGAGAGACTCTGCTTATCAAGAGGGCTCTCGCCTGCCAATTTTAATTTCGGACTTAGGTTATTTCGAAATAATTATCCTCGATTTAATTATTCCGTCGAAACAAAGTTAATTACGACGGATCATAATCTGTTGACAATAATTCCATCGATCTTAAACCTTTTTCTTATATTGTAACTTTGACAAACTTTTTGTTTTTAAATAGAGGAATGATTCTTAATATGTATTTGCTATGGATCCTTATAGGGGATAAACCATCTATATCTTTGAAAATGAAAGAATGACCAGATTAATTAAAACTGAAAATCAACGTCCGCTAGCGGACGCTAATCGAATAAGGGTTTACCTTCACTCATAAATATTTACTAAATGTTTAGCGTTTATTAATTAGCTAGGGTTTATGGTTTATAAATCAGAGTTTGGGGTTTATTAACTAAGGGTTAGGGTTTATTAATCTTATTAAACCTGGGTTAATAAACACTAAACCCTAATAAATTCTAAACTCTAATTAATAAACCTTAAACCCTAGTTAATAAAGCACAAATCCTATTTAATAAACCTTAAATATTTATTGGTTAAGGCAAATCCTTATTATGATTAGCTTGAATGTTTTCCTTCTTATTTTTAATGATATAAGTGGTATATACCTTATAAAGATCCATAACAACACATAATTACCCTTCTAATTAATATATGTAGTAAGAATTGGCTTTTATGTTTTGTTTACTTTAACATATGCAGGTACAATCACTCAGTTGTTTGAGGTTGGTGAAAGTGAATGTTCTGTTATAATGCTATGGACTTATGCTGTGGCATCATTCTCCCTCACACTTTGGGTCACCTTCTACATGTGGCTTTTATCTTGATACTTTATAAATTCATATACTCACACTCTTATATTTATTTCAGTATTTACAATAATATATATATATATATAGACACACCCCAATATAAATTATTAGACTACGTAGCAATAATATTTCACTGTTGTTCTTAGTCGAAAGTAGGTCAATGTGTCAATGACAATTCTGAAGATTGTGTTGTGTGTTTTAATGACAAGTTTATTTTTGTAGCTAAATGAAGAAGCTTAGGCATCCTAACACATTACTTCCTTAGGCCCTAGGATATGTTATTAATCGGCCAGTAATATGTATAATCTGTAAGACCCCAACTTTTTATAAATTAAGATTTAATTTCTCTAATTATTATTTTTTGAATAATAAGGTGTTGATTTGATATAATGCTTTAGTTATGGGTGAAATGTGCAAATTTTGCAAAGTAATCAAGTGGTCATAAAATATTCGTTTTGTCGGAAAATATTTGTTTTGGTCGGGGAATATTCTTTTTGTCAGGAATATCCATACGACGGCGCAATCATTGGTAGACCACATAACGGAATAACTGCCAGATGAAGAAAACAACAAGTATGAGTTTTTATAAATAACGACGTAGTTGTTACCGTTAACATTGTTGGAATACCTGGTGGTTAAAATACAGTAATATGTGTGGTTGCACAGTAGCACACGGTATTGCACAGTATTTTTGAATTATTGAGTTTTACGTAAGAAGGCATTGCTCAAAAATTAATGTTACAGTAATTACTGTTCAATATTTTATTTTATTGATTCAATAATTGCTACATTGATATTTTATATTATTGATTCAATAATTGTCACTGCACAGTATTTTCCATTATCAGATCAATAATTCATATTATTTGAATAATATTAATTATTAGATAGTATTATTGGCAATGTTTAAGGAAGTTTTTTCTAGGAAGGTGGTTTGGTCATCTAATTGTGCGCCTGTAAGGAGAAATCCTTATCGGAAAGCCCCCTCTTTCTTGGGAACGACCTGGTTATCAATATTGTAGTTCTGTAATATTATTTATGAATAATTAATTATTGATTTATATAATAAGAAAATATTTATTTTATGTGGATATAAATAGAGTAATTTTAGAATGAGATAATTGTCGAAAGTTGTTATTTTTGTGAAACCATAATTATTTTCTCTGATAATATATTTATATATTATTATAATATTACATTATAATATGATAATATAATAGTAATTTAAATGATAATATTATTGTATTTTTGGGCATGTGAATTAAATGGAGTGAAGATGATCAAATTGAATTTGAATTAGTTTTCAAATCGGATTTTAATTCTTTTATTTTTAAAACATGTGATTAAAAGAGGAAGTTTCCATTTCGAACTCTTTCTTTATTTTTCAAAGAGGTGGGCTACATCTTTTTCCATATTAGTGTGCGTAGGTGTAATTTGGTTAAACCTGGTGTGTTATCACTTTCCTATGAATAGGGTGCTTAGTTAGAAATGAAAATCACACCAGAATCAAAAAAATTTCTCTCTATAATATTGAGCGTATTTTTGTGAGTATTTAGATACTTTGAGAGTTGATAAGCAGTGCAAGTTTTCTTCAGTATTATATCCGATATTTTAGCCAAAAGTACTATTCTTTTGAGATAAGAGATGCTATTTTTTCGTAAATGATATTATTTCTTTCAATATCATTATACCGAAATATTGGTATGAATTTTATTATGAAATTTTTACTTTTTCATGTCGAGGTTACTTATTCACGATATCAAGACTTTATTCACGTGATATTTATTAATTATTCACTTAATACGGTACTATTCACGAGTACTATTCAAGAAGTATGATTTTTATTGTGAAATTTTTACCTTTTCGTGTCGGGGTTACTATTCACGTATACGACATTATTCATAGAAAAATTTAATTTTCTTTTCTTGGTCCAAGTTGTCTATTATGGTTACTATCTTTGATTGTATCCATGTTTTGATCTTCATTCTTGAATTTTGCTCCACAATTGATTATTATGGAGTATTTTTGAACTTAGATAAACTAAAGTACGAATCCCTAATCTTTGTTATGTTATCTCTTTGGATTTGTTTTCTTGAAAATATTTTTATCATCCTCTGTCTTAAATAGTGATATAACTGAATATCTTTGGCCTGTAGTGCAAAGATGAATGATTACCTGATTAATATTTTTGGCCTGTAGTGCAAAGATGGACATGTATTGATATAAACATGACCAACATAACTGGTGATACGAATGAATATCTTTGGTCCGTAGTGCAAAGATGAATATTTGATTCAAGATGTATATTGATTGATGTTACAGGGATAAAATATTAATGATGGACTTTAAAATCATAGAAAATAGTAGACTTCATTCTCTACTTAATTCTTCTAACGAATTGTTGTTTTCGCTGCAGTTGTTGATCTATAACTTGTTGTCTATTATATTCTATCAGATTTTTCCTTGTTGAGGACTAAGGATAATTTGTTCTACATTATCTTAGTCATAGTATTCTTTACTGGGCTAATTGAGCTCATCATTTTCCTTTTTATTTTATTTTTCTTTTCAAGAGGCGAGAATATAGTGGGAACTAGTCGGGGTGTGGAATGCTGGTTCAAGACAGTTGTTATAGCAGTCCTCACTATTTTGTAAAATAGTGTATCAATAATTGTAATGCAGACTTATTTGAGTTTGGATATTGTCTAGAAGACAATATTTGTATTAAAACTCACAGTATATGTGTTGTCGTATTTTGTACGATAATTGTAATAATGAAGTTTGTAATTATTTTTTGTACCATGTATTTGGCGACTCAAAATAGGTTGTGTGGACCTATTTTGGGGACGTCACATAATCGGTCAAGCTCTCTAGCGACAGGGAGTGAATAAAAAACGAACTGGTTATAACGACGGACAAAACCGACATAGCATAGGCTTTCTATGTTATACCGACGATTTTGTCCGTCGTTATAGCCGATTCGTTTTTGGTCCGTTACCTTTGATTCACTGGAGAACCGGACCAATGTTATAATAATTATATATATGTGGAACTATATGTTTGCCTAATAGTAAATAATTGGAGTTGTAATAATTGTAATAAATAATTGCACTTGCCCCTAACGAGTGTTTGTCCTTCTGCAGATTCGTGAGACCTTAATTTATTCCGGCTGCCGAGGTTAAAATGGTTGGGAAAATTTTGCTCTATCAATTCCAAAAAAAAAGAAAAAGAAAAAGAAAAAAAGAGTTTCATTTAAAAAAAATTAATCAATTTACTAAATTATAAAATACAAGTAAATTTATTTGATGTTGATTAACAAAATAACTAATATTGAAAATTACTTAAAAGTATTACTAAGTACAAAATTTTATTTCGAAAAAAAATAAATTCACATTGCAATTTAAATTTAGGATTTTAAACATAAGCAAACAAGGTGCCCAAATTCCGGCGAGGTTGCTACCTTTTTTGTGTGTTTGTGTTGTTAAAATTCTTGAGTAATTAGTTTCTCATACATTACATAATTAATTATGTAATTAATGTAGTCTTGTTTTCTTTATTACAGTATATGATGTACTCACATATCCTTAAATTTCAACTCCATTAAACAAATTTAAATTGTTATAAAAACTAAATTTAATTCTAACAAATTATTTTTTGTTATTTGCTTCAAATTGTAATTTCATCAATTGAATAAGAAAGTGACATGAGAATTAATGGTTAAGTTAGGAACTTAAAACCCTATTCAAATATAAATATATTTATAATTACGGGAACAAAAAAATTAAACATATAATCACAAGATGATTATAAATCAAGGGCGAGGAAGAGGAGCATATATCAACGGTCAAAAATCTTTCGCTTAGATTGATATTTTTAATCTCGTTAACTATTCATGTGACAAAAATTAGGAAAGAATATTAAAATACTTTTGAATATATTAATTTTTAAAAGAAGTATAACTACTCCCACTAATCAACCAAAAAGAGTCTCATATTTAACTTTCATCCTAATTAATATGTGAAATTTATAATTTAACTTGTGATGTGTATTTATTTTAATTTCAAAATAATAATTTTATATTTAATAATACATTTTAAGTAGTTTATAATATTAATTGTTATATTAATTAAAATCAAATAAATCCACATCAATTTTAAATTTAATAAATTGACTAGAGAAAAAACACTCAACCGAAAATTAGAATATTTAAACGTAAGGCCAGATTAAATTTATAAAAAAAAACCTTTAAAAACCAGAAATAAAATCAGATTAATTTTTTTTTTTTTTAAACTTTCAAAAATCAGATTTTGTGGGTGAAAAACCAACGGTTCTCATGGCTGTAGGCCTCTCCTCCTCACCAAGAAGAAGATACAAAAACCCCTTAAATCTCCTTGCTTCTGATATTTGTATCTCTATTCCTCACTATAAGTAAATAAATGGCCTCATTATCATTCTGCAATTCGAATTCAGTAAACATCCATGCTTCAAGAAATCGCAATTCATGGGACCTCAGTTCGATTCCACTTTCTGGGTACACTAAAACCCTCAATCTATCAAATTTCGCAGCCAGAAATCAGAACAAGTTAGTCCGCAGCCGCAGGCTAACTGTATTTGCTGTTACAGAGGGTTCTGCCAAGAAATCAAGCAAGTCTGAACAAGAAGAACAACCAATTCCTTCATGGGCAAAGCCTGATTCTGAAGAGCCACCTCCTTGGGCTCGAAATGAAGCTGAACAGAGTTCTTCCTCCTCCTTTGAGCTCCCCTTTTATGTCTACTTGCTTGCCTCTGCTATCACCGCCATTGCTGCTGTAAGTAAGCTTCCCTTTATTTTGTTTTATTTATTTTTTCCTTGGGGGCTGAAAAAGTTGTTAAATTTTCTGAAAATGTTGGATGGGTTTGTACAGAGTGGCTCTGTTTTTGAGTATATAAATCAAAAGCCTGTTTTCGGAGTGTTGGATTCGAATAGCATTTTTTATGCTCCATTGCTTGGATTCTTTGCATTTACTGGAATTCCTACTTCTGTAAGTATTGTTTTATAATCTCCATATGACAAGCTTATTAAAGGGTTGATGAATTAGCATTATGTAAATTTTGAATATGATTAGTGATATCAGTGTGGGAGTCTGGAACTCTGGATCCACCTCAGTTGGTTCGTGGCACTGATATTATGAGCTTAATTTGAGTAGCCGGTTTTGTTGCAGTTGGACAAAAGAACAAGAAAATTACTTTTCTAAATTAAATATTACATTTTGTAAAGGCCATGAGCCTATGACATTTGGTACAATATTAACTATTGCATTGATAAGTTTTTGATATTCAGTAACCCTTGTTAAAAAAAATTCACATCACAATTTGAGTTTTAGAATTTTGCAAATTAACAAAGATCAAAGCCAAATGGGGGTCACTTTATGGAACAGGGGAGTATATATCTTTAATACACAAATCCTATATCTTATTGTTCAAAACAGACATTTCACCAAATGCTTCAGCTAACTTGATTTTTTTCACAGGGATTCTTGTGGTTCAAATCTGTGGAAGCTGCAAATAAGGAGGCAGAAGAACAGGACCGCAGGGACGGGTACCGCTAGACTTGATTGCAGTATAGGTTTCCATCCATAGTCAATATTCCCGAACATGAAACCCTTGTCTGAGTTGACTCAAAATCATGTATAATCTCTTTATTTTCTCTTATGTTCAATTTTGCTTCTAAAAGCAAGATATACAAATTCGTCATAGTGAATAATAATTTTTTTAGCATGTGGTCCTCATCATCTTAAATTTGTATTGATCAATTACTAAATGTGCATTGCTTTTTTCATTTACTAATAGTATCCCAGGTTTGTCATAAATGTGATAACTTATCTAATTTTATTTACTTGATACCCAGTTTTATTCTTCTCTCTTCTCCATGGTATAAGTTAGTGGTGGTTACTCTGCTTAGCATTGATATCTATAAAATGATACGGCTTTCTCTTCTTTTAGGCTGTGGGACAAAGACAAACTGCAGAAATCTACTTTACAGTAAATGCTTTCAATCGTTTCCATATATCATGGAAAGAGTTATTGGCTCCTAAAGCAAAGACTTAACCAACACAATCGGATTTGGTTTAATGATTTTTCTTTGGCTTAAGTACCGTTTAAAATGTCTTATAGGCACTGAAAAAACTTGTTGAACACTAGCAACTCTGGGGTTAACATCGTGGTGACCATCATATTCTACCTGCTTGGTGTTAACATTTGAAAGAGATATCACATTGAAACTAAAGAAGCTAAGACAGATATCCCCCTTGATGAAGGTTAATGAGCCAATGACTGAAATTGTCCTTTACTTGCTAGAGAATTAGTTGATGTTACAATTAGAAATGTTGTAGATGTTTTGGTAGGAACATTTGCATCTACTTGTAGATGTTGCATTTTTCAAGGCTTTGTTGTTGGCATCTGATGTTAACTAGACAGGTTGCTTGCAACGATATAACTAGCACTGTAGTCATAGCTAGAGATAATAGCGTCCGTAGCACTGGTTTTATTTGCAGGAATTAGAGCTTTTCTTTGTGGCTTGGCTTTAAGGGTGTCCACTGCTAGTGTTCTGCTTGGAGGGTGGATTTCAATGGCTGTCACTTGCTGTTTGCTCAAGCCTCCTTTGGATATGGATTATAATGTTGGAATGGATAAGAGTCAACACAGCTACTAATTCTCCCAAGTATTACTGGACTAAACATTTGTGTGTGTCATGCTGAAAGCTATTGTTGTTACTTGTTAATATATACATGCATATACAAACTTTCATTATAATGCTACCTGCACGTATGAATCAGTGGTTTACCATCCATGTGTAGTAACTCGTATGTTCTTTCATGCTCATACTTGTTTAGCTTAAACTGAACGTTGGCCATGCAAACAAACTAACAGTGTGTTTGCTGTAGTTTTATGCACCTGGTAGATGCATGTAGTTTGTTGTATAACACATACTTGCATGTTATTTTGTTTTTAACTTGTTTGGGTGAGGAAGCTGTTAGTTTTTGATTATATGATGTTTTGATTGATGACTAATTTAAGTGTGTATGGTTCATGGTGTGTTATTATATTATTAAATATGCATGGATTATGGGTTATAATATTATAATTGATATGCATGAGTTATGGGTATTACATGAATTATTGTTGTTGATTTCTTTCCGTTGGTATGTTGGAATGTTTTAAAATAAAGGAAGATTTGATTTGGAGTTTATTAAGGAAGATTTGATTGGGAGTTTTTTAAGGATGATTTGAATTTGAGTTTATTAAGGAATGTTGGTATTTATAATTTTTAATGCTATCAAATATTATTAGATGGGTTTATGTTATTCCAGCTGGCTCAAATTTCCTTCATTTAAGGATGATTTGAATTTGAGTTTATTAAGGAATGTTGGTATTTATAATTTTTAATGCTATCAAATATTATTAGATGGGTTTATGTTATTCCAGCTGGCTCAAATTTTCTTCATACGTTATATGTAGTATTTCGTGAGTCTTATAATTTATTTAAGGATATACTCTTGCTTAGTGGGACCCATAATTGTTAGTGGTACTCTGTATTCTAATTGAGAGAAAGGAGTCTTCTTGAAGTTGTTTAGAGTTCTTTGGGTCTCATCTTATCTTATCTCCTTGTTCCTTTATTTAAGGTGTTTTGGTTTGACTTGAAAACATATCCTTGATTTACCAAATCTGTTAGACTCTTTAATTGCTAATATCATGGGGTATACCAACTTTGATATGCATTTCCTATTCTATCTCTTGTTCATACCCGTTGGTCAATATTGTAGCTAATATTATGGGATTTAAATCATCTGATTTCTTGCTATGGAATTTAAATCATCTGATTTATTGCTAGCAATTATTTTATAGTCGTTGGGTCTCTCTTTATATATAGTCTTATCTCACGGCTAAGCAGAGGAGAATACAAGAAGCTAATTCACGTTGTTATACAGAGAAGAATCTTATTGAGAGCTTTCATTATTTATTTTCAGCTATTCATTGTACTGTCTATAATTCTTTGTGGCTAGAAAATAAGAAGTCTATTGTAATTTCTTCTATCATATTCAAAGTTCAAGGTTTGTTTGGCTTGATCGATCCAGTAGTGGATAGGGTCTGTTCAAAGAGAGCTTTCAAGGTTGCAGAGGTGCAAAGGTCTTAGTGGTGAAAAGTTCTGAGAGTGCAAAAGGGGCGAGAGGTGTCCATCGCTGGAAAGCTTCTTTGTAACGGGGAGTTCTTTTATTGTATTTAATTGAATATTAAGTTTAATAAAAAGAGTCTCCAATCTAGTTAGGATTGGACGTGGATTAAGCCACCTAGATTAGATGATGAAAGTGAACCACGTAAAAATCTTGGTGTGATTTTTATTTCATTTATCTCTTTAATCGTCATTCACGCTCGCACTTTTTGTTCATCACGTTGCTTGAAGTTATTCTATTCAGACACTAAAGCAGACAGGTCTAGTTGTCTGATAATAATAAACGAAGAACGTACACTCAAAAGTAGGCGTGTGTAATTGTATGAATTAAACACAGAAAGCATAAAATTTCAAAAAAAATTCACCATTTATCACTTTTAGCTTTAACACCTATTCACCCCCCCCTCTAGGTGTGAACATATTAACTGAATTACATTTGGTACCAGAGCAAGGCTCTACTAATATTGATCGTTGCAGTCATAGGGAAGATCTATGGCACACCTAAACTTTCAAGAAGGTCACCCACAAGTAGGCCTGCTGTTGTTGTTCTAAGTGAAAACTTCAACTTTGAAAGTTCGAATGAAGATCTATCTGAGAACCGTGACCCATGGGAATGGTGGGTAGTCAAAAAATGGACCGATCATTCCGCGCATGATGATGGCAAGCCAAAGAATCTCACTCGAAATGGACTCAAATGAATCAGTATATGGTATCTTATAATTCCAAGGCCATGAATACTCTTTTTAAGTGGCATGGTTTCGGTCCAGAGATAGATAAAGTCTCTTCAGTACTACGGCTTAAGGAAATTTGGGACACAATCATCATAAGCCATGAAGGTACTACTAAAGTGAAGGAGGTCAAGTCGAAAGCACGCTAATGCACGAATACTGAGTTATTCAAATTGGAGAAAAATGAATCAATTAGAGATGCCCAAGCAAGATTCCTTACTCTAATGAATTCTCTCTTAAGATGCTTCGGAAGAAAGATTGATCAAAAGGAAATCAACCGAAAGCTTCTCAGAGTCATGCCAAAGCGATTCGCTCCAAAGGTTACTACACTTCAAGACTCAATCACAATTAGCACAATGGAAACTCTTACCTTATTTGGAGAACTTGAAGAGTTTGAAAACCAATTAAAATTGTACGATGAAGAAGATGAGGCACCTAAGAAGAAGACCTTGGCTCTACAAGCTGAAAGCTGCATAGAAGGCAATGATGAAGATTTTGATGAAGAAATTGAAATGCTCTCAAGAAAACTCGAGAGACTACTTCAAAAGAAGAAACAAAGGAAAAATCAAAAAGGTAGCTCAACTCCAGTGAGTAAGTCCAAAACGGAACAAGAAGAAGAAAGCGTCAACTCATTTCATGGGACTAGAAAGACGATGATCAACTTGAGGTAACGAATTTTCATGAAAACTTTGAAATATCTACATCTGATTATCTTGCTTTACAAAATGAAAATCAAAGGCTTAAAAAGAAAACTACTTATTTTAAGAACTGCGTAAATGAGCTAATGAATGAAGTTGAGTCACTTATTGAAGAAAGAAAAGAAAATGAATATTTTAAAAAGGAAAATCAAATTTTAAAAGAAAATTTGAAAATGAGAGATGCATGCATAGATGCTTTTAATGATGGAAAAATGATGAATATTCAACATGATAATAATATAACAAATGCAGAAATAGCATCTTTAAAAAATGATCTTACTAAATTTGTGCAAGGAGAAGAGAACCTAAATGTTATGTTAGGGGCACAAAGGTCCAGTCTTGATAAACAAGGGATTGGGTATAATCCTATTAAAATGTAGAAAATAGGACTAATAATAATATTAGAATGATTAATAGTAAGTCAAGGCATAAACCACTTCATTGTTCACCATTTGTTACTTGTAGAAAATGTGGTTTTAAAGGTCATTTTGATTCTAATTGTAATAAAATTAGAATAAAACAAATTTGGGTGAAGAAATGTGATTTATATGCTACTAACCCAAATGGACCCAAGAAGATTTGGGTACCAAAAAGATAGACACTATTTGTTTGTAGGTGTCTCAAGATCAAAAAAGAAATGGATGATTCTTTACTTTGAGAGAGTAAGTTACCTATAAATTATTTGGCGGAATCTGTAAGTACCTCATGTTATTTTTTAAATAGAGTTTTAATTAGATATATTTTTATAAAAAAAAACTCTATGGATTTCAAGGGTTCATAATATCATTTATTATGTCAAATGCTCCATATTTAATACACATGATAATCTTGATAAAAGGTTGATATATAGGTAACAAATTTCAAAGGTATGATTATATTGTTTACTTGCTATATGTGATTTTGTTATAACTTTGTTCTATTGTCATTCTTTATGCTTATTTTTTAATTTGGCAAATGGGGTGAGATAACTATCTTCAACTTAATTGATATGAATTATTTTTTTGTTGATGACAAAGGGGGAGAGATATAATTTGATGATTTATTTCTTTTTGATAATGACAAAGGGGGAGAGATATAATGACAAAAGGGGAGAGATATTTGGGTATATTTAAATTGGTTTGAATTGGTATTCATGTTGATATTGAGATACTATATTATACTGGAATATGCAATGATGGTTATTTGGATAAAGTAATTTTCTCCTTAATATGCATAAATTTAGGGGGAGCCATATACTTAGGGGGAGCATGTTGGTGCATAAATTGTCATCATCAAAAAGGGGGAGAATGTTAGTTTTTGATTATATGATGTTTTGATTGATGACTAATTTAAGTGTGCATGGTTCATGGTGTGTTATTATATTATTAAATATGCATGGATTATGGGTTATAATATTATAATTGATATGCATGAGTTATGGGTATTACATGAACTATTGTTGTTGATTTCTTTCCGTTGGTAAGTTGGAATGTTTTAAAATTAAGGAAGATTTGATTTGGAGTTTATTAAGGAAGATTTGATTTGGAGTTTATTAAGGAAGATTTGAATTTTAGTTTATTAAGGAATGTTGGTATTTATAATTTTTAATGCTATCAAATATTATTAGATGGGTTTATGTTATTCCAGCTGGCTCAAATTTCCTTCATTTAAGGATGATTTGAATTTGAGTTTATTAAGGAATGTTGGTATTTATAATTTTTAATGCTATCAAATATCATTAGATGGGTTTATGTTATTCCAGCTGGCTCAAATTTCCTTCATCTATTATACAGAGTATTTCATGGGTACTATAATTTATTTAAGGATATACTCTTGCTTAGTGGGACCCATGCTTCGTTAGTGGTACTCAGTATTCTAATTGAGAAAGGAGTCTTCTTGAAGTTGTTTAGAGTTGGTGGGTCTCATCTTATCTTATCTCCTTGTTCCTTTATTTAAGGTGTTTTGGTTTGATTTGAAAATATATCCTTGATTTACCAAATCTGTTGGACTCTTTAATTGCTAATATCATGGGGTATACCAACTTTGATATGCATTTCCTATTCTATCTCTTGTTCATAATCGTTGGTCAATATTGTAGCTAATATTATGGGATTTAAATCATCTGATTTCTTGCTATGGGATTTAAATCATCTGATTTATTGCTAACAATTATTTTATAGCCATTGGGTCTCTCTTTATATATAGTCTTATCTCACGGCTAAGCAAAGGAGAATACAATAAGCTAATTCACGTTGCTATACAGAGAAGAATCCTATTGAGAGCTTTCATTGTTTATTTCAATTATTCATCAGATCTTTGTATATATTTCTTTTGTGCACGGAAAATAAGAAGTCTATTGTAATTTCTTCTATCATATTCAAAGTTGAAGGCTTGTTTGGCTTGATCGATCCAAGTAGTGGATGAGGTCCTGCATTCAAAAGAGCTTTCAAGGTTGCAGAGGTGCAAAGGTCTCAGTGGTGAGAAAGGTTACTGAGAGGTGCAAAGGGAGAGGTGTCCATCGTGGAAAGCTTTTTGTAGCAGGAGTTCTTTTTATTGTATTTAATTGAATATTAAATTTAATAAAAAGAGTCTCCAATCCTAGTTGGGATTGGACGTGGATTAGGCCACTAGATTAGAGGATAGGGGCTGAACCACGTAAAAATCTTGGTGTGATTTTTATTTCTGCTTATCTCTTTAACTGTCATTCACGTTCTACACTTTTTGTTCATCACGTTGCTTAAAGTTATTCTATTCAGACACTAAAGCAGACAGGTCTAGTTGTCTGATAATTATAAACGAAGAACAGACACTAAAGTAGACAGGTGTAGCTTTCTGAATTAAACCTGTAGCATAAAATTTCAAAAAGTTTTCACCATTTATCCCTTTTAGCTTTAACACCTATTCACCCCCCTCTAGGTGTGCACATATTAACTGAATTACATTTGGTACCAGAGCAAGACTCTACTAATATTGATCGTTGCAGGTCGTAGGGGAAGATCCTATGGCACACCTAAACTTTCAAGAAGGTTAGTCCACAAGTAGGCCACCGCTGTTGCTCGGAAGTGAAAACTTCAACTTTTGAAAGTTCAGAATGAAGATCTATCTGAACCGTGACCCATGGGAATGGTGGGTAGTCGAAAATGGACCAGTCATTCCGCGCCATGATGATTGCAAGCCAAAGAATCTCATGGAAATTGACTCAAATGAATTGTATATGGTATCTTATAATTCCAAGGCCATGAATACTCTTTTAAGTGGTATGGTTCAGGATCGGAGATAGATAAAGTCTCTTCAGACTACTACAATTAATGAAATTTGGGACACAATCATCATGAGCCATGAAGGTACTACTAAAGTGAAGGAGGTCAAGCTGAGCATGCTAATGCACGAATACGAGCTATTCAAATTGGAGAAAAATGAATCAATTAGAGATGCCCAAGCAAGATTCCTTACTCTAATGAATTCTCTTAGCATGCTCGGATGAAAGATTGATCAAAAGGAAATCAACCGAAAGCTTCTCAGAGTCATGCCAAAGCGATTCGCTCCAAAGGTTACTACACTTCAAGACTCAATCACAATTAGCACAATGGAAACTCTTACCTTATTTGGAGAACTTGAAGAGTTTGAAAACCAATTAAAATTGTACGATGAAGAAGATGAGGCACCTAAGAAGAAGACCTTGGCTCTACAAGCTGAAAGCTGCATAGAAGGCAATGATAAAGATTTTGATGAAGAAATTAAAATGCTCTCAAGAAAACTCGAGAGACTACTTCAAAGGAAGAAACAAAGGAAAAATCAAAAAGGTAGCTCAACTCCAGTGAGTAAGTCCAAAACGGAACAAGAAGAAGAAACTGTCCAACTCTGTTTCATGGGACTAGAAGACGATGATCAACTTGAGGTAACGAATTTTCATGAAAATTTTGAAATATCTACATCTGATTATCTTGCTTTACAAAATGAAAATCAAAGGCTTAAAAAGAAAACTGCTTATTTTAAGAACTGCGTAAATGAGCTAATAAATGAAGTTGAGTCACTTATTGAAGAAAGAAAAGAAAATGAATATCTTAAAAAGGAAAATCAAATTTTAAAAGAAAATTTGAAAATGAGAGATGCATGCATAGATGCTTTTAATGATGGAAAAATGATGAATATTCAACATGATAATAATATAACAAATGCAGAAATAGCATCTTTAAAAAATGATCTTGCTAAATTTGTGCAAGGAGAAGAGAACTTAAATGTTATGTTAGGGACACAAAGGTCCAGTCTTGATAAACAAGGGATTGGGTATAATCCTATTAAAAATATAGAAAATAGGACTAATAATAATATTAGAATGATTAATAGTAAGTCAAGGCATAAACCACTTCATTGTTCACCATTTGTTACTTGTAGAAAATATGGTTTTAAAGGTCATTTTGATTCTAATTGTAATAAAATTAGAATAAAACAAATTTGGGTGAAGAAATGTGATTTATATGCTACTAACCCAAATGGACCTAAGAAGATTTGGGTACCAAAAAGATAGACACTATTTGTTTGTAGGTGTCTCAAGATCAAAAAGGAGATGGATGATTCTTAACTTTGAGAGAGTAAGTTACCTATAAATTATTTGGCAGAATCTGTAAGTACCTCATGTTATTTTTTAAATAGAGTTTTAATTAGATATATTTTTATTAAAAAAAAATTCTATGGATTTCAAGGGTTCATAACATCATTTATTATGTCAAATGCTCCATATTTAATACACATGATAATCTTGATAAAAGGTTGATATATAGGTAACAAATTTCAAAGGTATGATTATATTGTTTACTTGCTATATATGATTTTGTTATAACTTTGTTCTATTGTCATTCTTTATGCTTATTTTTAAATTTGGCAAATGGGGTGAGATAACTATCTTCAACTTAATTGATATGAATTATTTTTTTGTTGATGACAAAGGGGGAGAGATATAATTTGATGATTTATTTCTTTTTGATAATGACAAATGGGGAGAGATATAATGACAAAGGGGGAGAGATATTTGGGTATATTTAAATTGGTTTGAATTGGTATTCATGTTGATATTGAGATACTATATTATACTGGAATATGCAATGATGGTTATTTGGATAAAGTAATTTTCTCCTTAATATGCATAAATTTAGGGGGAGCCATATACTTAGGGGGAGCATGTTGGTGGATAAATTGTCATCATCAAAAAGGGGGAGAATGTTAGTTTTTGATTATATGATGTTTTGATTGATGTCTAATTTAAGTGTGCATGGTGCATGGTGTGTTATTATATTATTAAATATGCATGAATTATGGGTTATAATATTATAATTGATATGCATGAGTTATGGGTATTACATGAACTATTGTTGTTGATTTCTTTCCGTTGGTAAGTTGGAATGTTTTAAAATTAAGGAAGATTTGATTTGGAGTTTATTAAGGAAGATTTGATTTGGAGTTTATTAAGGAAGATTTGAATTTGAGTTTATTAAGGAATGTTGGTATTTATAATTTTTAATGCTATCAAATATTATTAGATGGGTTTATGTTATTCCAGCTGGCTCAAATTTCCTTCATTTAAGGATGATTTGAATTTGAGTTTATTAAGGAATGTTGGTATTTATTATTTTTAATGCTATCAAATATTATTAGATGGGTTTATGTTATTCCAGCTGGCTCAAATTTTCTTCATCTGTTATACAGAGTATTTCGTGGGTACTATAATTTATTTAAGGATATACTCTTGTTTAGTGGGACTCATAACTGTTAGTGGTACTCTGTATTCTAATTGAGAAAGTAGTCTTACTGAAGTTATTTAGAGTTGGTGGGTCTCATCTTATCTTATCTCCTTGTTCCTTTATTTAAGGTGTTTTGGTTTGACTTGAAAACATATCCTTGATTTACCAAATCTGTTGGACTCTTTAATTGCTAATATCATGGGGTATACCAACTTTGATATGCATTTCTATTCTATCTCTTGTTCATAACTTAGTTGGCTAATATCAGAAGCTAATATTATGGGATTTAAATCATCCGATTTCTTCTTTATGGAATTTAAATCATCGATTTATTGCTAACAATTATTTATATACCATTGGGTCTCTCTTTATATATAGTCTTATCTCACTTGGCTAGCTAGAGAGGAGAATACAAGAAGCTAATTCACGTTGCTTATACGAGAAGAATCTATTGAGAGCTTTCATTATTTATTTCCGCCTATTCATCAGATCGCTCTATAATTCTTTGTGGCTAGAAAATAAGAAGTCTATTGTAATTTCTTCTATCATATTCAAAGTTCAAGGCTTGTTTGGCTTGATCGATCCGAAGAGTGGATAGGGTCTGCATTCAAAGAGAGCTTTCAAGGTTGCGAGAGGTGCAAAGGTCTCAGTGGTGAAAAGGTTACTGAGAGTGCAAAAGCAAGAGAGGTGTCCATCGCTGGAAAACTTTTTTGTAACAGGAGTTCTTTTATTGTATTTAATTGAATATTAAGTTTAATAAAAAGAGTCTCCAATCCTAGTTGGGATTGGACGTGGATTAGGCCACTAGATTAGAGGATAGGGGCTGAACCACGTAAAAATCTTGGTGTAATTTTTATTTCTGTTTATCTCTTTAACTGTTATTAACGTTCTGCACTTTTTGTTCATCACGTTGCTTGAAGTTATTCTATTCAGACACTAAAGCAGACAGGTCTAGTTGTCTGATAATAATAAACGAAGAACAGACACTTAAAGCAGCATGTGTGTAGTATCTGAATTAAACTTCAGAAAGCATAAAATTTCAAAAAGTTTTCACCATTTATCACTTTTAGCTTTAACACTTATTCACCCCCCTCTAGGTGTGCACATATTAACTGAATTACAGAAGCTAGTCACAATGAAATTATAAGGCATTTGTATATCTGTCTCACACACAAGCACATATATACATACACACACACAGGCGCACACACAAACATAAATATATATATTCCAGCTCTCCACTGAACCGGTTAGCTGACGAATTGATTATGACGACGGTCCAAACTATCATCATAGTAAAGAAACCGTTGTCATATGACGACGACTTTCTTTAAACCATTGTCGTAGCCGATTCGTTAGCGAATTCACTCGTTTCAGATAACTTATATATATATATATATATATATATATATATATATATATATATATATATATATAGGTTCCATTCACAAAGAATTCGGTTGTTGTAGAGCAACCTTTTTTTGGCCTTAATTATTATTGTTCAATATTCCCCTTCCCCTTTTCTTCAAAAATGTAATAGCATTTCTTAATCATATTTAAAATTAAATAATACTCTTCCTGTCCTAAAATAAATTTTTAGTTTTGTTCAAGTTGAACATTTTTAAAATAATTTTGGTGCCATTTTTGACAAAGTATAGGTGAATGAATTATAGCCGTAAGAAATTATATACAAATAACTACTAATCTCAATTTATATATTTTTAATAATATATTAATTTTTTATTATTAATTTTAGAAATAGTCAATTCAAAAGTTTAAGCTAAATTGATAAATGTTTTTGAACTTGTAATTTAAAAGTACACTAATTAACAAGGCTTATATCCGGGCCATGTTATTATGTTCACTTGACTTGCATACAAGTAGCCAGGCATATTTCAACAATTTCGTGTTTTTAAGGTTTGACTTAAAAAGAACCTTTTTTTTTTATTTATTTTCACTAGAGATCTCCAGGCCAACAAGAGCCATGCATGCATGCATGCACAGACGTAGGAATTACATACATGGAGGAGACACCCGCGAAACGAAAATATATACATTTGTGTTTGGAGGCATATATAAATTTTTTAATTTTAATTAATACAATAATAAATATTATAAATTATTTAAAAAATATTACTTAATATAAGTTTTATTATTTAATAGTTTATAATAAGTGATCTCAATTTTAAGATTGAAAATATAAACTATCTACAAAGTATTACTCATTATAAATTTATTGCTTTATAATTTCTAATGAGCTATTGTACGTCATTTTAATTTTAAATTTAAAAATATATCTCAAAGTAAATTTAAAAAGTCAATAATAATCGCATAATTTGGAAGTAGTACATGTGTTTTATATATAAAATATAAATTAGTAAATTAAACCTATTCATAAAAATAAATAAACAGAAATTTGTTACTAGTAATTTGAATGGCTCTTTGAATTTGGAAAAGGGATGTATGAATATTTTTAGGGAATGCTCGAGAAGAAACTGGAAAGGAGACGTTTAATAGGTTTGATGATCACAACTCACGAGTACCCCAAGATCACAATAATTAATTATTTAATGGTTATTACTCCATTGTTCACTTCAATTCATAAAGGTGACGGGTCAAAAATGTTTTGGTTTTCTGTTTTGTCTCTACTCCCAACTCAACCCAACCCAAGACTCAATAATTACGATTAATATATTTTCTAAATAAACAAATAGAAAAAGAATTGTTTTGCTTTGTTTTTATCTGCACTTCGACCTCGTTGGCTCATCTATCGACCATCTTAACGACACTAACATTGATATTCAGGACCAAGTTAGGATTGAAGAATTTTTTTTAACAATATATATTCAAAAAAAGAGTATTCGTGAATAATATATTGATATATATGGACCGTAATTAATGTAAGTTCGTTGAATATGATATTTTTATATTTTGATACGTTTTTTAGAATCACGCTTCAAATAATCAATATCTCATTTTTTATATTCAATTTTTGATGATTTTAGAGAACGTTGTTCTTGTTTAGTGGTAAGTAGAGATGTTTGAACATTAGACTCATGGGTAAGCAAAGATGTGTCAACATAATTTGATTGCTTTCTCTTAAAAAATGAATTAATAGTATATGATTTTCTCATGATTCTAAAACAAAAAATAAAAAATTCAATTAACTACACTACAAGAATGAGTTAATCAATTTTATTGGACCACTCGTTGAACTTTTTAATAAAAAAAAATTCATAAATTTGTAATTAAATAAGTAAGGGTTTTAGTTAGTTACCGAAAAACAAATATTGCAATTAACATATACAATATTCTGATCACTCGTTAAACTTTTAAAAATTAAAATATCAAGTTTTATAAAATAAACAAAGAATACAAAAAATTAAAAAAGGGTTTTAGTTGGTTTCCTGCATATAAATATATCATTCAATTGGAACAACACATATATAATATTATACTTCAATTATACAAACTTACTATTATAATAAATTAATTTACAATCAGAAACATCTTCACGAACAAATGAGTTATAAAATTTTTAAAGCTTGGGGGCCCTCCAGCCATAACATAGCTTCGTCCTTCTTGATATTAAATCATTTAATTCGGCCTCTAATTAATTTTTTTCAAAAGTCCCACAAACTTGGAGTTTTCTCAACAATACAAACTTTAGTCTCTATTCATATTGAATATTCGTTCATAAGAGACTTTTAATTTTACTAATATATTTTTTTTTTACAAGAATTGAGATTTTTATAAATCTGTATGAATATTGGATTTTCTTTTATGCTTTAGGGGATAACATCAAAAACTTAACTTAAAATTGTTGTTAACAATATCTTAATTAAAACATAAATTTGTTTAAAAACAACTTCAATGATTTAATTTTCTTACAAAATATGTATAATATTTTGGGCCCACGGAAAAATAATCATTGGTCTTACTTTTGATATTTTATTTTTACATTTACATAACTATATATATATATATATATATATATATATGAAAAAATGTACATACACAATTTATGTATTATACAAGAGATTATGTAGACGGTTTTTTTAATTTATAGTGACGGTTTTACTTGTCGTCATAGCTATTATGGGCAATGGCTGACGATTTCATCATCACTATAAAGCTCAAAAATTAATCGTCATGATTCCCATCAGTATAATACACAATGATGTCTATATACATATAGATATATATATATATATATATATATATATATATATATATGTAATACAAAATTATTGACTGTATTCTTATCAGAGTGATTGACCTTTCTTTTTAATATATTGATATATATTCTATTTTATCAATACATTAAAAGTTCTTTTACTTTTGTTTGAAAAACAAAGAAGATATGTTTAAAAGGAGTATTGAAATTATCATTTATATAACATTATATTCCATTAACGTTTATCGTTTTTATTATTCTCTCTGTTCTAAATTATACGATGAATATTAATTTTTAAAAATAAATTTTAAATATTTTCATACTCAAAATTAAGATAAATTCATTTAGTTTATATCAATACAACTATAAATATCATAAACTACCTAAAAAAATACTACTAGTAATTAATAAGATTTATTATTTTTGAAAATTTAAATAAAATATGTCAATTTTAAATTTAAAAATGTCACAAATTAATTTTTAAAATTAATAATAATTATAATTCAGAACAGGATAAGTATTATTTTTCTTATCAAGCAAGCAGTCTCTTTCCTATTTTAACCATACCTAGGGCCTAATATGTAGTTATTTTAAATTAATTTATAAGTTAAACTTTAAAATGACTTGTAAATTTTTAAGTTGTGATTTATAAATAATTTTTTTTATATTTTTAATTTATAAATTTAAATTTAAGTTAAAAATAAGTTGAAAAGATGTTTGGTTAAAATGACTTATAAATTACATTAAGTTATATAAATTATTAAAATGAGGGTAAAAATTTTTTTATATTTGGTCAACCTACTTGCTTAAAAAGTACTTATAAGTTATTTTTTGAGAAGTTAGAAATTCTTACTTGCCAAAAATTATTTATAAATCAAAAAATAAGTCATATGTGAACAATCGAAGTGTAAAAAATTATTTATAATTTAAGTTGACTGACTTATAAGTTTGTGCCAAACATAAGTCAATAAAAACTAGCCCAATTTTTTACACTATTACTACCTTTTATAAATAATTTAACTCATAAGTCAATAAAGACGGCCCCAATTTTATTTTATTTTATTTTTATTTTAAAAAAGGTTATTTACACTATCTCCTTTTAATTTAGAAAAATGATAAAAGTCCAATTTTGGGTGAATGAGTATGATGGTAGGATTGATAATCACTGGAGAAGTAGTGGATTTGTTTAGACGAGAAAATCATTTTCCCAAATTATTTAATTTACAAGGAGAGAGAAAGAGCGTGACCCACCTCCTCCTTTTCACTGATTTCACCGCCGGTAGTTGGGCGGTGGAAACTCCATTTTCAATTAATTCACCCTGTTTATGCCCACAGAGCTAAGTTTGTTCATTTATAACTATTGTACTTCATAGGCTAACATTGAATATATATTGTATACGTATTAATTTTTCCGACAATGGCGACGGAGGTGCCCGATCGAACCCCTCCGACGATATTGTCGGCGAAAGAAACCTCGGTTATTCACTCTTTGATGACAATGGTGTTGTGGCTTGGAGCGATCCACTTCAACGTCTTTATTGTTTTGACTTCTTTCTTCTTCCTTCCTTTCTCCAAAGCATTACTGTTCGTTCCCTTTTTCTCTTTCCTATCTTTGCAAACAAACAGGTCTCTTTCGACATTTATTAAGTATTAATTTCGACTTTTTACAGTGTAATTGGATTGCTGCTGATACTTGCGGTGATTCCGATTGACAGTAGGAGCAAATGGGGCCGTAAGCTAGCAAGGTATTGAATTAATTGCAGCTCTAAAGCACTATTTTTTTCCCGATTTTCCTTGGTATAAGTGATGTAGTGATGATGCAATTAACTAATTTTCAGGTATATCTGCAAGCATGTTTGCGGTTATTTTCCATTGACTCTACTTGTGGAAGATATTAAAGCCTTCGATCCTAATCAGGCTTATGGTAAGACTTTTTATAATTTTTGTTTACAATTCATTTGTTTCATTTCTGAAATCGTCCAGAAGAATTATTAGTGTTGAAGCTGATGTTGGTAACGGTTATTTTCTAGGATTTGGAAATTAGACTTGTAGCATCTTACTTCGATTTGAACATATAATCTCTTAACTTAAGTTACTTTCAGAGACGGGTGATTTGGGAAATTATTCATATTTAATGGATCAGCTGCATCTAGTTAAGCAAGATGTGTTCTGCCTTTTCCTTGCATAGTTGCAGGGTTACTTTAGATGGACCTATATCATTCTTCGTATAAGAATCAATTGTTCTTCCGTTAGTTTTTTAGAGTGTATGCATTTAGTATATATCGATCGAGTGGAAACTTAAGAGTGTTACGTACCATTTAAGAATTTTCTTGTTACTGGTATGCAGTTTCGGAATAGCTTCTACTGAGTTACTTAGCTTGATTATGCTAGTTTGTTTCTCTTTGTTCACTATTCATGAAGTTTGTCTTGCTTTATGCAGTTTTTGGCTATGAGCCACATTCAGTTTTACCTATTGGCTGCGTTGCACTTGCTGACCTTACGGGTTTCATGCCTCTACCAAAAATCAAGGTCCTTGCAAGTTCCGCTGTAAGATTTGCTACCCTTGAACATTTGAAGAGCTATACTTGTCATTTTGATTGTCTTAATTTTTGTTAACATATGCGGAAAAATTGGAAATTAGGTGTTTTACACTCCATTTCTAAGGCATATCTGGACTTGGTTGGGACTTTCACCAGCATCCAGGAAAAATTTCTATTCCTTCTTGTCATCTGGTTATAGCTGCATTATAGTGCCAGGTGGGGTACAAGAGACATTTTACATGGAGCATGGTTCCGAGGTTAACACTCCTGACTTTTATATATATTACTCCCTCTGTTCCAAAATATTATCGACTTTTAGAAAGTCAACTTGAAACATTAACTCAAAAATTATATGATTCTTATAAATTATAAAGTGAAAGAAATAAACCTAATAATAAATCTAATGTTGAATTACGTTTTGACAGTTTACAATATAAATCATTGTATTGACTAAAATTAAATAAATCTATGTCAATTGAGTTTGAAAATGTCTCAAATTGATTTTTTAAAGTCAATAATTTTAACTTTAATGGCCTAAGATCCGTAAATTTGGCAATCCACATTAACCTTCCTATTAGGTTGCTGCCTGCAAACTGCTCGTGTACTTTGGAGTTGAGACTTGTAATCTTGTAGTAGTCTTTGCTTCCATTATGTTTGTCTTCTTGCTTTGCTAGGCTAGTCCTTCTAGTTACAGGTAATAACTTCTGAAAAACTCCTATGGCAAACACGCGATAATAAAGAGTGTCTTTGTCTAATTATTTTCTATCTTATTGTTAAGTTTTATATCTTTTGACTGATGAGTTCTGTTTATGTAGTCAAACTAATTCAGTTTTCTTACCACTGCTGAACTGTTCTGAAGTCTGAACATACGCTGGGGATTTCCCTGATGTTCTGCCTTGTTTTCATATTACAGGAGTCTCTTTATCCTAAATTTCTGCCCTGGTATGAGACTCATACTTCTTTCATTTGTAGATTGCTTTCCTCAAGTCAAGAAGAGGATTTGTACGCATCGCTATGGAGAATGGATGCCCAATAGTGCCAGTTTTTTGTTTTGGCCAGGTACTGAACATCTTTTTCCTCTTTTTTCCCCCCACTTTTAAACATATCAAGGCATCTGTGAAGCCGGCTGAGTTTGGCATTCTCAGTGTCATTGTACCCATATATGTACCTGATGATCTTTCTTGAGCAATGCTGTGCTAGCATTTGTGCTTTATGGCTGCTTGTTCCCAACATTTACATTTCTATTGCATATTGTTCTTCTCATATCGAATTGCTAATGTAAGCTTGTTATATCCTATATAGTGTTCATCTTGTTATGAACTTTGTTCTTATATGATTGTGGAATAATGTTATATTTTTTTTCAAATTGCTGCAGACTGATGTCTACAAATGGTGGAAGCCTGGTGGGGAATTGATCCGAAAATTTGCTAGAGCTATAAGGTTCACACCAATTGTCTTTTGGGGTATCAATGGGTATGTGTTACATATGTAGTTTGCATAATTGCTGGAGATGTCTTAATCTACTTGAACCTGGTTGAGGAACCTGCTTATTAATATGTTTAGGATAAATGTCAATAGATCCGTAATAGGATTCAAATAATATTTCTGTAATGGTCAAAAAATTCTCAGTCATACTCTGTAACTCTTTGATGTTAGTTAAATTGAGCTTGCTCGGTAGACACCTTCTTCATGTATGTATGTTGAAGGGGTCATTACCATGATTTTCATCTAGATCATCACTTCTCTTGCCACGTAAAGAATTGCCACCACCCCTATTTGCATGCGGCTATAAGGGGACTTTGTTATATACTCTCTCTGTTCCAAAATATAAAATCACTTGCCTTTTTGGTACATCGTTGTTGGGACACGTGTTTCTTTTACCTTTTTAGTCTGTAGGCACTGCTCAGTGACTTGTTCCTGTTTGTACTCTTATTTAATTGTGCTGTTTTTGCAGATCTCCTCTACCCTTCCGCAATCCAATGTATGTGGTGGTTGGTAAACCCATTGATTTCAAGAAAAATCCACAGCCCACTGAGGAAGAGGTATGCTCATTATGTCATGTATTTATGATATAATATGCTTCTCTCTCTGAATATTTATAGCATATATGTCAAAAAGAGTATCATCTTAAGTACACTGAGGACATTAATGAGTGGTATGCCAATTTTAGTTGAAGAGGACCATGTCACCATGTGTATCTTTGGTGCAAGTTGAGAGTATTTTAGTAAGAATAATCTGCAAGAGCTTTTCTTTCAACGGAAACATATTAGTTTGCCCTTCCAGAATCATGCAAACTTGGTTCTCAAATCCCCTCTCTCCTTTTGAGGCCTCCTTTTAGTGATAAAATTTAGAAAAAAGAGACCAGCAGTAGAAACTTGGCTGACGCTCTATCGTGAATCCCTGAAATGATAACTATTTGTTAACCTACAAGAGACTTAGATGTGAAAACAAGAGAATAAAAGCAAACACATTAGTTCTGATCCTTGTATAATCTTCTGCCGCCCACTGGAAAAAGAACTTAAAAAATGTTGGGCACTTCTTACCCTGGGAACGCCTCCTCCTAACTATCTCAAATGCAGTAAATAGAAATAAAAAAAATAGTAACGAATGACTACACTTTTATGTATTAAAAATAATAGGGCACTGTTGCCCACTTTAAACTCTCCCTTCCCCAAGCCTTGGCCTTCCTCCAAGCTGCCAAAAGTATTGAAACAGTCCCAGTTATCACCATTGCACCCCAAGAAGCATCAATGTATAAGAAGATGATCCGCCATTATCAGCCCTCTTGCACATTCAGCACCAATTTGCGGACACCTCCCTCCGTGTTAGATTATCCCCTGTTGAGATAGTGCCTCCTCACGTTGTTGTCCAAGTAAAAGCAGCCATTAGAAGGTGCATCAGCCCTCCAAATCCCTATCCAGGGTATGTTAAATCCTGCTTTTAGAAGCTCTGCATAGTAATATCTATGCGCCCCTTGGAACACCCGGTGTAAACAGAGTACAGTTTCTCAGTAAATGCTTTTTGATATATCATTATTATGGATACTTAAAATTTTCTTTAAACATCAAATACTAGAATAATGATTTGATTTACCTCAAAAGATGGGGGAAAAAGATCACTTTTTTTAATTAAGGATTAAAATTTACAAGGCCTGACAGATACTCAACATCATTTTCTGTCCTGTTTCTTTCTTGAACTCCATGAAGGTTGCAGAAGTACAAAATCAATATGTTGAAGCGCTTCGTGATCTCTTTGAAAGACACAAAGCAAGGGCTGGCCATGCTGATCTTCAATTGAGAATTCTTTGATAAGAGCCATGAATTCTTTGGGACTTGATGTGTCATGCTTCATATGTTTATGTTTCATTAGTTCCTCGGATGTTTGTATATTTTCTTCAGTTCTCGTTGAATTGTAAATGAAATAACTAGTGAATGATTAATGTCAAATAACTAGTGAATGATTAATGTCAACCTATGATTATGGCAAACGCACTGGCCTTATTTCAGCATCCCACAAAATGCAGTGTAGCTTTCATATTGAAAAGACTGGCCAGTTCTCCATCTTAAAGGTGACTTGAGGAATGGATAGTTATGGTGACCCAGTTTTTTTACCATTGAGCAAGCACTTCATAATAGATTAATATCCTTCCAGATCATGTCTGGCATCTGTATATTTCCGTAGTAAAATCACACGTACAGTACCATATAGCTATATATCTAGTCTCTACTGCTACATAACCGAATTCAGTTGGTTGTATCGAGTTAAATCAGTTTTAGAAAAAATTAACTGATTTGACATATCAAGTTTTAAACACAATCGTTGAATATCATATGCCTAAATCTCTGCCAATTAATGATGATAACATATGTAGCCCATGTCAAACTGGTTCGTCAACCATTAATATTGGAGCGACGAAAGTTCCATTGCAGTTATTTAAAAATATCAGATGGCGGAGGTGGATTTTTGCAGATCCTTCTAGCTGGAAGAAAATTTTCAACTTTGAAGCACATTCATCACTGTAACTAGTGAAATAAGGTAAATTAAGCTCATAATGGGTTATTTTGTTTATTAATTTACCTATTAAAGGTTTGATAGTTTGGAGGTTGTGCTGCCATTGTAGCAATTCAGTTTGCTCTGCATTATGGGACAACAGAAACCACCCACAATTATATTCCAAGTTCTAACACCAATTTCTATCCAACAGAACTAGACCAGCTTCAAAGTTAGTAAGTTACTAGACTAGGGGCAAATGTGCTCTTTACAGCTATCTCATCTTGTAGGCATTCAATGGCATTGTTTAAGCATTTTCTTTCACCTCTTCTTTCTCTTTATATTTTTTCTTTTATCATTTTTTAGCGTTCGAGAGAGAAAGGGGGGGAATAATATAAGACCTTAGAAAATGTTAAAGACTGTAAATTCAGTGGGAAAGAGAATTATTAGTGTTATTTCCATTTTGATCTCATTCTTTCATACCTAATTTAATGTTTTGAACTTTTACTGTCAGCTGTAGCTTCTGCTGCTCAATATCTCTCAACACTGAAAGTAAGTTTGCCCGATAGACTTCACATTTTTGTTGTGCACGTTCAAGCTGACGTGATAATTTCTGTATTTTCCTGTCCTGGTCATCCTACAAAACACATTTAAGACATTTGCTCATTAACTGTAGCAAATCAGCAGCCATTAAGAGGACAATATAACATCAATAAAAAGGTTGTGGCATGACCAAGAACATATCGTGGGAACAGAAAGAAAATAACAGTATTCGTTTATTCGAGTATCAGAAAACCAAATCACAAGGACTGCACCCATCACCAATAAATAGATCACATATTTCTTCAAGAGGAAAAGAGTAGGAAATTAGCACAAAATCTAAAAACTACCTTCCTCAACCTGTTTTCTACTCTTCTTTTCTACAAGATAAAGATAATGTGATTTATACCCCCTTAATAGAGGATCTATTCTCTATCCAGCATTCAATTTAGTGTTATAGGAGACATTATAAAGAGAATTGACCAGAACCTAATGTGCAGTTGAGACATAATGCGTTATATCTTATAATCCCAATTATGCTAGCTTAACAAAGCAGTAAGCTTATAACAAGAACTTTATTACATATTCAAAGGGGATGGGAAAAGTATTCAACAGGCGTTAAATACACTGCAGAATTTACAAATTAAGAATGAATTTAGAACAGCAGCAAGTTTAAGGTCCCTTAATCCATATGGAGCTTAAATTAGAGTTGCCACAAATACTAGGAGTGTGAACTTTATGTCTGTAGGAAGTCCGGCATAGAGCTGATCAGAGGTTCTCGTAGAATATAAAATATCCATTTCCAATGGAATAATACACTCTCGTCCCCACCTTCATGAAATAGGCTTGAACTATTTCACAAATTTTAATGCATTAACTAATATTTGACCTCAATTCTAAATTTTAACAACTTAGGTCTTATATTCTTCCCATCTCAAACTTCACGAGTTTGGGTCACAAATTAGATGGCATCGTCTTGCGACACAGGATGCTGCAGAATAGGCTAGATACAAACCTAATGGCTAATGCACAAATTAGTTGCTCTAAAAATTAGAACCTGCATTCCATTGGTTGACAGACTGAGTAACCAAGCAAGGGCCAAATTGCCACAAAGTCCTCACAAGAATTTCGAATTGATTATATTTAATCTCTTCATTCATTTTTATTTTTATTTGTTGCGACATTCATGTTCTCCTTACGGTAAAGTAACTTGCAAGAATCTCAATTGATTATTTTACCCCTCCCCCCCTCCCCCCACACGGGGCGCTCCACCCCCTCTCCCAGACCAATTTGCCATGCAACCCTATATCTTTAAAAAGGAATTACGATATGATAGGATAAATAGGTATGAGATTGCTAAAATATTTTTATAGTATAAGATTGCTTAAATAAGTAGTCTTCACTTGGAAGAGGTCTAAATTTACCAAAAATAGACAGAAATTTAATCAACCATCCTGATATTGTCAACCCTGTTATTGAAGCAACCCAGAGAAGATTCATTGACAATGACTTATCACCTTAAAGCATGAACACGGCACTAGGCCAACTTTATAATTTGAAAAGAAAAAACAACAACTCTTATTTATTAAACCTAGACGTTTAATGATGCACAGGGGAAAAACTTCCACTAGGATCAAAGTTAATCACTTTCAAGGTCAGAAGCTCATAAATGCAAGGAGCAACAAATAATTTGTTGTTTCAGCATCAAGTGCTAGATTTAATTTTGATCATGTTGTCCTCAAGTATACATGTTAATACTGAACTTTGGTAAACAGATCTTTGAGAACGACAAGTCTTTTTGAATGACTTCATGCTAATAAAGCAAAAACTTCCCACTAAATTCTGACAAACATCAAAAATTTCAAAAGCAAATCCGAAGCTTGATAAACATAATAGAGGGTGAAAAAAAAAGCAGCGTTGGCAATATATTATTTATGTAAAAGAAACAGGAAAGTGACTGGTTAAACTGAAGTAAATATAAGGGGAAACAACTCACAGGAGATGGAGGTTGATCATGACCCAATTGATGTTCCCCATTGGTATTATACAGGGTACTTTGACTACTAGTAAGGTCTTCTCTGTTAGTTCCACTAGAAGTAGCAGTTCTTCCACTATTCTTTCTCACATTAGCAATTTTATTTGCAGCCTCGCGTAGTGCATCTACAGCCACATTGTAAATTTCATTTGTCTTAACACCTTCATCTACATATTTAAGGGCCTCGTGACGAAGATTATGGTATCTGACGGTAAGAGACTCTCGAGAAGTATTCAACAAATCGCTTGTATGATCTTCCAACATGACACCGCTCTTAGCATTTCTTGTCCATCGTTTCAAAACATAGTGGGATGGAAGAGTAAGAACATTTGTTACCCTAAACACAGTCAATACATGTCTACAAAGTATACCAGAGAACTCAAACATCTGACAGCTACATGTTGCTTGCATCTCTCTAACATTAAATCTAACAGAGTAGGCTTTATTACTTTCGCCATATTTGGAAACTCGATATGTGGTGATTGCCTTTGCATCCTCCACTTTGGTTGCCAAAAATGTAAGAGTCTCTACCAACTCCTCTTGAAACTTAATAAACAATTTCGTTGTATAAGCCCCAGCTGCTTGTTTCTCCATCGGAGACGGGGTCTTAAGAATTGGGGCAGTGTTCATGGTATCATAATCTGCCTTAACTTCTTTCTCATAACGACTCTCAAGAGCCTTCTCATACTGCTTAACAAACTGCTGAAGGGTCGTTGAAGCATTGACATATCCATCGAAGTATGAATTCATACTATCATTGCATTGAGTAATAGACATTTCCGCAAAGAAAGTGTCTCTCAAATATACTGGTACCCATTGCCGGCAATCAGCATAAACTGTTTGAAGCCATTCGTGTTGCCCAAGATCATATCTGTCAATGAGAGACAACCAACAAGATTCAAATTCTTCTATTGATTCTGTCAAACTCACACACTTGTGGAGCTCTGCTTCGAAGTTTGGATGTTCAGAAAGCACATGTGACAACTTCTCCTGGCATTCTTTATAAATGTGCCATTTGCAGAAATGGTGACGGGCCTCTGGGAAAACCTGTGTAACAGCTAGTCGAATCACCCGGTCATGATCAGTGGTGAATGAGACTGGAGGCTGGCCAGACATTGCCGTAAGCCATGTTCTAAATAGCCAAACAAATGAAGCCTCAGATTCATTAATCAAAAGTGCACAACCGAACAATACAGGCTGCCCGTGATGATTTACTCCTGTAAACGGCGCAAAAGGCAACCTATATCTGTTTGATCTATAAGTAGTATCAAATGTAACTGTATCCCCAAAATAGGTGTAATTAGACCTTGCCTTGGAATCCGCCCAAAAAATATTGCTCATACACTGATCCTCATCCCCCTGCACTGTATAGAAAAATGCAGGATCCTCCGAATGCATCTGCCTCAAATAATCCAAGAGAAGCTGAGTATCTCCTCCAAGAGTCCTCTGCTTACTACTTCTCATATAATTTCGACAATCACGTTCTGTAAACCCAACATTCTTAATTCCACCATATTCCTTAATCAATGCTGACATAATACCACTAGGTCCAATCCCAGCCCCTTGCAATGTATCAATCAAGGATTTCGCTGCACCAGACACGTGGCGGTGGGACCTGAGGCAATGAACCTTATCAGGAGGAACAAGATCATGATTATGATCCTTGACAAACCCCGAAACAACCCATTTCCCAGAATCCTGAATCTTAACCACCAGCATTGCCTTACATCCAACCCTAGTCTCAGCCCGGGGCCTTTTAATCCGCGAAAAATCCCGGCCACCGGGCTTCTCCTTCTCAACTCTAAACCCTTCTTTCGCACAAACAAAGGATCTTTGAATGATAGCACCGTCACGCCTCGACCTACGTGACATGCTAACTCGTGTGCTAAACCCTACACGGCGGGCATATGAGTTGTAGAAGGCCTTGGCAGCCTCCTCAGTTTCAAACTCCATTCCATCATAGGGTTCAAGAATGGTATCCACCTCAGGAACATAAATGTCTCCGGCAGTGGCGGCACCACCACTGCCAGCTCCCACACCGCCATAAGAGACGTTAAGGAAGTTTTTGTCGTCATTGTAATGGACAGAATGTTCCATGTCAATGGCGTCATCTCCAAGACCCATAATGTCGAATTCAATTACATCGTTGCCTAATCCTAGTGGTTCAAATTCCATTTTCGTGATAATTAAACCTAAATTACCCTAAAAAATTACTGATAGTAAGAATAAAACAGTGTATTTTTATTCGTATGAACATGGAATTAGTGAACTATAGAGTGAAGAATAGTATGTACTCACCATTGATTACGCTACAAAAAATTGAAACACGCAGTGGGATTGTGTTAGAGGAGAGAGAAAGATTCAAACTTTATTTGCTTTTAGGTGGAAATGGTTAGGGATCTTGTTGTACGGACATAGAGTTGCCGAGTAATAGGGAGGAAGGAGAAGAAGTGGATATTAGGGCAAAGATACGGTGCTTTATGGAAGTAGGTTTGGTCAGGTGTTTTGGATCGTCAGATGATGAGATACAGGTAAATGAATTATGAATCTATCATTGGCCCTAACTAGTAACTATTAGGCCGTGTTTGGAAAGCAAATACTACTCCATATAACTTTATATTTCATTTATTGTCTGTAATTGTATACGAAATAAAAGAAAAACAAAAATATAAATGAGATATTGTGAGAGCAAAAGTATTAACGACATTTATATAATTATTTTAGTGATACTTAACATTTTAAACAACACTTAATGCTTTGAAAATATCTTTTTTGCTTTGACAATATCAACGGTTAAAATTATACTCTCTCCGTCCCAAGATGAACTTTTTACGCATATTAAAAAGATGAATAAAATAACAAAATTACCCATAATAATATGTCATTAATCATATGGAGAGAGAGCATTAGAATAATTTCAACATATAACTAATTATACTTATTAAATATGGAGAAAGAATTAAAATAAAAAAAAGTATGAGATATTAAATGTTAAGGGTATAATAGAAAAAATTATGTTATGCATCATTTTTGGATTAGTTACATTCCATACAAAACTGATATTAGGCTACTACTATTGTGCTACAAGGGTACAAATCAAGCTACTAGCCGCATGAAGAGAGTTAACCATAGAGTCAGTGAAACTGAAGCCACTAAATATGTCCAGAGCAATATAACAGAACATTCACTCTGCCCGGCTCCAAACAATTGGGTAATTGTACCTGCCATATCAACAACAAAATAAATTGATTCATGTTAGTAAAATAGTCATTGTGATTTATTCAAAACTTTTGCTGTAATTAGTTGGGTCTTACTGATTTTATTTCATTTTTATTTTTAAAGTGAAAGTTAGGATTCTAACCTCATTATATAGATACAAACACACAGTTGCCTAAACAAGATATATATAGTCCTCCATATTATACCTAAGTTCATTGCAGGTGGAAGTGCAAACTGCACAAGAAGAACAAACTGGTACAGCGGATCCGAGTGCACCAGGCCAAAATGAATCGCCCCTTTAACAATGAGAATGCCCGATAGAGGCAGGAAAATATAACGAATTGCTATAATTCCAATTATAATTGACACAGATACTCCTGACCCTTTCAAACCTGAAAAACATAATCCAGTTCAAGCAAAGTTGAGGTGTAGTAGCCTTTTAGTCGAACAGATTATTAATTTAATCACCTTTCAACAGGTTGCCTCCAACTATCAATGTCATTGTAGGGATTGCTGCCTCCCTGCCAGTCAAATTTAAGGAGCATAAGTAATTATGTAATCACAAGTTTAAGAATACAAAGATTTTTGAAATTTTATATTCAGAATCCAGGCCCCTAAAACTTTTGGAGTCGTCAAACTATAAGTTGATAAATAAATAACTAAATGCAGTAGCTTTGTTTGGTTTTTATTTCAATTGCAAACTGTTGGGATTGACTCGTACTTTAGTGGGTTCAAGCGTCATGTGTATTTGGGCTTGGGGGATTCATTAGTAACCCAGTCTTAGATTTGATTGATGTTTCGAGCCTCATGGGTTTGAGCCCATGTTATAGTAGCTAAGATTTTCTAGTTACTATATAAATATTGTATATTGTTTGGTGTGTAGATCATTGTAGACGTGTGAGACATATATAAATACATAAGACAAATAGGACTAATCACAATTTGGTGAACATGACTATATTTTGTGTCGTTTACTTTCCGTTCTTCTTTAATTTCTGTGAGATTTTTTGCAATATTCAATCTTAAATCTAACATAAACTGTAAATTGATTTTATAGCCAAAAGACGAGAAAATGCAAGGCAATCATACCCTAACAACAAAGCAGAATCTTCGATTGCACGAAGAGGAGCTGTAGCACCAATCATTAACTTTCGTAGTGGGGAGACTAGTCCAATAAAAAATCCAGCAGCCTGTACAATAAGACGGAAAGTGTAAAAAAAACAAGGAATGACAACCACTATATGATGTTGTTATTATGGCCTACTTAATGGTTTGGTATTCAGAAAGAATGAAAAGGTAATTATGGAAATGTGTGCCAAATGAACAGTATTCATTAAACAGTTCATACAAGGAATAACAGATAAGGTAATTACCGCTGCAATGGTTGAAGGTGCAAGTAATGCCTTCAAGTTAATCTTTCTTGAAAACTCACTAAACAGTTGCTTGATCTTATCTAAGATTGGAACCTGTTAGCAAACATTGGATTTCGACAGATCAGAACAAGCAAATAACCCTGTTCCTTTAATTACGTGTCTTCAGTTACATTATTTGTTTAAAACATGGTGTTGTGAAAGCAATTTATGGCATAACTATGAGGCAAAATATAAGCCATGTATTGCATTTTTTTACTGAGTTTTATTTTACTCATTATTCCCCATATCCTATCATGAATCGGAGAGAATGCTGGTAATAACTTTTTAATGGCTTGATAATGATCATGTATATGGATTTTCAAGGTACAGATTTCCTCCATACTTGGGACATTCTAGCTACTTCTAATAAGAAAAAATTTGGATTTACCGTTGACTCAGTAGAAGACATTGGCATTCCATATTCATTGTCCATAGCGTAGTCCTTTGAAGGAAGAGTTGTCTGTGTACAGTTCCCTTGGAGCAGTTTTGTTGTTTCACTCGTAGACTTCACATTGATAGTGGAATCGGTAATACTGAGTACTTCTTTCTCCATACTCGAAACTCGCACAATATTGTAGACATAGGACCAGATATAAATGGCTCCTATCTGTAGTATGAACACAGAAAATAATGCTTTAAAATTTAGTTTACGCATCCATCCATTCAGTGAACTGTGTCGCTGATTAAATGTAAAAGAAAAAACATTTAAGCACAATAACTGCGTCAAGTGTTATCTGTAGATTCTTCAATACTGGAGTTGCTTGAAAAAATTATGATTTCAGGACTGGATATCATGTGTGTTTTGTACAACGGGATATATACCATTGTAGCATGTTGCAAAAAAGAGATCACTTTATTAGTAAGGAAATGACAACTATGACCCATATATATCTTAAAACGTATAACTAAGACTACTTGAAGTACACAAATTTAACATGTATCAGATAACTAAAACCAAAACATGAACAAGTTATTTTTGTGTCCATAATATGTCATAGTTATCAATTCCAAAATGGTTTGATCTACTTAAAATTTGTAATATAAGCTCAAAGACTCCAAAATAATGCCATTATCAAAAAAACATAATGAATTTAATTTAATACATACCGCCATAGAAAGTGAAGCATAGGACATGGCCGACGTATTACAAACATAAGGATCTCCAAATGGACTACCTTTCTCTTTACATACTGCTGGGAAGATAATTAGAGGGAACATCCCCAAGTTTCCGGCACAAATACTTTGTTGTCACTTTGAACGACGACGCTAACATGTGAACTTATGGTACCATATGACTTCAGGAGTTTGCAATATACTTACCATCTACCACTGCAATAACTGCTCCAAGCAAATGTACAAGACATCAGATTCAGACAGAAACTAACCTGCTGAACAGGTACCCAACACTATGCCCTTCAGATGTTGAGGAGCTCTAGTGATTAACACAAGTATCCATGCAAGTGCTGAGCCAATGATAAAAGTGAGCATGATATTGAGGGGCATGAACCATCTACACATTTCAATTGAAGTTAATCAAGAACTAAATTGAAAATTAGATATATATAACTTTAATAAATAAATAAACAGAATTGTTTAAACAGAAAATTACAGCAGACTCACAACAGGGTAATACTTTCCAAGGTAACTGTGTTGGCCAAGTTGCTGCTCACAATAGCTGGACTAAACACATAAAATACAACCTGATCAAAAGTATAAATTGTCAACTTTAGTAGAATTTATTTAAGTACACGAATACATAATTAAGTTCCTACATATAGATTTGCACTGATGAAAAACCAGAAGTAAATAATGTGTAACTTAGTAATCAAACAAAATGAATTTATAGCTTACTGTATTTAGATTCTTCCTTGCACTTTCCCCTAAGATCCCAATACAATCTAAAGCAAGAAAAGAACCAAGTGCTGTAAGCAAGAGTAACTTCAAAACGGGCATAGAAGCTACAAGAAATAGATTCAGGAGCTCCATTTTTTATGTTGCTTGAAGAACTTCAAAAGTATTCCTCCTACAATATCATTAGGAAAGAAGAAATTAACAATCAGAAACCAGAGAGCTCATATCATTTCATTTCTTTTGAAAAAAGCTTTATAAGTAGATTGAATTGTTCTTCATAAATGCTGGCTGGGATTCTGTAAACAAACAACTATATTAATTCAATACAACTCAAATAAGTAAGCATATAAATCCTTGATTTGAAATACTGCTATTTAAGCCTTGGTGTAGTATTGTTGTTTCATTATTTTCCTGTGTCTAGGATTAAATCAAATATTCAGTCATCTCTACAAGCATTAATTTATAATAATACCTTCCAACTAGGATATAAATAAGATAGTAAATAAGATACTGCTTATTCATTTTTCCTTTGCTACTCCAGAAGAAGACACTTAGTACATGACATGCAGTCCATGTGTTGCAGATATGCCTGAAGTGTTGTAATCTATGAGACCAAATAAGACAGTAACTAAAGAAGTAGAATATATATATATATATATATATATATATATATATATATTATGTATGTCAATTAGATCACCACTGTCCCAAGAACAACATAAGCAAAAACAATAACACCCATAGATATATAGTTTAAGTTTAGATGATCACATGTTACTCAGCACAAATTTTGTCCAGTTTCTATAGTTCTATTAATCATCTTATTCCTCATTCAGGATTTACAAACATTTCTTCCTCGCATTGTTTCTTCTTTCACAACTATCTTCATAATTGGTTTGACAAAATTAAATGTGTTTATATAATTTTACATAATAAAATAAAATAAATCAGAAGTGAAATAGGCCCATTAATTAAAGTGATTTGGAGTTTGAGTTTGGATGTATATATGGGGACCAATCCATAGCTAACGTTGTCAATTTAAAGTTATCCTTACAACACATTGTCACCCTCCATCTGAAGATCGAATGGTTAAATAGAGGTCCCGCCCGGTGTTTTATTTCTAGTATTCGCAGTTTAATACCGCGGATGGGGCAAAAGACCAAAATGCCCCTCTTTTAACTACTCCCCCGTTCGCAGATTAATACTGCAGACGCTAATTCTCTAAGCTCCGCAGTATTAAATTGTGGATGCTAAATTATAGACCTTTCAATAATAATTCCAATTCCTTTCTTTTAGTCGAAAATTTGAAACCCAAAGGAATCAAATCGTTGGGTTTGTTTCCATTTCCATCGACGGAATTAATATTCACAGATGAATCAATCAACAGTTTGACGATGGTCACCGATGACTTAGACCCGCCGACACCAACGCAGTGAAGAGCAGTAGCCAAATTTGAAGGAGAATCTATGTTAACATCGATTTTCCAAGTCTCAATTATGTATTTTAGAATCTTTGTGCTTCCATACATGGACACAATCATTAATGGGGTTCGCTCTTCAAATCCCATCGTTTTAGACCCAATCTTCTACCATACCAAAAGCTAACATCATCAATATCCAACCCCTTCTCTTTTGATGAATAAAGTCGGCAAGATCATCAGCAATAGCTAATTCAAGTAAACTTGAGGCATTACTCAAAACCCCATCTTTCTTTTCCTGAAATCCAGACTCCATGACTATATTTGATGAGCAAGTTTAGTCTTTGAGCCTTTACACATGAAATCTTGTAGTTTATATATAAGGAACCTATATCTCTAATATTTGACATTCGCAGTTTAATATTGCGGATCCTAGAAAATTAAAAAAAATAAATTGAATTTGGCTTAAAAATGACATCGTTTCCCAATTGTGTCCCCCAGTTTAATACTGGGGACGAAACTTATTTAAAAACGGTCGTCATTTCCCAATTGGTCCGCAGTTTAATATTGCGTACGAGAGACTTTTACAAGGAGGGGTATTTTGGACATTTACCCGTCCGTAGTATTAAAGTGTGGACTCTATTAACCGTTCAATCATGGACGGTCACGATGTGTTGTAACCTTAAATTGACAATGTTGTCAATGGATCAGTCCCCTATTTGTATATACACACATACATATATATGGCTGCATCCTGCACATGCAAATGTTCTAATTCAAGTTCTTCAACGAGCAGGCTACTGAAATAAATAAATTGAGCAACTACAAATGATCATTACACTTGTATTTGAGATTCAAAAATCATCTATACAAGCATTAGTTTATAAAAATACCTTACTATACAATCAAAAAATTTACAAATACTACAGTCTGTTAGGAAGATACCGAAATTGTAATGAATAATGTTTGCCTGCATACAGTTTCAAAATTTTCTATTTCATAGTCTATCAACGTAAAATTTGTCTTTTGGATAACACCATAAGTCCACAAGAGCATTTTAACTAGTAACTTCCACTGCAGCAATGTAACCCACTCACATGAAAAAACTGGACAAAATTCAAGTTAGGAAGGGTTAGATAAACAACCATCATGCAACAAATCAATTTAGTCCAAACCCACTGCAGTTTTAAATTTCAGAGTTTATAACATTCAAACAAATTGTAGATGGAATAACTAAAGTAACATGTTGTTTTGTTAAAATTAAAAGGAACTTATCATATAAGAATGCCATTAAGCCAGTAACAGAATTGACTCTAGACCAGAAACATAATTTAGTTCTAGATACCCTGCTGCATTGCTGGCAAAACCTTTGCTCTCTGCCACCAATAATCACAACAGGGGTCTTTGAGTGACGCTCGCAAACCCTATGGCGCCGATGATACTCCCTGCACTTACTAAGGTTTGAAGTGCACCCATCCACTAAGCATGACATGTTTTGAGTACTATTCAGCGCATGTATCTTCTTCGACAATCCTGAAGGCGATGACAACATTGCCGATCCCTTTCGCTCCTCCAAATTGTCCCTGGTTCCATCTCGCATATCTCCTGATCTAGCAAGTCTCAAATCATTAAGGAAACCTCCTCTATTCTTCCCATCCCCTAAGCTATTGGATCCAGTTTGTGTTGGCACACGCCACACGGTAACAACGACATGACCAAGTACACTAGAGCATGATTATACCTACGTTGATTCTTAACACATCCACAGTGTGTATGATTCTACCTTCGTTGATTCTTAACACATACACAGTGTGTCACTCACCAACTACTAATAGACTAATTGTTGAAGTTGCTACCAGAACCAACACATGTTTTGATTATTATTATTATTATGATGAGCATGCTAATCATACAAGTGTGAATTGAAAGCAATTATGTGCACTTCCATGCCTATCCACTCACATCAGCCACAATACTGAATTTTGTCCATGTAAAGGTAAAGGAAATTATAATGAAATCAATTTTTGGAAGAATATACAGTCAATTGCTAATACTTCATCCAGATAAGAAAACCTTTAAGCTTGCTACCAACTATATTGCCAGGTCTACTTGCTACATTACAAAGCAGTGAAATAATTACCCAATGAAGTGACATGAAAAACAAAACAAAGATTTATTTTGAAGCAAGCATTATCTGAAATATGTCAAACTTCATACATCATAGGACTATCAAAACCCAGAGGAAGATGGAACAATAATCAGTTCTCCTATGCGATCCAGGCTTCATTTACACACCTAGAGCTTATCTTCCTTGGGAACATCTTTATGTGGCAGCTCCTTAGGTTTTGCCTTCTCCATTTCCCTACAAAATATTAACAAATTGTGATTCATACTGACAAAAGATGGCTTGCACAAACTTATAAATGCAAATACAAAAGAAAGATGCAGGCTTTCTCACGAGAACAAAAAAATAGATAGCTCATCCACTATAGAGTTCGGAAAGGAGTAGAAACTCCAACCTCATTTACATGAAATCCTATAATAATCCACTCTTCCTGGGTGTCTACTTGTTTCTTCTTCCAGAGTAATACATTATTAGGTATCTCAACCATTTGAGTTCATATAATCTGTTTCCCACAAGAAACTTCTAGAGATTTGATAAACTGTATTAACATTGTGAGACTTGTCAAGTCGAAGCCTGCTGCCCATCCATTAATACACCATAAGGTCCATAACTATATCAGAATTTTATAACCGATTATAACTTTTTCACAAGTACAGTGATGAACCTCTATTGATCCACATATTTACATCAAACTAGAATTTATGCACATGATGAACAAAACAAAAATTGTTAGAATTCAATTCCATCAAGACATTACATAAAACACGGTAAAATAATTGTCCAAGAGAAAATGAGAAATATAAGCTGCAGATTGGTAGAAGGGAAATACAAGGTTCGACAATTAACACAGAACTTCTTCCAATTGGGAACCAACTAATCGAAGAAAATGTAAATAAAAAATACATAATCTCTCTGTCAGTAAATGAACAAACTCCGGTAAATAAATGCTAAAGCATCTTATGATAATAGATAGAAGTAAAGATGTCATTCCCTAAGCTTTGTGTCATAAAGGTCGATAACTAGGATACATATAGCAAGAGAACCTATCTTTATCCCACAGATTGTTAAAAAATAAACCATATAAAATGAATATGAAGTTGGGACGAAAGGGATCCACTTATAAGAATGAAAAGATCTTGAGAACCAAATTATAATTTTTAGTGGAGAAAAGAAGTTTCCAATATTTGAGTTTATTGCTTTTGGAATTTTCTGGATGTATTAACGCCTCTTGTAACTATATATATTTGTTTCTCCAATAAAGTTACTATGAACAAAAATTTGAAGGATGAAACCTAAATTCTTAGCCGTTACACTTAATGGCCTCATCTCCTTGCCATGAGGAGACTTACTCATTCATCTATTTTCTTCCTTTCTCGCTGTTCTCATAATAGGATTTTCTAGCTAGGGAATGTGGATTTACATAGACTGGGAAGAAACATCAACATCCAACCTCAGAGGAAACTAAAACAATTACAAAACCTGCTTCTAAGAATTTATGATAAAAGACCATTTGAAGAATTAAAAGCATTTTTTAAGTTGAAAGCACAAACTAAGTGATCATAACACAACCTAGGCCCCCAACTAATAAAACATTTTATTACCTTCATATAAACTGTAGCTGAACATTGAATACTGAATAGGATAAAATTAACGTGCTTCCGTCCAATAACATAAATTAGTTCAATAAGAAAACCCACAACCAGCTCCAACAGTAATAGGTATCGAGCATCCTTCATGACTTCCAAACAAAAAGCCCCCAAAAAATGAACTTAATACACATAACATAAAAATGAATCAACTTGATCAAAAGAGCAACTATATAGTCTATATATGAGTTATATATGTATAAATACATAGAGAGAGACGCATACTTAGCGGCAGAGGCGGATTCTTCTTCAAGCCAGTGACGAATCTGACGAACGTTTCGCTTGAAGATGTTGGCCGATTGTTTGACATCACTTCTCATCAGTAGAATCACTGCGCTCACTCCTGCGACTGTCAATATCAAGTTCGTCAAGGCCATTTGCTATTTGAAATCCCTTAATTTCAATTTCTCGCAATCGAAACTTGTTCAAAATTAACCAACTGAATTCACGTTTGGAAATGTTAATTTGAGTTTGTTTTTAGGGTTTAGAGAGATCTCGGAAGAGAAGAAGCTTCACGATAAATTTGAGTCCTGGTTCCTTATCAGGATGGGCCTAGAGCTAGAACTGGGCTTGATTTATATTTGGGTATAAACTATAAAACTAAACAGGCTTAGCCCAAGATCGTGAAGTACACTCCCGAGAAATACCAAATTTTATTTATTTATTTTACTAATTCTACGTGTAATTTCAAGCTATTTATAGAAAGATTATATTCAAAAATATTTATTGTTAACGCAAAGATTCGTCTACGCGCCTCAATCATCAAAGCGGGTCAAATCCTGCACAGAAACGAAGTCACCGAAATCTTGACGGAAGTCACACCAAAATCTTGTACAGGGTTTAACAATGGAGACTTAATGCTCTAGTGCTATAAAAAAAATATGTTGTGTGTACTTGATGATTAGGGTATAGCCTTATATTTTTATAGTGATCACATCTCCTTACTCGTCTATAATTAGGATTCCTCATTAGGTATGACTCCTCAATGGGATTGAATAGAATCTAGGGTTGAGCAAAAAATTAAATTGGAACCGAAACTGCACTAAAAACCTCACGTACAAACGACACCAATTAAAGCCGCACCAATGGTTCCGGCGTATGTGGCGATTTTAGGTAGGTTGAAAAACCAAATTTACGATAACAGTTTGGTTACTAGCCAAAACCGCACGCATAAAACCGAAATTGCACCATGTGTGTATGTATGTATGCAGGAGCGGATGGAGTACAAGGACAGGAAGTATGAAAGGAGTATGCTGGATGTGAGGAGTCAACAACTCGTTGTCTCTCGCTGCTCTTTCATGGTTGTTTCTTACAAGTTGTATTTTTCAGTTTGTAGTATGAATGTTCTAGATCTAGTAATGGTTTCTTTCATATAATTCCCTTCAAAGAATGTATTATTAATATTGTCTACTAATTATACCAAAACAATTTGCTTCATGATTTTCGAAACTAATTAGCATCAACGTAATTAGTCTTCCCTGATTAGCCAGTAAGATTGTCCATTAGTTTAATTAGTTTATTATTATCTTTGACAATGATATTGGTAGTAATTGAGCATGATCAAAAGTTGATGGGATTAGTCTTTGTTATTACGCATTTCTCATTGTTTCCTATCATTATTTGTGTAATAAATTGCATAAATTTTTGTTGTTTCAATTAGTTTTGGAACTGAAACCGCACCGCACAGTTTAAAACTGCACCGCACCAATCACAAGTGATTTCATGTGCGGTTTTAAAATTTTTAAATCGCACCTAAGCGATTTCAGGTGTGGTTTGGGCTCCAAACCGCATCATGCTCACCCCTAATAGAATCTCCTAAAGAAAGGAAGTCGGATTATATATTTGGACACTTTTCTAATTGAAAATTAAATGTAATTAAGAATATTTGATTCCTTGAAATATAAAACTGTCCAAACAGATTTCTACGTATGTTAAATACCTCCACGTGAACTTTGGCCCACTATATAATTCGGACCCAAATAATTACGCACCAACATTTATTGACATAATAAATTTTTAATGGTAATAGTATATTCCTTTCATTTCAAAATATAACAAAAGAAATTTAATATAAATGTAAAAATTAAAGGGATAGCAAAAATATATTAGCCTAGTGAAAGATCTACCTACCTAAATCAATAGCAGATTTTTTAAACGGGACTAACAAATTTCAAGTTCTTTTTAAAGTTTAGAAAATCAAAAATGTAACCTATACTTTTATCTTCCTTGTTTTCTTAGTAACATCAAGTAAGTACTCTACTATGGCTTTAGGGATGACCAAAAGCCATTGAAAGATGTACGTACGTATAACTAATCTGGACCACACGTCCACAACACAGTGTTGATGGATAAATATACAATTTCAATCCTTATGATATTGTACGTACTTTGAGCAGATTTTTTTTAATATTTTTAAGTTATCGTTTTGAAGAGCAGTAACTTGATCTATTAAGTAGACATGATTCTCTCTATTTCAAATGAAATAGAGAATATCCATTTTTTGTATATTCTCTATCTTCGTCTCTCTTGTCATCATGATATCACATTTCGACACATTTTAAATTTGAACCATGAAATGGACTCTTTAATTCATTTAAAACAGAGGATCCTAATTTAAACGGTTAAGGTCAGTGTTCCAGCCGTGCACTGCAGAAAATAGCTACAACATGCAAATTACTTAGAACTTAAGAATATTGGCATTAGTGGAAGCTCTTTCTCATCCAAAGAATATGCAAAGAAAATAAAAAAGACTAATGGAGGAACCCACCACTTGCTGAGACTCCTATATTTTTTAAAAAAATTGGGATTCATGCACATAATAGAATATGAAACTTTAATTTTGGATATTGGAAGGAGTATATATATATATATAGATATATATATTTCTCTTTTCATTATATTTTTCAAATTTCTCTTTGTGGGCAAGGAAATTGTACCTTATTAGTACCTTGATAAGGTTAAGGTTTTGTATTGGCTGAGGATGAGAGAAATTCACGAAGACTACGAAATTGATTAATGAATTAAAGAGGGGAGAAGAACAGGTGAACGATTACTCCAACGATATGTGGCAGAACTCTTAGAATTCGAGAATCTTGTTAGGCTAGCAAGGATTCAAAGAATTTTCTTGAGTGTTTCAGAATCTCTAAGTCTCCTAGTCTTCCCAAAGATCCAAAAGTCCAAAATCCCCTTCTTCATAGAATGGAAGAGCTATTTATAGAGTTTCCTAAAGAATGGTCATGTGTCAGGCACATGTACTCGGGGAAATTTCAGAAATATCCTTAGTCATCAGAGTAATTCCTAGATCGTCATGTCCTTCTAGCCATCAATCCAATCCCTCAATCAATTCTCAAAATGAGTCGTCTCCACGAGACTTCTGCCTCGGGACACGTGGAGGCTTCTCTCGGGTCTTGCACATTTATTTTTGACTTTTTTATTTGTCATTCAATTCTTTAAGTCGTATGTGAACCCTAATTTGCACTTGGGCTCACACTCTTTTTTAATTATTAATATTTAAAGAAAACTAGGATGATATATATGAAAAGTTAATTTAAATGGATTTTCAAAGTATACTTTTCTCCATCAAGTACAATGATATATCTAAATTAAAAGCGAGCATTTTATCTCTTGTCGAATCCTTGCACTTTATTTGCAAATGGCATAATCACTACTTTTCTAGTGGTTGCCCTACTAGAGCAAAGAAAAATTAGAAACGAAAAATAAGATCCTGTCAGAGAAGGCTGAACTAAGGCTAGCTAGAGCTACCAGATTCTCATACATAATATATATGAAACCAAGTCCAAGACTCCAAGTTGCTACTTAATTGGTATCTAATTCGAAAATTAAACACAACACAACAATAGTAGTGATCATAACCATGTAATATGATATAACAACCTATTCTATTAAAATACTCGACGCTTGCACTTTTCCTGTAAGTTCAAGAGTTAAAATTTGATACATTGACAACGTATATATGTACAATAACGATCATGACACATTATTAAAATTAAGATAATTTTGTCTGTCATATGTATTACATTAATGATGTGTTCTGATACTAATATTGCTCGTGCATAGTCTATCAAACTTTAATTCCAAGTTCAATATTCATAATTCCAGTGAATTAATGACTAATATACTATTTCAAATGTTCTATAACTGTTTACCATGCAATGATGCAAACTGAATATATATAACCCTAACACAGTGACCCTTAATTAATTAACCAGAACCAAAACGTATTTGTAGGTAGGAGACAAAATAAATAGACTTTTGTGCCTACGAAACGATTCCTTACATAAAACACTTTAAAAGCAAAAGGATGAGTTGGCTCATTCAAGGACTCACAAGTATGTACGTGAGAAATATATATTATGCCCTAGCTAGCTAGCTACGAAGCTATATATAATTATGAATCCAAATATATAAAATTCCCACTTGTAGATCAAAAATGTGCGACTTATCAATCAGGATGGAATAAAATTCTTATCTAAATATAAAGAAATTAAAGGTGATAAGCTTTAATTTTTGATGTCAAGTCAAGTAGTTGTCTGAGTAAAGCAAACAGCCATGCCAATCCACTTGATTGCTATATATATATATATATATATATATATATATATATATATATTTCTCTCTTAGTATCCTTAACCCGTTAACCGTAGCTTGCTCTATCATGTAAAACTATATCTTATATATACTAATCCAGAAGCTTTGTAGGGATACGGCCTCCCATTCTTGCATTCGTACTGTATACTCTCCGTTTTAAAATTAGAAATAAAAGTTAATATGTGAAAATTTTAGATTCAAATTAATTGATAGTTCTATATATTTTTAGTAAAATAAAAATATTATAACTCTTGCAAACTAACAAAAAAATATTATATTCTTTAAAATTCATATTAATTTTGAATTTTATTGCATGGTGAATTATAGAAAGTCAAAATTTATCTCTAATTTCAAAAACTTGACAACGGAGAGAGTATATATATATAATCAAGAGTCAAAAAAATCACTATCATTCTGGCGTGTACATGCAGTGTTATATAAGTATTGTATAAACATTCAAGTTGCACATCCGTACGTATGCTTGAGTTGTATGGTGCTTCTGCTTGAGAAACTACTAATTATTAATTCTCACCTTATTCAATACTCCACGAGAGACTGGAAGGTGTCGAAAAAGACACCATTCTTAATTATCCAAATCGTAGTCATATATATATATATATATATATATATATATATATATATATATATATATATATATAGTTTTCGTCTCACATTAACTTCAATACCTAATCTTACATTACAAATGTACTATTACGAAATGAATTAAAACGTACACCAGAGACTTTCAATTTCAGATATGGATCGGAATTAATCTTCTTCGTGCTCTAGAACTATAATAAAAGCATTATTATTAAACTGGATTATGTATCTTAAAGAGGATACATACCTTTAAAAGTGACTTGTAGCAACAAACATATATATAATCAACACGTTGATGCATGCATGCTATAACAAATATATATATATATATATATATATATATATATATATATATATATATATATATATATATATATATATATATATATAGAATCCTCAAACAATTGAAATATGAACTGTATATTCTGATTCAACAATATCTACTTAATTGGTGAAAATGGTGATCAAATCGAGTGTAAAGAAGAGATCATCAAATCACAATTAAAAAGGGTACTAAAAAGAAAAGGAAAAAAAGAAGAAGGAATAATAGCAGTATGATAAGAGCAATGTCATTCATTATGTATCTTTCATTCTGTTATGTACGACACATGATATGTTTGGAATTGGAAAAACGTAGAGAAATTAGAAAGCAAGCTGAAAAAGGATAAACAAAAATAATCTTAATGAATACAACTAATTAGTGATCCAATTACTAATAATACTTCTAAAAAAGAGTTCAGTTCATATATATAATACAAATTAATTAAGTTCTTAACCAATTAATATCCAAAAAAGTGAGTGAGTAAGAGAGATAATTTGGGACCACGTACACCATATTCTTAGTGTCTATCTTTAACGCTTTACAACAAGCAAACCTCTATATATATTGCCCTGCGTACCCTCCCACTTAACACCACAAGCATCTAGTTGAATTAATTCAGATAATTACAACAAAGAAAAACTAGCTAGCTAGCTAACCAGCTACGTGAAAATGGAGTCGAACCGCAAGCTCCGTAAGGGTTTCGTGAAGGCCAAGCTAGCCATGTCCTTCTATCGAGCAGCCAAACCTTCTCCTCCCATGCCATACACTACAAAGCCCAAACCAAACAACCCTAATTCCTCTACTCAAATAACCCCGCAGCCAAAACAAAACATTGCTCCTTCTACTGCCTCATCGGTAGGGTTCATTGTAAATCAGGACCAGGTTAGTACTCCTCAAGCCAAACAGAAGGTTTCTTTTGTTATCCCGGATAATGGACGTGATTCGTATAATCGAAAGTTAATTGAGAGCCCTAATTATGGCGTTGGTGGAGACGAGAGCGTTGATCTCAAAGCAGCGAGCTACATTTCTTGTGTTCAAGAGCGATTTAGGCTTGAGAGATTGAACTCGGAGCGTAACATGTCTCATATGGCTCAAGATATGCACTAGGATTAATTAATTACGCAAACTTTGGTTTTACGTACTCATTAATTACTGAAATCTTAAACTAATATTGTGATTTAGAAATTAATTAAATTAAGAGAAGTTCATTTCGTACGTACGTAGGTGTGTGTATCAAGCTTTTTAAGTACTATGGCAGCAAGGCATGCAATTGTTTTATTCCATATATGAATGAATAATAAAAAGTTGGCAAGCTTTGTTTTAATGCATGTGCTAACAATAAATTTTCAATCTCTCTCTGTAAATAAAGGCATGCAAGTCTGTACATATATGATATATATAACTGTCCTAGTCTCCTAGACATGATATATATATATATATGGGGATGCATCTATGACAATCGATTGTCATAACACTGTTTAGAGCAACCAAGTTGTAACAATATATAGCGGTTTAGTGTTATTTTACATTAAAATAATATGACCGCTACACCTAGTAGCGGCTGACACATATAAGTAGTAGCACTAGTAGTAGAAGTAGTTGCAGCAGTAGAAATAGTAGCAATAGTAGTAGAACATTTTAATAGCAATAGTTCCACCAAGTTTAACTTATAAGAGTTTTGTTTTATTTAAGCCGCTACTACAAGTAGCGGTCATTCTTTATTTTTCTTTATTTAAGCCGCAAAAGGAGTGTTCAAGAGCAAAAGGAGTATTAAAGTTGAGTGTTATTGTTTTCAACAACTTTTTTAAAATTAATTTTCAAGAGCAAAAGGATTAATGATTAATAATTTTCTAGTTAAGCCGCTACTACAAGTAGCGGCCATTCTTTTTTATTATTATTATTATTATTATTATTACTAAATAATTATAATATTAATAATAATCTGACTTTTTTTATTATTATTATCAGTTATACACTTTAATAATTATAATTATAATAATAATAATAATTATTATTATTACTATTATTACTACTACTACTAAATAATTATAATATTAATAATAATAATAATCCCACTTTAATTTTATTATAAAATAATCTGACTGCTACATCTAGTAGCGGTTGCCATTTGAATCATATAAGCCCAAGTATAATGACATGTAGTAGTAATTGTACATGTAGTAATAGCATAGCTTGTAATAAGTAATATTTAGTAGCTTGTAGTAATGACATGTACTACTAGCAGTAGCTTGTAACAAAGTACTTGAAATTTTCAAGCCGCTACTACAAGTAGCGGTCACTCTTTTTTTTTTTTTTTTTTTTTAATCTCTAGTTCCCATCTAGTTCTTAATCATTGCAAGTTTGAGAATTGATTTTGAGAATGATGTTAAAGTTGAATTTGTTTTGGAACGGATGAAAACTTCTAAAGATGTTAAAGTTGAACTTATTCTTATTATATTTATTATTATTAAAGTAATATTATATTATATTAATATTATTATTATTGTTATTATAAATAGTATGTAGGTATTATATTAATATATTATTATTATATTATTTTTATTATTATATTAAAACATAATTTGACCGCTACATATTTCTCTTCGGGAATGAGCGATAGCAGTCACAAGTCATTTCTAATGTCAATTGTCAGTAGTCAAATATCACAGTCACATGTCATACTTGATTGTCAGCAGAAATGTTAATTGGCAGTGACCCCTACATACAAAATGGCTCCTAGAGCATTTAGGATGGCAATCCTCTCATATCTTAATTATTCATTTGATAAACTTGTAAAAGAAAGTCGAAGGAGCGGTTACAAGGCAGAAAAAAATAATTTAGATTACTCCTTTGACCAACTTGTTAAATTTTTAAAATTCAAGATTATTAATTTTTAAATTTTATAATTTCAATAACATTGGGCTATTATCTCATAAATATTCAAAATGTATATTAATTATTAATTTTTATAATTTCAATAACATTTGGCTATTATCTCATAATAACTTGATTATTAATATTAAAAATACAGATGATAATATTACCACTACCGCATAACATTAATACAATCGACGCCTATTTTTTGGGCAAGGAATGCCTAACACTCGATAATGATCAAGGCTTTATCATGATTAGTTTTAAAGTTTAAATTGCACATTTTGATGAGGCTTAGAACCCACAATTTTCTCAAGTGTTTTCTTTATTCGGATTGTTTTTGCGGCCCTTTGTTTGAGATATAATAAAGTAGCAAAAACTCATCTTCTTCGCTTCTTCCTCTCTGCGATCTTCATCGCCATTATCGTAACACATATCCTGAGGTGGATCTCTAGCCGTGTCGTCAATGTTGTCGTCTACCAGCTCAGTAATATTCTCATCCGGATCATATTGGTCAACCAACAACTTTCCTCGTGCATTGAGTTTAAGAACAGTTTTGTAACCTCGAATTGAGCAAGCAGCTTTGCTCACTAACTCCTGGCAATCACTCATCAAATGATTATAACGCATTGCTTAATCTTGTTCGAAGTCAGCAGATATGGTGTTAAAGAGTAATTCTTCACCATTACTTTTGTTCGCATCTCTTGTCCACCGATGAAGAATCATGTCGTTCGGTATGTGTGAAATACTCTTAAATATGAAATATCTCAAAATGTGCCTGCATAATTCACCAGAATGAGAAAACATTTGGCAATTACATGTTATCGACCCCAGCTGACGATTGTTGACAATTTCTTTATATCTTCCACCACTTTCAACAGATCCGCATTATAGATCGTGCATAGACCTTAGTATCGATGACACACAACTCATCGAGTTTATGAACATTATATTTCATGGAATCAACAAATTGACGTTGGAAAGCGTCTAAACATATCTTTTGTGTACATACATGCGGATGAACTTCTAAAGATGAGCGAAAGTACCATATTCCTTTTCCGATGCTTTGTTATGTAGTCGGCCTTCCTCTCTTTGATAAATTGTTTTTCTATAGCCTTCCGACGACTCACTTGACTACAAATTCTTTCATACCTGTTGAAGCATTAACGTACTCATCAAAAAAACTATTCATGATCTCGCTTCTTCGGGTGGTAGTCATTCCCGTGGCAAAATATCTCTTTGTATATGCTGGAATCCATTTTTGTCGTACATCATACAAACTTCCAAGCCATTCATTGGTATACAATTCATAGGAACTTATCGTAATATACCAACGCTTCTTCAAATTCCAGATAGTATAAATGAATTATACACACAATTGTTAAAATCATTTTTGAATGATGGGTGCTCAGAATAAACATGATGCAATTTTTCAGGAAATTTATTGCTAATATGCCAAGAACACAATAAATGATAACTAGAAGGAAGAACCGTAGCAATATTATTATTATTATTATTATTAATCCAACTTTATGAATATTATTATTATTTCGCATTATTAATATAGTTTATTATTATTTATTATTATTATTATTATTTCACATTATTAATATAGTTTATTATTATTATTATTATTATTATTATTATTATTATTATAATAGTTTATCATTATAATGGAATGGGGTATACTGTGTTGTAAAGCCGCTACACAAGGAAGCGGTTTACCTTGTTTTAATATAATATTAATTTAATAATAATAATATTAATATAATATTAACAATAATAATAATAATTTACAATAGTTAATGTAGTAGAGACCGCAGTCACAAGTCATAGCAGTCACCTCGGGAATGAGCATACATCACAAGTCATTTTATCTTTGTCAATAGTCAAGTTAAATAATTTTCATAGTTACATGTCGACTTGGTTGTCAGCGGGGAATGTAAAATGGCGTTGACCCTACATACTTAAAAATGTTTATCTCTCCTCCGCTATTTAACTCTCTTTCTCCCTAACTCTTTTTCTCATATTGTTATCGCCTTCAAATACCACCGGATTTACTTTACTTTCACCTTCAACCTACTACTTACTACATTCTCGCCAAACCTTTTGAAGCCATACATTCGCTAAAACCGAGAAAATTGTAACAAATTTATGGCGGTATTTGTTAATTTGTAAGAATATTTTGTATTTATGTAATTTTATTATCGTCATTATTATTTTTTTTATTATTATATCGGTTATTATTATTATTATTATCATGTAATATTATTATATTATTATTATTTATGTAATATTATTATTGTAATTATTATTATTATGAGTTTTATTATTAATAATGGATTATGGTGTAATTTTAGGTCAAAGATGGACAGATGGAATTATGGACCAATTGACCAAAGTGTTCTCCATGATCAGCAAAATCACGTCTCAGATGACGTATATAATGGAAAAGAAAGGGAAAAATTATGCACGAGTCAATACACCGAACAAAAATACAATCAATGGAACTTGACAAAAGAACAAAAAAAATTTTTAGATAAAAGTGGGTTTGGAATTTTTCAATTTCGAGGGGTTATACCCCAAACCGACCTTAGTTTGATATCTGCTCTAGTGGAAAGATGGCGACCAGAGACCAATACATTTCATTTAAATGGTGGAGAAATAACAATAACGTTAGAGGATGTCCACTTTATTTTGGGGCTGCCAGTGGTGGGTAAACCCTTAACTTGTCCCCTATTTGACACCCCCTTGACTTATTTTATAGATTGTTTTGGAGATGAATTAGTTGCTGAATTTTTTAGCTCAAAAAAACGAAGTGCAATTTCATTAGTATGGTTGCACAACCATTTTAATAATTGTCCTGAGAAAGCAAGTAAGGATGTAGTAGTCAGACATACAAAGGCCTACATGTTGTGGTTGTGTGGGACAATATTATTCCCAACTAGGAATAAGAATAGTGTGCACCCAAGATATATGTCTTTTATAGCAAACGCTAAAGATTGTGTCACGTACTCTTGGGAGGCGGCATTGTTAGGATATTTGTATAGAGCTTTATACACTGCTAGTAGAAAAGGAGTTAAATATATTAATGGGTGTGTCACATTATTATAAATTTGGGCCTATGAGCGTGTACATATTGGACGACCAAACCCTTGGCCACAATAAGATTTTTGGTTACCTAGGGCCTTGGCTTGGTCATATTATGGAACTCACAGTTACCTTGGGAGAAGAAAGAATCCCCATCACCATTTGTCATTTTACCGAGGGGAGTTAGATATTGAGTCTATGTGGGAGATGGTTTGGCGGCCTTACATGAAGTGGGATGATAAACTAATTGCATTTAATTTTGAAGGGAGGCTGTTGGGATCTGGTAGGGTCCCGTTGATCCACTTTGATATTGTGGAATTTCAGATACCGGACCGTGTGATGAGACAGTTTGGGTTCATGCAAGGCATACCATCACTGGCCAGAAACCACGGGGACCTAAGGAAAGAAAAAAAAATTAAATTTATTGATATTGAGGATTGCACGGCCTTGAGACGGGAGTACATATTGTTGTGGGAGGCATACATGGATCATCTCGAAGGACAACAATGTGAAATTTCTAATTATGTGTCACAAGATGATTACATGGCCTGGTATAGAAAAATAACCCGTTGAAAAATTCATCAACCTCTACGGGGAAGGGACCTAGACAATACTTATGAGCCTCGGGCCATTTACAATCAACATCACCTTGTTCAAATGGTACACAATTATCAATTGGTTTATTTTTTTGACATTGTATTACATATTTAACAGTACATTTATTAATATTATTTATTTTTTCACGATATTTGCTTGATTTCATGTTACATGACGGTGAAAAGTGCAAAATCATTACTAGATAAATTTGCAGCATTTACTCAGTATCCTCCCGAGTATTGTGTGGAGAAACACAATTGGGATCTCCAGTACAGTATTTACAACTTTGAAGCACGAGGGGAAAAAATACCGCAACAAGGGGGTCCCCCAGATGTATTTGGATTTCAATCCCAATTATCACAATTCAATGAAGCGGATGGGAAGCAAACTGATGATCCACTACAAGAGAGCTACATTCCCACCACACAAACATATGAGAAAAGCTCAATTCCCACCACTCAAGCCTACGAGGAGTGCTACATTTCCACCACACAGGCCTACGAGAATGTTACATTCCGACCACACAGGCCTATGAGGAGTGCTCCATTCCCACCAGCCAAGACTTTATAGGTGTTTCTGACTTAATATTAATTAAAGTAATATTATATTATATTAATATTATTATTAAAGTAATATTATATTATATTAATATTATTATTTTTATTATTATTATTGTTATTATAAATAGTATGTAGGTATTATATTAATATATTATTATTATTATTATATTATTTTTATTATTATATTAAAACATAATTTGACCGCTACATATTTCTCTTCGGGAATGAAGCGATAAGCGATACAAGTCATTTCTAATGTCAATAGTCGTGAGTCAAATATCACGATCACATGTCATACTTGATTGTCGTGAAATGTTAATTGGCGTTGACCCTACATACAAAATGGCTCTAGAGCATTTAGGATGGCAATCCTCTCATATCTTAATTATTCCTTTGATAAACTTGTAAAAGAAAGTCAAGGAGCGATTACAAAGCGAGAAAAAAATAATTTAGATTACTCCTTTGATTAACTTGTTAAATTTTTAAAATTCAAGATTATTAATTTTTAAATTTTATAATTTCAATAACATTGGGCTATTATCTCATAAATATTCAAAATGTATATTAATTATTAATTTTTATAATTTCAATAACATTTGGCTATTATCTCATAATAACTTGATTATTAATATTAAAAATACAGATGATAATATTACCACTACCGCATAACATTAATACAACTGACGCCTATTTTTTGGGCTCGGGAATGCCTAACACTCGATAATGATTGCGCTTATCATGATTAGTTTTAAAGCCGCAAATTGCACATTTTTGATGAGGCTTAGAACCCACAATTTTCTCAAGTGCGCTCTTTATTCTGGATTGTTTTTTGCGACCCTTTGTTTGAGATATAATAGGCGGCAAAAACTCATCTTCTTCTGCTTCTTCCTCTGCATCTTCATCGCCATTATCGTAACACATATCCTGAGGTGGATCTCTAGCCGTGTCGTCAATGTTGTCGTCTACCAGCTCAGTAATATTCTCATCCGGATCATATTGGTCAACCAACAACTTTTCTTGTGCATTGAGTTTAAGAACAGTTTTGTAACCTCGAACTGAGCAAGCAGCTTTGCTCACTAACTCCTTGCAATCACTCATCAAATGATTATAACGCATTGCTTAATCTTGTTCGAAGTCAGCAGATGTGGTGTTAAAGAGTAATTCTTCACCATTACTTTTGTTCGCATCTCTTGTCCACTGATGAAGAATCATGTCGTTCGGTATGTGTGAAATACTCTTAAATATGAAATATCTCAAAATGTGCCTGCATAATTCACCAGAATGAGAAAACATTTGGCAATTACATGTTATCGACCCCAGCTGACGATTGTTGACAATTTCTTTATATCTTCCACCACTTTCAGTTGCATCTGCATTATAGACTGCATAGACCTTAGTATCAGTGACACACAACTCACTGAGTTTATGAACATTATATTTCATGGAATCAACAAATTGACGTTGGAAACGTCTAAACATATCTTTTGTGTACATCTGTGCAGCATGAACTTCTAAAGATGAACCGAGTACCATATTCCTTTTCCGATGCTTTGTTATGTAGTCGGCCTTCCTCTCTTTGATAAATTGTTTTTCTATAGCCTTCTGACTCTGCACTACAAATTCTTTCATACCTGTTGAAGCATTAACGTACTCATCAAAAAAACTATTCATGCTCTCGCTTCTTCCGGTGGTAGTCATTCCCGTGGCAAAATATCTCTTTGTATATGCTGGAATCCATTTTTGTCGTACATCATACAAACTTCCAAGCCATTCATTGGTATACAATTCATAGGAACTTATCAGAATATACCAACGCTCTTCAAATTCCCCGATAGACAATGAATTATACACACAATTGTTAAAATCATTTTTGAATGATGGGTGCTCAGAATAAACATGATGCAATTTTTCAGGAAATTTATTGCGAATATGCCAAGAACACAATAAATAATAACTAGAAGGAAGAACCGTAGCAATAGCATTACTCATGGCTTTATCTTGGTTAGTGATGATGGTTGTAGGTGCCTTGTAGTCCATAGCTTCAAACCATGTCTATAATACCCAAATGAAAGTGTCCTCTGTCTCGTCTCTTAACAATGCAAATCCAAATAATATAGACTGATAATGGTGGTTGACCCCGGAAAATAGAACAAACGGCATGCCATACTTATTTGTCCGGTACGTACTATCAAATGTCACAACATCTCCGAACCGTTGATACATAAATTTTGACCGGGCGTCAACCCACAAAATACAAGCTATATGATTGTTTTCATCGGGTTTTACTCGGAAAAAAAATTTACTATCACTTCCGGATGCAAGTTTTTTCAAATAATTTACTGCAGCTTGTGCATCATTTTCATCTGCAGAATCACGCCTTAAATCTCTCACCACATTCTGAACATTTACATTAGAGAAAGTGTGCTCAAAACGTTCATCATCCTACTAGGACCAATACCAGACTTATTTAAAGTTTCAATTAATTTTCTTGCAACTGGAGTAATATTTCTGTGTGTCTCAATTAAATCTACTTTGGTGGGGGTGACTAAGTGATGATTGTGCTCTAATTGAACAGTAGAAATACGCCAATTGTCTTCTTTCTTATTGTGGACAACATATATTCTAGCTTTGCATAATGTGCGTCCTATATAGTCTCTCTGTCTACTTGTTTTATTACTACCATCTTCATCATCAAGTACACTCTTTAAAATAATTGGTGTACCGGCTTTTTTACAAATATACAACCTAGATGACACATCATTTGTATGAGCATGTTTATGACTAGTTGCAATTCTAATCTCAAACCCATTTTTACGAGCATATGATCTATAAAAATTTTTAACTTCTTCCAACGCACAAAATAATTGACCAACGTATGGAACCATTTCAGATTTATTACTTTCAACTTCACTTACAAACTCAGATGCATTTTCACCATCTAAACTTGCAACAGAATCTGAAGAAGTAGATACAAATAATTTCTTATGAATATTATAAGCCATTAAAGAAAAACTTACCTATGAATAGATTATGAAGAGTTGTCGGATCAAAACTTCAAGTTGAACTTAGGAAGTGAAAGTGACAAAATTACGAAGATGTGAAAAAAATCATTATCCGAGAGAATAAACCAAGCTGTAGGAGATGTGGGAAAGGAAGGATAAAAAGACTACTTGAAAAAAAGGATATGCTGCAAGAGAATAAAAAGGGAAGGAGACCAGCCGCTACATGTAGTAGCGGCTATTAGTGAGGACAAATATATTTACTTTTTCCATTCCCAATGTCAGCTTTTCCTTTTCATTTCCCGAATTTTTACATGAAGGTAATATTATTAATTTTTAATATTATAATTAATATTATTAAATTCATTCTTCTTATTATAATAAATATAATAATAATATTATTATTATAGTATATCATCATAATGGGGTTTTATGTAGAAGCCGCTACACAAGGTAGCGGTTTACCTTGTTTTAATATAATATTAATATAATAATAATAATAATATTAATATTAATATAATATTAACAATAATAATAATCATATTTTTAATAATAATAATTCAACTTTTTTTTATTATTATTTCACATTATTAATATAGTTTATTATTATTAATATAGTTTATTATTATTATTATTATTATTATTATAGTTTATCATCATAATAGTTAATGTCAGCTTTTCCCTTTCCCAATGTCAGCTTTTCCTTTTCATTTCCTGAATTTTTACATGAAGGCAATATTATTAATTTTTAATATTATAATTAATATTATTAATTTCATTCTTCTTATTATAATAAATATAATAATATTATTATTAATTGTATATAATATTATTATTATAGTATATCATCATAATGGGGTTTTATGTAGCTTAGTAAAGCCGCTACACAAGGTAGCGGTTTACCTTATTTTCATATAATATTAATTTAATAATAATAATATTAATATAATATTAACATTATTATTATTATTATTATTAATCCAACTTTATGAATATTATTATTATTTCGCATTATTAATATAGTTTATTATTATTTATTATTATTATTATTATTTCACATTATTAATATAGTTTATTATTATTATTATTATTATTATTATTATTATTATTATTATTATTATTATTATTATTATAATAATAGTTTATCATTATAATGGAATGGGGTATACTGTGTTGTAAAGCCGCTACACAAGGTAGCGGTTTACCTTGTTTTAATATAATATTAATTTAATAATAATAATAATTATTTACAATAGTTAATGTAGTAGAGACCGCAGTCACAAGTCATAAATGATCACCTGGGAATGAGTATATCACACAAGTCATTTATATCATCAATAGTCGTGCAATCAATTTTCATAGTTACATGTCAGACTTGGTTGTCAACAGGAATGTAAAATGGCAGTGACCCCTACATACGAAAATGTTTATCTCCTCTGGCTATTTAACTCTCTTTCTCCCTAACTCTTTTTCTCATATTGTTACTGCTTCCTTCAAATACCACCGGATTTACTTACTTTCACCTTCAACCTACTACTTACTACATTCTGCCAAACCTTTTGAAGCCATACATTCTGCCAAACCTGAGAAAATTGTAACAATTTGTAGCGGCTGTTAATTTGTAAGAATATTTTGTATTTATGTAATTTTATTATCGTCATTATTATTTTTTATTATTATATCAGTTATTATTATTATTATCATGTAATATTATTATATTATTATTATTTATGTAATATTATTATTGTAATTATTATTATTATGAGTTTTATTATTAATAATGGATTATGGTGTAATTTTAGGTCAAAGATGGACAGATGGAATTATGGACCAATTGACCAAAGTGTTCTCCATGATCAGCAAAATCACGTCTCAGATGACGTATATAATGGAAAAGAAAGGGGAAAATTATGCACGAGTCAATACACCGAACAAAAATACAATCAATGGAACTTGACAAAAGAACAAAAAAATTTTTTAGATAAAAGTGGGTTTGGAATTTTTCAATTTCGAGGGGTTATACCCCAAACTAACCTTAGTTTGATATCTGCTCTAGTGGAAAGATGGCGACCAGAGACCAATACATTTCATTTAAATGGTGGAGAAATAACAATAACGTTAGAGGATGTCCACTTTATTTTGGGGCTGCCAGTGGTGGGTAAACCCTTAACTTGTCCCCTATTTGACACCCCCTTGACTTATTTTATAGATTGTTTTGGAGATGAATTAGTTGCTGAATTTTTTAGCTCAAAAAAACGAAGTGCAATTTCATTAGTATGGTTGCACAACCATTTTAATAATTGTCCTGAGAAAGCAAGTAAGGATGTAGTAGTCAGACATACAAAGGCCTACATGTTGTGGTTGTGTGGGACAATATTATTCCCAACTAGGAATAAGAATAGTGTGCACCCAAGATATATGTCTTTTATAGCAAACGCTAAAGATTGTGTCACGTACTCTTGGGAGGCGGCATTGTTAGGATATTTGTATAGAGCTTTATACACTGCTAGTAGAAAAGGAGTTAAATATATTAATGGGTGTAACACATTATTATAAATTTGGGCCTATGAGCGTGTACATATTGGACGACCAAACCCTTGGCCACAATAAGATTTTTGGTTACCTAGGGCCTTGGCTTGGTCATATTATGGAACTCACAGTTACCCTGGGAGAAGAAAGAATCCCCATCACCATTTATCATTTTACCGAGGGGAGTTAGATGTTGAGTCTATGTGGGAAATGGTTTGGCGGCCTTACATGAAGTGGGATGATAAACTAAGTGCATTTAATTTTGAAGGGAGGCTGTTGGGATCTGGTAGGGTCCCGTTGATCCACTTTGATATTGTGGAATTTCAGATACCGGACCGTGTGATGAGACAGTTTGGGTTCATGCAAGGCATACCATCACTGGCCAGAAACCACGGGGACCTAAGGAAAGAAAAAAAAATTAAATTTATTGATATTGAGGATTGCACGGCCTTGAGACGGGAGTACATATTGTTGTGGGAGGCATACATGGATCATCTCGAAGGACAACAATGTGAAATTTCTAATTATGTGTCACAAGATGATTACATGGCCTGGTATAGAAAAATAACCCGTTGAAAAATTCATCGACCTCTACGGGGAAGGGACCTAGACAATACTTATGAGCCTCGGGCCATTTACAATCAACATCACCCTGTTCAAATGGTACACAATTATCAATTGGTTTATTTTTTTGACATTGTATTACATATTTAACAGTACATTTATTAATATTATTTATTTTTCCTGATATTTGCTTGATTTCATGTTACATGACAGGTGAAAAGTGCAAAATCATTACTAGATAAATTTGCAGCATTTACTCAGTATCCTCCCGAGTATTGTGTGGAGAAACACAATTGGGATCTCCAGTACAGTATTTACAACTTTGAAGCACGAGGGGAAAAAATACCGCAACAAGGGGGTCCCCCAGATGTATTTGGATTTCAATCCCAATTATCACAATTCAATGAAGCGGATGGGAAGCAAACTGATGATCCATTACAAGAGAGCTACATTCCCACCACACAAACATATGAGAAAAGCTCAATTCCCACCACTCAAGCCTACGAGGAGTGCTACATTTCCACCACACAGGCCTACGAGAATGTTACATTCCGACCACACAGGCCTATGAGGAGTGCTCCATTCCACCGTACCAAGACTTTATAGGTGTTTCTGACTTAATAGGAGCAGGAGAAATAATGGGTAATAGAAGTAATAATATTAATAATCAAAATTATAATAAATTTAAAATTGTTAGTACTATAAATTTTACTTGATGTTTTATAAAACTATTATTATTACTATCAGGTACAAGCAGTGGGAGCGCACATCACTTATGGACGGAAAAGGTGTCCAACAAAAAAACTAAGGGAGCACAAGATGACGTGGATAAATGAAAATCTGTTTGCAAACGACTTGATGAATTTAGATATATATCTTGTAGTACATCTGCGACAGTGGTATATGTTAGACCATCCTGCATTTCATTCATTAGCACCTGGTTAATGGCTTTTCGAGCATATCATTGACGCGTATATGATGTTACTGCGGGATAGAGAGGAGCACAATAGGTTGCTGGGAATAAAAAGGTGGACCCAATTTGGTTTTATGGAGTCATTCTTCATGCATCTTGGGCAACATTATGTGCCCCCCAGTACAGAAAATAATGCGGCTGGTTTTGCCAACCGTATGTGCACCCAGATGTGGGCCCACCTTTACACGAATGTAATTATATCTTCTTGTCGGTTTGTTGTACACGTCAGAAGCATTTTATCTTATTGTTATTCTCGGTTGACGACTGGGTAGTTACCATCCTGGACCCGCTCTTCAATGATACTAAACACATGAAGTTACAACAATTATACAAAGAATTCGTTGACGTTGCGGTATGGATAGTATTTATTATTTTACTTCAATAAATGTCAAATATATAACTAATTATTAACCCACTACTTTGTACATGAAGGTACAATTGATACCACTGTGCTTGCGCTTTGGTAATCCAATGCGTGAGTGGCCTAACGATAAACCCCAGGTGCAGGTAGCAAAGACCCAACCAAAGCAGCATAACAAGGATGATTGTGGCGTTTTACGCAAGCAGAAATCGTCATTATTTTGTTAGGCGGTGTTGATATTAAATCATGAGAATTGGTCCTTAGAAGATGTGACGGTCTTTCGATACCGAATCGCATGGGAATTATATAAAAAAGTTGCAAGATTACTTCCGGAGGTTGACATATAGAAAATATTGTAGCTTTAATCTATTAGTATAATTCTCCGCCTCTTCTTTTATTTCGTTCCAATAAAAATAAAAAAATAAGTTCTCATTCGTTCCAAAATAAATTCAACTTTAACATCATTCCCAAAATCAATTCTCAAACTTGCAATGATTAAAGAGATTAAAAAAAAAAAAATTGAAAGCCGCCAGATAAGATAATGGCTCTCTACTACATTAACTATTATTATGATAAACTATTATAATAATAATTCTCATCCGTTCTAAAACAAGTTCAACTTTAACATCATTCCCAAAATCAAGTAAGGAATTTATAATAGTTAACGGTCGAATTTTTTGCAAGAATTTATTTTGTTTTTAGTAAAGCCGCTACATATAGTAGCGGCCCTTTGTTTTTTATAACCAAAATATTATGTACAAGGAGCACATGGACGGTGGTGGACCTTCATCATGAAAACATAAGTGTAGGAATTTCAAACTTTTACATTTCTCGAAGAAAAACAAGGGAAGTCAATAATATATTTCTTAAATATAAAAATGAAAGTGGAAGACACAAATGTAGCATTTGTATTTTTAATAATATATTAATAATAATAATAAAATTAAAGTGGGATTATTATTATTTACAATATTATTATTATTAATATTATAATAATAATAATAATATTATTAATAATAATAATAATTATTATTATTATTAAAGTGTATAACTGATAATAATAATAAAAAAGTCAAATTATTATTAATATAATAATTATTTAGTAGTAGTAGTAATAATAATAATAATAATAATAATAATAATAATAATAATAATAATAATAATAATAATAATTATTATTATTATTAAAGTGTTTAACTGATAATAATAATAAAAAAGTCAGATTATTATTAATATTATAATTATTTAGTAATAATAATAATAATAATAATAATAAAGAATGGCCGCTACTTGTAGTAGCGGCTTAACTAGAAAATTATTAATCATTAATCCTTTTGCTCTTGAAAATTAATTTTAAAAAAGTTGTTGAAAACAATAACACTCAACTTTAATACTCCTTTTGCTCTTGAACACTCCTTTTGCGGCTCAAATAAAGAAAAATAAAGAATGACCGCTACTTGTAGTAGCGGCTTAAATAAAACAAAACTCTTATAAGTTAAACTTGGTGGAACTATTGCTATTATTTCTACTGTTGCAACTACTTCTACTACTAGTGCTACTACTTATATGTGTCAGCCGCTACTAGGTGTAGCGGTCATACTCCTTTTGCTCTTGAACACTCCTTTTGCGGTTTAAATAAAGAAAAATAAAGAATGACCGCTACTTGTAGTAGTGGCTTAAATAAAACAAAACTCTTATAAGTTAAACTTGTTGGAACTATTGCTATTAAAATGTTCTACTACTATTGCTACTATTTCTACTGCTGCAACTACTTCTACTACTAGTGCTACTACTTATATGTGTCAGCCGCTACTAGGTGTAGCGGTCATATTATTTTAATGTAAAATAACACTAAACCGCTACATATTGTTACAACTTGGTTGTTCTAAACAATGTTATATGGCAACCGATTCGCTATTGGATGCATCCTTATATATATATATATATATATATATATATATATATATATATATATATATATTTGGGGAGACTTATGCACTGCCCACATTTTTAATTAATTTTAAAATACTTATTGATCGCCTTAATTCCTTCCGAACCGTCAGCTTACAATCAATATTTAGCCATATATTGGTAATTAGAATCTCAGATAGATATTTTAATTTTAAGTTGGGATGTTGATAGGTCTGCGTCATGGATAAGATTTATATTGCTAATTCAAATGGATATATATATATATATATATATATATATATATATATATATATATATATATATATATATATATATATTCTTGTGATTTGGTAGCTAGGGGCTTCTAATTCACGACGACTTTGCGAGCATAGAGCTTTCATATCGTATCAAAAGTGACCATATTCCTGCAGGTAATAGAGGTCGAATGAAATGTCGTAACATGTAGGATATTTTTATAATATTATTTGATATTTTCACAATAAAAGTATCGTTATAGATGTATAGGGACAGTTTTTCACCGTAGCTATATGATCTATAGCGTGTTTTATTGTGTAAATATTATTTTCTGTTGTTGACTTATCAATTTTCTATTTAAATGTGTATATAAGAATTCAAATTACTACCATTAATATTTTCAGTCAGTCATGATATTTTGGTAGATATTATTGCAACAATAAACTAAGGATTTAACATGAGTCCTTATATTCAACGTTATCATGTCAATGTACCATTATTTCTAGTGGGATTGGTTTATTAAACAACTAATTAAATTAAGGGAAACTAAACTAATTGATTGAGGAATTGATGAATGTCAACCAATATGTCAATTAACATAGAATTTAGGGATACAAAATATTATTTTTTGAATGTTATATTAGCTTAATTTGGCGGAAGCAGGTAAGATCGTAACGTATATTACAAATTAGAAATATATATATATACTTTATTCGTTCTAAATTATAAAAAATTGTCTTGTAAAGAACCCATTAAGCTATCATACATTCACTGCGACAAGACGTTGCATGGCCCGACTGCAATTGTCTTTGGGTTAATTATATATTTTAGTACATTTTTAGAAATAATTACAATAATGGTGTATAGATAAAATAATTATAAAAATAATATACTTTTTTATATTTATTTACAATATTAGTGCAATTAGGATTCCTTAATTTAAGTAATTAGTATTAGGAATGACGTGATTCTCTCTTTTTTCTTCATCTTCTTTTTTGAAACGCGTGGTTTTCTTGCTTATTTTTCTGCGACCTTGTGATTTCTAAGCACCCTTCCTCGAGGTGTAGAAATGTGGCGGAGGGTACTTTCTTTGATTGGGTTGAATCTATCACTAAGTCATAGGATTTTAATCAAATTGATGTCTTTGCCATGGTTGCTTAGGAATTGTGGAATCAATTGAATGCTTGAGTCTGTGGTCGCAGTAAACTTGATCTAATCTGATGTGGTGGCTCGTTGCCTTCGCCTTCTACTGTAATTTTGGATTCTTTGCGTTGGGTGGTTGTAAGGGTAACCCAAGACCCATGGTAGGTAATGCGTCTTTGGCGGGTGCACCCTCCTCCCCCAAGTGGAATGGTTGAGATTGTTGTATAATGTGTTTTTACCCGGAGATAACTCGACGAAAAGAGCCGACCATAGTTCAGAATACATGGATCAATGATATTGGATGGGGGAAGAAGGAAAGATGCCCTGACCATCGATCCACTAACATTGTGAAAGGTACATTATATACATTCTCCTTGCTACTTTTGTTGGTAACCAAACCTTCATACCAAGGTAACCAATCCACACCTCCATACCAAGGTAACTAAACCTCCATACCAAGGTAACCAAACTGTCATAGTGCAGTTGGTAACCAAACCTTCATACCAAGGTAACCAAACTGTCATACCAAGGTAACCAATCCACACCTCCATACCAAGGTAACCAAACCTTCATACCAATGTAACCAAACCTCCATTCCAAGGTAACCAAACCTTCATACCAAGGTAACCAAACTATCATACCAAGGTAACTAAATCGTATATAAGGCGGTTGGTAACCAAACCTTCATACCAAGGTAACCAAACCTGGTCATACCAAGGTAACCAATCCACACCTCCATACCAAGGTAACCAAACTTTCATACCATGGTAACCAAACCTCCATACCAAGGTAACAAACCTTCATACCAAGGTAACCAATCCACACATGCAATTTTTTCATAAGATATAGTTGGTAACCAAACTTTCATACCAAGTTTACCAAACTGCGATACCAAGGTTACTAATCCACTTCCATACCTGCAGATCTCGAGAATTTCCTTTTATTACCGGAAAATGGTTGCTCCCGCCACCACTGCCCCACCATCCACCATCCACCTCCACCGTATCTGTAACCACCACCTGAGCCACCACCGCCAACTCCCCTGCCGCTGCCGCCATCACCGCCATTGCTACCTCCTCCATAGCCTGCATCACCGCCTCCGAAGCCACCACTACCACCTCCTCCGAAGCTGCCACCTCCTCCGAAGTTGCCTCCATCACCTCCTCTGAAGTACAAAATTTGTGCAGTCTTTCCTATGAAGATTTGAATTTGAATATTTGAATTTGAATTATTATTTTGAATTTGATTTTGTTTTTGTGGTTAGATTCCAGATATTTGAATTTGAATTATTAATTATGTCAGTTATTTCTCCTTTATTTTAGGTTTCCTTATTAATGTGAATTGCGTTATTTTTGTAATTATTTTGTGTATGTATTATTTTTGTAAATACTTTCTGTAAGACCCCAAATAATTAATAAATAAAATTTAATTTCCTCTAATTATTATTTTGAATAGTAAGGGTTGATTTGATTAATGTGGATAGTTATGGGTAAAATACGCAAATATTTCAAAATAAGCAAATGGTTATAAAATATTCATTGTTGTTGGGGAATATTCGTTTGGTCGTGGAATATTCTTATTTTGTTTGGGAATATTCGTCGACGACAGTAGCGATCTTTTGTGGGCCCCATGCTTAAAAGCGATTGGATGAAGAAAACGACAAATATAAGTTGTTTAAAAATAACGGCAGTAGTTATTATCAATTATATTGTTAAAATACTCGATGGTTAAAACACAAGAAGACTTTGCGGTATTGCACCAATTATTGATTCTTACGTAAGAAGACACTACTCAATAATGGTTATAGTAATTCTTATTCAAAGATTTTATTTTATTGATTTAATAATTCTTTGCGTTGATATTTTATATTGTTGTTGTTTCAATAATTGTCATTACACAAGTATTTTTCATTATCGAAACAATAATTCATATTATCCGAATAATATTATTAGATAACATTATTGGCAATGTCTAGAAAGTTCATCTCAAGGAGAGGTTTGGTCACCTAATCATGCTGCCAAAGAAGGAAAAATTCTTATTGGAAAGCCCCTTCTTTCCAAGGAATCGGTTGTCAATATTGTGATTCGTAATATTATTTGTGAATAATTAATTATTGATTCATATGATGAGGAAAATATTAATTTTATGTGGATATAGATGGAGAAAATTTTTAATGTGACAATTGTTGAAAATTAAAATTTTATCTTTTTTTCGATAAAATAATTCATTTAAATATATTATTATATTTTAATAATATAATAATAATGATATTTTTACAATGAATGTGGGATATATGAGTATATGTGGAGGAGTATTTTGTTACCAAAAATATTTAAAGCATGTTTTATGTGCTCGGTGGACCTCATTTCTTGACTAAAATTTGATTATAAAATGTAAAATTGCCCGCTTATGGATTTGGTCAATTTTCATTTGAAATTTGGAAAAACTTTCTTCGTAAAGTTGTAGAGAATTGAATTTCCTATAAAAACTCGCGAGATTCAAATTTTCCGATAAAAGGCTATTTATTATGAATTATTGAAGTTCAAGTTCAAATAATTGATTTTGGAAGTTTAAAATAATTTAAATTAGAAAAACGTTTTTGATATGTTTGGTGGGCTTGGTTGGTTGTTGAAATGAGCTGATTTCAGTTTATATAAAGTGTGCGTAGGAAAATTTTATATATATTAATATTATATTAAATTTTCTACTTTTGGTGTTCTAAGCATTTTCCTATAAATAGGGTGCTTAGGTTAGAATTGAAAATCACACCGTAAACCCAAGTTTTTCTCTCCATATTATTGAGCGTATTCTTGTGAGTATTTTGAGTATATTTTGAGTATTGCTATAAGGTGCAAGTTCAAGTCATAACTTTATATCCTGTGTTCAAATTTAAGATTGATCTTCCGAGGTAAGGGATATTTTTTTTTCGTAATGATATTATTTCTTCAATATCATTATCTTTGAAATATTGATCTGAAGTTTTTATCAAATTTGAAACTTTTGGTGTCTGAGATTCTTATTCACGATACGACCTTTATTCACGATATACTGATACTATTCACGAATATTTAAGACTATTCATCGAAAAATGAAAATTTTTCCTTTTAAATCTAAAATATCTATTGTGGATACTAGCTTTGATTGTATCCATGTTTTGATCATTCTTGAATTTTACACCACTATGATTATTTTTGAGGTATGGATAAAACAAAGTACGAATCCTTAATCCTTAATCCTTGTGTATTTTGTTTCATTGGATTCGTTTCTTTAAAAATATTTTCATCATCCTCGGTCTTAAATGATGATATTATTGAATATCTTTAATCAGTAGTGCAAAGATGAATGATTTCGATGAATATCTTTGGCCAGTAGTGCTGCAAGATGAACAGTGTTTAGATGAACATGATTAATCGATGAATATCTTTGGCTCAGTAGTGCAAAGATGAATATTTGATTCGGATATATATTGATTGATGTTACGGGGATAAAAGATAGATGATGAACTTTTAAATTCATGCTGAGAGAAGATAGTAGTTTGCATTCTCTACTTAACTCTTCTAATGAATTATTATTTCACATTGCGAATATTGATTTAAAACTTGTTGTCTATTGTATTCTATTAGATTTTTCCCGTTGAAGACTAACGATAATTTGTTGTATATTATCTTAGTCATAATATTTTTTACTGGGCTAGTTGAGCTCACCCTTTTCCTTTTTGTTCCATTTTTCTTCTCAAGAGGCGAGAATATAATGAGACGATTAGCCTGGGTATGGAATGAAGGTTCTAGAGAGAGTTGTTTAGTAGTCCTCACCATTTTGTAAAATAATGTATCAATAAATGTGATGAGGATTTATTTGAGTATAGATATTGTCTAGAAGATAATATTTGTATTCAACCTCAAAGTTTTACTGTTGTAATAATAAAGTTGTAGTTGTTTCTGTACCATGTATTGACAACTCAAAATGGGTGATGTATACCTATTTTGGAGGCGCCATGAGTTGGTATCGAGCTTAGGATATGATCTGGCGGAGATCGGGGAATAGAACTAGGAGGGAGAGACGAGTAAATCCTTCGCTAAGTGTGTCCTACCTAAGCTTATTTGTTAGTTAATGGTCAAGATATAGGGATATTATGTGATATATTGATTTCCTTAATTAACCCTTGTTTTACAAAGATTTGAGAATGTCAATCGAGAATATTAATGAGTGGAAATGAGACCGTGGAGACGCTTTGACTCACCAACGAGGAGAACGCAACAGTGGCAATGTTCCTCCTGTGAACAACACCAATTGAAGCAGATGATGAACGAGGGATGTTTGAAGCTTTTTGCGATTCATGCAAAATCGCATTTGAGGGAAACTCGTGTTCAAAATACTGAGGAGAAATGATAGCAATTCACGGGTTGTCACAATGCAAGCGGTTTAAAGAGTGGGACCACTGGGAATTTAAGGAAAGCGGATCCGATCATGGCGGAAACATGGGTCAAGCAAATTACCAAGATATTCGATGTCTTGGGATGCACGGAGAACAGAAGGTTCCATTCGCCACCTTTATGTTCCGTATGGAAGGCGATCTTGGTGGGAGTCGTGAAGCGTACCCATCCACCATGACTCAAAGATGTCTTGGGAGACGTTTCAGAAACTATTTAATGACAAATACTTTCCCGAAAGTGTTAGGCTATATGAAGGAAGTGGAGTTCATCGATTAGAAGCGAACAACATGACGGTGTCTCAAAGACGAGGCAAAGTTTGCAGAGTTATCGAGTTTGCACCTCATTTGGTGGAGAATGAGGAACGATGACGCGGATGTTTCGAGAGGTTTGAAACCCAGATCTGACAATATCTCATTTCTCATAAATTTTTCTCTATTCAGATGTTGTAAAGCAGGCTCAATTATTAGAGCGAGATAACGAGTACGGTCAACCGAGGGACCACAATCAGGATCATACCGGAGATAACAGTCAACAAAACAATGATAACCAGTGGAGAATGAAAAAGACGGACAAAAATGGTAACCACTCTGATGGTAACCACTCTGGTGGTAATCATGGCCATGAAAATAGAAGAAGCGAGTCAGGAGGAGATTTTAAAAAGAGGAGATTTAACAACGACCATGTGAAGACGAGCAGTCTTGCAAAGAATCGGTTCTAAGGAGGAGAACGACCACCGATCGTATGCTACAAATGCGGAAAAGAGGACATATCGGTCAAAGCGCCCACAACAGATTCAAGGTATGCTATAATTGTGGAAAGGAAGGACATATCGCTTTCGAGATTTTTTACGGAAGCGAAACCTAGTTCGATTGGGGATGGTGACTCAAAAGATCATCCCGTAAAAGTCAAAGTCAATCGGTTCTCGAAAGAAGCGTTTGTTGTGGATCGGTCAAAATGCGAGAACCCAAATGAGGTGATCACGGGTAAGCTATTTATAAATTCTTGCGAAGTTTATACCTTACTTGACACGGTGCTACCCATTCATTTATCTCTCCTACTTGTGCTCAACGCTTAAACTTGACTCGGAAAAATTAGACTTTGACTATCCGTGGAAACTCCATTAGAGAAACTTTCATCACATCCATCGTTTATAAATCTTGTTTGATTCAAGTTGGAACCATCACCTTACTGTTGACCTTATCTCTTTAAAGATACTTGCTTTTGATGTGATTTTAGGGATTGATTGGTTAACTACTCATCATGCCAAAATTGATTATTTTCGTAAGGTTGTTAGTTTTCATATTCCTAACCAACCCTGTTGTATTTAATTCAAACAACTAAACCATTAAAATCAATCACCGTCATATCTAATCATAAAGCTATTCGCTTATTGAAAAATGGATGTCAAGCTTTCTTAGCCCATGTTATGGATTTGAATAAAGACACGCCAAATTTGAATAATATTCTGTTGTTATTGACTTTCCGACGATTTTCAAGAACTTCCTTGGCCTACCCCCGTAACGTGAAGTTGAATTCTTTATTGATCTTGAACTCGTACAAAGCCCATTTCTAAAACCCCATATCGAATGGCTCTATTGAACTTCAGAGTTAAAGGTCCAACTATAGGAGTTGTTGGACATCGGTTTCATTCGCCCTAGTACATCTCCTTGGGGTGCTCCCTGCTTTTACTCGTAAAGAAGAAAGACGGGAGTATGCGATTTTGTATTGACTATCGGGAATTGAACCATGTCACCATCAAGAATAGGTATCCTCTACCTCGTATTGATGACCTGTTTGACCGATTGCAAGGACACAATTCTTTTTAAAGATCGATCTTCGTTCGATATCATCACCAAGATTAGGCGAGGATATTCCAAAGGCGCCTTAATCCCTAAGACGGGCATTATGAATTCTTAGTCATGTCTTTCGGATTGACTAATGCTCCCTGTGGCTTTCATGGATATGATGAACCGAGTATTCAAGGAATATTTGGATCGGTTCGTTGTTGTTTTTATTGATGACATCCTCATATATTCCAAAAGTCGTGAAGATCATCGGCACCATTTGAAAGTCGGTACTCCAAAGGCTTCGTGAAAACAAACTATATGCCAAATTGAAGAAATGCGAGTTCGCTCGAGGAAGTAGCATTCCTTGGGCACGATGGTATCGAAACATGGAGTATCTGTTGATCCGTGAAGATTCAAGCAATACAAAGTTGGGAGCAATCAAGTCGGTGGACCAAGACGTAGCTTTCGGGCGGGCTTTTGGTTATTATCGAAGATTCGTGGAAGGATTTTCTCGAATCGCTACTCCATTAACTCGGTGACTTGAAAGATATAAAATTCGTATGGAGAGAGGAATGCGAGAAGAGTTTCCAAGAGCTCAAGAGGAGACTCATTTCAAAGACTGTTCTAACAATACCATCCGCACGGATGGATTTGTTATCTACAAATGATGCTCGTGCAAAGGGTTAGGATGTGTTCTCATGCAACGTGGGAAAGTCATAGCTTTATGCCTCGCGATAACTTAAAGAGTATGAGAGGAATTATCCTACTCATGATCTAGAGTTAGCAGTGATCGTTTTGCGCTTAAAGATATGGAGGCACTATCTATATGGGGAGAAAGTGGAGATATATTCGCACCATAAAAGCCTTAAATATTTCTTCACTCAAAAGAACTCAACATGCGGCAAGAACGACGCGTTGGCTCGAGCTATTGAAAGACTACGACCACACTATTCAATACCATCCTCGAAAAGCTTAACGTGGTAGTGGTACGCGTTGAGTAGAAGATCATATGCGGGAATGAGAGTGCGATGATGTCGAGTATACGACGTAGAGCCAACTTTAATAGAAAAAGTTAAGGTTGCTTTCAAGCCACCGGCCGGAAATGATGCGTATGTAAGAAGAAAATACAAGAAGGTGCTATTCCTAAGTGAGAATTGATGAAGAAGGAATACTTTGAGTCCACCTGCACTTTGTGTTCTAACGACTCGATTTGAAGTACAAGATTATGATGGAGGCACACAATACACCATTTGCAATCCATCTCGAAGTACTAAAATGTATCGTGATCTTGACATACATTTTGGTGGAACAATATAAAAAGAGAGATTGCAAAGTTTATCTCGATGTGTTTAACTTGTCAACGTGTAAAGGCGGAGCATCTAGTACCTAAGGGTCCGTTGCAACCACTTGAGATTCCAAAATGGAAGTTGGAACACATTACCATGGATTTCGTTACGGGTCTTCCTACGGTTTCTCAAGGCATCAATGTCATTTGGGTTATTGTTGATAGATTAACCAAGTCCGCTTTCATTTCTTGCCGACACGGAGACTTATTCCTTGAACGTCTTGCTAGTATATATATAAATGAGATTGTGAGGTTGCATGGCATGCCAAGATCCATAGTTTGGATCGTGACCCAAGATTCACTTCAAGATTTTGGGTTAGCTTTGCAAAAAGCTATATAGCACTAAATTTACGATTGATTCGGCATACCATCCTCAAAGCGAGACGGACAATCGAGAGGACTATTCAAACTCTTGAAGATTTATTAAGACTCTGTGTCCTAGACTTCAAGGCGATTGGGATAAGTATTTACCATTGGTGGAATTCTCCTACAACAACAGTTATCAGACAAGTATAGGTGTGGCTCCATTCGAAGCATTATATGGACGAAAATGTTGCTCTCCAGTATGTTGGGACGAGGTGGGTGAAGCAACATTGTTGGGACCCGAGTTGGTACGTATGACTACGGAAAAGATCCAAATGATTCGACAACGTATACAAACGGCACAGGATCGACAAAAAAGTTATGCAGATCTTCATCAAAAAGACGTGGAATTTAGTATTGGGGATCACGTATTGTTGCGTGTAGCTCCATGGAAAGGAGTTACAAGATTTGGGAAATGAGGAAAGCTCAATCCACGATATATTGGTCCATTTCAGATTCTTGACCGAGTAGGAAATGTAGCCTATAGACTCGCGTTACCTCCGAGTATGTCTCGTGTTCATAATGTGTTTCACATATCTGTACTTCGTAAATATGTGAAAGACCCGAACCACGTTATTGAGTTAGAACCGGACGGACGAGATAATCAAGACTTAACGTATGAGGAGGTACTGTCAAGATCTTGGATAAGAAGGAGCGATCCCTACGATAAAGGTCATACCATAAGTTAAAGGTTTGTGGAGGAATCATGCTATAGAGGAAATGACCTGGGAATTAGAAACGGAAATGAAAGCAAGGTATCCTCATCTTTTGAAACACCGAGTACGCACGTCAATTTCGAGGACGAAATTTCACAAGAAGGGAGGTTGTAAGACCCCAAATAATTAATAAATGAAATTTAATTTCCTCTAATTATTATTTTGAATAGTAAGGGTTGATTTGATTAATGTGGATAGTTACGGGTAAAATACGCAAATATTTCAAAACAAGCAAATGGTTATAAAATATTCATTGTTGTTTGGGAATATTCGTTTGGTCGTGGAATATTCTTTTCATTGTTTGGGAATATTTAAATACTGACATGGCAGATCTTTTGTGGGCCCCATAACGGAAAGTGATTGGATGAAGAAAACGACAAATATAAGTTGTTTAAAAATAATGGTGTAGTTATTACCGTTAATACTGTTAAAATACTCGATGGTTAAAACACAAGAAGATATGGTATTGCACCAATTATTGATTCTTACGTGAAGAAGACACTACTCAATAATGGTTACGGTAATTCTTGCTCAAAGATTTTATTTTATTGATTTAATAATTCTTTGCGTTGATATTTTATATTCATTGTTGTTTCAATAATTGTCATTACACAATATTTTTCATTATCGAAGCAATAATTCATATTATCTGAATAATATTATTAGATAACATTATTGGCAATGTCTAAAAAGTTCATCTAAAGAGAGGTTTGGTCACCTAATCAAGCGCCAAGTAAGAGAAATTCTTATCGAAAGCCCCTTCTTCCTGTAGGAGCGCTTAGTCATCAATATTGTGATTCTCAGTAATATTATTTGTGAATAATTAATTATTGATTCATATGATGAGGAAAATATTGATTTTATGTGGATATAGATGGAGAAAAATTTTAATGTGACAATTGTTGAAAATTAAAATTTTATCTTTTTTCGATAAAATAATTATTTAAATATATTATTATATTTTAATAATATAATAATAATGATATTTTTACGATGAATGTGGGATATATGAGTATATGTGGAGGAGTATTTTTGTTACCAAAAATATTTAAAGCATGTTTTATGTGTCGGTGGACCCCATTTCTTGACTGAAATTTGATTATAGCCTGTAAAATCGCTCGTTTGTAGATTTCGATCAATTTCTGTTTGGAATTTAGAAAAACTTTCTTCTGTAAAGTTGTAGAGAATTGAATTTCCTATAAAAACTTGCAAGATTTGAATTTTCTGATAAAAGGGCTATTTATTATGAATTATTGAAGTTCCGAAGCTCCGAAATAATTGATTTTTGGAAGTTTAAAATAATTTAAATTAGAAAAACGTTTTTGATATGTTTGGTGGGCTTGGTTGGTTGTTGAAATGAGCTGATTTCAGTTTATAAGAGTGTGCGTAGGAAAAATTATATATATATTAATATTATATTAAATTTTCTACTTTGGTGTTCTAAGCATTTTCCTATAAATAGGTGCTTAGGTTAGAATTGAAAATCACACCGTAAATCAAGTTTTTCTCTCTATATTATCGAGTTTATATTCTTGTGAGTATTTTGAGTATTGCTATACGGTGCAAGTTCAAGTCATAGCTTTATATCCTGTTTCAAATTTGTAAGATCGATCTTCCGAGGTAAAGGATATTTTTTTTCAGTAATGATATTATTTCTTCAATATCATTATCTTTGAAATATTGATCCAAGTTTTTATCAAATTTGGAACTTTTGGTGTCTGAGTTCTTATTCACGATACGACATTATTCACGATATCATACATTATTCACGAATCACGGACTTTATTCATCGAAAAATGAAAATTTTCCCTTTTCGTCTAAAATATCTATTGTGGATACTAGCTTTGATTGTATCCATGTTTTGATCATTCTTGAATTTTACACCACTATGATTATTTTTGAGGTATGGATAAAATAAAGTACGAATCCTTAATCCTTAATCCTTGTCATTTTGTTTCATTGGATTCGTTTCTTTAAAAATATTTTACATCATCCTCAGTCTTAAATGATGATATTATTGAATATCTTTGGTCTGTAGTGCAAAGATGAATGATTTCTGATGAATATCTTTGGCCCGTAGTGCAAAGATGAACAGGTGTTTAGATGAACATGACTAATCGATGAATATCTTTTGGCTGTAGTGCAAAGATGAATATTTGATTCCAGATATATATTGATTGATGTTACAGGGATAAAAGATAGACGATGAACTTTTAAATTTATATATATATATATATATGTATATATATTCTTGTGATTTGGTAGCTAGGGGCTTCTAATTCACGCATTTACGACTTTCATGGCATAGAGCTTTCATATCGTATCAAAAGTGACCATATTCCTCGCAGTAATAGAGGTCGAATGAAATGTCGTAACATGTAGGATTTTTTTTACAATATTATTTGATATTTTCACAATAAAAGTATCGTTATAGATGTATAGGGACTGTTTTTCACCGTAGCTATATGATCTATAGCGTGTTTTATTGTGTAAATATTATTTTCGTTGTTGACTTATCAATTTTCTATTTAAATGTGTATATAAGAATTCAAATTACTACCATTAATATTTTCAATACCATGATATTTTGGTAGATATTATTGCAACAATAAACCAAGGATTTAACATGAGTCCTTATATTCAACGTTATCATGTCAATGTACCATTATTTCTAGTGGGATTGGTTTATTAAACAACTAATTAAATTAAGGGAAACTAAACTAATTAATTGAGGAATTGATGAATGTCAACCAATATGTCAATTAACATAGAATTTAGGGATACAAAATATTATTTTTGAATGTTATATTAGCTTAATTTGGTGAAGCGAGTAAAAGATCGTAACGTATATTACAAATTAGAAAAATATATATATACTTTATTCGTTCTAAATTATAAAAAATTGTCTTGTAAAGAACCCATTAAGCTATCATACATTCACTGCGACAAGACGTTGCATGGCCCGACTGCAATTGTCTTTGGGTTAATTATATATTTTAGTACATTTTTAGAAATAATTACAATAATGGTGTATAGATAAAATAATTATAAAAATAATATACTTTTTTATATTTATTTACAATATTAGTGCAATTAGGATTCCTTAATTTAAGTAATTAGTATTAGGAATGACGTGATTCTCTCTTTTTTCTTCATCTTCTTTTTTGAAACGCGTGGTTTTCTTGCTTATTTTTCTGCGACCTTGTGATTTCTAAGCACCCTTGCTCTCAGGTGTAGAAATGTGGCAGAGGGTACTTTCTTTGATTGGGTTGAATCTATCACTAAGTCATAGGATTTTAATCAAATTGATGTGCTGCCATGGTTGCTTAGGAATTGTGGAATCAATTGAATGCTTGAAAGACAGGTCGCAGTAAACTTGATCTAACGGATGTGGTGGCTCGTTGCCTTCGTCTTTCTGTAATTTTGGATTTCTTTGCAGGTGGGTGGTTGTAAGGGTAACCCAAGACCCATGGTAGGTACGCGTCTTTGGTCGGTGCACCCTCCTCCCCCCAAGTGGAATGGTTGAGATTGTTGTATAATGTGTTTTACCCGGAGATAACTTGACGAAAGAGCCAATACCATAGTTCGTAATACATGGATCAATGATATTGATGGGGAAGAAGGAAAGATGCCCCGACCATCGATCCACTAACATTGTGAAAGGTACATTATATACATTCTCCTTGCTACTTTTGTTGGTAACCAAACCTTCATACCAAGGTAACCAATCCACACCTCCATACCAAGGTAACTAAACCTCCATACCAAGGTAACCAAACTGTCATAGTGCAGTTGGTAACCAAACCTTCATACCAAGGTAACCAAACTGTCATACCAAGGTAACCAATCCACACCTCCATACCAAGGTAACCAAACCTTCATACCAATGTAACCAAACCTCCATTCCAAGGTAACCAAACCTTCATACCAAGGTAACCAAACTATCATACCAAGGTAACCAAACTGTCATAGTGCAGTTGGTAACCAAACCTTCATACCAAGGTAACCAAACTGTCATACCAAGGTAACCAATCCACACCTCCATACCAAGGTAACCAAACTTTCATACCATGGTAACCAAACCTCCATACCAAGGTAACCAAACCTTCATACCAAGGTAACCAATCCACACATGCAATTTTTTCATAGTATAGTTGGTAACCAAACTTTCATACCAAGTTTACCAAACCTGCATACCAAGGTTACCAATCCACCTCCATACCTGCAGTATCTCGAGAATTTCCTTTTATTACCGGAAAATGGTTGCTCCCGCCACCACTGCCCCACCATCCACCATCCACCTCCACCAGATTCAGAATCACCACCGAGCCACCACCGCTTAACTCCCTGCCACGCCGCCATCACCGCCATTGCTACCTCCTCCATAGCCTGCATCACCGCCTCCGAAGCCACCACTACCACCTCCTCCGAAGCTGCCACCTCCTCCGAAGTTGCCTCCATCACCTCCTCTGAAGTACAAAATTTGTGCAGTCTTTCCTATGAAGATTTGAATTTGAATATTTGAATTTGAATTATTATTTTGAATTTGATTTTGTTTTTGTGGTTAGATTCCAGATATTTGAATTTGAATTATTAATTATGTCAGTTATTTCTCCTTTATTTTAGGTTTCCTTATTAATGTGAATTGCGTTATTTTTGTAATTATTTTGTGTATGTATTATTTTTGTAAATACTTTCTGTAAGACCCCAAATAATTAATAAATAAAATTTAATTTCCTCTAATTATTATTTTGAATAGTAAGGGTTGATTTGATTAATGTGGATAGTTATGGGTAAAATACGCAAATATTTCAAAATAAGCAAATGGTTATAAAATATTCATTGTTGTTGGGGAATATTCGTTTGGTCGTGGAATATTCTTGCTGTCGGGGAATATTCGTACGACGGCGCAGTCTTTTGTGGGCCCCATAACGAAAAGCGATTGGATGAAGAAAACGACAAATATAAGTTGTTTAAAAATAACGGCGTAGTTATTACTGTTAATACTGTTAAAATACTCGATGGTTAAAACACAGTAGCACACGGTATTGCACCAATTATTGATTCTTACGTAAGAAGACACTACTCAATAATGGTTATAGTAATTACTGTTCAGTATTTTATTTTATTGATTTAATAATTGCTGCGTTGATATTTTATATTGCTGTTGTTTCAATAATTGTCATTACACAGTATTTTTCATTATCGAAGCAATAATTCATATTATCTGAATAATATTATTAGATAACATTATTGGCAATGTCTAGAAAGTTCTGTCTAAGGAGAGGTTTGGTCACCTAATTGCGCGCCAGTAAGGAAAAATTCTTATTGGAAAGCCCCCTCTTTCCTAGGAACTGTCTGGTTGTCAATATTGTGATTCTGTAATATTATTTGTGAATAATTAATTATTGATTCATATGATGAGGAAAATATTAATTTTATGTGGATATAGATGGAGAAAATTTTTAATGTGACAATTGTTGAAAATTAAAATTTTATCTTTTTTCGATAAAATAATTCATTTAAATATATTATTATATTTTAATAATATAATAATAATGATATTTTTACGATGAATGTGGGATATATGAGTATATGTGGAGGAGTATTTTTGTTACCAAAAATATTTAAAGCATGTTTTATGTGTTTCAATGGACCCCATTTTCGACTAAAATTTGATTATAGCATGTAAAATTTCCCTGCTTATGGATTTTGGTCAATTTCTGTTTGAAATTTGGAAAACTTTCTTCCGTAAAGTTGTAGAGAATTGAATTTCCTATAAAAACTCATGAGATTCGAATTTTCTCGATAAAAGGGCTATTTATTATGAATTATTGAAGTTCAAATAATTGATTTTTGGAAGTTTAAAATAATTTAAATTAGAAAAACGTTTTGATATGTTTGGTGGGCTTGGTTGGTTGTTGAAATGAGCTGATTTCAGGTTTATAAGAGTGTCGTGAGGGAAAATTTTTATATATATTAATATTATATTAAATTTTCTACTTTGGTGTTCTAAGCATTTTCCTATAAATAGGTGCTTAGGTTAGAATTGAAAATCACACCGTAAAATCAAGTTTTTTTCTCTCCATATTATTGAGCGTATTCTTGTGAGTATTTTGAGTATATTTTGAGTATTGCTATAAGGTGCAAGTTCAAGTCATAGCTTTATATCCTGTTTCAAAATTTAAATCTCGATCTTCCGAGGTAAGTGGATATTTTTTTTTTTTCAGTAATGATATTATTTCTTCAATATCATTATGCTAAAATATTGATCTCAAGTTTTATCAAATTTGAAACTTTTGGTGTTTGAGTTACTATTCACGACGATACTACATTATTCACGATATCTGATACTATTCACGAATCACTTAAGACTATTCATCGAAAAATGAAAATTTTTCCTTTTAAATCTAAAATATCTATGTGGATACTAGCTTTGATTGTATCCATGTTTTGATCATTCTTGAATTTTACACCACTATGATTATTTTTGAGGTATGGATAAAACAAAGTACTAATCCTTAATCCTTAATCCTTGTCATTTTGTTTCATTGGATTCGTTTCTTTAAAATATTTGTCATCATCCTCGCCTCTTAAATGATGATATTATTGAATATCTTTGGTCCGTAGTGCAAAGATGAATGATTTTCGATGAATATCTTTGGCCCGTAGTGCAAAAGATGAGCAGTGTTTAGATGAACACATGATTAATCGATGAATATCTTTGGCCCGTGAGTGTAAAAGATGAATATTTGATTCAGATATATATTGATTGATGTTCTGAGGGATAAAAGATAGACGATGAACTTTTAAATTCATATGAGAGAAGATAGTAGTTTGCATTCTCTACTTAACTCTTCTAATGAATTATTATTTCATTCGCGAATATTGATTTAAAACTTGTTGTCTATTGTATTCTATTAGATTTTTTCCTGTTGAAGACTAACGATAATTTATTGTATATTATCTTAGTCATAATATTCTTTCTTTGGGCTAGTTGAGCTCACCCTTTTCCTTTTTGTTCCATTTTTTCTTCTCAGAGGCGAGAATATAAGCGAGATTTAGCCTGGGTATGGAATGAAGGTTCTAGAGAGAGTTGTTTAGTAGTCCTCACCATTTTTGTAAAATAATGTATCAATAAATGTGATGAGGATTTATTTGAATATAGATATTGTCTAGAAGATATACAGTTTTACTGTTGTAATAATAAAGTTGTAGTTGTTTCTGTACCATATATTGACAACTCAGAATGGGTGATGTATACCTATTTTGGGGGCGTCACACTTTCTAATTGTTGTATATTAGTGTTAAGGACCCAATTAAGTTTTGTTGGTCCAAAATAATAGTTGTTCAAGACTGATAAAAAGCGGAATTGGGCTTTACCTAATATATATATATATATATATATATATATATATATATATATATATATATATATATATAGCCCGATTCTCTCCAGCGAATCGGTTATAGCGACAATTTTTTCTGTCGCTATAGCATAAAAATAGATTTTCTATGCTATAGCCGATTCGTTCTTAATTCGCTCTTTCCAGTTCGTTGGAGAAGCGGATTATATATATATATATATATATATATATATATATATAGAGAGAGAGAGAGAGAGAGCAAGGATCAAGAGCATTCCTCTTAAATAACATTCATTCTTAAATAACACTCATTTATTAAAACTCCATCGTTTTGGAGTCTTTTTTAAAAAACAAGTGGGGCCGTGGGTGACATTTTTATAAATAAAAGGAAAGCAAGTGGGACCACTCTCTTTTAAAAGACTCCAAAATGACGTAGTTTTAATAAAAAGAGTGTTATTTAAGGAGGAATGATATTTAAGGAGAATGCTATTGATCCTTGCTCTCTCTCTCTCTCTCTATATATATATATATATAGAGAGAGAGAGAGAGAGCGGATCTAAAGCATACCTCTTAAATAGCATACCTCTATTAAATAGCATATCTTTATTAAAACTACGTCGTTTTGGTGATTCTTTTAAAAAATAAAATAATATTAAAATAGAGTGATTCAACTTGCTTTCCTTTTATTTACAAAAATGTCACCAGTGGCCCCACTTGTTTTTAAAAGAATCATCAAAACGACATAGTTTTAATAAAGATATGTTATTTAAGAGATGTATGTTATTTAAAAGATATACTTTAAATCCGTTTTATATACATATTTTTTGACAAATTATTAAAACACAAAAAACAACTTAAATAAGTGGATTTAAATCCAATTTTTTTGCCTATTTATTCATGATATGTTCGGTTGTAAGCGTTTAGAGTGCTTGTAGTGATAACGTTTAGTGCGTTTGGAGGTCCAAATACACCGCATCACTTTTGGAGCGTTGTGTTTAGACTCCAAATACAGTATTTATGAGTTAAATAATAACTCATAAAATCTCAATTGCGTTCGGAAACTCCAACCGAATGTTTTGTCTCCATTTCTGACAGTATACCAAAACAATCTTAATGTAAAAAAAGTTGCCGAAAATGACATATTACATATACGCATATTATACAGTCTTTGAATTGGTCCGTCCTACATTTAATTATTATTATTATTTCATTGTTTCTTTTTTCTCATTATTATAAGAAGAATTATTTCTTAATTTCACACCATCTATTAAAGTTCTTTGGGGTCTTTTTCTTTCATTTTTAACAAGAGGGATTTTAACTACATACTTACCAATTTTTAATTTCAATATCAAATTATTTTTATACAAGTGTTCTAACTTGGGTCAGGATAGAAAATTTTGATATAATTGTTGTTTGATAAGTCTTATTTCTAAAATTTACTATTAAAGATATATTTTTATACGATGAATATTCTTAAAAAATGACTTTCTATGTTATAGCATAAAAAACTGACTTTCTATGTTATAGCCATTGTTTTAGTTCATTTCCTTCCATTTCATTTGGAGAATCAGATGTATATATATATATATATATATATATATATATATATATATATATATATATATATATATATATATAGAGAGAGAGAGAGAGAGAGAGAGAACGGATGTAAGACCCCATCTTTTTATAAATAAAAATTTAATTTTCTCTATTTATTATTTTGAAATAGTAAGGGTTGATTTGATTAATGTGGTTAGTTATGGATAAAATGCGCAAATATCTTAAATAAGCAAGTGATTATAAAATATTCATTGTTGTCGGGGAATATTCGTTTGGTCGTAGAATATTCTTCTTGTTGGAGAATATTAAATGCGATTTGGTAGCGATTTTGTGTGAGTCCCATAACCAAAGCGATTATCGGATGAAGAAACGACAAGTATGAATTTTTATAAATAACGGCGTAGTTGTTATCGTTAACACTGTTGGAATACCCGGTGGTTAAAACACAGTAATACGTGGTAGCACACGGTATTGCACCAATTATTGATTCTTATGTAAGAAGGCACTACTCAATAATTGTTACAGTAATTATTGTTCAATATTTTATTCAATAATTACTGCGTTAATATTTTATATTATTGTTGTTTTAATAATTGTCACTGCACAGTATTTTTCATTATCAGATTAATAATTTATATTATTTTAATAATATTATTAGATAACATTATTGGCAATGTCTAGAAAGTTCTGTCAAGGAGAGGTTAGGTAATTGCGCGTCAATAAGGAAAAATCCTTACCTAAGGCCCCCCTCTTTCCAGGAACAACTCGATTATCAAGATTGTGATTCTGTAATATTATTTGTGAATAATTAATTATTGATTTTTATGATAAGAAAAAATATTCATTTTATGTGGATATAGATGGGGAAAATTTTTAAAGTGACAATTATTAAAATTGATATTTTATCTTTTCTGATAAAATAATATATTATTATATTATAATAATATAATAATGGTGATATTTTTACAGTGAGGGTGTGATATATGAATAAATGAGGAGGAGTATTTTTGTTATAATAAATGTTTAAAACATGTTTTTCATGTTGATGGACCCCATTTTTGGACTAAAATTTGATTATAGCCTGTAAAATCGTCTGTATGTGGATTTCGGTCAATTTCTGTTTGGAATTTGGAAAAACTTAAACTTACAAAGTTGTAGAGAATTGAATTTCCTATGGAATGGACATAAGATTCGAATTTTTCTTATAAAAGGGCTATTTTTTATGAATTATTGAAGTTCCAAAATAATTGATTTTTGAAGTTTTAATTATTTTTTTTAAGAAAAATATTTTTTTCATTATGGTGGGCCCCACATGTGTGGTAAATGAGCTGATTTCTGATTTTCTAAGGTGGGCTTGAAATTTTTTATAATATATTAATATTTTATTAAATTTTCTGCTTTGGTGTTCTAAGCATTTTCCTATAAATAGGGTGCTTAGGTTAGAATTGAAAATCACACCAGAAATTGGAGTTTTCTCTCTCTATATTATCGAGCGTATTCTTGTGAGTATTTTGATACTTTGAGTGTTGCTATAAAGGCAAGTTCCCTTCAAAGACTATATCCCCAGTATCCTAGTCAAGATTGTGTCTTTTAAGGTAAGGAATGTTATTTTCTTTTATAAATGATATTATTCTTTCAATATCATTATGCCGGAATATCAGTAAGATTTTTCTTGTGAAATTCTTATTTTTTTGTGTCGGGGTTACTATTCACGTATACATTACTATTCACGTATACGACACTATTCACAGAAAAATTAAAATTTTCTTTTCTTTGTTCAAATTATTTATTATGATACTAGCTTTGATTGGATCCATGTTTTGATCTTCATTCTTGAATTTTGCCCCATAATGGTTTATTATGGAGTATTTTTGAACTTGGACAAACTAAAGTACGAATCCTTAATCCTTATCCTTTTGTTTCACTGGATTCGTTTCTTTAAAAAAAAAAAAATTCATCATCCTTAGTCCTAAATGACGATGTTACTGAATATCTTTGGCATGTAGTGCAAAGATGAACGATTACATAATGAATATCTTTGGCCTGTAGTGCAAAGATGAACAGGTGTTGAGATGAACATGACCAACTGCGAATATGATTGATTATTTTGGTCGTATTACAGATATGAATATTTGATTCAAGATATATATTGATTGATGTTACAGGGATAAAATATTGATGATGGACTTTAAAATCATAGAAGATAGTAAATTTCATTATCTACTTAACTCTTCTAATGATTTGTTATTTTCGCTACGAATATTGATCTAAAACTTGTTGTCTATTATATTCTATCAGATTTTTCCCTGTTGAGGACTAACGATAATTTATTCTATATTATCTTAGTCATAATATTCTTTACTGGGCTAGTTGAGCTCACCTTTTTCCTTGTTGTTCCATTTTTCTTCTCAAGAGGCGAGAATGTAGCGGGTACTAGCCGGGGTATGGAGTGAAGGTTCTAGAAAGTTATTTAGCGGTCCTCACTATTTTTGTAAAATAAAGTTTCAATAATTGTAATGAGGACTTATTTGAGTGTGGATATTATCTAAAAGACAATATTCGTACTTAAACTCACAGTTTATGCGTTGTCGTATTTTGCAGTCCTCAGAATGGGTGATGTATACCTATTTTGGGGGCGTCACAACGGATCTAAAGCATAACTCTTAAATAGCACACCTCTCTTAAATAACATATCTTTATTAAAACTACGTCGTTTTGGTGATTCTTTTAAAAAATAAAATAATATTAAAATAGAGCGGTTCAACTTGCTTTCCTTTTATTTATAAAAACGTCACCCGTGGCCCAACTTGTTTTTAAAAGAATAATCAAAACGACATAGTTTTAATAAATTTATGTTATTTAAGAGAGGTATGTGTTACAGACAATCGACAACAGAAGATTGATCAAGGATTTATGAGTCCACACAGTGAGCAAGAGAACATGAACCATGAGGCTAGTGGGGCACAAGACAATGGACATTAGATAAGTAAACGGTCTAATATGCAACTAGAGCACACTGAAGTAGGAGTAGAGCAACCAAAGCACACTGAAGTAGGAGTAGAGGAGTATACAATAGTTGAGATGGAGGAAATAGCAACATTAAATTAGCTAAGAAAGTCAATGAGAATGACTAGAGAACCCACGTGGATGAGCAACTATATCAAGGGCAAAAAGGGAAAAGGCAGAGCTAGGAAATGATCCAAGGGTCCTCTTTTTGCATTACCATTCCAGCTGTAGGGTGGATATTTATTCTATTTATTAGATGTTTTTTGTCATGAGTTACATACATATATGCTCTGGTAAAATAATATGAAGGATATAATGAATTAAAATCTTATCCCTATCTCTTTTTTTTCTCTCTCCCTATTCTTCTTTTCCAAGTTTTTCCTTTGAAGCTTGTTTGCAGGCTTCACTGGTGCTTTCATTGAGAGCAGTACCATGGCTGACCCAAATAGAATAGAATAACTATTTGATCAATTTGCCCAAAATTTTATGCAACAGTTTAGACAAACTATGTCTGCTGTGTTGCAGGAACAACGAGATACCCTACCAAATAGACCAGATGTAACTCTATCAGATCTAACCCTTATCACCAAAATTCACGAATTCCATCCCAAAACCAAAATTGATTTTCCCAGGTTCGAAAGCGGTGATCCAACAGAATGGCTATACAAAGTCAACGAGTACTTTGAATATTATAAAACTTTTGAAGATAACAAGCTATCCATAGTAGCATTACACCTTGATGGGGCTGCCTCAAGTTGGTTTCAGTGGCTAGAAACCAATCACCAAATACGATCATGGCATGAATTCACTTTCCAGATGCACATCAGATTTGGGCCCTCCCCATATGAGGACCCAAACACACAACTCTCTAAAATTTGTCAAACTGGCTCTATAGTTGAATATGAAGCCCAATTTTAGAAGATTTCCAACAAAATCCTAGGTCTACCAGAGTCATATCTCAAAGGGTGTTACATCGGAGGCTTAAGGTGGGACATTCAATGTGAGGTAATTAGTGCTCAACCTTATAATTTACAACATACCATTGGGTTATCTAAACTGTATGAAGGGAAGGTTGGTTTTGGTAGACACACTAATTTCCAATCAAGGATGCACTATAACACTTCCATTTTGGGACCTAGACCCACTCCCATGCTTAATTCTAAACCAAGTTATAAACAAGCCCTGGTCCCTTATTGTGACGCCCCCAAAATAGGTCCACACGACCCATTCTGAGTCGCCAGATATCACACTATAAAAATCAAATACAAACTTCATTTATATAATCTGTTGAAGCGTAAAGACAGAATAATCGACCACGCTTAAACCGTGAGTTTTAATACAAATTTATGTAACTCTCATGGTGCCTCGACCACAACCTTACAATGGTACTTTACATAAAAATACGTATCAAAAACTATTTTAGAAATTAAAATCTTTGGGAAGTGCTCAAGGAAACCTTCGTACATGGGAGGCCATGCGTCTCAGGTTATGATAGATATCATATGTCCACGTAATTATCCTTGGTTGACCTAATAGACCCCCAAAGAAAAATGAGAAGATTACTATCATGTTCTTTCCAATGGTGAGTCTTCTCTTGAAATATAACTATCTGCCTTTGTCGCAATTGAAAATTATATTTCAACCAAACTCCAAGATCATATAGGTAGTAGTTTCGTAGATATACTCTCAAAGAATTGGATGTGCACAACCCTATCTTATGATAACACGAGGTTGTATGTCATTAGACATCTTGTATGATAGTGGCAAAACACCCTTCCAAAGTTGGGTTCACATCACCCTATTCGGTTCACCAAAATTAAATATCAAATGACGTATACAATGCGACACACTTATCTAATGTTCTAAATAAAATTATTTCCATACTATTTAGGAAAAACCTCAACAGCTATAGACCACCGTTCTATTCCCCTGTTATCCCCGCTCGACCCGACAACACTCTTATTACCTGAAAGGAATTGTGAAGCAAAAGGGTGAGCACAACTAGCTCAGTAAAGAATATCATGACTAAGGATAATTAAATTATCAATAGCCTTCATCAGTAATAAATCAGAGATTTAGAACATATGGTAGATGATAAAACTTTTCAACTATAGTTGCAGCGGAACGAGCAATCCATTAGAAGAGTCAAATAGAACATCAGGTCTATTATATTCTCCATGTTAAAAGTCCACCAATAATATTTTATCCCTGTAACATCAGTCAACAATTCCTGTCCACAATCATATGAATAACTCATAATCATAATTGTGATTCTAAATTCCTCTTCGCACCCAGGACGAAGATAATTTTCATCACCTATCTTTACCTGAAACATCAAAATTCATGGTTATATCAAATCACAATTCTTGTTCATAATACTACTAATAAATTCATCTTTGCACTACGGCCAAAGATATTTATTAACAATTCATCTTTGCACTACAGGACAAAGACATATAACTGTATTTTTAGAAGAGTCAAGTAGAGCATGGTATCTACTATCTTTTATGAATTAAAAGTGTATAATCAATATTTTATCGTTGAGACTCAAATTAATAATTAATTCACATCATCGAATCATCCCTGCACTACGACCAAAGATATTCATTATTATTATGACCACGAATTATCCATGTACTACGGGCCAAGGATATTCGTGTTTTCAACAATAGTCATGATTATACTGAATAATCCTTGGTTATAATTATACCAACAACTGTCCATCAATGCACTACGGGCCAATGAGGACTTTTACCACATCATTTGTAACATTACAGGTCATGATTATACCGAATGATCCCTGGTCATCATCATACAAATCAACAGTTCATCTATGCACATAAGCCAAAGATACTCATCAATCAATAGTTCATATTTGCACGTAGGCCAAAGATATACAAATCAAAACCAATAATCAACAATCCATCTTTGCACGTAAAGCAAAGATATACAATCAGTAAAACTAATAATCAACGGTCCATCTTTGAACGTAAGCCAAAGATATACAAATCAGAAACCAATAATCAACAAATCCATCTACGCACGTAAGCCAAAGATGACTTTCATCACAATATAAGCATGAGGATGATGACAATGATATAAACATTAATCAAACGAAATCGAGGATAAATATTAAAGACTTTAAATTTATCCAGAGTTTAAAAATATCTAAATTGTCAACATAATACTGCTTTGTGGAGTAAAATTCAAGAATAATATTCATGTACCAAAAATAATTTGGACAAAAAAGAAATATATTTTTTGGGTAAATAGTACCCCGTGAATAGTACTTTGTGAATAGTACCTCATGAATAGTACCCCGACATAAAAAATACCCCAAATACCCGAGTGAATAATATTCGGGTGAATAGTAACTCTTAAATAGTATTGAACACCTAAAAAGTGCCCGAATACCCGAAAGTGAATAATACTAGAGTGAATAGTGCAGGGTGAATATTAACCCGTGAAATAGTAACTTCGTAAAAGAAAAATACCAAATAAAATGATATTTCATGACGAGTACAAAAAGAAATGATATCTCATACGAGTATAATAGAATATCTGAAACCGCAAATGGATTTTCACCGCCACGCAGTAATCCACGTAGACAAATCATTTCCATAATTTAATAAAGAATGAATACGAAGGGTCATTCACCATGCATGCACGATAATCACACATGCATGTAATTCTAATGTAATAATAAAGAATGGAATAATGTAAGAATTCACCATGAATGCGATAGGTAATCGCATGCATGAGTTATTCCAACAGAATAATAAAGAATGGAACCATGTCATGCGTAATCCAGATAGATGTGATATTCCAATGTAATAATAAAGAATGGAATAATGAGAAGAATTTCACCATGTATGCAAAAGACTTTTATATATACAAGTTATTCCAACATAATAATAAAGAATGGAATAACAAAAGAATTTCACCATGTATACGGTAGTCCGCATATACAGGTTATTCCAACAGAATAATAAGGAATGGAATAACAATAGCTCTCTTCATGAATACGAAAGAAATAATACCTTTTACTATAATAATAATAATATCCCTTACCTCAGAATAAGACTAGATACTGGAATAGTGAGGTAGCAGATGTAAGACCCCAATTTTTATGAATAAAGATGATTTTTCTATAAATATCATTTGTGAATATTATAGAATGAATTTGATATAATGTTATAGTTATGGGTAATATTATAAATTTTGCAAAGTACGCAAGTTGTTATATAATATTCGATTGGTCAGGGAATATTCGTACGACGGCACAATCATTGGTGGACCCCACAATAGAATTATTGTCAGATTGAGAAAACGACAAAAATAATTTTATAAAAATAACGGCGGAAGTTTTACTGGTTGACATGTTGAACTACTCAAGAGTAAAAGTAAATAAATACGATGCTGGCGTGGTTGCATAGTATCACACGGTATTGATTATTAATGCTTATGTGAGAAGTCACTCAGTTTGATTCAATTATTGGCGATATTTTATATGTTATTAAATCAATAATTGAGATGGCGAAGTTGTTAATATTATTATTTGCATTATTAGCGATGTCTAGAAGTTCTGCCAAGGAGAGATTTGGTCACCTAATTGCGCGCCAATAGGGAGAAATCCTTATTGGAAAGCTCCCTCTTTCTTGGGAACGACCTGGTCGATTAATAGTGTGAATAATAATAATAATGATGATGTTTTGTTTTATTCGTATTATTAACGTAATAAAACAGAAAAACTTTTTATATAAAACAAAATACTTTTATAAAGTTATTCGTTTTATTAGGCTAATAGTAAAATCTTTTTATATAAAACAGAATACTTTTATAAAGTTATCTGTTTTATTAGACAATAATTAGAATATATTATATTTTATTATGCATAGTGTTTATATAGTGTTTGCATAGTAATTTTTTTAAAAAGTTATTCATTTTATTAGATTATAAATAGAATATATTATATTTTATTTAAAAGATTTTACTTTAAATATGGACCATCCGATTAAAGTAAATCAATCTGGACCGTTCATGGATTGGTTACTATTCATTTCATTCTTCTATAAATAGAAGTTCATTCCTTCATTATTTCTTACGAATTCACTAAAACTCTAGAGAGAGAAAATATAGAGAAAGAAACTGTAGAGAGAAAGAAGAAAAGTATTCTGCTACTTCACTACTCCGATATCAAGTTTCTTTTACGGTTAGGGTATTATTTCTTTTGTATTCATGAAGAGAACTTCTATTATTCCATCTTTATTATTCTCGTTGGAATAACTTTGATATGCTGATCTACCCTATATTTGGTGATTTTTGTTGTTACTCCATTCTTTATTATTACATTGGAACATCACATGCATGCATTTTACGCCGGACCGGTTCCGCCTCTTTATTATTTTGTTGGAATATCACATGCGTGCATTTCACGCCGGACGTGGTTAAAATCTTTATTATTCATTGGAATATATCACATGCATGCTTTTACGCAGGACTTGGTTCCGTTATTTATTATTCGTTGGAATAACTTGCATACATGCAAGTACCGCATGCATGGTGATTTCATTGTTATTCCATTCTTTATTATTACATTGGAATATATCAGCCGGTGCGTATTACGCCGACACGGTTCCGTTATTTAATATTAGGTTGGAATAACTCGCCTATGTGAAGTACCGCATGCATGGTGATTTCTTTTGTTATTCCATTCTTTATTATACTCAGTTGGTTAAAGTTTTGACTTCTATACTCCATGAAATTAGTGGAATATCCTTGATAGTTGCGCTTCATCCAGTATCTTTCATGGAAATATTATTCTGAGCATTCTTGAATTTTACTCTACAAAGCAGTATCATGTTGACAATTTGGACGTTATTAGTTCCTGAATAAATTAATTTGTGAACTTGTTTTATTGAATTCTTATATTATTGTCATCATCCTCATGTTTATATTTTTTTTTGAAAGTCATCTATGGCCTGTAGTGCATAGATGGACTTGGTATGATTATGACTAGGGATTATTCGGTGTAATCATGACCGTAATGTTACAAATGATATGATAAAAGTCCTTATTGGCCCGTAGTGCATTGATGGACAGTTGTTGGCATGATCATGACCATTGATGAATACACGAATATCCTTGGCCTGTAGTGCATGGATAATTTGTGGTCGTGATACTAATGAATATCCTTGGGTCGTAGTAAGTGGGATGATATGAATTATTTATTGTTGAGTCCCCAATGATAAAAGTGATGAAAAAACCTTTTTAATCATAAAAGATAGTAGATTTTATTCTCTACTTGACTCTTTTAATGGATTGCTTGATCCGCTGCAGTTAAACTTGATGTCTATTATATTTTATCAGTTTAACATTGTTGAAGACTAATGATAATTTATTCTGTATTATCTTAGTCATAATATTTCTTACTGGGCTAGTTGAGCTCACCCTTTCTTTCACTGTTCTCTTCAGGAAATGAGAACGTAGCCGGGACTAGTCGGGGAACGGAGTGATGGTCCTAGATGGTGTCTTAGTAGTCTTCACTATTTTGTTAAATAGTATGATAATAAATGTAATGAGGACTAAATTGATTGTGGATATTGTTTAGATGACAATATTTGTATTAAAACTTACAACATGTATTTTGTCATATTTTACACGACTGTTGTATAATCAAGTTGTATTTGAATTTAGTACCATGTATTTAGCGACTCAAGATGGGTGATGTATACCTATTTTGGGGGCGTCACATCAGACTTCTCTTCTTCTTTCTCTCTATAATAATTTCTCTATAGCTTTAGTGAATTTGTGAAAAATACTGAAGGAATGAGCTTCTATTTATAGGAAAATATAGTTTCAATAATTGCACATTTTGGGACTCGAAATATTACAGTATAATACCTTCCTCTTTTTCTTCATTTTTAATTTAGTCCTGCAAGTATTATCAAACTTGCACCACCTCCCCTAATAGTTAATAATGTGAATCAATAGTTCAATCATGTGAATCAATAGTTATAATCATGTGAAAATATGAATTACAGTATAGTACCTACATCTATACCTCCATTTTTAACTTAGTCATGCAAGTATTATCAATCTTGCACCACCTCCCCTAATAATACCAGAATGTGAATCAATAGTACACATATGTGAACAAATAGTTATAATCATGTGAATTAATAGCAATTAATTGCTCATTTATCCGGTGAATAACCCGATTGGTCAATATAACCTCCAGACATTAATTATTATCGAAATAAATGTCGACTTCCACTAACACTAATAATCCCAACACAATAGAACTATCAATTTTATATTTAATCAACACGAACTTATTCATCATTAATATTATAACTCATAATATTTAACAACCAGGTCATTCCCAGGAAAGAGGGGGCTTTCCGATAAGGATTTCTCCTTATTGGCGCGCAATTAGATTATCTAACCTCTCCTTGACAGAACTTCTAGACATTGTCAATATTGCAAATAATAATATGAATAACTTTGTCGTCTCAATTATTGATTTAATAATATAACTTATTATATATATGATACTATGATAATAATTGAATCAATAATATGAGAGATGATACAGCAATTACTTTAGCAATAATTGAGTATAACTGAGTGACTTCTTACATAAGCATCAATAATCAATACCGTGTGCTACTATGCAACCACACGTATTATTGTACTTTTACTACCGGGTAGTTCAACAGTTTTAACGGTAATACTTTCGCCGTTATTTTTATAAAATGATAATTATGTCGTTTTCTAACTATGACAATACTTCCGTTGTGGGGTCCACCAATGATTGTGCCGTCGTACGAATATTCCTTATTAAAACGAATATTTCCCGACCAATCGAATATTATATAACCACTTGCTTACTTTGCAAAATTTTCAAATATCACCATTAACTTTAACCTTTATTAATTTAAGCATGTACTAAATAGAATAATTATAAGAAAATTGAATACTTTCATTTCATAAAATTCGGGGTCTCACAATCTCCCCTCCTTATGAAATTTCGCCCTCGAAATTTACGTACGTACCTGATATTCGAAGAGATGAGAATACCTTGCTTTCTTTTCGGATTGTACCTTCCCAGTTATTTCCTTTGTATCATAATTTTCCCATTGCTCATCTCTTATATTTCAGATATCATTCTAGAATATATCTTCAAAACAAAGGTTAATTGACATATCATAATTTGTCAACTTATCAAGTAAATATTTCAGCTTAGGTAAGTCACACACTAGCGAAGTATATTTCTCGTCTCTCCCCTCCTAGTTCTAGACTCATATCTCCGCTAGCGACCATATCCCTAAGCTCTGATACCATTTGTGATGCCCCCAAAATAGGTCCACACGACCCATTCTGAGTTACCAAATATCACACTATAAAAATCAAATACAAACTTCATTTATACAACTGTTGAACTGTCGTATAGAATACTACCACAGTTAAACTGTGAGTTTTAAAACAAATGTATGTAACTCTCATGGTGCCTCGACCACAACCTTACAATGGTACTTTACATAAAAGTACAGTCAAAAACTGTTTTAGAAATTAAAATCTTTGGGAAGTGCTCAAGGAAACCTTCGTACATGGAAGACTATGCATCTAGGTTATGATAGATATCATATGTCCACAGAATTATCCTTGGTTGACCCAATAGACCCCAAAGAAAAACGAAAAGATTACTATCATGTTCTTTCCAATGGTGAGTCTTCTCTTGATATATAAATATCTCCACTGTCTGCAATTGTAAATTATATTTCAACCAAACTCCAAGATCATATAGGTAGTGCTCGTAGATATACTCAGCAATTGGATGTGCACAACTGTGACACCCCCAAAATAGGTATACATCACCCATCTTGAGTCGCCAAATACATGGTACAAAATTCAAATACAACTTAATTATACAACAGTCGTGTAAGATACGACAAAATATATGCTAATAGTTTTAATAAGAATATTGTCATCTAGACAATATCCACACTCAATAGAGTACTCATTGCATTTATAGTCACATTATTTTATAGAATAGTGAGGACTACTAATGCAACCATCTGGACCGTCAATCCATTCCTCGACTAGTTCCAGCTATATTCTCATTTTCTGAAAAGAATAGTGAAAGAAAGGGTGAGCTCAACTAGCCCAGTAAGAAATATTATGACTAAGATAATGCAGAATAAATTATCCTTAGCCTTCAACAGTATAACAACTGATAGAATATAATAGACAACAAGTTTTAGATCAACAACTGCAGCGGAATAAACAATCCATTAGAAGAGTCAAGTAGAGCATAAAATCTACTATCTTCTATGATTTAAAAAGTTTATCATCAATTTTATCGCTGAGACTCAGCTTAATAAATAATCCACATCATCGAATCATCCATGCACTACGACCAAGGATATTCATGTAATCATCAATGGTCATGATTATACAGAATAATCCCTAGTCATAATCATATCAACAACTGTTCATCAATGCACTACAGGCCAATGAGGACTTTTACCACATCATTCGTCACATTACGGTTATGATTATACTGAATAATCCCTGGTCATAATCATACCAAGTCCATCTATACACGTAAGCCAAAGATGACTTTCATCATAATATAAGCATGAGGATGATGGAAATGACATATTAATTCAATAAAACAAGTTCAAGATAAATTTTAAAGATTTATAATTTAATTTATCCAAGAATCGATAATGTCCAATTTGTTAACATGATACTTCTTTGTGGAGTAAAATTTAAGAATAATATTGTACCTAAAAATGATTTGGACCGAAAAAATATATATTTTTCGGGTGAATAGTACCCCGTGAATAGTACTTCAAGAATAGTACCCCGACACAAAAAGTATCCTAAATACCCGAGTGAATAATACTAGAGTGAATAGTAATCGAGTGAATAGTAATCCGTGAATAGTAACTCATAAAAGAAAAATACCAAAGCAAATGATATTTCATGACAAGTACAAAAGAAATGATATCTCATACGAGTATAACAGAGTATACGAAACTGCAAATGGATTTTCACCCGCCATGTGGTAATCCACATAGACAGATTATTTCCATAATTTAATAAAGAATGAATACGAAGGGTCATTTACCATGCATGCGGTAGTCCGCGTAGACAGGTTATTCCAACAGAATAATAAAGAATGGAATAACAGAAGAATTCACCATGCATAAGGTAGTCCGCGTAGACAGGTTATTCCAACAGAATAATAAAGAATGGAATAATAAAAGAATTCACCAGGCGTGCGTAATACGCACAGACAGGTTATTCCAACAGAATAATAAAGAATAGAATAACAGAAGAACTCACCAGGCGTGCGTATTCCACACGCAGACAGGTTATTCCAACAGAATAATAAAGAATGGAATAATGAAGAATTCACCAGCGCGATGCGTAGTCATAAGACAGATAGGTTATTCCAACAGAATAATAAAGAATGGAATAACAACCCTTACGAGTATTGGAAGAAATAACTCTCTTCATGAATACGAAATAAATAATACCCCTTACCTTAAAAGAAAACTGGATACTAGAATAGTGAGGTAGCAGACTTCTTTTCTTCTTTCTCTCTATAATTTCTCTCTATAATAATTGCTCTATAGCTTTAGTGAATTGGTGAAAAATAATGAAGGAATGAGTTTTTATTTATAGGAAAATATAGTTTCGATAATTGCACGTTTTGGGGCTCGAAAGATTATAGTATAATACCTTCCTCTTTTTCTTCATTTTTAATTTAGTCCTGCAAGTATTATTAAACTTGCACCACCTCTCCTAATAGTAAATCATGTGAATCAATAGTAAATCATGTGACTCAATAGTTCTAAACACGTGAAAAAATTAATTATAGTATAGTACCTTCATCTATACCTCTATTTTTAATTTAGTCATGCAAATATTATCAATCTTGCACCAACTCCCCTAATAGTAAATCATGTGAATCAATAGTACACACATGTGAACACATAGTTATAAGCATGTGAATTAATAGCAATTAATTATTTACTTATTCGATTAATTACCCGATTGGTCAATATAACCTCCAGACATCAATTATTATCGAAATAAATGTCGATTTCTACTAACACTAATAATTCTCACACAATGGAACTATCAATTTTATCTTAAATCAACACGAACTTATTCATTATTAATATTATAACGCATAATATTTAACAACTGTGTCGTTCCTGGAAAGAGGGGCTTTTCGATAAGATTTCTCCCTATATCAAGCGCAATTAATTAGATTATCTAACCTCTCCTTGACAAAACTTCTAGACATTGTCAATATTTCAAATAATAATATGAATAACTTTGTCGTCTCAATTATTGATTTAATAATATATCACATTATGCAGATGATATTGTGACAATAATTGAATCAATAATATGAGAGATATGATGCAACAATTACTGTACTAATAATTGAGTATAACTGAGTGACTTCTTACGTAAGCATCAATAATCAATATCGTGTGCTACTATACAACCACGCCAGACATCGCATTTCTTTTACTACCGGGTAGTTCAACAGTTTTAATTCGGTAACACTTTCGCCGTTATTTTTATAAAATGATAATTCTGTCATTTTCTAACTACGACAATACTTCTGTTGTGGGGTCCACCAATGATTGTGTCGTAGTACGTATATTCCCGACAAAAATAATATTCTCCGACCAAATGAATATTTTATAACAACTTGCTTACTTTGCAAAAAATTTCACATATCACCCTTAACTTTAACCTTTTATCAATTTAACCATTGACGAAATAAAATAATACTTATAAGAAAATTGAATACTTTCATTTCATAAAATTCGGGGTCCTACAATCTCCCCTCCTTATGAAATTTAGCCCTCGAAATTTATATACGTACCTGGTATGCCGAAGAGATGAGGATACCTTGACTTCATTTCAGATTCTAACTCTTGAGGTATAACCTTTCAGTATTGAATGTGAACCTTCTTATCAAAGATTTTAACACGTATCTTTTCATATATTAAATCTTCTGCTATCTCGTCTAGTTTTAATTCAATAATGTGGCTCGGGTCGTTCACATATTTACGTAACATCGATACATGAAAAACGTTATGAACACGCGACATACTTGGCGGTGAAACGAGTCTATAGGCCACAGTTCCTACTCCATCGAGGATTTCAAATGGGCCAATTAAATCGAGGGTTGAGATAACACCTTCTTGAACCTTTTTCTTCATATTCATCAGCTCCGGGTGTGTAGCTTGAGCGGCTTTAACTTTATCGATTAAAGTCGATTATACTCGTATATTCGTTATCTTCACTTGAATTCCTAGAGTCTTTAACTCTATCTTCATCATTTGTAAGTTATATGAAATTGATTTTTATGTTAACAACATCGCACTCGTAAACGCATTCGATCTTCTACTCAACGCGTCAGCTACCACGTTCGCTCTTCCATGATGATATTGAATGGTAAGATCGTAATCTTCAACAGCTAGAGCCAACGTCTTTGGCGCATGTTACGTTCATTCTAGGTAAAGAAATATTTGAGGGTTTTAGAAATGGGTTTTATACTGGGGTCAATACAAAATTCGATTTCACGCTCTAGGGGTAGGCTAAGAAGTCCTCAAGAATAGGTCAGGAAATTTATTAACAATAGAAATATCATTTAAAACTGTGACTCTCATCCAAGACTTGGATAGTACGTCACATTGATTGTGACGCCCCCAAAATAGGTATACATCACCCATTCTGAGTTGCAAATACATGGTACAGAAATAACTACAACTTTATTATTACAACAGTAAAACTGTGAGTTTGAATACAAATATTATCTTCTAGACAATATCTATACTCAAATAAATCTTCATCATATTTATTGATACATTATTTTACAAAAATGGTGAGGACTACTAAACAACTCTCTCTAGAACCTTCATTCCATATCCCACCACTCATTTATATTCTCGCCTCCCGAGAAGAAAAATGGAACAAAAGGAAAAGGGTGAGCTCAACTAGCCCAAAGAAAGAATATTATGACTAAGATAATATACAACAAATTATCATTAGTCTTTAACAGGAAAAAATCTAATAGAATACAATAGACAACAAGTTTTAAATCAATATTCGCAGCGGAAATAATAATTCATTAGAAGAGTTAAGTAGAGAATGCAAACTACTATCTTCTATGTATGAATTTAAAAGTTCATCGTCTATCTTTTATCTCTGTAACATCAATCAATATATATCTGAAATCAAATATTCATCTTTGCACTACAGGCCAAAGATATTCATCAGTTGGTCATGTTCATCTAAACACATGTTCATCTTTGCACTACGGGCCAAAGATATTCATCAGAAATCATTCATCTTTGCACTACAGGCCAAAGATATTCAATAATATCATCATTTAAGACTGAGGATGATGAAAAATATTTTAAAAAAACGAATCCAGTGAAACAAAATGACAAGGATTAAGGATTAAGGATTCGTACTTTGTTTTATCCATGTCCAAAAAATACCTCAAAAATAATTATAGTGGTGTAAAATTCAAGAATGATCAAAACATGGATACAATCAAAGCTAGTATCCGAATAGATAATTTTGAACGAAAAGAAAATTTTTATTTTTCAATGAATAGTTAAAGTATTCGTGAATAAGATCAGATATCGTGAATAAAGGCCGATATCGTGAATAGTAACCCAAACACTAGAAGTTCCAAATTTGATTAAAAGTTTAGATCAATACTTGACATAATGATATTAGAATAAATAATATCATTTTAAAAAAATATCCCTTACCTCGAAAGATCAAGACTTCAAATTTAAACACAGGATAAAGCTATGACTTGAACTTGCACCGTATAGCAATACTCAAAATATACTCAAAATACTCGCAAGAATACGCCGATAATATAGAGAGAAAACTTGAGCCGGTGTAATTTTCAATTCTAACCTAAGCACCCTATTTATAAGAAAATGCTTAGAACACCAAAGCAAAAAATTTATTAAAATATTAATTTATTAATTTTTATTCCTATGCCCACATTTAGAGATCTGAATCCAGCCACTTCTAACACATGCAAGACCCACAATAATGACAAAAAACGTTTTTGTCATTTTAAATATTTTATACTTCCAAAAATCAATTATTTCTGAGCTTCGGAACTTCAATAATTCACAATAAATAGTCCTTTTGTCAAAAATTTGAATCTCATGAGTTTTTATAGGAAATTCCATTATCTACAACTTTCTGTAAGGAAGTTTTCCAAATTCCAAACAAAATTGACCGAAATCCATAAACCAAGCGATTTTATGTGCTATAATCAAATTTCAGTCAATAAATGGGGTCCACCGACACATAAAACATGCTTTAAATATTTTTTGTAACAAAAATACTCCTCCTCCACATATACTCATATATCCCACATTCATCGTTAAAAATATCATCATTATTATATTATTAAAATATAATAATATATTTAAATAAATTATTTTATCAGAAAAAGATAAAATTTCAATTTTCAACAATTGTCACATTAAAAAAATTTTCCATCTATATCCATATAAAATCAATATTTTCCTCATCATATGAATCAATAATTAATTATTCATAAATAATATTATGTAATCACAATATTGACAACCAGTGCAGCGGTTCAGGAAAGAGGGGCTTTCAATAAGAATTTCTCCTTATCAATGGCGCAATTAGGTGACCAAACCTCTCCTTAGATGTAACTTTCTAGACATTGCCAATAATGTTATTTAATAATATTATTCAGATAATATGAATTATTGCTTCGATAATGGAAAATATTGTGTAATGACAATTATTGAAACAACAAAGAATATAAAATATCAACGCAAAGAATTATTGAATCAATAAAATAAAATCTTTGAATAAGAATTAATCGTAACCATTATTGAGTAGTGCCTTTCACGTAAGAATCAATAATTGGTGCAATACTGGTGTACTTCGTGTGTTTTAACCATGAGAAGTATTTTAACAAAGATAATTGTGAATAACAACTACGCCAAGTTATTTTTAAATAAATTATATTTGTCGTTTTCTTCATCCAATCGCTTTCAGTTATGGGGCCCACATGGTCGGTACATGCCGTAAATACGAATATTCCCCAACGAAGATTTAATATTCCACGACCAAACGAATATTCCCAAACAACAATGAATATTTTATAACCACTTGCTTATTTTGAAATATTTAAGTATTTTACCCATAACTATCCACATTAATCAAATTAACCCTTACTATTTCAAAATAATAAATAGAGAAAATTAAATTTCATTAATAATAAGTTGGGGTCTTACATTGAGACCTATCAACTTGCCACCATTATTCACAGCGTTGCCTACAGAAAGTCTGACTTCGGTGCATTCCACACAAGGAAGTCAACAACGAAAGGATCGGGGCTCTTTACTTATGGCTTGATATAACAGTGATTAACTTTAGTGGTTTGGTTGCTTGAATTCAAATAACAGATTGGTTAGGAATATGAAAGCTAACAACTTTACGAAAAGCATGATGAGTAGTTAACCAATCGATTCCTAAAATCGCATCAAAGGAAAGTATTTTCAGAGAGATAAGATCGACAAGTAACGTGAAAGTGTCGATTTGAATCAACAAGATTTATAAACAGTGGAGGTAACGAAGGTTTATACTAACGAAGTTTCAACCAATAAGTCAAAGTCTAACTTCTCTGGGGTCAAATTTAAACGTTGAGCGCAAGAAAGAGAGATAAAAGAATGGGTATAATCGATATCTAATAAGGTATAGAATTCGCAAGAGTTTATGATTAACTTACCCGAGATAACTTCATTCGGGATCTTCGATAACGCTCTCACTTAAACTATCGGCTTTGACTTGTCTGGGACATCATTTGGCGTCATCATTGCCATTGGACTTGACTTTGCTACATCCCTTTGTTCCACGACCGCCTGTCGTTCTTCACCCTGCTCTTCTAACTAACGAATACGATCTTACAGTTCTATATTTTGATCATAAAATTCTCCTCAATTCATTACTTAAAACTCTATATGAGTTCATCTCGTGATTTTCAGATGTCATTTTCAAACACTGTCTCAAAACAAGGGTTAATTGACATGTCACATATTATCCCTATACTCTGACCGGCCAAATAATTACCAAATAAACTTAGGTAGGTCATATTAGCGAAGGAATTCCCCGTCTCTCCCCTCCTAGTTCTTGTCTCACATCTCAGCCAGGGATCATATCCATAAGCTTTGATACCAACTGTGACGCCCCAAAATAGGTATACATCACTCATCTTGAGTCGCCAAATACATGGTACAAAATTCAAATACAACTTAATTATACAACAGTCGTGTAAGATACGACAAAACATATGCTAATAGTTTTAATAAGAATATTATCATCTAAACAATATCCACACTCAATGGAGTCCTCATTACATTTATAGTCACACTGTTTTATAGAATAGTGAGGACTACTAATGCACCCATCTGGGCCGTCAATCCATTCCTCGACTAGTTCCAGCTATATTCTCATTTCCTGAAGAGAATAGTGAAAGAAAGGGTGAACTCAACTAGCCCAGTAAGAAATATTATGACTAAGATAATGCAGAATAAATTATCCTTAGCCTTCAACAGTATAACAAATAATAGAATATAAAAAACAATAAGTTTTAGATAAACAACTGCAGCGGAATAAGCAATCCATTAGAAGAGTCAAGTAGAGTATAAAATCTACTATCTTTTATGATTTAAAAAGTTTTTCATCAATTTTATCGCTGAGACTCAGCTTAATAAATAATCCACATCATCGAATCATCCCTGTACCACGGCCAATGATATTCATGTAATCATCAATGGTCATGATTATACCAAATAATCCCTGGTCATAATCATACCAACAACTATCCATCAATGCACTACAGGCCAATGAGGACTTTCACCACATCATTCGTCACATTACGGTCATGATTATACCGAATAATCCCTGGTCATAATCATACCAAGTGCACGTAAGCCAAAGATGACTTTCTTCACAATATAAGCATGAGGATGATGACAATGACATAATAATTCAATAAAACAAGTTCAAGGATAAATTTTAAAGATTTATAATTTAATTTATCCATGAATCAATAACGTCCAATTTGTCAACATGATACTGCTTTGTGGAGTAAAATTCAAGAAAAATATTGTACCTAAAAATGATTTGGACCGAAATAAAAATAAAATTCGGGTGAATAGTACCCCGACACGAAAAGTGTCCTAAATACCCGAGTGAATAATACTAGAGTGAATAGTAATCGGGTGAATAGTAACCCGTGAATAGTAACTCGTAAAAAAAATACCAAAGAAAATTATATTTCATGACGAGTACAAAAGAAATGATATCTCATACGAGTATAACAGAATATACTGAAATTACAAATGGATTTTCACACCGTCATGTGGTAATTCACGTGAGATGAGATCATTTCCACAATTTAATAAAGAATGAATACTGAAGGGTCATTCACCATGCATCTTGATGAGTCGCACAGAGACAAAGTTATTCTAACGTAATAATAAAGAATGGAATAATGAGAAGAATTCAACATGCATGCATGAGTCGCGTGAGATAAAAAGTTATTCCAATGAGAATAATAAAGAATGGAATAACAAAAGAATTCACTAGCGCGTGCGTAATCATGACAGCGGAGTTATTCAACAGAATAATAAAGAATGAAATAACTGAAGAATTCACCAGGCGTGCGTAATCCGCACAGACATGTTATTCCAATAGAATAATAAAGAACGGAATAACTGAAGAATTCACCAAGCGTATGTAGTCAAACAGACATCTGAGTTATTCCAACAGAATAATAAAGAATGGAATAACAACCCTTACGAGTATTGAAAGAAATAACTCTCTTCATGAATACGAAAGAAATAATATCCCTTACCTTAGAAGAAAACTGGATACTAGAATAATGAGGTAGTAGACTTCTTTTCTTCTTTCTCTCTATAATTTCTCTCTATAATAATTGCTCTATAGCTTTAGTGAATTGGTGAAAAATAATGAAGGAATGAACTTCTATTTATAGGAAAAAATAGTTTCGATAATTGCACGTTTTGGGGCTTGAAATATTACAGTATAATTCCTTCCTCTTTTTCTTCATTTTTAATTTAGTCCTGCAAGTATTATCAAACTTGCACCACCTCCCCTAATAGTAAATCATGTGAATCAATAGTAAATCATGTGACTCAATAGTTCTAAACATGTAAAAAAATTAATTATAGTATAGTACCTTCATCTATACCTCCATTTTTAATTTAGTCATGCAAGTATTATCAATCTTGCACCAACTCCCCTAATAGTAAATCATGTGAATCAATAGTACACACATGTGAACACATAGTTATAAGCATATGAATTAATAGCAATTAATTTCTTATTTATCCGGTTAATTACCCGATTCGTCAATATAACCTCCATACATCAATTATTATTGAAATAAATGTCGATTTCTACTAACACTAATAATTCTCACACAATGGAACTATCAATTTCGTCTTTAATCAACATAAAATTATTCATCATTAATATTATAACGCACAATATTTAACAACCAGGTCGTTCCCAGGAAAGAGGGGGCTTTCCGATAAGGATTTTCTCCTATTCATGTTGCAATTAGATTATCTAACCTCTCATTGACAGAACTTCTAGACATTGTCATTATTGCAAATAATAATATGAATAACTTTATCGTCTCAATTATTGATTTAATAATATACCACATTATGCAGATGATACTGTAATAATAATTGAATCAATAATATGAGAGATATGATGCAGTAATTACTGTAGCAATAATTGAGTATAACTGAGTGACTTCTTACGTAAGCATCAATAATCAATACCGTGTGCTACTATGCAACCCGCCAGACATTCGCATTTTTACTACCGGTAGTTCAACAGTTTTAATGGTAACACTTTCGTAGTTATTTTTATAAAATGATAATTACGCTGCGTTTTCTAACTTCTTACAATACTTTCAATTATGGGGTCCACTAATGATTGTCTTTGTAAATGCGGATATTCCAAACAAAAAAGAATATTCCCCGACCAAACGAATATTTTATAACAACTTGCTTACTTTGCAAAAAATTTCACATATCACCCTTAACTTTAACCTTTCATCACTTTAACCATTTACGAAATAAAATAATAATTATAAGAAAATTGAATACTTTAATTTCATAAAATTCAGGGTCTTACAACAACCCTGTCTTATGATAACACGAGGTTGTATGTCATTAGACATCTTGTATGATAGTGGCAAAACACCCTTCCAACAGAGTTTAAAAATATCTAAATTATCAACATAATACAACTTTGTGGAGTAAAATTTAAGAATAATATTTATGTACCAAAAATAATTTGGACAGAAAAGAAATATATTTTTCGGGTAAATAGTACCCCGTGAATAGTACCCTGTGAATAGTACTTCAGGAATAGTACCCCGATATGAAAAGTACCCCAAATACCTGAGTGAATAATATTTGGGTAAATAGTAACCTATGAATAGTAACTCGTGAATAGTACTCTGACACAAAAAGTGCCCCGAATACCCGAGTGAATAATACTAGAGTGAATAGTAACCCGTGAATAGTAACTCGTAAAAGAAAAATACTAAATAAAATGATATTTCATGACGAGAACAAAAGAAATGATATCTCATACGAGTATAATAGAATATACGAAATTGCAAATGGATTTTCACCCGCCATGTGGTAATCCACGTATACAGATCATTTCCACAATTTAATAAAGAATGAATACGAATGATCATTCACCATGCATGCGGTAATCCACATAGACAGGTTATTCCAACAGAATAATAAAGAATGGAATAACAACAAAATTCACCAGGCATGCGATATAATCGCACCGACATGAGTTATTCCAATGAGAATAATAAAGAATGGAATAATGAACAATTTCACCATGTATGCGATTACTTGCATGAGACAAAAGTTATTCCAACATAATAATATAGAATGGAAAAATAGAAGAATTTCACCATGTATACGGTAGTCCGCGTATACAGGTTATTCCAATAGAATAATAAGGAATGGAATAACAATAGCTCTCTTCATGAATACGAAAGAAATAATACCACTTACTATAATAATAATATCCCTTACCTCAGAAGAAGACTGGATACTGGAATAGTGAGGTAACAAACTTCTCTTCTTCTTTCTCTCTATAATTTCTCTCTATAATAATTGCTCTATAGCTTTAGTGAATTTGTGAAAAATAATGAAAGAATGAGCTTCTATTTATAGGAAAATATTGTTTCAATAATTACACGTTTTGGGGCTCAAAATATTACAGTATAATACTTTCCTCTTTTTCTTCATTTTTAATTTAGTCTTGCAAGTATTATCAAACTTGCACCACCTCCCCTAATAGTAAATAATGTGAATCAATAGTTCAATCATGTGAATCAATAGTTATAATCATGTGAAAATACGAATTACAATATAGTACCTCCATCTATATCTCTATTTTTAACTTAGTCATGCAAGTATTATCAATCTTGCACCATCTCCCCTAATAGTACCAGAATGTGAATCAATAGTACACACATGTGAACAAATAGTTATAATGTGAATTAATAGCAATTAATTGCTCATTTATCAAGTGAATTACACGATTGGTCAATATAAACTCCAGACATTAATTATTATCGAAATAAATGTCGACTTCCACTAACACTAATAATCCCAACATAATGGAACTATCAATTTCATCTTTAATCAACACGAACTTATTCATCATTAATATTATAACTCACAATATTTAACAACCGTGTCGTTCCGTGAGAAGAGGGGGCTTTCCAATAAGGATTTCTCCCTATTGGCGCGCAATTAGATTATATAACCTCTCTTTGACAGAACTTCTAGACATTGTCAATATTGCAAATAATAATATGAATAACTTTGTCGTCTTAATTATTGATTTAATAATATAACATATTATACAGATGATACTGTGACAATAATTGAATCAATAATATGAGAGATATGATGCAAACAATTCTTTGTAGTAATAATTGAGTATAATCGAGTGACTTCTTACGTAAACATCAATAATCAATACCGTGTGCTACTATGCAACCACGCCAGACATCGTATTTTTACTACTAGGGTAGTTCAACAGTTTTAACGGTAACACTTTTGACGTTATTTTTATAAAATGATAATTCTGTCAATTTAACCATTAACTTTTGACGGTAACACTTGCTTATTTTGCAAAATTTTCAAATATCACCCTTAACTTTAACCTTTATCAATTTAACCATTTACTAAATAGAATAATTATAAGAAAATTGAATACTTTCATTTCATAAAATTCGGGGTCTCACACTTATACTCCAACACCTTTGGTAGAAAAACCCAATAACCACACTACAATTGTTAATCCCTATCACAAGTTACCTATTAAGCGATTGTCTGTAGCTGAAAGACAATTAAAAATTGAAAAGGGACAGTGTTACAATTGTGAGGAGGCTTGGCATCAGGGTCACAAATGCAAAGGGCAAATGTCCTTGTTGGTTTTAAAAGGTATAATACCTAAAGATTGTGAGGAGTTGGAAAACACACAAACAGAGGTTGAAACTATAACTAATATTGAAGAAGAGCAAGTACAAGACCCTACTATTACAACTTTGTATGCCCTCATTGGTAACACTAGTACCAGATGTTTAAGGTTACAAGGTTACATTCAAGGGAAGGCACTTCAAATTCTCATTGATGGTGGAAGTAGCCATAACTTTATGCAAGCAAGATTTGCAAGGTTTTTGGGGTTAGATATTGTTCCTTCTCAACAATTCTCTGTAATTGTGGGGAATGGTGAAAATCTCACGTGTCTGGGGCAATGTAAACAAGTTCCTTTTACCATTTAGAGGAATGGCTTCACAATAGATTTCTATATAATAGACCTTCATGGTGCTGATGCAATTCTAGGGGTAGCTTGGTAGGAGACCTTTGGGGAGCTTAAGCTAAACTATAAACAATCATATATCAAGTTCTTACATGAAGATAAAGAGGTGTGTTTGCAGGGAATTCAAGATAACATAGAACTTGAATCTATCTCTGCCAATCACCTATATCAGATGGTTAAGAGGAATAAAATAGGCCAATGTTTCATGCTTCAGTTAATCTCCAACCAGAAATTAACTTTTGAAAATTCCATATCCTTTTATTCTCTACAAGGTCCTAACAACACTGAAATAAATTCTATTCCCTTTAAGCAATCAGAGATCATAATTCACCCAATTCCAAAGATTAAAGATCTATTGGAACAATATACAGACCTGTTCTCTAAACCTTCACAGCTACCTCCTATGAGGTTGTTTGACCACCACAGTCCTTTAGAACCCAATTCAAACCCTGTGAATGTAAGGCCATACAGGTACCCACACTATCAGAAAACAAAAATTAAACAGCAAGTCCAGGCGATGTTAGAATTAGGTATCATACAACATAGCACCAGCCCCTACAACTCACCTGTTTTGTTAGTAAAAAAAAGATGGTACTTGGAGACTTTGTGTAGATTATAGAGCATTGAATGCGATTACTCTCAAAGACAAGTTTCCCATACCAATAGTAGATGAACTTCTTGATGAACTACATGGAGCCACATATTATTCAAAAATCGACCTCAGGTCTGGCTATCATCAAATTAGAATGGCTATAAAAGATATTCATAAGACTGCTTTTAGGACACATTCAGGGCATTATGAATTTTGGGTAATGCCCTTTGGGTTATCCAATGCACCATCAACTTTCCAAGCAACAATGAATACAGTTTTTCGAAGATTCTTAAGGAAATCTGTGATTATATTCTTTGATGATATACTAGTGTATAACAAGGACCTCCAGTCTCATGTGCAACATTTAACTCAAGTTTTGGATTGTTTGAGATCTCATTCCCTCTTTGCCAAACTCTCAAAGTGTCATTTTGCTGCTACAACCATGGATTACTTGGGGCATGTAATATCAGAACAAGGGGTGAGACCTGATGCTATTAAAGTGGATGCTATGTTAGCATGGCCAAAGCCTGTAAACATCAAACAGTTGAGAGGATTCCTAGGATTGACAAGGCTATTACTGAGAAAGTTTACATATGGTATGCTTCTATATTTGCTCTACTCACTGATTTACTAAAAATTGATGCTTTCAGATGGGGTGACACAACTGAACAAGCCTTCCAGAAACTTAAGACAGCACTCACCCACACCACTGTTTTAGCCTTGCCCAATTATGAGAAACCATTTGTGGTAGAGACTGATGCCTCAAATTTTGCCATTGGGGCCATTTTAAGTCAAGAAGGCCATCCCATAGCTTATTTTAGCAAAAAGTTGTGTCCTCGAATGCAACGCTCCTCAACCTACCTGAGAGAACTTTTCGCAATTACCTCAGCCATTGCCAAATGGAGACATTATCTTCTAGGCTCCAAGTTTTTTATCCACACAGATCAGCAGAGTTTGAGAAACTTAATGCATCAAACTATACAGACTCCTGAACAACAATACTATCTCACAAAATTATTGGGTTAATACTGCAGCTGATGCGATATCCAAAAACCCCACTCATATGGACCCAATCACATTCATGGCCATTTCAGTCCCAACTTTCCTGATCATAGAAGATATCAAGAAAGAACAAATGCCACAACTGAAATCTCAAATATGGCTCAAAATAATCCAGATTGGACACTCAAGGAGGGAGTCTATCTGTTCCAAGGAAAAATTTACATTCCCAGTCATTCAACCTTAAAAAAGGGTTTCCTTAAGGAGTATCATAATTCTCCTGAGGGTGGGCATGAAGGCATCCACAAAACTTTCATGAGGATCAACACAAATTTCCATTAGAAAGGTTTGAAAACAGATGTTATTGACTTTGTCAAACACTGTGTTATCTGTCAACAAACTAAAGTTTTAAATGTCAGACCTTATGGTTTATTGCAACCCCTGGAAATTTCGCAAGAAGTTTGGGAAGAAGTGAGCATGGATTTTATTACACACTTACCCCCATCACAAGGATACACCACTATTTTTGTAGTAGTCGATAGACTTACTAAAGCAGCACATTTTAGGGCTCTTTTCACTAAATATACTGCTTCTAAAGTGGCACAACTATTCTGGGAAATGGTAGGAAAACTCCATGGGATACCAAAGACCATTGTAAGTGATAGAGATTCAATTTTTCTGTCCAAGTTTTGGCAGAACTTGTTCATGCTACAAGGAACAACATTCAAAATGTCTTCTGCTTACCACCCACAAACTAATGGACAAAGTGAAATTATTAACAAGTGCGTGGAGCAATATTTTAGGTGTTTCATATCAGAAGCACCACACTTATGACAGAAGTTTTTGGGATTAGCTGAGTGGCATTACAACTCATCTTGCCATTCTGCCATTCACAAAACTCCATTCGAGGCTGTATATGGTAGGCCACCTCCAATCTTAGCTAATTATATTCCAGGAAGCACACATGTTGAAGCAGTTGACATCACTTTACAGACTAGAGATGAAAAACTCAAATTCTTAAAGGCTAATCTAGAGTCTGCATAGCTTAAAATGAAAACCAAGGCTGACAAATATAGAACTGACTATGCTTTCAATGTGGGGGAATTAGTGTTGGTTATATTACAATCGTACAGGAAACAAAGTGCAGCATCCAGACTCTCTCAGAAGTTTAGTAAAAGGTACTTTGGGCCTTTCCTCATCATTGAAAAGGTAGGAAAGGTAGCTTATAAGTTACAACTTCCACCATCTTCTAAAATTTATCCTATTTTCCATATAGCTATGCTCAAGCGATTTGTGGGAAATACAAACATTCCTTTTTCTTCCCTACCAATATATACTGTCAATAATCAACCTGTCCTTCAACCAATAGTTGTCCTCGATCACAGGAAAAAGAAAGTGAACAATCATTGGGTTACTCAATATCTGGTGTAGTGGGAAAACTTACCCTTAGAAGAAGCTACCTGGCTTGACTATCATCAACTGAAATAGTTGTATCCTACCCTACACCTTGAGGACAAGGTGTCCGTTGATGGGATGGGTATTGTTACAGACAATGGACAACAGAAGTTTGATCAAGGATTTATGAGTCCACACAATGAGCAAGAGAACATGAACCATGAGGCTAGTGGGGCACAAGACAATGGACATCAAATAAGTAAAGGGTCTAATATGTAACTAAAGAACACTGAAGTAGGAGTAGAGCAACCAAAGCACACTGAAATAGGAGTAGAGGAGTATACAACTGTAAGACCCCAATTTTTATGAATAAAGATGATTTTTCTATAAATATCATTTGTGAATATTATGGAATGAATTTGATATAGTGTTATAGTTGTGGGTAATATTTATAAATTTTGTAAAGTATGCAAGTTGTTATATAATATTCGATTGGTCAGGGAATATTCGTACGACGACACAATCATTGGTGGACCCTATAACAGAATTATTGTCGGATTGAGAAAACGACAAAAATATTTTTATGAAAATAACGGCGGAAGTTTTACCGTTGATACTGTTGAACTAATCGGTAGTAAAAGTACATGATGTCTGGCGTGGTTGCGTAGTAGCAATACCGGTATTGATTATTAATGCTTATGTGAGAAGTCACTCAGTTTGATTCAATTATTGTCGATATTTTATATGTTATTAAATCAATAATTGAGATGATGAAGTTGTTAATATTATTATTTGCATTATTAATAATGTCTAGAAGTTCTGCCAAGGAGAGATTTGGTCACCTAATTGCGCGCCAATAGGAAGAAATCCTTATTGGAAAACCCCCTCTTTCCTGGGAAAGACCTGATCGATTAATAGTGTGAATAATAATAACGATGTTGACGTTTTGTTTTATTCGTATTATTAACGTAATAAAATAGAAAAAACTTGTTATATAAAACAGAATACTTTTATAAAGTTATTCGTTTTATTAGGCTAATAGTAAAATCTTTTTATATAAAACAGAATACTTTTATAAAGTTATCTATTTTATTAGAAAATAATTAGAATATATTATATTTTATTATGCATAGTGTTTGCATAGTGCTTGCATAGTGTTTGCATAGTAAAATCTTTTTAAAAGTTATTCGTTTTATTAGATTATAAATAGAATATATTATATTTTATTTAAAAGATTTTGCTTTAAATATGGACCGTCAGATTAAAGTAAATCAAACTGGACCGTTCATGGATTGGTTCTTATTCATTCCATTCTTCTATAAATAGAAGCTCATTCCTTCATTATTTCTTACGATTTCAACTTTGAAACTCTAGAGAGAGAAACTATAGAGAGAAAGAAGAAAAGTATTATGCTACTTCTTCACTCTCGATATCAAGTTTCTTTACTACGTAAGGGATATTATTTGTTGTACACTGTAAGGGGTATTATTTCTTTCGTATTCATGAAGAGAACTTACGTTATTCCATTTTTTTATTTTGTTGGAATAACTCAGATATGCTGTTTCTACCCTATACTTGGTGAAATTCTTACATTATTCCATTCTTTATCATTATATTGTAATAACTTGTCATCTAAGTACCGCATATATGGTGAAATTCTACATTATTCCATTCTTTATTATTATTCGTTGGAATATCCTATCTCATGCGTTTTACGCTGGGACTGGTTCGTTATTTATTATTATTCATTGGAATAACTTGTCATGCAATCTAGTATGCATAGTGATTTCTATTGTTATTCCATTCTTTATTATTCATTGGAATATCTCGCCTCAGACGTTTACGTGGGACTGGTTCCGTTATTTATTATTACATTGGAATAACACATCTATGTCAGTACCGCATGCATGGTGATTTTGTTGTTATTCCATTCTTTATTATTACATTGGAATATCACCGCTGCCGGTGCGTACGCCTTTACGACACGGTTCCGTTATTTATTATTCTATTGGAATAACTTTGCCTCACATCAAGTACCGCATGCATGGTGATTTCTTTTGTTATTCCATTCTTTATTATACTCAGTTGGTTAAAGTTTTGACTTCTATACTCCATGAAATTAGTGGAATATCCTTGATATTTACGCTTCATCCAGTATCTTTTCATGGAAATATTCTTCTGAGCATTCTTGAATTTTACTCTATAAAGTAGTATCATGTTGACAATTTGGACGTTATTGGTTCCTGGACAAATTAATTCGTGAACTTGTTTTATTGAATTCTTATATCTTTGTCATCATCCTCATGTTTATATATTTTTTTGAAAGTCATCTGTATTCATGGCGCATAGATGGACTTGGTATGATTATGACCGAGGATTATTGATTGTAATCATGGTAGTAATGTTACAAATGATGTTATAAAAGTCCTCATTGGCCCGTAGTGCATTGATGGACAGTTGTTGGCATGATCATGACCATTGATGAATACACAAATATCCTTGGCCCGTAGTGCATGGATAATTTGTGGTCGTGATACTAATGAATATCCTTGGTAGTAGTGTGGGGATGATGTGAATTATTTATTAAGTTTGAGTCCCAATGATAAAAGTGATGAAAACCTTTTAATCATAAAAGATAGCAGATTTTATTCTCTACTTGACTCTTTTAATGGTTTGCTTAATCCGTTGCAGTTAAACTTGATGTCTATTATATTTTATCAGTTTAACATTGTTGAAGACTAATGATAATTTATTCTGCATTATCTTAGTCATAATATTTCTTACTGGGCTAGTTAAGCTCACCCTTTCTTTCACTGTTCTCTTCAGGAAATGAGAATATAGCAGGGACTAGTCGGGGAACGGAGTGATGGTCCGAGATGGTGTCTTAGTAGTCCTCACTATTCTGTTAAATAGTGTGATAATAAATGTAATGAGGACTAAATTGAGTGTGGATATTGTCCAGATGACAATATTTGTATTACAACTTACAGCATGTATTTTGTCGTATTTTACACGACTGTTGTATAATCAAATTGTATTTGAATTTAGTACCATGTATTTGGTGACTCAAGATGGGTGATGTATACCTATTTTGGGGGCATCACAGTTTGTATCAAAGCTTAGGGATATGATCCCTGGCTAAGGTGTGAGACAAGAACTAGGAGGGAAGAGATGGGGAATTCCTTCGCTAGTATGACCTACCTAAGTTTATTTGATATTTAATTGGTCGGTCAGAGTATAGGGATAATATGTGATATGTTATTTAACCCTTGTTTTGTGGTAGTATTTGAAAATAACATCCGAGAATGTTGAGAACATCAATGGAGCACATGAGACCGTTGAGTCTCCACAGATCAATAATCGAGGATAATGTGCACCCGAAGGCGACATTCCTCAGGCAAACAACAACACTGACCAAATGATGAACGATGGAATATTCAGAGGCTTTATGCAATTCATGCAACATCAGGCAAGAGCGACTCCTGTACAAAATGCAGGTGGAAATACTGGCAACTCTCGGATGGTCACCGCCAAGCAGTTTAAGGAATTGGGACCACCAGAGTTTTTTGGAGAGCCAAAACCACTTAAGGCGGAGACGTGAATTAAGCAGATCAACAAGATATTTGATGTATTGGGATGCTCCAAGGAGCAATAGGTTCCCTTTGCCATCTTCATGTTGCGGGCAGAGGCGGATTACTGGTGGGAATCTGTAAAGCGTACTCAACCTACCGCATTGAAGATGTCTTGGGAGAAGTTCCAGGAACTGTTCAACGACAAGTACTTTCCCGAAAGTATTCGTCACATGAAAGAGGTAGAGTTCATCAAGCTGGAATAAAACAACATGACCGTATCGCAGTACGAAGCCAAGTTTGCCAAGTTGTCCCGATTTGCGTCCCATTTGGTTGATAATGAGGAGAGAATGACGCGAATGTTTTTGAGAGGTTTGAAACCTGAGATACGTCAATATCTTATCTCTCATAAACTGTGTTTGTATTCAGATGTTGTTAATAGGGCTAGGTTATTGGAACGCGATAATGAGTCAACCCAACCAAAAGAAAGCAGCCGGCAAAATGATAATACCAGTGATAACAGTCATCAAAGCAGTGATAATAAGCGTGGAGGGAATCAATATGCCAGATATGGTAACCACTTCGGTGGTAATCATGGCCAAAATAATAAGAATGGATATTTCAAGAAGAGGAGATTCAACAATAATGGAAAGACGTCAGCATCAGCACCTGTCGTTAAGGAAGGAGAACGACCACCTATCATATGCTTCGAGTGTGGAGGAGAGGGACACATCAGTCCCAACTGTGCGATGCCATCCAAAGCATGTTACAATTGTGGAAGAGAAGGTCACCTGGCTCGATTTTGTCGTGCATCGAAGACAAGTCCAGCTGGGATGGAGGCATCAAAGGTCGTCCTAGAAAAGTCAAAGCCGGTAGTGCAAGGGAGAGCGTTTGTTGTAACCTCCCAGAAAGCAAGGAACCCAAACGAGGTCATTATGGGTAACCTTATCATAAACTCTAAATGAAGTCTATACCTTATTTGATACCGGTTCTACCCATTCATTTATTTCTCCTACTTGCGCTCAACGTTTAAATTTGACTCCGGAGAAATTGGACTTTAACTTATCTGTTAAAACCCCGTTGGGAGAAACCTTCATTACATCCACGGTTTATAAGTCTTGTTTAGTTCAAATCGGTACCTGCACGTTACCTGTCGATCTTATTTCTTTGAAAATACTTGAATTTGATGTGATTCTAGGGATTGATTGGTTAACTATTCATCATACAAAAATTAATTGTTTTCGTAAGGTTGTTAGCTTTCATATTCCTAACCAACCTATTATGCGAATTCAAGCAACCAAACCATTAAAATCAATCACTGTCATCTCAAGCCATAAAGCTATTCGTTTATTGAAAAACGGGTGTCAAGCTTTCTTAGCTCATATCACGGATCTAAACAAAAATATGTCAGTTTTGAATGATATTTCTATTGTTAAAGAATTTCTTGACGTATTCCCTGAAGAACTTCCTGACCTACCCCCAGAACGTGAAATTGAATTTTGTATCGACCTTGAACCCGGTACAAAACCCATTTCCAAAGCCCCATATCGAATGGCTCTATTGAACTTCGTGGAGTTAAAGACCCAATGCGCAGGAATCGTTAGACATTGGCTTTATTCGCCCTAGTATTTCTCCTTGGGGTGCTCTGTTCTATTCGTGAAGAAGAAAGATGGGAGTACGCGACTTTGTATTGATTATCGGGAGTTGAATCATGTCACCATCAAAAATAGGTACCCATTGCCACATATTGATGACTGTTTGACCCGATTTCTGGGCGCCAAATTCTTTTAAAAGATTAATCTTCGTTAGAATATCACCAATTGAAGATTAGAGGCGATGACATTCCAAAAACGGCTTTCGGAACTCGAGACGGGCATTATGAATTCTAGTCATGTCTTTTGGATTGACTAATGCTCTTACGCCTTCATGGATATGATGAACCGAAAGTATTCAAGGAATATTTGGATCACTTTGTGGTCGTCTTTATTGATGACATCCTTATTTATTCCAAAAAGCCCGTGAAGATCATGAGCAACACTTGAGGTCGATACTCCAAAAGCTTTGTGAATATAAGCTTTATGTCAAGTTGAAGAAATGCGAGTTCTGGCTTGAGGAAGTAGCATTCCTTGGGCACGTGGTATCAAGTCATGGAATATCTGTTGACCCGGCAAAGATTGAAGCCATTCAAATCTGGGAACAACCTAAATCAGTGACAGAAGTACGTAGCTTTCTCGGCTTAGCTGGTTATTATCGAAGATTCGTAGAAGGGTTTTCTCGAATCGCTACTCCATTAACTCAGCTGACTCAGAAAGATACAAAGTTCGGTTGGAACGAGGAATGTGAGAAGAGTTTTCAAGAACTCAAAAGGAGACTCATTTCAGCACCTGTTCTGACAATACCATCTGGTTCGGAGGGATTTGTCATCTACAGTGATGGTTCGAGACAAAGGTTAGGATGTGTTCTCATGCAACATGGGAAAGTCATAGCCTATGCCTCACGACAACTCAAAGAATATGAGAGGAATTATCCTACTCATGATCTAGAGTTGGCAGCTATTGTCTTCGCATTAAAGATTTGGAGGCATTACTTGTATGGGGAGAAAGTGGAGATCTTTACGGATCATAAAAGCCTCAAATATTTCTTCACTCAAAAGGAACTCAACATGCAACAACGACGTTGGCTTGAATCATTGAAAGATTATAATCATACCATCCAATACCATCACGGAAAAATGAGCGTGGTGGCGGCGCATTGAGTAGAGAAGATCATATGCGGAACGAAAGTGCGATATTGTCATTATGAAAGGCCCATTTTGTGTGACTTACAAAGGATGGAGATAGAGTTAAAGACTCAAGGACCCATGTGATGATGGCGAACATACGAGTAGAACCAACTTTAATTGATAAAGTTAAAAGTCGCTCAAACTACTGAGGACTGGAGTGATGCGTATGAGGAAAAAAAGTGCAAAAAGGTGCTATCTTAGGAAGCAAGAATCGATGATGAAGGAATACTTTGAGTCAACTCGGACTTTGTGTTCCTAAAGATCCCGAGTTAAAGTATAAAATCATGATGGAGGCGCACAACACACCATTTGCAATCCATCATGGGAGTACCAAAATATATCATGATCTGCGACATACATTTTGGTGGAACAATATGAAGAGAGAAATAGCACTGTTTATCTCAAGGTGTCTAACTTGTCAACGAGTCAAGGCGGAGCATCAAGTACCAAAAGGTCCATTGCAACCACTTGAAATTCTAGAATGGAAGTGGGAGCACATTACCATGGATTTCATTACTGGTCTTCCCAAGGTTTCTCAAGGCATAGATGCAATTTGGGTCATTGTTGATAGATTGACCAAGTCTGCTCACTTCTTACCAATACGAGAAACTTATACACTTGAACGTCTTTGCTCGTATGTACATAACCGAGATTTTAAGACTGCATGGTATGCCAGTATCCATAGTTTCTGATCGAGACCCAAGATTCACTTCACGATTTTGGGTTAGTTTGTAAAAAGCTATGGGCACGGATTTACGATTTAGTTCGGCATATCATCCTCAGATGGACGGACAATCAGAGAGGACTATTCAAACTCTGGAAGATTTATTAAGACTTTGTGTCCTTGACTTCAAGGGAAGTTGGGACAAGTTCTTACCATTGGTGGAGTTTTTCTACAACAAAAGTTATCAAGCAAGTATTAGCATGGCTCCATTCAAGGCGTTGTATGGAAGAAAGTGTCGTTCTCCAGTATGTTAGGATGAGATGGGTGAAGCAACGTTGTTGGGACCGGAGTTGGTACGTATGACTACGGAAAAGATTCAAACGATCCGATAACGTATAAAAATCTCACAAGATCGACAAAAGAGTTATGCTGATCTTCATCGAAAGGACGTGGAATTCGATATAGGAGATCATGTGTTGTTACGTGTTGCTCCATGGAAAGGAGTTACGAGATTTGGAAAGAGAGGAAAGCTCAATCCTCGATTCATTGGCCCATTTTTAATCCTCGATCGAGTAGGGACTATAGCCTATAGACTTGCTTTACCGCCAAGTATGTCTCGTGTTCATAACGTTTTTCATATATCCATATTACGTAAATATGTGAAAGACCCGAACCATATTATTGAGTTAGAACCAGACGAAATAGAGGAAGATTTAATGTATGAAGAGATTCCTGTTCAAATCTTGGATAAGAAGGAACATATTCTACGCTCTAAGGTTATACCTCAAGTCAAAGTTTTATGGAGGAACCACGATGTTGAGGAAATGACCTGGGAGTTAGAATCTGAAATGAAATCAAGGTATCCTTACCTCTTCGACATACCAGGTACGTACCCTAATTTCGAGGGCAAAATTTCTTAAGAAGGGGAGGTTGTAAGACCCCAGTTTTTATGAATAAAGATGATTTTTCTATAAATATCATTTGTGAATATTATGGAATGAATTTGATATAATGTTATAGTTATGGGTAATATTTATAAATTTTGCAAAGTACGCAATTTGTTATATAATATTCGATTGGTCGGGGAATATTAAATGACGACGGCACAATCATTGGTGGACCCCATTAATGTAATTATTGTCGTATTGAGAAAACGACAAAAATATTTTTATGAAAATAACTATGGAAGTTTTACCGTTGATCTTGTTGAACTACTCGGTAGTAAAAGTACGAAGAAGACGATATGGTTGCATAGTAAGACTTTACGGTATTGATTATTAATGCTTATGTGAGAAGTCACTCGGTTTGATTCAATTATTGTCGATATTTTATATGTTATTAAATCAATAATTGAGATGACGAAGTTGTTAATATTATTATTTGCATTATTAACGATGACTAGAAGTTACGCCAAGGAGAGGTTTGGTCACCTAATTGCGCTATCAGGAGAAATCCTTATTGAAAGCCCCCTTCTCTTGGAGCGATATGGTCGATTAATAGTATGAATAATAATAATGATGATGACGTTTTGTTTTATTCGTATTATTAACGTAATAAAACGGAAAATTTTTATATAAAAAAAGTAATACTTTTATAAAGTTATTCGCTTTATTAGGCTAATAGTAAAATCTTTTTATATAAAATGTAATACTTTTATAAAGTTATCTATTTTATCGCATAATAATTAGAATATATTATATTTTATTATGCATAGTATTTACATAGTGCTTGCATAGTGTTTGTATAGTAAAATCTTTTTAATAGTTATTCATTTTATTAGATTATAAATAGAGAATATATTATATTTTATTTAAAAGATTTTTGCTTTAAATATGGACCGTCAGATTAAAGTAAATCAACTGGACCGTTTCATGGATTGGTTCTTATTCATTCCATTCTTCTATAAATAGAAGCTCATTCCTTCATTATTTCTTACGATTTCACTGAAACTCTAGAGAGAGAAACTATAGAGAGAAAGAAGAAAAGTATTATGCTACTTCACTACTCCGATATCAAGTTTCTTTTACGGTAAGGGATATTATTTGTTGTACCTGTAAAGGGTATTATTTCTTTTCGTATTCATGAAGAGAACTTACATTATTCCATTTTTTATTTTGTTGGAATAACTTTGATCATGCGTTTCTACCCTATACTTGGTGAAATTCTTACGTTATTCCATTCTTTATCATTATATTGTAATAACTCATCATCGCCAATACCGCATATATGGTGAAATTCTTCATTATTCCATTCTTTATTATTACGTTGGAATATCCTATCATGCGTTTACTTTGGACTTTGGTTCCGTTATTTATTATTCTGTTGGAATAACTTTATCAATGCAATCATAGTATGCATAGTGATTTCTATTGTTATTCCATTCTTTATTATTCATTGGAATATCCTGCATCATGACGCTTTGTGGGACTGGTTCGTTATTTATTTATTATTCGTTGAATAACTTCGTCTATCAAATACCGCATGCATGGTGATTTTTGTTGTTATTCCATTCTTTATTATTCTGTTGGAATATCCTGTCGGTGCGTATTACGCCTGACCTGGTTCCGTTATTTATTATTCTATTGGAATAACCTGTCTATGCGAAGTACCGCATGCATGGTGATTTCTTTTGTTATTCCATTCTTTATTATACTCAGTTGGTTAAAGTTTTGACTTCTATACTCCATGAAATTAGTGGAATATCCTTGATATTTACGCTTCATCCAGTATCTTTTCATGGAAATATTCTTCTGAGCATTCTTGAATTTTACTCTATAAAGTAGTATCATGTTGACAATTTGGACGTTATTGGTTCCTGGACAAATTAATTCGTGAACTTGTTTTATTGAATTCTTATATCTTTGTCATCATCCTCATGTTTATATATTTTTTTGAAAGTCATCTGTGGCCTGTAGCGCATAGATGGACTTGGTATGATTATGACCAGGGATTATTCGGTGTAATCATGACCGTAATGTTACAAATGATGTTATAAAAGTCCTCATTGGCCCGTAGTGCATTGATGGACAGTTGTTGGCATGATCATGACCATTGATGAATACACAAATATCCTTGGCCCGTAGTGCATGGATAATTTGTGGTCGTGATACTAATGAATATCCTTGGTAGTAAAATGGGGATGATGTGAATTATTTATTGTCGAGTCCCAATGATAAAAGTGATGAAAAACCTTTTTAATCATAAAAGATAGCAGATTTTATTCTCTACTTGACTCTTTTAATGGTTTGCTTAATCCGTTGCAGTTAAACTTGATGTCTATTATATTTTATCAGTTTAACATTGTTGAAGACTAATGATAATTTATTCGCATTATCTTAGTCATAATATTATTTCTTCGGGCTAGTTAAGCTCACCCTTTCTTTTCATCTTTTCTCTCTTGAAATGAGAATATAGCGAGGACTAGTCGGGGAGCGGAGTGATGGTCCGAGATGGTGTCTTAGTAGTCCTCACTATTCATTAAATAGTGTGATAATAAATGTAATGAGGACTAAATTGAGTGTGGATATTGTCCAGGATGACAATATTTGTATTACAACTTCACAAGATGTATTTTGTCGTATTTTTTACATTGTTGTATAATCAAATTGTATTTGAATTTAGTACCATGTATTTGGTGACTCAAGATGGGTGATGATATACCTATTTTGGGGGCATCACGGTTTGTATCAAAGCTTAGGATATGATCCAGCTAAGGTGTGAGACAAGAACTAGGAGGAAGATGGGGAATTCCTTCGCTAGTATGACCTACCTAAGTTTATTTGATATTTAATTGGTCGGTCAGAGTATAGGGATAATATGTGATATGTTATTTAACCCTTGTTTTGTGGTAGTATTTGAAAATAACATCCGAGAATGTTGAGAACATCAATGGAGCACATGAGACCGTTGAGTCTCCACAGATCAATAATCAGGATAATGTGCACCAGGAAGGCGACATTCCTCAGGCAAACAACAACACTGACCAAATGATGAACGATGGAATATTCAGAGGCTTTATGCAATTCATGCAACATCAGGCAAGAGCGACTCCTGTACAAAATGCAGGTGGAAATACTGGCAACTCTCGGATGGTCACCGCCAAGCAGTTTAAGGAATTGGGACCACCAGAGTTTTTTGGAGAGCCAAAACCACTTAAGGCGGAGACGTGAATTAAGCAGATCAACAAGATATTTGATGTATTGGGATGCTCCAAGGAGCAATAGGTTCCCTTTGCCATCTTCATGTTGCGGGCAGAGGCGGATTACTGGTGGGAATCTGTAAAGCGTACTCAACCTACCGCATTGAAGATGTCTTGGGAGAAGTTCCAGGAACTGTTCAACGACAAGTACTTTCCCGAAAGTATTCGTCACATGAAAGAGGTAGAGTTCATCAAGCTGGAATAAAACAACATGACCGTATCGCAGTACGAAGCCAAGTTTGCCAAGTTGTCCCGATTTGCGTCCCATTTGGTTGATAATGAGGAGAGAATGACGCGAATGTTTTTGAGAGGTTTGAAACCTGAGATACGTCAATATCTTATCTCTCATAAACTGTGTTTGTATTCAGATGTTGTTAATAGGGCTAGGTTATTGGAACGCGATAATGAGTCAACCCAACCAAAAGAAAGCAGCCGGCAAAATGATAATACCAGTGATAACAGTCATCAAAGCAGTGATAATAAGCGTGGAGGGAATCAATATGCCAGATATGGTAACCACTTCGGTGGTAATCATGGCCAAAATAATAAGAATGGATATTTCAAGAAGAGGAGATTCAACAATAATGGAAAGACGTCAGCATCAGCACCTGTCGTTAAGGAAGGAGAACGACCACCTATCATATGCTTCGAGTGTGGAGGAGAGGGACACATCAGTCCCAACTGTGCGATGCCATCCAAAGCATGTTACAATTGTGGAAGAGAAGGTCACCTGGCTCGATTTTGTCGTGCATCGAAGACAAGTCCAGCTGGGATGGAGGCATCAAAGGTCGTCCTAGAAAAGTCAAAGCCGGTAGTGCAAGGGAGAGCGTTTGTTGTAACCTCCCAGAAAGCAAGGAACCCAAACGAGGTCATTATGGGTAACCTTATCATAAACTCTAGCGAAGTCTATACCTTATTTGATACCGGTTCTACCCATTCATTTATTTCTCCTACTTGCGCTCAACGTTTAAATTTGACTCCGGAGAAATTGGACTTTAACTTATCTGTTAAAACCCCGTTGGGAGAAACCTTCATTACATCCACGGTTTATAAGTCTTGTTTAGTTCAAATCGGTACCTGCACGTTACCTGTCGATCTTATTTCTTTGAAAATACTTGAATTTGATGTGATTCTAGGGATTGATTGGTTAACTATTCATCATACAAAAATTAATTGTTTTCGTAAGGTTGTTAGCTTTCATATTCCTAACCAACCTATTATGCGAATTCAAGCAACCAAACCATTAAAATCAATCACTGTCATCTCAAGCCATAAAGCTATTCGTTTATTGAAAAACGGGTGTCAAGCTTTCTTAGCTCATATCACGGATCTAAAAAAAAAATATGTCATTTTGAATGATATTTCTATTGTTAAAAATTTCTTGACGTATTCCCTGAAGAACTTCCCGACCTACCCCGTAACGTGAAATTGAATTTTGTATCGACCTTGAACCCTAAGACAAAACCCATTTCCAAAGCCCCATATCGAATGGCTCCTATTGAACTTCAGGAGTTAAAGACCCAACTGCAGGAATCGTTAGACATTGGCTTTATTCGTCCTAGTATTTCTCCTTGGGGTGCTCCTGTTCTATTCGTGAAGAAGAAAGATGGGAGTATGCGACTTTGTATTGATTATCGGGAGTTGAATCATGTCACCATCAAAAATAGGTACCCATTGCCACATATTGATGACTGTTTGACCCGGTTGCAAGGCGCCAAATTTTTTAAAAGATTAATCTTCGTTAGAATATCACCAATTGAAGATTAGAATCGATGACATTCCAAAAATGGCTTTTAACTCGAGACGGGCATTATGAATTCTAGTCATGTCTTTTGGATTGACTAATGCTCTTCTTTGCCGCCTTCATGGATATGATGAACCGAGTATTCAAGGAATATTTGGATCACTTTGTGGTCGTCTTTATTGATGACATCCTTATTTATTCCAAAAGCCGTGAAGATCATGAGCAACACTTGAGGCTGATACTCCAAAAGCTTTGTGAATATAAGCTTTATGTCAAGTTGAAGAAATGCGAGTTCTGGCTTGAGGAAGTAGCATTCCTTGGGCACGTGGTATCAAGTCATGGAATATCTGTTGACCCGGCAAAGATTGAAGCCATTCAAATCTGGGAACAACCTAAATCAGTGACAGAAGTACGTAGCTTTCTCGGCTTAGCTGGTTATTATCGAAGATTCGTAGAAGGGTTTTCTCGAATCGCTACTCCATTAACTCAGCTGACTCAGAAAGATACAAAGTTCGGTTGGAACGAGGAATGTGAGAAGAGTTTTCAAGAACTCAAAAGGAGACTCATTTCAAAGACTGTTCGACAATACCATCCGGTTCGGAGGATTTGTCATCTCATGATGATGGTTCTGCAAAAGGGTTAGGATGTGTTCTCATGCAACATGGGAAAGTCATAGCCTATGCCTCATTTATTAACTCAAAGAATATGAGAGGAATTATCCTACTCATGATCTAGAGTTGGCAGCTATTGTCTTCGCATTAAAGATTTGGAGGCATTACTTGTATGGGGAGAAAGTGGAGATCTTTACGGATCATAAAAGCCTCAAATATTTCTTCACTCAAAAGGAACTCAACATGCAACAACGACGTTGGCTTGAATCATTGAAAGATTATAATCATACCATCCAATACCATCCCGAAAAATGAACGTGGTAGTGGCGCATTGAGTAGAAGATCATATGCGGAACGAAAAGCGATATTGTCGTATGAAAGGCCCATTTTGTGTGACTTACAAAGGATGGAGATAGAGTTAAAGACTCCAAGGACCCATGTGATGATGGCGAACATACGAGTAGAACCAACTTTAATTGATAAAGTTAAAAGTCGCTTTCAAACTACGGACTGGAGTCGATGCGTATGAGGAAAAAAGTGCAAGAAGGTGCTATGCCGGAAGCAAGAATCGATGATGAAGGAATACTTTGAGTCAACTCCAGACTTTGTGTTCCTAAAGATCCTGAGTTAAAGTATAAAATCATGATGGAGGCGCACAACACACCATTTGCAATCCATCATGGGAGTACCAAAATATATCATGATCTGCGACATACATTTTGGTGGAACAATATGAAGAGAGAAATAGCACTGTTTATCTCAAGGTGTCTAACTTGTCAACGAGTCAAGGCGGAGCATCAAGTACCAAAAGGTCCATTGCAACCACTTGAAATTCTAGAATGGAAGTGGGAGCACATTACCATGGATTTCATTACTGGTCTTCCCAAGGTTTCTCAAGGCATAGATGCAATTTGGGTCATTGTTGATAGATTGACCAAGTCTGCTCACTTCTTACCAATACGAGAAACTTATACACTTGAACGTCTTGCTCGTATGTACATAAACGAGATTTTAAGACTGCATGGTATGCCAGTATCCATAGTTTCTGATCGAGACCCAAGATTCACTTCACGATTTTGGGTTAGTTTGTAAAAAGCTATGGGCACGGATTTACGATTTAGTTCGGCATATCATCCTCAGATGGACGGACAATCAGAGAGGACTATTCAAACTCGGAAGATTTATTAAGACTTTGTGTCCTTGACTTCAAGGAAGTTGGGACAAGTTCTTACCATTGGTGGAGTTTTTCTACAACAAAAGTTATCAAGCAAGTATTAGCATGGCTCCATTCAAGGCGTTGTATGGAAGAAAGTGTCGTTCTCCAGTATGTTAGGATGAGATGGGTGAAGCAACGTTGTTGGGACCGGAGTTGGTACGATATACGGAAAAGATTCAAACGATCCGATAACGTATAAAAATCTCACAAGATCGATTAAAAAGAGTTATCTTGATCTTCATCGAAAGGACGTGGAATTGATATAGGAGATCATGTGTTGTTACGTGTTGCTCCATGGAAAGGAGTTACGAGATTTGGAAAGAGAGGAAAGCTCAATCCTCGATTCATTGGCCCATTTTAATCCTCGATCGAGTAGGGACTATACTTTATAGACTTGCTTTACCGCCAAGTATGTCTCTCGTGTTCATAACGTTTTTTCATATATCCATATTACGTAAATATGTGAAAGACCCGAACCATATTATTGAGTTAGAACTGCACGAAATAGAGGAAGATTTAATGTATGAAGAGAGATTCTGTTCAAATCTTGGATAAGAAGGAACATATTCTACGCTCTAAGGTTATACCTCAAGTCAAAGTTTTATGGAGGAACCACGATGTTGAGGAAATGACCTGGGAGTTAGAATCAAATGAAATCAAGGTATCCTTACCTCTTCGACATACCAGTGCACGCACTTCAATTTCGAGGGCAAAATTTCTTAAGAAGGGAGGTTGTAAGACCCCGGTTTTTATGAATAAAGATGATTTTTCTATAAATATCATTTGTGAATATTATGGAATGAATTTGATATAATGTTATAGTTATGGGTAATATTTATAAATTTTGCAAAGTACGCAATTTGTTATATAATATTCGATTGGTCAGGGAATATTAAATGACGGCAAGACAATCATTGGTGGACCCCATAATGTAATTATTGTCGTATCGAGAAAACGACAAAAATATTTTTATGAAAATAACTATGAAGTTTTACCGTTGATAATTGTTGAACTACTCGGTAGTAAAAGTACAGTAAGACGTATGGTTGCATAGTAGCACACGGTATTGATTATTAATGCTTATGTGAGAAGTCACTCAGTTTGATTCAATTATTGTCGATATTTTATATGTTATTAAATCAATAATTGAGATGACGAAGTTGTTAATATTATTATTTGCATTATTAACGATGACTAGAAGTTCTGCCAAGGAGAGGTTTGGTCACCTAATTGCGCGCCAATAGGGAGAAATCCTTATTGGAAAGCCCCCTCTTTCCTTGGAACGACATGGTCGATTAATAGTATGAATAATAATAATGATGATGACGTTTTGTTTTATTCGTATTATTAACGTAATAAAACAGAAAATTTTTTTATATAAAACAGAATACTTTTATAAAGTTATTCGTTTTATTAGGCTAATAGTAAAATCTTTTTATATAAAACAGAATACTTTTATAAAGTTATCTATTTTATCAGACAATAATTAGAATATATTATATTTTATTATGCATAGTATTTACATAGTGCTTGCATAGTGTTTGTATAGTAAAATCTTTTTAATAGTTATTCATTTTATTAGATTATAAATAGAATATATTATATTTTATTTAAAAGATTTTGCTTTAAATATGGACCGTCCGATTAAAGTAAATCAATCTGGACCGTTCATGGATTGGTTACTATTCATTCCATTCTTCTATAAATAGAAGCTCATTCCTTCATTATTTCTTACGATTTCACTGAAACTCTAGAGAGAGAAACTATAGAGAGAAAGAAGAAAAGTATTATGCTACTTCACTACTCCGATATCAAGTTTCTTTTACGGTAAGGGATATTATTTGTTGTACCTGTAAGGGGTATTATTTCTTTCGTATTCATGAAGAGAACTTCTGTTATTCCATTTTTTTATTTTGTTGGAATAACCTGTATACGCGTTCTACCCTATACTTGGTGAAATTCTTCTGTTATTCCATTCTTTATCATTATATTGTAATAACCTGTCTATGCGAAGTACCGCATATATGGTGAAATTCTTCTATTATTCCATTCTTTATTATTCTGTTGGAATATCCTATCTCGTATGCGCTTTTACATGGGACTCGGTTCCGTTATTTATTATTCTCGTTGGAATAACTTGTCTATCTGGGCAATCACCGTATGCATAGTGATTTCTATTGTTATTCCATTCTTTATTATTATTCATTGGAATATCCTCGTCTCAGACGCGTTTTGTGGGACTGGTTCCGTTATTTATTATTACGTTGGAATAACACATGCATCACGCCAAGTACCGCATGCATGGTGATTTTTGTTGTTATTCCATTCTTTATTATTACGTTGGAATATCCTCGCCGGCATGCGTATTACGCTTTGACCGGTTCCGTTATTTATTATTCTATTGGAATAACTCCGCCTACATCCAAGTACCGCATGCGTGGTGATTTCTTTTGTTATTCCATTCTTTATTATACTCGGTTGGTTAAAGTTTTGACTTCTATACTCCATGAAATTAGTGGAATATCCTTGATATTTACGCTTCATCCAAAGATCTTTTCATGGAAATATTCTTACGAGCATTCTTGAATTTTACTCTATAAAAAGTAGTATCATGTTGACAATTTGGACGTTATTGGTTCTCGGACAAATTAATTCGTGAACTTGTTTTATTGAATTCTTATATCTTTGTCATCATCCTCATGTTTATATATTTTTTTTGAAAGTCATCGTGGTATTCATGTAGTAAAGATAGATGGACTTGGTATGATTATGACCGAGGATTATTGATTGTAATCATGGTAGTAATGTTACAAATGATGTTATAAAAGTCCTCATTGGCCCGTAGTGCATTGATGGACAGTTGTTGGCATGATCATGACCATTGATGAATACACAAATATCCTTGGCCCGTAGTGCATGGATAATTTGTGGTCGTGATACTAATGAATATCCTTGGCCGTAGTGCAGGGATGATGTGAATTATTTATTAAGCTGAGTCCCAGCGATAAAAGTGATGAAAAACCTTTTTAATCATAAAAGATAGCAGATTTTATTCTCTACTTGACTCTTTTAATGGTTTGCTTAATCCGTTGCAGTTAAACTTGATGTCTATTATATTTTATCAGTTTAACATTGTTGAAGACTAATGATAATTTATTCTGCATTATCTTAGTCATAATATTTCTTACTGGGCTAGTTAAGCTCACCCTTTCTTTCACTTTGTTCTCTTGTGAAATGAGAATGTAGCGAGGACTAGTCGGGGAGCGGAGTGATGGTCCGAGAGATGGTGTCTTAGTAGTCCTCACTATTACATTAAATAGTGTGATAATAAATGTAATGAGGACTAAATTGAGTGTGGATATTGTCTAGATGACAATATTTGTATTACAACTTCTGAGATGTATTTTTTGTCGTATTTTACACATTGTTGTATAATCAAATTGTATTTGAATTTAGTACCATGTATTTGGTGACTCAAGATGGGTGATGTATACCTATTTTGGGGGCATCACAGTTTGTATCAAAGCTTAGGGATATGATCCCTGGCTAAGGTGTGAGACAAGAACTAGGAGGGAAGAGATGGGGAATTCCTTCGCTAGTATGACCTACCTAAGTTTATTTGATATTTAATTGGTCGGTCAGAGTATAGGGATAATATGTGATATGTTATTTAACCCTTGTTTTGTGGTAGTATTTGAAAATAACATCCGAGAATGTTGAGAACATCAATGGAGCACATGAGACCGTTGAGTCTCCACAGATCAATAATCAGGATAATGTGCACCAGGAAGGCGACATTCCTCAGGCAAACAACAACACTGACCAAATGATGAACGATGGAATATTCAGAGGCTTTATGCAATTCATGCAATATCCTTGGCCCGTAGTGCATGGATAATTTGTGGTCGTGATACTAATGAATATCCTTGGTCGTAGTGCAGGGATGATGTGAATTATTTATTAAGCTAAGTCCCAGCGATAAAAGTGATGAAAAACCTTTTTAATCATAAAAGATAGTAGATTTTATTCTCTACTTGACTCTTTTAATAGATTGCTTGATCCGCTGCAGTTAAACTTGATGTCTATTATATTTTATCAGTTTAACATTGTTGAAGGCTAATGATAATTTATTCGCATTATCTTAGTCATAATATTTCTTCTTTGGGCTAGTTGAGCTCACCCTTTCTTTCACTTTGTTCTCTTTAGGAAATGAGAACGTGGCGGGACTAATCGGGGAGCGGAGTGATGGTCCGAGATGGTGTCTTAGTAGTCCTCACTATTCTGTTAAATAGTGTGATAATAAATGTAATGAGGACTAAATTGAGTGTGGATATTGTCTAGATGACAATATTTGTATTAAAACTTACAGCATGTATTTTGTCGTATTTTACACGACTGTTGTATAATCAAGTTGTATTTGAATTTAGTACCATGTATTTGGCGACTCAAGATGGGTGATGTATACCTATTGTGGGGGAGTCACAACAACAGCTGAGCTGGAGGAAATAACAACATTAAATGAGCTAAGAAAGTCAAGGAGAATGACTAGAGAACCCACGTGGATGAGCAGCTATATCAAGGACAAAAAGGGAAAAGGCAGAGCTAGGAAATGATCCAAGGGTCCTCTTTTTGCATTACCATTCCAGCTGTAAGGTGGATATTTATTCTGTTTATTAGTTGTCGTTTATCATGAGTTACATACATATATGCTCTGGTAAAACAATATGAAGGATATAATGAATTAAAATCTTATCCCTATTTCTATTCTCTCTCTCCCTATTCTTATCCGTTTTATATACATATTTTTTGACGAATTATTAAAAAACAAAAAACAACTTAAACAAGTGGATTTAAATTCATTTTTTTTGCTTATTTATTCATGATATGTTTGGTTGCAAGCGTTTAGAGTGCTTGTAATGATAACGTTTGGTGCGTTTGGAGATCTAAATATACCGCATCACTTTTAGATATTGTGTTTAGACTTTATATACAGTGTTTATGAGTTAAATAAATTGCGTTTAAAATAAATAACTCATAAAATTTCAATTGCGTTCGGAAACTCCAACCGAATGTTTTGTCTCCATTTCTGACAATATACCAAAACAATCTTAATGTAAAAAAAGTCGCTGAAAATGATATATTACATATACGCGTATTATACACTCTTTTAATTGGTCTGCCCTACATTTAATTATTATTATTTTTTCATTGTTTTTTTTTTTGCTGATTATTATAAGAAGAATTATTTCTTAATTTCACACCATCTATTAAAGTTCTTTGTGGTCTTTTTCTTTCATTTTTAACAAGAGGGATTTAATTACGTACTTACCAATTTTTAATTTCAATATCTAATTATTTTTATACAAGTGTTCTAACTTGGGACAGGATAATAATTTTTGATATAATTGTTGTTTGATAAGTGTCTTATTTCAAAAATTTACTATTAATAATATATTTTTATACGATGAATATTCTTAAAAATAACAAATTATTAATTTAGTAGCGTGATATGATAAAAAAAATTACGATGATAAATTTCAGAATATATGTCATTTTGTTAGTATCACTGAAAAATAAACTCTTCCATACAACGCTTCGAATGGAGCCATGCCAATACTTGCTTGATAACTGTTGTTGTATAAAAACTCCACCAACGGTAAGAACTTGTCCCAACTTCCCTTGAAGTCAAGGACACGAGTCTTAATAAATCTTTAAGAGTTTGAATAGTCCTCTCGATTGTCGTCAAATGCGAGGATGATATGCCGAACTAAATCATAAATCCGTGTCCATAGCTTTTTGCAAACTAACCCAAAATCTTAAAGTGAATCTTGGGTCTCGATCAGAAACTATGGATACTGGCATACCATGCAATCTTACAATCTCGTTTATATACATATTAGCAAGACGTTCAAGTGTATAAGTTTCTCGTATCGGTAAGAAATGAGCAGACTTAGTTAATCTATCAACAATGACCCAAATCGCATCTATGCCTTGAGAAACCTTGGGAAGACCAGTAACGAAATCCATGGTAATGTGCTCCCACTTCCATTCGGAATTTCAAGTGGTTACAATGGACCTTTTGGCACTTGATGCTCCGGCCTTGACTCGTTGACAAGTTAGACACCTTGAGATAAACAACGCTATCTCTCTCTTCATATTGCTCCACCAAAATGTATGATGAAGATCACGATACATTTTGGTACTCCCAGGATGGATTGCAAACGGTGTGTTGTGCGCCTCCATCATGATTATATACTTTAAATCAGGGTTGTTAGGAACACAAAGTCTGGAGTTGACTCGAAATATTCCTTCTTCATCGATTCTTGCTTCCGGCATAGCACCTTCTTGCACTTTCTTCCTCATACGCATCAGCTCCAGGTCTGTAGCTTGAGCGGCTTTAACTTTATCAAATAAAGTCGATTCAACTCGTATATTCGCTATCATCACATGGGTCCCTGGATTCTTTAACTCTATCTTCATCCTTTGCAAGTCACACAAAATGGGCCTTTGCGTTGTCAATATCGCACTCGTACCCGCATATGATCTTCTACTCAATGCGTCAGCTACCACGTTCGCTTTTCCAGGATGGTATTGGATGGTATAATCATAATCTTTCAATAGTTCAAGCCAACGTCGTTGTCGCATGTTGAGTTCCTTTTGAGTAAAGAAATATTTGAGGCTTTTATGATCCGTAAAGATCTCTACTTTCTCCCCATACAAGTAATGCCTCCAAATCTTTAGTGCAAAAACGACTGCTACCAACTCTAAATCATGAGTAGGATAATTCCTCTCATATTCTTTGAGTTGTCGAGAGGCATAGGCTATGACTTTCCCATGTTGCATGAGAACACATCCTAAACCTTTGCCCGAAGCATCACTGTAGATGACAAACCCCTCCGAGCCAGATGGTATTGTTAGAACAGGTGCTGAAATGAGTCCTCTTGAGTTCTTGAAAACTCTTCTCACATTCCTCGTTCTAACCGAATTTTGTATCTTTTCGAGTTAGCTGAGTTAGTGGAGTAGCGATTCGAGAAAACCCTTCTATGAATCTCCGATAATAACGAGCTAATTTCGAGAAAGCTACGACTTGATCATCGATTTAGGTTGCTCCCAACTTTGAATAGCTTCAATCTTTGCTGGGTCAACAGATATTCCATGACTTGATACTATGTGCCCAAGGAATGCTACTTCCTAAAGCCAGAACTCACATTTCTTCAACTTGGCATAAAGCTTATATTCACAAAGCTTTTGGAGTATCAGCCTCAAGTGTTGCTCATGATCTTCACGGCTTTTGGAATAAATAAGGATGCCATCAATAAAGATGACCACAAAGTGATCCAAATAATCCTTGAATACTCGGTTCATCATATCCATGAAGGCAGCAAGAGCATTAGTCAATCCAAAAGACATGACTAGTAATTCATAATGCCAATACCGAGTTCTGAAAGCTTTTTTTGGAATGTCATCGGTTCTAATCTTCAATTGATGATATCCGGAACGAAGATCAATCTTTGAAAAGAATTTGGCGCCTTGTAACTGGTCAAACAGGTCATCAATACGTGGTAATGGGTACCTATTTTTGATGGTGACATGGTTCAACTCCCGATAATCAATATAAAGTCGCATACTCCCATCTTTCTTTTTCACGAATAGAACAGGAGCACCCCAAGGAGAAATACTAGGACGAATAAAGCCAATGTCTAACGATTCCTGCAGTTGGGTCTTTAACTCCTGAAGTTCAATAGGAGCCATTCGATATGGGACTTTGGAAATAGGTTTTATACCGGGTTCAAGGTCGATACAAAATTCAATTTCACGCTCTGGGGGTAGGCCAGGAAGTTTTTCAGGGAATACGTCAGGAAATTCATTAACAATAGAAATATCATTCAAAACTGACGTATTTTTGTTTAGATCCGTGACATGAGCTAAGAAAGCTTGACATCCGTTTTTCAATAAACGAATAACTTTATGGCTTGAGATGACAGTGATTGATTTTAATGGTTTGGTTTCTCGAATTCGCATAATAGGTTGGTTAGGAATATGAAAGCTAACAGCCTTACGAAAATAATCAATTTTAACATGATGAGTAGTTAACCAATCAATCCCTAGAATTACGTTAAATGCAAGTATTTTCAATGAAATAATATCGATAGGTAATGTGAGGATACCGATTTGAACCAAACAAGACTTATAAGCAGTGGATGTAATGAAGGTTTCTCCCAACGGAGTTTCAACAGCTAAGTCAAAGTCCAATTTCTCCGGAGTCAATTTAAACGTTTAGCGCAAGTAGGAGAAATAAAAGAGTGGGTAGAACCGGTATCAAATAAGGTATATACTTCGCTAGAGTTTATGATAAGCTTACCCGTGATGACCTCATTCGGGTTCCTTTCTTTCTGGGAGGTCACGACAAACGCTCTCCCTTGCACTACTAGCTTTGACTTTTCTGGGACTACCTTTGGTGCCTCCTTCCCAGCTGGACTTGTCTTCGGTGAACGACAAAATCAGGCTAGGTGTCCTTCTCTTCCACAATTGTTACATGCTTTGGATGGCATCGCGCAGTTTGGACTGATATGTCCATCCCCTCCGCATTTGAAGCATATAATAGGTGGTCGTTCTCCTTCCTTAACAACGGGTGATGGTGCTGACGTCTTTCCATCATTGTTGAATCTCCTCTTCTTGAAATGTTCATTCTTATTATTTTGGCCATGATTACCACCGAAGTGGTTACCATTTCTGGCATGTTGATTCCCTCCACGCTTATTGTCACCGCTTCGATGACTGCTATCACTGGTATTATCATTTTGCCGGCTGCTCTCTTTTGGTTGGGTTGACTCATTATCACGTTCCAATAACTGAGCCCTATTAACAACATCTGAATATAAATACAGTTTATGAGAGATAAGGTATTGACGTATCTCAGGTTTCAAACCTCTTAGAAACATTCCCGTCATTCTCTCCTCATTATCAACCAAATGGGACGCAAACCGGGACAACTCGACAAACTTGGCTTCGTACTATGACACGGTCATGTTGTTTTACTCCAGCTTGATGAACTCTACCTCTTTCATATGACGAATACTTTCGGGAAAGTACTTGTCGTTGAACAGTTCTTGAAACTTCTCCCAAGACATCTTCAGTGCGGCAGGTTGAGTACGCTTTACAGATTCCCACCAGTAATCTGCCTCTGTCCGCAACATGAAGGTGGCAAAGGGAACCTTTTGCTCCTCGGAGCAACCCAAGACATTAAATATCTTGTTGATCTGTTTTATCCACGTCTCCGCCTTAAGTGGTTTTGGCTCACCAAAAAACTCCGGTGGTCCCAGCTCCTTGAACTGTTTGGCGATGACCGTCCGAGAGTTGCCAGTGTTTCCACCTGCATTTTGGACAGGAGCCGCTCTCGCCTGATGTTGCATGAATTGCATGAAGCCTCGGAACATTCCATCGTTCATCATTTGGTCAGTGTTGTTGTTTGCATGAGGATTGTCGCCTTCCTGATGCACATTGTCCTGGTTATTGATCTGTGGAGACTCAACGGTCTCTTGTGCTCCATTGATGTTCTTAACATTCTCGGATGCCATTTTTAAATACTGCCACAAAACAAGGGTTAATTAACATATCAAATATTAACCCTATACTCTGACCGACCAATTAAATAACAAATAAACTTAGGTAGGTCATACTAGTGAAGGAATTCCCCGTCTCTCCCCTCCTAGTTCTTATCTCACATCTTAGTCAGGGATCATATCCCTAAGCTTTGATACCAACTGTGATGCCCCCAAAATAGGTATACATCACCCATCTTGGGTCGCCAGATACATGGTGCAGAATACAAATACAATCTTTAATATACAACAAGAAAGCTGTGAGTTTTAATACAAATATTGTCTTCTAGACAATATCCACTCTCAAAATAAGTCCTCATTACATTTATTGTCACACTATTTAACAAAATAGTGAGGACTACTAATACTATCATCTGGACCATCACTCCGTTCCCCGACTAGTCCATGTTACGTTCTCATTTCCTGAAGAGAACAGTGAAAGAAAGGGTGAGCTCAACTAGCCCAGTAAGAAATATTATGACTAAGATAATGCAGGATAAATTATTATTAGCCTTCAACAATGTTAAACTAATAAAATACAATATACAACAAGTTTAACTGCAGCGGAATAAGCAATCCATTAAAAGAGTCAAGTAGAGAATAAAATCTACTATCTTTTATGATTTAAAAGTTTTTCATCACTTTTATCACGAGACTCGATTTTAATAAATAATCCACATCATCCTTGCACTACTACGGCTAAGGATATTCATTAGGTCACGACCACAAATTATCCATGCACTACGGGCAAGAATATTCGTGTATTCATCAATGGTCATGATCATGCCAACAATCATCCATCAATGCACTACGGACCAATGAGGACTTTTATCACATCATTTGTAACATTACGGTCATGATTATACCAAGAATAATCCTCGGTCATAATCATACCAAGTCCATCATACATGACTCGCAAATTGACCCACAGATGACTTTAAAAATATAAACATGAGGATGATGACAATGATATAAGAATTCAATAAAACAAGTTCAAGAATTAGTTTATCCAGAACTAATAACATCCAAATTGTCAACATGATACTTCTTTGTAGAGTAAAATTCAAGAATGCTCAAAAGAATATTTCCATGAAAAGATCTTTGGATGAAGCGCAAATATCAATGATATTCCACTAATTTCATGGAGTATAGAAGTTAAAACTTTAAACCAACCTGAGTATAATAAGGAATGGAATAACAAAAGAAATCACCGGACATATGTGATAGATAAAGACAGCAAAAGTTATTCCAAACAGAATAATAAATATGGAACCGGTCAGAACGCATTACGCATGAGGATATTCCGATGAGAATAATAAATACTGGAACTGTGTCCTGCGTAAAATGCACAGACAGGATATTCCAATAGAATAATAAAGAATGGAATAACATAAGGATTTCACCCAAGTATATGGGAGTCCGCGTATACAAGTTATTCCAACAGAATAATAAAGACGGAACTAGGTCCCGCCAGAAACGCATTGCATGTGATATTCTAATGTAATAATAAAGAATAGAATAACATAAGGATTTCACCAAGTATAGGGTATGCCGCGTATACAGGTTATTCCAACAGAATAATAAGGAATGGAATAACAGAAGTTCTCTTCATGAATAAAAAAGAATAACACCCCTTACCGTAAAAGACACTGGATATCGAAGTAGTGAAGTAGTAGAATACTCTTCTTCTTTCTCTCTATAATTTCTCTATCTAGAGTTTCAATTGAATTCAGTAAGAAATAATGAAGGAATGAGCTTTATTTATAGAAGAATGGATTGAATAGTAACTAATTCACGAATGGTCCAGATTGATTTACTTTTAAAGCAGACGGTTCAGATTGATTTCTTATTAAAACTTAAAGCAACGGTCCATACTTGATTTACTATTAAAACTTTAAACCAATGATCCATATTGATTCACTATTATAACTTTCCACCCAATGTCCATATTGATTCACTAATATAACTTCAACCAACCATTCGAAAAATTAGCACATCTCCTCATGGAATAATATTGTACCCAAATACCTGAATGCACAATACTAGAGTGAATAGTAACTGGGTGAATAGTAACTCATGAATAGTAACTCATAAATAGTAACTCGTGAATAGTAACTCATGAATAGTGACTCGTGAATAGTACTCCGACACGAAAAGTTCCCCGAATACCCGATTGAACAATATAACCTCCAGACATCAATTATCATCGAAATAGATGTCGATTTCTACTAACACAAATAATCCCAACACAATGAAACTATCAAATTCATCTTTAATCAACACGAACTTATTCATCATTAATATTATAACTCACAATATTTAGCAAACAGGTTGTTCCCGTGAAAGAGGGCTTTCCAATAAGGATTTCTCCTATTGGTAGCCTTGATTAGGTGATCAAACCTTTCCTCGATGAACTTCTAGACATTGTAAATATTGCAATTTAATAATATGAATAACTTTGTCGTCTCAATTATTGATTTAATAATATAACATATAATGTAGATGATACTGTGACAATAATCGAATCAATAATATGAGAGATATGATGCAATTTACTGTAGCAATAATTGAGTATAAATGAGTGACTTCTCACGTAAGCATCAATAATCAATCAATAATGGTGTGCTACTATGCAACCACGCGTAGACATCGTACTTTTACTTCTAGGGTAGTTCATCAGTTTTAACAATAACACCTCCATAGTTATTTATAAAATATTTTTGTCATTTTCTCAATCTGACAATAATTCCATTGTGGGGTCCACCAATGATTGTGCCTTTGTACGAATATTCCCGACAAAAAGAATATTCCCCGACCAATCGAATATTTTATAACAACTTGCATACTTAGCAAAATTTATAAATATTACCCACAACTATAACATTATATCAAATTCATTCCATAATATTCAAAAATGATATTTATAGAAAAATCATCTTTATTAAAAAAAATTGGGGTCTTACAAAGTAAGCATAAACAAAAAATAGTAACAAAAATTCAGAAATGCTTATTATTTATAAGAAAATCAACTACAAACATCAAAAAAGGTGGGCATTATGCACATAAAATAATCTTAAACAAAAAAGAGTAATTACAAGAATTCAGAAACACACATTATTTTATAAGAAAATCAACTACACCATGACTCAAAATCAACTACACAGATTCACTACTCCACATACCCTAAAATCTCTAAACTACAAAAAAAGGTGGGGTTTGAATGCTTACTTCATGTTGTACTTCTCGCCGAAACCATCAATTTTGAATGATCGCACCTGCAATTTTGAAGAATCTTGTCGTGTTCTCTCTCTATCTCTCTCGTTTATGTGTCTGTGTGTTTAACGTTTTGATTTTGATCCCTTCCCTTTTTTGTCTCTTTCATCCTCACGTGAGTCACGTGCAATAACTAAGCCAGGAGGAGATTTTCTCCACTTTCGACTTCGATGGGTCTCCCAATTACAAATGTCATTATCCACATAATATCTGTTAATCTACGAAGACTTTTCTTTCATGTCCGTTAGCCAAATTTAGGGATTTTACATAAATATTCAATTATAATCACCAGCTTGTAAAAATTTTCTAGTACAAACACTAGTTTGTTACTTTTTTCAGTTGGGGTACCAACTTCTAAGTCGTTGGGATCCCCAGAATAAGCACCAAAAGTTTTCTGTCATTATCCGCATAGGATCTGTTAGCCTACTAAGACTTTTCCATCACGTATACATTGAGACAAATTTAACAATTTTACACATATTTAAGTACAATTACCATCTTGTAAATTTTTTCTAGCACAAATATTAGTTTGTTAAGTTTTTTAATTAGGGTACCAACTTGTAAGTCGGGTATCAGTACATGCAGGGGTGGATGAAGATAGAGGGCATCATAATTTATAAGTTATAAGTTAGTAAACTCAAGTAGACAGATTAATGAAAAAATTAGACTTAATGGGTCAAAAAAAAAATTCCATTACAATCAAATTTTTTCATCTTAGGCGATAGTTGATAAACTTAAAAAAATTAATTAAAATTTGTCTCTGTTGAAAAAAAATTCTAGATGCGCCCCCTGAGTACATGTACCAAAAATTAATTTATCCCTATTTTTTTCTTTTAAAAATTAAATTAAATCATATCAATTCGTTTAAGTTTTAGAACTTTTGACAAAATAATTCAATAAATCGAATTATATTGTTTTTTTTTTTCCTTTTTAAAAAAGAGTTATTGTTTACGAGTAGAACAATTTTGCAGGGAGTTTTTAACTCTTTTTTTAAATTCCCACGTGTGTTTTTTCAATTGGTTGACACGTTGTGTACGCGCTACAATGCTTGTGCCAGCTTCACGAATCCCAAAGTCAATACATATAGTTTGAGATTCTTGGCCTTTGATCCTTTACACATTTTCAATACAAAGCAAAAATAAAAAAAGATTCTTGGTGTACAAGCTTTTTTATTTTCTTTCATTAAATATACTATAATCATCTATATATACAACTTTGTCGATTTCTCTTAGTTCATACTTCAACAGGGCCAGTTGATCAACTGCTATTTCTTGGACAATTCTGCTTTTATTGGGTAAGTTCTTCAATTTCTTTATGTTAATTCATCTGGGTATCTTTAAAAATTGTTGGGTATGTGTAATATTAGCTCAGCAATTTGTTTGAAGCATTCTTAATGAAATTGGGTTGTTCAATCTTTAGTTTGTTTTTAAGTTGTTCAAATTTGATTTCATTTGGGTTTGTTACATAAGTACTGTTTTTGGATTAGTTTAATTATTTTCTGTTAATTTATCTTGGTTAATCACATATATATTCATTGTTTATACGTGTAATTTAGTGTGTGTGTGTGGGTTTTTGCAGCAGCTCTGCAATTCTTTGAGCCATCCTTCTGGTTCTTGGATTAGTTCATTATTTTCTGTTAATTCATTTGGGAGTTTTCATTCTTAAATTTCTCTCTCCTGATTGGTTAATCACAAATGCTATATTAATTTAGTTTGTTATTTTGAAGATATTTATAATAATCTTACAATTATGTACTGAGCTGAAAATTCAATTTGTTAATTCTATCTTAATTAAGGTGAAGCATATTTTTGTGGTACTTATGGCGGTAAAGACTAATGGGTTCATAGAAGGTAGTTTACCGGAGGAATTGCTGGAGCTATTGATATCATTGGCTTCAAATTGGGGGGATTTGATTGATTTTAATGTGTTGAAAGTGATCCATTTAAGTGGTGCCATGACTAATGAGGTTTATCGGATAAGTTGGCCTACAAAAACGGAAGGTGTGTTGAGAACTGTTTTGGTCCGGATTTATGGTAAAGGTGTTGATGTTTTCTTCAACCGGGATGAGGAAATTCGAGACTTTTCAGTGCCTTTCGATGCACGGACAAGGTCCTCGCCTTCTTGGGCAGTTTCCGGCAGGGCGGGTGGAGGAGTTCATTCATGCTAGGGTATGTGAAATTTGATTCTGCTTAACAACTTCAATCATGCTGTGTTAGTTAACTTATGCTAGTGTATTTTATAGCTTAATAACTAGATATCTATAGTGCTAATTTTCTTTAAAAGGTCTAATTTGTGTCTTTTCCTTTTGGTTAGTCAAGTTTAAGGATTAGAATAGCTACTTTGGATATGATAATTTAATATAGAAAAAGTCCATTGTACTTTGTGGATCCTTCTTTACTAGTGCAAAGTTGAAAATCAGTCTCACTTTGATAAAGATTCTAAAGGGTTTAATTTCGAAAGAAAATTCAGTGGTGCAAATTAATGATTTATGAATAAAGGGGATATATTATATTTATAATATATTATATATAAACCACTATGCTTTCATTCTAACCAGAAATATGACTGTTAGAAAAAAGAATCCATGTGGCTTATTTCGTGGGCCTATCTAACAAAATTACCCACATATATTGATAAAAATTTTACTCTTCAATTTTCAGACACTATCAGCTAGTGATCTTCGTGATCCTGAAACATCTGCTCTGATTGCAGCTAAATTGAGGGAATTTCATAATCTCAATATGCCTGGTTCAAAGAATGTGATTCTTTGGGACAGAATGAGGTATTAATGTGCTAGGAACAATTAAATTTGCTTGCCTATTAAAGTTGTAGACAGTTTGACTGACTCAACTTATATTTTTTCCCAGAAACTGGCTCACTAAAGCCAGAACTTTGTGCTCCAATGAACATGCAAAGCAATTTTGTTTGGATACTTTAGAAGACGAAATATATGCAGTGGAAAAGGAGTTTTCACAAGACTACCATGATGTTGCGTTTTGTCACAATGACTTGCAGTATGGCAACATTATGATTGATGAAAAGACGAGATCAATTACTATAATTGTGAGTTTTATTCCTCAACTTTCTAATTTGCCGTTACTTTTTTGCACTAAATTCTTAGCTACCATTAAGGGTATATTTGGGAATTAAAAAAATAAAATTGTCTTTAAAATTCGTCATTTTAGAAATGTATCTTTGAATATGAAAGAAAGTAGATAGTAAATATGTACATAGTAAAGTAAAAGTAAAATCATACCGTTATGAAATACACCCGTATTTTTATACATATTTCATGATAATTCAATTATATTTGCAAAGTTGTGGAGTCCTCTGGTTGGTTGAGCATATTGGAAACTGGTATTTTCACATAAAAATTTGATATTTTCGCATGATCGTGAGTGGGTCACACCTCCATGCGAGAGAGACTCGTATGGAAACATCATTTTAACATGTGTAAATATCACTTTCCTATTTATTACTGCAATGTTTGTTGAGCACATGTGAAATTTGCTAGTTCAGCAAATTTATGCTGAATATTCAAGCTCTTTCTGTAGTGAAGTTTGTTGAATTTTTCACTTATTATTTTAACAGGATTACGAGTACGCCAGCTACAATCCTGTTGCCTATGACCTTACAAATCACTTTTGTGAAATGGCTGCAAATTATCACTCTGAAACACCTCGTATTTTAGACTACAGTGGGTAAACAGCTGTTAACATGCCAGGGTTTAGGTATTACATTACTGTAATTTCCACCCTTTCTTCTTCTTTGATATGAAAATCAAAATATGCATACTTAAGGTAATAACTTTTCTTGTTTGTTTTCGATTTGGCAGGTCTGAAGGAGCGTGAAAGATTTGTACGTTTATATCTTAATTCCACTGGTTAGTCCAACTTATTCCCCACTTATTTGGATTTGGCTTAATTTGAAAAAGTTGGATGCCTGTTAATGACATTATTTTAAGCACTTTTTGATTGGTTATTTGTAGTTAATCTTTATGTAAATTTAGATACTTAAAAAAGCTTTTGTTTATCTATGCCAAGCTGTCTGAAACTCTAAATGGACACGGTTGATGTGAAACATTAGATTTCCCTTGAGATTGCAGTTCTAGCTAATTGGCTAACACAAACGTGATTGACCCGAAGCCATTTGATGAACTATTCACACACGCAAGGAGGAAAAGTCAATGAATTTCCTTCCTACTATGCTTTAACTAAAGTTATAAGTTATTGATAAGTACTAGTTTGATAAATTTTTGCTTATGCACTTATACCCACTAGCGCGCTATCTGTAATATTACATGAGTCTCACGTGGAAACATATTTAATACTCGAGTCGAGACATATGTAATACACGAGTCTTATATCGGAACATGTGTAATACTCTTGAGTCCACACTCACATCGGAATAAGTGGAACGGATCCGCTTCATGGTAACTTGGTCAATTGATCAATACAGTGCTGATACGCAGAGAGAGATTATCTCTCGGCATGTATGTCAATATTGTATTGATCAATTGACCAAATTACCACTCCCATGTTGAACGGACTTGAGGGTATAATAAAAGTAAAATCTCTTACTTTTTGTTTGATGGTGACCTGGAGTCTTGTTTGGTTTTAGATAAGAGCAACCAAGTGCAGATATTTATGCTTTCATTAGTGACCTTCTATAGTGACTTTTAAAGAAACTGAAAGGTCAATTTTCAAATATACTCTTTCTCCACCACTAATTTGCCATCTTTCTCAGCACGGATATATCTTAATCTGATAATTATAAGAAATTTGTCACTTCGCATGAATTGACCGAAAATTAGTAGAAAAAGAGAACATCTTTTTTTGTGGGTTTATTTTGATCTTATCATACTAAAAATATATATCCGGGGCAGGCCATAACCCCAGTGACAATGAAGTAAAGAAGCTTGTCAATGATGCAGAGAAGTACACTCTAGCAAACCATCTGTTTTGGGGCTTATGGGGGATTATTTCGGTACACTTCCACATTCTGATCTTCTTTTCAACATCCACAACATGTAAAGAAAAAAAAATCCGAAAAATATATGAAAACGGGCTAATCCTTTTTGTTTTGCTCTGCAGGATTATGTGAATGATATCGACTTTGATTACATGGAGTATGCCAGGCAGAGGTTTCAGCAGTACTGGTTAAGAAAGCCCCAACTCTTGAGCTTGGTTACAAGATCAGCAGTTTCTATAAATGGCTCTGCAGAATTTACTACATGAAGTGTGATTCCTTTTGTATAATAATGTAGCATGTAGGTCAATGTAATGTAATAATAATTGGTCTTGTAAGCTTATTGGTTGCTGGTTGTTTTGCAAGTATTTGTGGCTTGGTCCCCATTGTTGCATTGCCAAAATATATAGAAATGTAACTGCTACTGATAATACTAATACTATACAAAAATTTAACCCTTCTTCATTAAAAGTAGATTAAGAATATCACGACACTTTTCATTTTATTTTTATAAAAAGAAAATTTATCATTTTAATATGAATAAAAATATATAATGGAACTCTGGCAAAGAAGACTATCGTATACCTCAGCTCTGATACTAGTTAAAGCATCCAACTTAAGAATAAATATAATAAGTTTTCGAGTCAAACTTAAGTGATATGAAAACTTTGAGTAAATACATTTAATTTGTAAAGGAGAGAGTATCACTTTTTAATGGAGTGAAAATCTATTCCTTCATGCTAGGTACAGTCTCTGGTTCCTCAGCTTTCCATTCTATCTTTCATTATTGATCAAGAATTGATACACTATTAAGAGAGATTCCAATTGTGATGGTCAAGAATGAATGTTTTTGGAAAGAGAGGTGGTTTTTTTTTAACATATTAGGAAAGTGATTAGTTGATATGTTTACAAGAAAGCAAGGGCACTTTGAAGGGCTTATCGCAAAAGTGAAAGGATTCTCTTTGAAAATAAAAAAAAAAAAAAAAATGGTTCTAATAAATACTTTTGACTCTTCTTTATACTCAAAAAATCATTTGAAAAAGAGTGGTGAAGATTATTCAATAAATTTAGCTAGCTGGCCTACAAGCATTTAGTTTATAAGTGTTTAAAAAACATAATCAAATCTCAAAATTGACCAATAATAATGTTCTCACAAACAAAAAAATATAATACTACGTACATAAACTCTACACACAAAAATTGTGTAAAAAAGTAGTAGAACCCATGTATTGCTTACCAATAAAAATATATAAAATATTCAATGGTAAGTCTCGGTTCCTATTTTCTATTTTTTTTTAATACTGTGTACACTTTTTGTGTTCCTAGCACTACTTACACAATTACACAATTACGAAACTTATTAAAACATTAGATTAGTAGGATCAAGAAATAAATTAACTTAAATATTCGTAATATATATCATTTTCCTATTAATTTTTGTTTTGTCTGTGTACTGATGAGTAGACTAATCGATCTAATCAATATCTCATGTAGGAATTCGAATTCATGACTAATAAATTCAATCACTAATATTGGGGTTGGACGGCCGGGGAGAATGATTGTTCTATATTATTGGCTTTTATATTTCAACATTGTGATGATTAACTGAGCTTTATGCCTTTGTCAAGTTCCTCTTCTATATAAGCAATGCCAAAGAGGAAATAACCGTAGTTGCACCAGTGGTCTAGTGGTAGAATAGTACCCTGCCACGGTACAGACCCGGGTTCAATTCCCGGCTGGTGCATTCTTTTTATTTTAACAATAAAAATGCATCTCCAATCAAAGCACAAAAAAAATGTAAGTTTTAAATCCCATTAGAATTTATCAGTGTTCCTACATGTATCAAGCTTAAAGTTCTTAAAGTTGTAATCCAGTTAGAATATCAAAGAGCAAAATCATCTAACAATTATTGACACAGTACTTAACCAAAACAATACCATTCCAGAAAATCATTTATAACCAACCTCGGCAACTAAACGGTCGGTCAGAAAGCAAGAGAATAATAGAATAGAAATCAGCTGTAACTTTGACATCTCCAGTGTCATGACAGGCCTCATTTATAATCTCTTTGTGTATTGAAAGATTTAACTAACACTCTCAATCAGATACATCCTGCATTAACAACGAAATTCACACATTCAGAGAATAATTGCATTCAAACATAGTGAGAAAAAAATAAAAGAGCATAGTAATGGTATTTATCCATAACATTTATATTTTCCGTGCGCTATATAAGCAATAGGACTAACATTCAGTCTGAAATCAAGCTGATTATAAATGGTGAAAACCAAAGAAAACAAGATGAGATTAGAGTTAGATTTCTGAGTCGGTTCAAAAGTGATTTCGAACTAACAATGTTTACACTTGGTGCTAAAATATGTAGTACGCATGTCATTTTTACTTTTTCAAACCACCACCTATGTGGACCAAACTCCAAAGAGCTGCCAATATAACAAAGTATAGGTGAAAATTAGGAGGCTTGGCACGCATGAGAATGGCTCGTGATCTAGTATTGGCTTCGACAAAATATCTCACCAGCCACTAGTTTCACTGGTAACACCTTTGCATAGGTCAGACTTGAAACTTATGCCTCCAAATCAAGTAGGTTGCACACTCATAGCGCATTGACACATTAAAATTCAATAAAATATCGAACGCTCCAAAAAGTCCTGCTATAACACTATCTTTGTATCAAGATCTAGCCCTTCAGCCTAAATTCTAACACGGTCAAATACGCAGAACATTCTTGCAAATATATTGAAATAACATGCGGGCCTGAATTCCATGCAAGGTCTATAATGCAAAAATAAGCCGCAAACCAATTAAGAGGGGTGGCAATCAGAAGGGAAACTATTAATAGGGCTTGGATATGTTTAGTGATTTCCTCCCCACTCTTTTCCTCCAATATTCTTATTATCTTTGTTCGAATGTCACGAAGATCAAACCACTGTTATATATCAATCTTTTACTATACTTAATTTTATTTTTATTTTTTTTTTGCTAAATTTTTACTATACTTAATTATTATTTATTTTGATAAGAACACTTCTTTTAAAGATGTTTCTTTACAAGCTTACTAGACATGCATTTAAATGTTCAAACAAAAGTGACAATAATCACGTACATTATGTCTATTTTTATTTTTATTTTTTTTTATTAAGGACCATCCACAGCTACTATGACAAGAATGTTTCTTTAAATTAATACTATTATCCTAAATCAACAACATACCATTGAAAATATTTGGTTCTTAACAAAGCCTAGTTGCTCTTGGAATCTTCAAGTACAGAGTCGAGTACTCACCTCTTCAAATATTAACTGATTCATTCAACCATCAAGTCCCATGTTCATTACAACTTCGCCATCTTCAATTTCTGGATCAGTGTATGAGAGGGCCTTTTGTAACCTCAATGGACAAAACTCCTCAACCTCTACCACATACAATGCACTCACGGGTCGATGATCAGAAATCCTGACCTCAGTCCTCCTATAGCTGATATTCTTCATTCCCATCCCAAATGAAAGAATCCGGTCACACCTGAAAGGTTGCTTCAAAAGACGTAAAAACAACCAAAGAAGCCATTGCCACTACAGAAATAGTCCACATGTAGGCCAAAACATGAGCAGCAAATAAAAATAGTGGAAAAAAAGAAGAAAAAGAAGAAAAAGAAGAAAATTAAACAGAAGAATAAGAATAATAAGAAATTGTAGATACAACTGCCAGTAGACATCATCTTATCTGAAATAACAAAATAGTTGAACTAGGGTCCACCTATTGAACGTAAGGCCACCAAAGAAACTATGTTTGGCAAATGTGGAATCAAACACCAGTATAAGAAAGATCTTACATACCATGCCGGAGTGCGCCTCCCAATTTTTGGATCTTCTCCATAATACTTCTCTGAATTCAACTCGTACTTATAAGTTGGTGGAAATTTAAAGTACCTTCAGACCATCCATCAAATGCACGACCTTTTCTAAGCTCTTGAGTAAGCTGCCAGATAGGAAGATGTCAATAAATTAAAAGCAACAAAGCATCATATCAAGTTTAAGAAAATAAAATAAAGTTCAATAACTGGCAACTGCCTCATTGAACCTACACCTTTACTCACTTTATCCGCACCAACAACTTAAATGCCTAATTGGTCAATTTTAGGATAGATAACATTTACATATTAATTATGAGATAAACCAAAATCAACAATCAAGACGATTCAGCGTTTTAATTGAACTACTGTTTTCCAATAACAGAATCTAGATACAACAGTCGTTGAAAAACAATTAATAAGCACAAGAGACAATTACGTATGATGAACAAATAAGGATGAGCAAAGTAACATAGTGTTTCGGAGCACCATTACCATAGAGAAAACGCGCACAATATATTTCCTTTAGTTTTCTACTCTATTCCAATTTTGATATCCTTGGTGTTTAACCCACTCCCCCTCCCCCTCCCATGCTTTTTTCCTCTTATCAAATTTTCTTTCAGGACAAAAAGGGGAGGGGAAAAAAGGATGGAAGAATAGAATATTCTGAAGGAAATGCAAACACAAACAAATACATGTTTCTTCATCTTGAATATATAAAATTGGCTTAGTTTAAAGAAAATTGACCGTCCTTAGATTGGATAGGATTTACATGCTTCTTCATTTACATTGATAAAGATCACGTAAGTACAAGAGACCCACTAACAACAATATTTACAAAATTTTATGGTTCCAAACCACGTGGAACCACAACAAACTCCTATAACTTCCCCAAAACAAGAATATATAGACCATCTATCACATACATTAAGTGAACTACAGAAGGAAGTCACGTAACATGCAACCAATGCTTATCTCTCACCAGCTAGATAAAAGAATAAATTCTTTTTATCCTTCTTCAGAATACAAAAATACAAATAGAGGACATTGTATTCTTTGCCATAAATTGGTTCCAATGATCCTAGATATATTTTGCACATAATTTGGTGAACCTTAACGAAAGAAAGCAGGTCGAATTGGTTCCCTAACAAGATTATCAAGTAGCATTTGAATTCCCAAAATACTAGGAAAAACCTTATTAAGATAAATATGTAAGCCAGTAAGCCACTTGGCACAACACAGTTCAATATGTTTTAAAACCACAAATTCCATCACAGGCCTTGAGTTTCTAAACTTATAGAGTGGATAATCCTGCAATGCCACTTTCAGGATTACAGGAAGTCTATGAAATTAGACAAAAAAAAATACATAAAAATACCAGTTATCCAGAATGGTGTACCACGAATTCATAAATTAGCAGTGAAACAAATACTGATAGTGAAACAGCCTGATTGTTTAGTTAATTCAAAGAATACTTGGAGAAACAAAATCATAGAGAGTAATATTAAGTTATTAACCTACCTGATCGTACTCAACCAACTTAGGCCAGTCCTTTTCCGAGATTAGTTGCCGTGTTTTATCGTATGACAAATTTAAACGGTAATTAAGATCACCCAGCCAAATTATTCTCCTGCAAATTAAGAGAAAATGTGATATTAGTTCAGTTTTTCTTAATGGAATAAAGAATTTGACAATATCGAGATCTTCCAGAGAAAGATTAATTAAAATATATCTTATATCCTGTAGGATAAAATTTTATTTCCTATTCTTCTGAAAAATCTCTATAGAAAATGCAATATGAGAACTCTCAATGTTGCGACTTGCAAGTCAGAGGGTGTAAATGCAGCCTGCTTGAACTCTGAGAAAAATTATTCCAAAACAAGAATTCAGATTTTTTTTACCTTTACTTCATTTTTTTTTAGAATTGATTGATGCAAAAACATGGTCAAGAAATGCTTCCAAAAAATAATGCAAAGAATAAGGATTAATGCAATAGCTGCTATAGCATAAGAGAACCAGTTATTGGAAACAAGCCAGCCAATCCTCAAGTAACAATCAAAATTATCAACTCAAATGGAATTTGGTATTTCTTTCCCCAACCCAATTTTGGACTTCAACTATGTTTTCCCCCCTTATATAAGCACTTCTGAATCCCACTACTGAATTAAGACTTTCAGCACAGAATATAACTCGGTTGTGGTTGCCATAAGTAGTTCACTGCGGCAACGGCCCAAAACAATGTAGTTTTTGGTATTTCATTAATGGCCGTTTTATCATTTCACCAATTTCATCAATGGAAAATTTGACAATTCACCATTTTATTAAACAAAACTACGTCATTTTGGGTTGTTGCCATAGCCAACTAGTTGTGGCAAACACAACCACACTTGTCCCATATATAATTATATACAGATAAATAGCCTCCCACAATATATACAAGGGAACTGAATGGTATAACTTTAAGGGAATGAGTGGGAAAAGTGAAGAAAAGTTTCAACAGGAAATCATAACAGAGGCCATGTACTAACTCATGATCACGGATGCTTTTGGGAAGTCCAATGCTTGAAAAGGAATTAAAGCGAGTCCTACAATGTATTGCATGCACATCAGCATTTCTTTTAATTGACTCGGCTTCTTTTTCACCTGATGTAAGGTGAGTGCATATGAAACAAAAAAGAGTCTGGTATATAGACAAGCTGACTGATATCGATCCCTGCAAGATAAAAATATATTCAGCACGACAAAAAAGAACATCATGACATATATGAATTGCTATAGTCAGTAATAAAATATTGTACAATGAACTAACTATGAACACGATGTCCACCAAGCAACCCCCAGGACCGTGGTCCATGGTACATTCACCAATGAGACATGCTTTCTGAGTACAAGTGTAAAATCCCAAAGTACGTAACTATGGAACTCTTATTACCATGTGTTCCGCTAACTGGGTACTATCGTTCTGGTACGAAAACTTAGCTACTTTGTGCATCCACCACGAGTAGCATTCCTTGTACCTGTTCCGCATAACCAATCCAGGTAACAGACCCAAAAACATTAGCAGTCAACACCCTCATTCATCAAATTAGCTGACACTTCTCAACCCTCATCAAATGTTTCTGTTCTCATATGACTTGCTCATTTAAATGATCTTTTATGCATGACATCAAAAACATAAGACTAACAAGCCAGCCAAGACCCCAGATCACAGAACAAAAGCTATACACTTCTCGACCCAAAAACCCTCAAAGAGGGAATCCCCCTAACCCCAAAAAGACACCCCACCTACAGTGCTGCCTCCACCAAACCTATACAAACCAAGGCATAAATCTATACCCCCTTTTACATTCTTCATTTAGGAAATCAAAGCACAAGTTTTAAGTAAGAATTTGTTTCTGCCTAACTTAAAGGAGTAGGCCTAAACACACATCTTGTGTCGGACAGTTACAGAGAGAGGTAGGGGGAGAGACACAAACATATTCTATATAAATAGCAGTTTAAATCCAATAGAAGTGCTCAAAACAAGCTAAATAAAATAAAAAAACCGATAATAAAAAAGTAAAAAGAGGCAACAAACCTTGTTACCAATGTAGCACATAACACCAACGCCAACAGTAGACACGTTTACATTCTGGATATGCCTTCGCAAGCTTCTATGGACCCATATAGTAAGGAAAAGACCAACCATTTGCTTACTTACTATCTTTACATACTGGTTTCTTCTCTTCCGGTTCACGAGATATTCAAGGTCAACTTTTGTCAGTGAAGCTGCCTCCGGTTGCACTCTATTATCAACAATCATAGATGATTTGAAAGAATTAAATGTTTTGAATGATTTAGAAGCTTTGAATGACTCAAAGGATCTAAAGGAATTAGGTCTCTCTAGAACACACTGAGCCGGAAGATCCAACGGTTGCTCTGGCCAGCTTAAGCCCATCATTTCTGTTTGACCCTGTGTTTTAGGTATTCTACTATTAAGTAAAGGAACTGATACTTCTCCATTTCCTAAATTGGTATTGGAAGTAGGGAATGAAGCATCAGCATTGGGAAACACAATTTGGCCTGTGCTTGGTCCATCACTGACTTCATCAAAATTCGTCTTGTCATTCAATGGATATATTTCCTCCTCACCATCACTATCAGTTTCAAGTGATATTTCATCTTCTATGTCGGGAGCATCAGCAGATGGCTTAAATCTTGATGGAGAAGGAGGATCACTGTAGCATTTACACTTGGTCTTTGTGGGTTGGATTTTATTAAGAGTTTCGCGGATGATGTTTTCCCATTTTGGAATAGGGCAATTATCTTCAGCACCAAACATATTACCAGCATTTAATGGTATAATCTCCTGAAAACTGTCAAAAATAGAATGTGTGCAGTTATTCTAAATTATCTCTTTTAGGACATGCACAACCTAATGATTCAATCAACACTGACAATCAAAAAATCTAATATATATATATATATATATATATATATATATATTTATATTTATATTTATATATATGTTAGAGTATATATCTTTGTCCTGCGTCGAATACTTGACAAAGTATGTCTAGTATATAATGAGTTGGGTCAACTCTTCTCATGATCAATTGGTTTTGAGTTAGAGAGCTTGATGTCTTTATACACTTTGGGCCCATTTTATAAAGCTAACATGGTATCAGAGCGGCTATCCTTGAGCCTAATTAAACACTATTCTTAGCCTACATTCTTACCCACTTGCAAGTCCATTCACTACAAGAAATTAGGCTAATTCCGACCGAAATAATTTGGTCGGAATTAGTATTTTCTCCCTCAGAAATATATTAATTCCGACAGAATTCCGTCGAAAATGATTGCCATCTCTAGGCGTCAAAGTCCCTACTAGCGCCAAATCTATTCTCGACGGAATGACACCTGTTTTTGACGAAAAGTCCGTCGGAATTAACTTATTTTAAAGAGAATTCCGTCGGAAATAAATTAAAACTCTATTTCAGTAGGCAATGCCGCTCTTGGTTTTTTATTTTCATTTTCTTCCCTTCTCTCTATATATCTAACCCTCCGTTTGCCCCCACCTCCGACGAAAACCATCGTCCCCTTTCTTCACCCCCTTTTCTCCCATCCCTGACCTCCACCTCTTTTTCTCCCATCTCCAGTCTCTGTTGATCTCTAGCTTGGCGGCGATCCATAGTCACAGCAGCGCACCTCTGGTGGCGCATCTCTTTCCCACGACTGCTTGATTCACAGCAGTACAGGTTCTATCATTTTTGCAATTTTTTTTTCCAGAAATGTCGTGTATTGTGCTCTATATCAAAGACGTTTTTAATTAATTGAAGTATATTACACTTAATTATTATTAATCTGAAGATGCATAAATTAATTTGAGGGTAGGTTGCACAATTGTGGGCATTTATCCATCTCCCTTTTGGCTGTCTGTAGCTGTTATTCCATCTTCAATGGACAGTCATTGATCTTATATTTTGTAATATGTTCATCTGTTCCATTTTCATTTGTTCATCCCATAATCTGCAATTAGCCCTAATTTGTATAATTTTGCACTTGTATCAGTTGGCATAATCTACAGGTTATATGTTTTTGCACTTGAATCAGTTGGCATAATTTTATTTTTTGTTAATGTACGTTTATGAAATAGCCCTAATTATTTTGAATGTGATTGAGATTATGTTTATGGTAGCAATTTTTGCGTGGATTAGTGATGGGTTTGTGAATGTGTGTTGTTATTATTTCCGACGGAATTTTCAACGAAAAATCCATGGACATTTGTTGGAAAGAGATAAAAAGTCAATAAGGTACTCTACTCCTCTTTGCTACAGTTATTTAATAAGAAATAAAACAGTGCATGCAAATAAAATAAAATAAACTAATTAGCATTATAATATAATCAAATAAATTATACTATAATATAATATTATAATTAAATAATAAATTAAATTAAAATAAATAAAATAAAATAACTTAAAAATAAATCAAGTTAATTACAAATAAATTAAATTAAATTAAAATAAATAAAATAAAATATACTATACTAGAATATAATACAATATAATAAATTAAATTAAAATAAAATAAAAGAACTTAAAATAAATAAAAGTAATAACAACAAAATTAAATTAAATAAAAATACAATACAATACAATACAATAAATTAAAATAAAATTACATAGAATATAATAAACAAAATATAATATAATATAATACAATATAAAATAAAATAATGTAATATAATATAATATAATAGTCTTAAGGCATTTACCTAGTTCCAATTACTAAATAAAATAAAATATAATAAAACTAATATAATATAATAAAATAACATTAAATAACTAAATAGCATTTACTTAGTTTTCTACTAAATAAAAGAAAAATAGAAATAATATAATACAAAAAAATAAACAAATGAAAATAACAAACTAAGTAGCATTTGCTTAGTTTTCCACAACTAAAAGAAATTGAATACTAGTGCATGTAGTATACTTAGGAGCTCAGAAACCCATTCAACATTCACTCGTTAGGAGTGAATGCTAAATAGTCCCCAGTCTGGAACTGTTCCGGGATATTATGTCTCTCACTAGGGCCGGTGCCAATGGCTTGAGTACGTTTTTTTTTGTTTTGAGAATTTTTTGGCTGGTATCTCTACATGTTCTTAGATTAAGTTGTCATGGTCTATTTCGTATACTTGGAGACCATGGGAAGGTGGTGCCGAAATTTCCTTGAAATAGACCAAACATGCTCAAGGTGTTGACACTAGTGAGGAGCACATACATTAATAACCCTAGTCTGATTGTACCTTCTGTTCAATTAAAGATGTTAGACGACCGAAGTTGGATGTCCCGTAGGATACCGCTTGATGGGAGGGGATTAGTTGCTGAGTACCGTGATGGGGTGTGTTAATTTTTGAAGTTAGCAAATGAACATGCTAATATCCGAATGTAAAGATGAGATGTCCATGTGTAAGTGTAAAAACCTGATTTGGAAGAAAACCGACAATATCAAATTTGATTTGTTTTCATTTAGGTTTGTAGATGGGTATTCTGTATGGATTCATCACGGGAAATCAGAAGAGTTGAGGGAAATAACCGACAGTGTAGACCAACTAGTTCACAGGAATTCATATGGCGATAACTATGATGCCGTAGAGATGTTGGTCGATGCTTATGGCCCTAACAATATTGATTGAGGTACAAATGAGCATTCATCAAGTAGTGCTCAACAAGAGTCAAATGACACAACAACTGCCTTTAACAAGATGTTAGGTCCCATTATACGATGGAAATGTTAACCACACCAGGCTATCTGCAGTGACGAAACTCTTACACTTTAAGAATGAGCATGACTGCAGTGAGAGAGGCTTTAATGATTTGCTTACTTTTATCAACGAGTTCTTACCTAAAGATCATACATAGCCCTCGAATTACTATGAAGTGAAAAAGATGGTAAAGGGGTTGAATATGGGTTATGAGAAGATCGATGCTTGTGAGTAGGATTGCATGTTATACTATGGGGATGACAGAGATAAGGTGCAGTATGATGTCTGCAACTTGCCTCGATACAAGACGACAAAACGTGGGGGAAGGAGAAGCATGTGCCTAAGAAGATCTTACGGTACTTTCCTCTTGCGCCGAGGCTTCAGTGTCTATTCATGTCGTCGCACACGATTGAGCATATGAGTTGGCATAAAACAAGGGACGTAGTGCCTGGTCAACTGACTCACCCGGCAGATGAAGATGAATGAAATAAGTTTGATGAAAATTTTCCACAATTTATTGAGGAAGTTAGGAATGTCAGGCTTGGCATGGCTACGGATGATTTTTGCCTATTTAATAGTTTTAGCCAGCCTTACTCTTTTTGGTCAATGATCATGGTAGCTTACAATCTGCCACCATCAATGTGCATGAGATATCCGTATTTGTTCTTGACTTTACTCATACCAGGGGATAAGAGTACTACGAAAGACATAAACGTGTAACTCAAGCCGTTAGTCGATGAACTTAAGATGTTGTGGGAGACAGGGGTCCAGACTTATGATAAAGCAGTCAACGAAAATTTTGTGATGAAGGCAACCTTGTTGTGGACTATCACTGACTTTTCGACACTTGGGATGATTAGTGGTCTCACGGGAAGCTGTCATGTCCAGTCTATATGGGGATGTTCAAGGCACACAACTGAAGCATGGTGGGAAAGCTAGTTTCTTTGGAACTGCTCATAAATTCTTGTTTGTTGATCACAGTTACAGAAAGATGTCTGCACAGTTCAATAGAAAGATAGAGAAAAAAAGGGTTGTTAGTCGATTGTCGGGCAACAAGGCCTTGGGCTGGTTGAACCATCTGAAATTTCCACCGACAAAAAAGGAACACAATAAGTTGAGAGCAATAAGTTACAGGAAGTCTCATAACTAGACACACTCACCCATGTGGTGTGAGTTCCCATACTGGGTCACGCTAATAGTCCCTCATTGTAGATGTCATGCATACAAAAAAGAATGTATTTGAGAACTTGTTTTACACCGGGGTAGATGCGAGTGATAAAACAAAAGACAATGACAAGGCATAATTAGATTTGGAGGCACTAAATATAAGGCGAGAATTGTGGCTCTGACCTGACAAGTCAAAACCTAAAGCTCCATTTTTCTTACCAAGCAAAAGGTTGAAGACACTTGCAAGTGGGTAAGTGCGGTGAAACTCCCAGATGGATATGCTTCTAACATATCTCGTTGTAGTAAGGTTGAGGAGTTGAAAATTAATGGGTTCAAGAGTCACGATTGCCATATATTCATGCAGAAGTCGATGCCAATTGCATTTCTAGAGATGTGTTACCCAGGAAAGGTTTAGATGCCTTGGCCGAACTTTCAAAATTTTTCGAGATATATATTCAACGGTTATAAAGTACAGTGATATGGAGCAGATGGAGAAAAACATAGTGCTGACAATGTGCAAGCTCGAAATGATTTTCCCTCCAGGGTTCTTTGACTCGATGGAGCATTTGTATATTCATCTAGCATATGAACTTAAGTTTAGAGAACTGGTGGAATATCGGTGGATGTATTCTTTTGAGAATTAATATAATCTATATCTTCATTTTGATGATATTTAAAACTCATATTCTTAATTAATTCCGTTAAGTCATCGTATTTCAGTTATATGCGTCAATTAAAGTAGAAAGTGCAAACAAATCTCGTGTAGAGGGTTCTATTCGTGAACGCCATACGGAGAAAGAACTTGTCAACTTCTGCTCCTTATACTTTGAGGATGTTGTCTCAACGAAGCACAACCGTTTAAGTCAGAATGAAGTTGTTGGACTCCAATCTCGTGGCGATGAGTTAGTTGTATTCACTTATCCGGTTAAAGGATAAATGTTTTTTTCATCACTCTACTTTAAGTCAACTTACAATCAACTAACTCAACTTTTTTCCTAATTATACTTTACTTTTTTAACACAAATTTGAATTTCCGTCAGCGGAGTTAACTATTTTGACAAAATATTGACGTGGCAATGCCACATATTTACTGAATCCTAGTTGGAAGCTTCTTTTTGACATGTAAGTTAATGTCCACCTAATAAAGACCAACCCACCACCCATTAACCCATTAACTTGACCCAAACATTCCAATAATTTCTATTCAATAATATAATAAATTAAACATAATATCGAAATAAACTTCATCTTCTTCATCTGGAAACCAAAAAAAAATTCTCAACCAAAATAAGTCACAACCCATTGTTCATCATCTTCTTCTCCCCAAACAAAATATCACCAAACAAAATCATCTATATACATTAAATTTTCAAATACAAAATTATCTATAAACCCAAAATCATTTGTAGATCTGGGCCATCTCTTCTTTGCCTCTCTCTAGCACTAGTCATAGATCTGAATCATCATCGTTCTTTGCTACTCTCTAGCATCGATGATAGTTCTAGGTCATATAGATTTGTTCTTCGTCTCTAGCCATGACTCTTTTTGGGCTGAACAGATAAGCGAAAACTCTTAATTGGCTTCTGTATGAATTCGGTAGTGGATGTAGATGATGGTGAATTACTGACCTATGATTTGACCCACAATAGAACTCGTTGCTTAAGCTCCCCGAAATTGGGTTTGATTGCCTAAACACTGGGTTCCTCATAATATCTTCTCAGTTGTAAAACAAGAAAACTGTGGCCTGGGTACATAATTCGCTGATGAATTCACGAATTCTGGGACTACCATTGAACTGCCTCATGCCTAATAATACTTGCAACCCAAATTTCTCATATATCATAGACAGAGCGAATAAAGAACCGTTGTAGAAAGGATGTATAGGGTTTCTATTCATGACAACGAAACCCTAGACTTTGTAGGGAAAATTAAAAGAAAATATTGATAAATAGATGGGCTCTTACCGATGAATTATAAGGTGCATCGGGATTCTTCGAAGAATAAAAATGGAACCTCAAAGAATACATAATTGCTTCTCTTTGCATCTATTTCTTTCCTGGTTGAATATGAATTTAATTTTAACGGAGTATCATTTACTTTTAAAGTTAAAGTTGAAGATTTGTCATGAAAAAAATTAATGATGAAGATGGAGTAGATCAGTAGAGAGAAGAGAAATAATAATTTATTTTTTGTTCACATTAATTAATATTTTCTTTTGATAATGAGTTATTTATACACATCATTATTTATTCGCAATGTCAACACAGAGATGGAGTTTCTCCCTCCTAATCATAGAGCTACTTAGCTTTGTGTTAAAAGTCAAACGAGCCTAACGATTTTTGTAACGTTTTGTAAGCAAATTAAAGTTGAGTTAGTTGACTGTAAGAAAAAAAAAAGTATAAATTAGTCATTTGTAAGTTAACCTAAAGTAGAGTTATGTAAAAAGTATTTAACCCATCCAACTAAACTATTTGGCCATGAGATGATGACTTGAGAGAAAAAATTTGAATATTACATTTATATACGTGCTTCTAAATATGCCCGAAGTATCATCATACATAAAGTATGTATTAGTATTTGAAAAAATTTAAGATTTAAATGCATATATGGCATTAAACCGTGTTATTAATTTTTCAATTTATTCGAAGACGAAACGTATGCTTTTAACCCGGGGTTAAATGCAACACAGTTGGAAGCATTCACTACTGAAGATTTAAATAGTTATGTAAAAAGTATTTAACCCATCCAGTTAAACTATTTGGCCATGAGACGATGACTTACTTGAGCGAAAAGATTTGCAGATTGTATCTACATACGTGCTTCTAAATATGCCCGAAGTATCATCATACATAAAGTATGTATTAGTATTTGTAAAAATTTAAGATTTAAACGCATATATGTTATTAAATCGTGTTATTAATTTTTCAGTTTATTCGAAGACGAAGCGTATGCTTCTAACCCGGGGTTAAATGCAACACAGTTGGAAGCATTTACTACTGAAAAAATTTAACAGTGGTTTAAGAGTAGGGTTGAACATAACATTTATGAGCGTTTTAGAGATGTCATTCAAGGTCCTTACAAACTTATTAGTTAATTTCCTAGATGCATCGTGAAAGGGTACAGATTCAAGGTTGATGACTTGAATGAAATGACATTAGTTTATTCTGCCGTTGTCGTGTTGGGAAGCTGTTACCCAAGATTTTGAGTCCAATTATTATGGACGTTTAGAGAAAGTGGTTGTGCTCAATTATCCTGGGGGTAAAAATGTAGTTACATTTAAGTGTCGCTGGTTTGATACTGAAAAGGGGGTTAAAGTATCGTAATAGAATCGTCACAGTAGATATAAAGTCAAAGCTATAGTTTGATGACGTATTCGTGTTAGCCAGTCAAGTGACTTAAGTGTAGTACGAGCCTAATATCGTCAATTATAGAATCCCCTGGTATACAATTGTCACAACGAAGACTTGGACATTTGATGGTGCTCATCTGTATGGGACTGATAAGCTGTTGCAAGAAAATGTTAGTAATCCCAGCCAGATAATGCTAAATAATGACGATGTGCTGGTATATGATATCGTTAATGTACCCGAAGATGAGGAAGTCGAAAAAGATGTGGTGGTCAATGACTGTTGAAAATGATAACGACGAAGAAACCGATAATGAAGAGGAAAAGACAGAGATGATGACAATGATGTTGATTCTGATAGATTTGATGACGTAGTTTAGAATATCTTCTCATATCAATGTAGTAAGTGTAAACTTATGCATGTATTATTTATAATTCGCACTATTAATAACGGTTATTTAATAAAATTAACTCTAATTAAATATGTTATTTTGGTTATTTCAGTAGTATATATATGGCCAGATATAGTGGTGGTGGTCGCCGCGGCGGTGGCCGTACAGGATCCCCTGACGGTAGTAAGGGCGGGTCATCATCATCTAGTAAGTTTCCGTCGTCATTAATTCGATTTCGTTTTGTTTACTTTTTATTTATGTAAATGTTATATTTATACAATGTATGTAGTATACTTACAGATACAGGTCATTAACGTCATCGAGGGACTAAACTCGGTTTATTTGGTCATTCGCCGGTAGTGCCACTCACTTGTCGTGTTGATGTCGCCTCTGCTTAGTATGTGTCAGAGAACGTAATGTTAAATTTGTTAATTTATTTGATGGCATAATGTATAACACAAGAGTTTTATTTTTATTGTAATATTTTGGACCATGTGGCTAAGTCGACCATCCACTCCATATGCTTCACACACCTCCCCACTTAATGTGATGCGCTTAAAGCCAATACGTGATATGATGCCTCCTTTTATGCAGAACGTGTTGCGCAAGTTTCACGTAAGTTAAATCGTATACGTAAATAGTAGTTACACAATGTTTAGATTTTTTCTGATATGTTATTATTTTTGTATAGATTTATTATAGATATGAGGATGACATATCTCAGTTGGCCGACGAATCTATCATTATTGCTCATGTCGCGAAGAACTATGTCGGGTGGTTGTATGAGATCATACAGAGGGTCGCCCGGTCTATTGAAGACCAGCCCGACAGTACGATACGCGATCATCAACCCCATAATGTTTCTGATGCAACAAGGGAGGCTATGTGTACGTACTGGGATGCTGATGATTTCAAGAAGTCGTCCGAGCAGATGAAGAAGAAGAATCATAGCAAGCTCCAAGTAGTACATACTATATGTGTGTTTAGTTGTTTAGTTTAATATTGTTATAAGCATACTAAATAAATGTTATATTAATGTATTTACTTACTAGGCCATGCGGGCGGACTTGGGCCGACTTCCCACCATAGTCGAGTTTTGAGATAGAGCTCATACGCCGAAGGACTACTATGTCACCCGCAACATTAGCTATACGGGTAACAATTGTTATTGTCATAAATAATTATTAATATTAGGTAGTTAATAAAATGATTTAATTAACTAACAAATACATAATAAGTTACAGGATCGATTTCAAAAGCTCCGGGACCAGCGTGTAACTGAGTTGTGAACTGTTAGGGGAGATTCTGAGCTGTTAGATTTCATCATCTCTCTGCCCGAGATTAGCTTATCTCAGGATGAGGAGATGACTATTTGGGTCGCGCCCACTAGCATTATCAGCAGGTATTGAGTGTTGGGTCTGCCGAAGGCTGTGTTACTCGGACTCGGATGGAGTGTCCGGTTGGACATGGTATCCGACACGAGTATTTCTCTATTTTGCAAATATTTTACACTAAAGTGTAATATCCAAGTGAAGTATCCAATTTTTGGACACGGTGTCGGACACGGGTACTTCAGGGCAAAGTGAAGAGTCCGAGTAACACTGGCCGAAGGTACCAACATATACATTATCTGGAGGTATTCATTTTATTATGTTTCTCGTTATTTCATAATTAATATTGCTTCATAAATTATTAGTAAAATAATTTTAATCTTCGCAGGCTACGAGCGCTGACTTGGACGATAAGCTATTCCAGAGGGTTATGACGGCGGTGTCGAAGACGTTTGGTACGGATCCGATATTCTGTCGTTAAGACTTGCCTAACTGTGCTCTCCTTCATTAGTTTGATCAGGACATTGCAGCATGGGCCATTTCCGAGAGTACGGGTATTCCTCAGGAGCAGTTCGCCGCGATACGAGACGAGGTGATACGGATGGTGGTTACCTCATCTTTGAAAAGCCTTTGGGCTAATCTTTGAGTCACCCAAACTACTCGTGTATTTTATTCATTTTCAATTGTATATTCTTCATATTATTTAATTATCATTTAACTGTCTCTTTAATTCTCAATTACGGACTAATAAATTATATTTTTAATTGTATCAACAAGGTGGTGATGCCGAGCAAGGTGAGGATGACGAGCGGGGGAAGATGACGATGATTTTCAGACACCAGAGCAGCACTGTCGACCACCACCCGATGATAGCGATAGATAGTTGTAGCTATACTTAGTTATATTGTCAATTGTAGTTAGGCTTACTTACGTTGTATCATTGATGATTACGGTTTTAGTTTAACTTATATTTGTACAAAATTTAGTTTATATTTGTTTTCTTTCTTAGCTTAGCTACTGTTATATGTATTTCTACATAACATTACATGTGGTTTGTACATATTTGTTTTCTTTCTTAGTTTAAAGTTTAAGTAAGTATTTATGTGGTGTTTGGAGGATAAGCCATGTATGAGGTGTAAAAAGGTAGTTACGTTTATATGTATGTGTTATTGTTGGGAATTGTTTGGAGAATTAGTTATTTTGACGTGTATGTTGGTTGGTGCGATTTATATGTATGTGTTGTTGTTGGGAAAACTGGTACAAGTACACATTGGGGTTTAAAAACCTGGAAATTGTAATAACCAAAAAAATATTAAAAAAAGGGATTATTTCCGACATAATAAGTTAATTCCGACGGAATTTCCGTCGAAAATTATCTTTCCAGATTCAGTGGAAAACCAACACATGGCAAGATATTTCCAACAAAATTTCTTGTTGGAATTTCATTCCGTCGAAATTTATGTAAATGTCAACTTCCGTCGAGAATACGTATTTCCGACGAAATTCTCGACAGACTTATCCCGACCAATTTATATTCGACTGAATTTCCGACGGAATATTCCGTCAGAAGTAAGTCTCTTCCTTGTAGTGATTCTTAAAGTGTCAAAATTACTCATTTCTTAACTAATACCATTTATCAATTGGGCCAATAGTTGCTCGTGGTTTACTAGCCTTGTTCTGGACGACTAGATTACTTTGGACTTGCTTATATTTTGTGGGGTCTCATAGTCATCAGGTTCATGTGCAACCCTTAATACACCGGATTACACGTGAGGGGAAGTGTTAGAGTATATATCTTGTCCCACATCGAATACCTTGACAAAGTATGTCTAGTATATAATGAGTTGGGGCAACTCTTCTCATTGTCAATTAATTTTGAGTTAGAGAGTTTGATGTCTTTATACACTACACTGTAGGCCATTTTATAAAGTTAACAATATATATATATATATATATATATATATATATATATATATATATATATATATATATGTCAACTATTCTAAAAGTTTGTAATGAAATATACATTTATTATATGAGCTATCGCTCAGCCGCTTTGCGTAACGAAAGGGTGTAAATTAGAAAAAAGACAAAATCTATTATAAATAGAGAAGCATGGATTGTATGAGATCATCAATAAAAGGAAATAGAAAATAGCTTAGACCATTCTATCTCTTTCTCTTTAGCTTCTTGTTTCTTCTAAACTTCTTCCCTAAATTCCCCAGTAGATTCCCTAAATAGCATAGTCCATTCTATCTTTTTCTCTTTATTTTTTTTTTCAACCTTGTTCTTGATTGTTTTCCACATTATTCAATATTTCATTGCTAAGGTACTGATTGGTTCTTAATCTTCTATTGCTAGGTTAATGTTATGTTTGGGTTCGAATCTCTTGGATTGAATAAAGTCAGGACTAAGGTTAGTATTGACAGAAAATCTGAGAGTAAGTGAAAGAAAATTGAGCAAAGCTAGAAAAATTGTACAAGACTGACTTCAGATCTACATATGATTTTTATGACTGCTTACCTCTTATAAAAATAAATCCCGCAAAAAGAATTCAGTTTAACTCTTACCCAATCACATAAATATCAGCAGGGTCACTGATATCTAGCCAATCTTCAATATCTAGGTCCTCTGGTGGAAGTTCTCCTCCAACATTCCACGTGCCAGCACGTATTCTAATAAGACAAGTAACAACAAAATGAGGTCATAGTAATAAAAGATTTCAAAAATCTGATTCTTACAATAGTCTAATTATTATCAGTTAGCTTGATCAGCATATGTGAGGAGAGGCAGCATACTTGATTTCCTTTGCAGTTATATATTGTGCCCTGAATGTCTCCGACTTTTGTCTTCTTAATCTAGGAAGAGCCTCTGTAAGCTCAAAAAGAAGATTTACAAAACAAAAGTAATGAGTTCAAAATTATGTGGATTAAAGCATGCTTTAATTTTATGACAGGATTTCAATAACTAAAGAAAAGCGACAAAGGGAAATATTATGAATACGTGTATGCCGCTATCAGGATGCAAGACAGCATATAGCCCAACAAAATTATGAAAGACAAGCCAAAGTAACAAGATAGGCTTAGGAATGAGTGGATGTTAAAGAATGCATCATTCTGGAAGCTGAATAAACGGGAATATTCAATCATAAATACCTAATCATTTTAGAATAAATATTACTAAAAAATGGTTGAGTACCAAGCAAAATAAATCCATGTTTGTTATTATTTTAAATGAAAAACGACAAAAGAAGAAAATTTCTAGGACTGAATTTTAACCACTTAAATTTTTCTTCCAAAAAATCATAATTTCTTTCAACTGCCTAAACACTCTAAAACTACTGAAATAATCAGTTTTTAAAGCTTAAAAAATTCTTCCAATTTAACAAAGAAAGCATAGATTATGCTCATGTACCTAACTTTTTCCTTCTTTTTTTTTTGTCAATTTTCAATATAAAGTCACTTTTACAAGTTCCATAAGTATCAACGATCCAATAAACCAAGCAAAAATAACCATCTTCTAATCTATATTAATTAAATTAATGACTTTTAGAACCCAAAAAGTGCAGCTTAAGCTATCATCACACTATATGCAACAACTCTCCAATCAATAAAAAAGTTACCATTTCCCAAAAACTCACAAGAAGCAAGTAAATGGACAATCATCGCAATCTTAAACATCAAAAATTTAACTTGAAAGTTGAAACTGCACACATTACCGTTAGGATCCATCTTAACCTCATTGCCTTTATTATCCTTATACCGTGATTCTTCAGGCCATTCACAAAGTTCTGCCATGAAAGAAAGACAACCCAATTCACCAATCAAATTCAAGCCCTTGAAGTTGAAGATTCTTCAATTCAAAAAATAACAAAAAATCATAAAACCACAAAACATATACATCAATTTGAACACAAATGTTAATGTAAAACAAAGCTCCCTATGTTCCAAAATTAGAGATACTTTTTTAAAACGACCTTGGAAAATTTTACTTTTCCAAGCATATCCCTAATATTAGATAAAAATGTAGTAATGATAGCATTGCGATAAATACTCAATCATGTTAGCAACTTCATGTCACTTTACAGTCTAAAAATAAAAAATTATCTCTTACAGTCCTCCAAATGCTGGTAACTCACCAATCAGAAAATTGTGACTAAGATCAAGATTTTGCAGATTGTGCAAGTTATTTATTTGGAAGGGAACAACTTCTCCAAATCTGTTCCTACTCAAATTCAAGCTCCATAGCTTCACGCACTCAAATAATTGCTTAGGAATTGATGCACTTAGTCTATTTTCAGCCAAGTTAAGTATTTCTAAATTAGACAAGTTGCCAATTTCCAAAGGAATGTAGCCAGAAAGCTTGATATTATGCAAAAAAATTCAAGCAATAAACCTAAACTTCCAAAACTCTTAGGAATTTGACCAATTAAACGATCTTCACACTAAATGCAACAACTCTCCGATGGATGTAAAACTTACAATTTCCCCAAACCTCACAAGAAGCAAGTAAATGGACAATCATCACAATCTTAAACATCAAAAATTCAACCTGAAAGTTGAAACAGCACACATTACCATTAGGATTCATCTTAACCTCATTGCCTTTATTATCCTTAAACCGCGATTCTTTCGGCCATTCACAAAGTTCTGCCATGAAAGAAAGAATCCAGTTCACCAATCAAATTCAAAAAATAACAAGAAATCATAAAACCACAAAAACATATACATCAATTACGAACATGGAAAATTTTACTTTTCCAAACATATCCCTAATATTAGATAAAAATGTAGTAATGATAGTTGCGATAATACTCAATCCTGGTAGCAACTTCATGTCACTCCACTGTCTAAAAATAAAAATGTATCTCTTATTATGAAACGGACAAAATGCGAAATGTATCCCTAATTTTGAGTCGAAGAGAGTAGCTATGAAGGAAAATAAACTGACGACCTTCAGTATCGCATTCATTGCTATCATCATCTTCTGCATCGGCACTGTGATCTGATCCCTTAGCACTGCCATTGAGCCATTTGCGTATAATACCGAGGCCAATAGAGCTGCAGGCATAGTGCAACACAAAGAAAAAGAAAAATTCGGCCAAATTTCTTTTCAATTCTTATCAAGTTATAAGATTAATACTCCCCTCCATCCCAAATAGAAAATTCCCAAGTTTAAACCTACTTAATATGCAAAATCCTAAAATTCAAATTTGCAATTTGCATTTATCAATTTTGTTTTTGGTTATACTTTTTCTAAAGTAGTATACAATTGTAACTATATCATTAAACAAAATCAAATAAATTCACAATAATTTTGGGTTTTAGGATTTTGCAAATGAACTTTAAAAAACTGAAATAAGACTCTTTTTTGTGAAACAAGAGAATACTAACTTCAATTTCTAGAAAAAAATTAAGGAAAAGAGAGTGAGAAGTACCTCATGGTGATTTCCGGAGCGACGGACCTTCACGTTTGGATTGGGATTGGGATTGGGGAGAGCAAATTAAAGCTACAGAAAAAAAAGAGAGTAAGAAAATGATGGTGAGGAGTGAGAATAGTACAGTTATGAAATGCTGCTATAGTGAGCTTTTTAGTAGTGCTATTAGATATTTACAACAATTACAATAGCCATAATTAAAATAAATAAATTTTATAATTAAAATAAATAAATAAAATTTTGATTTTGAATTTTAAAATTTCACAATTACATACTTGGGAGTTGAGGGATTGAATAAACTAGAAGACTCGATTGGTCTCTGCATCATCTATCACCATAAAACTCAAAACCTATATGCATGTTATACATATAGATGCATATATGCATACAATATATGCTCATAATAATCAAGGGAAAAACTTGTTAACTCTTGCAAGAAAGACTAATAAGTGCACTTTCAAGAGCACAGAGCCACAGATTATATATATTTATATGGTTCATGACATGACATAACAGAACAGAACAGAACAGAACATTCCGCACTTGGTTTTCTACCTTACTTTCTGTATTTGCCAGAAGAGAGCTCTCCTTTCCTTTATTTTCTGAGTGTCTGGAAATGGAAAAGGAACACACTTTTTATTTCTCTCTCTCTAAAATGTGCGGAAATATATAGCCAAAGTGTCAAATACAGATTGTATACGTATGTATGTATTATTCGATAGCTTCTCAAAAACTTCTCTTTTGATTGAGCGGTGAGGTAAGACGAAATATTTTTAAATAAAGAGTTTTAATAATAAAAAATTTAAAATTATAATACCCCAATCCCACAATTAAATTGCTAATAATAGTATCTTCTAAACCCTTATTGAGGACTTGACTTTAAATTTAACCCGAGTTATTTGAAAAATAGTGTTTATTATAAATTCAATTATACAAAAGCACAATCACCAATCCACCTCCACTGTCCATCACTCCTAATTATTATCTCCACTAAATTCTATTGTGTGCCAAGTAATATATATATAGAGAAGCGAGGATCGAGTCGATCTTTATCTATCTACCCATCCAGGTACTCACCCCCTTTAGCGAAGGACCGACGATGGTTTGGTCCATACAACTGTCGTCTATACTTTTAGCTTGACGGACAACATATAACGTCGTTAAAAGTATAGGCGACGATTAATATCAATCAAACCGTCGTCGAATACATCGCAAAAAAGGGGGTGACCACTAGTGAGTAAGATAAGGAGATGACTTGATTGATTCTGATATGTATATATATATATATATATATATATATATATATATATATATATATATATATATATATATATATATAGAATCCATTTCAAGGTTCACCCTTTGATCCTACATATCTACGATTTGGTCCGTCACTATATATAGTCTATTTCAAAGATTCACCCTTAATCCTACATATCTTGCATACCTCTTTAGAAAGCGGATGGACGATGATTCGATTCGTCATTTATATGACAACCCTTGATCCTTTTCAGTATATATATATATATATATATATATATATATATATATATATAGGGTGTTAATATGTAGCAAGCAGTTGTTAGGTTACTATTTCAGAGAAACCATGATCTACACCCTTATTAATAAAATGGACGGCACAAATTAAAAAAAATATATTCACTATCATTTTTATAGGCTATAAGCAATGACTCAAACCTTTCTGGCAAGAATTTCAAACCTTTCTAAGCAAGACTCCATTTTACTTCTTTGCCCCTCTTTCTTCTTTGCCCCGAATGTAATCTACTCCTACCGCTACATGGTGTAGCAGCAATACTCCCCTTGTTATGTAATTGAAACAAAGCTTACCTTGGAAAAAAAATAAACTACACATGCATTTGTTATAATTCTTTAAGAAAATATTCTGTAATACCCCGTAAAAAAAGAATAAATAAATAACATTTAAATTTATAATTTTTTAAAAAATAATTTAATTGGACTTTTTCTTTCCTTTGGGTCAAATAGTAATTTAATTTATGTGGGCTAATGTATTAATAAGTGATGAATAAATTAAATTAGAAATTTGGGCTTTAAATTAAGTGGATCAAATTTATAATTGGGTAATTTTAAAATTCTATTAAAAGTAGGAGAGTAAATAAGATGTATTAATAAATAAATAAATATTTAAACCCTAATCTATCTCAGGTACCTACGATCGATATTTGGAAAAAAAAAACTTGCCTCTCTACTATGAAAGAAGAAAAAGGAAAGGAAAGGAAATTGAATTGTACTTGTGTGTGATAAGAAACAAGGATTTGATACCTGAATTCAAGTAAGTTAGCATGTGTACTTATTTTTTTTATTAATTATTTAAATAGTGGAGATATTTACGTGAGCAGAGGGCACTTCTCCAGAATTGTTGATTTATAATCATGTCATCTATCTATATATATTTCTTTAAGTGAATAGTAGTATTCATGCATGATAATGAACAGGAAAAGTAACATGTGAATGGAATTCCTAAAAAAAATAAAAAATAAAAAAATAAAAATCGTAGCCTGCATGATCAAGAAGTTGTTGTGCCTGTGATAGAAACATGGATGGATTTTTATGTATATTTATCTATTATATACATGAGGATATTAATTCGTAAAAAAATATTTATTAAAAGATTATTTATTATTTAATTCGAGTTATTTTGTAAAATTAATTTAATTGGAGAAATTAATTTTATATTAATATAAATTATAATTATTAGGTAACTTATAATTACATTATTATTATTATTTTTATTAGATCGAGCGGAAGGAATTTAACGAATTATATTGGAATAAAAATTTTGGGTATTACATTGCTAATCCAGGTACGGATTCCGTACTCATTCAGCGATACTCTTTAATTTTAGTTTGTTCGTTTTGCTTCTCGTTTTGATTTCGAATATTGTCTCGATACCTTGATTTTAGTGAAGTTCATATGACAGTTTATTTTGATCTTTAGAATATCATAACTTGTACTCTTTGAACTCGTTTATCATGTTTAATATTTATTTTTATTTTCGTATTGATGTACATGTTAGTATATTTTTGGAGACTTGTGTTGATGTTTCGTTCGATTTAGCATGTATACATTAGAACCCCTTTGTGTTGATATTGTGTCGCATGTGTTGTGACATGATATTTTGTTAGAATATACCGTAGGGTATGCCTGAGCTATAACCACCTGTAGGGGTACCACAGGCATGTCGTCTTGGCACGAGAGGCATGACACTTTATGTAAGACCCCAACTTATTATAAACAAAATGGAATTTCCTCTATTTATTATTTTGAAATAGTAATGGTTGATTTGATTAATGTGATTAGTTATGGGTAAAATGTGCAAATATTTTAAATAAGCAAGTGGTTATAAAATATTCATTATTTTCGGGAAATATTCGTTTGGTCGTGGAATATTCTTATTGTCGGGGAATATTCATACGACGACGCAGCCTTGTGTGGGCCCTATAACGGAAAGCGATTGGATGAAGAAAACGACAAGTATAAGTTGTTTATAAATAGCTGGCGTAGTTATTCTGAATTAATCTTGTTGAAATACTCGGTGGTTTAAAACACGAGAATATTGCGGTATTGCACCAATTATTGATTCTTACGTAAGAATGCACTACTCAATAATTATTACGTAATTCTTTATTCATATATTTTTATTGATTCAATAATTGCTACGTGGATATTTTATATTATTGTTGTTTCAATAATTGTCACTACTACGTATTTTCCATTATCGGAGACAATAATTCATATTATTTGAATAATATTATTAGATAACATTATTGACAATGTCTAGAAAGTTACATACAAGGAGAGGTTTGGTCACTAATTACGCCTCCAAAGAAGGAGAAATCCTTATTGGAAAGACCCTCTTTCCGGGAATGGCACGGTTGTTAGTATTGTGATTTTGTAATATTATTTGCGAATAATTAATTATTGATTTATATGATAAGGCAAATATTCATTTTATGTGAATATAGATGGAGAAAATTTTAAAGTGACAATTGTTGAAAAATTGATATTTTATCTTTTCTGATAAAATAATTCATTTAAATATATTATTATATTATAATATATAATAATGGTGATATTTTTACAATGAATGTGGGTGTGACGCCCCCAAAATAGGTATACATCACCTATTCCGAGTCGCCAAATACATGGTACATAATACAAATACAATCTTAAATATACAACAAGAGCTGTGAGTTTTAATACAAATATTGTCTTCTAGACAATATCTACTCTAAGAATAAGTCCTCATTACATTTATTATCACACTATTTTATAGAATAGTGAGGACTACTAAGACACCATCTCGGACCGTCACTCCGTTTCCCGACTAGTCCCGGCTACGTTCTCATTTTTTGAAGAGAATAGTGAAAGAAAGGGTGAGCTCAACTAGCCCAGTAAGAAATATTATGACTAAGATAATGCAGAATAAATTATCATTAGTCTTCAACAATGTTAAACTGATAAAATATAATAGACATCAAGTTTAACTGCAGCGGAACAAACAATCCATTAAAAGAGTCAAGTAGAGAATAAAATCTACTATCTTTTATGATTTAAAAGGGTTTTCATCACTTTTATCATTTGAGACTCGACAATAAATAATCCACATCATCCCTGCACTACGGCCAAGGATATTCATTAGTATCACGACCACAAATTATCCATGCACTACGGGCCAAGGATATTCGTGTATTCATCAATGGTTATGATCATGCCAACAACTGTCCATCAATGCACTACGGACCAATGAAGACTTTTACCACATCATTTATAACATTACGGTCATGATTACACCGAATAATCCTTGGTCATAATCATACCAAGTCCATCTATGCACTACAGGGCCACAGATGACTTTTAAAAAATATAAACATGAGGATGATGACAATGATATAAGAATTCAATAAAACAAGTTCAAGAATTAATTTATTCAAGAACTAATAACGCCCAAATTGTCAACATGATACTTCTTTGTAGAGTAAAATTCAAGAATGCTCGGAAGAATATTTCCATGAAAGATCTTTGGATGAAGCGCAAATATCAAGGATATTCCACTAATTTCATGGAGTACTAGAAGTCAAAACTTTAACCAATAGAGTATAATAAAGAATGGAATAACAAAAGAAATCACCATAAATGCGGTACTTCAGATGACGAGTTATTCCAATGAATAATAAATAATGAGAACCGGTCAAAGCGAAATTCACACAAGCGGGATGTTCTAACAGAATAATAAAGAATGGAATAACAAGCGAAATCACCATGCATGCGGTACTTGCATGATAGGCAAAGTTATTCAATGAATACTAAATAACGGAACCGAGTCAAAGCGAAATTCGCATGACCAAGCGGGATGTTCCAATGTAATAATAATAAAAGCGAGAACCGGTTAAGCATAAAAGCATTGTGAGATAGGATATTCCAACAAAATAATAAAGACGGAACCGGTCAGGCGTAAAAGCATCTGAGCAGGATATTCCAATGAATAATAAAGAATGGAATAATGAAGAATTTCACCAAGTATAGGGTGGCAGCGTATCTGAGTTATTCCAACGTAATAATAAAGAATGGAATAATGAAGTTCTCTTCATGAATACAAAAGAAATAATACCCATTACCGTAGTAAAAGAAACTTGATATCAGAGTAGTGAAGTAGCGAATACTTTTCTTCTTTCTCTATAGTTTCTCTCTAGAGTTTCAATTGAATTAAGTAAGAAATAATGAAGGAATGAGCTTCTATTTATAGAAGAATGGGTGAATAGTAACCAATCCATGAGCGGTCCGATTAATTTACTTTAAGCAGACGGTCCAGATTAGTTTACAATAAAATATAATATATTCTATTTATAATCTAATAAAAGCGAATAACTTTATAAAAGTATTACATTTTATATAAAAAGATTTTACTATACTGAAACACTATACATGCACTATGCATAATAAAATATAATATATTCTAATTATTGTCTAATAAAGCAGATAACTTTATAAAAGTATTCTATTTTATATAAAAAGATTTTCTTAGAAATTTAATAAAAGCGAATAACTTTATAAAAGTATTACATTTTATATAAAAAACTTTTACATTTTATTACATTAATAATACTAATAAAACAAAACTTCATCATCATTATTATTATTCACACTATTAATCGACTGTGTCGTTCCCCAGGAAAGAGGGCTTTCAATAAGGATTTCTCCTTATTGGCGTAAATTAGTGACCAAACCTCTCATTGGCGAGAACTTCTAGACATCGTTAATATTATAAATAATAATATTAATAACTCATCATCTCAATTATTGATTTAATAATATATAAAATATCAACAATAATTAAATAAAACCGAATGACTTCTCACGTAAACATCAATAATCAACACTTGGTAATGCTACTACGCAACCACGCCAGTATTCTTTGTACTTTTACTACCGAGTAGTTCAACAGTATTAATGGTAAAACTTTCGCCATTATTTTTAATAAAATATTTTTATCATTTTCTCAATCAAATGATAATTACATTTGTGGGGTCCACTAATGATTGTGTCGCCGCATTTAATATTTCTCTGTTAAAACGAATATTCCCCACCAATCGAATATTATATAAAAACTTGCGTACTTTGCAAAATTTATAAATATTACCCACAACTATAACATTATATCAAATTTATTCCATAATATTCAAAAATGATATTTATAAAAAATTCATTTTTATTCATAAAAGTTGGGGTCTTACATTTTCCCCTTCTTATGAATTTTTTCCCTCGAAATTAGGGTACGTACCTGGTATGTCAAAGAGGTAAGGATACCTTGATTTCATTTCAGATTCTAACTCTCAGGTCATTTCCTCAACATCGTGGTTCCTCCATAAAACTTTGACTTGAGGTATAATCTTGGAGCGTAGAATATGTTCCTTCTTATCCAAGATTTGAACAGGAACCTCTTCATACGTTAAATCTTCTGCTATTTCGTCCAGTTCTAACTCAATAATGTGGTTCGGGTCTTTCACATATTTACGTAACATGGATATATAAAAAATGTTATGAACATGAGACATACTTGGCGGTAAAACAAGTCTATAGGCTACGGTCCCTACTTGTTCGAGGATTAAAAATGGACCAATGAATCGAGGATTGAGCTTTCCTCTATTTCTAAATCTTGTAACTCCTTTCCATGGAGCAACACGTAACAACACATGATCTCCAATATCGAATTCCACGTCCTTTCGATGAAGATCAACATAACTCTTTTATCGATCTTGTGAGGTTTTTATACGTTGTCGGATCATTTGAATCTTTTTCGTAGTCATACGTACCAACTCCGGTCCCAACAACGTTGTTTCACCCACCTCATCCCAGCATACTGGAGAACGACACTTTCTTTCATACAACGCCTCAAATGGAACCATACCAATACTTGCTTGATAACTGTTGTTGTAGGAAAACTCCACCAATGGTAATAACTTGTCTCAACTTCCCTTGAAGTCAAGGACACAGAGTCTTAATAAATCTTCAAGAGTTTAAATAGTCCTCTCTGATTGTCCGTCCGTTTGAGAATGATATGCCGAACTAAATCGTAAATTCGTGCCCATAACTTTTTGCAAACTAACCCAAAATCGTGAAGTGAATCTTGGGTCTTGATCAGAAACTATGGATACTAGCATACCATACAATCTTACAACCTCGTTTATGTACATACGAGCAAGACGTTCAAGTGTATAAGTTTCTCGTATAGGTAAGAAATGAGCAGATTTGATCAATCTATCAACAATGACCCAAATTACATCTATGCCTTGAGAAACCTTGGGAAGACCAGTAACGAAATCCATAGTAATGTGCTCCCACTTCCATTCTGGAATTTCAAGTGGTTGCAATGGACCTTTGGTACTTGATGCTTTGCCTTGACTCGTTGACAAGTTAAACACCTTGAGATAAACAGCGATATCTCCCTCTTCATATTGCCCCACCAAAATTTATGTCGAAGATCATGATACATTTTGGTACTCCCAGGATGGATTGCAAACGGTCTGTTGTGCGCCTCTATCATGATTTTATACTTTAACTCAGGGTCGTTAGGAACACAAAGTTTGGAGTTGACTCGAAGTATTCCTTCTTCACCGATTCTTGCTTCCGGTATAGCACCTTCTTGTACTTTCTTCCTCATATGCATCAGCTCCAGGTCTGTAGCTTGAGTAACTTTAACTTTATCGATTAAAGTCAGTTCTACTCGTATATTCGCCATCATCACGTGGGTCCCTGGAGTCTTTATCTCTATCTCCATCCTTTGCAAGTCATACAAAATGTGCCTTTGCGTTGACAATATCGCACTCGTACCCGCATATGATCTTCTACTCAATGCGTCAACTACCACATTTGCTTTTTCAGGATGGTATTGGATGGTATGATCATAATCTTTCAACAGTTCAAGTCAACATCGTTGTTGCATGTTGAGTTCCTTTTGGGTGAAGAAATATTTAAGGCTTTTATGATCCGTAAATATCTCCACTTTTTCCCCATACAAGTAATGCCTCCAAATCTTTAGTGCAAAAACGACTGCTGCCAACTCTAGATCATGAGTAGGATAATTCCTCTCATAATCTTTGAGTTGTTACGAGGCATAGGCTATGACTTTCTTATGTTGCATGAGAACACATCCTAACCCTTTGCCTGAAGCATCACTGTAGATGACAAATCCTACGAGGCGGATGGTATTGTCAAAAGCAGTCTTTGAAATGAGTCTTCTCTTGAGTTCTTGAAAACTCTTCTCACATTCCTCGTTCCAACCGAATTTTGTATCTTTTCGAGTCAGCTGATTTGAGGGAGTAGCGATTCGAGAAAACCCTTCTACGAATCTCTGATAATAAGCAGCTAAGCTGAGAAAGCTACGTACTTCGGTCACTGATTTAGGTTGCTCCCAGCTTTGAATAGCTTCAATCTTTTCTGGGTCAACAGATATTCCATGACTTAATACCACGTGCCCAAGGAATGCTACTTCCTCAAGCCAGAACTCGCATTTCTTCAACTTGGCATAAAGCTTATATTCACGAAGCTTTTGGAGTATCAGCCTCAAGTGTTGCTCACGATCTTCACAACTTTTGGAATAAATAAGGATGCCATCAATAAAGACGGCCACAAAGTGATCCAAATATTCCTTGAATATTCGGTTCATCATATCCATGAAGGCAGCAGGAGCATTAGTCAATCCAAAAGACATGACTAGGAATTCATAATGCCCGTACCGAGTTCTGAAAGTCGTTTTGGAATGTCATCGGTTCTAATCTTCAATTGGTGATATCCGGAATGAAGATCAATCTTTGAAAAGAATTTGGCGCCTTGCAACAGGTTATCAATACGTGGCAATGGGTACCTATTTTTGATGGTGACATGATTCAACTCCCGATAATTAATACAAAGTTGCATACTCCCATCTTTCTTCTTCACAAATAGAACAGGAGCACCCCAAAGAGAAGTACTAGGACGAATAAAGCCAATGTCTAACAATTCCTGCAGTTGGGTCTTTAACTCCTGAAGTTCAATAGGAACCAATTGATATGGGGCTTTGGAAATGGGTTTTGTACTAGGTTCATGGTCGATACAAAATTCAATTTCACGCCCGGGGTAGGCTGGGGAAGTTCTTGAGGGGAATACGTCGGAAATTCATTAACAATAGAAATATCATTCAAAAACCGGCGTATTTTTGTTTAGATCCGTGACATGAGCTAAGAAAGCTTGACATCTGTTTTTCAATAAACGAATAGCTTTATAGCTTGAGATGACAGTAATTGATTTTAATGGTTTGGTTGCTTGAATTCGCATAATAGGTTGATTAGGAATATGAAAGCTAACAACCTTACGAAAACAATCAATTTTTGTATGATGAGTAGTTAACCAATCAATCCCTAGAATTACAACAAATGCAAGTATTTTTAATGAAATAAGATCGACAGGTAATGTGAGGGTACCGATTTGAACCAAACAAGACTTATAAACAGTGGATGTAATGAAGGTTTCTCCCAACGAAGTTTCAACAGATAAGTCAAAGTCTAATTTCTCCGGAGTTAAATTTAAACGTTGAGCGCAAGTAAGAGAAATAAAAGAATGGGTAGAACCGATATCAAATAAGGTATATACTTCTCTAGAGTTTATGATAAGCTTACCCGTGATGACCTCATTTGGGTTCCTAGCTTTCTGGGAGGTCACGACAAACGCCTCCCTTGACCACTCTTGGCTTTGAATTTTACGGGGCGCCCTTTGGTGCCTCCATCCTAGTTGAACTTGTCTTTAGTGAGCGACAAAAATCGGGCTAGGTGACCTTCTCTTCCACAATTATAACATGCTTTGGACGACATCGCGCAGCTTGATTTGGGTGATGTGTCCCTCCCTCTCGCATTTGAAGCATATGATAGGTGGTCGATTCTCCTTCCTTAACAACGGGTCTTTGGTCTTTGATGTCTTTCCATCATTGTTGAATCTCTTCTTGAAATGTCCATTCTTATTATTTTGGCCATGATTACCACCCAAGTGGTTACCATTTACGGCATGTTGATTCCTCCACGCTTATTGTCACCGCTTCGATGATCGCTATCACCGGTATTATCATTTTGCAAATTGCTTTCTCTTTTGGTTGGGTTGACTCATTATCACGCTCCAATAATCGAGCCCTATTAACAACATCTCGAATATAAATACGGTTTATGAGAGATAAGGTATTGACGTATCTCGGGTTTCAAACCTCTTAGAAACATTCCCGTCATTCTCTCCTCATTATCAACCAAATGGGACGCATAAACGGGACAACTCGACAAACTTGGCTTCGTACTATGACACGGTCATGTTGTTTTACTCCAGCTTGATGAACTCTACCTCTTTCATATGACGAATACTTTCGGAAAGTACTTGTCGTTGAACAATTCTTGGAACTTCTCCCAAGTCATCTTGACATCGGCGGAGTTGAGTACGTTTCTGATTCCCCACCAAAGAATCGCCTCTGAACGCAACATGAAGGTGAAAAGGAACCTTTTGCTCCTCGGAGCATCCCAAGACATCAAATATCTTGCAGATCTGCTTTATCCACGTCTCCGCTTTAAGTGGTTTTGGCTCTCCAAAAAACTCCGGTGGTCCCAGTTCCTTGAACTGCTTAGCGGTGACCGTCCAAGAGTTGCCAGTGTTTCCACCTGCATTTTGTACAGGATCCGCTCTTGCCTGATGTTGCATGAATTGCATAAATCCTCTAAACATTCCATCATTCATCATCTGGTCAGTGTTGTTGTTTGCCTAAGGATTGTCGCCTTCCTGATGCACAATATCCTGATTATTGATCTGTGGAGACTCAACAGTCTCGTGTGCTCCATTGATGTTCTCAACATTCTCGGATGCCATTTTCAAACACTGTCAAAAAAATAAGGATTAATTAACATATCACATATTATCCCTATACTCTGACCGACCAATTAAATATAAAATAAACTTAGGTATGTTATACTAGCGAAGGAATTCTCCGTCTCTCCCCTCCTAGTTCTTATCTCACATCTCAGCCAGGGATCATATCCCTAAGCTTTGATACCAACTGTGATGCCCCCAAAATAGGTATACATCACCTATTCTGAGTCGCCAAATACATGGTACAGAATACAAATACAATCTTAAATATACAACAAGAGCTGTGAGTTTTAATATAAATATTGTCTTCTAGACAATATCTACTATCAGAATAAGTCCTCATTACATTTATTATCACACTATTTTATAGAATAATGAGGACTACTAAGACGCCATCTCGGACCGTCACTCCAGTTCCCGATTAGTCGTCCACGCCACGTTCTCATTTTACAGAGAAGCGGTGAAAGAAAGGGTGAGCTCAACTAGCCCACTAAGAAATATTATGACTAAGATAATGCAGAATAAATTATCATTAGTCTTCAACAATGTTAAACTGAAAAAATGTAATAGACATCAAGTTTAACTGCCGCGGAATAAGCAATCCATTAAAAGAGTCAAGTAGAGAATAAAATCTACTATTTTTTATGATTTAAAAGGTTTTTCATCACTTTTATCATTTGGGACTCGACTTAATAAATAATCCACATCATCCCCGCACTATGGCCAAGGATATTCATTAGTATCACGACCACAAATTATCCATACACTACGGGCCAAGGATATTCGTGTATTCATCAATGGTCATGATCATGCCAACAATCGCCCATCAATGCACTACGGGCCAACGCGGACTTTTACCACATCATTTGTAACATTACTACCATGATTACATCGAATAATCCTGGTCATAATCATACCAAGTCCATCTATGCACTACTGAGCCACAGATGACTTTCAAAAAATATAAACATGAGGATGATGATGATGATATATAAGAATTCAATAAAACAATTTCAAGAATTAATCTATTCAGAACTAATAACGTCCAAATTTTCAACATGATATTTCTTTCAGAGTAAAATTCAAGAATGCTCGGAAGAATATTTTCATGAAAAGATCTTTGGATGAAGCGCAAATATCAAGGATATTCCACTAATTTCATGGAGTATAGAAGTCAAAACTTTAACCAATTGAGTATAATAAAGAATGGAATAACAAAAGAAATCACCATGCATGCAGTACTTAGCGATAGACAAAGTTATTCCAACAGAATAATAAATAACGGAACCGAAGTCGGGAGAAATTCAGACCCAATGGGATGTTCCAAATGTAATAATAAAGAATGAAATAACAATGAAATCACCATACATGCGCAGATTACTTCACATAAAAGTTATTCCAGCGAGAATACTAAATAACGGAACCGTGTCAAAGAAATTCGCACCAAGCGAGGATGTTCCACGAGAATAATAAAAGGCGGAACCAGTCGGCATAAAAACGCATGACATGATATTCTAATGAGAATAATAAAGAGCGGAATCAGTCCAAGCGAAAACGCATGCAGACGTGAGGATATTCCAATGTAATAATATAGAATGGAATAATAGAAACCAAGTATAGGGTAGCCCGCGTATACAGGTTATTCAAACAGAATAATAAAGAATGGAATAACAGAAGTTCTCTTCATGAATACAAAAGAAATAATACCATTTACCGTAAAAGAAACTTGATATCGGAGTAGTGAAGTAGCAGGATACTTTTCTTCTTTCTCTCTATAGTTTCTCTCTCTAGAGTTTCAGTGAATTCGTAAGAAATAATGAAGGAATGAACTTCTATTTATAGAAGAATGGACTGAATAGTAACCAATCCATGAACGGTCCAGATTAATTTACTTTAAACAGACGGTCCAGATTGGTTTACAATAAAATATAATATATTCTATTTATAATCTAATAAAACGAATAACTTTATAAAAGTATTCTGTTTTATATAAAAAGATTTTACTATGCAAATACTATGCAGGCACTATGCATAATAAAATATAATATATTCTAATTATTGTCTAATAAAACAGATAACTTTATAAAAGTATTCTATTTTATATAAAAAGATTTTACTATTAGCCTAATAAAACGAATAACTTTATAAAAGTATTCTGTTTTATATAAAAAGTTTTTCTGTTTTATTACATTATTAATACTAATAAAATAAAATTTCATCATCATTATTATTATTCACACTATTAATCGACCAGGTCGTTTCCAGGAAAGAGGGGGCTTTCCAATAAAGATTTCTCCCTATTGACGCGCAATTAGGTGACCAAACATCTCCTTGGCAGAACTTCTAGACATCGTTAATATTGCAAATAATAATATTAATAACTCGTCATCTCAATTATTGATTTAATAATATATAAAATATAAACAATAATTGAATAAAACTAAATGACTTCTCACGTAAGTATCAATAATCAATACCGTGTGCTACTACGCAACCACAGCAGACATCGTACTTTTTACTACTGAGAGTAGTTCAACAACAAGATAATTCAGTAAAACTTTCGTCGTTATTTTCAATAAAATATTTTTGTCGTTTTCTCAATCAAATAATAATTACATTATGGGGTCCACCAATGATTGTGTCATCGTAAGAATATTCCCTATTAAAACGAATATTCCCCGACCAATCGAATATTATATAACAACTTGCGTACTTTGCAAAATTTATAAATATTACCCACAACTATAACATTATATCAAATTTATTCCATAATATTCAAAAATGATATTTATAGAAAATTCATTTTTATTCATTAAAGTTGGGGTCTTACAGTGGGATATATGAATAAATGAGGAGGAAGAGTATTTTTATTACTAAAAATATTTAAAACATATTTTATGTGTTGGTGGACCCCATTTCTTGACTGAAATTTGATTATAGTCTGCAAAATCGTTCGTATGTGGATTTCGGTCAATTTCTGTTTGGAATTTGGAAAAACTTTTTTCTACAAAGTTGTATAGAATTGAATTTCCTATGGAATGGACATACGATTCAAATTTTTTTGATAAAAAGGGATATTTATTATGAATTATTGAAGTTCCGAAGTTCTGAAATAATTAATTTTTGAAGTTTAAAATATTTTAATTAAGAAAAACGTTTTTGTTACTTTTTGTGGAGTGGATGGCTGATGTTGGTCTAGTGGTGTGCGTAGGAAATAAAAAAAATATATTATTATTTTATTAAATTTTCTGCTTTGGTGTTCTAAGTAATTTTTTATAAATAGGGTGTTTAAGTTAGAATTGAAAATCACACCAGAAACTAAAGATTTCTCTCTCTATATTATCGAGCATATTCTTGTGAGTATTTTGATACTTTGAGTGTTGCTATACGATGCAAGTTTCTTCAGCACTGTATCCAGTATTCCAGTCAGAAGTATTGTCTTTCTGAGGTAAGGGATGCTATTTTTTTATAAATGATATTATTTCTTTCAATATCATTATGCCAAAATATTGGTAAGATTTTTCTTGTGAAATTCTTGTCTTTTAGTGTCTGGAGTTCTTATTCACTTATACTGGTCTTATTCACGATCGACACTTTATTCACGAATCGACACTATTCACAAAAAAATTAAAATTTTGTTTTTTGTCCAAGATATCTATTATGGATACTAGCTTTGATTGTATCCATGTTTTGATCATTCTTGAATATTACCCCACTATAGTTATTTATGAAGTATTTTTGAACTGGATTGTTTAAAGTACGAATCCTTATTATTTGTTCTTTTGTTTCACTGGATTCGTTTTCTTTAAAATATTTTTCATCATCCTCAGTCCTAAATGATTATATTACTGAATATCTTTGGCCTGTAGTGCAAAGATGAATGATTTTCTTATGAATATCTTTGGCCCATAGTGCAAAGATGAACAGGTGTTGAGATGAACATGACCAACTAATGAATATCTTTGGCTTGTAGTGCAAAGATGAATATTTGATTCAAGATGTATGTGATTAATGTTACAGGGATAAAATATTGATGATGGACTGTTAAATTCATAAATAATAGTAGATTTCATTCTCTACGTAACTCTTCTATGGATTATTATTTTCGCTGTGAATATTGATCTGAAACTTGTTGTCTATTATATTCTCTCAGATTTTTCCTTGTTGAAGACTAACGATAATTTGTTCTATATTATCTTAGTTATAATATTCTTTACTGGGCTAGTTGAGCTCACCCTTTTTCTTTTTTGTTCCATTTTTCTTCTTAGGAGGCGATAATGTAGCGAGTACTAGTCAGGGTATGGAATGATGGTTCTAAAAGTTGCTTTAGTAGTCCTCATTTTTTTTTATAAAATAATATATCAATAATTGTAATGAGGACTTATTTGGGTGAGGATATTTTCTAGAAGACAATATTTAGACTCACGGTTTAAGTGTTGTCGTATTTTGCACGACAATTGTATTAATAAAGTTGTAGTTGTTTCTGTACCATGTATTTGACAACTCAGAATGGGTGATGTATACCTATTTTGGGGGCGTCACAGTTGGTATCAAAGCTTAAGGATATGATATCTGGCGGAGATCGGGGAATAGAACTAGGAGGGGAAAGATGAGTAAATCCTTCGCTAGTGTGTCCTACCTAAGCTTATTTGTTGGTCGGTCATAATATAGGGATATTATGTGATATGTTAATTTGTTTAATTAACCCTTATTTTATGGCAGTATTTGAGAATGACAACTGAGAATGTTAACAGTGGAGTAAATGAGACCGTGGAGACTCCTGTAATCACCAATGAGGAGAATGTGCAACATGCCGACAATGTTCCTCCTGTAAACAACACCACTGAGCAAATAATGAACGACTGGATGTTTACAAGCTTTTTGCAGTTCATGCAAAATCAGACGAGGGAGACTTGTGTACAAAATACAGGTGGAAATGATAACAACCTTGCGGTTTGTCACAACCAAGCGATTCAAGGAGTTGGGACCACCGCAATTACGGGAAGCGGATCCGATTAAAGCGGAGGCGTGGGTCAAGCAAATTACCAAGATATTCGATGTCTTGGGATGCACTGGAGAACAGAAGGTTCCATTCGCCACTTTATGTTCCGTAATGAAGCGATTCATGGTGGGAATCGTGAAGCGTACCCATCCACCAAGACTTCGGCATGTCTTGGGAGACATTTTAAAGCTGTTCAATGACAAGTACTTTCCTAAAAGTATTCATCATATGAAGGAGGTGGAGTTTATTAGGTGGAGCAAAATAACATGGCGGTGTCCCGAAAGACGAGGCGAAGTTCATGAGTTATCCGAGTTTGCACCTCATTTGGTGGAGAATGAGGAACATATATGACGCGGATGTTTCGAGAGGTTTGAAACCCGATATACGTCAGTATCTCATTTCTCATAAATTTTCTTTATATTCAGATGTTATCAATAGGGCTCAATTATTAGAGAGAGATAACGAGTACGTTCAACCGAAGGACCACAATCAGGGTCATACCGGTGACAACAGTCATCGGAACAACGATAACTAGCGGGGAAAGAAAAATGCGGATAAAAGCGGCAACCACTCTGGTGGTAATCATGGCCATGATAATAGAAGAAGCGAGTCAGGAGGAGATTTTAAAAAGAGAAGGTACAACAATGACAATGCGAAGACGTCAGCATCAATAACAACTAGTTCTAAGGGAGGAGAACGACCACCGGTCGTATGCTATAAATGCAGGAAAGAGGGACATATCAGCCCAAACTGTCCACAATAATTCAAGGTATGCTATAATTATGGAAAGGAAGGACATATCACTCGAGATTGTACGGTAGCGAAACCAAGTCCAGCGGGGATGGTGACTCAAAAGGCTGTCCCAGAAAAGTCAAAGTCAACGGTTCCTAGAAGAGCGTTTGTCGTGACTGGTCAAAATGTAAGGAACCCAAACGAGGTGATCACGGGTAAGCTAATCATAAATTCTTGTGAAGTTTATACCTTACTAGATATCGGTGCTACCCATTCATTTATCTCTCCTGCTTGTACTCAACGTTTAAACTTGACTCCAGAGAAATTAGATTTTGACTTATCTGTGGAGACTCCATTAGGAGAAAATTTTATCATATCCACTATTTATAAATCTTGTTTGATCCAAGTTGGCACCATCACATTACCTGTTGATCTTATCTCTTTAAAGATACTTGTATTTGATGTGATTTTAGGAATTGATTGTTTAACTACTCATCATGCCAAAATTGATTATTTTCGTAAGGTTGTTAGTTTTCATATTCCTAACCAACCTGTTGTTTGAATTCAAGCAACTAAACCACTAAAATCAATCACTGTTATATCAAGCCATAAAGTCATTCATTTATTAAAAAACGGATGTCAAGCTTTCTTAGCCCATGTTATGGATTTGAATAAAGACACGTCAGATTTGAATAATATTCCTGTTGTTAGTGACTTTCCTGACGTATTTCCTGAAGAACTTCTCGGTCTACCCCCAGAACGTGAAGTTGAATTCTTTATTGATCTTGAACTTGGTACAAAGCCCATTTCTAAAACCCCATATCGAATGGATCCTATTGAACTTCAGGAGTTAAAGGTCCAACTACAAGAGTTGTTGGACATCGGTTTCATTCGTCCTAGTACATCTCCCTAGGGTGCTCTTATTTTATTTGTAAAGAAGAAAGACGGGAGTATGCGACTTTGTATTGACTACCGGGAATTAAATCATGTCACTATCAAGAATAGGTATCCGCTACCTCGTATTGATGATTTGTTTGACCAGTTGCAAGGAGCACAATTCTTCTCAAAGATCGATCTTCATTCTGGATATCATCAGCTGAAGATTAGAACTGTGGATATTCCAAAGACTGCCTTCAGAACTCGGTACGGGCATTATGAATTCCTAGTCATGTCTTTTGGATTGACTAATGCTCATGCGGCTTTCATGGATATGATGAACCGAGTATTTAAAGAATATTTGGATCAGTTTGTTATTGTCTTTATTGATGACATCCTCGTATATTCCAAAAGTCGTGAAGATCATGAGCACCATTTGAAGCTGATACTCCATAGGCTGCATGAAAATAAGCTTTATGCCAAGTTAAAGAAATGTGAGTTCTGGCATGAGGAAGTAGCATTCCTTGGACACGTGGTGTCAAAACATGGAGTATCTGTTGAACCGGTGAAGATTGAAGCAATACAAAGTTGGGAGCAACCGAAGTCGGTGACCGAAGTTCGTAGCTTCTCAGGCTTAAATTTGGTTATTATCAGAGATTCATGGAAGGATTTTCTCGAATCGCTACTCCGTTAACTCAGCTGACTCGGAAGGATACAAAATTTGTATGGAGTGAGGAATGCGAAAAGAGTTTTCAAGAGCTTAAGAGGAGACTCATTTCGGCACCTATTCTGACAATACCATCTGGTTCGGATGGATTTGTTATCTACAACGATGCTTCAGGAAAAGTGTTAGGATGTGTTCTCATGTAACATGAGAAAGTCTTAGCCTATGCCTCGCAACAACTTAAAGAATATTAGAGGAATTATCCTACTCATGATCTAGAGTTGGCAGTAGTCATTTTCGCGCTAAAGATCTGGAGGCACTCTCTATATGGGGAGAAAGTGGAGATATATTCAGACCATAAAAGCCTCAAATATTTCTTCACCCAGAAGGAACTCAACATGCGGCAACGACATTGGCTCAAGCTATTGAAAGACTACGACCATACCATTCAATACCATCATGGAAAAGCGAACGTGGTAGCTAACGCATTAAGTAGAAGATCTTATGTAGGGACGAGTGCGATGCTGTCAACACAAAGGCATATTTTGTGTGATTTACAAAAAAAATGAAGATAGAATTCAAGACTCCAAGGACCCATGCGATGATGTCAAGTATACGCATAGAACCAGCTTTAATCGATAAAGTTAAAGTTGCTCAAGCCACAGACCCGGAACTGATGCGTATGAAGATGAAAGTGCAAGAAGGTGTTATCCCAGAAGCAAGAATCGATGAAGAAGGAATACTTCGAGTCCACCCCAGACTTTGTGTTCCTAATGACTCTGATTTGAAGTACAAGATCATGATGGAGGCACACAATACACCGTTTGAAATTCATCCTGGAAGTACCAAAATGTATCGTGATCTTCGAAATACATTTTGGTGGAGTAATATGAAAAGAGAGATCGCAAAGTTTATCTCAAGGTGTTTAACTTGTCAACGTGTAAAGGCGGAGCATCAAGTGCCAAAGTGTAAGACCCCAAATTTTATGAATAAAGATGATTTTTCTATAATTATCATTTTTGAATATTATGGAATGAATTTGTTATAATGTTATAGTTGTGGGTAGTATTTATAAATTCTGCAAAGTATGCAAGTTGTTATATTAGATTCGATTGGTCGGAGAATATTCGTTTTAGCAGGGAATATTCGCATAATGGTAGCAATCATTGGTGGACCCTACAATGAATTATTATCATCGGATTGAGAAGACGACAAAAATATATTTACGAAAATAACGGCGGAAGTTTTACCATTAATACTGTTGAACTACTCGGTAGTAAAAGTACAGTAATATGCGTGGTTGTATAGTATCACACGGTATGGATTATTGATGCTTACGTGAGAAGTCACTCAGTTATACTCAATTATTGCTACAGTAATTGCTGCATCATATCTCTCATATTATTGATTCGATTATTGTCACAAAGATCATCCGCATAATATGTTATTTTATTAAATTAATAATTGAGGCGACAAAGTTATTTATATTATTAAATTACAATATTTACAATGTCAGAAGTTACATCGAGGAAAGGTTTGGTCACCTAATTGCGTACCAATAGGGAGAAATCCTTATTGGAAAGCCCCTCTTTCACAGGAGCGACGAATTGATTGATAAATATTGTGAGTTATAATATTAATGATGAATGTTATTAAAATTGAAGTTGTGTTCGGAGTTGAATTTGGAGACACAGACGTGATATTTGAGTCCGGAACGATGAAATTAGTTAAAATATTCTATAACACAAAATTTTCCGGGATTAACTTTTTTGTCAAAAAGTCAACAGTTGACTTTTTTGAGAAAAGTCAAACTTTAAAATTTCAAAATTTATATTGTTGATAAAAATAGTTTCATTGTGTTGGAATTATTTGTGTTAGTGAAAATCGACATTTATTTTGATAATAATTAATGTCTGGAGGTTATATTGTATTTAACCGGATAAATGAGCAATTGATTGCTATTATTTCACATGATTATAACTATTTGTTCACATGTGTATACTATTGTTTCACATTCTTGTTACTATTAGGGGAGTTGGTGCAAGATTGATAATACTTGCAAGACTAAGTTAAAAATGGAGGTATAGATGGATGTACTATACTGTAATTCGTATTTTCACATGTCTAGAACTATTGATTCATATGATTTACTATTGAATCACATTATTTACTATTAAGGGAGGTGGTGCAAGTTTGATAATACTTGCATGACTAAATTAAAAATAAAGAAAAAGTTGGAGGTATTGTACTGTAATTTTTCGAGCCCCAAAACGTGCAATTATTGAAACTATATTTTTCTATAAATAGAAGCTCATTCTTCCTTCATTTCTCACCAATTCACTAAAGCTATAGAGCAATTATTATAGAGAGAAATTGTTGAGAGAAAATCTATAGAAGAAGAAAAGCCTGCTTACCTCCTTTATTCCAATTATCCGGTTTCTTACTTACAGAAGTAAGGGTATTATTTCTTTCTTTTCGTCTTCATGAAGAGAACTTACATTATTCCATTCTTTATTATTATGTTGGAATAACTTTATACATGTAAAGTACCACATACATGGTGAAATTCTAACATTATTCCATTCTTTATTATTACATTTGGAACATCACATCTATGCTTTACGCATGACACGATTCCGATTATTTATTATTACATTGGAATATCCACATGCATGCATTTTCTGTGGGCTGGTTCCGTCTTTATTATTCTATTAAAAATATATCGTCATGCATGCGTTTTACCTTGGGACTGAATTAAAATCTTTATTATTACATTGGAATAACTTTTGCTGTGCAAGTCTGCCGCATGCTTGGTGATTTCTTTTGTTATTCCATTCCTTATTATACTCAGTTGGTTAAAGTTTTGACTTCTATACTCCCTGAAATTAGTGGAATATCTTTGATATTTGCGCTTCATCCAGTATCTTTTCATGGAAATATTCTTCTGAGCATTCTTGAATTTTACTCTACAAAGAAGTATAATGTTGACAATTTGAACATTATTAGTTCCTGGATAAATTAATTCGTGAACTTTTTTTATTGAATTCTTATATCATTGTCATCATCCTCATGTTTATATTTTTTGAAAGTCATCATGGCACATGTAGTGCATAGATGGACTTGGTATGATTATGACGAGGATTATTCGGTATAATCATGGTAGTAATATTACAAATGATGTGATAAGCGTCCTCATTGGCCCGTAGTGCATTGATGGGCGATTATTGGCATGATCATGACCATTGATGAATACACGAATGTCCTTGGCCCGTAGTGCATGGATAATTTATGGTCGTGATACTAAAGAATATCCTTGGGTAGTAAATGCGAGGGGTGATTCGATGATGTGGATTATTTATTGTCGAGTCTCAATGATAAAAGTGATGAAAACTTTTAAATCATAAAAGATAGTAGATTTTATTCTCTACTTGACTCTTTTAATGGATTACTTGTCATACTATGATTAAACTTGATGTCTTTTGTATTTTATCGGTTTAACATTGTTGTAGACTAATGATAATTTATTACGCATTATCTTAGTCATAATATCTCTTATTGGGCTAGTTGAGCTCACCCTTTACATCCACCGTTCTCTTCGTGAAATGAGAATATATATTTGGGACGAGTCGGGAAGCGGAGTGATGGACCAAATGATAGTATTAGTAGTCCTCACTATTCTGTTAAATAGTGTGATAATAAATATAATGAGGACTTATTCTGAAAGTGGATATTGTCTTAAAGACAGTATTTGTATTAAAACTCACAGCTCTCTTGTTGTATATTAAAGATTGTATTTGTATTCTGTGCCATGTATTTGGCGACTCAGAATAGGTTATGTATACCTATTTTTGGGGCGTCACAGTTGGTATCAAAGCTTAGGGATATGATCATTGGCTAAGATGTGAGACAAGAATTAGGAGGGGAGAGACGGGGAATTCTTTCGCTAGTATGACCTACCTAAGTTTTTTATGTATTTAAATTGGTCGGTCAGAGTATAGGGATAATATGTGATATGTTAATTAACCCTTGTTTTGTGATAGTATTTGAAAATGGCATCCGAGAATGTTGAGAACATCAATGGAGCACAGGAGACCGTTGAGTCTCCACAGATCAATAACCGAGGACAATGTGCATCGAGGCGACAATCCTCATGCAAACAACAACCTTGACCAAATGATGAATGATGGAATGTTCCGAGGCTTCACGTAATATCATCGAGCGAGAGCGGTTGCTTATCAAAATGCAGTGGAAACAACGACAACTCTCGGACGGCCACCATGAAGCAGTTCGAGGCTGGGACCACCGAAGTTTTTGGAGAGCAAAACCACTTAAGGCGGAGGCGACGGATAAAACAGATCAACAATATATTTGATGTCTTGGGTTGCTTGAGGAGGGAAAAGGTTCCTTAGCTTGGCCACCTTCATGTTGCGGGCAGAGGCAAATTACTGGTGGGAATTTGTAAAGCGTACCCAACCTGCCGCACTAAAGATGTCTTGGGAGAAGTTTCAAGAACTGTTCAATGACAAGTACTTTCCCGAAAGTATTCGTCACATGAAAGAGGTAGAGTTCATTAAACTGGAGCAAAATAATATGACCGTGTCGCAGTACGAAGCCAAGTTTTCCGAGCTGTCCCGGTTTGCGTCTCATTTGGTAGAGATGCACAAAAGGCCTGAGGCCTGCGGCCTGGACTTGGTCTGGCCTGGGCTCGGCCTGGTCAAAGCCCGGCCCGGTCAAGGCCTGGCCCGGTCAGGCCTAGCCTGGAAGACTTGAAAAGTCCGCTTTTTTTAGACAAAAATCGGCACGGCTGCAAAAGGCTGGCCTTGGGCCCCGACTGGCACGGCTCGAGGTGCAGCTGGCACTGGCTGGCATGAGGCCTGTCCTGGCCTGAGACCTTACATGATTTTTATCCAATTATTTGTAATTTCTAAACTTTAAATTTATAATTATTCATCAATAAAGTATAAAATTTTACTTATTCATTGTTGTAATTTATATATTATAGTACATTAGTTTTAATTAATACATCAATAAAATTTAAAATTTTAATTATTCATTCTTGATTTCTTGTTGATACATTTAATTAATATACATCTTCAATGAATATAACTAGTTAGTATATTTAATATTAATGATAAGTTAGTTACATAGTTGATTAAATATTAATACGTTGTGCATAGTACAATTAGACATATATTTAAGAAATCAATTTGTTTTATATTCTAGTTACATCTAAATTATATTTTTTTTTTGTAATTTAGGATGAATATATTTATTTTTGTTCTAATCATTCAACTTATATTGGTGTGTAGTAGAATGTTAAAATAAAATAAATCTCAAAAATCTTGCATCATTTTTATAAAATTTATTAATTTATATTTTATTATTTATTTTTAATATTTAATATGTAACATTTAAAAAAGGACCAACCAGCCAAGACCTTGGGCCTGGCACGGCCTGGAGTGCTGGGCTTGGCTCGGCCTTGAGTCCGGCCGGCCTGCGAGCCCAGCTTGAGCATGCCTGACCAATGACAAGGCACGGCACGGAGGCCAAAAGTCAAGCGGCTTGGCTGGCTCAGTCAAAGCCCAAGGCTGGCAGCCGAGCGTGCCGGACTGCACTGTGCAGGAGCACTGTTGTGCATCCCTACCCATTTGGTTGATAATGAGGAGATAATGACGCAAATGTTTCTAAGAGGTTTGAAACACGAGATACGTCAATATTTTATCTCTCATAAAGCGTGTTTTTGTATTTAGATGTTGTTAATAGGGTCGATTATTGGAGCGCGATAACGAGTCAACCCAACCAAAAGAAGCGGTAAACGACAAAATGATAATACCCGGTGGAAGCGATCATCAAAGCGGTGATAACAAAGCGTGGAGGAATCAAGATGCAGAAATGGTAACCACTTTGGTGGTAATCGGGGCCAAAACAATAAGAATAGACATTTCAAGAAGAGGAGATTCAACAATGATGAAAAGGACAAAGACCAAAGACCCGTTGTGAAGGAAGGAGAGCGACCACCTATTATATGCTTCAAATGTGGAGGGAGGACACATTATTCCAAAGCTATGCGATGTCGTCTAAAGCATGTTATAATTGTGGAAGAAGGTCACCTAGCCCTAATTTTGTCGTTCATAGAAGACAAGTTCAGACTAGGATAGAGGCACCAAAGGCCATCCCGAGAAAAGTCAAAGTCGGTAGTGCAAGGGAGAGCGTTTGTTGTGACCTCCCAGAAAGAAAGGAACCCGAACGAGGTCATTACGGGTAAGCTTATCATAAACTCTAGCGAAGTCTATACCTTATTTGATACCGGTTCTACCCATTCTTTTATTTCTCTTACTTGCGCTCAACGTTTAAATTTGACTCCGGAGAAATTGGACTTTGACTTATCTGTTGAAACTCCATTGGGAGAAACCTTCATTACATCCACTGTTTATAAGTCTTGTTTAGTTCAAATTGGTACCCTCACATTACCTGTCGATCTTATTTCATTGAAAATACTTGCATTTAACGTAATTCTAGGGATTAATTGGTTAACTACTCATCATTCAAAAATTGATTATTTTCGTAAGGTTGTTAACTTTCATATTCCTAACCAACCTATTATGCGAATTCAAGTAACCAAACCCTCAATCACTATCATCTCAAGCCATAAAGCTATTCGTTTATTGAAAAATGGATGTCAAGCTTTCTTAGCTCATGTCATGGATCTAAATAAAAATACGTCAGTTTTGAATGATATTTCTATTGTTAATGAATTTCCTGACGTATTCCCTGAAGAACTTCTGGCCTACCCCAGGCGTGAAATTGAATTTTGTATTGACCTTGAACCCAGTACAAAACCTATTTCCAAATCCCCATATCGAATGGCTCTATTGAACTTGAGGAGTTAAAGACCCAACCGCAGGAATTGTTAGACATCGGTTTCATTCGGCCCTAAGTCGTCTCCTTGGAGTGCTCTGTTCTATTCGTGAAAAAAGTATTGATTATTGGGGAGTTGAACCATGTCACCATCAAAAATAAGTACCCATTGCCACGTATTGATGACTGTTGTTTGAGCCATAAGGCGCCAAATTCTTTTCAAAGATTGATCTTCGTTCTGGTTATCACCAATTGAAGATTAGAACCGATGACATTCTAAAGACGACTTTCAGAACTCGGTACGGGCATTATGAATTTCTAGTCATGTCTTTTGGATTGACTAATGCTTCTGCTGCCTTTATGGATATGATGAACCGAGTATTCAAGGAATATTTGGATCACTTTGTGGTCGTCTTTAACATCCTTATTTATTCCAAAAGCCGTGAAGATCATGAGCAACACTTGAGGTTGATACTCCAAAAGCTTCGTGAATATAAGCTTTATGCCAAGTTGAAGAAATGCGAGTTCTAGCTTGAGGAAGTAGCATTCCTTGGGCACGTATTATCAAGTCATGGAATATCTGTTGACCCAGCAAAGATTGAAGCTATTCAAAGCTGGGAGCATCCCAAATCAGTGACCAAAGTACGTAGCTTTCTCGGCTTAGCTGGTTGTTATCGGAGATTCGTGGAAGGTTTTTCTCGAATCGCTACTCCATTAACTCAGCTGACTCAGAAAGATACAAAATTCGGTTGGAGTGAGGAATATGAGAAGAGTTTTCAAGAACTCAAGTGGAGACTAATTTAAAGACTCGACGACAATACCATCCGGATCGGAGGATTTGTCATCTACAAAGTGATGCTTGGGCAAAGGGTTAGGTTGTGTTCTCATGCAACATGGGAAAGTCATAGCCTATGCCTCACGACAACTCAAAGAATATGAGAGGAATTATCCTACTCATGATCTAGAGTTGGCAGCAGTCATTTTTGCACTAAAGATTTAGAGACATTATTGTGGGGAGAAAATGGAGATCTTTACGGATCATAAAAGCCTCAAATATTTTTTCACTCAAAGGAACTCAACATACGACAGCGACGTTGGCTTGAACTGTTGAAAGATTATAATCATACCATCCAATAACATCCTGGAAAAGCGAACGTGGTAGCTGACACATTAAGTAGAAGATCATATACTGCATGAAGTGCGATATTGTCCACGCAAAGGCCCATTTTGTATGACTTGCAAAGGATGGAGATAGAGATAAAGACTCTGGGACCCACGTGATGATGGCGAATATCTGAGTAGAACCGACTTTAATCGATAAGGTGAAAGCTGCCCAAGCTCTGGACTGGAGGCGATGCGTATGAAAAAAAAGTGCAAGAAGGTGCTATCTAGGAAGTAAGAATCGATGAAGAAGGAATACTTTGAGTCAACTCCGGACTTTGTGTTCTAACGACCACGAGTTAAAGTATAAAATCATGATGGGCGCACAACACACCGTTTGCAATCCATCTCGGGAGTACCAAATGTATCGTGATCTTGACATACATTTTGGTGGAGCAATATGAAAGAGAGAGCGGGGTTTATCTCAAGGTGTCTAACTTGTCAGCGAGTCGGTAGACATCAAGTGCCAAAGGTCCATTGCAACCACTTGAAATTCCGAATTGAAGTGGGAGCACATTACCATGGATTTCGTTACTGGTCTTCCCAAGGTTTCTCAAGGCATAGATGCGATTTGGGTCATTGTTGATAGATTGACCAAGTTTGCTCATTTTTTACCGATACGAGAAACTTACACACTTGAACGTCTTGCTAGTATATATATAAACGAGATTGTAAGATTGCATGGTATGCCGATATCCATAGTTTCTGATCGAGACCCAAGATTTACTTCAAGATTTTGGGTTAGTTTGCAAAAAGCTATGGACACAGATTTACGATTTAGTTCAGCATATCATCCTCAGACGGACGGACAATCAGAGAGGACTATTCAAACTCTTGAAGATTTATTAAGACTCTATGTCCTTGACTTCAAGGGAAGTTGGGACAAGTTCTTACCATTGGTGGAGTTTTCCTACAACAACAGTTATCAAACAAGTATTGGCATGGCTCCATTCGAGGCGTTGTATGGAAGAAAGTGTCGTTCTCCAGTATGTTGGGATAAGGTGGGTGAAGCAACATTGTTGGGACCGGATTTGGTTCGTATGACTACGGAAAAGATTCAAACAATCCGACAACGTATAAAGGATGTGGAATTCGATATTGGAGATCATGTGTTGTTACGTGTTGCTCCATGGAAAGGAGTTACGAGATTTGGAAAGAGAGAAAAGCTCAATCCTCGATTCATTGGCCCATTTTTAATCCTCGATCGAGTAGGAAGCGTAGGCGTATAGACTCGCTTTACCGCCAAGTATGTCTCATGTTCATAACGCGTTTTTCACATATCCATGTTACGTAAATATGTGGAAGACCCGAACCACATTATTGAATTAGAACCGGACGTGATAGAGGAAGATTTAACGTATGAAGAGTTACCTGTTAAAATCTTGGATAAGAAGGATCATATTCTCCGCTCCAAGGTTATACCTCAAGTCAAAGTTTTGTGGAGAAACCGCGACGTGGAAGAAATGACTTGGGAGTTAGAATCTGAGATAAAGTCAAGATATCCTCACCTATTCGACATACCAGGTACGTACCCTAATTTTGAGGGCGAAATTTCATAAGAAGGGGAGGTTGTAAGACCCCAACTTTTATGAATAAAGATGATTTTTCTATAATTATCATTTTTGAATATTATGGAATGAATTTGTTATAATGTTATAGTTGTGGATAGTATTTATAAATTCTACAAAGTATGCTAGTTGTTATATTAGATTCGATTGGTCAGAGAATATTCATTTTAGCAGGGAATATTCCTACAATGGTGCAATCATTGGTGGACCCCACAACAGAATTATTGTCGGATTGAGAAAACGACAAAAATATATTTATGAAAATAACAGCGGAAGTTTTACCGTTAATACTGTTGAACTACTCGGTAGTAAAAGTACAGTAATACGCGTGGTTGCATAGTAGAACACAATATTGATTATTGATACTTACGTAAGAAGTCACTCAGTTATACTCAATTATTGCTACAGTAATTGCTGCATCATATCTCTCATATTATTGATTCGATTATTGTCACAGTATCATCTGCATAATATGTTATTTTATTAAATTAATAATTGAGATGACAAAGTTATTTATATTATTAAATTACAATAGTAATAATGTCTAGAAGTTCTGTCAGTGAGAGGTTTGGTCACCTAATTGCGCGTCAATAGGGAGAAATCCTTATTGAAAAGCCCCCTCTTTCCTGGGAACGACCTGGTTGATAACTATTGTGAGTTATAATATTAATGATGAATGTTATTAAAATTGAAGTTGTGTTTGGAGTTGAATTTGGAGACACGGACGTGATATTTGAGTCCGGAACGATGAAATTAGTAAAAATAGTCTATAACACAAAATTTTCCGGGATTAACTTTTTGGTCAAAAAGTCAACAGTTGACTTTTTCGAGAAAAGTCAAACTTTGAAATTTCAAATTTATATTTTTGATAAAAATAGTTTCATTGTGTTGGAATTATTTGTGTTAGTGAAAATCGACATTTATTTCGATAATAATTAATGTCTGGAGGTTATATTGTATTTAACCGGATAAATGAGCAATTGATTGCTATTATTTCACATGATTATAACTATTTGTTCACATGTGTATACTATTGTTTCACATTCTTGTTACTATTAGGGGAGTTGGTGCAAGATTGATAATACTTGCATGACTAAGTTAAAAATGGAGGTATAGATGGAGGTACTATACTGTAATTCATATTTTTACATGTCTAGAACTATTGATTCATATGATTTACTATTGAATCACATTATTTACTATTAGGGGAGGTGGTGCAAGTTTGATAATACTTGCATGACTAAATTAAAAATAAAGGAAAAGTTGGAGGTATTGTACTATAATTTTTCGAGCCCCAAAACGTGCAATTATTGAAATTATATTTTTCTATAAATAGAAGCTCATTCTTCCTTCATTTCTCACCAATTCACTAAAGCTATAGAGCAATTATTATAGAGAGAAATTGTTGAGAGAAAATCTATAGAAGAAGAAAAGCCTGCTACCTCACTATTCCAGTATTCAGTTTCTTCTGAGGTAAGGGATATTATTTCTTTCTTTCGTCTTCATGAAGAGAACTTCTGTTATTCCATTCTTTATTATTATGTTGGAATAACCTGTCTATGCAAAGTACCGCATACATGGTGAAATTCTTTTGTTATTCCATTCTTTATTATTACGTTGGAACATCATCGCATGCATGCTTTACGCATGAATTTGATTCATTATTTATTATTACATTGGAATATCACATCACATGCATTTACTGCCTAATCTGGTTCCGTCTTTATTATTCTATTAAAATATCACATCATGCGTTTTTACGCGGACTGGTTAAAATCTTTATTATTATTGGAATAACTCTGCTGTGTGGTCTACTACGCATGCTTGGTGATTTCTTTTGTTATTCCATTCCTTATTATACTCGGTTGGTTAAAGTTTTGACTTCTATACTCCACGAAATTAGTGGAATATCTTTGATATTTGCGCTTCATCCGATATCTTTTCATGGAAATATTCTTACGAGCATTCTTGAATTTTACTCTACAAAGAAGTATCATGTTGACAATTTTGGACGTTATTAGTTCTGGATAAATTAATTCGTGAACTTTTTTATTGAATTCTTATATCATTGTCATCATCCTCATGTTTATATTTTTTGAAAGTCATACATGGCTGTAGTGCATAGATGGACTTGGTATGATTATGACCAGGGATTATTCGATATAATCATGACCGTAATATTACAAATGATGTGATAAAAGTCCTCATTGGCCCGTAGTGCATTGATGGACAGTTGTTGGCATGATCATGACCATTGATGAATACACGAATGTCCTTGGCCCGTAGTGCATGGATAATTTATGGTCGTGATACTAAAGAATATCCTTGGCCGTCGTGCAGGGGTGATTCGATGATGTGGATTATTTATTAAGCTGAGTCTCAGCGATAAAAGTGATGAAAAACTTTTAAATCATAAACGATAGTAGATTTTATTCTCTACTTGACTCTTTTAATGGATTGTTTGTCCCGCTGCAGTTAAACTTGATGTCTTTTGTATTTTATCAGTTTAACATTGTTGTAGACTAATGATAATTTTTTCTGCATTATCTTAGTCATAATATCTCTTACTGGGCTAGTTGAGCTCACCCTTTCTTTCACTGTTCTCTTCAAGAAATGAGAATATAGTTGGGACGAGTCGGGGAACGGAGTGATGGACCAGATGATAGTATTAGTAGTCCTCACTATTCTGTTAAATAGTGTGATAATAAATGTAATAAGGACTTATTCTGAGAGTGGATATTGTCTTGAAGACAGTATTTGTATTAAAACTCATAGCTCTCTTGTTGTATATTAAAGATTGTATTTGTATTTTGTACCATGTATTTGGCGACTCAGAATAGGTGATGTATACCTATTTTGGGGGCGTCACACAAAGGGTCCATTGCAACCACTAGAGATTCCAAAATGGAAGTGGGAACACATTACCATGATTTTCGTTACGGGTCTTCCCACGGTTTCTCAAGGCATAAATGCTATTTGGGTTATTGTTAATAGATTAACCAAGTCTGCTCATTTCTTGCCGATACGGGAGGCTTATTCCCTTGAACATCTTGCTCGTATGTACGTAAATGAGATTGTGAAATTGCATGGCATGCCAGTATCCATAGTTTTGGATCGTGACCCAAGATTCACTTCAAGATTTTTGGTTAGCTTGCAAAAAGCTATGGGCACGGATTTACAATTCAGTTCGGCATACCATCCTCAAATGGACGGACAATCAGAGAGGCCTATTCAAACTCTTGAAGATCTATTAAGACTCTGTGTCCTAGACTTCAAAGAGAGTTAGGAAAAGTATTTACCATTGGTGGAATTCTCCTACAACAATAGTTATCAGGCAAGTATAGGTGTGGCTCCATTTGAAACATTGTATGGACGAAAGTGTCGCTCTCCAATATGTTGGGATGAGGTGGGTGAAGCAACATTGTTGGGACCCGATTTGGTATGTATGACTACGAAAAAGATCCAAATGATTCGACAACGTATACAAACGGCACAAGATCGACAAAAGAGTTATGCGGATCTTCATCGAAAGGACGTGGAATTTAGTATTGGGAATCATGTATTGTTGCGAGTTGCTCCATGGAAGGGAGTTACAAGATTTGGGAAAAGAGGAAAGCTCAATCCACGATTTATTGGTCCATTTCAGATTCTTGACCGAGTAGGAAATGTAGCCTATAGACTCGCGTTACCTCCAAGTATGTCTCGTGTTCATAATGTTTTTCACATATCCGTGCTTCGTAAATATGTGAAAGACCCAAACCACGTTATTGATTTAGAACCGGATGAGATAGCCGAAGACTTAACGTATGAAGAGGTACCTGTCAAAATCTTGGATAGGAAGGAGGATGTCCTACGGACAAAGGTCATACCACAAGTCAAAGTTTTGTGGAGGAACCATGCTATAGAGGAAATGACACAGGAGTTGAAATGAAATGAAAGCGAGGTATCCTCACCTTTTGAAAACACCAATCGTACGTCAATTTCGAGGACGAAATTTCATAAGGAGGGGAGGTTGTAAGATCCCAACTTATTATAAATAAAATTGAATTTCCTCTATTTATTATTTTGAAATAGTAATGGTTGATTTGATTAATGTGGTTAGTTATGGGTAAAATACGCAAATATTATAAATAAGCAAGTGGTTATAAAATATTCATTGTTGTCGGGGAATATTCGTTTGGTCGTGGAATATTCTTACTATTGGGGAATATTTATACGATGGCGCAGCCTTGTGTGGGCCCCATAACAAAAAGCGATTGGATGAAGAAAACGACAAGTATAAGTTATTTATAAATAGCGGCACAGAAGTTATTCACAGATTATCTTGTTGAAATACTCGGTGGTTAAAACACACGATGGCACGATGATTGCACCAATTATTGATTCTTACGTAAGAAGACACTACTCAATAATTATTACGATAATTCTTATTCAATATTTTATTTTATTGATTCAATAATTGCTACGTGGATATTTTATATTATTGTTGTTTTAATAATTGTCACTACACATTATTTTCCATTATCGGAGCAATAATTCATATTATTTGAATAATATTATTAGATAACATTATTGGCAATGTCTAGAAAGTTCTGTCTAAGGAGAGGTTTGGTCACCTAATTGCGCACCAGTAAGGAGAAATCCTTATTAGAAAGCCCCCTCTTTCTTGGGAACGGCATGGTTGCCAGTATTGTGATTCTGTAATATTATTTGTGAATAATTAATTATTGATTTATATGATAAGGGAAATATTCATTTTATGTGGATATAGATGGAGAAAATTTTAAAGTGACAATTATTAAAAAAAATTGATATTTTATCTTTTACGATAAAATAATTCATTTAAATATATTATTATATTATAATTAATAATATAATAATAGTTATATTTTTACAATGAATATGGGATATATGAATAAATGAGGAGGAAGAGTATTTTTATTACTAAAAATATTTAAAACATGTTTTGTGTGTTGGTGGACCCCATTTCTTGGTTGAAATTTGATTATAGCTTTGTAAAATCGTCTCAGTATGTGGATTTTTGGTCAATTTACATTTGGAATTTGGAAAAACCTTCTTCTGCAGAGTTGTAGAGAATTGAATTTCCTATAGAATGGACAAAAGATTTGAATTTTTCTGATAAAAGGGCTATTTATTATGAATTATTGAAGTTCCAAAGTTCCGGAATAATAAAATTTTGAAGTTTAAAATATTTTAATTAAGAAAAACATTTTTGTTACTTTTTGTGGAGTGGATGGTTGATGTTGGTCTAGTGGTGTGCGTAGGAAATAAAAAAAAAATATATTATTATTTTATTAAATTTTCTGCTTTGGTGTTCTAAGTAATTTTCTATAAATAGGGTGCTTAGGTTAGATTTAAAAATCATACCAGAAACTAAAGATTTCTCTCTCTATATTATCGAGCGTATTCTTGTGAGTATTTTGATACTTTGAGTGTTCTATATCTGATTTGCAAGTTCCTTAGGCACTATATCCGATATTCCAGGTCAATCTTGTCTTTTACGAGGTAAGGGATGTTATTTTTTATAAATGATATTATTTCTTTCAATATCATTATCTTTGAAATATTGGTAAGATTTTTTGTGAAATTCTTGTCTTTTAGTGTCGGGATTACTATTCACGTATCTGATCTTATTCACGATATCTGACTATTTATTCACGAATCTGGCCTTTATTCAAAGAAAAATTAAATTTTCATTTTTTGTCCAAGATATCTATTATGGATACTAGCTTTGATTGTATCCATGTTTTGATCATTCTTAAATTTTACTCCACTATGGTTATTTATGAAGTATTTTTGAACTGGATTGTTTAAAGTACGAATCCTTATTATTTGTTCTTTTGTTTCACTGGATTCGTTTTTTTTAAAATATTTTTCATCATCCTCAGTCCTAAATGATTATATTACTGAATATCTTTGGCCTGTAGTGCAAAGATGAATGATTTTTTGATGAATATCTTTGGCCTGTAGTGCAAAGATGAACAGTTGTTGAGATGAACATAACCAACTGATGAATATCTTTTGCCTGTAGTGCAAAGATGAATATTTGATTCAAGATGTATGTTGATTGATGTTACAGGGATAAAATATTGATGATGGACTATTAAATTCATAGATAATAGTAGATTTTATTCTCTACGTAACTCTTCTATGAATTATTATTTCCGCTACGAATATTGATTTGAAACTTGTTGTCTATTACATTCTCTCAGATTTTTCCTTGTTGAAGACTAACGATTATTTGTTGTAAGACCCCAACTTATTATGAATAAAAGTAAATTTTCTCTATTTATTATCTTGAAATAATAAGGAGTTAATTTTATATAATACTTTTATTATGGGTGAAATGTGCAAATTTTACAAAATAAGCAAGTGGTTATAAAATATTCATTTTGTCGGGGAATATTCGTTTGGTCGTGGAATATTCTTGTTGTTGGGGAATATTAAATGCGAATGGTATGACCATTCGTGATAATGAGAATAAGCTGTCGGATGAAAAAAGCGACAAAGTTGTATTTTATAAATAAGCTGCGTAGTTATTCACAGAATTAACTTTGTTGGATTACACGGTGGTTAAAATCTGTAATCTGGCGTGTGTACGATAGCACTGCGGTATTGCCTGCAGTATTGTTGAATTATTGATTAAATGCGTAAGAAGGCACTACTCAATAATTATTACGATAATTAATGTTCAATATTTTATTTTTTGATTCAATAATTCTTTGCGTTGATATTTTATATTATTGTTGTTTCAATAATTGTCTTTGCATGATATTTTCCATTATCGGATCAATAATTCATATTATTTGAATAATATTATTAGATAGCATTATTGGAAATGTCTATAAAGTTACATCGAGGAGAGGTTTGGTCATCTAATTGCTTTGCAAGAAGGAGAAATCCTTATGGAAAGCCCCTCTTTCTAAGAGCGGCTTGGTTGTCATAATTGTGATTCCGTAATATTATTTGTGAATAATTAATTATTGATTTATATGATAAGGTAATATTTATTTTATGTGGATATAATTGATGAATATATTTATTTTATGTGGATATAATTGAAGGAATTAATGTTGAGGTGTTTTTATCGGAATGGAGGTATTAAAAATCAAATAACTGTTCTTGAGATATATTGCGTGAGTTATAATTTTTAATCCGACCGTTGGATTGTTGTGATTTTTGGATATGTTATACATATATAAGTTGAGTTTAAGTCCACAAATTTTGAACCGTTAAAATTGAACTTATGATTTGTTATGAATTTTAAGAGGTGATTGATTCGGAAATTAGGTTTATAAGTGATTTTGGTGGAAAATTCTAGAATTGAGTGGGCCCCACTTGTGGTTGGTGAAGAAATGTGCTGAATTTTATTTCAAATGTGGTGGCTGGCAATAGTAGCAGGTCAAGTCTGCTTCGGCGGGCTAACATTTTCCTATAAATAGAGGGCTAAGTTAGAATTGAAAATCACACCAGAAACATAAGCTTTCTCTCTTTCTCTCTTTCTCTCTTTCTCTCTTTCTCTCTCTATATTATCGAGCGTATTTTGTGAGTATTTAGATACTTTGAGAGTTGCTATTCAGTACAAGTTTCGTTCAGCATCACATCCGACTTTTCATTTCGAAGTATTATTTCTTTGAGGTAAGGAATGTTATTTTCTTCTTAAATGATATTATTTTCTTCAATATCATTATGCTGAGATATTGTCATGAATTTTATTATGGAATTTCTACCTTTTTTGTGTCGAGATTACTATTCACATATACGGTACTATTCACAAATACGACACTATTGACCGAAAAATAAAATTTTCTCTTTTTCTTCCTAGATGTCTTTTATGGTTACTATCTTTGATTGTATCCATGTTTTGATCTTTATTTTTGAATTTTAATTCACACTTGGTTATTATGGAGTATTATTGAATTTGGATAAACCGAAATACGAATCCCTAATATTTGTTCTTCTGTCTCACTGGATTCGTTCTCTAAAATGTTTTTCATCATTCTCAGTCCTTAATGGTGATACTTGATGAATATCTTTGGCCTGTAGTGCAAAGATGAATGATTATCTGATAAATATCTTTGGCCCGTAGTGCAAAGATGAACAGGTGTTGAGATGAACATGACCAACTGGTGATACAAATGAATATCTTTGGCCGTAGTGCAAAGATGTATATTGATTGATGTTATACGGATAAAATATTGATTGTAAGACCCCGAATTTTATGGAATAAAAGTATTTAATTTTTCTTATAATTGTTATTCAGTAAATGGTTAAATTGATAAAATATTAAAGTTAAGGGTGATATATATAAATATTTTAAATACGCAAGTGGTTATAAAATACTCATTGTTGTCGGGGAATATTCGTTTGGTTGTGGAATATTCTTGTTGTCGGGGAATATTAAATGCAGCGTCGCGATCATTTGTGGTCCCCATAATGAGAATAAGCATCGCGGATGAAGAAAATGACAAGTTTGAGTTTTAATAAATAACGGCGTAGTTGTTACCATTAACACTGTTGGATTACCTAGTGGTTAAAATACTGATGTCTGCGTTGTTGTTGCTTGTTATGACACCAGTATTTGTACTGATATTTTTGAATTATTGATCCTTACGTAAAAAGCACTACTCAATAATTATTACAGTAATTCTTTATTCGATATTTTATTTTATTGATTCAATAATTACTGCGTTGATATTTTATATTATTGTTGTTTCAATAATTGTCCACATCGCGCAAGATATTTTCCATTATCAGATCAATAATTCATATTATTTGGATAATATTATTAGATAACATTATTGACAATGTCTAGAAAGTTCTGTCAAAGAGAGGTTTGGTCACCTAATTGCGCGCCAGTAAGGAGAAATCCTTATCGGAAAGCCCCTCTTTCTGGGAGGCGCACGGTTGTCATTGTTGTGATTCTGTAATATTATTTGAGAATAATTAATTATTGATTTATATGATAAGGAAATGTTTATTTGATGCGGATATAAATGATGGATTTATTTATGTGGTTATAAATGAAGGAATTAATGATGAGGTATTTTATCAGTATTTTGTCGAAATGGAGAACAAAATATGGGATTTTTAGAAAAAATTAGTTTATTACTTGATTTTGTAAAATCCATAACTCTTTGTGTATAATGAGTTAGGAGATGAGCCATATATCAAAAGAAATCCCTGGAAGTAAGCTAACCGTAGAAATTAGAATCACCCAAAAATTCTTTGTGGATATTTCGTGGTGAATTTTTGAATGAAACTGGTCCGAAGGACTTATAATCCGATAATCAGTGTTCTTGAGATATATTGCGTGAGTTATAATTTTTAATCCAACCGTTGGATCGTTGTGATTTTTGGATATGTTATACATATATAAGTTGAGTATATGTCCACAAATTTTGAACCGTTAAAAATTAACGTATGATTTGTTATGAATTTTAAGAGGTGACTGATTCAGAAATTGTTTTTATAAATATTTTTAGTGGAAAATTCTAGAAGGCGGGCCCCACTTTTTGGTTGGTGATTGAATGCATGTGCTGAATTGGATTTTCAAAGGTGATGGTTGCCATTTTTTTTCTAAATGGAATGCGTATAAAATAAATTAATATTTTATTAATTTAGTCTCATTTGGTGTTCTAGCATTTTTCTATAAATAGGTGCTTATATTAGATTTGAAAATCACACCAGAAACAAGTTTTCTTTCTCTCTATATTATCGAGCGTATTTTTGTGAGTGTTTAGATACTTTGAGAGTTTCTATTCAGTGCAAGGTTCCTTCGGCTTTACATCCGATATTCCAGTCAGAAGTACTGCTCTTTTGAGGTAAGGAATTTTAAGGGTTGTTATGTTTTTCAGTTTCGTACTTTTTTTGACCTTCAAAAATTCTGAAAAAATTGAAATGATAATTTGATGAGTTTTATAGATTGTGTCAAAAATGGCGATTTTTGGATGTATAGATTAAGAGTTATGAATTTTATGAGAAAAAACTATTTTAAAAGTAAACCCTTATAACTCCTTGTGGTTAACTCCAAAATTGGTGAAATTTTTATTTGGAGCACATCTATATAAAATCAGTATATTCTGTAAATTTCGGAATTTTTGGACAAAAGTACAATTTATGATAAATGTCTAAATATTCGGCAGTTTTGGCCATATGAAAAATAGTAAATGAATTTTAAAAATTTTGAGAAAAATAAATGTTCAATATGGGACTATATTCTGCTAAATCTCAGAAAAGAAATATTTTTGGGACTGATTTGGTATTTTTCATGAAAATAGACTAGTTATGAATAAATGAATTACATATGTTATGTGAAGTAAGAAAAGTGGAAAATAGGATTTTATGGCTTGACAATCCTATATAAGGTATATGCAGATTTTTGATGAAGTTTTTGATTATTGGTGATGAAATCTTATGAGTTTGGCATTTTAGGATGATTAAATGCATTATTAGTAAAGTGTAAACAATTAAAATAAATTGTGTATGTGACGCCCCCAAAATTAGGTATACATCACCCATCTAAGGTCGCCAAATACATGGTACAGAATATAAATACAAACTAATTATACAACAGTCGTGTAAAATACGATAAAACATATGCTGTGAGTTTTAATACAAGTATTGTCATCTAGACAATATCCACACTCAATGAAGTCCTCATTACATTTATTATATTACACTATTTTACAGAATAGTGAGGACTACTAATGCACCATCTAGGACCATCACTCTGTTTCCCGACTAACCCCAGCTACGTTCTCATTTTCTGAAGAGAACAATGAAAGAAAGGGAGAGCTCAACTAGCCCAGTAAGAAATATTATGACTAAGATAATGAGAATAAATTATCGTTAGCCTTCAATGATGTTAAAGCGATACAATATAACAAACATCAAGTTTAGCTGCTGCAGTGAACAAGCAAACCATTAGAAGAGTCAAGTAGAGAATAAAGTCTACTATCTTTTATGATTTAAAAGGTTTTTCATCACTTTTATCGCTGAGACTCAGCTCAATAAATAATCCACATCATTAAATCATCCCTGCATTATGTGCCAAGGATATTCTTTAGTATCACGACCACGAATTATCCATGCACTACGGGCCAAAGATAATCGTGTTTTCATGAACGGTCCTGATCATACCATAAAACAATTCATCTTTTGCCTTTGGTGAAGAGAATCCATAGCCATAATCATACCAAAAGCATCCATCAACGCACTACAGCCAATGAAGACTTTTTTTCCACATCATTTATAACATTACGGCCATGATTATACTGAATAATCTCTGGTCATAATCATACCAAGTCCATCTATGCACTATAGGCCGCAGATGACTTTCAACATAGTATAAACATGAGGATGATGACAATGACATAATAATTCAATAAAACAAGTTCAAGAATTAATTTATCTAGGAACTAATAACGTCCAAATTGTCAACATGATACTTCTTTGTAGAGTAAAATTCAAGAATGCTCAGAAGAATATTTCCATGAAAAGATACTGGATGAAGCGTAAATATCAAGGATATTCCACTAATTTCATGGAGTATAAGTCAAAACTTTAACCAGTTGAGTATAATAAAGAATGGAATAACAAAATAAATCACCATGCATACGGTACTTGCATAGACAAAGGTTATTCCAGCAGAATAATAATAAATGCGGAACGGTCGGTGAAATTACTTGCCAAGCGAGGATGTTCCAACAGAATAATAAAGAATGGAATAACAACGAAATCACCATGCATGCGGTACTTGCGATGGCGAGTTATTCAACAGAATACTAAATAAGGGAACCGGTCGGCGCGTAAAACGCGCACAAGCAGGATATTCTAACGAGAATAATAAAGAGCGAAACCGAGTTTTTGGCGTAAAAGTATATGACGAGGATATTCCAAGCAGAATAATAAAAAGGCGGAACCGGTCCGGCGTAAAGAAACATATGAACGAGGATATTCTAACAGAATAATAAAGGATGGAATAACAGAAGAATTTTACCAAATATAGGGTAGCCCGCATATACAGGTTATTCTAACAGAATAATAAAGAATGGAATAACAGAAGTTCTCTTCATGAATACAAAAGAAATAATACCCCTTATAGGTACAACAAATAATATCCCTTACCTTAAGAAGAAGAGTACTGGATCTATGAGTAATGGAGTAGCAGAATATTTTTCTTCTTTCTCTCTACAGTTTATCTCTCTAGAGTTTCAGTGAATTCGTAAGAAATAATGAAGGAATGAGCTTCTATTTATAGAAGAATGGACTGCATAGTAACTAATTCATGAACAGTCCAGATTGATTTACTTTAAACGGACGGTCCAGATTTAAAGCAAATTTTTTTAAATAAAATATAATATATTCTATTTATAATCTAATAAAACGAATAACTTTATAAAAGTATTCCATTTTATATAAAAAGATTTTACTACTAAAAAAATACTATGAGCCTTTATGCAATACTATGCATAATAAAATATAATATATTCTATTTATAGAATAACTTTATAAAAGTATTCTGTTTTATATAAAAAGATTTTACTATGCAAAACACTATACATAATAGAATATAATATATTCTATTTATAGAATAACTTTATAAAAGTATTTTGTTTTATATAAAAAATTTTACATTTTATTACATTAATTATACTAATAAAACAAAACTGAGTGACTTATCACATAAGTATTAATAATCAATACCGTGTGCTACTATGCAACTACGCGTATTACTGTACTTTTACTACCGAGTAGTTCAACAGTTTTAATGGTAAAACTTCCGCCGTTATTTTTATAAAAATATTTTTATCGTTTTTTCAATCCGACAATAATTTTATTGTAGGGTCCACCAATTATTATATCTAGTAAATGCACGAATATTCCTGTTAAAAGCGAATATTCCTGAACCAATCGAATATTATATAACAACTTGCATACTTTTCAAAATTTATAAATATTACCCACAACTATAACATTATATCAAATCCACACCGTAATATTAAAAAAATATATTCGAGAAAATTAAATCTTTATTCATAAAATCTGGGGTCTCTGAGGGTAGCAGCGTATCTGAGTTATTCAACGAATAATAAAGAATGGAATAATGAAGTTCTCTTCATGAATACAAAAGAAATAATACCCTTACAAGTACAACAAATAATATCCACTTACCTTAAGAAGAAAAGTCTTGGATCTATGGTAGTGAAGTAGCGAGAATATTTTCTTCTTTTCTCTCTACAGTTTATCTCTCTAGAGTTTCAAAGGTGAATTCGTAAGAAATAATGAAGGAATGAGCTTTATTTATAGAAGAATGGACCTGCATAGTAACTAATTCATGAACGATCCAGATTGATTTACTTTAAATAGGCGGTCGATTTAAAGCAAAATCTTTTAAATAAAATATAATATATTCTATTTATAATCTAATAAAAGCGAATAACTTTATAAAAATATTACATTTTTATATAAAAAGATTTTACTATCGCAGCCTTTATGCAACATTATGCATAATAGAATATAATATATTCTATTTATAGAATAACTTTATAAAAGTATTATGTTTTATATAAAAAGATTTTACTATGCAAAACACTATGCATAATAGAATATAATATATTCTATTTATAGAATAACTTTATAAAAGTATTCTATTTTATATAAAAAGCTTTTCTGTTTTATTACATTAATAATAATAATAAAATAAAATTGAGTGACTTATCACGTAAGCATTAATAATCAATACTGTGTGCTACTATGCAACCACACATATTACTGTACTTTTAGTACCGAGTAGTTCAACAGTATTAACGGTAAAACTTCTGCCGTTATTTTCATAAAATATTTTTGTCGTTTTCTCAATCAGAAAGCAATAATTCCGATTCTTGAGGTCCACCAATAATTTATGTCGTAAATGCGGATATTCCCTGACAAAGAGAATATTCTCCGACCAATCGAATATAATATGAAAACTTGCATACTTTGCAAAATTTATAAATACTACCCACAACTATAATATTATATCAAATTCACAAAAAAAATTATTTTGAGAAAATTAAATATTTATTCATAAAATCTGGGGTCTCACAGTTTATAAGTTTAAGAAATGATTAAGATATTGTGGTAATATTAATGATATTAGATTATGAGATTATTAAATGATTTATAATATTTGGATTAAGGTGTTATAAAATTGTTGATTTATGAATCTTACTTTTGAAATTAAATGCAGCTGTTGATCATATTGTTTTTATTATCATATATAACATTTTTATAATCTCGGTGATGAAATTTCTCTTTGACTTAAGTGTAAAGATGGGTAGATTATTGGTATGATCGTGACTATGGGTTCTCTTTGGCCAGTAGTGAAAAGATGAATTGTTGACTGGTATGATCATGACCATTGAATTTATAATTGAATATTTTTAGCTTAAGTGCAAAGGTGAATTGATCAACATGGTTATAATTATGTTTATATAAATTCGAAATGATTATGTATTTCTTTGAGATATTAATATCTTTGGCACATTAGTAAAAAGATGAATTATTGATGAATATCTTTGGTAGTAGTGCAAAAGATGACTTTGTTATTGAGTATCTTTGGCTGTAGTGCAAAGATAACTTTGTTGTCGAGTATCTTTGGCCCGTAGTGCAAAAGATGACTGTTCTGCTAAATATCTTTGGCACTGTAGTGTAAAGATGAGCTGTTAATGAATATCTTTGGCCCGTAGTGCAAAGATGAACTTATTAGTATGATTATGAGCGAGGGCGTGATTTGGTATAACTATGATCTTTGATGTTTCGAGGTAAAGACATGTGATGAAAAATATCTTCGTCTTGGATGAGAAGAGAAAATTAGAACTACAATTATGATTATGAGTTATTCACATGATTGTGAGCAGGATCATTGATTGAGGTTCTGAGGTTAAAGCATTGTTGGTGGACTTTTAACATGGAAGATAATAGACTTTATGGTCTATTTGACTCTTCTAATGGATTACTCATTCATTGCAACTATGGTTGAAAAGTTTTATAATCTACCATATGTTCTAAATCTACGATTTATTCTTGTGAAGGCTATTGATAATTTAATTATCTTTAGTCATAATATTCTTTCTTGAGCTAGTTGTGCTCACCCTTTTGCTTCACAATTCCTTTTGTGTAATAAGAGTGTAATTTTGGGTTAAGCGGGGATAATGAGAAAATGGTGTGGGGTTAAAGACTGTCAAAGTTCTCAATATATTATAAAGCGGCATGACATACAATATATAATTGTATTGAGGACCTAAGATGTGTGTGTCGTATATTATCGTCACTTAATAATTGATTTTGGTGAACAACAATAGGGTGAGGTGAACCCAACTTTGGAAAAGGTGTTTTGCCACTATCATACAAGATGTCTAATGACATACAATCTCATGTTATCGTAAAGATGGGGTTGTGCACATCCACTTTTTGAGTATATCTACGAGCACTACCTATATGATCTTGGAGTTTATTTGAAATATAATCTTCAACTGGAGACAGTGGAGATATTTATATGTCAAGAGAAGACTCACCATTGGAAAGAACATGATAGTAATCTTCTCGTTTTTCTTTAGGGTCTATTGGGTCAACCAAAGATAATTCTCTGGACATATGATATCTATCATAACTTAGATTCATGGCCTCCCATGTACAAAAGGTTTCTTGAGCACTTCCCAAAGATTTTAATTTCTAAAAAAGCGATTTATTATTTATACGTTTATGTAATGTATCAATGTGAGGTGTTGTCCATAGTTGGGACATGAGTCAAAGTTGGTATTAAAACTCACAGTATATGTGTTGTTGTATTTTGCACGATAATTGTAGTAATAAAGTTATAGTTATTTTCTGTACCATGTATTTGGCGACTCAGAATAGGTTGGATGGATTGGACCTATTTTGGGGGCGTCACATTGATGATGGACTTTTAAATTCATAGATGATAGTAGATTTCATTCTCTACTTAACTCTTCTAATGAATTATTGTTTTCATTGCGATTGTTGATCTGTGTTGTAAGATCCCAAATAATTAATAAATGAAATTTAATTTCCTCTAATTATTATTTTGAAATAGTAAGGGTTGATGTGATTAATGTGGATGAGGACTTTACGGGTAAAATAGAAGACAATAAATATTTCAAAATAAGCAAGTGGTTATAAATATTCATTGTATTTGGGGAATATATACCGTTTGGTCACGTGGAATATTAATATTCTTTCTTTGTTGAGGGAATATTAAATGCCTCTAATTATTATTTTGAACCAGTGTTGATGGGCCCCATAAGCGATTGGAGGAAGAAAATGTTACAAATATAAGTTGTTTAAAAATAGTGGCGTAGTTATTGTGGAATTTATTTTTGTTGGAATGGGGCCCCGGTGGTTAAAACACGATGTCTGGCGTTGTTGTTGTAGCGTAGTGCGGTATTGCACCAATTATTGACTCTTACGTTAAATGAAAGGTGTTGCTACTCGATAAATGGTTACTCGATAATTCGATAATTCTTTTAGGTGTTTTATTTTATTGATTCAATAATTCTTTGCGTTGATATTTTATATTCTTTGTTGTTTTAATAATTGTCATTACGGTATTTTTCATTATCGAAACAATAATTCATATTATACGAATAATATTATTAGATAACATTATTGGCAATGTCTAGAAAGTTACATCTAAGGAGAGGTTTGGTCACCTAATTTGGCGCTTGATGAGGAGAATTCTTATTGAAAGCCCCTGCTCTGAGGGCTGCTGGTTGTCGATATTGTGATTACGTAATATTATTTGTGAATAATTAATTATTGATTCATATGATGAGGAAAATATTGATTTTATGTGGATATAGATGGAGAAAATTTTTAATGTGACAATTGTTGAAAATTGAAATTTTATCTTTTTACGATAAAATAATTCATTTAAATATATATTATTATATTTTAATAATATAATAATGGTGATATTTTACAACGAATGTGGGATATATGAGTATCTGAGGAGGAAGAGTATTTTTGTTGCAATAAATGTTTAAAACATATTAAACATGTAAATTGGACCCCATTTATTGGTGAAATTTGATTATAGCCTCTAAAATCACCCGTTTATGGATTTTGGTCAATTTACATTTGGGAATTTAGAAAAACTTTCTTCTGCAAAGTTGTAGAGAATTGGATTTCCTATAAAAACTCATGAGATTTGAATTTTCTGATAAAAGGGCTATTTATTGTGAATTATTGAAGTTAGAAGCTCAAAATAATTAATTTTGGAAGTTTAAATTATTTTAAATTAGAAAAACGTTTTTTTTATTTTTTCTTCTAGAAGGTTGGCATGTGTGAATTCTTTGAGATTCAGATTTCAAAGAATACGTATAATATTTTTATAAATATTAATATTTTATTAAATTTTTTGCTTTTGGTGTTTAGCGATTTTCTATAAATAGGTCTTAGGTTAGAATTGAAAATCACGGAGAAGCTGAAGTTTTCTCTCTCTATATTATCGGCGTATTCTTGTGAGTATTTTGAGTATACTTTGAGTATTGCTATACGGTGAAAGTTCAAGATATAGTCTATATCCGATTATTCGGTTAAATCTTGATCTTTCGAGGTAAGGGATGTTATTTTATTTGAAAATGATATTATTTCTTCAATATCATTATCTTTGAAATATTGGTTGGAAGTTTTTATCAAATTTGGAACTTTTTGGTGTGAGAAGTTCTTATTCACGTATCTGACTTTATTCACGTATCTGACCTTTATTCACGAATCGGCCTTTATTCATGAAAAATGAAAATTTTCTTTTTCGTCCAAAATATCTATTGTGGATACTAGCTTTGATTGTATCCATGTTTTGATCATTCTTGAATTTTACGCCACTATGATTATTTTTGAGGTATTTTTGGGCGTGGATAAAACAAAATACGAATCCTTAATCCTTAATCCTTGTCATTTTGATTCTTTGGATTCGTTTTTTTAAAAATATTTTCATCATCCTCGGTCTTAAATGATGATATTATTGAATATCTTTGGCATGATAGTGCAAAGATGAATGATTTATGATGAATATCTTTGGGCGTAGTGCAAAGATGAATGATTTTGATGAATATCTTTGGCGTAGTGCAAAGATGAGCAGTGTTTAGATGAACATGACCATTTGGTGAATGTCCTTGCTTTTGTAGTGCGAGGATGAATATTTGATCAGGATATATTGATTGATGTTACGGGGATAAAAATAGGCGATGAACTTTAAAATTCATACATAGAAGATAGTAGTTTGCATTCTCTACTTAACTCTTCTAATGAATTATTATTTCATTGCGAATATTGATTTAAAACTTGTTGTCTATTGTATTCTATTATATTTTTCCTGTTGAAGACTAACGATAATTTTGTTGTATATTATCTTAGTCATAATATTCTTTCTTGGGCTAGTCGAGCTCACCCTTTTCCTTTTTGTTCCATTTTTTCTTCTCGGGAGGCGAGAATATAGCAAATGCAGTCGGGGTATTGGAATGAAAGTTCTAGGGAGAGTTGTTTAGTAGTCCTCACCATTGTTGTAAAATAATGTATCAATAATTATGATGAGGATTTATTTGTATGTGGATATTGTCTAGATGGCAATATACGTATTTAAACTCACAGTTTACTATTGTAATAATAAAGTTGTAGTTGTTTTTACATGCAGTGTATTGACAACTTTCGAGAATGGGGGATGTAGACCTATTTTGGGGGTGTCACGGTTGGTATCGAGCTTAGGGATATGATCTCTGGCGGAGATCGGGGAATAGAACTAGGAGGGAGAGGCAGAGTAAATCCTTCGCTAGTGTGTCCTACTAAGCTTATTTGATAGTTAGTCGGTATATAGGGATATTATGTGATATATTGATTTCCTTAATTAACCCTTGTTTTTATGGTGGTATTTGAGAATGTCATTGAGAATATTAACAATGGAAATGAGGCCAGTGAGAGCGCTTTGTACTCACCAACGAGGAGAGCGTGCAGCAGTGGCAATGTTCCTCCTGTGAACAACACCCTTTGGCGAGATGATGAGCGAGGGGATATTTAGAAGCTTTTTGCGGTTCATGCAAAATCGAGACGAGGAGACTCGTGTTCAAAACATAGGAGAAATGATAGCAATTCACGGGTTGTCACAATGACGGTTCGAAAAGTTGGGACCACGAATTTAAGGAAAGCGGATCCGATCATGGCGAAACATGGGTCAAGCAAATTACCAAGATATTCGATGTCTTGGGATGCGCGGAGAACGAAGGTTCCATTCGCCACCTTTATGTTAAAGTGGCGGCGGACTCTTTGGTGGAGATGCGTGAAGCGTACCCATCCGGTAGCGCTTTCGGCATGTCTTGGGAGGCGTTTGAAACTATTTAATGACAAATACTTTCACGAAAGTGTTCGTCATATGAAGGAAGTGGAGTTTATTAATTTGGAGCGAGAACAACATGGCGGTGTCTCGATGCGAGGCGAAATTTGCGAGTTATCGGTTTGCACCTCATTTGGTGGAGAATGAGGAGCATATATGGCGGATGTTTACGAGAGGTTTGAAACCCGGCATCGTCGATATCTCATCTCTCATAAATTTTCTCTCTATTAGGATGTTGTTAATGAGGGCTCAATTGTTAGAAGCGAGATAGCGAAATCGGTCAAGAGGTACCACAATCGAGGATCATCTAGGAGATAGCGATCAACAAAACAACAATAATCGGTGGAGAAAGAAAAAAGGCGGACAAAAATGGTAACCACTCTGGTGGTAATCATAGCCATGAAAATAGAAGAAAGCGAGTCGGGAGGAGATTTTAAAAAAGGAGATTCAACAACGACCATGTGAAGGCAGCGATTGCGGTGACAAGCTGGTTCAAGGAGGAGAAGCGACCACCGGTCATATCTTTATAAATCACGGAAAAGAGGACATATCGGTCAAAGCGCCCTGTGATTTCGGTATGCTATAATTGTGGAAAGGAAGGACATATATCGCTCGAGATTTGCGGTAGCGAAACCTAGTTAGTGAGGGACGGTGACTCAAAAAAGTATCCCGAGAAAAGTCAAAGTCAGCGGTTCTGGAAGGCGTTTGTTGTGGTGGTCAAAATCGAGGAACCCAAGCGAGGTGATCACGGGTAAGCTATTTATAAATTCTTGTGAAGTTTATACTTTACTGAATCTAGGGTGCTACCCATTCATTTATCTCTCTCTGCTTGTGCTCAGCGTTTAAACTTGACTCAGGAGAAATTAGACTTTGACCTATCTGTGGAAACTCAGTTAGGAGAAACTTTCATCACATCCTTTGTTTATAAATCTTGTCTAATCCATGTTGGCACCCTTATCTTACATTGACCTTATCTCTTTAAAGATACTTGCTTTTGATGTGATTTTAGGGATTGATTGGTTAACTACTCATCATACCAAAATTGATTGTTTTCGTAAGGTTGTTAGCTTTCATATTCCTAAACAACTTTGTTGTTGAATTCAAACAACTAAACCATTAAAATCAATCAACATCATATCTAATCATAAAGCTATTCGTTTATTAAAAAGCGGATGTCAAGCTTTCTTAGCCCATGTTATGGATTTGAATAAAGACACGTCAAAATTGAATAATATTCTGTTGTTATTAACTTTCTGGCGTATTTCTGAAGAACTTCGGTCTACCCCGAGCGTGAAGTTGAATTCTTTATTGACCTTGAACTGGTACAAAGCCCATTTCTAAAACCCCATATCGAATGGCTCTATTGAACTTGGGAGTTAAAGGTCCAACTTCTGAGGAGTTGTTGGACATTGGTTTCATTAAATCTAGTACATCTCCTTGGGGTGCTCTGTTTTATTTGTAAAGAAGAAAAGGCGGGAGTATGCGACTTTGTATTGACTATCGGGAATTGAACCATGTCACTATCAAGAATAGGTATCCTCTACCTCGTATTGATGACTTGTTTGACCCGATTGCAAAGAGCACAATTCTTTTCAAAAATCGATCTTAGATTACGGATATCATCATTTGAAGATTAGGCGAGGATATTCAAAAAGGCGCCTTTAGAACTTCGATGCGGGCATTATGAATTCTTAGTTATGTCTTTCGGATTGACTAATGCTCCTGCTGGCTTTCATGGATATGATGAGCCAAGAGTATTCAAAGAGTATTTGGATCGATTCGTTGTTGTCTTTATTGATGACATCCTCATATATTCAAAAGCCGTGAAGATCATGAGCACCATTTGAAAAATTTGGTACTCAAAGGCCCGTGAAAACAAGCTTTATGCCAAGTTAAAGAAATGCGAGTTACGGCTTGAGGAAGTAGCATTTCTTGGGCATCAGTGTCAAAACATGGAGTATCTGTTGACGGTGAAGATTGAAGCAATACAAAGTTAGGAACAGCAAAGTCGGTGGTTGAAATCACGTAGCTTTTTGGGCTTATTTGGTTATTATCGGAGATTCGTGGAAGGGTTTTCTCGAATCGCTACTCAGATTAACTCATCTAACTCGGAAGGATACAAAATTCGTTTGGGCGAAGAGTGCGAGAAGAGTTTCAAGAGCTTAAAGGAGACTTATTTATTTTGTTCTAACAATACCATCTGGTTCGGATGGATTTGTTATCTCTGATGATGCTTGGGGCAAAGGGTTAGGATGTGTTCTCATGCAGCGTGGGAAAGTCATAGCCTATGCCTCGCGACAACTTAAAGAATATGAGAGGAATTATCCTACTCATGATCTAGAGTTAGCGGCCCGATCGTTTCGCGCTAAAAGATGGAGGCACTATCTATATGGAGAGAAAGTGGAGATATATTAGGACCATAAAAGCCTTAAATATTTCTTCACTCAAAAAGAACTTAACATCTGGCGGCGTGACGTTGGCTCGAGCTATTGAAGACTACGACCACACTATTGATACCATCACGGAAAAGCGAGCGTGGTAGGCGTAGCGTTGAGTAGAAGATCATATCGAGGAGCGAGTGCGATGATGTCAAATATCGCATAGAGCCGACTTTAATAGAAAAAGTTAAGGTTGCTCGAGCCCAGGCCGGAGGTGATGCATATGAAGAAGAAAGTACAAGAAGGAGCTATTAGGGCGAGAATTGATGAAGAAGGAATACTTGAGTCCACTCCGGACTTTGTGTTCTAACGATTACGATTTGAAGTACAAGATTATGATGGAGGCACACAATACACCATTTGCAATCCATCAGGAAGTACTAAAATGTATCGTGATCTTGACATACATTTTGGTGGAACAAATGAAGAGAGAGATTGCAAAGTTTATCTCAACATGTTTAACTTGTCAGCGTGTAAAAGCGGAGCATCAAGTGCCTAAGGGACCATTGCAACCACTTGAGATTCCGAAATGGAAGTGGGAACACATTACCATGGATTTCGTTCACGGGACTTCCACGGTTTCTCAAGGCATAAATGCTATTTGGGTTATTGTTGATAGATTAACCAAATCTGCTCATTTCTTGCCAATCGGAGACTTATTCCTTGAGCGTCTTGCTCAAATGTCGTAAATGAGATTGTGAGATTGCATGGCATGCGGTATCCATAGTTTGGATCGTGACCCAAGATTCACTTCAAGATTTTGGGTTAGCTTGCAAAAAGCTATGGAGTGCGGATTTAAGATTGATTCGGCATACCATCCTCAAGCAGACGGACAATCGAGAGGACTATTCAAACTCTTGAAGATTTATTAAGACTACGTGTCCTAGACTTCAAAGGCGGTTGGGATAAGTATTTACCATTGGTGGAATTCTCCTACAACAACAGTTATCGAGCAAGTATAGGTGTGGCCCCATTGAAGCATTATATGGGCCGAAAGTGTCGCTCTCGATATGTTGGGATGAGGTGGGTGAAGCAACATTGTTGGGACCGAGTTAAATACGATATGACTCTAGAAAAGATCAAATGATTCGACAAGCGTATACAAAGCGGCACAAGATCGACAAAAGAGTTATGCGGATCTTCATCGAAAGGATGTGGAATTTAGTATAGGGGATCATGTATTGTTGCGTGTTGCCCCATGGAAGGGAGTTACAAGATTAGGGAAGAGAGGAAAGCTCGATCCACGATTTATTGGTCCATTTCAAATTCTTGGCCAGAGTAGGAAATGTAGCCTATAGACTCGCGTTACCTCAGTATGTCTCGTGTTCATAATGTGTTTCACATATCGTGCCGTAAATATGTGAAAGACCGAATCACGTTATTGAGTTAAAGCCGGACGAGATAGTAGAAGACTTAGCGTATGAGGAAGTACTGTCAAGATCTTGGATAGGAAGGAGCATGTCCTACATGACGAAGGTCATACCACAAGTTAAAGTCTTGTGGAGAAACCATGCTATAGAGGAAATGACACGGGAGTTGGAAGCGGAAATGAAAGCGAGGTATCCTCATCTTTTGAAAACACACGAGTCGTCGTCAATTTCGAGGGCGAAATTTCATAAGGAGGGAGGTTGTAAGATCCCAAATAATTAATAAATGAAATTTAATTTCCTCTAATTATTATTTTGAAATAGTAAGGGTTGATGTGATTAATGTGGATAATTACGGGTAAAATCATAAATATTTCAAAATAAGCAAGTGGTTATAAAATATTCATTGTTGTGGGGAATATTCGTTTGGTCGTGGAATATTAAATCTTTGTCGGGGAATATTAAATGCGGCCAGTATGACCATGACCATGTGGGCCCATGCAAAAGCGATTGGAGGAAGAAAATGACAAATATAAGTTGTTTAAAAATAGCAGGCGTAGTTATTACAGATTTACCTTTGTTGGAATACCGGTGGTTAAAACACGATGTCTGGCGTTGTTGAGCGGTAGCACGCGGTATTGCACCAATTATTGACTCTTACGTGAAGGCACTACTCGATAATGGTTACGATAATTCTTATTAGGTGTTTTATTTTATTGATTCAATAATTCTTTGCGTTGATATTTTATATTCTTTGTTGTTTTAATAATTGTCATTACGGTATTTTTCATTATCGAAACAATAATTCATATTATCTGAATAATATTATTAGATAACATTATTGGCAATGTCTAGAAAGTTACATCTAAGGAGAGGTTTGGTCACCTAATTCTTGGCGCTTGATAAGGAGAAATTCTTATTGGAAAGCCCCTCTTCTCACAGGAGGCGCACTGGTTGTCGATATTGTGATTACGTAATATTATTTGTGAATAATTAATTATTGATTCATATGATGAGAAAATATTGATTTTATGTGGATATAGATGGAGAAAATTTTTAATGTGACAATTGTTGAAAATTGAAATTTTATCTTTTTACGATAAAATAATTCATTTAAATATATATTATTATATTTTAATAATATAATAATGGTGATATTTTACAACGAATGTGGGATATATGAGTATCTGAGGAGGAAGAGTATTTTTGTTGCAATAAATGTTTAAAACATGTTAAACATGTCGGTGGACCCCATTTATTGGTGAAATTTGATTATAGCCTCTAAAATCACCCGTTTATGGATTTGGTCAATTTACATTTTGGAAATTTGAAAAACTTTCTTACGCAAAGTTGTAGAAATTGGATTTCCTATATAAAAACTCATGAGATTTGAATTTTCTGATAAAAGGGCTATTTATTGTGAATTATTGAAGTTAGAAGCTCAAAATAATTAATTTTGGAAGTTTAAATTATTTTAAATTAGAAAAACGTTTTTTTATTTTCTTCTAGAAGGTTGGCATGTGTGAATTCTTTGAGATTCAGATTTCAAAGAATCGTATAATATTTTTATAAATATTAATATTTTATTAAATTTTACTGCTTTGGTGTTACAAGCGATTTCTATAAATAGGTCTTAGGTTAGAATTGAAAATCACACGAAGCTGAAGTTTTCTCTCTCTATATTATCGGCGTATTCTTGTGAGTATTTTGAGTATACTTTGAGTATTGCTGCTATCGGTGAAAGTTCAAGATATAGTCTATATCCGATTATTCGGTTAAATCTTGATCTTTCGAGGTAAGGGATGTTATTTTTTCGAAAATGATATTATTTCTTCAATATCATTATCTTTGAAATATTGGTTGGAAGTTTTTATCAAATTTGGAACTTTTGGTGTCGAAGTTCTTATTCACGTATACGGCCTTTATTCACGTATCTGACCTTATTCACGAATCTGGCCTTTATTCATGAAAAATGAAAATTTTTCTTTTCGTCAAAAAATATCTATTGTGGATACTAGCTTTGATTGTATCCATGTTTTGATCATTCTTGAATTTTACACCACTATGATTATTTTTGAGGTATTTTTGGGCGTGGATAAAACAAATACGAATCCTTAATCCTTAATCCTTGTCATTTTGATTCCTTTGGATTCGTTTTTTTAAAAATATTTTCATCATCCTCGGTCTTAAATGATGATATTATTGAATATCTTTGGCTTTGGCAAATGAGTGCAAAGATGAATGATTTATGATGAATATCTTTGAATATCGTGGTGCAAAGATGAATGATTTTGATGAATATCTTTGGCGTAGTAGTGCAAAGATGAGCAGTGTTTAGATGAACATGACCAATTTGGTGAATGTCCTTGGCTTTTGTGTAGTGCGAGGATGAATATTTGATCCCGGATATATTGATTGATGTTACGAGGATAAAAATAGGCGATGAACTTTAAAATTCATACATAGAAGATAGTAGTTTGCATTCTCTACTTAACTCTTCTAATGAATTATTATTTCATTGCGAATATTGATTTAAAACTTGTTGTCTATTGTATTCTATTATATTTTCCTGTTGAAGACTAACGATAATTTTGTTGTATATTATCTTAGTAATATTCTTCTTCTTGGGCTAGTCGAGCTCACCCTTTTCCTTTTTGTTCCATTTTTTCTTCTCGGGAGGCGAGAATATAAGAATGTCTGAGTCGGGGTATGGAATGAAAGTTCTAGGGAGAGTTGTTTAGTAGTCCTCACCATTGTTGTAAAATAATGTATCAATAATTATGATGAGGATTTATTTGTATGTGGATATTGTCTAGATGGCAATATACGTATTTAAACTCACAGTTTACTATTGTAATAATAAAGTTGTAGTTGTTTACATGCAGTGTATTGACAACTCGAGAATGGGGATGTAGACCTATTTTGGGGGTGTCAAAAGAGTTGGGACCACGAATTTAAGGAAAGCCGGATCCGATCATGGCGAAACATGGGTCAAGCAAATTACCAAGATATTCGATGTCTTGGGATGCACGGAGAGAACAGAAGGTTCCATTCGCCACCTTTATGTTCCGTGGCGAAGCGGACATGGTGGTGGAGTCGTGAGGCGTACTCCATCCACCGGCTTTCGGCGATGTCTTGGGAGGCGTTTGAAACTATTTAATGACAAATACTTTCCGAAAGTGTTCGTCATATGAAGGAAGTGGAGTTTATTAGACCTGGAAGCGAACAACATGGCGGTGTCTCAAAGACGAGGCGTAAATTTGCGAGTTATCGAGGTTTGCACCTCATTTGGTGGAGAATGAGGAACGTATGACGCGGATGTTTCGAGAGGTTTGAAACCCGATACGCGTCGATATCTCATCTCTCATAAATTTTCTCTCTATTCGGATGTTGTTAATGTGGGCTCAATTGTTAGAAGCGAGATAACGAAAGTACGGCCAACCGAGGTACCACAATCAAGATCATACAGGAGATAGCGATCAACAAAACGACAATAACCGGTGGAGAAAGAAAAAGGCGGACAAAATGGTAACCACTCTGGTGGTAATCATGGCCATGAAAATAGAAAAAGCGAGTCGGGAGGAGATTTTAAAAAGGAGATTCAACAACGACCATGTGAAGGCGACGGTGCAAAGAAAGAATCTGGTTCTAAGGGAGGAGAAACGACCACCGGTCATATGCTATAAATGCGGAAAGAGGGACATATCCGTTCAAAGCGCCACGCGGTTCTGTATGCTATAATTGTGGAAAGGAAGGACATATCGCCGAGATTGCGCAGAAGCGAAACCTAGTTCATTGGGACGGTGACTCAAAAAGTATATCCTGAAAAGTCAAAGTCGTGAGGGGCTTTCGAGTTTGTTGTGGCAGTGTGATTAGTCCACAGCGTCTTCGTTTTGGGTTCCGGAGTAAATGGGTCATTTGGTGTTTTGCTGTGGGAGGCATATGGGCCGACCCTAGTTTTCTTTTCTGTTCTGCGAATTGGTGATGTTTGTGCCAAACACACCTTCTGATTTTACATGCATTTGGATTCGCGGTCCAATGTGTGTGACTTGCCTGTGTGGCATTATTTGATTTGCATGTGTGAAATTATTTGACTTGCTTGTGTGGCAAGGTATATTTCTGTTTTATTTTGAGCTCGGTATGAAATAACGCACAGCCATTTGATTCAGTCTATTATTTCATTGTGTTAGTTTTGTTTGTTTCGTTTCGTGTCTTTTAATTTAATTGAGTTAGTTATTTCGGTTCATTAATTGTATTCTATATCCGAACTGGGCATTTGGCTCATGGTGTATTTTTCTTCCGACAGGTAATCAGGGGAATCGAGGGCAAGTGTGACGAGAGCTTCCTTTTATCCAAATGGTTTAGATATTTTGTTTAAGTTGTGATCCATTAGTTTGTTTGGAGTTGTAATAATGATTTAGTCATTTTGTTATTTATTTTGGTTGACTTGTGGTATTTATCAGATATTAAGGTTATTCTTGTGTGGCTTTGAGCCTTGCTATTAAATTCATTAGTTTTGTTATGTTTTGAGTAACCTCTCTTTCTATTTCGGAAAGAGGGTGTTACATATTCCATCCGTTGCAAAAAAAAAAAATGTAGTTTAGATTTAAATAATTAATTTAAAAAACTCTAATAAAAGTATCAATAATTTTTTGTTATTTAATTTAATATAAAAACTACTAATGTAAATTATTTTTAAAACTTCAAAATTTTTCATTAGAAACACTTTCAAAATAATTTACATTAGTAATTTTTATATTAAATTAAATGACAAAAAAATATTGATACTTTTATTAGAGTTTTTAAATTAATTATTTAAATTTAAACTACATTTATTTTTATTTTATTTTTTTACAACGAGGGAATATTTTCTTAAAGAATTATAATAAGAGAATGTATTATTTAGCTTGCAACGGAGCATATTTCCTGCCGCTAGAGTACTCCCCTTTTATTGTTATGTAATTGGAACAAAGCTTAGATTGGAAAAAAAAATAAACTGCAATGTACATAAATAATAAATAATACATGCTCTTATTATAATTCTTTAAAAAATATTCCATGCGTTGTAAAAAAAATAAATAAAAATAAATATAGTTTAGATTTAAATAATTAATTTAAAAACTCTAATAAAAGTTTCAATAATTTTGTCATTTTATTTAATATAAAATTACTAATGTCAATTATTTTAAAAACTTAAAATTTTCTCATTAGAAACACTTTCAAAATATTTTATATTAGTAATTTTTATATTAAATTAAATGACAAAAAATATTGATACATTTATTAGAATTTTTCAAATTAATTATTTAAATCTAAACTACATTTTTTTTTGCAACGGATGGAATATTTTCTTAAAGAATTATAACAAGTGCATGTATTATTTATTATTTCTGTACATTGTAGTTTATTTTTTTTCTAAGGTAAGCTTTGTTTGAATTACATAACAATAAAGGGGAGTACTGCTACATGCAGGAGTGGATTACATTCAGGGCAAAGAAGTAAAATGGAGTCTGTGCTAGAAAGGTTTGATTCTTTCTTCTTCTACTTTCACTGTAGTGACAAGTGAATATTTATTTTTTAATTTGTGCCGTTCATTTTGTCAATTCATTCATATTTTTTTCATTTTTAAAACCAAGACGACAACGTTTTTGAGATGGTCAAACACACTTTTTCTAATGTGTCAAGTATATATATATATATATATATATATATATATATATATATATATATACACAATGCGTTTATGGCGACGGTTTTTGGGGCTATAATGACGGTTCATCAATTCTTTATAGCTATTCTCAATCTATGACAATCTGCACGTCCGCCATAACCGTAATCGTGTACAACACAACTGTGTATATACATATAGGGTCCGGTTCTTATAAGGACTCCCTTACTTTGTTAAAATGCGGACTTTTTTTTTGATTTTTTTTAAAACAACTAAAAAAAAGTTTAATATTTTATGGAACTGAAATTTTTTCATAATATAATGTTTTGGATATGATTTGGATACATATAACAAAACAGGTATCTACAGTCTGTGCAGACTGTACATATATTTTTTGATATAGGTATCCAAATCACGACCAAAATATTGTATTATGAAAAAATTCCAGTTCCATAAAATATTAAAAAAAAATTATTTGTTTTTAAAAAAAAAAAAAAAAAAAAAAGTCCGCATTTTAACAAAGTAAGGGAGCCCTCACATGATCGATTCGTATACATATAATCTATATATATATATATATATATATATATATATATATATATATATATATATAGCAAGGATCAAGAGCATACCCTTATGTAACTCACTCGAGCTCACCTCCCTTTAATGATTTTAAGCGACGATTTGGTGGTCATATATACAATGCCATACTATACTTTTAGCGACGGACAACATATAGTGTCGCTAAATGTAAAACCCCAACTTTTAGTAATAAAAATGAATTTTCTATAAATATTATTTTTAAATATTATGGAATGAATTTGATATAATATTATAGTTGTGGGTAGTATTTATAAAATTTGCAAAGTACGCAAGTTGTTTTATAATATTCGATTGGTCAGGGAATATTCGTTTTTAACGAGGGAATATTAATGACGACGACACAATCATTAGTGGACCCTACAATGTAATTATTGTCGGATTGAGAAAAATGACAAAAATATTTTTTATGAAAATAACGGCGAAAGTTTGACCGTTAACTGTTGAAACACCCGGTGTTAAAAGTACAGGAATACGCGTGGTTGCATAGTAGCACACGGTATTCATTATGGATGCTTACGTGAGAAGTCACTCAGTTTTGTTCAATTATTGCTTCAATAATTGTTGCATAGTATCTCACGTTATTTGATTCAATTATTGTCGATATTTTATATATTATTAAATCAATAATGAGATGACAGAGTTATTAATATTATTATTTGCAATATTAACGATGTCTAGAAGTTCTGTCAAGGAGAGTTTTGGTCACCTAATTGCGCGCCAATAGGGAGAAATCCTTATTGGAAAGCCCCCTCTTTCCTGGGAACGATCTGATCGATTAATATTGTGAATTATAATAATGATGATAAATATTGTTAAAAATATTGAGGGGATTTTATGAAGTATTTGATGTAAATTTTGCTTATTATTTGGACCCCCACTTTCTCATTTTTAAAAATTGTCGGTAGAAGTTATCTCAGTTTTCGTTATATATATATGTATATATATATATACATATATATATAAGTATTATATATACATATATATATATATATATAATATTGTTAATGGAAGGGTGGGGGGGGGAAATTAGGGTGGACGGAAGGAGTATTATTATGAACATTATATATATATATATATATATATATATATATCTGTCTGGGATCAAGTAGCATACCCTTATCTTACTCACCTTTGCTCACTCACCTTTTTTGCGACGGACGGCGACGGTTCTCTATACAACCGTCTTTCTATATTTTTAATGACGCTATATGTTGTCCGTCGCTAAAAGTATGAAACGACAGTTGTATAATCAAAACCATTGTCGTCCGTTGCTAAAGGGGGTGAAGCAAACGAGTAATAAGATAAAGGGTATGCACTTGATCCTCGCTTATATATATATATATACGTAAGTTTGAAAAAATGGATGGAGAGTAAGATGAATTCACGGGTCTTCCCAAAACTCGTGATTTTTTTTTTCTTGCACATGTTATATTATATAATATATATATATATATAATATTATATTTTATTTAAAAGTTTTGTTTTATTAGAATATTTTATGGACCGTCCGATTAAAAGTAAATCAATCTGGACCGTTCATGGATTAGTTACTATGCAGTCCATTCTTCTATAAATAGAAGTTCATTCCTTCATTATTTCTTACGAATTCATTGAAACTCTAGAGAAAGAAATTTATAGAGAGAAAGAAGAAAAGTATTCTGCTACTTCACTACTCTTATATCCAATTTTTTTTACGGTAAGGGGTATTATTTCTTTTGTATTCATGAAGAGAACTTCTGTTATTCCATTCCTTATTATTCTGTTGCAATAACCTGTATACGCGGACTACCCTATACTTGGTGACATTCTTCTATTATTTCGTCTTTATTATTACATTTGGAATATCACACATTTATGCGCTTTTCTTTGGACTGGTTAAAATCTTTTTATTATTATACATTGGAATATCTTGTCATGCGTTTTTACTTGGGACTGGTTAAAATCTTTTTATTATTATTCATTTGGAATATCTCGTCATGCATGCGTTTTACGCCATGCACTCGGTTCTAATCTTTATTAATATTATTCGATTGGAATAACATCGTCATGCAATCACCGTATGCATGGTGATTTACATTGTTATTCCATTCTTTATTATTCTGTTGGAACATCCCGCTTGTGCGAATTTCTTCGACCTGGTTCCGTTACTTATTATTCGTTAGAATAACTCGTCTACATCTGCAGTACCGCATGCATGTTGATTTCTTTTGTTATTCCATTCTTTATTATACTCAGTTGGTTAAAGTTTTGACTTTTATACTCCATGAAATTAGTGGAATATCCTTGATATTTGCTCTTCATCCAGTATCTTTTCATGGAAATATTCTTCTGAGCATTCTTGAATTTTACTCTACAAAGAAGTATCATGTTGACAATTTGGACGTTATTGGTTCCTGGACAAATTAATTCGTGAACTTGTTTTATTGAATTCTTATATCATTGTCATCATCCTCATGTTTATATTTTTTTGAAAGTCATCTGTGGCCTATAGTGAATAGATGTACTTGGTATGATTATGACGACTGTGGACCTGCTGATTGCAATCACGATCGTAATGTTATAAATGATGTGATAAAAGTCCTCATTGGCCCGTAGTACATTGATGGACAGTTGTTGGCATGATCATGACCATTGATGAATACACAAATGTCCTTGGCCCGTAGTGCATGGATAATTTATGGTCGTGATACTAAAGAATATCCTTGGCCGTAGTACAGGGGTGATTCAACGATGTGGATTATTTATTAAGCTGAGTCCCAGCGATAAAAATGATGAAAAACCTTTTAAATCATAAAGGATAGTAGATTTTATTCTCTACTTGACTCTTTTAATGTATTGCTTGTACCGCTGCAGTTAAACTTGATGTCTATTGTATTTTATCAGTTTAACATTGTTGGAGACTAATGATAATTTATTTTGCATTATCTTAGTCATAATATTTCTTGCTGGGCTAGTTGAGCTCACCCTTTCTTTCACTGTTCTCTTCAGAAAATGAGAACGTAGCTGGGACGAGTCGGGGAATGGAGTGATGGTCCGGATGATAATATTAGCTAGTAGTCCTCGCTATTCTATTAAATAGTGTGACAATAAATGTAATGAGGACTTATTATAAAAGTGGATATTGTCTAGAAGACAATATTTGTATTAAAACTCACATCTCTCTTGTTATATAATTAAGATTGTATTTGTATTCTGTACCATGTATTTGGCGACTCAGAATAGGTGATGTATACCTATTTTGGGTGCGTCACAGTTGGTATCAAAGCCATAGAAAAAGAGCCCCGAGCCTTTATCTGGTGACTTCAAGTCTTGGGATGCACAGAAGCCGGACTTTCCGTAGGGACGCAGTGAAGTAATGATGGCAAGTTGATAGGTATCATTGTGAGGTGCTATCCAAGTCTTGGATGCGGGTCACAGTTGGTATCAAAGCTTAGGGATATGATCCCTGGCTAAGATGTGAGACAAAAACTAGGAGGGGAGAGACGGGGAATTCTTTCGCTAGTATGACCTACCTAATTTTATTTGATATTTAATTGGTCGGTCAGAGTATAGGTATAATATGTGATATGTTATTTAACCCTTGTTTTATGGCAGTATTTGAAAATGACATCCGAGAATGTTGAGAACATCAATGGAGCACAGGAGACCGTTGAGTCTCCATAGATCAATAGTTAGGATAATGTGCATCAGGAAGGCGACAATCCTCAGGCAAACAACAACACTGACCAAATGATGAATGATGGAATGTTCAGAGGATTTATGCAATTCATGCAACATCAGGCAAGTGCGACTCCTGTCCAAAATGCAGGTGGAAATACTGGAAACTCTCGGACGGTCACCGCCAAGAAGTTTAAGGAACTGGAACCGTCAGAGTTTTTTGGAGAACCAAAACCACTTAAGGCGGAGACGTGGATTAAGCAGATCAACAAGATATTTGATGTATTGGGATGCTCCGAGGAGCAAAAGGTTCCCTTTGCCACCTTCATGTCATGCGAGGAGATTCATTTGGTGGGAATCAGTAAAGCGTACTCAACTTGACGCACTGAAGATGTCTTGGGAGATGTTCCAAGAACTATTCAATGACAAGTACTTTCCCGAAAATATTCGTCACATAAAAGAGGTAGAGTTCATCAAGCTGGAGCAAAACAACATGACCGTATCGCAGTACGAAGCCAAGTTTTCCAAGTTATCCCGGTTTGTATCCCATTTAGTTGATAATGAGGAGAGAATGACGCGAATGTTTATAAGAGGTTTGAAACCCGAGATATGTCAATATCTTATCTCTCATAAACTGTGTTTGTATTCAGATGTTGTTAATAGGGCTCAATTATTGGAGCGTGATAATGAGTCATCCCAACCAAAAGATAGCAACCGGCAAAATGATAATGCTAGTGAGAGCAGTCATCGAAGCGGTGACAACAAGCGTGGAGGAAATCAAAGAGTTAAAATGGTAACCACTTGGTGGTAATCGAGGCCAAAACAAGTAAAATGGACATTTCAAGAAGAGGAGATTCAACAATGATGGAAAGGCGTCAAGACCAAAGACCCGTTGTTAAGGAAGGAGAACGACCACCTATCATATACTTCAAATGTGGAGGGAGGGACACATCGGTCAAAATCATGTGATGCGGTCAAAGTATATTATAATTGTGGAAGAAGGTCACCTAGCTCCGATTTTGGTTCACCAAAGACAAGTTCACTAGGATGGAGGCACCAAAGCCGTCCCGGAAAAGTCAAAGCCGATAATGCAAGGAGGAGGCTTTGTTGTGACCTCCCAGAAAGCAAAGAACCCGAACGAGGTCATCACGGGTAAGCTTATCATAAACTCTAGCGAAGTTTATACCTTATTTGATACCGATTCTACCCATTCTTTTATTTCTCCTACTTGCGCTCGACGTTTAAATTTGACTCCGGAGAAATTGGACTTTGGCTTATCTGTTGAAACTCCGTTGGGAGAAACCTTCATTACATCCACGGTTTATAAGTCTTGTTTAGTTCAAATCGGCACCCGCACGTTACCTGTCGATCTTATTTCTTTGAAAATACTTGCATTTGATGTGATTCTAGAGATTGATTGGTTAACTACTCATCATCCAAAAATTGATTATTTTCATAAGGTTGTTAGCTTTCATATTCCTAACCAACCTATTATGCGAATTCAAGCAACCAAACCATTAAAATCAATCACTGTCATCTCAAGCCATAAAGCTAATTGTTTATTGAAAAATGGATGTCAAGCTTTCTTAGCTCATGTCACGGATCTAAACAAAAATACGTCAGTTTTGAATGATATTTCTATTGTTAATGAATTTCCGACGTATTCACGAAGAACTTTCGCCTACCCCAGGCGTGAAATTGAATTTTGTATCGACCTTGAACCCGACAAAACCCATTTCAAAGCCCCATATCGAATGGCTCTATTGAACTTCGTGAGTTAAAGACCTAAGCTGCAGAATAGTTAGACATTGGCTTTATTCGTCGTAGTACTTCCTCTTGGGGTGCTCCTGTTCTATTCGTGAAGAAGAAAGATGGGAGTATGCAACTTTGTATTGATTATCGGGAGTTGAATCATGCCACCGTCAAAAATAGGTACCCCATTGCCACGTATTAATGACTGTTTGACCCGGTTGCAAGGAGCCAAATTCTTTTCAAAGATTGGTCTTCGTTAGGATATTACCAATTGAAGATTAGAACCGATGACATTCCAAAGATCGCTTTCGAGAACTCGATGACGGGCATTATGAATTCTAGTCATGTCTTTTGAATTGACTAATGCTCCTCGCCGCCTTCATGGATATGATGAATCGAGTATTCAAGAAATATTTGGATCGCTTTGTGGTCGTCTTTATTGATGACATCCTCATATATTCCAAAACCCGTGAAGATCATGAAAGCAACACTTGAGGTCGATACTCCAAAAGCTTCGTGAATATAAGCTTTATGCCAAGTTGAAGAAGAAATGCGAGTCTGGCTTGAGGAAGTAGCATTCCTTGGGCACGTGGTATCAAGTCATGGAATATCCATTGACCCAAAGAAAGATTGAAGCTATTCAAAGTTGGGAGCAACCTAAATCAGTGACCGAAGTACGTAGCTTTCTCAGTTTAGTTAGTTATTATCGGAGATTCGTGGAAGGATTTTCTCGAATCACTACTACACTAACTCAGCTGACTCGGAAAGATACAAAGTTCGGTTGGAGCGAGGAATGTGAGAAGAGTTTTCAGGAACTCAAGAGAAGACTCATTTCAGCACCTGTTCTGACAATACCATCTGGCTCGAAAGGATTGTCATCTACAGTGATGCTTCAGGCAAAGGGTTAAGATGTGTTCTCATGAAACATGGGAAAGTCATAGCCTATGCCTCTCGATAACTCAAAGAATATGTGAGGAATTATCCTACTCATGATCTAGAGTTGGCAGCTGTTGTCTTATGACTTAAAATTTTGAGGCATTACTTGTATGGGAGAAAGTGGAGATCTTTACGGATCATAAAAGCCTCAAATATTTCTTCACTCAAAAGGAACTCAACACGCGACAATGCCGATGTTGGCTTGAAGCTGCTGAAAGATTATGATCATACCATCCAATACCATCGTGGAAAAGCAAGCGTGGTAGCCGACGATCGAAAGTAGAAGATCATATGCTGCACGAAAGTGAGATATTGTCAACGTAAAGGCCCATTTTGTGTGACTTGCAAAGGATGGAGATAGAGTTAAAGACTCAAGGGACCCATGTGATGATGGCGAACATACGAAAGTAGAACCGACTTTAATTGATAAAGTTAAAGCCGCTCAAACTACTGGACACTGGAGTTGATGCGTATGAGGAAGAAAGTGCAAGAAGGTGCTATCTCAAGCAAGAATCGATGATGAAGGAATACTTCGAGTCAACTCCAGACTTTGTATTCCTAACGATCCTGAGTTAAAGTATAAAATCATGATGGAGGTGCACAACACACCGTTTGTAATCCATCCTGGGAGTACCAAAATGTATCGTGATCTTCGTCATACATTTTGGTGGTGTAATATGAAGAGAGAGATAGCGCTGTTTATCTCAAGGTGTCTAACTTGTTAACGAGTCAAGGCAGAGCATCAAGTACCAAAAGGTCCATTGCAACCACTTAAAATTCCAGAATGGAAGTGGGAGCACATTACCATGGATTTCGTTACTGGTCTTCCTAAGGTTTCTCAAGGCATAGATGTAATTTGGGTCATTGTTGATAGATTGACCAAATCTTCTCATTTCTTACCAATACGAGAAACTTATACACTTGAACGTCTTGCTCGTATGTACATAAAATAGATTGTAAGACTGCATGGTATGCCAGTATCCATAGTTTCTGATCGAGACCCAAGATTCACTACACGATTTTGGGTTAGTTTGCAAAAAAAAAGCTATGGAGCGCGGATTTACGATTTAGTTCGGCATATCATCCTCGAGACAGACGGACAATCGAGAGAGGACTATTCAAACTCTGGAAGATTTATTAAGACTCTATGTCCTTGACTTCAAGGGAAGTTGGGATAAGTTCTTACCATTGGTGGAGTTTTCCTACAACAACAGTTATCAAGCAAGTATTGGCATGGCTCCATTTGAAGCGTTGTATGGAAGAAAGTTTCGTTCTCCAGTACGCTGGGATGAGGTGGGTGAATCAACGTTGTTGGGACCGGAGTTGGTACGTATGACTACGAAAAAGATTCAAACAATCCGACAACGTTTAAAAACCTCACAAGATCGACAAAAGAGTTATGCTGATCTTCATCGAAAGGACGTGGAATTCAATATAGGAGATCATGTATTGTTACGTGTTGCTCCATGGAAAGGAGTTACGAGATTTGGAAAGAGAGGAAAGCTCAATCCTCGATTCATTGGCCCATTTTAATCCTCGATCGAGTAGGAGGCGTGGGCCTATAGACTCTTTTCTCGCCAAGTATGTCTCGTGTTCATAATGTTTTTCACATATCCATGTTACGTAAATATGTAGAAGACCCGAACCACATTATTGAGTTAGAACCGGACGAAATAGCGGAAGATTTAATGTATAAAGAGGTTCCTGTTCAAATCTTGGATAAGAAGGAACATACTCTACGCTCCAAGGTTATACCTCAAGTCAAAGTTTTGTGGAGAAACCACGATGTTGAGAAAATGACCTGGGAGTTAGAATCTGAAATGAAATCAAGGTATCCTTACCTCTTCGATATATCAGGTACGTACCCTAATTTCGAGGGCAAAATTTCATAAGAAGGGGAGATTGTAAAACCCCAACTTTTAGTAATAAAAATGAATTGTCTATAAATATCATTTTTAAATATTATGGAATGAATTTGATATAATATTATAGTTGTGGGTAGTATTTATAAATTTTGCAAAGTACGCAAGTTGTTTTATAATATTCGATTGGTCGGGGAATATTCGTTTTAACAGGGAATATTAAATACGGCAAGACAAATCATTGGTGGACCCCTAACGGAATTATTGTCGGATTGAGAAAAACGACAAAAATATTTTTTATGAAAATAACGGCGAAAGTTTTACCTTTAACTGTTGAAACACCCGGTGTTAAAAGTACATGAATACGCGTGGTTGCATAGTAGCACACGGTATTGATTATTGATGCTTACGTGAGAAGTCACTTTCGGTTTTGTTCAATTATTGCTTGAAGAATTGTTGCATAGTATCTCACGTTATTTGATTTAATTATTGTCGATATTTTATATATTATTAAATCAATAATTGAGATGACAGAGTTATTGATATTATTATTTTCAATATTAACGATGTCGATATATATGTAAGTTTGAAAAAATGGACAAAGGAGTAAGATGAATTCACGGGTCTTCCACCCGTGATTTTTTTTTCTTGCACATGTTATATTATATAATATATATAATATATTATATTTTATTTAAAAGTTTTGTTTTATTAGAATATTTTATGGACCATCCGATTAAAAGTAAATCAATCTGGACCATTCATGGATTAGTTACTATGCAGTCCATTCTTCTATAAATAGAAGTTCATTCCTTCATTATTTCTTACGAATTCACTAAAACTCTAGAGAGAGAAATTTATAAAGAGAAAGAAGAAAAGTATTCTACTACTTCACTACTTTTATATCCAGTTTTTTTACGGTAAGGGGTATTATTTCTTTTGTATTCATGAAGAGAACTTCTGTTATTCCATTCCTTATTATTCTGTTGGAATAACCTGTATACGCGGACTACCCTATACTTGGTGACATTCTTATATTATTTCTCCTTTATTATTACATTGGATTATCTCGTGCATGCGTTACTGTGGGACCGGTTAAAATCTTTATTATTATTACATTGGAATATCCATGCATGCGTTTTACGCCGGACTGGTTAAAATCTTTATTATTATTATTTGGAATATCACGTCTGCATCTTTGGACTCGGTTCCGTCTTTATTAATATTATGTTGGAATAACTTTATACGCCAAGTACCGCATGCATGGTGATTTTGTTGTTATTCCATTCTTTATTATTACGTTGGAATATCTGCTTCGCTTGTGAATTTCACGACTGGTTTTCATTACTTATTATTACGTTGAATAACTTTATACATGCTGCGAAGTACCGCATGCATGATGATTTCTTTTGTTATTCTATTCTTTATTATACTCAGTTGGTTAAAGTTTTGACTTCTATACTCCATGAAATTAGTGGAATATCCTTGATATTTGTGCTTTATCCAGTATCTTTTCATGAAAATATTCTTCTGAGCATTCTTGAATTTTACTCTACAAAGAAGTATCATGTTGACAATTTGGACTTTATTGGTTCCTGGACAAATTAATTCGTGAACTTGTTTTATTGAATTCTTATATCATTGTCGTCATCCTCATGTTTATATTTTTTTGAAAGTCATCTATGGCCTATAGTGCATAGATGGACTTGGTATGATTATGACCAGGGACTGTTCGGTGTAATCATGACGTAATGTTACAAATGATGTGATAAAAGTCCTCATTGGCCCGTAGTGCATTGATGGACAGTTGTTGGCATGATCATGACCATTGATGAATACACGAATGTCCTTGGCCCGTAGTGCATGGATAATTTATGGTCGTGATATTAAAGAATATCATTGGCCGTAGTGCAGGGGTGATTCAACGATGTGGATTATTTATTAAGTTGAGTCCCAGCTATAAAAATGATGAAAAACCTTTTAAATCATAAAAGATAGTAGATTTTATTCTCTACTTGACTCTTTTAATGGATTGCTTGTACCGCTGCAGTTAAACTTGATGTCTATTGTATTTTATCAGTTTAACATTGTTGGAGACTAATGATAATTTATTACGCACTATCTTAGTCATAATATTTCTTCTTTGGGCTAGTTGAGCTCACCCTTTCTCTTTCACCGTTCTCTTGTGAAATGAGTAACGAAATGAGATTTAGTCGGGGAATGGAGTGATGGTCCGGATGATAGTATTAGCTAGTAGTCCTCGCTATTTTGTTAAATAGTGTGACAATAAATGTAATGAGAACTTATTCTGAGAGTGGGTATTGTCTAGAAGACAATATTTATATTAAAACTCACAGCTCTCTTATTGTATAATTAAGATTGTATTTGTATTCTGTACCATGTATTTGACGACTCAGAATAGGTGATGTATACCTATTTTGGGGGCGTCACACTAAAAGTATAAACGACGGTTGTATGACCGAACCGTCGTCGGGTCCGTCGCTAAAGGGAGGTGAGCTCAGATGAATTAGATAAGGGGTGAACTTAAGATCCGGATCGTGTATATATATATATATATATATATATATATATATAGGGGAAGAAAGGATAACTATGGCCATAATCATCTCCATGTAGCTCCAATATTATATTATCAGTAATTTTGTCAATTCATTCATATTTTTATCATTTTTAAAATCAAGACGACAACGTTTTTGAGATGGTCAAACACACTTTTCTTAATATATATATATATATATATATATATATATATATATATATATATATATATATATATATATATATATATATATATATATATATATATAAAACCATTTACAGAATAAAAGTTCAAAAGCTGAAAATAACAATACAAATTATATAGATCATGAGAAAAAATAAGCTCATATCATCCTTTTCCAGGGTTTACATGTCATTAATTAATGTACTTTTTAAAATCACATTTCAATAGTTTATCGGTTTGTCTTTTAATCTTCTTTTTGTTAATTTAATTTGTAAGTATTACCTATAATTAAGGTTATTATATAAGTGAGAAACTACAAAATTTGCTACGAATTTAGTAAATAATCTCTTATTATAAAGTTTCCAGCTTTTTGTAACTGTTTTTGTTATTGTAATTGGGTCACATCTTATCCTAAAAAGTGTTTAATTAATATAATTATTTTTATGCATGGAAATCAGTAATTATCTCCATGTTCACTCGTGTTAATTTTTTAACTGTTTTGCACATAAAAATTTTATATTGCATACATATCGTGTTTGCCCAATGACTAGTAATAATAATTAGTAATCAGTAACTCCATTTTTTACTGCAGGTTAAATTTTTTCAAAATAATTTTCTAAAGTAATAGTTTTTTGACAACTGATGATTAAAGAATATACATCAAAATTTAATACAGAATAATGCGTATGGTTGTAAGACATTTGGAAATCGATAAATTCACAATAAAAAATGATATTTTTATATGAAAATTGTCATTATAGATTCTATAGTGACAATTTTTACAGTCGCTATACATCTATAGCGATACTTTTTATAAAAATATAAAAAAGAAATATCAATTTTCTAACATTTTTCACAATTAAATTATATGACTCAATTTTTTTTGGCCAAGATTGAAGTGTACAGAAAATTAATTTAAATAAAATAAGGAATACGTGTTTAGCACGAGAAGAGCATCGGCAAAGCATGTGTAAATCAAGTAAAATACTTTTCAATTTATTTTTTAAATTCATAAAGTAACGTTTTTCATGCAACAACAACTGAAAAGACAAGATGGGTCATAATATTTGTTAAAATATTTTCTAATTGTTATGGTTGGTGGGATATGATAGCGTTGTTATTTCCAATAGGTTCTCTTTGCCAATTTTCTATTCCTATGTTTTTTTTATGGAAAAAAAGTAAAAGAATTTCACAAATAAATGATATATCTCATTATTTAATGTCTTTCCTTACTGTAAAGTACGTGGATAATTATTATTAGTGATATTTTAATAGCATATTTGATATAGTAACCAACTTTATAATAAGATTCTTTTGTTAAAAACTCTTTACTTTACTTGGAACGATAATTTCTTCTACATGTTTGTTGCATGATTTACTTTGATATTATTAGATAGCCTTTTGTTTCTTGTTTTTATAATTAAGAGTGAGCAAAAAATGGATAAAATCGAATTATCGAACAAAACTAAATTATTTCGGTTATTCGGTTTTTTATTTCTAATTTCGGTTATATCCGATTTTTTTGTTCAATATTCGATTTCGGGAGTAAAAATCAAGCTATTCGGATATCTGAAATTCCGAATAACCGAATTTATTAATTAAAAATAATAATTTTATACTTATATCTATTTTATTCACAGGCCAAGTCTGTCTGAACTAAAACCCTTTTCACTTCCCAAACTATCTCAGCCTCTCGCCTCTCCCAGTCTCTCGTCTCTCTCATCTCTCATTTCAAATCCCAAATCTCTCAGCCTCTCGCCTCTCTCTCCTCTTCGCCTCTCTCTCCTCTTCGCTTCTTCGCCTCTTTCATCTCAACCGCTGAACGGGCTCTTTCATCTCAGCCGCTGAACGGGAAGTGTGACGCCCCCAAAACAGGTATACATCACCCATCCTGAGTCGTCAAATACATGGTACAAAATTCAAATACAACTTAATTATACAACAGTCGTGTAAAATACGACAAAACATAAAATAAGAGTTTTAATAAGAATATTTTCATCTAGACAATATCCACACTCAATAGAGTCCTCATTACATTTATTATCACACTATTTAACAGAATAGTGAGGACTATTAATGCTTTCATCTGGACCGACACTCCGTTCCCCGACTAGTCCCGGCTACGTTCTCATTTCCTGAAGAGAACAGTGAAAGAAAGAGTGAGCTCAACTAGCCCAGTAAGAAATATTATGACTAAGATAATGCAGAATAAATTATCATTAGCTCTCAACAATGTTAAACTGAGACAACAAGTTTAACTGCAGCGGAACAAGCAATCCATTAGAAGAGTCAAGTAGAGCATAAAATCTACTATCTTTTATGATTTAAAAAAAATTTCATCAACTTTAACGCTGAGACTCAGCTTAATAAATAAACCACATCATCCCTGCACCACGACCAAGGATATTTATGTAATCATTAATGGTCATGATTATACCGAATAATCCCTGGTCATAATCATACCAACAACTGTCCACCAATGAACTACAGGTCAGTGAGGACTTTTACCACATCATTCGTCACATTACGGTCATGATTATACCGAATAATCCTTGGTCCTAATCATACCAAGTCCATCTATGCATGTAAGCCAAAGATGACTTTAATCACAATATAAACATAAGGATGATGGTAATGACATAATAATTCAATAAAACAAGTTCAAGGATAAATTTTAAAGGTTTATAATTTAATTTATCCAGAAATCAAGCACATGATACTTCTTGATAGAGTAAAATTCAAGAATGCTCAGAAGAATATTTCCATGAAAAGATACTTGATGAAGCGCAAATCTCAAGGATATTCCACTAATTTCATGGAGTATAGAAGTCAAAGCTTTAACCAACTGAGTATAAGAGAATATATGAAACTACAAATGGATTTTCGCTCGCCATGCGGTAATCCACGTAGACAGATCATTTCCACAATTTAATAAGGAATGAATACGAAGGATCATTCACCATGCATGTGGTAATCTACATGTATGAGTTATTCCAATGTAATAATAAATAATGGAACTGTGTCAAAGTAATACGCATGACCGACATAATATTCCAATGTAATAATAAAGAATGGAATAACAATGAAATCACCATGCATGCGATAGATCTCACAGATGTGTTATTCCAATGTAATAATAAACAATGGAATCGGTCAAAGTGTAATAATACGACAAGATTGTGATATTCCAATAGAATAATAAAGAATGGAATAATGTAAGAATTTCACCATGTATGCGGTACTTGCAGATAGACAAAAGTTATTTTAATGAGAATAATAAGGAATGGAATAACAATAACTCTCTTCATGAATACTGAAAGAAATAATACCCTTACCTTAGAAAAAGAAATTGATCTTTGGAGTAGAGAGGTAGCGGACTTCTTCTTCTTCTTTCTCTCTATAATTTTCTCTATAATAATTGCTCTATAGCTTTAGTGAATTGGTGAGAAATGAAGGAAGAATGAGCTTTATTTATAGGAAAATATAGTTTCGATAATTGCACGCTTTGGGGCTCGAAATATTACAAGATAATACCTTCCTCTTTTTCTTCATTTTTAATTTAGTCCCGCAAGTATTATCAAACTTGCACCACCTCACCCCCTAATAGTAAATAATGTGATTCAATAGTAAATCATGTGAATCAATAGTTGTAGACATGTGAAAATACGAATTACAGATAAGTACTCCATCTATACCTTCATTTTTAACTTAGTCATGCAAGTATTATCAATCTTGCACCAATTCCCCTAATAGTAAATGAATGTGAATCAATAGTACACACATGTGAACAAATAGTTATAATCATGTGAATCAATAATAATTAATTGCTCATTTATCCGATTAATTATCCGATTGGTCAGTATAACTTCCAGACATCAATTAATATCGAAATAAATGTCGATTTCCACTAACACTAATAATTCCAACACAATGGAACTATCAATTTCAACTTTAATCAACACGAACTTATTCATCATTAATATTATAACTCACAATATTTAACAACCAGGTCGTTCCCAGGAAAGATGGAGCTTTTCGATAAGGATTTCTCCTTATTGGCGCGCAATTCGATGACCAAACCTCTCCTTGACAGAACTTCTAAACATTGTAAATATTGCAATTTAATAATATGAATAACTTTTTCGTCTCAATTATTGATTTAATAATATATCATATTATGCAAATGATAATCTTTGTGACAATAATTGAATCAATAATACGAGAGATATGACGCAAAGAATTATTGTAGCAATAATTGAGTATAACCGAGTGACTTCTCACGTAAAGATCAATAACCAATACTGGTGTGCTACTATGCAACCACGCCAGACATCGTACTTTTACTACCGGTAGTTCAACAGTTTTAATTCAGAACACTTTCGCCGTTATTTTTATAAAGATAATTTCGCCGCTTTTACGACAATACTTCCGCCATGGGGTCTACTAATGATTGTCTTGCCGCATTTAATATTCCCCGTTAAAACGAATATTCCTCACCAATTGAATATTATATAACCACTTGCTTACTTTGCAAAATTTGTAAATATTACCCACAACTATAACATTATATCAAATCCACACCATAATATTCAAAAATATATTTCGAGAAAATTATTCTTTATTCATAAAAGTTGGGGTCTTACAGGAAGCACGTGATGTTTGGTCAAGTTGTAGAGGGATTGGATGTGGTGAAGGCCATTGAGAAAGTGGGATCCAGTTCTGGAAGGACTCTTAGATCTGATCCAGTTCTATTTTTTGTTTTCGTTGTGGTTTTTTTGATCTGATCCAGTTCTATGTTTTCGTTGTGGTGTTTTGAAATTGAATTGCCATTAATAATTTGGTTTGGTTGGTTGTTCCGTTTTAGATCAGAATCTGTGTATGGGAAATTGAAAGATTATATCTTTCATTTGCTTATAAATCAAATAGTCAAAGTTTTATGCAATATTAAACATTGTTACTGCTAATTTATGTTAAATCTGTGGATTTGTTTTTTCTTTTTCTGGTAATGAAATTTTTATGCCGATAATATGTTGTATATATTATTTTCATTTCGGTTATTAACAGAATAATCGAATAATAAATTCAGTAATTCAGTAATTCGGTTATCTACTATTTCGATTATCAGTTCAGATATCAAAAATGTGTTATTTTTGGTTTTCGGTTATAACCGAATAAGCTATTCGGTTTAGTTATAATCGAATGCTCACCCCTATTTATAATCATATAGTTTCTTCTTTCATCACGTGACGAGAAATAAAGATGATATAATAATTAAACAAAAATTTGCATATATATATATATATATATATATATATATATATATAGAAAAAAATATATGTACACAGATATGTATTACACAGTTGGTTATGACAACGATTTTTTGGTCTATAGCGACGGTTTTACCCGTCGCTATAGCTATTCTGGTCTATGACGATGAGTGAACCCTCATTTATAATCCAAAAAAAACCAAATTACCATAGTCTTCATTGATAATACGCAATTGTATATACATATAGCTCGTTTCTCCAATGAACTAAAGGGAGCGAACTAAGAGCGAACCGGCTATATCAATGATTTTTTCCGTCGCTATAGCATAAAAAATCGGCTTTCTATGCTATAGTGACGGAAAAAACCGTTGCTATAGCCGGTTCGTTCTTAGTTCGCTCCTTCCAGTTCGTTGGAGAAGCGGACTATATATATATATATATATATATGTATGCATGTCAATAGTCAAAGGTAATGTTATAAAATGAGCAAACAATTCGGGTTTAATTTATACTCGTTCGATTAAAACTTCGATTTGAGTTCGACTCAAAATATAAATGATTTAAATATGAGTAAATTAATTTTAAAGTTTGATAAATTACTCGAACCTTCTCAAATTATAATTTTCTATTGTTATTTGAATCATATGTGTTCAAAAAGTTCAAACTACTCGAACTCGATTCGAGATCATGCTCGACTCGGTAGCTAAACGAGACTCGACCAAACCTTATTTTATACTCGATAAATTTTGTAAATCAAATCTGAACAACTTAATTGTAAGACCCCAACTTTTATGAATAAAGATTATTTTTTCTCGAAATATATTTTTGAATATTATGGTGTGGATTTGATATAAGGTTATAGTTGCAGGTAATATTTATAAATTTTACAAAGTAAGCAAGTGGTTATATAATATTCGATTGGCCTGGGAATATTCATTTTAACAGGAATATTAAATGCGACGACATAATCATTCAGTGGACCCACAACGGAAGTATTATCGTAGTTAGAAAACGACAAAATTATCTTTTTATAAAAATAACGGTGAAAGTTTTATCGTTAAACTGTTGAATTACCCCGTGGTAAAAGTACAGTAATACGCGTGGTTGCATAGTAGCACACAGTATTGATTATTGATGCTTACGTGAGAAGTCACTCAGTTATACTCAATTATTACTACAATAATTGTTGCATAATATCTCTTATATTATTGATTCAATTATTGTCACAGTATCAATATTTTATATTATTAAATCAATAATTGAGGCGACAAAGTTATTCATATTATTATTTGTAATATTGACGATGTCTAGAAAGTTTTGTCGAGGAGAAGTTTGGTCACCTAATTGCGCGCCAATGGGGAGAAATCCTTATCAGAAAGCCACCTCTTCCCTTGGAATGATCTGGTTGTTAAATATTGTGAGTTATAATATTAATGATGAATAAGTTCGTGTTGATTAAAGATGAAATTGATAGTTCCATTGTATTGAGATTATTATTGTTAGTGGGAATCGATATTTATTTCGATAATAAATGATTTCTGGAGGTTATATTGACCAGTTGGGTAATTAATCGGATAAATGAGCAATTAATTGCTATTAATTCACATGCTTATAACTATTTGTTCACATGTGTGTACTAGTGATTCACATGCATGTACTATTAGGGGAGGTGGTGCAAGATTGATAATACTTGCATGACTAAATTAAAAATGAAGGTATAGATGAAGGTACTATACTGTAACTATTTTTTTCACATGTATAGAACTATTGATTCACATGATGTACTATTAGGGGAGGTGGTGTAAGTTTGATAATACTTGCATAACTAAATTAAAAATGAAGGAAAAGATGAATGTATTATACTGTAATATTTTGAGCCCCAAAACGTGCAATTATCGAAACTATATTTTTCTATAAATAGAAGCTCATTCTTCTTTCATTCTCACCAATTCACTAAGACTCACAAGAGCAATTATAGAGAGAGAAGCTATAGAGAGAGAAGTTATAAAGAGAAAGAAGAAGAGAAGTTTGCTATCTCATTATTTCAGTATCCAGTTTTCTTCTAAGGTAAGAGATATTATTTTTGTTCAGTATTCATAAGGAATAATATTTTCTTCCATACTCTGTAGTATGTGAGTAATATTATTTCGTCTTATATTCCTGATTATACCCTCATTCTGTTAAAGTATTGCTTCTATACTCCGTGAAATTAGTAGAATATTCTTAAAATTTGCGCTTCATCTAGTATCGTTTCACAAGGATATTTTCTGCATATTCTTGTTAAATTTTAAGCTTTTCATGCCGGAGTACTGCCCATGAGTACTATTCACAAAGTACTATTCATAGGTACTATTCACAAAGTACTATTTATAAGTACTATTCACGGGGTACTATTCCCAAATTACTATTCATGGGGTACTATTCACTCGGGTACTATTCACCTAGAGTACTATTCATGACAAAAATTGATTTTTTTTCGGTCCAAATCATTTTTGATACAATATCATTCTTGAATTTTACTCCACAAAGCAGTATAATGTTGGCAATTTGATCATTATTGAATTATGGATAAATTAAATTATAAATCTTTAAAAATTTATCCTTTTCTTTCTTTTAATTGAATTCTTATATCATTGTCATCATCCTCATGCTTATATTGTGATGAAAGTCTTCTTTGGCTTACATGCATAGATGGACTGTTGATTGATATGATTATGACCAGGGATCATTCGGTATAATCATGACCCGTAATATTATAAATGATGTGGTAAAAGTCCTCATTGGCCCATATTGCATTGATGGACAATTATTGGTATGATTGTGGCCAAGGATTATTCCAAAAGCCGTGAAGATCATGAGCAACACTTGAGGCTGATACTTCAAAAGCTTCGTGAAAACAAGTTATATGCCAAGTTAAGAAATGCGAGTTCTGGCTTGAGGAAGTAGCATTCCTTGGGCACGTGATATCAAATCATGGAATATCTGTTGACCCGACAAAGATTGAAGCAATTCAAAGATGGGAGCAACCTAAGTCAGTGACCGAAGTACGTAGTTTCTCAGCTTAGCTGGTTATTATTGGAGATTCATAGAAGGGTTTTTTCGAATCACTACTCCATTAACTCAGCTGACTCAGAAAGATACAAAATTCGGTAGGAGCGAGGAATGTGAGAAGAGTTTTCAAGAACTCAAGATAAGACTCATTTCAGCACCTGTTCTGACAATACCATCTGGTTCGGATGGATTTGTCATATACAGCAATGCTTCAGGCAAAGGTTTAGGATGTGTTTTCATGCAACATGGGAAAATCATAGCCTATGCCTCAAGACAACTCAAAGAATATGAGAGGAATGATCCTACTCATGATCTAGAGTTGGCAGCTGTTATTTTTGCGCTAGATTTGGAGGCATTACCTGTATGGAGAGAAGGTGGAGATCTATATAGATCATAAAAGCTTAAAATATTTCTTCACTCAAAAGGAACTCAACATGCGGCAACGACGATGGCTTGAGCTGCTAAAAGATTACGATCATACCATTCAATACCATCTTGGAAAAGCGAACATAGTAGCTGACGCATTGAGTAGAAGATCATATGCGGGTACGAGTGCGATATTGTCAACACAAAGGCCCATTTTGTATGACTTATAAAGGATAGAGATAGAGTTAAAGACTCTAGGGACCCATGTGATGATGGCGAATATACAAGTAGAACCGACTTTAATCGATAAAGTTAAAGCTGCTCAAGCTACAGACCTGGAGCTGATGCGTATGAGGAAGAAATTGCAAGAAGGTGCTATTCCGAAAGTAAGAATCGATGAAGAAGGAATACTTCGAGTCAACTCTAGACTTTGTGTTCCTAACGATTCTGACTTGAAGTATAAAATCATGATGGAGGCGCACAACACACCGTTTGCAATCCATCTTGGGACTACCAAAATATATTGTGATCTTCGACATACATTTTGGTGGAGCAATATGAAGAGAGAGATAGCGGGGTTTATCTCAAGGTGTCTAACTTGTCAATGAGTCAAGGCGGAGCATCTAGTGCCAAAAGGTCCATTGCAACCACTTAAAATTCCAGAATGGAAGTGGGAGCACATTACCATGGATTTCGTTACTAGTCTTCCAAAGGGTTCTCAAGGAATAGATGCGATTTGGGTCATCGTTGATAGATTGACCAAGTTTGATCATTTCTTACCGATACGAGAAACTTATACACTTGAACGTCTTGCTTGTATGTACATAAAAGAGATTGTAAGATTGCATGGTATGCTAGTATCCATAGTTTCTGATCGAGACCCAAGATTCACTTCAAGATTTTGGGTTAGTTTGCAAAAAGCTATGGGCACGGATTTATGATTTAGTTTGGCATATCTTCCTCAAATGGACGGGCAGTTGGAGAGGACTATTCAAACTCTTAAAGATTTATTAAGACTCTGTGTCCTTGACTTTAAAGGAAGTTGGGACAAGTTCTTACCATTAGTGGAGTTTTCCTACAACAACAGTTATCAAGCAAGTATTAGCATGACTCTATTTGAGGCGTTGTATGGAAGAAAGTGTCATTCTTTAGTATGCTGAGATGAGCTGGGTGAAGCAACATTGTTGGGACTGGAGTTGGTACGTATGACTACGAAAAAGATTCAAACGATCCGACAACGATATAAAACCTCTCACGAGATAAAAAAAGAGTTATCTTTGATCTTCATCGAAAGGACGTGAAATTCAATATTGGAGATCATGCGTTGTTACGTGTTGCTCCATGGAAAGGAGTTACGAGATTTGGAAAGAGAGAAAAGCTCAATCCTTGATTCATTGGCCCATTTATAATCCTCGATCGAGTAAGAACTATGGCCTATAGACTCGCCTTACCGCCAAGTATGTCTCGTGTTCATAACGTTTTTCATATATTTATGTAACGTAAATATGTGAAAGACCCGAACCACATTATTGAATTAGAACCGGACGAGATAGCGAAAGATTTAACATATGAAGAGGTACTTGTTAAAATCTTAGTTAAGAAGGATCATATTCTACGCTCCAAGGTTATAATTCAAGTCAAAGTTTTGTGGAGAAACCACGATGTTGAGGAAATGACCTGAGAGTTAGAATCTGAAATAAACTCAAGGTATCCTCACCTATTCGACATACCAGGTACGCACCCTAATTTTGAGGATGAAATTTCATAAAAAGGGGAGGTTGTAAGACCCCGACTTTTATGAATAAAGATTAATTTTTCTCGAAATATATTTTTGAATATTATGGTGTGGATTTGATATAATGTTATAGTTGTGGGTAATTTTTGCAAATTTTGCAAAGTAAGCAAGTGGTTATATAATATTCGATCGGTCGGAGAATATTCGTTTTAATAGGAAATATTCGTACGATGACACAATCATTGGTGGACCCCACAACGGAAGTATTGTCATAGTTAGAAAATCACAGAATTGTCTTTTTATAAAAATAACGGCGAAAATTTTATCGTTAAACTGTTGAACTATCCAGTGGTAAAAGTACAGTAATACACGTTGTGACACCCCTAAAATAGGTATACATCACCCATTCTGAGTTGCCAAAAAATATGGTACCGAAATAACTTCAACTTCATTATTACAATTGTCGTACAAAATACGACAACACAAATACTGTAAGTTTAAATACAAATATTGTCCTCTAAACAATATCCACACTTAAATAAAGTCCTCATTACAATTATTGATACACTATTTTACAAAAATAGTGAGGGCTGCTAAAACAACTGTCTAGGACCATCACTCTATACCCCGACTGGTTCCTGCTATATTCTCGCTTCCTGAGAAGAAAAATGGAATAAAAAAGAAAAGGGTGAGCTCAACTAGCCTAGTAAAGAATATTATGACTAAGATAATATACAACAAATTATCCTTAGTCCTCAATAAGGAAAAATCTGATAGAATGTAATAGACAACAAGTTTTAGATCAACAAATGCAGTGGAAACAGCAATCCATTAGAATAGTCAAGTAGAGAATGAATTCTACTATCTTCTAAGATTTAAAAGTCCATCATCAATATTTTATCCCTGTAACATCAATCAATATACATCTTGCATCAAATATTCATCTTTGCACTATGGGCCAAAGATATTCATTTTGTATCACCAGTTGATCATGTTCATCTCAACACTGTTCATCTTTGCACTACGGGCCAAAGATATTCATCAGGTAATCATTCATCTTTGCACTATAGGCTAAAGATGTTCATCAAGTATCACCATTAAAGACTGAGGATGATGAAAAACATTTTAGAGAACGAATCCAGTAAGATAAAAGGACAAAGATTAGAGATTTGTACTTTAGATAATTCAAGTTTAAAAATACTCTCCATAATAAACCATAATGGAGTAAAATTCCAGAATAAGGATCAAAACATGAATACAATCAAAGATAGTAACCATAACAGACATCTTGGATAAAAAGGAGAAAATTTCATTTTTTTCGGTGAATAGTGCCGTATTCGTGAATAGTGCTGTATATGTGAATAGTAACCTCGATACAAAAAGGTAGAAATTCTACAATAAAATTTATACCAATATTTCGGCATAATGATATCGAAAGAAATAATATCAATTACAAAGAAAATAATATCCCTTACCTCAAAATAACAGTATTTCTGATCGGAATATCGGATGTAATGCTAAAGGAAACTTGTACTGAATAGCAACTCTCAAAGTATCTAAATACTCACAAAAATACGGTCGATAATATAGAGAGAAAGAAAACTTGTTTCTGGTGTAATTTTCAATTCTAACCTAAGCGCTTATTTATAGGAAAATGCTAGAACGTCATAGGAGACTAAATAATAAAATAATATTATTTTTTTTCTTTACGCATGCCAAGACCAGACCATCTAAGCATTCCAATTCTGAAAATAAATAGCAGCCCACATGTTTTCAAAAAACAAAAGTGGGTCCCACCCATAATTTTAATAAAAACATTTAATTTCTGAAACAACAACAATTCATATAAAATAGCCATTTTATCAGAAAAATACGAATTTTATGTCCATTCCATACGAAATTGAATTATCTACAATTTTTTAGCTTTAAGGTTTTCCAAATTCTAAACAAAAAATATCCGAAATCCATAAACGGATGATTTTTAATACCTCCATTCCGAAAAAATACTGATAAAACACCTCAGATTTAATTCCTTAATTTTTAACCACATAAAATAAATAAATTCTTCATTTATATCCACATCAAATAAATATTTCCTTATCATATAAATCAATAATTAATTCTTCACAAATAATATTACAGAATCACAATAATGACAACCAGGAAGTTCTCAAGAAAGAAGGGGCTTTCCGATAAGGATTTCTCCTTATTGACGTGCAATTAAATTATCTAACCTCTCCTCGATAGAACTTTCTAGACATTGCCAATAATGCTATCTAATAATATTATCCAAATAATATGAATTATTGCTATGATAATGGGAAATACTATGCAGTCACAATTATTGAAACAACAATAATATAAAATATCAATGCAACAATTATTGAATCAATAAAATAAAATATTGAATAAAGAATTACCGTAATAATTATTTAAGTAAAGTGCCTTCTTACATAAGAATCAATAATTCAACAATATTGTGCAATACCGTGTGCTACTGTGCAACCACGCATATTACTGTATTTTAACCACTAGGTATTCCAACAGTGTTAATGGTAATAATTACGCCATTATTTATAAAAACTCAAACTTGTCATTTTTTCATCATCCGGTTATATTCGTTATGGGGCTCATAAATGGTCGTGCTGTGAGTGCATTTAATATTCTCCGACAACAAGAATATTCCACGACCAAATGAATATTCCCCGACAACAATGAATATTTTATAACCACTTGCTTATTTTGCAAAATTTGCACATTTCACCCATAACCAAAGTATTATATCAAATTATCACCTTACTATTTCAATATAATAAATAGAGAAAATTCAATTTTATTTATAATAAGTTGGGGTCTTACAACCTCCCCTCCTTATGAAATTTCGTCCTCGAAATTGACGACGCATTACTGGTGTTTCAAAAGGTGAGGTACCTCGCTTTCATTTCCGATTCCAACTCCTGTGTCATTTCTTTAATAGCATGGTTCCTCCACAAAACCTTAACTTGTGGTATAACCTTGGTGCGTAGGACATGCTCTTTCCTATCCAAGATCTTAACAGGTACCTCCTCGTAAGTTAAATCTTCGGCTATCTCGTCTGTTTCTAACGCAATAATGTGGTTTGGATCTTTCATATATTTACGAAGCATAGATATATGAAAAATATTATGAACACGAGACATGCTTGGAGGTAATGCAAGTCTATAGGCCACATTTTCTATTCGGTCAAGAATCTTAAATGGACCAATAAATCTTGGATTGTGCTTTCCTCTTTTCCCAAATCTTGTAACTCCCTTCCATGGAGCAATACGTAACAATACATGATCCCCAATATTAAATTCCACATCCTTTCGATGAAAATCCGTATAACTCTTTTGTCGATCTTGTGAAGTTTGAATACATTGTCGAATCATTTGGATCTTTTCTGTAGTCATGCGTACCAATTCCGGTCCCAACAAAGTTGTTTCACCCATCTCTTCCTAGCATACTGGAGAACGACACTTTCATCCATACAACGCTTCGAATGGATCCATGCCTATACTTGCTTGATAACTGTTGTTGTAGGAGAATTCCACCAATGGTAAGTACTTATCCCAACTCCCTTTGAAATCTAGGACATATAGTCTTAATAGATTTTCAAGAGTTTGAATAGTCCTTTCTGATTGCCCGTCCGTTTGAGGATGGTATGCTGATCTGAATCGTAAATCCGTGCCTATAGCTTTTTGCAAGCTAACCCAAAATCGTGAAGTGAATCTTGGGTCACGATCCAAAACTATGGATACTGGCATGCCATGCAATCTCACAATCTCATTCACGTACATACGAGCAAGACGTTCAAGGGAATAAGTCTCTCGTATAGGCAAGAAATGAGCAGACTTGGTTAATCTATCAACAATAACCCAAATCGCATCTATGCATTGAGAAACTTTGGGAAGTCCAGTAACGAAATCCATAGTAATGTGTTCCCACTTCCATTCTGGAATCTCAAGTGGTTGCAATGGATCTTTTGGCACTTGATGATCTGCCTTTACACATTGACAAGTTAAACACCTCGAGATAAACTCCGCGATCTCTCTCTTCATATTGCTCCACCAAAATGTATGTCGAATATCATGATACATTTTGGTACTCCGAGGATGGATTGCAAACGGTGTGTTGTGTGCCTCTATCATGATTTTATGCTTCAAGTCAGAGTCATTAGGAATAAAAAGTCTGGAGTTGACTCTAATTATTCCTTTTTCATCGATTCTTGCTTCCGAAATAGCACCTTCTTACACTTTTTTCTTCATACGCATCAGCTACAGGTCTGTAGTTTGAGCAGCTTTAACTTTATCGATTAAAGTCGGTTCTACTTGTATGTTTGATATCATCATGTGGGTACTTGGAGCCTTTAACTCTATCTCCATCCTTTGTAAGTTGTACAAAATGGGTCTTTGTGTTAACAACATCACACTCATACCCGTATACGATCTTTTACTCAATGCATCAGCTACAACGTTTGCTTTTCTAGGATGATATTGAATGCTATGGTCGTAATCTTTTAACAGCTCGAGCCAACGTCGTTACCGTATGTTGAGTTCTTTTTTGGTGAAGAAATATTTGAGACTTTTATGATCTGTATAAATCTCCACTTTCTCCCCATACAGGTAGTGTCTCCAAATTTTCAACGCTTGAAAATGATCGGGCCGCTAATTCCGCATCATGAGTAGGATAATTCCTCTCATATTTTTTTGTTGTTGCGAGGCATAGGCTATGACTTTCCCATGTTGCATGAGAACACATCCTAACCCTTTGCCTGAAACATTGCTCTAGATAACAAATCCATCCAAACCAGATGGTATTGTTAGAACAGGTGCCGAAATGAGTCTCCTCTTAAGCTCTTGGAAACTCCTCTCGCATTCCTCGCTCCATATTTAATTTTGTATCTTTTCGAGTTTAATGAGTTTACTTTGAGTAGCGATTCGAGAAAATCCTTCAACGAATCTCCGATAATAACCAGCTAAGCCCAAAAAGCTACATACTTCGGTCACCAACTTCGGTTGCTCCCATCTTTGTATTGCTTCAATCTTTGTCGGGTCAACAGATACTCCATGTTTTGACACCACATGCCCAAGGAATGCTACTTCCTTAAGCCAGAACTCGCATTTCTTCAGCTTGGCATATAGCTTGTTGTCACGAAGTCTTTGAAGTACCAGCTTCAAATGGTGCTCATGATCTTCACGGCTTTTGGAATAGATGAGGATGTCATCAATAAAGACAAAAACGAACTGATCCAAATATTCTTTGAATACACGGTTCATCATATCCATGAAAGTAGCAGGATCATTAGTCAATCCAAAAGACATGACTAAGAATTCATAATGCCCATACCGAGTTCTGAAGGCAATCTTTGGAATATCCTCAGTTTTAATTTTCAGCTGATGATATCCAGAACGAAGATCGATCTTTGAAAAGAATTGTGCTCCTTGCAACTTTTCAAACAGGTCATCAATGCGAGGTAGGGGATACCTATTCTTGATGGTGACATGGTTCAATTCCCGGTAGTCAATATAAAGTTGCATACTCTCGTCTTTCTTCTTTACAAATAAAACAGGAGCACCCCAAGGAGATGTATTAGGACGAATGAAACCGATGTTTAACAATTCCTGTAGTTGGACTTTTAACTCCTGAAGTTCAATAGGAGCCATTCGATATTGGGTTTTAGAAATGAGCTTTGTACCCGGTTCAAGATCAATAATGAATTCAACTTCACGTTCTAGGGGTAGACCAGGAAGTTCTTCAGGAAATACGTCAGGAAATTCACTAACAACAGAAATATTATTTAAATCTGACGTATTTTTGTTCAAGTCCATAACATGTGCTAAGAAAGCTTGACATCCATTTTTCAATAAACGAATAGCTTTATGGCTTGATATGACAGTGACTGATTTTAGTGGTTTAGATGCTTGAATTCATATAAAAGGTTGGTTAAGAATATGAAAACTAACAACCTTACGAAAATAATCAATTTTGGCATGATGAGTAGTTAACTAATCAATCCCTAAAATCACATCAAATGCAAGTATCTTTAAAGAGATAAGATCAATAGGTAATGTGATGGTGCCAACTTGGATTAAACAAGATTTATAAAAAGTGGATGTAATGAAATATTCTCCTAACGGACTCTCCACTGATAAGTCAAGGTCTAATTTCTCCGGAGTCAAGTTTAAACGTTGAGCACAAGCAGGAGAGATAGAAGAATGGGTAGAACCGGTATCTAGTAAGGTATAAACTTCGCAAGAGTTCAAGATTAGCTTACCCGTAATCACCTCGTTCGGGTTTCTCGTGTTTTGGCCAGTCACGAAAAATGCCCTCCCTTGAACCACCGACTTTGTTTTGTCCGTAGTCGCCTTTGGTGCCACCGTCCCAGTTGGACTTGACTTCGCAACCGAACAAAATCGGGCTATATTGAGACGCCCCCAAAATAGGTATACATCACCCATCTTGAGTCGCCAAATACATGGTACAAAAATTCAAATACAACTTAATAATACAACTGTCGTGTAAAATACGACAAAACATAATCTGAGAGTTTTAACACGAATATTATCATCTAGACAATATCCACACTCAAATTTAATCTTATTACATTTATTATCACACTATTTCATAGAATAGTGAGGACTACTAATGCTATCATCTGGACCGTCACTCCATTCCCCGACTAGTCCCTGCTATGTTCTCATTTCCTAAAGAGAACAAGGAAAGCAAAAGGGTGAGCTCAACTAGCCTAGTAAAAAAGATTATGACTAAGATAATGCAGAATAAATTATCGTTAGCCTTCAACAGTGTTAAACTGATACAATATAACAAACATCAAGTTTAACTGCAGCGGAATAAGCAATCCATTAGAAGAGTCAAGTAGAGAATAAAATCTGCTATCTTCTATGATTTAAAAAGTTTATAATCAATTTTATCGCTGAGACTCAGCTTAATAAATAATCCACATCATCGAATCATCCCTGCACCACGGCCAAGGATATTCTTTAGTATCACGACCATAAATTATCCATGCACTACGGGCCAAGGATAATCGTGTTTTCATCAACGGTCATGATCATGCCATAAAAAAATTCATCTTTGCACCCTTGGCCGAGAGAATCCATAGCCATAATCATACCAAAAACTGTCCATCAATACACTACGGGCCAATGAGGATTTTAACCACATCATTTGTAACATTACGGTCATGATTATACCGAATAATCCCTGGTCATAATCATACCAAGTCCATCTATGCACTACAGGCCACATATGACTTTCAACATAATATAAACATGAGGATGATGACAATGACATAAAAATTCAATAAAACAAGTTCAAGAATAAATTTTAAAGATTTATAAATTAATTAATCCAGGAACCAATAACGTCCAAATTGTCAACATGATACTGCTTTGTAGAGTAAAATTTAAGAATGCTCAGAAGAATATTTCCATGAAAAGATACTTGATGAAGCGCAAATATCAAGGATATTCCACTAATTTCATGGAGTATAGAAGTCAAAGCTTTAACCAACTGAGTATAAGAGAATATATGAAACTACAAATGGATTTTCGCCCGCCATGCGGTAATCCACGTAGACAGATCATTTCCATAATTTAATGAATGAATACAAAGGATCATTCACCATGCATGTGGTAATCCACACAGACAGGTTATTCTAACAAAATAATAAAGAATGGAATAACAGAAGAATTCACCATGCATGTGGTAATCCACATGCATGAGTTATTCCAATGTAATAATAAAGAATGAAACCAGTCATGTAATACGCATATATGCATGTGATATTCCAATGAGTAATAATAAAGAATCTAAACCAGTCATGCGTAATCCGCATGCATGTGATATTCCAATGTAATAATAAATAATGGAACCAAAGTTATGTGTAAACGCACGCATGAGGATATTCCAAATGTAATGATAAATAATGGAACCAGTCATACGTAAACTCACGCATGTGATATTCTAAATGTAATAATAAATAATAGAAGAATTTCACCATGTATGCTTTACTTTGCAGATGTATAAAGTTATTCCAACATAATAATAAAGAATGGAATAATGTAAGAATTTCACCAAGTATAGGGTAGTTCACAGATACAAAGTTATTCCAATGTAATAATAAAGAATAGAATGTGAAGTTCTCTTCATGAATACGAAAGAAATAATACCCCTTACCTCAAAAGAAGACTGGATAATCGGAATAGTGATGTAAATTTCTTCTTCTTCTTTCTCTCTATAATAATTGCTCTATAGCTTTTGTGAATTGGTGAGAAATGAAGGAAGAATGAGCTTCTATTTATAGGAAAATATAGTTTCAATAATTGCACATTTTGGGGCTCGAAATATTACAGTATAATACCTTCCTCTTTTCCTTCATTTTTAATTTAGCCCTGCAAGTATTATCAAACTTGCACCACCTCCCCTAATAGTAAATCATGTGAATCAATAGTAAAATCATGTGAATCAATAGTTCTAGACATGTGAAAATACAAATTACAGTATAGTACCTCTATCTATACCTCCATTTTTAACTTAGTAATGCAAGTATTATCAATCTTGCACCAACTCCCCTAATAGTAACAAGAATAAGAATCAATACTACACACATGTGAACAAATAGTTATAATCATGTGAATTAATAGCAATTAATTATTCATTTATCCGGTTAATTACCCGATTGGTCAATATAACCTCCAGACATCAATTATCATCGAAATAAATGTCAATTTTCACTAGCACAAATAATTCTAACACAATGGAACTATCATTCTCATCTTTAATCAACACGAACTTATTCATCATTAATATCATAACTCACAATATTTAACAACTGTGTCATTCCTGTGAAAGAGGGGCATTCCGATAAGGATTTCTCCCTATTGGCGCGTAATTAGATTATCTAACCTCTCCTTGACAGAACTTCTAGACATTGTCAATATTGCAATTTAATAATATGAATAAATTTTTTGTCTCAATTATTGATTTAATAATATAACATAATATACAGATGATACTGTGACAATAATTGAATTAATAATATAAGAGATATGATGCAGCAATCACTATAGTAATAATTGAGTGACTTCTCACGTAAGCATCAATAATAAATATCGTGTGCTACTATGCAATCACGCGTATTACTGTACTTTTACTACCGAGTAGTTCACCAGTTTTAACGTTAACACTTTCGCCGTTATTTTTATAAATTGATAATTCTGTCGTTTTCTTACTACGACAATACTTCCATTATGGGGTCCACCAATGATTGTGCCATCGTACTAATATTTCCCGATAAAAAGAATATTCCCCAACCAATCGAATATTTATAACAACTTGCATACTTTGCAAAATTTTCAAATACTACCCACAACTATAACACTATCTCAAATCCACACCATAATATTCAAAAAAATATTTTGAGAAATTTAAATCCTTATTCATAAAATTTGGGGTCTCATAATCTCCCCTCCTTATGAAATTTCGCCCTCAAAATTTACGTACGTACCTGGTATGCCGTAGAGATGAGGATACCTTGACTTCATTTCAGATTCTAACTATTGAGGTATAACCTTTGAGTGTTGAATACGATCATTCTTATCCAAGATTTTAACACGTATCTTCTCATACGTTAAATCTTCTGCTATCTCGTCTAGTTCTAATTTAATAATGTGGTTCAGGTCGTCCACATATTTACATAACATCGATACGTGAAAAACATTATTAACACACGACATACTTGGCGGTAAAACGAGTTTATAGGCCACAGTTCCTACTCGATCGAGGATTTCAAATGGGCCAATAAAATCGAGGGTTGAGATTTTCTCTCTTCATCGACTCTTGCTTCTAGAATAATGCCTTCTTGAACCTTCTTCTTCACATTCATCAGCTCCGGGTGTGTATCTTGAGTGGCCTTTAACTTTATCGATTAAAGTCGATTCTACTCGTATATTCGTTATCTTCATGTGGGTCCCTAGAGTCTTTAACTCTATCTTCATCACTTATAAGTTATACGAAATGAGTTTTTATGTTAACAACATCGCACTCGTAAACGCATACGATCTTCTACTCAACGCGTCAGCTACCACGTTCGCTCTTCCACGATGGTATTGAATGGTACAATCGTAATCTTCAATAGCTAGAGCCAACGTCTTTGGCGCATGTTACGTTCATTTTAGTTGAAGAACTATTTGAGGGTTTTAGAAATGGGTTTTGTACTGGGGTCAATACAAAATTCGATTTCACGCTCTGGGGTAGGCTAAGAAGTCTTCAAGAATACGTCAAGAATTTATTAACAATAGAAATATCATTCGAAACTGTGACTCTCATCCAAGACTTGGATAGTACGTCACATTGATACCTATCAACTTGTCGTCGTCATTCACAGCGTCGCCTACAGAAAGTCTGGCTTCGGTGCATTCCACACAAGGAAGTCACCAGATAAAGGTTCGGGGCTCTTTTCTATGGCTTGATATGACAATGATTGACTTTAGGGTTTGGTTGCTTGAATTCGCATAATAGGTTGGTTAGGAATATGAAAGCTAACAACCTTACGAAAAGCATGATGAGTAGTTAACCAATCGATTCCTAAAATCACATCAAAGACAAGTATTTTCAAAGAGATAAGATTGACAGGTAACGTGAAAGTGTCGATTTGAATCAAACAAGATTTATAAACAATAGAGGTAACGAAGGTTTCTCCTAACAGAGTTTCAACAGATAAGTCAAAGTCTAATTTCTCCGGAGTCAAATTTAAATGTTGAGCGCAAATAAGAGAAATAAAAGAGTGGGTAGAACCGGTATCAAATAAAGTATAGACTTCGCAAGAGTTTATAATTAACTTACCCGTAACAACCTCATTCGGGTTCCTCGACAAACACTCTCACTTAAACTACCGACTTTGACTTGTCTGGGACATCCTTTGGCGTCACTATCCCAGCTGGACTTGACTTCACCATACGACAAAATCGAGCTAGGTGACATTCTCTTCCGCAATTAAAATACGCTTTGGGTTGATGCGTACAGTTTGGACTGATGTGTCCCTCTTGTCCGCATTTGAAACATACGACCGACGGTCGTTCTCCTTCCTTTGAAACAAGTGTTGGTGCTGCTGGCTTTCCATCATTATTGAACCTTCTCTTCTTGAAATTTCCACTCCTATTATCTTGGCCATGATTACCACCGAAGTGGTTACCATTCTTGGCATGATAATTTCCCCCACGATGGTTATCATTGTTCAGATGGCCGTTGCCACCGGTATGATTATTATCGTGTTGTTGCTCGCTATCTTTTGGTTGGACTGGCTCATTATCGCACTCCAATAACTGAGCCCTATTCACTACATCTGAATATAAACAAAGTTTGTGAGAAATGAGGTATTGACGTATACCGGGTTTTAAACCTCTTAGAAACATTCGCGTCATTTGTTCCTCATTATCGACCAAATGGGATGCAAACCGGGATAACTCCGCAAATTTAGCCTCGTATTGAGACACGGTCATATTGTTTTGCTCCAACTTGATAAATTCCACCTCCTTTATGTGACGAATACTTTCAGGAAAGTACTTGTTGTTGAACAACTTTTAGAACTTCTCCCAAGACATCTTGAGTGCGTCAGGCTGGGTATGCTTTACAGATTCCCTCTAGTAATCTGCCTCTTCACGCAACATAAAGGTGGCAAAGGGAACCTTTTGCTCCTCGGAGCATCCCAAGACATCAAATATCTTGGTGATCTGTTTTAACTACGTCTCCGCCTTAAGTGGTTCTAGTTTTCCCAAAAACTCCAGTGGTCCCAGCTCCTTGAACTTCTTAGCAGTGACCAGCCATGGGTTGCCATTGTTTCCACCTGCATTTTGAACAGGAGTCTCTCTCGCCTGATGTTGTATGAATTGCATAAAGCCTCCGAACATCCCATTGTTCATCATCTAATCGGTGTTGTTATTTACCTGAGGATTATTGTCTTCCTATTGCACATTATCCTGGGTATTGATCATTGGTGACTCAATGGTCTCATTTGCTTCATTGCTAATCTAAATATTTTCAAACACTGCCACAAAACTAGGGTTAATTGATATATCATATATTATCCCTATACTCTGACCGACCAATTAAATACCAAATAAACTTAGGTAGGTCATACTAGCGAAGGAATTCCCCGTCTCTCCCCTCCTAGTTCTTGTCTCATATCTCAGCTAGAGATCATATCCCTAAGCTTTGATACCAACTGAGACGCCCCCAAAATAGGTATACATCACCCATCTTGAGTCGCCAAATATATGGTACAAAAATTCAAATACAACTTAATAATACAACTGTCGTGTAAAATACGACAAAACATAATCTGAGAGTTTTAACACGAATATTGTCATCTAGACAATATCCACACTCAAATTCAATTTGATTATATTTATTATCACACTATTTTATAGAATAGTGAGGACTACTAATGCTATCATCTGGACCGTCACTCCCTTCCCCGACTAGTCCCTGCTACGTTCTCATTTCCTGAAGAGAACAATGAAAGCAAAAGGGTGAGCTCAACTATCCCAGTAAGAAATATTATGATTAAGATAATGCAGAATAAATTATCGTTAGCCTTCAACAGTGTTAAACTGATACAATATAACAAACATCAAGTTTAACTGCAGCGGAACAAGCAATCCATTAGAAGAGTCAAGTAGAGAATAAAATCTAATATCTTCTATGATTTAAAAAGTTTATCATCAATTTTATCGCTGAGACTCAGCTTAATAAATAATCCACATCATCGAATCATCCATGCACCACGTGCAAGGATATTCTTTAGTATCACGACCATGAATTATTCATGCACTACGGGCCAAGGATAATCATATTTTCATCAATGGTCATGATCATGCCATAAAATAATTCATCTTTGCATCCTTGGCCGAAGAGAATCCATAGCCATAATCATACCAAAAACTGTCCATCAATGCACTACGCGCCAATGAGGATTTTTACCACATCATTTGTAACATTATTACTTGGCCATGATTATACCGAATAATCCCTGGTCATAATCATACCAAGTTCATCTATGCACTACAGGCCACATATGACTTTCAACATAATATAAACATGAGGATGATGACAATGACATAATAATTCAATAAAACAAGTTCAAGAATAAATTTTAAAGATTTATAAATTAATTTATCCAGGAACCAATAACGTCCAAATTGTCAACATGATACTACTTTGTAGAGTAAAATTCAAGAATGCTTAGAAGAATATTTCCATGAAAAGATACTGGATGAAGCACAAATATTAAGGATATTCCATTAATTTCATGGAGTATAGAAGTCAAAGCTTTAACCAACTGAGTATAAGAGAATATATGAAACTGTAAATGGATTTTCGCCCGCCATGCGGTAATCCACGTAGACAGATCATTTCCATAATTTAATAAGGAATGAATACAAAGGATCATTCACCATACATGTGGTAATCCACATAGATAGGTTATTCCAGCAGAATAATAAAGAATGGAATAACAGAAGAATTCACCATGCATGTGGTAATCCACATAGATAGGTTATTCTAACAGAATAATAAAGAATGGAACCAGGTCATGCGTAATACGCACAGACAGGATATTCCAACAGAATAATAAAGAACGGAACTAAGTCATGCGTAATCCGCACAGACAGGATATTCCAACAGAATAATAAATAATGGAACCAGGTCATGCGTAAACGCACAACCAGGATATTTTAACAGAATGATAAATAATGGAACCAGGTTATGCGTAAACACATAGACAGGATACTCCAATAGAATAATAAATAATGGAATAATAGAAGAATTTCACCATGTATGTAGTACTTCGCATAGACAGGTTATTCCAATATAATAATCAAGAATGGAATAACAGAAAAATTTCACCAAGTATAGGGTAGTCCACGTATACAGGTTATTCCAACAGAATAATAAAGAATGGAATAGCAGAAGTTCTCTTCATGAATACGAAAGAAATAATATCTCTTACCTCAAAAGAAGACTGGATATTGGAATAGTGAGGTAACAGACTTCTCTTCTTCTTTCTCTCTATAATAATTGCTCTATAGCTTTTGTGAATTGGTGAGAAATGAAGGAAGAATGAGCTTCTATTTATAGGAAAATATAGTTTCAATAACTGCATATTTTGGGGCTCAAAATATTACAGTATAATACATTCCTCTTTTCCTTCATTTTTAATTTAGTCCTGCAAGTATTATCAAACTTGCACCACCTCCCCTAATAGTAAATCATGTGAATCAACAGTTCTAGACATATGAAGATACGAATTACAGTATAGTACCTCCATCTATAACTTAGTCATGCAAGTATTATCAATCTTGCACCAACTCCCCTAATAGTAACAAGAATGTGAATCAATAGTACACACATGTGAACAAATAGTTATAATCATGTGAATTAATAGCAACTAATTGCTCATTTATCCGGTTAATTACCCGATTGGTCAATATAACCTCCAGACATCAATTATCATCGAAATAAATGTCAATTTTTACTAGCATAAATAATTCTAACACGATGGAACTATCATTCTCATCTTTAATCAACACGAACTTATTCATCATTAATATCATAACTCACAATATTTAACAACCAGGTCGTTCCGAAGAAAGAGGGGGCTTTCCGATAAGGATTTCTCCCTATTGGCGCGTAATTAGATTATCTAACCTCTCCTTGACAGAACTTCTAGACATTTTCAATATTGCAATTTAATAATATGAATAACTTTTTTGTCTCAATTTAATAATTAGATTATCTAACCTCTCCTTGACATAACATCTCCCAAGACATCGCCGAAGCACATGGATTGGTACGCTTCACGCACTCCCACCAAGAGATGCGCTTCGCCATGGAACATAAAGGTGGCGAATGGAACCTTCGTTTCTCCGTGCATCCCAAGACATCGAATATCTTGGTGATTTGCTTGACCCATGTTTCCGCCATGATCGGATCAAGCTTTCCCTTAAATTCGTGGTCCCAACTCTTTGAATCGCTTGCATTGTGACAACCCGTGAATTGCTATCATTTCTCCTATGTTTTGAACACGAGTCTCCTCGTATGATTTTGCATGAATCGCAAAAATCTTCTAAACATCCCGTCGCTTATCGTCCCCCGCTTTCGGTGGTGTTGTTTACATGGAGGTACATTGTCAGCCTGTTGCACGTTCTCCTCGTTGGTAAGTACAGGCATCTCCACGGTCTCATTCACTCCACTGTTAATATTCTCAGTCGACATTCTCAAATACTATAATAAAACAAGGGTTAATTAAGGAAATCAATATATCACATAATATCCCTATATACTAACCAACTAACAAATAAGCTTAGGTAGGACACACTAGCGAAGGATTTACTCGTCCTCCCTCCTAGTTCTATTCCCCGATCTCCGCCAGAGATCATATCCTAAGCTCTACGATACCATTTGTGACACCCCAAAATAGGTCCATTCCATCCAACCCATTCTGAGTCTCCAAATACATGGTACAAAAATAACTACAACTTTATTATTACAACATATAAACTGTGAGTTTAAATACAGATATTGCCATCTAGACAATATCCACATACAAATAAATCCTCATCATAATTATTGATACATTATTTTACAACAATGGTGAGGACTACTAAACAACTCTCACTAGAACTTTCATTCCATACCCCGACTGCACTCGCTTATATTCTCGCCTCCCGAGAAGAAAAATGGAACAAAAGGAAAAGGGTGAGCTCGACTAGCCAAATAAAGAATATTATGACTAAGATAATATACAACAAATTATCGTTAGTCTTCAACAGGAAAATATAATAGAATACAATAGACAACAAGTTTTAAATCAATATTCGCAATTGAAATAATAATTCATTAGAAGAGTTAAGTAGAGAATGCAAACTACTATCTTCTATGTATGAATTTTAAAGTTCATCGTCTATTTTTATCCTCGTAACATCAATCAATATATATCGGGATCAAATATTCATCCTCGCACTACTGTGCCAAGGACATTTCACCGATTGGTCATGTTCATCTAAACACTGCTCATCTTTGCACTACTGGGCCAAAGATATTTATCGTAAATCATTCATCTTTACACTACAGCCAAAGATATTCATCGAAATCAATCATCTTTGCACTACGTGCCAAAGATATTCATCATAAATCATTCATCTTTGCACTACGTGCCAAAGATATTCAATAATATCATCATTTAAGACCGAGGATGATGAAAAATATTTTTTTAAAAAAACGAATCCAAATTGAAACAAAATGACAAGGATTAAGGATTAAGGATTCGTACTTTGTTTTATCCACGCCCAAAAATACCTCAAAAATAATCATAGTGGTGTAAAATTCAAGAATGATCAAAACATGGATACAATCAAAGCTAGTATCCATAATAGATATTTTGGACAAAAAGAAGAAATTTCATTTTTAAGGTGAATAGTGCCAGATTCGTGAATAGTCAGATTCGTGAATAAAGGTCGATACGTGAATAAGATCAGTACACGTGAATAGTAACTCCGACACCAAAAGATAGAAATTTCACAAAAAAACATCTTCACGCTTCGTGAATAAGACTCGTGAATAAGAACTCATGAATAGAACCCCGATATGAAAAAAGTTCCAAATTTGATAAAAAGTTCCAACCAATATTTCAAAGATAATGATATTGAAGAAATAATATCATTTGAGAAGAAAATAACATCCCTTACCTCGAAAGACAAGACTTAGTAAAAACAGGATATAAGGCTATGACTTGAACTTGCACCAGTATAGCAATACTCAAAGTATACTCAAAATACTCACAAGAATACTTTCGATAATATATAGAGAGAAACCTTCGAGTTTACGGTGTGATTTTCAATTTAACCCAAGACCTATTTATAGGAAATTGCTTAGAACACACCAAAGCAGTAAAATTTAATATAATATTAATATATTTAATAAATTCTCTCACGCCCATCTAGACAATCTGATCTCACCATCAACACATGTTAAAGATGCCCAAAAACATTTAAAAACGTTTTTCTTATTTAAATTATTTTAAACTTCCAAAAATCAATTATTTTGAGCTTCTAACTTCAATAATTCACAATAAATAGCCCTTTGGCCGTAAAAATTCAAATCTCACGAGTTTTTATAGGAAATTCAATTCTCTACAACTTGCTGTAAGAAAGTTTTTCCAAATTCTAAATGAAATTGACCAAAATCCATAAATGGGCGATTTTACAGGCTATAATCAAATTTCAGTCGATAAATGGGGTCCACCGACATGTTTAACATGTTTTAAACAAAAATACTCCTCCTCCACATATACTCATATATCCCACATTCATCGTAAAAATATCATCGTTAATATATTATTAAAATAATATATTTAAATGAATTATTTTATCAAAAAAATAAAATATTAATTTTCAACAATTGTCACTATATAAAATTTTCTCCATCTATATCCACATAAAATCAATATTTTCCTCATCATATGAATCAATAATTAATTATTCACAAATAATATTATGTAATCACAATATTGACAACCGTGCGCTTCCAGAAATGAGGGGCTTTCCAATAAGAATTTCTCCTTACCTGGCCAAGCAATTAGGTGACCAAACCTCTCCTTAGACGTAACTTTCTAGACATTGCCAATAATGTTATCTAATAATATTATTCAGATAATATGAATTATTGGTTCGATAATGAAAAATAATGTGTAATGACAATTATCAAACAACAAGAATATAAAATATCAACGCAGCAATTATTGAATCAATAAAATAAAATCTCGAGCAAGAATTATCGTAACAATTATCGAGTAGTGCCTTCACGTAAGAATCAATAATTGGTGCAATACCTCAAAGCCATCTTCTTGTGCAATAACGCCAGACATCGTGTTTTAAACCAGGGTATTCCAACAAAGTGTAAATCCAGAATAACTACGTCGTTATTTTTAAACAACTTATTTTTGTCGTTTTCTTCCTCCAATCTCTTTCCGTTATGGGGCCCCACATACATTTTCGTCGCATTTAATATTCTCGAAAAAGCATTTAATATTCCACGCACCAAACGAATATTCCCAAACAATAATGAATATTATATCACCACTTGCTTATTTAAAATATTTGCGCATTTTACCCATAACTAACCACATTAATCAAATCCACCCTTACTATTTCAAAATAATAAATAAAGGAAATTTCTTTTTATTTAAAAAAATTTCGGGGTCTTACAAATAGCATCCACTTCCAACAAACCTGTAGCTGCATCTACAATAGGTCTAGACTGCCATCTCAATCCATTATAAAATGTGTTGATCACCATCCAATCTGGCATACCATGGTGCGGACACTTTCTTAGCATCTCTTTATATCTCTCCTATGCTTCGTATAAGGATTCACCCTGTTGTTGTTCGAACTAAGAGATAGATGTCCTCATTTTCGCAGTCTTAGCCATTGGGAAAAACTTGGCTACAAACTTCTGTGCTAGGTCCTCCCATGTAGTAATTGATCCTGAAGGTAAAGAATGAAACCAACTTCTCTCTTTATCCCTCAAAGAGAATGGAAACAGCCTAAGTCTGATAGCATCCTCCGTCACCCCGTTGTATTTGAATGTATCACAAATCTCAATAAAGCTCAACAGGTGTTCATTCGGATCATCAAGAAGAAGACATCAAAAATCAATTCTCGCACCATCTGAATAGTGCCCGGTTTTATCTCAAATGTATTAGCTGCTATTGCTGGTCTGACTATGCTCGACTGAAGTCCATTAATGTTCGGCATTGAGTAGTCTCTCATAGCCCTATGCTCCTGTCTTTGCTCTTCTCTTTGTCCGTCTGCCATACTAGATATAGTACCCTCTAACTGTGCTTGTAAATTTTTGCGCACTCTCGCTTTCCAACCTCTTCCGTTAATATTATCCTGTGCTGGTATCAATTCTGAATTGGACGATCATGTGTGCATAAAAATTATACAAGTACCTGAAACCTAAACAAAAACAAAAATAGAAATGAGAAAAGATTAGATTTGTCTAAGTCATACAATATAGCTTAAAACTGATGATAATAATAAAAATTTATACGCCTTTACCCCGACAACGGCGCCAAAAACTTGTTGCCTCTTTTTTAGTTCTAATAAAAGAGCTCTAACTCATGCAAGTATACATGTGTCAACAAGCAATACAGAGTAAGTCGAGTATCGATCCACGGAGAAAGTTGTCTAAATTAAACTACTATGCATCAACTAAATCACTATTTTTATATGCTTAAACTAATGCTTATAATTGTGAATTACTCTAAATGCAAATAATAACTAAAATAAGAATAATAATGTGATAAATCAAATCTTGAAATAATGGGATCCTAACTTCACTTAATAGGTCATCTAACCACCACCATCATGCAAGATTGTTCATGTATCACAGAAAAGTAGCCAAGAGCACTAATGTAGACATAACCATTTTTTAATGTATTATGACCTACTCACATAACATCCACATGCAATAGACACCATGTAATCATCAATAAAACCAATCTCACTATATTTCTATGTGAGATTGCAGCAATATTGAATTTAAGCAGAAGCCCTTACTTAACTCATACGGTGAAATAATATATGTCTATCCGGTTCACGAAATACAAAGCTAAGCAAAATAGTCCCATATACGCATGCTATCATGATTACAATCCATACTCGCATGTTATTTTCAATTCCATACAAGCACCTAAAACGAATGGTGATCAATCATTCATACATGTAAAACAACCATGATAGAAACTCCTTATGATACGCAAAACAGTGCAGCAATCAGGCCATAAGTTAGACTACGTATTAAACTCCGTTAGAATCCCATAATGGAGTTTAGTTCATGATTGAACCAAAAGCCATTATGGGATCAAAGCAATACATGGATAATAAACAAACAATTGAAAGAGAGTAGATAGAATCGATCAAACCCAATTGCTGATTACAATCCCAACATAACATTCAAATCCTCACTAATATCCACCAACGTAAAAGTAGTTCAGCCACAATGATTGAAATCCAAAAGAAGAAGTAGAAAACAATGAGTTTATGCTTGGTTCATCAATGGAATTCTCTCACAGTGTAAACCCTAGTTCTCTTATGAAAAACAGGTAAAAACTGATGAATAATACATCTGACACCAGCCATAATAGTTTTTTTAACCAACTCAAACTCTTACAATTTAAAAATTAAAATAAAATAAATCAAGAGCCTTCGGATGTCATAAGCATGCCGCTTAATTCCCTTCAGATTCATCGCGCGCGATGCGGCGTGTAAATTCTGCTCATGGGTGGTGATCGCACAGCAAGCATAGTTTGTTTAAACGCTATTTGCTAGCTTAACCTGTATTTTGATCCTCTCGCTTCTGCAAGAATCGATTTTTTGTCATGCTGCTAAATCTTTGACATGCCACTTTTCCTTCATCCATCCTCAGTTTCTTATCTCCACTTGTTCCATGCGTCATGCTTCCATTAGCTTTATGCCATCTACCATTGCCAAGCTATTCCATTCCTACACTTGTACACCAAAGGAGTTCTCAGTACATGCAATGCAAAATATTATGAAATGTAACTAAAAACACACTAAAATGTACTTGAGATGAGCATAGTTCGCGTGAATTGATATCCAATAAGTAGGTATAAAACCCACTTATCATCTGTGTGGACTACCGCATGCATGGTGAATGATTCTTCGTATTCATTCCTTATTAAATTGTGAAAATGATTTGTCTACGTGGATTACCGCATGGCGAGCAAAAATCCATTTGCAATTTCATATATTCTATTATACTCAGTTGGTTAAAGTTTTGGCTTCTATACTCCATGAAATTAGTGGAATATCCTTGATATTTGCGCTTCATCCAGTATCTTTTCATGAAAATATTCTTCTGAGCATTCTTGAATTTTACTCCACAAAGCAGTATCATGTTGACAATTTGGACGTTATTGATTTCTGGATAACTTAAATTATAAATCTTTAAAATTTATCCTTGAACTTTGTTTTATTTGAATTATTATATCATTGTCATTATCCTCATGCTTATATTGTGATGAAAGTCATCTTTAGCTTACGTGCATTGATGGAATTGGTATGATTATGACCAGGGATTATTCGGTATAATCATGATCGTAATATAACGAATGATGTGGTAAAAGTTGTAAGACCCCAACTTATTATTAATGAAATTTAATTTTCTCTATTTATTATTTTAAAATAGTAAGGGTTGATTTGATTAATGTGGATAGTTATGGGTAAAATACGCAAATATTTCAAAATAAGCAAATGGTTATAAAATATTCATTGTTGTCGGAGAATATTCGTTTGGTCGTGGAATATTAGATCTTTGTTTTGGGAATATTCGTAGGATTCTACGCAAAGAAGAATGTGGGCCCCATAACTGGAAAGCGATTGGATGAAGAAAACGACAAATATAAGTTGTTTAAAAATAACTACGTAGTTGTTACAAGTAATCATGTTAAAATACTCTGTGGTTAAAACACAAGAAGAGACTCAGATTGCACCAATTATTGATTCTTACGTAAGAAGGCACTACTCAATAATGGTTACAGAATTAACTTATTCAAAGATTTTATTTTATTGATTCAATAATTCTTTGCGATTGATATTTTATATTGTTGTTGTTTCAATAATTGTCATTACACAAGATTTTCCATTATCGAAGCAATAATTCATATTATCTGAATAATATTATTAAATAACATTATTGGCAATGTCTAGAAAGTTCTGTCTAAGGAGAGGTTTGGTCACCTAATTGTGAGCCAATAAGGAGAAATTCTTATTGGAAAGCCCCTCTTCCTAGAACCGCACGGGTTATCAATATTGTGATTCTGTAATATTATTTGTGAATAATTAATTATTGATTCATATGATGAGGAAAATATTGATTTTATGTGGATATAGATAGAAAAAAAATTTAATGTGACAATTGTTGAAAATTAAAATTTTATCTTTTTCTGATAAAATAATTCATTTAAATATATTATTATATTTTAATAATATAATAATGATGATATTTTTACGATGAATGTGGAATATATGAGTATATGTGGAGGAGAAGTATTTTTGTTACAAAAAATATTTAAAGCATGTTTTATGTGTCGGTGAGACCCCATTTCTCGACCGAAATTTGATTATACACTGTAAAATCGCCTCGCTTATGGATTTTGGTCAATTTTTGTTTGGAATTTGGAAAACTTCCTTACGCAAATTTGTAGATAATGGAATTTCCTATAAAAAATGCGAGATTCGAATTTTCTGACAAAAGAACTATTTATTGTGAATTATTGAAGTTCCGAAGCTCCGAAATAATTGTTTTTTGGAAGTATAAAATATTTAAAATGACAAAAATGTTTTTTGTCATTATTGTGGGTCTTGTATGTGTTAGAAGTGCAATTTAATTCAGATCTCTAAATGTGGGCGTAGGAATAAAAATTAATAAATTAATATTTTAATAAATTTTTTCTGCGTTGGTGTTCTAAAGCATTTTCCTATAAATAGGTGCTTAGGTTAGAATTAAAATTACACCAAAAATCAAGTTTTTCTCTCTATATTATCGAAAGTTTATTCTCGCAGTAGTATGTTGAGTATATTTTGAGTATTGCTATACTATGGTTGCAAGTTCAAGTCATAGCCTATATCAGGTGTTCAAATTAGAAGCACCGATCTTTCGAGGTAAGTGGATATTATTTTTTAAAAAATGATATTATTTATTCTAATATCATTATGCCGAAGTATTGATCTGAACTTTTTAATTAAATTTAGAACTTTTAGTGTCGGGATTACTATTCACATATACGGTACTATTCACGAATACGACACTATTCATTGAAAAATAAAAATTTTCCTTTTCGTCCAAAATTATCTATTCTGGATACTAGCTTTGATTGTATCCATGTTTTGATCATTCTTGAATTTTACACCACTATGCTTATTTTTGAGGTATTTTTGGACATGGATAAAACAAAGTACGAATCCTGAATCCTTAATCCTTGTCATTTTGTTTCACTGGATTCGTTTCTTTAAAAATATTTTTCATTTTCCTCAGTCCTAAATGATGATATTATTGAATATCTTTGGCCTATAGTGCAAAGATAAATGATTTCTGATGAATATCTTTGGCCCGTAGTGCAAAGATGAACAGTGTTTAGATGAACATGATTAATCGATGAATATCTTTGGCCCTGTAGTAAAAAGATGAATATTTGATTCAGATATATATTGATTGATGTTACAGGATAAAAGATGAGCGATGAACTTTTAAATTCATACATAGAAGATAGTAATTTGCATTATCTACTTAACTCTTCTAATGAATTAGTATTTTCAATGTAATATTGATTTAAAACTTGTTGTCTATTGTATTCTATCGATTTTTTTTCCCCGTTGAAGACTAATGATAATTTGTTGTATATTATCTTAGTCATAATATTCTTTACTAGGCTAGTTGATCTCACTCTTTTCCTTTTTGTTCCATTTTTCTTCTCGTGAGGCGAGAATATAAGCGAAAGTACGAATTCTGGGGGGTATGGAATGAAGGTTCTAGAGAGAGTTGTTTAGTAGTCCTCACCATTTTTGTAAAATAATGTATCAATAAATATGATGAGGATTTATTTGAGTATAGATATTGTCTAGAAGATAATATTTGTATTCAAACTCACAGTTTTACTGTTGTAATAATAAAGTTGTAGTTATTTCTGTACCATGTATTGACAACTCAGAATGGGCGATGTATACCTATTTTGGGGGAGTCACAAAAGTCCTCATTAGCATGTAGTTCATTGATGGATATTTGTTGTTATGATTATGACCAAGGATTATTCGGTATAATCATGACCATTAATGATTACATGAATATCCTTGACCGTGGTGCAGGGATGATTCGATTTTATTTATTAAGCTGAGTCTCAGCGATAAAGTTGATAAAAAACTTTTTAAATCATAGAAGATGGTAGATTTTATGCTCTATTTGACTCTTCTAATGGATTGCTTATTCCGCTGCAGTTGTTGATCTAAAACTTGTTGTCTATTATATTCCATCAGTTGTTATACTACTGAAGGCTAAGGATAATTTATTCTGCATTATCTTAGTCATAATATTTCTTACTGGGCTAGTTGAACTCACCCTTTCTTTCACTGTTCTCTTCAAGAAATGAGAATATAGTTGGGATGAGTCGGGGAACGGATTGACGGTCCAGATGGTTGTTTTAGTAGTCCTCACTATTCTATAAAATAGTGTGACAATAAATGTAATGAGGACTTTATTTGAGAATGGATATTATCTAGAAGGCAATATTCTTGTTTAAACTCTCAGCTATGTTTTGTCGTATTTTGCACGACAGTTGTATGATTAAGTTTGTATTTGATTTATGTACCATGTATTTGGCGACTCAAGATGGGTGATGTATACCTATTTTGGGGGCGTCACAGTTGGTATCAAAGCTTAGGGATATGATCCCTGGCTGAGATGTGAGACAAGAACTAGGAGGGGAGAGACGGGAAATTCCTTCGCTAGTATGATCTACCTAAGTTTATTTGGTATTTAATTGGTCGGTCAGAGTATAGGGATAATATGTTGTATGTCAATTAACCCTTGTTTTGTGACAGTGTTTGAAAATGGCATCTAAAAATGTTGAGATCAACAATGAAGCACATGAGACCGTTGAGTCACCAATGATTAATACTCAGGATAATGTGCAATAGGAAGACAATAATCCTCAGGTAAATAACAACACCGATCAGATGATGAACGATGAGATGTTCAGAGGCTTTATGCAATTCATGAAACATCAGGCGAGAGAGACTCCTGTTCAAAATGTAAGTGAAAACACTGGCAACTCTCGGATGGTCACCGCTAAGCAGTTCAAGGAGCTGGGACCACCAGAGTTTTTGGGAAAGCTAGAACCACTTAAGGCGGAGATATGGTTAAAGCAAATCACCAAGATATTTGATGTCTTGGGATGCTCCGAGGAGCAAAAGGTTCCATTCGCCACCTTTATGTTGCGTGAAGAAGCAGATTACTGGTAGGAATCTGTAAAACGTACCCAGCCTGACGCACTTAAGATATCTTGGGAGAAGTTCAAAGAGCTGTTCAACCACAAGTACTTTCCCGAAAGTATTCAGCACATGAAGGAGGTGAAGTTTATCAAGTTGGAGCAAAATAATATGACCGTGTCGCAATACGAGGCTAAATTTGCGGAGTTATCCCGGTTTGCATCCCATTTGGTCGATAATGAGGAGCGAATGACGCGAATGTTTCTAAGAGGTTTGAAACCCGATATACGTTAATACCTCATTTCTCATAAACTTTGTTTATATTCAGATGTTGGGAATAGGGCTCAGTTATTAGAGCACGATAATGAGTCAGCACAACAAAAAGGCAACGACCAACAACACGATAATAATCGTACCGGTGGCAACGGCCATCGCAACAACGATAACCATCGTGGAGGAAATTATCATGCCAGAAATGGTAACCACTTCGGTGGTAATCATGGCTAAGGTAATAGGAGTAGAAATTTCAAGAAGAGAAGGTTCAACAATGATGGAAAGACAGCAGCACCAATAACCATTTTCAAGGAAGGAGAACGACCACCAATTGTATGCTTCAAATGCGGAGGGGAGGGACATATCAGTCCAAACTGCGTGATGCAGTCCAAAGCATGTTACAATTATGGAAAAGAAGGTCACCTAGCCCGATTTTGTCGTGCACCAAACTCAAGTCCAGCTGGGACGGTGGCACCAAAGGCGGATACGGACAAAACAAAGTCGGTGGTTTCAGGAAGAGCGTTTTTTGTGACTTCTCAAAAAGCGAGTAACCTGAACGAAGTTAGCACGGGTTAGTTAATTATAAATTCTTTCGAAGTCTATACCTTATTAGATACCGGTTCTACCCATTATTTTATCTCTCTTGCTTGCACTCAACATTTAAATTTGACCCCAGAGAAGTTAGACTTTGACTTATTGGTTGAAACTTCGTTAGTAGAAACCGTCGTTATCTCCACTGTTTATAAATCTTGTTGATTCAAATCGACACTTTCACGTTACCTGTCGATCTTATCTCTTTGAAAATACTTACCCTTGATGTGATTTTAGGAATCGACTGGTTAACTACTCATCATGTTTTTCGTAAGGTTGTTAGCTTTCATATTCTTAACCAACCTGTTATACGAATTCAAGCAACCAAACCACTAAATTCAATCACTGTTATATTAAGTCATAAGTAAAGAGCCCTGAGCCTTTCGATGGTGACTTCCTTGTGTGGAGTGCACCGAAGCCAGACTTTCTGTAAGGGAAGCCGTGAATAACGGTGGCAAGTTGATAGGTATAAATGTGACATAATATCTAAGTCTTGGGATGAGAGTCACAATTTTTTTTCTATCGTTAATAAATTTCGTGACGTATTCCTGAAGACTTCCTGGCCTACCCCTAGAGCGTGAAATCGAATTTTGTATTGACCTCAGTACAAAACCCATTTCTTCAACCCTTAAATATTTCTTCAACCAAAACAAATGTATAATGCGCCAAAGACGTTGGCTCGAGCTGTTGAAGATTACGACCATACCATTCAATATTATCGTGGAAAAAGCAAACGTGGTAGCTGATACATTGAGTAAAAGATCGTATGGGTTACGAGTGTGACGTTGTTAACACAAAACCCATTTCGTATAACTTACAAATTATAAAGACAGAGTTAAAGACTCTAGGGAACCACGTGGTGATATCAAATATACGATTAGAATCGACTTTAATCGATAAAGTTAAAGCCTCTCAAGCTACACACCCGAATATGATGAATGTGAAGAAGAAGGTCCAAGAAGGCGTTATCTTAACCCTCGATTAATTGGCCCATTTGAAATCCTCGATCGAGTAGGAACTGTGACCTATAGACTCGCCTTACCGCTAAGTATGTCGTGTGTTCATAACGTTTTTTCTTACGTATCGATGTTACGTAAATATGTGGATGACCCGAACCACATTATTGAATTAAAACTAGATGAGATAGCAGAAGATTTAACATATGAGGAGATACGTGTTAAAATCTTGGATAAGAAGAATCGTATTCAACACTCAAAGTTTATACCTCAAAAGTTAGAATCTAAAATGAAGTCAAGGTATCCTCATCTCTTCGGCATACCAGGTACGTACGTAAATTTTGAGGGCGAAATTTCATAAAGAGGGGAGATTATGAGACCCCAAATTTTTTGAATAAAGATTTAAATTTCTCGAAATATTTTTTTTAATATTATTGTGTGGATTTGATATAATGTTATAGTTGTGGGTAATATTTATAAATTTTTCAAAGTAAGCAAGTTGTTATATAATATTCGATTGGTCGGGAAATATTCGTTTTAACAGGAAATATTCGTACGACGACACAATCATTGGTGGACCCCACAACGGAAGTATTGTCGTAGTTAGAAAACGATAGAATTATCTTTTTATAAAAATAACGGCAAAAGTTTTACCGTTAAATTGTTAAACTACCCGGTAGTAAAAAAATACGATGTCTGGCGTGGTTGCATGACAAGTAGCACACGCGGTATTGATTATTGATGCTTACGTAAGAAGTCACTCAGTTATACTCAATTATTGCTACAGTAATTATTGCATCATATCTCTCATATTATTGATTCAATTATTGTCACAGTATCATCTGCATAATATGTTATATTATTAAATCAATAATTGAGACGACAAAGTTATTCATATTATTATTTGCAATATTGACAATGTCTAGAAGTTCTGTTAAGGAGAGGTTTGGTCACCTAATTGCGCGCCAATAAGGAGAAATCCTTATCGGAAAGCCCCCTCTTTCCTGGGAACGACCTGGTTGTTAAATATTGTGCGTTATAATATTAATGATGAATAAGTTCGTGTTGATTAAAGATGAAATTGATAGTTCCATTGTGTTGGGATTATTAGTGTTAGTGGAAATCAGCATTTATTTCGATAATAATTGATGTTTGGAGGTTATATTGACAAATCGGGTAATTCACCGAATAAATGAGAAATTAATTGCTATTAATTCATATGCTTATTATTATGTGTTCACATGTGTGTACTATTGATTCACATGATTTACTATTAGGGGAGTTGGTGCAAGATTGATAATACTTGCATGACTAAATTAAAAATGGAGGTATAGATGAAGGTAATATACTATAATTAATTTTTTTCACATGTTTAGAACTATTGAGTCACATGGTTTACTATTAATTCATATTATTTACTATTAGGGGAGGTGATGCAAGTTTGATAATACTTTCAGGACTAAATTAAAAATGAGAAAAAAGAGGAAGGTATTATACTGTAATATTTTGAGCCCCAAAACGTGCAATTATCGAAAATATATTTTTCTATAAATAGAAGCTCATTCTTCTTTCATTCTCGCCAATTCACTAAGTCTCACAAGTGCAATTATTATATAGAAAAATTATAGAGAGAAAGAAGAAGAGAAGTCTGCTACCTCACTATTCCAGTATCTAGTTTTCTCCTAAGGTAAGGGGTATTATTTCTTTCATATTCATGAAGAGAGTTATTTTCTTTCAATACTCGTGAAGGGTCATTATTCCATTCTTTATTATTCATTTGAATACTTTCGCCTCACTACGGACTACCGCATGCATGGTGAATTCTTACATTATTCCATCTCTTTATTATTCATTGAATAACTCCATGCGTATGGACTATCGCATGCATGGTGAATTCTTCGTTATTCCATTCTTTATTATTCATTTGGAATAACTTTGTTTGTGCGAATCTTGCGCATGTCCGGTGAATTCTTACGTTATTCCATTCTTTATTATCTACATTGGAATAACTCCGTCATGCGGACTCACTGCATGCATGCTCGGTGAATTCTTTTGTTATTCCATTCTTTATTATTCATTGGAATAACTTTGTCTCACGGGACTACCGCATGCATGGTGAATTCTTCTGTTATTCCATTCTTTATTTTTATGTTGGAATAACCTGTCTGTGTGGACTACAACATGCATGGTGAAAGATACTTCGTATTCATTCCTTATTAAATTATGGAAATGATCTGTCTACGTGGATTACCACATGGCGGGCAAAAATCCATTTGCAGTTTCATATATTCTATTATACTCGGTTGGTTAAATTTTTGGCTTCTATACTCCATGAAATTAGTGGAATATCCTTGATATTTTCACTTCATCCAGTATCTTTTCATGAAAATATTCTTCTGAGAATTCTTGAATTTTACTCCACAAAGCAGTATCATGTTGACAATTTGGACGTTATTGATTTATGGATAAATTAAATTATAAATCTTTAAAATTTATCCTTGAACTTGTTTTATTGAATTATTATGTCATTGTCATCATCATCATGCTTATATTGTGATGAAAGTCATCTTTGGCTTACGTGCATCGATGGACTTGATATGATTATGACCAAAGATTATTCGGTATAATCATGACCGTAATATAACAAATGATGTGGTAAAAGTCCTCATTAGCCTGTAGTTAATTGATGGACATTTATTGGTATGATTATGACCAGGGATTATTTGGTATAATCATGACCATTGATGATTACATGAATATCCTTGACCGTGGTGCAGGGATGATTCAATTTTATTTATTAAGCTGAGTCTCAGCGATAAAGTTGATGAAAAACTTTTAAATCATAGAAGATAGTAGATTTTATGCTTTCTCTTGACTCTTACAATGGATTGCTTATTAGTTGCAGAGTTGTTGATCTAAAACTTGTTGTCTATTATATTCCATCGGTTGTTTATCTTCTTTGAAGGCTAAGGATAATTTATTTCGCATTATCTTAGTCATAATATTTCTTCTTTGGGCTAGTTGAGCTCATCCTTTCTTTCACTATATTCTCTTGAAATGAGAATATAGGCTGAGACGAGTCGAGAGCGGATTGACGGTCCTGGATGGTTGTTTTAGTAGTCCTCACTATTCTATAAAATAGTGTGACAATAAATATAATAAGGACTCTATTTGAGAGTGCATATTGTCTAGAAGGCAATATTTTTGTTTAAACTCTCAGCTATGTTTTGTCGTATTTTGCACGACAGTTGTATAATTAAGTTTGTATTTGATTTATGTACCATGTATTTGGCGATTCAAGATGGGTGATGTATACCTATTTTGGGGGCGTCACAGTCGGTGTCTCAATGGTTGCATGGGCTCCATTGTTTATCTCAAAATGTTTAGATGTCATTCTCAATACTGCCACAAAACAGGGGTTAAATAAAAAAATTCACATGCCATATATTAACCCTACATTCTGACCGACCAATAACAATGAACAAATAAACTTAGGTAGGACACACTACCGAAGGATTTACTCGTCACTCCCTTCCTAGTTCTAACCCCAGATCTCCATCAGAGATCATATCCCTAAGCTCTGATACCAACTGTTACGCCACCAAAATAGGTCCACACAACCCATTCTAAGTCGCCAAATAAATGGTGTAGAAACCAAATACAAACTTCATTAATACAATTATCGTGCAAAATACCACAACACGTGTGTTGTGAGTTTTAGTACAAATATTATCTTGTAGACAATATCCAAACTCAAATGAAATCCTCATTACAATTATTGATACACTATTTTAAAAAATAGTGAGGACTGCTATAATAACTGTCTTGAACCATCACTCCACACCCCGACTAGTCCCAGCTATATTCTCGTCTCATGAGAAAAACAATGGAACAAAAAGGAAAAGGGTGAGCTCAACTAGCCCAGTAAAGAATATTATGACTAAGATAATGTAGAACAAATTATCCTTAGTCCTCAACAGGGAAAAACTGATAGAATGCAATAGATAACAAGTTTTAGATTAACAACTACAGCGGAAACAACAATCCATTAAAAGAGTCAAGTAGAGCATGATATCTACTATATTCTATGATTTAAAAATCCATCATCAATATTTTATCCATGTAACATTATTCAATAAATATTTCAAATCAACGAATTATCCATGCACTACGGGCCAAGGATATTCGTTCGTATCACCAGTGGTCATGATCATGCCAAACACCTGTCCATCTATGCACTACGGGCCAAAAAAAACTTTCACCACAAACCTTATCTGTAACATTAAAGGTTATGATTATACCAATACATAATTCCTGGTCATTATCATATCAATCAACAGTCCATCTTTGCACTACGGGCCAAAGATGACTTCCAGTACAATATAAGCATGAGGATGATAACAATGACATAAAGATTCAATCAAGTGAGATAAAGGATAAATATTAGAAAATTCTAATTCAATTTATCCAGAGTTCAAATATGTCCAAATTGTCAACATGATAATTGTTTTGTGGAGTAAAATTCAAGAATAATATTCATGTATCAAAAATAATTTGGACAGAAAAAAAATTAATTTTTGTCGTGAATAGTAACTCAGTGAATAAGTATTTTGAGTGAATAAGACTCTGTGAATAAGATTGTAAATAGTATTTTTGTGAATAAGACAATCGTGAATAAGTACTCCAAGATAAAAAGATTAAAACTTAACAAGAATGTTCAAAAAAATATTTCTGTGAAACGATACTAGATGAAGCGCAAATTTCAAGGATATTCTACTAATTTCAAGAATTATAGAAGCAATACTTACCATAGTAAGTTTAAATTTAGGAATACAAAATAAAATAATATCTCTTTCATAATATGGAGTATGAAAGAAAATAATATTTCTTACTAGTATTGCAAAAAAATAACATCCTTTACCTTAGTAGAAACTGGATTTCACTAGAATATCGGATATTATTCTAAGAAAATGTTGCACAAAAAACTACACTCAAAGTATCTTTATACTCAAGAAAAATACTCACAATACTATAGAATAAGAATTTCTGATATTGAAGGTGTGTTTTAGGAAGGAGGGGTTACCCCCTATTTATAGCGCAACGGAGGGAGAAAAGTTAAAAATCACTGCCTAACTTTACCAACTTTTCTCCGTCTAATTTTTCTGATGCCTAACTTTCATTCATTCATTTCCTTGGGTGAGGGTCCACCTTTGAAAACAAACTTGGCAAACAAAATCCACCAACTATTTCCATCAATTAATGGCCTAACAACTTATTCTTCATAATTGAGGGCCCATAATTTGGCAATCAAGCTTTGGAGGAGAATAAGCATGCATTCACTTAAGGAATAATGTGTGGAATTCAAAACGTGCACGGAAGGAAAAAATGATAACCTTCACTCCACTTTTATTCACACGTTAAAAATTATATATTATTATAATAATATTACCATTTAAATTATAAAAAAAATTATAATATAATAATAATATATTTAAATGAATATTTTATCAGAGAAAATAATTGCCAAACTTTCAACAAATATTTCATGCTAAATTCTTTCATTTATATCAAAATTGAACCAATATCCACCACATAATAATTATTCAAAAAGTAATATTATAACCTCACAATATTAACAACCAGATCATTCCCAAGAAAGAGGGGGCTTTCTGATAAGAATTTATCCTTATTGGCGCGCAATTAGATAACCTAACCCCTTTTCTCGGCAAAATTTTCTAGACATTGCCAATAATGCTAACTAATAATATGAATAATTGTGTCGTGTCAATTATTGATTTAATAATGTAAACTATTGTGCAGATGATACTATGACAATAATTGAATCAATAATATGAGATACTGTGCAATAATTACTGTGGCAATTATTGAATGAAACTGAGTGACTTCTTACGTAAGAATCAATAATCAAAATATCGTAATAATACCGTGCTACTACGCAACCACGCCAGACATCGTATTTTTATTATCCGAAAGTGTTTTAACAGTTAACGGTAAAAGTTTTGCCGTTAAAAAGGTTATTTCTGTCGCTTTCTATATCCAACAGTTATTCCGTTATGTGGTCCACCAATGATTACGTCTTCGTACGGACATTCCCCGACAAAAAGAATATTTCCCGACCAAACGAATATTTTATGACCACTTGCTTACTTTGCAAAATTTGCACATTTCACCCATAACTAGCATTATATCAAATCAACACCTTATTATTCAAAATAATAATTAAAGAAAGTAAATCTTTATTCATAAAAAGTTGGGGTCTTACATATGGATCATGCTACAATAATGAGGATAAATGCTTTTTAGGTCACTCTACTTTAAGTCAACTTACAAATGACTAACTAAACTCTTTTTTTTTCTTACAGTCAACTCACTGAACTTTAGTTTTCTTACAAACCATTACAAAAACCATTAATTCATTTGACTTTAAACGTAATTTGACACATACGCAGCTGACTTGCAAAAAAAAGCTTTTGTCAAGAATTATCCTACGTGGCTTTGATTATGTGTATCTAAAAGAGAAAATTTATGGAGAAAATAAAAAATCATTTTAAAGTGTAATATAAATTAGAAAAGCTAGCCAAAAAAACAAGAAAATAAACGAAATATATATTTATTTATTTTTATAATTAATACCAAATAATTTTTTATTTAATTATTTACAAATAATAATATAAATTAGAAAAGTTTACCAAAAAATAAGAAAATAAATAAAAATTATTTTAATTAATATCAAATGAATTTTTAAATTATTTACAAATATAATAATATAAACTAGAAAAGTTAGTCAAAAAATAAGAAAATAAATGAAAAATATATTTAATTATTTTGTAATTAATATAAAATGAATTGTTATTTAAGTTTTTAAAAATATAATAATATAAATTAGAAAATTTTTCTAAAAATAAGAAAATAAATGAAAAATATATTTAAATATTTTTGTAATTAATATCAAATGATTTTTTTAATTATTTACAATTATAATAATATAAATTACAAAAGTTAGTCAAACAACAAGAAAATAAATGAAAAATATATTTAATTATTGTGTAATTAATATCAAATGAATTTTTTTTAATTTTTACAAATATAATAACATAAATTAGAAAAGTTTGTCAAAAAATAAGAAAATAAATGAAATATATATTTAATTTTTTTTAATTAATATCAAATGAAATTTTATTTAATTTTTACAAACATAATAATATAAATTAAAAAGTTTGCCAAAAAATAAGAAAATAAATAAAAAATATATTCAATTATTTTTTAATTATTATCAAATGAATTTTGATAAGTTGTTGTTTGGCTCCTGATTTAAGCGGTCTTGCTGAGAAAGAAAGTTAACAGCTTTGAAAATGGTCTGGACTTGGGAGTTAGCCTTGGCTTTGAGTAGAATCAGATTCCATTTCAGATTCGTCAGAACAATCCGATACATTAGCATTCAAAACGGTGTCAGCCGCTATATCAGATTCAACCATTTCAATAGAGGGAACAACAAGACCAAATGGATTGAGAGACCCATCGGGAACAAGCCTAGCAGGTGTTGCGCTATTCGCTAATAGTAGAGATGACTTCGGTGAGAGGAACTAAGCTTGCCGTCGCAAGACCAAGAGGAAAGACAAAACCAGCAGAAATCAAGAAGAAGAAGGTCAGGAAGAAGAGACGGAGGAGAAAAAGGAAGATGAAGAAAGGAGGAAGGAGGGTGAGATCAGCTAAGGAAAAGGGTAGAGAGAAGGGAGAGCGAAAAATCTATAGAGAGAGACCAAAAAATTGATGATTGATGAGGTTAGGGGTGGCAATCTGTTGTCATAAACCAAACAATTGACGATTTGGGTTTGAATACCCAAAATCAATCAGATAATTGAGAGCAAATCTGATTTTGAAAATTCAGATCTTGAACTAGATTTTTTTAGAATATGAGGGGGAAAATTCAGAAGAAGTTTCAATTGATTCAGCTTTTAACCTTTGTAGTTGCTTTCTTCAAAATATAGAAACTCTTATTAGAACCTGTTAACGCTAAGATCTTTCCACGCGCCTCAATCACGTAAAGCACGTCCAATCCTCGCATTAGCAATGTGTCAATACCAGAAGCTTGACTACTTGGACCATCGTGGGGATAAATTTCCGGTAGAAGAAGTCAAGACAGGAAGATACAAGGTGTATCACATAGGATAATAATCGTAGTATTTTTGGAATGATAAAAAATATCAGTTACCTCTTCTTTTTGTTGTGTTCGGTCTTCATATACTCAATCCCTGATTTTGCATGCAACTTACTCCTCTGACACCACCCTCTGCTGGTAGCTCACCTGCTGATCCCATCACCTTTGTCCACCGCCGGCCGATTCTGTCACCGGTCAAAGCCCAAATGGAAACGTTATTTACCCATTGGCTTCGGCCCAATGACTAAGTCCAATAATATCAGGATCCAATAGTGACGACCCAATGGATTTACCAAGGAATTCGGCCCAATACACACATAAAACATCATGGCCCAACATTACCCCCCAGTCTTTTATTAAACAAATTTGTTTAATAGAAGACTGTAAACGGTCCATGATAGTAAAATAATTGGAGTGATATCAGATAGGGCCCAAAGAATAAAGTACCGAGGCCCATTCAGTGAAGTCCAAATGCTTAAGATAAGATAAGACCAGAAGTTCAATTTGGAAGCCCAAATCGGTTAATACCCTTTCAAATTCATCATCATTGTCTTTATTAAATGCACCAGCCTCGTGTCTAGTGAACAACTGAAGAGACAACTGGTATAAAAAACCCTTTTCCCAAATTTGACAGCCTTACCAACTCATTTTGAAATTCAGACTCTTTGAGCTTTCATCTTCTCTCTCGAACCTTTTCACGCTCTGCAATCTTCCAGCAATGGCGTCTCAAGAATCCAATCAAGATATCCCTCTTAAGGTGACTCCTCTCACCTCTGTTCCTCCTAGCCCAAGCCCTACCAAGGGGGCTTCGGGCTCTAACCCTAAATCAACTGCTACCACCAGCAAAAATCCCCCTTCAAAACCATTGCCAACACCTGTTGAATTCTTCAAGTGAGAGCAGTTCCTCACGCTAATACTCCCTCATCATCATAGAGATCAAGTCGCCATGAACATCCGTATTTCGTTATCGATTCTGAGATACCCACCTGGTGAGGGCTCTGGCTCCTACAAAACGAATGTATCAGCGACCGGAAGGATGGACATCCATGCCAGTGACCCTTCTGGAAAAGGGAGTTCGTCTACCCTTCCATGCCTTCGTCGTTACTCTTCTAGGGTTCATAGGAGTGGGATTTGCCCAACTAGTCCATAACTCCTACATTCACATTCTGGCATTCATAGCCTTCTGTCACGAGTTAGGGATTCCCCCTACCGTTGACCTCTTCTTCACTCTCTTCTCAGCCGGTAAATATCGGGAACGAGGTTTCAAGATGATGAGCAAACAGTCCACCAAATCCAATGCCAAATTCGAGAAGCGACCCTTGATGGACACTCCTTCGAGCAACAAGGGATGGCACAATAAATGGTTTTTCGTCAAAGGACCCAAGATATCCTCTGTGTGACGCCCCCAAAATAGGTATACATCACCCATTCTGAGTCATCAAATATATGGTACAAAATTCAAATACAACTTAATTAATACAACTGTCGTCTAAATACGATAAAATATATGCTGAGAGTTTTAACACGAATATTGTCTTCTAGACAATATCTACACTCAAATTCAATCTGATTACAATTATTATTACACTATTTTATAGAATAGTGAGGACTACTAAAACAACCATCTGGACCGTCACTCCGTTCCCCGACTAGTCCCAGCTATATTCTCATTTCCTGAAGAGAACAATGAAAGCAATGGGGTGAGCTCAACTAGCCCAGTAAGAAATATTATGACTAAGATAATGCAAATAAATTATCATTAGCCTTTAACAATGTTAAACTGATAGAATATAATAGACAACAAGTTTAACTGCAGCGGAACAAATAATCCATTAGAAGAGTCAAGTAGAACATGATATCTACTATCTTCTATGATTTAATAGTTATCATCAATTTTATCGCTGAGACTCAGCTTAATGAATAAACCACATTACTGAAATATCCATGCACTACGGGCCAAAGATATTTATTATTATCACCAGTTGGTCATGTTCATCTCAACAACGGTCCATCAATGCACTACGGGCCAATGAGGACTTTTACCACATCATTTGTATCATTACGGGTCATGATTATACTGAATGATTCCTGGTCATAATCATACCAATCAACAGTCCATCTATGCACTACGGGCCAAAGATGACTTTCATAACAATATAAACATGGGGATGATGACAATGACATAAGAATTCAATTAAACGAAAGCGAAGGATAAATTTTAAAGATTCATAATTTAGTTTATCCAGAATTTAATAAAGTCCAAATTGTCAACATGATACTGCTTTGTGGAGTAAAATTCAAGAATAATATTGTACCAAAAATGATTTGGACATAAAAGAAATCAATTTTTATCATGAATAGTACCCCGGGTGAATAGTAACTAAATAAATAGTACCCCATGAATAGTACTTCGGGAATAGTACCCCGTGAATAGTACTCCGACATGAAAAGGTTAGAACTTATCAAGAATGCTCAGAATAATATTTTCATGAAAAGATATTGGATGAAGCGCAAATATCAAAGAATTTCTGATCATTTCAGGAATTATAGAAGCAATACTTACCATAGTAAGTTTAGAGTTAAGAATCTGAAATGAACAATATACGAAATTGCAAATGGATTTTCAACTGTCATGCGGTAGTCTGCGTAGACAGATCATTTCCATAATTTAATAGCAAATGAATATGAAGGGTTATTCACCAGGCATGCGGTAGTCCGCGTAGACAGGTTATTCCCACAAAATAATAAAAAATAGAACAACAAAAGGATTTCACCATGTATGCGGTAGTCCGCGTAGACAGGTTATTCCAATAGAATAATAAAGAATGGAATAACAACCTTTACGAGTATTGAAAGAAATAACTCTCTTCATGAATACGAAAGAAATAATACCCCTTACCTTAGTAGGAAATTGGATACTGCAGTAGTGTAGTAACAGAAGATTCTTGTTCTTTCTCTCTTATTCTCTCTATTCTTTCTCGCTCAATAGCTTTAGTGAATTGATGAAAAATAATGAAGGAATGAGCTTCTTTTTATAGGCTTGGCAGAGTAAGGGTAAAATAGTCTTTTGCCATAATTTATGACATCATCGCTACATCATCGATCATATGACAAAGATTGCTTACATCATCATTCAGATGACATCATTGCTTACCTCATCGCTCGATGACATCATCGCTACATCATCATAATTCAAATTCAATTTGTTTCTTCCACCTCATTTTACTTTTTATAACATGAATTTACTATAATAATGTTATCATTCAAATTATAAAAAGCATACTATTATATAATCACATCATACTACTATAATGTAATATTATAATAATATATTTGAATGAATTATTTTATCAAAAAAGATAAAATACCAACTTTCAACAAATGTCACATGCTAACAAAATTCCTCCATTTAAATTCACATTGAATAAATATTTTCTTATCATATATATCAATATTTAATTATTCACAAATAATATTACAGAACTACTGTGAGACCCCAAATTTTATGAATAAAGATTTAAATTTCTCAAATTTTTTTTTTAATATTATGGTGTGGATTTGATATAATGATATAGTTGTGGGTAGTATTTATAAATTTTGCAAAGTATGCAAGTTGCTATAAAATATTCGTTTGGTCGGAGAATATTCTTTTTGTCGGGGAATATCCGTACGACGGCACAATCATTGTCGTAGTAAGAAAACGACAGAATTATTTTTATGAAAATAACGGGCGAAGTTTTACCGTTAAAACCATTGAACTACTAGGTAGTAAAAATATGAATGTCTGGCGTGGTTGCATAGTAGCACACGGTATTGGTTTTTGATGCTTATGTGATAAGTCACTCAGTTATACTCAATTATTACTATAGTAATTGTTGCATCATATCTCTCATATTATTGATTCGATTATTGTCATAGTATCATCTGCATTATATGATATATTATTAAATCAATAATTGAGACAACAAAGTTATTCATATTATTAAATTGCAATATTTACAATGTCTATAAGTTCTGCCAATGAGAGGTTTGATCACCTAATTACGCGCCAATAGGGAGAAATCCTTATTGGAAAGCCCCTTTCTTTCCTGGGAATGACCTGGTTGTTAAATATTGTGAGTTATAATATTAATGATGAATAAGTTCGTGTTGATTAAAGATGAATTTGATAGTTCTATTGTGTTGGAATTATTGGTGATAGTTGAAATCGACATCTATTCCGATGATAATTGATGTCTGGGGGTTATATTGATAACTCGGGTAATTTATCGGATAAATGAGCAATTAATTGCTACTAATTCACATGCTTATATAACTATTTGTTCACATGTGTGTACTATTGAATCATATTCTTATACTATTAGGGGAGTTGGTGCAAGATTGATAATACTTGCATGACTAAGTTAAAGATGGAGGTATAGATGGAGGTACTATACCGTAATTCATATTATCACATGATTGAACTATTGATTCACATGATTTACTATTAGAGGAGGTGGTGCAAGTTTGATAATACTTGCATGACTAAATTAAAAATAAAAGAAAAGTTAGAGGTATTGTACGGTAATATTTCGAGCCCCAAAATGTGCAATTATCAAAACTATATTTTTCTATAAATAGAAGCTCATTCTTCCTTCATTTTTCACCAATTCACTAAAGCTATAAAGCATTTATTATAGAGAGAAATTATAGAGAGAAGCTATAGAGAGAAAATCTATAGAGAGAAAGAAGAAGAGAAGCCTGCTACCTCACTATTCCAGTATCCAGTTTCTTCTGAGGTAAGGGATATTATTTGTTGTATTCGTAAGGGGTATTATTTCTTTCGTATTCATGAAGAGAGCTATTGTTATTCCATTCCTTATTATTCTGTTAGAATAACTGCTTATTAAGTAATCGTGCATACATGGTAAAATTTTTTCGTTATTCCATCTTCATTATTATGTGGAATAACTCTGTTGTTTATCAAGTATCGCATACATGGTGAAATTCTTCTATTATTCCGCTTCTTTATTATTTCGCCGAATATCCTCGTCTCATGCATTTACGTGGGACTGGTTCCATTATTTATTATTCTATCGAATATCCTGCTTTGTGCGCGTTTACTGTGGGACCGGTTCCATTATTTATTATTCTGTCGGAATATCCTGTCAGTGCGTTTACGCATGACCTGGTTCTATTATTTATTATTCTGTTGGAAATAACCTATCTGTGTAGTCTATCGCACGCATGGTGAATTCTTCTATTATTTTATTCTTTATTATTCTATTGGAATAACCTGTCTATGTGGAATACCACATGCATGGTGAATGATCCTTTGTATTCATTCCTTATTAAATTGTGGAAATGATCTGTTTACGTGTATTATGATGAAAGTCATAATAAAAGAATTGGACTGATGAAAATCATGGGTGTAGTATTAGTAAGTTTTATGATGAGTTATGTTGGTTATTATGTGAAAATATGAAAATTTCTTAGAAATCACAAAGGGTTAAAAATCAGATTTTGGTAAAAATAGATCATGAAATTCAATTGACCATTTCTCCTAATATATTTTGAATTTTTGGGTGTGGTCAAGTTCTAGAGCTAGATCTATGAGTTTTATAACTTATCCAATAGGAATCACTGGAAAAGATGTTGTAGATTTTCGTGTGGACTATTTTTAGCAAAGGAGTCAAAAGCTGCAAAATAGCAAAAAAGCTAACGCCCGTAAAAAAAAAGGGCTGTTTTACCACTTAATTTGTGAGAAAAATTCCGGCCTTTTGGGACATGAAAGTATATGGTATAAAGTACCTCTTGTCCAAAAATGAGCTCATTCCGACTTAAAATGAGCAAGTTATAACCATTTCAATATATAGGTTTTTTCGACAAAAAACGCTATAACCGGAGTTATATAACTCCGATGATCATGAAATTTAAACTGGAAGCTCACGTTAACATGTGTAAGATCCTGCCAAGATTTGGGAATTTTTGGAGTTAAACTTGAGGTAGTTAATTTCTTAAGAAATTAATTAGAAATTGATTTTTGAAAAATAGTAAATGAATTTTAAAAATTCTGAGAAAAATATATGTTCATTATTGGACTATATTCTGCTAAATCTCAGAAAAAAAATATTTTTGGGACTGATTTGGTATTTTTCATGAAAATAGTTTAGTTACGAACATATGAGTTAAATATGTTATGTGAAGTTGAAAAATTGGTAAATATGATTTTATAGCTTGAAAATCCTATATAGGGTATATGCAGATTTTTGATGAGGGATTTGATCATTGGTGATGAAATCTTATGAGTATGACATTTTAAATGATTAAATGCATTATGTGGTAAAGTGTAAACAATTGAAATAAATTATTTATAAGTTTAAGAAGTGATTAAAATATTGTTATAATATTAATAATATTAGATTATGAGTTTATTAGGTGGTTGATAATATTTGGATAAATTTAAAGTCTTTAATATTTATCCTTGCTTTCGCTTGATTAATGCTTATATCATCACATCATCATCCTCATGTTTATATGGTGACGAAAGTTATCTTTCGCTTACGTGCAAAGATGTAATCGTTGATTATTGGTTTTATAGTTATATATCTTTGGCTTACGTGCGAGATGGACTTGGTATAATTATGACCGTGGATCATTCAAGATAATCACGACTGTAATGTTATAAACGATGTGGTAAAAGTTCTCGGTATTCGTGAAGTGCATTGATGGACAATTTTTGGTATGATTATGATCAAGGATTATTCTAAGATAGTCATAACCATTGATGATTTAATGAATATCCTTGGCCCGTAGTCAAGTAGGTTGATTCGACATCGAGGTTTATTTATTGTCGAGTCTCAGTGATTAAGTTGATGAAAACTTTTTAAATCATAGAAGATAGTATATTTTATTCTCTACTGACTTTTCTATTGGATTGCTTGTTCAATCGCAGCTTAAACTTGATATCTATTATATTTTATCGGTTTAACATTGTTGAAGACTAATGATAATTTATTCGCATTATCTTAGTCATAATATTTCTATCTTTGGGCTAGTTGAGCTCACCCTTTCTTTTATTGTTCTCTTGTGAAATGAGAATATATTTGGGATTAGCTCGGGGAATGGAGTAGCGGCCCAGATGATAGCATTAGTAGTCCTCACTATGGCATGACATACAATATATAATTGTATTGAGGACTCTAAGATGTGAGTGTCGTATTTTTATACGCCACTTAATAATTGATTTTGGTGAACAACAAATAGGGTGATGAGAACCCAACCGACGATAGCGTCAAAAGTGCACCGCAAAGAAATGAAGAGAATGAAATCTTCTCGTGTCCCTTTCGAGACTTGAAATATTTGTCTTCAGACTTTATATGGCATGTATTAATTTGAGTATGAGTATTGTCGTATTATATACGTTACAATAATTGTATTGAAACTCACAGTATATATGACGTCGTATTTTGCACGACTGTTATATAATTAAGTTGTATTAAAATTTATGTACCATGTATCTGGCGACTTAAGATGGGTGATGTATACCTATTTTGGGGGCGTCACAACTACAATATTGACAACCAGGTCGTTCTCAGGAAAAATGGGGCTTTCCGATAAAGATTTCTCCTTATTGACCCCCAATTAGATGACCTAGCCTCTCCTTGACAGAACTTCTAGACATTGTCAATAATGCAAATAATAATATTATTCAAATAATATGAATTATTGATTTGATAATTTGAAATACTGTGCAATGACAATTATTGAATCAATAATATAAGATATCAACGTAGCAATTATTGAATCAATAAAATAAAATATTAAATAGTAATTACTGTACCAATTATTGAGTAGTGACTTCTTATGTAAGCATCAATAATCAAAGATACTGTACAATACCATGTGCTACTATACAACCACACGTATTACTGTACTTTTATCACCGGGTATTTCAACAGTTAACGGTAAATCTTTTGCCGTTATTTTATAAAAATGTTATTTTTGTCACTTTCTATATCCGACAGTTATTCCATTGTGGGGTCCACCAATGATTGTGCCGTCGTACGGATATTCCCCGATAAAAAGAATATTCTCCGACCAAACGATTATTTTATAACAACTTGCTTACTTTGCAAAAATTATAAATATTACCCACAACTATAACATTATATCAAATCCACACCATAATATTAAAAAATGATATTTAGAGAAAATTAATCTTTATTCATAAAAGTTGAGGTTTTACACTCTGTCCCGGATTGGACCGTTTCTGATCGTATCTTTGCTGACTTCGGAGATATTTCAGAAGAATGGGTAAAAGAAATGGCGAATTTCCTAGAGAAGATTCCGATGAAGGAATGGAGCTTCGGACTTCTGAGCAAGCAAGCATGGTTGTACGACCATGAATGTAAGTCCCGAATTCCACTTATTGTATAATTATACTAATTTTTATTAGTATTTATTTGAAATAACTGTTCCTCATCCTTTACGGTGTCTCTGATCAAGCCGACCTCTTCAGACGTAAGAGATCTGGAAGAGTTTATGTCTGGAAAGATTTTAGAATATACCGTTGACCCCCCAACTGAAGAAGCTCAACCAACCGAACCCCCATCTATCGAAGCTCCTATCACAACTGAACCTGCTCCCCTTCGCCGAAAGAAGAGAGCAGTTCGAAAGGCCAAACCCAATCCTCCATCAACCTTTAGCGAGAGTTTGCTTGACTTACCTCTGGATGAACGAAGTCGAGACATCCGTATCAAAAAGAGGAAAACAAAAGTAACCCCTCTCTCTCTCGATGACCTCCGCGTGCCCTCTTCCGAAGCCGATCTCCCCCCTGTCATACCTGTGGAGATTGTTATCTCTGAAGAGGAACTTGAAGAGCAAGCAGAACCCATTTCCTCGCTTACTCGCAAAAGGAAGCATTCTTAAAATGATCAATCTGAACCGATACCGGAAGCTACATCTACCCAACCTTCACCACCTAAAACTGTATATACTCGGCCACCACCACCTCCTGAACAATCCCCAACTTCTCCACCAAGGCCATGTCATGAAAAAATAGAACAGAGAAACTTACCTTTAACCTGCCTTGTTCTTCAATTTGAATTTCCCCTAGCTAATCTCTAATGAATGGTAGATTTGTGCAAATAATCGACTGGGTAAAACCCAATTAATTTAATTTAAACCCACAAAATAGTATGGAAGCTATATAGCAAAAGAATGTCGAATACTTCTCGAGTAGAATTGATACATGGATGTGACGTAGGGATGAAAGTGATAACACGCGCCAAAAGGTATTCATCAAAGGGAATTCAAAATTATTGAAAACTAGAAAAACAAAAACAAAAATCAAAAGAAAAAGAACACATAAAATAAATAAATCTGTAGGTAGTAGAATAAAATATAGAAAAGTAGAGCATCTGAATTTCCGTTATTTTGACCGGTTCCGCCGTGTGAGTACTACTCTGGAGCGGCCTCTCCGTCGCTCGTTTGTCGTTGGTTACTTGGTTACGTAGGAGTACGAAATACGGTTTGGATTTTATGTCTATTCAAACACATCAAACGTGGCACTGATACTAGAATAACGAACCGGTTTGAGTATTATTTGTATCTTCTTCTTGGTGAGGACTGAGGAGGAGAGGCCTACAGCCATGAGAACCGTTGGTTTTTCACCCACAAAATCTGATTTTATTTCTGATTTTGCTTTCTTTCTCTCTTTTTTGTTTAATTTAATTTTTCCTTACGTTTATTTCTGGTTTTTAAAGGTTTTTTTTTTTAATTTAATCTTTCCTTACATTTAAATCTTCTAATTTTCGGTTGAGTGTTTTTTCTCTAGTCAATTTATTAATTTTAAAATTGATGTGAATTTATTTGATTTTAATTAATATTATAAACTACTTAAAATATATTACCAAGTATAAAATTATTATTTTAAAATTAAAATAAATACACATCACAAGTTAAATTATAAATTTCACATATTAATTAGGATGAAAGTTAAATATGAGACTCTTTTTGGTTGATTAGAGGGAGTAGTTATACTTTTTTAAAAAATTAATGTCTTCACAAGTATTTTAATATTCGTACGTAATTTTTGTCACATGAATAGTTAACGAGACTAAAATTATCAGCGAAAGATTTTTGATAGTTTATCGGGATATTGGTTGGAGTCTGAATATGCTCCTCTTCCTCGCCTTTAACTTATAATTTAAATTTTTTTTCCCCGTAATTATAAATATTTTTATATTTGAATATGGTTTTTCCTAACTTAACCATTCTCATGTTAATTTCTTATTGAATTGATGAAATTACGATTTGAAGCAAATAACAAAAAATAATTTGTTACAATTAAATTTAGTTTTTCCAATACCCAACCAACTCACTTTCACAATAGTATAAGAAACCTAACCTTCTATCATTACCAAAAAAAAAAAAAAAAGTTTGTTAAATTGTCATGTGCAAACCCAAATCAAATGCTAAATAACCCTGAGAAAAGAGAGAAGTTGATAGCTAGTGAAGCCCAAACAAGACTGAAATTAACTCCCCAAACAAAAAGAAACCAAATCTCATCCATTACTTCAACAATCATAATGGCCACATTTTAAGATGCCTACTTTTCCAGTATATATATATATATATATTGGAGATGCAGATGCATAGTAAATCTAATAATATATATAGTGGTTTACTTGATAACCCAGGTAGTAAATAATATTCAAGGGTTTAAAATTTTTCTAAAAGTTTTTGGATCACGGATTATCCATAACAATATTTCAAAAAGTGTTATTGTATTTCAGTTGGTAAATTGCGACAACCATTTAAAATACATAGTTTTTAAATAATAAAGTTATGAAATATAAGTTGTTGATATATTTAATGAAATGACAAAGTTGTTGATAAAAAATACTCAAAATTACGTGATTTTGATAAGAGACAATTAAGTTATCCCCATGTGCACTATACATACCCACCAATGGTTGAAAGTATCAGTCGAGTTGTCCAAATCTTAGTGTATTGGTTGGCTTTTCTTTCTCATCTATCCGATAACGGTTAGTCACGAATTGAAATTTTAACCATTATCAACGTAAAGTTACGCATATGTATATAGTCGTACGGTTCTTGGCCCAGCGATAACTTTTTTTTTGTGATTTCTATAAAATCAAGTATTTTTGAGTATGTAGAAATTAGCAACAAAAAAAAATTGCACATAAACAAAATTTTGCCGTAATAAAAAAAATAATAATGTAACGTAGAAGTTAGGAAAAATAACCTTTGCAAAATTTAGGGTTTTTGGGATGATAATGAAAATTTTACAAATCGAGTCAAGAAAAAAGCTTTTGACTTTGAACCAAATACCAACCACTTCCTTACAATATTCGAGGGTGAACTTGACTTATAAGTCCGTTGGAGCATCCCGTTACGGTATTTTCTTCTTCTCCGTGTTTTCTCCATCAAATTTCACTTGCATGCATATCTGGCTTGACTTGAGTTGTAATATTCTCACTCTAATTCTCACCGAAAGAAAGAGAGAGTTTTTAAAAGAGAATTGTCTCACTTGTTTTTTTTTTATTTACAAAAATACCATTCACGGTCCCACTTTTTTTTTAAAAAGACTTTAAAACGACGTAATTTTAATAAAAGAGTGCTATTTAAGGAAGAATATTATTTAAAGAGAATGCTCTTAATTCTTGCTATATATATATATATATATATATATATATGCTATCTATTTGGTAGCTACTTTAGGGGAGGGGCATGCATGCATGGTCAAAGTCTAAAAGAAATCAAAGTTGGTTGGATTTGTAGTTATATGCCAAACAAGTCATTACATTATGTTGGAGTGCAGTGGTCTTATAAACCGTGTAAATTAAAAATCCATTCTGGACGGACATAAATAAACAAGGCGCCCATACATGTTCGACACAAGGTATATATATATATATATATATATATATATATATATATATATATATATATATATATATATATATAACTACGATCTCTTTCTCCAAAGAAATCTTAAACATCGAATTAAAAACGAACCGAGCATAACGTTTTTTTTGTTGTTATATCATACAAAACCGACAACATAATTATGGCAACAGTTCAAACCGTCGTTATAACCAGTTCGTTTTTGGTTCTCGCTAGAGAAGGGGATTATATATATATATATGGGTTGCATCCACAGCAACCGGTTGTTGTAGAGCAACCCCTTTTTTGGCCTGTTAAAATTTCGATTGGAGCAAAAATAAAATAAAAATAAAATTTCAATGTAATGAAAAAGATTGCTTCCACAAAGAACCGGTCACGTGGATAAACCCTATATATATAAACTTTGTTCAATATAAACAAACAGTCTCATATTGTCATTCCAAGGAGAATGCCGCTTTGAAATGGAAAGGAAAGATTTCATACTCATATCGCAAGTCCAAGTCTCGAAAGGCTCACTATGATGAAACGCATTTAGAAGCTCCCTCCGTTATGTAAAGAATTAGCTTAATTTGACTTTTTCATTTAAAGTGACCATTTTAAAGTAAAATTTACACTATTTTCTTGTAAATATAGACAAAAAACTATAATCATAAAAAACAATGTAGAATTTACTATCACATCTAACTGTCATAGGTTTAAAAATATAAATTAATATGCCTAATTTTTAATTTTAAAATTAGTCAATTTGATCATAAAAATCAAAATAAGTCAGTTTTTTTTTAAGAAAAAACAATTTTTGAGGGACGAATAGAGTAGTATGGTATTATGTGCACTCACTAATTGGCCCATTTCATAACGTCCATATTTACAACTTACAAAAAAATAATATCAAACTCGTAAGGGTACTTTTTAAAGCAGCAAAAACTCTTTAAAGCAGCAGCAGAGAATTTGGAACGAGGAAGTACTACATATTTTAAGCATTAGATTAATAAATAAAGTCGTCGGCCTCAATGGGAACAGTAATTAATTAATTAAGAATTTTTACATTTGTGTGTGTTCAAATTAAGCGAGGGCCATCGATATATCTTTTTCTTTATTCCTAGTTTTACTAGTATTATTTTCTTATCCTTGTAATTACAAAGTTTTGTGTGGATTGGCATGCAATCCTAATCCTAAAAGATGATTAATTACTAGAATTGAAGTTGACGCAATGCTAAGCTTCCGACAACTATTATATATAGTTTTCCACTTTTTACTTTTGTTTGATGGAGTTGAAATTGAAGGATATGTACATCATATAATAAAGAAAACAAGACTACATTACATAATTAATTATGTAATGTATGAGAAGTTAATTAGTCAAGAATTTTAACAACACAAAAATAAAAAAGGTAGCAATCTCACCGGAATTTGGGCACCTTGTCTGCTTATGTTTTACCCCATCCGTTTCGATCGACTTAATTTGTAAGATCCTAAATTTAAATTGCAATGTGAATTTATATTTATTTATTTGTTCGAAATAAAATTTTGTACTTAATAATACTTTTAAGTAGTTTTCAATATTAGTTATTTTCTTAATCAAAATCAAATAAATTTTATAATTTGGTAAATCGATTAATTTTTTTTTATATGAAACTCTCTTTTTTTATTTTTTGGTACTGATGGAGTACAATTTTTCCAATCATTTTAACCTTGGCAGCTGGAATAAATTAAGGTCTCTCGAATAATAATAATAAAATCAATTGGTAGTAAGTAAAAGTATTGTACATTAATAATAAAATCAATTAGTACTTTCCATGAATTCATTAGCATGTAATAATAATAAGAGTTAAGTTCAGATGACCATCTGGGATTTGAGCGGTTTCTCACTTAACCACCTATAGTCAGTAAAGCTACATTTAAACACCCGACTTTTTGAGTTGAAGTGAAAACGTTACCTTTTCCATCCAAATTAACGGTGCATGCATGTCAAAAGCCAAAAACGCGTGAAAAGAGAGTGTAACAGTAAAAAAAAACTAGAAAATGTCTAATATACCCTTCTTCTTCCTCAAACCACAATCTTCTCAATCATTTCTCACTCCTCAAATCGTGTTTTCTCTCTCTCTCATTTCTCTCTCATTTCAAGCAAAAGATTCACAGAGATTTTCGAAGAAAATCTGATCCGTCTTGGCAGATTGTAAACACTAAGATTGTGGGTCGATTCAAGTTTGATTGAGTCACGCCGTGTAACACAAAGCGAGAAGAGAGAGAATGTCGCCATCGTTCGATACATTCAACATCGACGCATGAAGATTCAACGATCCCGTCCTCTCGGCATTTACTACGGCGGCCGATTTACATACTCAATCCACGCTCACTCACTGGCGACAGCCTGTTTCTTATGGATTCACTTGGATCCAAGCCCTAACTACTCGAATCCACTGTTTGGCTCTTCTAAGATCTCAAGAATGAACAGTTCTTCTAAGTTCTATCCGATATGGGAATATTATAAGACGTTTGTGTGGGTATTATATAAAAATTGGTTTCTAAAATATGGGGTTTGTTCTAGAAATTTCATGAGAAATTGGGTATTTTTATTTAGCAAGTAATGTTTATTGAAAGGATCAATCGTGTATGTTTGATCTCAAACCTTTTTCTTCAAATTTTTGTTTTTTTGTTGTGAATTTCTTGATGCCTGCTTTTTTCTCTAATAACACACACAGAGTAAGAAGTGCTTTATTTTTGTGAAGAACCCGATTCTCTCGAGCAAAAGGATTTAATTAGCTTTTCTTTCTTCACTTTTGGTAACTTTTTGTCTCTAGATATATCTCGCCACCTAAATCGATCCATCTTCTTCTCTTTACCTATCTCTAATGTTCATCACCGCTAATAAATGGAGACATATTTGGGATATAATTTCTTATCGAAGGGTAATCGACTATACCATGTAGCTATTCAATTGGTATTAGATTTTATAGAATTGCTTAGTTTCTAAGTGTGAAGAGAGTTTTGATAGAATTGCTTAAGCTCGATGCTTTAGGAATCGTGCAGATGGGGAAAAGTAAGTCTGCTTCACTATGAATTTGGTGTGGTGGGTTTGTGTTTTTAAATCCAAGTATTATTTTCCTCATCATTAATTCCATTTGGGAAGCTACTTCTAATTCCACCAATGTTTCAATTTGGAAGGCAATTTTAAGAGCTAGGGATGAGGTTCAGAAGAAACTGTTTGGGTCATCGGTGATGGGAAAGTTTGTGTCTCTGTCGTATTACAACTGTACATATTTTGGCATGCTATTTCTGGTTCACTACGTGCTCTGGTGATTTCATGTCTTCTTGCAGTAACAGAGTCAAATTGCTTAGTTTCTAAGTGTGAACGAGGGTAATTAAGTCTTTATCCAACTTAAGTAACAGAGTTATGACAGAAAGCATTTTTTCACTTCAACTCAAAAAGTCGGGTGTTGAAATATAGCTTTACTGACTATAGGTGGTTAAGTGAAAAACCGCTCAAACCCCAGGTGGTCATCTGAACTTAACCCTAATAATAATAATAAAATCAATTGGTAGCAAATAAAAGTATTGTACATTAATAATAAAATCAATTAATATTTTCCATGAAACTAAGGCATAAAAACTAAGTTCAATGGCAAATTCCGAATATGGGGCATCATAGAGGAGCAACAGCAATGAAACGGAGGGGCAAAATCGTAAAATTGTTACAATGTCGCTACAACCTATATCGACAGGCAGTGTAGCAATTAAGAAAGACAGCTGCAATAATAAAACATAATAATATAATACTCCCTCCGTTTTTAAAAGATTGTCGTTTTAGAAAAAAAAAATTGTTACAATTTATTTGTCGTTTACAATTTTCTAGGAGAATAAATTATTTACTTTCTTATATCACCCTTACCTTCTCTCATTGTCCCAATAAATTCTCTCCCTTGTATTAATAGTTTTCAACTTCCCATAAAGGAGTAGTGATAGAATTTCAAATAAATTTTAATTGTTACTACCTCCATTCCATAATAACTGTCTTTTTAGAAGAAAAAAAATTTGTTTCAATTTATTTGTCGTTTACGTTTTTCTAAGAGAATAAATTATTTATTTTCTTATATCACCCCTAACTTCTCTCATTGTCCCAAGAAATTTTCTTCCTTGTATTAATAGTTTTCAACTTCACATAAAGGGGTAGTGATGAAATTTCATATAAATTTTAATTCTTAAATGATAGTATTAAATGAGTTTCTTAATTCGTGTGCATGAAGCTAAAAAGACTATTATTATGGAATGGAGGTAATACATGATAGTATTAAATGACTTTCTTAATCCATGTGTAAAAATCTTAAACGACAATCTTTTAAGAACGGAGATAGTAATATGGAAGGCGCATGGGAGTAATTAGCCTAACACATAAGCTTTATTGCTACGTATAATTGCATCGTATGTGAATAAAGCAGGTATAAAATTATTTTCAATCCATGTCATCAGATTCTGTTGATCAACAGTGGAGATTATGGTTGCTGAAATAGTTTCCGTAGCAACCGGTTGCCACAGACACTATTCTAACCACCATGATCTTATCTATTGATTTCGATAATAAAAAACTCAGATTAAATCCAATTGCCTCTTACCGCTAGAACTTGCGGCAGTAACATTCCGGCACGGTTAAATGCCAAAATGCCTTGCCTTCATGCCACAAATGCATGTGTCGCTACAAGCTTTTACGGCAGGCACGGTGGTCTTCACTTATTTCTACACTAGGTGTGGATTAAATGTTTTTTCAGTCACTGTACTATATGTCAACTTACAGATAGATAATTGATTATTTTTTTTCTTACAGTCAACTCACTGAACTCGATTTTTCTAACACAAAATTAAAAAAACCGTTAAATTAGTTTGACTGTTAACGGAAAGCTGAGTTGGCGTATTATTAGGAAAGATAAACTCCACCTTGATCATGATTTGGCAATCCAACTGATGATGTGCTTTATTAAGTCTTTTATCAAAAAAATTTATTAATAAAAAAAATAAAATTCAGTTTTAAAATTTAAAATTTATTAATAATTATTTTTAATAAAAAAACGCAGTTTTTTTTAATAAAAATAAAAAAAACACAGTTTTTTTAATAAAAAAATAATAAAACGCAATTTTTTTTAATAAAAATAAAAAAAATGCAGTTCTTTTTTTCAATAAAAAAAATAAATAATTATTTTTATTAAAAAAAATAACCAAACAACGCTCTCTTTCTCCTTCTAAGTCACAACAACGCAGTTTGGTTTTTAAAAAATATTTTAAAAAATAAAGCGCAGTTTTTTTTTAATAAAAATAGAAAAAGGCAATTTTTTTTTAATAAAAATAAAAAAATGCATATTTTTTTTATTACGCAGATTTTTTTTAATAAAAATAAAATAAAAAACGCAGTTTTTTTTAATAAAAATAAGCAATTTTTTTTAATAAAAATAAAAAATGCATTTTTTTAAATAAAAAATAATTATTTTTATAAAAAAAAAATGAACAATGCTCTCTCTCATTCTCCGTCACAACAACACAGTTTGGTTTTTTTTTTTAATAAAAATAATTATTTCTTAAATTTGATTATTTCTTAAAAAATAAAACGCAGTTATTTTTTTAATAAAAATAAACAATTTTTTTTAATAAAAATAAAAATAAAGCGCATTTTTTTAAAATATAAATAAATAAATAATTATTTTTATTATATAAAAAAAAACAACGCTCGCTCTCTCCTTCTCCGTCACAACAACGCGTTGTTTGGTTTTTTTTAATAATAAAAATAATTAATTTTTTTTATTTTATTAAAAAAAAACTGATTTTTTTATTAAAAAAAACTGCCCCTTTTTTTATTAAAAATAATTATTAATAAACTGAATTTCGTTTTTTTTATTAATAAATTTTTTTGATAAATGAGTTAATAAAGCACATCATCAGTTGGATTGCCAAATCATGATCAAGGTGGAGTTTCTCTTTCCTAATCATACGCCAACTTAGCTTTCCGTTAACAGTCAAACTAGTTTAACGATTTTTTTAATTTTGTGTTAGAAAAATCGAGTTTAGTGAGTTGACTGTAAGAAAAAAAAATTCAGTTATCCATCTGTAAGTTGATATATAGTACAGTGACTGAAAAAACATTTAACCCCACTAAGTGCACATCCACTCAATTCCATTTCTTTCAAAAGACTAAGATCATCATCTAGTCTCCCTTTAGAACAAAGGCAAAGGCAGTCAATCAGCATATTGTAGGTAAATTCATGATCAGGTTGGCACCCTTGGACCTGCATCTCCTTGAACAATTTCATGGCAATTTGATAGTTGCTGGTAAAGCAAAGTCCCTGTATCAGAGAATTGAACGTACAAACCTCAACTCGCTTTTAAAAACACGACCAAGTTCAATGGCTTCTTCAACTTGGTTCTCCTTGCACATGCTGCTAATTATAGTGTTATATGTGACTGACTGACTGTGTTGGAAAGAGCTTGTAGTGGCAGGTGCATTTGTGGCATGAGGGCAGGGTGTATCCCTGGCTAAGGAAGTAGTGCCAATCTGACAAGATTTTTGCTGCTGTTTTGGAATCTTGAAAAACTTGTTACTCACCAAAATTCCTACCTAATATCAAGTAAGATCATATTTAAGAACATAAAATTATCTTTGGTATTTATAAATGTATTTTTAATTTTAGAACAGTCTTTAATTTTTATATTTTTATCACAATATATTAAGTAATTTCTTTTGATAATTTTCTTCAAACTGTTAAGCTTGCTTTGAAATAGTAAAATTAATTATTAGATGTATACATTTTAAAGTAAAAATTGTTGGCCTGTATATATCATTTTTCAATTATCACAATTTGATATATTTCTCTTTTACAGTTGTGATTATAAAGCACCAAAATTGAATGATTGCATGCATCCATTCTGTCATATATTCCAAAAGCAATACCCAACAAAAGGTATTGTTTTGGGGCAGTTGATCAAGATCAACCCTTTACTTCTTTTCTTTTTGGAACTATTTCTCTCTCTCTCTCTCAAGCAGCTATACAAGTTTACATAAATGTAAAAAATTTCAAAAAATAAAAATAAAAAATTCTGCGATTAGTAGACATGGGGATCTTTGTCTAATTTGAAGTAAATTAATAATGTTATATATTAACCAAGAAGAAAACTAGATGAGAACATTCTGCTGATCTTTGTCTTTATTAGTAGGATCACCTCCTCCATTATACTTATTCTTCAATTTTTCACGATACATATTTAGCGACATAAAAATTATATTTACCGTAAAAACAAAATTCATTAACGACATAATAATACTTGTCGTAAATAATTGTGACTGAAAGTATCGCTAAAATCAATTTTTGTGTCCTTAAAGGGGTATAAAAAATATGTATATATAATGGAGGGAATCCTAATCTGTAAATTTCTTTGTCATATTATTTTGGTAATCGTATATAATAAAATATTATGAATGTTGAATTAATTTGGAAAACAATCATGCACCCAAAAAAGAACAATATGAAAGCATGACATTCCTTGTAAATATTCTAATCATGCTGCTTTAATCTACTTTTTAAGTGTTTTTTCTTTTGTTCAAAGTACCCTAGCTAGCCTTTAATCTAATCATGCTGCTTCTTTAATTCTAAAATTAGAGACATAACTTGGCTTTTGAGATCAAATGACAATATATTAAACTTTAAATTGATGTGAATTTATTTAATTTTAGTTGATACAATCATTATAATTGTATAAGTAGTATATAACAAAAAAATTATTAATCACAAAATTTATTTCATTCTAAACTTTTACGAGTCATACCAATTTATAAATTTAATATGTCATTATTTGACCTCAAAAGTCAAATTATATCTGTAATGTACAAATTAAGTTGGCAACTACTAGTATTTTTTACCAAGACAAATTAAAAACATAATACCGTCAAAAAAGCATAAAATCTCATTTTCAGAAAGAGTTGGAATTTTGTCAAGTTAATGTTATTATTATTATATAGTATTTATTTCATATATATGTATGTTCTTTAAATTCACATCTTTTGTTCCCTTAAAAGAAGAAAGAATGAAGAAGATTTCATGTTCCATAAAGTTTGGTTTCCAAAATATGCACCAACGTGTCATTTTAACTAAATTCTAGGTATGACCTAAAATAGTTGACTGACTCTATTCCTTGCTACCAAGTCAACTATCAAAATTAAACTAGTGGAGTAGTATATTATAGGACTAAATTATTTAAATTTATTACAGGAGTTGAAAACTTAACAAATAATTAAAATAAGAAAATAGAATTTATTTAATCATATCTTATAATTCGTTGGAGCTCGTCATTTAACAGTTTTGTTTTGTGTTTATAATTTATAATTGCATTAACCGGATGAATCTGAAATTCCAATGTAATTAACCTGTATAATTAGTTGAATGTTTGGTCTTAAGTTTGAGAATAATTATGAAGGAATCTGGGCGTCACATTTTCAAATAATACACAAATTATATGTTCTCAAAATTTTCAGCTCCAAATTCTTCTTGGCGGGTCAGCAAAATGTGTCTCTTGTTCATTAATTTAATATATTTTTCTTCTACAGATTATTGGTGCAAGATTTAATTGCAATTGTAATTTAGTTATGCAGACGAAGTTCCATTATGTCAATGTATAAAAATGCTTCTTTTTAAAAATAATTCTCGTTCGTATAATTAAATTCCGAATTGAAGAAATTTTTTTACGCGCATCAAATTTGTCCGAATCATTCTTTCTTTATTTCCAACAAAATGGTTGTAAAAAAAATGGATGAAAATATCATACTCTTGGGATACTAATTAATCTTCGCATAAAATCCCATGCATGAGATTGCGATAAATTTGGTAACTTCATTGTTAAACTATATAAAACTAACTCTCTCTTTTTCTTTTTCTTTTTATTTCTTTCGCCATTTCTCTCACTCTCAATTTGTGACGCTCTCAAAATAAGTCTACACGACTCATTCTGAGTTGTCAAATACATGATACAGAATCTAAATACAAACTTCTTATTTACAATAATTAACTGTCGTGTAAAATACGATAAAACATAAATTGTGAGTTTCAATACAAATATTGTCTCGTAGACAATATCCAAACTCAAATGAAACCATCATTACAATTATTATCACATTATTTTATAGAGTAGTGAGGACTATTATAGTAACCATCTTAGACCATCACTCTATTTTCCGACTAGTCCAAGCTATATTCTCATTTCCTAAAGAGAATAATGAAAAAAAAAAGGTGAACTCAACCAGCACAATAAAAAATATTATAACTAAGATAATATAGAACAAATTATCATTAGTCCTTAACAGGGATCCATTAGAAGAGTCAAGTAGAACATGATGTCTACTATCTCTATTATTTAAAAGTCTATCATCAATATTTTATCCATGTAACACCAATTAATAATTGTTTCAGACCAACGAATTATCTATGCACTACGGGCCAAAGATGATCATTTGTATCATCAGTGGTCATAATCATGTCAAATACCTGTCCATCTATATATTACTGACCAAAGACAATTTTCACTACAAACTTTATCTATAACATTAAAGGATTTTCACGACAAACTCTAATCTATATTCCGTATTTTCATTCAAAATACTACCGAAAGGTGGGTATGCAGAGCTTGAGAAAAAATTAAGTGTTTATTACTTTATTTGGTAATTAATTATATTTTAATATTTTTTCTTGTTATCTTTTTTACATAATTCTTGGCATATGTAGAAATATCATATTTTCAACAAATATACAATTATGAATTATCAACATGTTTACATTAAAGACAATCTGACATTATTATCATTATTTTGTTTTGAGATCCTTTCAATAAATTATGTTATGTTAAAGAAATATCTATATAATTCGATTAATTGTGTAAAGTATGCGATAATGTTGTTAAAGTAATGTTGTTATTGCCAGGACAGTATCACTAATACTTTGTGATTAGTAGTATCCTAAATAAATGGAAATAAAAATTATAATGTTAATTAGGATAAGAAGATATAAAAATTTCCTTAATCAAGGCAAATTCCTGGCAAAACTATCATCTCTGTCCTCAACAATATTATAATTTATAATGTTTGGAAATAAAAAAGAACCACCCCTGCGTGCATCACATACTCCATTTGATTTTTCCTTGGCCGCCCCAATTTCTGTCCCACTCATATTCCCCACCTCCCCGCCATAGCTGTAACCATATAAGCTCCGTCAAACAGAGCCTATGTACATGAAAATGGCAGTATTACTAGCAACAACGCTCATCATCTTCCTTAGTATCACCGCCGCTTTCGCCCAAGCCCAAAAGCTCAAAACATTTCCCGGCCAATATGGTCCCTTCAACGACACCGACTACTACCGCAAGATATTCCGGGTTGTAGAGCCGGCGACAATCACCAACAATGCCCTCCAGGTGACTCCGGATACCGGCGGCGGCGAGGATATCTTCCCCATGACAAACAGGTCCGGCAGGGTCCTCCTCCGGCGACCGTTCAAGCTCTGGGAAGGTGATATTAATTCGAATAAGACAACCACCGTCGCCTCTTTTAATTCTTCTTTCCTTATCAATATCTATCGACCCACCAACGACACTCCCGGCGAAGGCCTGGCCTTCATTATCGCCCCCAATCTCGACCTCCCGCCGAACAGTTTCGGCCAATTTATCGGCCTTACTAACGCCACCACCGACGGCAACTCCACTAACAAAATAGTTGCGGTGGAGCTGGACACTTTTAAGCAAGAATTCGACCCAGATGCCAATCATTTGGGACTTAATATCAATTCCGTCAAATCTAATAAGACAGTGTCTCTGGCTCCTCATGGGATTGAAATTGCTCCAAATGGTACCAGATTATACAACATATGGGTCAATTATGATGGTGTTAAAAAGGTTATTGAGGTTTACATGGCCGAGCAATTCAAAAAAGATGACCCAACTCCACCAATGCCCAGCACTCCTCTACTAACAGCAGATCTCAATCTGCGGCAATTCGTTGAACAGAAGTCGTACTTTGGGTTTTCTGCATCGACAGGAAATGATATTGAGCTCAACTGTGTACTAAGATGGAACCTTACTGTTGCTTATTTTCCTGATGGCGAGAGTTCCTGGATGCCGATTGTGCTCGGAGCTGGGGTTCCGGTACTGGTGCTAATTCTTCTGGGTGCGGCGGCGTTGGGGTATTATTACCATAAGAAGAGGATGAATCGTTCGAATTCATCGAATATATTGGGGGCGCTTAGGAGCTTGCCGGGAACTCCAAGGGAATTTCAGTTTAAGGACTTGAAGAAGGCAACTAATAATTTTGATGAAAAGTATAAGCTGGGACAAGGTGGGTATGGAGTTGTGTATAGGTGCTTGTTGCCTGAGGAGAATTCGGAGGTGGCGGTGAAGTGGTTTTCAAGGGAAAGTCTTAAGGGTGAAGATGATTTCTTGGCTGAGCTTACAATCATTAATCGTCTCCGGCACAAAAATCTTGTCCGATTACTTGGTAACGTCTTCATTAACCTCTCTTTTTTGAATTGCATGTGTTTTCTTACTGTTTTGTTGGGTTTTTTTTCTTCTTGTGTTTAGTTATAATTTTTTGTATTTCTGGAGTCCAGTTAAGTTATGATTAGTGTCTTGCTCATAGGTTAATACTTTTTGGATCCACTGGAGTCTAATGATTTATCTTTGTGATTTGTTACCTATCCTAAAAGTTGAATTAAACAATCTATAATCAAGGAAATTTATCTTTAAGCTCAATGAAAAGATAGCTAGCATACAGCTAGGATGAGTACCAAGATTTGAGTAATCAATCGAGGATATATGGAATTAATGAAAATGAAATGTTTGTGTGACTTGCTTGATGTGCAAGAAGATAAAAATTGAAAAGTTTGTAAGGAACAATTGGTAGAATCAGAGCATTATTAACGTCTTAAGGATCAATTATGTAGTAATAACTTTAGTTCACTATTTAGTTTCTGCCTTTCTTCTTGGACAGAGTAATGAATCCATATGGTGATGAATAAATTGATAGTTTGTTTGGCAGCTTTTAACCCAAGGAGGTCCTTTTTACTAGTTCTTGTCTCATTTTTTGTTACTTTACCAAGAGATCTTTTTGTCTCATTAATCAGAAGACTGGGTGGAAGTGATTTTAAGAATTTCTATATATATATATATATATATATATATATATATTTCTTTCGTCCAGCAAAATCTTCCTGTTATTGCAGAAACAATGGTAGTTTAAATGTCAACTTCTACAGCTTTTCTGTTTGATAGGTTCAGATTATAAGCCAAGAGCTATCCAAATGTCCTAAATTAATAGTCAAATGAAGCCTTTAACAGCTTAATATAATCTAATACATCCAACTAACTTTTCTATATAATAATCAGAAAATCTAATACATCCAACAATCCACTTGAGCCTCGTGTTCTGGCCGCCTGCTTGATGTCAATTCTTGCTGACAATGCAATGGCCATAAGCAGATATTCATCGTCATTGCAGTGCGGTGCTATGAACCAAGAAAGAAAGAAGAAACTTCATCTAATCTCTCACCCTTCCCTTCTGAATGTCAACGCTATTGGCGTGCTTAAAACTCAAATTTTCAATTAAAAAATTATGAAAGAAGCACTAGATTCATATAATTTGATAATGCTGTTGACAAGCTCTTTCTGGTTGGTTTATAAATTGCTGTCATTTTTATTGATTATGACTTTGTGTGTTGATTAAATACTTGCGAGTTGAATATGCACATGGCCTACATCATTTAAACAACTATATATGATACCCTCTTTGTCCTCCTGCATGGACCCCGCCAGAAAGTGAGAGGAAGCAAGCTCAAGATGATATATATATATATATATATATATATATATATATATATATATATATATATATATATATATATATATATATAACTATAAAGGAATTCGAGGAATAAGAGGGATTTGATTAGCATGAAGTTCATTTCATGGTAAGCTCATTTTATGTCTAATACAGGCTGACACACATGCGGGAGGGTGATCTATCCGCCTGCGTGTCAACACTGTATTGGTCATGAAGCGAACTTACTATGAAATGAACTTCATGCTAACCACTCCCGGATAAGAGATTCTAAAGGAGTACCAACCCCATTTTCCAACTAAAACATTATATATTACTTAATAAAAAAGTAAAAAATAAAAACTAAAGAAAAAACACGATTTGCATCAAGGATTTGTGGATTTGTATGGAGCATCATGATCATCAACTTTGTATCCTGTCTTAACAAGCTGCAATTTAAAGTAGTTGTCATTGATAGGTTTGAGAGCGGGGAGCAGATACATAATTATGTGTCTATTATTAACCATTTGTAGAAATTTGGTCACAGGATGGTGCCACAAGAATGGTAAGTTGCTACTGTTGTACGAATACATGCCAAATGGCAACCTGGACATGCACCTTTTCTTTGGACCCGATAAGGTGCCACTAAAAGTCGACAATCGCGATACAACATCATCTCGTGGGTAGCCTCTCGCCTTGCACTATCTCCACAATGAATACGACGTTAGAGTTGTTCACCGAGACCTCAAGGCAAGCAACATCATGCTCGATTCAAAATTCAACGCTCGCCTTGGTGACTTTGGCCTTGCTCGTGCTCTCGACAACGAAAAAAAACCTCGATATGGAGGCCGAGAGGAGTCGGGCACCATTGGGTACATTGCGCCCGAAAGTGTTTCCACATTGGGCAGGCCACATGTAAGTCCGATGTCTATGCTTTTGGAGCAAGTCTTGATTGAAGTAGCTTGTGGACAGAGAGACCGGACCAAGATCGGCGGTTTCAGGTTCTTAGTGGATTGGGTATGGTCTTTGTATCGCGAAGGTCGATATAGTTGAAGTCGTCGACAAAAAGACTAGGGAAGATTATGTGGTGAGGAAGCAGAAAGAATCTTGTTATTAAGGGTGGCATGTTCACACCCAATAAGCAAGTGAAAGGCCTAAAACGCATACTATAGTCAGATTCTATCGTGGTCCGTGCCTTCTGCCAGACGTATCGCCTTTCTTCGCTTCGGGCTTTTGTGTGGTCGTCGATGGTTCCGATGGAAGAAGATATTAGTCAAAGCCACTACACTTTCCACCAAAACATCTAATTTGGCCCGGGATGGAGTCCGCAGATGTCAAAGACCGATCACTCTATGGTGTAGTTCTTTTTGTAAACAACTATTACCAACGGTTTGTTGCTTTTCTTCATTTCTTTTGGTCTTTTCTTAAATTTTTATGTACACTTTCATTTTTCCTTTTTAAAGTTTTTTTTGTTTACATTTGTAAATTTAAAGGCGGGAAAGAGTTGATGGCTTGTGTACATTGCTGATGCTCAATTTCAAAGATTCATTAACAAACTGCCTAGAGAATTTAAAAACATCAACCTGATCTATTATAATCCGAGATATTATATACACAAAATGGAGCCAAGGGTTGTGCATTTTGCTTAATTCTAGATATATACAAAATGCACTTTAAATCATGACTTCTTCTTACTAATAAAATATTTTGAAACGGGAAGAGTACCTTATTTTTTCATGGAATAGATGGATTGACAATTCGTGTGACAAGTGTATATAAATTTACCTCAATCAGAGTTGTTCTCAAATGCTAAGCATTGTATTCGACATATATCTTCCCCAAAGATGAAAAGTTAACGTAACACAAATAATCACATGATCAATTCAATACCTTAAATAAGGTTAGGAGGCCCAACTAGGTTCAATCCGGATACCGACAAGGGTTCTCGGTGGTTAAGAAATTGGTGAATTCTTGCTCGTCGTCTTTGCATTTGTAGCCAAATGTACGATAGTTGCATGTCTTGAGAGAATATAAAAATTAAGTTCCCATCACGTAAACTTAGGAAAGTAGATCTTGTTCTCCATTCCGGACTTTTTGCAACTCTGAGAGAAAGAAGTCGTCATCGCAAAAACATAAATCATGTGGTTTCCAAGACCATCTACTTTCTCCCACTGTAATGAAGAATGATTTAGCTTGAATACTTCAACCCATTCTCCAAACTCATCCACAAAGATTGATAAAAGATCATTACAACATTCTACTAGGAAACTTTGACCAACACAAGATATGCAAGAAGCTCGGGTGGGTTCAGCTATAAGTATTTCCCAGCTACGTGTACCGATTCTTAAGATTCCAAGCTTTCCATCTTCACACAAGACATAAAGATTTTGTCCACAAAAGGCAGTGCTATCATGTGATGATAGGTTAGTTTGAATATCAGGATTGATACTAATTGTAAGCCATAATGTTGCCCCCGGAGAAGTGATGTAAAAATTTTTGTCAAAATCTTCTGCAAACCCAACCACTATACAATCAGGGGAAGTAGGCGGTGCTGAAAAACAAAGACTTGAAAAATATGTCGAATAAGGTGGAGTCAATGGTGGAAGCTGGATTATAGCCCTTGTAAAGGGATTAAAGAAAACCAAACAACCAATGCTTTTAAATATTAGCAGCCAACCATATTTGGAATAGCATATTACGGCATCTCCAATTGATTCAGAAATTGTAGTCATAAAATATTTATCACCAAACTTTGAATCAATAAAAGTGAGAATTCCTTGATCTTTGTCACATATCATTAGCCATGGTGAAACTAAAGAGTGTGTTCGCAATCTCCCCAATGCAGTTTCAGTACGCCATTGTTTCAAAGGTGCTGCTAATAGACACCGCTTACAAGTAGCACAAAAATTCAAATACTCGACAGCAACACAATGCTCCGCAATCAATTCCAAAATATGGAACGGCATATTAACTAGACACGCTTCCATGCTCTCTCCCAGCTGCTCATTCATAATAATATGAACATCACTACTAATAACTGATCTTACCACTATCTCCTCCTCCTCTTTGACCTGGTCTTTTTAGTATCAAGATCGCACTTTCCTTCTCCGTGATCACCCAAAGAATAACCTACTTAATACAATTATATAAAAATACACAGCGTCATTAAAAGATGACAGGCTCCAAAGACTATATTTACACGGTATAATTTTTGCATCTCCTTGATAAGATAAAGTTCTATAGAGAATAACATACTTAGTCTCTTTTCATTATTAACCAAAAATCAATAGAATAGAATAATAGCATACCCGCTTTCAGGCATTACCCACAAGTATTTATGGCGTGGCCTTTGTCCGGGTGGACAAGGTAAAAAATATAGAGACATGGTTTTATCTTCCATGTTGTACGAGTATAATTTGGATGAATCCCGAATAATGTGTATATAATTTCCATCTTCTGATTCAATTGCAGGGTAGCAAATTTGTGGTTGGCTTAAGTAATCCAGAAAGAACACTCGGTCCTTGACATTTTTCACTTCCCCCCATGTCATAGTGGAGAAATCCAATCTGAACAAATATAGGGATTGAATTTCTTTGCATTGGAAATTTTTATAAGAATCAACAATTAAGAACAATTCCGTATCACAACCCGATAAGTAGAAATGGAAGACATGACTTGGAAATAAATGGGGCAAAATTCCAAATGGCAACAAACTGATGACAACTTCTTTCTTCTTACTGTTATGATTAACTTGTATGTCAATCTATACAAAACTTCCAAACATAGTAGTGGCGTATACTTTACCATTGGAGAGAGCCAAGCATACAATCAAATCATCTTCCTGATTGGATATTTTTTTGATGTGGTTAGCATACGACATTTTTGTCCATTTTCTTCTTTTATTGCGTAGCAAATAGAAAACAATGTCAGGCTTGCTCATTAGCGTTAAGATGACTACAGAATCGGGATTAGAAGGAGGGGATGACAAGCAACAACAACCAAAATCATCCCTGAGCTCCTTCAGCTGATCATCATCTCTGAATGACTTCAATTTCAAAGGAGGGAGATGAATAAACTTTAAAGTAACCAAGTTCCAAAGACAAAACTCAAGGTTATCTGGATACTTGGACATAATTAACCAGCCATGGAAACAGCCCCAAATCTCTCTTCCCAGTAATTGTGGGATTTGACAATGATAATGGTGATATTGAATAGGAGAAATCGGTATGGTAAAAAAATTGTCCAATTTGCTTTTAGAGTCGTAACTAACTAACCAGGGATATTGTCCTGATAAGTACGGCGGGAAATTACTAACCAAACCATTACAAACTTGTCTTGTACCACAACAAAGCTGCAGGTTTTCCATCTTCAATATATTTGTCTACAAAAGGTTGGAAAAAAGAAAGGAGTAAGAACAATAATGTAATTGAGAACTAGTTTCATATGAATCACAGATCAATATTTAGCATACATTTAGCATGGCCACTCCATATACTAACTTAAGTTAATTTTTTGAAGTACTCATTCGTAATGGAAAAAGAAAGAAAGAAAGAAAGAAAATATTACCAACAATTAAGGCACAATAAAAATAATAAAAGAAAATAAAATTGTATGTTATGATGATTTAGTGGATGTAGTAGTTGATTCAATTCAGGAGAAAAAAAGAAGAAAAGAATATCACAATCACAAGAATACTGCATATGGTAAAAATCAAACCTGGCTGAGAAAGAAGTACACCCACGTAGGTGGTCGTCTCACCTTCTACAGAGATAAATGGTACAACTTTACAATCTTCTAAGTTGATTCTGGTTCGCACTACACCTATAAAACGGGAAAGAAATAAAAAAAAATTTGAGTCTGCGTCTTCTTTTGAAATAGTACACTTAATCAATAAAAAAAATATCATACCTTGCTGAGAGAGAGGGTTGGAATAGTTAAGTTGTTGAGGAATTGTAGGAGACTGTTCTCGTACAACTTCTGTTGTCTTCATGTAGTATTTATTTATTTATTTATTTTGGGATACCACTAGAATCCTATTATGAAAAGGAGTTTTATTCATATATAGTAAGCATTTATTTTGAAAGATATCTTATTTTTAATATAAATTTTTATTTTTCAGTGAAAATAGAAAATTTGAAGTACTCTATACATGGGAGGATATATATTAAGTTTAGTTAATAAGGTGTAATACAATAAAAAAGTTATATAGCATCTTTATAGTTGAAGAGGGTTTAAGTGAATTTTGAATTTGTGCGACAGGGAGAGTTTTCATATTTTTTGTATTTCAAACAAAAAAAATTATATTATTGGAAGGATGATTTTTATAACTTTTGTAAAAAAAATTATTGCGAAAATCATAAAATATTAAAATGCGTTGTAGAGTATAACATCTCTTCCTTATAAAGGGAGAGTGAAAAAAAAAATACTTCTTTTATGCTTATTTTCTCTCTCCCGCTCTTTATCTATTTTCTCTCCTATCTTTTTTTATTCAAGTCTTATTTTAATTTTTTTAAATATTTTTTTTAATTACACATACATAGTGTCTCATAAACTAATTAAAGATTAAATCATGTTAAATATTATGTATTTATAAGTACACATGGGCGGAACTAGTGGGGGGCTAGGGTGTCATATGACCCCCAACTCTAAAATTTGAAGCATGTTAATATTAGTTAAATTTGATCTTAATTTGTTATGAGATGGTATTAATTTATTTGCTTTCTCATGTTCTTCCACATATAATAAATTAACAACATTATTATAAGATAAAATAATTAATGTTAAATAAGTTTGATGATTAATTACTTAATATTGCACTCATTTGTCTTACTGACTTAATCATACCTTAGTATCATTTTTTTGTAGATGAGAATAACTTAATTCATTTTCTTGCTTTGAGTGGCTACTCTCAGTTGTCTCCGAGAAAGATGACCAGAACCACAATATAAGATTTTGAATATATAAAATTATAATTTGTACATTATCTATAAAAGTAGCTAATCAGTTAACTAAAAATTAAAATTCTGATTAATAGTTCCATAGTTCGGGGAAAATTAATATATATATATATATATATATATATATATATATATATATATATATATAGCTCAACCCTTCCATCGAATGAAGGGAGCGAACTAAAAGCAAATCATTTATAAGAACGGTTTTTTAAAATCTTACTATAGCATAAAAAATCGGTTTTCTATGCTATAGCGATGAAAAAAAAATCACTATATATTTGTTCATTATTAGTTCGATCCTTACAATTAGATTGAAGAAAAAAGCGGATCATATATATATATATATATATATATATGAGAGGAGAGAGAGAGAAAGCGATGATCAAAGTGCATATACCCTTATCTTATTTCACTCGTGCTTTCATCCCCCATTTAATGACGGACCGACGATAGCTTTCGGTCATATGATCGTCGTCTATACTTTTAGCGACGGACAATATATAGCGTCATTAAAAGTATATAGCGACGGTTGTATGACCGAAACCGTCGTTGGGTCCGTTAACTAAAAAGTGGGGGGTGAGCATTTGTGACTAAGATAAAGGATATGACTTGATCTGACCGATATATATATATATATATATATATATATATATATATATATATATATATATATATTTAAAGTTATTAGACTCACAACTCAAAGGTTGACAATGGTTGAAATAGGGTGTTGTGAAATAATATAATTGCGCAAAATAAATTTGAAAGAAACACTCCAAGCATTAATAAATAATTTTTTTTACTGATGTATTTTAATCACTCTCTAAAAATATTTTGGTTCCGCCACTGTAAGTACACTCACCTGGCCACCTAACATAACTGAAATGCAAACTTTTTTCTAATAGGTAAATGGGGCTAAAAAACAACAAATTTTTATTTATTTTCTATTTAAATAACCAATTATAAATATTTTCAATTAAATATTAAAGTCGAAAGAGAACTTATTTTCCCATTAAAATTTAACCGCTTTGAGTTGAGTGTTAAAAATTTATTGCAAAAATCATAATATATTAAAATGGGTTGCAGTCTTGCAGAGTATGACATCTCTTCTTATAAAGAGATAGTGAAAAAAAAGAAGTTGTTTTATGCTTATTTCCTCCCTCCCACTATCTATTTTCTCTCCTATAAGTCTTATTTTAATTTATTTAAATATTTTTTCTTAATTATACATGCATAGTATCTCATAAACTAATTAAGGATCACATTAAATATTAAATATTTATTTTTTAAAAAAAGATATTACGATATAAGTATACTCACATGATCACCCTAACATAACTAAAATGCAAACTTAGTTTTCTAATAAGTAAATGACGCCAAAAATCAACGAATTTTAACTTATTTTCTATTTAAATATCCAATTAAAAAAATTTCAGTTAAATATTAAAATCGAGAGATAATCTATTTTTTTATTAAAAATTAATAGGTGTGAGTTAACTATTGAAACTTTAGTATGTGTCATCAACTTATCATGAAGTTAAAGGATCCCAAATAATCACATCAATTCAATAACTTAAATAAGGTTAGGAGGCCCAACTAGGTTCAATCCAGACACACGACAACAACTCTTTAGTGGTTAAGAAATTGGTGAGTTCTTGCTCGTCTTTGCCTTTGTAGCCAAATGTGTGATAGTTGCATGTGCCGAGAGAATAGCAGATTATGTTCCCATCATGAAACCTAGGAAAGTAGATCTTGTTCTCCATTCCTGGACTTTTTGCAACCACAGAGAAAGAAGTCGTACCGCAAACATAAATCATGTGCTTTCCCAGACCATCTACTTTTTTCCACTGTAATGAAGAATGATTCAGCTTGAATACTTCAACCCATTCTCCAAACTCGTCCACAAAGATTGATAAAAGATCGTTACAACATTCTACTAGGAATCGTTGAGCACAAGACATGCAAGAAGCTCGGGGGGGTTCAGCTATAAGTATTTCCCAATTACGTGTACCAATTCTTAAGATTCCAAGCCCTCCATCTTTACACAAGGCATAAAGATTTTGTCCACAAAATGCAGTGCTATTATGTGATGATAGGTTAGGTTGAATATCAGGATTGATATTAATTCTACGCCATACCGATGTTGCCCCTGGAGAAGTGATGTAAAAATTTCGGTCAAAATCTTCTGCAAACCCAGCCACTATACAATCAGGGGAAGTAGGCGGTGCTGAAAAACAAAGACTTGAAAAATCTGTTGAATAATGTGGAGCCGGTGGAAGCTGGATTATAGCCCTTGTAAAGGGATTATAGAAAACCAAACAACCAATGCGTTTAAATATTAGCAGCCAACCATATTTGGAATAGCATATTACGGCATCTCCAATTGATTCAGGAACTGCGGTCATAAAATATTTATCACCAAACTTTGGATCAATAAAAGTGAGAATTCCTTGATCTTTGTCACACGTCATTAGCCATGGTGAAGCTAAAGAGTGTGTTTGCAATCTCCCCAATGCAGTTTCAGTACTCCATTGTTTCAAAGGTGCTGCTAATAGACATTTCTTACAAGTAGCACAGAAATTCAAGTAATCGACAGCAACACAATGATCCGCAATCAATTCCAAAATATGGAATGGCACATTAAGTACTAGACAAGCTTCCATCCTCTCCACCAGCTGCTGCTCATTCATAATAATATCAACATCACTACTAATAACTGATCTTACCACTATCTCCCCATCCTCCTCCTCCTTGACCTGGTCTTTTTTAGTATCTTCTCCGTGATCACCTAGTAACCTACGAATACAATTATATACAAATACATAACGTCATTAAAAGATGACAGGCTCCAAAGACAATATCTTTACATGGTATAAATTTTGTATCTCCTTATAGTATAAAGTTCTATAGAGAATTAATAGCATACTAGTCTCTCTTCATTATTAACCATAAATCAATAGAATAGAACAATAGCATACCTACTTTCAGGCATTACCCACACGAAGTGATGGCGTGGCCTTGGTCCGGGTGGCAAATCTGGACAAGGTAAAAAAGATAAAGACATGGTTTTATCTTCTATGTTGTACGAGTATAATTTACATGAATCCTGAATAATGTGTATATAATTTCCTGCTTCTGATTCAATTGCACGACAGCAAATTTGTGGCCTGATAAATTCATCCAAAAAGAAAACACGATCTTTGACATTTTTCACTTCCCCCCACGTTATAGTGGAGAAATCCAATCTGAACAAATATATGGATTAAATTTCTCTGCATTGGAAATTTTTAAAATATACACGAATTATGAACAATTCCGTATCACATCCCGACAAGTTGTCAAAATAGCAGAAATGACCTGAAATTGATTGGGGTAAAATTCCAAATGGCAACAAACTAATGACAACTTCTTTCTTCTTACTGTTATGATTAACTTGTATGTCAATCTGTACAAAACTTCCACACATAGTAGTGGCGTATACTTTACCATTGGAGAGAGCCAAGCATACAATCAAATCATCTTTGTGATTGGATATTTTTCTGATGTGGTTAGCATATGACATTTCTGTCCATTTTCTTCTTTTATTGCGTAGCAAACAGAAAACAATGTTAGGCTTGCTAATTAGCGTTAAGATGACTACTGAATCAGGATTAGAAGGAGGGCATGACAAGCAACAACAACTAATATCATCACTGAGCTCCTTCGGCTGATCATCATCTCCGAATGACTTCAATTTCAAACGAGGGAGATAAATAAACTTTAAAGTAACCAAGTTCCAAAGACAAAACTCAAGGTTATCTGGATACTTGGACATAATTAACCAGCCATGGAAACAGCCCCAAATCTCTCTCCCCAGTAATTGTGGGATTCGACAATGATAATGGTGATAGTGAATAGGAGAAAACGGTATAGTAAAAAAAATCTGATCTTTGTCCAATTTGCATTCAGAGTCGTAAGTAACTAACCAGGGATATTGTCCTGAGAAGTACGGCGGGAAATTACTAACCAAATTTCTACCATTACAAATTTGTCTTGCAGGACTTGTACCACAACAAATCTGCAGGTTTTTCATCTTCAATATATTTGTCTACAAAAGGTTGGAAAAAAGAAAGGAGTGAGAACAATTAATAATGTAATTGAGAACTAGTTTCATATGAATCACAGATCAATATTTTATGGTTGCCAAAAAATAATTGAATATATGATGCATACATTTAGCATGGCCACTCCATACTAACTTATGTTAATTTGTTTGAAGTACTCATTCGTAATGGAAAAAGAAAGAAAGAAAGAAAGAAAGAAAGAAAATATTACCAAGTTTATGAGCAGAAAATAATAAAAGAAAATAAAATCTATTAGAAGGTAAGTTATGATGATTTAGTGGATGTACTAGTTGATTCAATTCAGGAGGAAAAAAAAAGAAAAGAATATCACAATCACAAGAATACTGCACCCACGTAGGTGGTCGTCTCACCTTCTACAGAGTTTACAGAGAAACTTTTCAATCTTCTAAGTTGATTCTGGTTTGCACTACACCTGTAAAACGGGGAACATATATAAAATGGGAAAGAAATAAAAAAAAATTGAGTCTCTGCGTCTTCTTTTGAAATAGTACGACTTAATCAATAAAAAAAATATCATACCTTGCTGAGAGAGAGAGAGGGGTGAGGAATTGTAGCAGACGGTGTTCTCGTACAACTTGTGTCTTCATGGTAGTATTTATTTATTTTGGGATACCACTAGAATCCTATTATGAAAAGGAGTTTTATTCATATATATAGTATATAGTAAGCATTTATTTTGAAAGATTTCTTATTTTTAATAGAAATTTTTATATGATAAAATTTTATTTTTCAGTGAAAATAGAAAATTTTAAGTACTCTATACATAGGAGGATATTAAGTTTAGTTAATAAGGTGTAATACAATAAAAAAAAGTTATATAACTTCTTTATAGTTGAAGAGGCTTTAAGTGAATTTTGAATTTGTGTGAGAGGGAGAGTTTTCATAATTTTTGTATTTCAAGCAAAAAAAAATTATATTATTGGAAGGATGATTTTTATAACTTTTATTACGTGTAAAAAAATTTATTGCAAAAATCATAAAATATTAAAATGTGTTGTAGAGTATGACATCTCTTTATAAGGGAGAGTTAAAAAAAATACTTCTTTTATGCTTATTTTTCTATCTCCCGCTCTTTATCTATTTTCTCTCCTATCTTTTTTTATTCAAGTCTTATTTTAATTAATTTAAATATTTTTTTAATTACACATACATAGTGTCTCATTAATATTTATGTATTGATATTTTTCCTCAAAGACATCATGTTATAAGTACACTCACCTGGCCACCTAACATAACTGAAATGCAAATTTAGTTTTTTAATAGGTAAATGGCGTTAAAAAGCAACGAATGTTTATTTATTTTTTATTTAAATAACTAATTATAATTATTTTCAGTTAAATATTAAAGACGAAAGAGAACTTAATTTCCCATTAAAAATTAACCGATCTGAGTTGACTGTTAAAAAATTTATTGCAAAAATCATAATATATTAAAATGGGTTGTAGAGTATGACATCTCTTCTTATAAAGGGATAGCGAAAAAAAATACTCAGTTGTTTTATGCTTATTTCCTCCCTCCCACTCCTTATCTTTTCTCTCTCCTATCTTTTCTTATTCAAGTCTTATTTTAATTTATTTAAATATTTTTTCTTAATTACACATACATAGTATCTCATAAACTAATTAAGGATTAAATCACGTTAAATATTATGTATTTATCTTTTTCTTAAAAGATATCACGATACAAGTACTGTGAGAACCCAGATTTTATGAATAAATATTTAATTTTCTCAAAATATTTTTTAAATATTATGGTGTGGAATTGATATAATGTTATAGTTGTGAGTAGTATTTAAAATTTTTTTGCAAAGTAAGCAAGTTGTTATAAAATAATCGGTGGTAAAATACGCGTGGTTGCATAGTAGTACACGGTATCGATTATTGATGCTTACGTGATAAGTCACTCAGTTATACTCAATTATTGCTACAGTAATTGTTGCATCATATCTCTCATATTATTGATTCAATTATTGTCAATATCATGTGCATAATATGTTATTTTGTTAAATCAATAATTGAGACGACAAAGTTATTCATATTATTAAATTACAATATTTACAATGTCTGTAAGTTACATCGAGGAGAGGTTAGATAATCTAATAATCGCTACTAATAGGGAGAAATCCTTATTGGAAAGCCCCCTCTTTCCTGGGAACAACCTGGTTGTTAAATATTGTGAGTTATGATATTAATGATGAATAGTTCGTGTTGATTAAAGATGAGTTACTATTCATTAGTTACTATTCATGAGTTACTATTCACGAGTTACTATTCATGAGCACGAGTTACTATTCGCGAGTTAGTATTCGCGAGTTACTATTCATGAGTTACTATTCACGAAGTTCTTATTCACCCTAAGCATTATTCACTCTATTATTGTGCATTTAGTATTTGGGTACAATATTATTCCATTAGGAGATGTGTGCTAATTTTTCGGAATAGTTGGTTGAAAAAATTAATATAGACAGATTGGTGGAAAGTTATAATAGTGAATCAATATGGGTCATTGGTTTAAAGTTTTAATAGTAAATCAAGATGGACCGTCGCTTTAAGTTTTAATAGAATCGATCCGGATCGTTCGTTTAAAAGTAAATCGATCGGACCGCTCAGAGAATTAGTTACTATTCATTCCATTTTTCTATAAATAGAAGCTCATTCCTTCATTATTTCTTACTTAATTCACTAAAACTCTAGAGAGAAATTATAGAGAGAAAGAAGAAGAGTATTCTGCTACTTCACTACTTTGATATCTAGTGTCTTTTACGGTAAGTGGGTGTTATTCTTTCTTCTTGAAGAGAACTTCTATTATTCTATTCTTTATTATTCTGTTGGAATAACTTGTAAAAGTGGCATACCCTATACATAACCTCATATCATGTGCAGATACCTATACTTGGTGAAATCCTTATGATTACATTGGAATAACTCAGATGCTGCTGGTTTACCCTATACTTGGTGGAATGACCAGTATATATGCGGTTCACCCAATAGTTGGTGATCTTCTTCTGTTATTCCATTATTTATTATTTCATTGGAATAACTCAGATGCTATGATTTACCCTATACTTGGTGGAATTACCTGTATATGCGGTTCACCCAATACTTGGTGAAATCCTTATGTTATTCCATTCTTTATTATTCTGTTGGAATAACCTGTATGCGCGGTTTACCCTATACTTGGTGGAATGACCTGTATATGCGATTCACCCAATACTTGGTGATCTTCTTATGTTATTCCATTCTTATTTATTCTGTTGGAATAACATGTATACGCGAAATCCCCTATACTTGGTGAAATCCTTATATTATTCCGTTTTTATTATTCTGTTGGAATAACCTGTATACGCGGCATACCCTATACATAACCTGTATAAGTGGCATACCCTATACTTGGTGAAGTCTGTTGTTATTCAATTCTTTATTATTACGGTTTTAATATCTCTGTCGATTGTGAATTTCACCTAACTTTGGTTCCATATTTATTATTCCGTATTTATTATTATTCATTGAATAACCTATACATGCGGTCTCTATCGCATGCATGGTGAATTCTTACGTTATTCCATTCTTTATTATTCATTGGAATAACTTTGTCTACATGTGGATTACCACATGCATGATGAATGATCCTTTATATTCATTCCTTATTGAATTGTGGAAATGATCTGTTTACGTGGATTATAATGAAAGTCATAATAAAAGTATAGGACTGATAAAAATCATGGGTATATGAAGTATTAGTAAGTGTTATGATGAGTTATGTTGGTTAATATGTGAAAAACATGAAAGTTTCTTAGAAATCACAAAGAATTGAAAATCAGATTTTGGTGAAAAACGTAACATGAAATTCAATTGACCATCTCTCCTATTATATTTCGAATTTTTGAGTGTGGTCAAGTCCTAGAGTTAGATCTATGAGTTACCTAACTAATCCAAGTGGAATCACTGAAAAAGGTGTTGTAGATTTTCGTGTGGACTGATTTTAGCAAAGGAAGCAGAAACTGAAAATTGTGAAAAAGTGGCTGCCACGTTTTTGTAAGGGCTGTTTAGGCCACTTAATTTATGAGAAAAATTCAGGCCTTTTGGGAAATGAAAGTATATGGTGTAAAGAACATCGTGTCCAAAAATGAGCTCATTCCGACTTAAAATGAACAAGTTATGACCATTTCAATATTTAAGTTTTTCTGACGAAAAATGCTATAACCGGAGTTCTACAACTCCGATGACCATGAAATTTAAACTGGAGACTCACATTAACATGTGTAAGATCCTGCCAAGATTTGGGAATTTTTGGAGTTAAACTTGAGGTAGCTAATTTCTTAAGGATTTAATAAGAAATTAATTTTTGAAAAATAGTAAATGAATTTTAAAAATTCCGAGAAAAATATATGTTCATTATGGGACTATATTCTGTTAAATCTCAGACAAGAAATATTTTTGGGACTGATTTGGTATTTTTCATGAAAATAATTTAGTTACGAATATATGAGTTAAATATGTTATATGAAGTAACAAAGTTGGAAAATAGGATTTTATGGCTTGGAAATCCTATATAAGGTATATGCATATTGTTGATGAGGAATTTGATCATTGGTGATGAAATCTTATGAGTATGGCATTCTTGAATGATTAAATACATTAATTGGTAAAGTGTAAACAATTGAAATAAGTTGTTTATAAGTTTAAGAAGTGATTAAAACATTGTTATGATATTAACAATATTAGATTATGAACTTATTATGTGATTGATAATATTTGGATAAATTTAAAGTCTTTAATATTTATCCTTGTTTTCAGTTGATTAATGTTTATATCATTGTCATCATCCTCATGCTTATATGGTGATAAAAGTTATCTTTGGCTTACGTGCGAAGATGGACTGTTGATTATTGAATTGTATATCTTTGGCTTACGTGTGAAGATGGACTGTTGATTATTGAATTGTATATCTTTGGCTTACATGCAAAGATGGATTGTTGATTATTGGTTTTATTGTTGTATCTCTTTGGCTTACGTGCAAAGATGGACTGGGTATGGTTTTGATCAGGGATTATTCGGTATAAGTCATGACCAATGATGATTTAATGAATATCCCCTTGGCCCGTAGTGCAGGGATGATTCGATGATGTGGTTCATTTACAGGGACAAAACATTATTGGTGGACTTTTAACATGGAGAAGATAATAGACCTGATGGTCTATTTGACTCTTTTAATGGATTGTTCGTTCCGCTGCAATTATTGTTGAAAAGTTTTATCATCTACCATATGTTCTAAATCTCTGAGTTATTATTAATGAAAACTATTGATAATGTAATTATCTTTAGTCATGATATTCTTTACTGGGCTAGTTGTGCTCATCCTTTTGCTTCACAATTCTTTTCAGGTAATAAGAGTGTAGCTGGGTCGAGCGGGGACAATAGGGAAAGAGTGAGATGGTCTGAGAATGTTGAAGTTTCTCAATACATTATAAAACAGCATGACATGCAATATATAATTGCATTGAGGACCTAAGATGTGTGTGTCGTATATTATACGTCACGTAATATTTAATTTTGGTGAAATATAATAGGGTGAAGTGAACCCAACTTTGGAAGGGTGTTTTGCCACTATCATATAAGATGTCTAATGACATACAAACTCGTGTTATCATAAGACAGGGTTGTGCACATCCACTTGCTGAGTATATCTACGAGCACTACCTATATGATCTTGGAGTTTATTTGAAACATAATTTCCACTTGGAGACAGTGGAGATAGTTATATGCCAAGAGAGGACTCACCATTGGAAAGAAAATGATAGTAATCTTCTCGTGTTTCTTTGGGGTCTATTGGGTCAACCAAGGATAATTTCGTGGACATATGATATCTACCATAACCTGAGCGCATGGCCTCCCATGTACGAAGGTTTCATTGAGCATTTCCCAAAGATTTTAATTCCAAAAACAGTTTTTGACTATACTTTTATGTAAAGTACCATTGTAAGGTTGTGGTCGAGTCACCATGAGAGTTACATACATTGTATTAAAACTCATAGTTAACTGTGGTCATATTCTACACGACAGTTCAACAGTTGTATAATTAAGTTTGTATTTGTATTATGTACCATGTATTTGGCGACTCAAGATAGGTGATGAATACCTAATTTTGGGGGCGTCACAGTTGGTATCAAAGCTTAGGGATATGATCCTTGGCTGAGATGTGAGATAAGAACTAGGAGGGGAGAGACGGGGAAATTCCTTCGCTAGTATGACCTACCTAAGTTTATTTGGTATTTAATTTGTCGGTCAGAGTATAGGGATAATATGTGATATGATAATTAACCCTTGTTTTGTGACAGTGTTTGAAAATGGTATCTAAAAATGTTGAGATAAGAAATGGAGCAAAATGATATGACCATATCGCAGTACGAGGCTAAGCTTGCAGAGTTATCTCGGTTTGCATTCCATTTGGTCGTAAATGAGGAGCGAATGACGCGAATGTTTCTAAGAGGTTTGAAACCCTATATACGTCAATACCTCATCCTCATGTTTATATTATGTTGAAAGTCATCTTTGGCCGTAGTGCATAGATGGACTTGGTATGATTATGACCAGGGATTATTCGGTATAATCATGACCGTAATGTTATAAATGATGTGGTAAAAGTCATCTTTGGCCGTAGTGCATAGATGGACTTGGTATGATTATGACCAGGGATTATTCGGTATAATCATGACCGTAATGGAAAACACGAATATCCTTAGCCTATAGTGCATGGATAATTCGTGGTCGTGATACTATTAAGCTGAGTCTCAGCATTATTAGTTTTATAGTTGTATATCTTTGGCCTGTAGTGCAAAGATGAACTATTAATTATTGGTTATACAGTTAGTATCAAAGCCATAGAAAAGAGCCCCGAGCCTTTTGCTGGTGACTTCCAAGTCTTGGGATGCACCGAAGCCAGACTTTCCGTAAGGGACGCCATGAATAACGGTGGCAAGTTGATAGGTATCATTGTGAGGTGCTATCCAGGTTAAGGGATAGAAGTCACAGTTGTTATAACCATGATTTATGATGTTTCAGGTAAAGATAGGTGATGTAAATTATCTTATTCCTAGGTGCAAAAGGAATTCGTAATCACGATTATTATGATTATGAGTTATTCATATGATTGTGATGTGAATTGTTGATCGATGTTATATGGATATGGTCCTTTGGCGGAGATATTAGTCAGAACTAGGAGGGAGAGACAAGTAATATACTTCGCTAGGGTATGACTTACCTAATAAAAATTTTTACTTGATAAGTTGACAATTTGTGATATGTCAATTAACCTTTTTTTGAAGGTATATTTTAGAATGATATCTGAAAAACAGGAGATGAGCAATATGATACAGAGGATATAACCGGGAAGGTACAATCCAAAAAGAAAGCAAGGTATTCTCATCTCTTCAAACTATCAGTGCGTCGCACGTAAATTTCGAGGGCGAAATTCCATAAGGAGGGGAGATTGTGAGAACCCAGATTTTATGAATAAATATTTTATTTTCTCAAAATATTTTTTAAATATTATGGTGTGGAATTGATATAATGATATAGTTGTGGGTAGTATTTAAAAAAAAAATTCAAAGTAAGCAAGTTGTTATAAAATAATCGGTGGTAAAATACGCGTGGTTGCATAGTAGCACACAGTATCGATTATTGATGCTTACGTGATAAGTCACTCAGTTATACTCAATTATTGCTACAGTAATTGTTGCATCATATCTCTCATATTATTGATTCAATTATTGTCAGTATCATGTGCATAATTTGTTATTTTGTTAAATCAATAATTGAGACGACAAAGTTATTCATATTATTAAATTGCAATATTTACAATGTCTAGAAGTTCTGTCAAAGAGAGGTTAGATAATCTAATTGCGCGCCAATAGGGAGAAATCCTTATTGGAAAGCCCCCTCTTTCTTGGGAACAACCTGGTTGTTAAATATTGTGAGTTATGATATTAATGATGAATAGTTCGTGTTGATTAAAGATGAGTTATTATTCATGAGTTACTATTCACGAGTTACTATTCATGAGTTACTATTCACGAGTTACTATTCATGAGTTACTATTCACGAGTTACTATTCATGAGTTACTATTCACGAGTTACTATTCATGAGTTACTATTCGCGAGTTAGTATTCGCGAGTTAGTATTCGCGAGTTACTATTCATGAGTTACTATTCACCCGGTTACTATTCACTCTATTATTGTGCATTCGGGTATTTGGGTACAATATTATTCCATTAGGAGATGTCTTTAATTTTTCTGAATAGTTGGTTGAAAGAATTAATATGGACATTGGTGGAAAGTTATAATAGTGAATCAATATGGGTCATTTGGTTTAAAGTTTTAATAGTAAATCAAGTATGGACCGTCGCTTTAAGTTTTAATAGTAAATCGATCCGGATCGTTCGTTTAAAAGTAAATCGATCCGGACCGATTCAGAATTAATTACTATTCATTCCATTTTCTATAAATAGAAGCTCATTCCTTCATTATTTCTTACTTAATTCACTAAAACTCTAGAGAGAGAAATTATAGAGAGAAAGAAGAAGAGTATTCTCGCTACTTCACTACTTTGATATCTAGTGTCTTTTACTAGTAATGGGTGTTATTCTTCTTCTTGAAGAGAACTTACATTATTCTATTCTTTATTATTACATTGGAATAACTTGTAAAAGTGGCATACCCTATACATAACCTATATATATGCAGATACCCTATACTTGGTGAAATCCTTATGTTATTTCATTCTTTATTATTACATTGGAATAACTCAGATGTCTTACATTTTACCTATACTTGGTGGAATGACACATATATATGCGGTTCACCCAATAGTTGGTGATCTTCTTCTGTTATTCCATTATTTATTATTCTGTTGGAATAACCTGTATGCGCGGTTTACCCTATACTTGGTGGAATGACCTGTATATGCGATTCACCCAATACTTGGTGATCTTCTTATGTTATTCCATTCTTATTTATACATTGGAATAACTCAGATACGCTGGAATCCCCTATACTTGGTGAAATCCTTATATTATTCCGTTTTTATTATTCTGTTGGAATAACCTGTATACGCGGCATACCCTATACATAACCTGTATAAGTGGCATACCCTATACTTGGTGAAGTCTGTTGTTATTCAATTCTTTATTATTTCAGCCGGAATATCCCGCTGATTGTGAATTTCACGACTCGTTCCATATTTATTATTCCGCATTTATTATTCTGTTGGGAATAACCTATCTGTGCGGTATCTATCGCATGCATGGTGAATTCTTCTATTATTCTATTCTTTATTATTCTGTTGGAATAACCTATCTATGTGGATTACCACATGCATGGTGAATGATCCTTTATATTCATTCCTTATTGAATTGTGGAAATGATCTGTTTACGTGGATTATAATGAAAGTCATAATAAAAGTAAAGGACTGATGAAAATCATGGGTATATGAAGTATTAGTAAGTGTTATGATGAGTTATGTTGGTTAATATGTGAAAACATGAAAGTAAATCAATCTGAACCATTCATGGATTAGTTACTATGCATTCCATTTTCTTATAAATAGGAAGCTTAGTTAGAATGGAAATCACACCAAAAGTTCAGAGAATTCTCCTTCTATAATCTTCAGCGTATTTCCCTAAGAGTTTTAAGAAACTTTGAGCGAAGAACATAGTATAAGTTTTCTTTAAGAAAATCCTCACCCTATCAGTCGGAATATTCTTCTTTTACGGTAAGGGGTGTTATTCTTTCTTCTTGAAGAGAAATTTTGTTATTCCATTCTTTATTATTCTGTTGGAATAACCTTTAAAAGTGGCATACCCTATACATAACCTGTATATGTGGCATACCCTATACTTGGTGAAATCATTATGTTATTCCATTCTTATTTATTCTGTTGGAATAACCTGTATATGTGGCATACCCTATACTTGGTGAAATCCTTTTATTATTCCGTCATTTATTATTCTATCGGAATATCCTGTCGGTGTGAATTTCACCTGACCTGGTTCCATATTTATTATTCCGCATTTATTATTCTGTTGGAATAACATGTATGCGTGGTTTACCCTATACTTGGTGGAATGACCTGTATATGCGGTTCACCCAATACTTGGTGATTTTCTTCTGTTATTCCATTCTTTATTATTATGTTGGAATAACTGCTTTTATAAATACCGCATACTTGGTGAAATCCTTTTATTATTCCGTCATTTATTATTCTGTCGGAATATCCTGTCGGTGTGAATTTCACCTGACCTGGTTCCATATTTATTATTCGCATTTATTATTACATTTGGGAATAACTCGTGCTCATGCGGTCTCTATCGCATGCATGGTGAATCCTTATGTTATTCCATTATTTATTAGTCTGTTGGAATAACTTGTCTATGTGGATTGCCACATGCATGGTGAATGATCCTTTGTATTCATTCCTTATTAAATTGTGGAAATGATCTGTATATGTGGATTACCGCATGGTGAGTGAAAATTCATTTACAGTTTCATATATTCTTTTTTATACTCAGTTAGTTAAAGTTTTGATTTCTATACTCCACGAAATTAGTGGAATATCTTAGATATTTGCGCTTCATCCAGTATCTTTTCATGGAAACATTCTTCTGAGCATTCTTCAATTTTACTCTACAAAGAAGTATCATGTTGACAATTTGGACATTATTGAGTTCAGGATAAATTAACTTATAAACCTTTAAAATTTATTCTTGAACTTGTTTTATTAAGTTATATGTCATTGTCATGATGAGTTATGTTGGTTATTATGTGAAAATATAAAAGTTTCTTAGAAATCACAAAGGGTTGAAAAATCAGATTTTGGTGAAAACGGAACATGAAATTCAATTGAACATATCTTCTAATATATTTCGAATTTTTGAGTGTGGTCAAGTCCTAGAGTTAGATCTACGAGTTACCTAACTTATCAAAGTGGAATCACTGAAAAAAATGTTGTAGATTTTTTTGTGGGGTGATTTTAGTTAAAGATGTAAAAAAGTGTAAAAGCAAGAAAAAGCATTGTCCGGATTTTTAAAAGGGCATTTTCGTCCACTTAATTTATGAGAAAAATTCTGGCCTTTTGGAAATGAAAGTATATGGTATAAGGTAACTCCTGTCCAAAAATGAGTTCATTCCGACTTAAAATGAGCAAGTTATAACCATTTCAATATTTAGGTTTTTTCAACGAAAAATGCTATAACCGGAGTTCTACAACTCCGATGACCATGAAATTTAAACTGGAGGCTCACATTAACATGTGTAAGGTCCTGCCAAGATTTGGGAATTTTTGGAGTTAAACTTGAGGTAGCTAATTTCTTAAGGAATTAATTGGAAATTGATTTTTGAAAAATAGTAAATGAATTTTAAAAATTCCGAGAAAAATATATTTTCATTATGGGACTATATTATGTTGAATCCCAAAAAAGAAATATTTTTAGGACTGATTTGGTATTTTTCATGAAAATGGTTTAGTTACGAATATATGAGTTAAATATGTTATGTGAAGTAACAAAGTTGAAAAATAGGATTTTATGGCTTGGAAATCCTATATAAGGTATATGCATATTATTGATAAGGGATTTGATCATTGGTAATGAAATCTTATGAGGATGACTTTTATTAAATGATTAAATCCATTATTTGGTAAAGGGTAAACAATTGAAATAAATTGTTTATAAGTTAAAAAGTGATTAAAATATGTTAATGATATTGGATTATGAATTTATTATGTGAATGATAATATTTGTATAAATTTAAAGTCTTTAATATTTATTCTTATTTTGATTGATTAAAGTTTATATCATTATCATCATCTTCATGTTTATATATGGTGATGAAGCAGTTATCTTTGGCTTACGCATGCGAAGATGGGGTGTTGATTATTGAATTGTATATCTTTGGCTTACGTGCGAAGATGGACTGTTGATTATTGAATTGTATATCTTTGGCTTACATGCAAAGATGGATTGTTGATTATTAGTTTTATTGTTGTATATCTTTGGCTTACGTGCAGAGATGGACTAGGTATGATTGTGATCAGGGATTATTCGGTATAAGTTATGACCATTGATGATTTAATGAATATCCTTGGCCCGTAATGCAGGGATGATTCGATGATGTGGTTCAATTACAGGGATAAAATATTATTGGTGGACTTTTAACATGGAGAAGATAATAGACCTTATGGTCTATTTGACTCTTTTAATGTATTGCTCGTTCCGCTGCAACTATGGTTGAAAAATTTTATCATCTACCATATGTTCTAAATCTCTGAGTTATTATTAATGAAAAGTATTGATAATGTAATTATCTTTAGTTATGATATTCTTTACTGGGCTAGTTGTGCTCACCCTTTCTTTCACTGTTCTCTTCAGGGAATGAGAATATAGCTGGGACAAGTCGGGGAACGGAGTGACGGTCCAGATGACTGCAATAGTAGTCCTCACTATTCTGTTAAATAGTGTGACAATAAATGTAACGAGGACTGAATTTGAGTTTGTATATCGCCTCATGAGGACTCCATTGAGAATGGATATTGTCTAGCAGGCAGTCGAGGTACCATGAGAGTTATATACGTTGTATTAAAACTCATAGTTAACTGTGGTCGTATTCTACACGACAGTTCAACAGTTGTATAATTAAGTTTGTATTTGTATTATGTACCATGTATTTGGCGACTCAAGATGGGTGATGAATACCTAATTTTGGGGGCATCACAGTTGGTATCAGAGCCAGGTTAAAGAGCCCCGAGCCTTTTGCTGGTGACTTCCAAGTCTTGGGATGCAAAGCCGACTTTTCCGTAGGGGGCAGATTCTGCGGTGGCAAGTTGATAGGTATCATTGTGAGGTGCTATCCAGTTAACGGAGAAGTCATGAGTTGGTATCGAGCTTAGGATATGAACCCTGGTGAGATGTGAGATAAGAAATAGGAGGGAGAGACAGGAATTTTTCTTGTTAGTATGACCTTCCTAAGTTTATTTGGTATTTAATTGGTCGACGGAGTATAGGGATAATATGTGATATGATAATTAACCCTTGTTTTGTGACAGTATTTGAAAATGGCATCTAAAAATGTTGAGATAAGAAATAGAGCAAAATAATATGACCATATCGTAGTACGAGGCTAAGCTTGAGGAGTTATCTCGGTTTGCATCCCATTTGGTCGATAATGAGGAGCGAATGACGCGAATGTTTCTAAGAGGTTTGAAACCCTATATACGGCAATACCTCATCCTCATGTTTATATTATGTTGAAAGTCATATGTGGCTTACGTGCATAGATGGACTTGGTATGATTATGACCAGGGATTATTCGGTATAATCATGACCATAATGTTATAAATGATGTGGTAAAAGTCATCTATGGCTTACGTGCATAGATGGACTTGGTATGATTATGACCAGGGATTATTCGGTATAATCATGACTGTAATGTTATAAATGATGTAGTAAAAGTCATCTTTGGCCGTAGTGCACAGATAGACTTGGTATGATTATGACCAGGGATTATTCGGTATAATCATGATCGTAATGGAAAATACGAATATTCTTAGCTTGTAGTGCATAGATAATTCGTGATCGTGATACTATTAAGTCGAGTCTCAAAGATTATTAGTTTTCTGATTGTATATCTTTGGCTCAGAAAGCAAAGATGAACTATTAATTATTGGTTATCTGATTGATATCAAAGCCATAGAAAAGAGCCCGAGCCTTTTCATTGATGACTTCAAGTCTTGGGATGCAAAGCGGACTTTTTTTTGTAGGGGACTTGTAGTGAGTAACGGTGGCAAGTTGATAGGTATCATTGTGAGATGCTATCCAGGTTAAGGGATAGAAGTTACAGTGGGTATAACCATGATTTTTGATGTTTCAAGTAATGATAGGTGATGTAAATTATCTTATTCCTGGGTGCGAAAAGGAATTATGAATCACAATTATGATTATGAGTTATTCATATGATTGTGGACAGGAATTGTTGATTGATGTTATAGGGATATGGTCACCGACGGAGATATTAGTCAGAACTAGGAGGAAGAGACAAGTAATATATTTATTTGAGGTGTGACTTACCTAAGCCAAAAATTTTACTTGGTAAGTTGACAATTTGTGATATGTCAATTAACCTTTATTTTGAAGGTATATTTTAGAAATGATATCCAAATACGGGATATGAACAATATGATCTGAGAGGATATAACAGGAAGGTACAATCCAGAAAAGAAAGCAAAAGGTATTCTCATCTCTTCAAACTATCGCACGTACGTAAATTTTGAGGGCGAAATTCCATAAGGAGGGGAGATTGTGAGAACCCAGATTTTATGAATAAAGAATTTATTTTTCTCGAAATAATTTTTTTATATTATGATGTGAATTTGAGATAATGTTATAGTTGTGGGTAGTATTTATAAATTTTGCAAAGTATACAAGTTGTCATATTATATTCGATTAGTTGGGGAATATTATTTTTTTCGGAAAATATCCGTACGACGGTACAATCATTGGTGGACCCCACAACGAAATTATTGTCGGATTGAGAAAACGACAAAAATATTTTATTGAAAATAACGGCGGAAGTTTTACTGGTTGATCATTGTTGAACTACTTCATTATAAAAAGTACAAGAATACGTCTGGCGTTGTTGATAAGAAGACACGCGGTATTGATTATTGATATTTATGTGAGAAGTCACTCAATTTTGTTCAATTATTGCTACAATAGTTCGACAAGTATCTCACATTATTTGATTCAATTATTATTGATTTAGAAGTTTTCTTTTATTCGTATTATTAACGTAATAAAGCGAAACATCTTTTATATATAAAAGCAGAATACTTTATTAAAGTTATTCTATAAATATAATATATTATATTTTATTATGCATAGTATTTGCATAGTGCCCGCGATATAGTGTTTGCATAGTAAAAATCTTTTTATATAAATAGAATATATTATATTTTATTTAAAAGATTTTGCTTTAAAAATATGGGAATGGTCGATTAAAGTAAATCAATCTGAACAGATTTCATGGATTAATTCTTATGCATTCCATTTTCCTATAAATAGGAAGCTTAGTTAGAATGGAAATCACACCAGAAGTTCAGAGAATTCTCCTTCTATAATCTTGAGCGTATTTCCTTAAGAGTTTTAAGAAACTTTGAGTGAAGAACATAGTATAAGTTTTCTTTAAGAAAATCCTCACCCTATCGAATGTAATATTCTTCTTTTTACGGTAAGGGTGTTATTCTTTCTTCTTGAAGAAGAACTACATTATTCCATTCTTTATTATTTTGTTGGAATAACCTGTAAAAGTGGCATACCCTATACATAACCTGTATATGTGGCATACCCTATACTTGGTGAAATCCTTATGTTATTCCATTCTTATTTATTCTGTTGGAATAACCTGTATATCTGGCATACCCTATACTTAGTGAAATCCTTTTATTATTACGTCATTTATTATTCTGTCGAAATATCCTGTCGGTGTGAATTTCACCTAACCTGGTTCCATATTTATTATTCCGCATTTATTATTCTGTTGGAATAACATGTATGCGCGGTTTACCCTATACTTAGTGGAATGACCTGTATATGCGGTTCACCCAATACTTGGTGATTTTCTTCTGTTATTCCATTCTTTATTATTATGTTGGAATAACCTGTTTATGCGAAGTACCGCATACTTGGTGAAATCCTTTTATTATTCCGTCATTTATTATTCGCTTGAGTATCTCGCTTCGGTGAATTTCACCGACACGGTTCCATATTTATTATTCCGCATTTATTATTCTATTGGGAATAACCTGTCTGTGCGGTCTCTATCGCATGCATGGTGAATCCTTATGTTATTTCATTCTTTATTATTCTGTTGGAATAACCTGTCTATGTGGATTGCCACATTCATGGTGAATGATCCTTTGTATTCATTCCTTATTAAATTGTGGAAATGATCTGTATATGTGGATTACCGCATGGCGAGTGGAAATTCATTTACAGTTTCATATATTCTTTTTTATACTCAGTTGGTTAAAGTTTTTATTTCTATACTCCATGAAATTAGTGGAATATCTTTGATATTTGCGCTTCATCCAGTATCTTTTCATGGAAACATTCTTCTGAGCATTCTTCAATTTTACTCTACAAAGAAATATCATGTTGACAATTTGGACATTATTGAGTTCAGGATAAATTAACTTATAAACCTTTAAAATTTATTCTTGAACTTGTTTTATTAAGTTATATGTCATTGTCATGATGAGTTATGTTGGTTATTATGTGAAAAAATAAAAGTTTCTTAGAAATCACAAAGGGTTGAAAAATCAGATTTTGGTGAAAACGGAACATGAAATTCAATTGAACATATCTCCTAATATATTTCGAATATTTGAGTGTGGTCAAGTCCTAGAGTTAGATCTATGAGTTACCTAACTAATCCAAGTGGAATCACTAGAAAAGGTGTTGTAGATTTTCGTGTGGACTGATTTTAGCAAAGGAGGCAGAAACTGAAAATTGTGAAAAAGTGTGTGCCACGTTTTTGTAAGGGCTGTTTCGGCCACTTAATTTATGAAAAAATTCAGGCCTTTTGGGAAATGAAAGTATATGGTGTAAAGAACATCGTGTCCAAAAATGAGCTCATTCCGACTTAAAATGAGCAAGTTATGACCATTTCAATATTTAAGTTTTTCTGACGAAAAATGCTATAACCGGAGTTCTACAACTCCGATGACTATGAAATTTAAACTGGAGGCTCACATTAACATGTGTAAGGTCCTGCCAAGATTTGGGAATTTTTGGAGTTAAACTTGAGGTAGCTAATTTCTTAAGGATTTAATAAGAAATTAATTTTTGAAAAATAGTAAATGAATTTTAAAAATTTTGAGAAAAATATATGTTCATTATGGGACTATATTCTGCTAAATCCCAGACAAGAAATATTTTTGGGACTGATTTGGTATTTTTCATGAAAATAGTTTAGTTACGAATATATGAGTTAAATATGTTATGTGAAGTAACAAAGTTGGAAAATAGGATTTTATGGCTTGGAAATCCTATATAAGGTATATGCATATTGTTGATGAGGAATTTGATCATTGGTGATGAAATCTTATGAGTATGGCATTCTTGAATGATTAAATACATTAATTGGTAAAGTGTAAACAATTGAAATAAATTGTTTATAAGTTTAGGAAGTGATTAAAACATTGTTATGATATTAACAATATTAGATTATGAACTTATTATGTGATTGATAATATTTGGATAAATTTAAAGTCTTTAATATTTATCCTTGTTTTCAGTTGATTAATGTTTATATCATTGTCATCATCCCCATGCTTATATGGTGATAAAAGTTATCTTTGGCTTACGTGCGAAGATGGACTGTTGATTATTGAATTGTATATCTTTGGCTTACGTGCGAAGATGGACTTTTGATTATTGAATTGTATATCTTTGGCTTACGTGCAAAGATGAATTGTTGATTATTGGTTTTATTGTTGTATCTTTTTGGCTTACGTGCAAAGATGGACTGGGTATGGTTTTGATCAGGGATTATTCGATATAAGTCATGACCATTGATGATTTAATGAATATCCCCTTGGCCCGTAGTGCAGGGATGATTCGATGATGTGGTTCATTTACAGGGACAAAACATTATTGGTGGACTTTTAACATGGAGAAGAAAATAGACCTGATGGTCTATTTGACTCTTTTAATGGATTGCTCGTTCCGCTGCAATTATGGTTGAAAAGTTTTATCATCTACCATATGTTCTAAATCTCTGAGTTATTATTAATAAAAACTATTGATAATATAATTATCTTTAGTCATGATATTCTTTATTGGGCTAGTTGTGTTTCACCCTTTGCTTCACAATTCCTTTCGGGTAATAAGAGTGTAATTTGGGTCGAAAATGGGGACAATAGGGAAAGAGTGAGATGGTCCAAGACTGTTGAAGTTTCTCAATACATTATAAAACGGCATGACATGCAATATATAATTGCATTGAGGACCTAAGATGTGTGTGTCGTATATTATACGTCACGTAATATTTAATTTTGGTGAACTATAATAGGGTGAAGTGAACCCAACTTTGGAAAGGTGTTTTGCCACTATCATATAAGATGTCTAATGACATACAAACTCGTGTTATCATAAGACAGGGTTGTGCACATCCACTTGCTGAATATATCTACGAGCACTACCTATATGATCTTGGAGTTTATTTGAAACATAATTTCCACTTGGAGACAGTGGAGATAGTTATATGCCAAGAGAGGACTCACCATTGGAAAGAAAATGATAGTAATCTTCTCGTGTTTCTTTGGGGTCTATTGGGTCAACCAAGGATAATTCTGTGGACATATGATATCTACCATAACCTAGACGCATGGCCTCCCATGTACGAAGGTTTCATTGAGCATTTCCCAAAGATTTTAATTCCAAAAACAGTTTTTGACTATACTTTTATGTAAAGTACCATTGTAAGGTTGTGGTCGAGTCACCATGAGAGTTACATACATTGTATTAAAACTCATAGTTAACTGTGGTCATATTCTACACGACAGTTCAACAGTTGTATAATTAAGTTTGTATTTGTATTATGTACCATGTATTTGGCGACTCAAGATAGGTGATGAATACCTAATTTTGGGGGCGTCACAGTTGGTATCAAAGCTTAGGATATGATCCTCAACGAGATGTGAGATAAGAACTAGGAGGGGAGAGACGGGGAAATTCCTTCGCTAGTATGACCTACCTAAGTTTATTTGGTATTTAATTTGTCGGTCAGAGTATAGGGATAATATGTGATATGATAATTAACCCTTGTTTTGTGACAGTGTTTGAAAATGGTATCTAAAAATGTTGAGATAAGAAATGGAGCAAAATGATATGACCATATCGCGAAGACTGAGGCTAAGCTTGCAGAGTTATCTCGGTTTGCATTCCATTTGGTCGTAAATGAGGAGCGAATGACGCGAATGTTTCTAAGAGGTTTGAAACCCTATATACGTCAATACCTCATCCTCATGTTTATATTATGTTGAAAGTCATCTTTGGTAGTAGCATAGATGGACTTGGTATGATTATGACCGAGGATTATTCGGTATAATCATGGACCGTAATGTTATAAATGATGTGGTAAAAGTCATCTTTGGCAGTAGTGCATAGATGGACTTGGTATGATTATGACGAGGATTATTCGGTATAATCATGATCAGTAATGGAAAACACGAATATCCTTAGCTTATTATGGTGCATGGATAATTCGTGGTCGTGATACTATTGGTGAGTCTCAAAGATTATTAGTTTTATAGTTGTATATCTTTGGCTTTGTAGTGCAAAGATGAACTATTAATTATTGGTTATCTGATTAGTATCAAAGCCCGTAGAAAAGAGCCCCGAGCCCTTTTTCTTTGGTGACTTCAAGTCTTGGGATGCTGCGAAGCCGGATTTTTCCGTAAGGGGCGCCATGAATAACGGTGGCAAGTTGATAGGTATCATTGTGAGGTCTTTATCCGGGTTAAGGGATAGAAGTCACAGTTGTTATAACCATGATTTATGATGTTTCAGGTAAAGATAGGTGATGTAAATTATCTTATTCCTAGGTGCAAAAAGGAATTCAGAATCACAGTTATGATTATGAGTTATTCATATGATTGTGGACAGGAATTGTTGATCGATGTTATATGGATATGGTCACTGGCGGAGATATTAGTCTAGAACTGAGGAGGAGAGACAAGTAATATACTTATTTAGGTATGACTTACCTAAGCCGAAATTTTTACTTGATAAGTTGACAATTTGTGATATGTCAATTAACCTTTGTTTTGAAGGTATATTTTAGAATGATATCTGAAAAACAGGAGATGAGCAATATGATACAGAGGATATAACCGGGAAGGTACAATCCAAAAAGAAAGCAAGGTATTCTCATCTCTTCAAACTATCAGGTACGTACGTAAATTTCGAGGGCGAAATTCCATAAGGAGGGGAGATTGTGAGAACCCAGATTTTATGAATAAATATTTTATTTTCTCAAAATATTTTTTAAATATTATGGTGTGGAATTGATATAATGTTATAGTTGTGGGTAGTATTTAAAAAAAAAATTCAAAGTAAGCAAGTTGTTATAAAATAATCGATTGGTAAAATACGGTGGTGGTTGATAGTAAGACACAAAGATCGATTATTGATGCTTACGTGATAAGTCTTTCGATTATACTCAATTATTGCTACAGTAATTGTTGCATCATATCTCTCATATTATTGATTCAATTATTGTCAGTATCATGTGCATAATTTGTTATTTGGTTAAATCAATAATTGAGACGACAAAGTTATTCATATTATTAAATTGCAATATTTACAATGTCTAGAAGTTCTGTCAAAGAGAGGTTAGATAATCTAATTGCGCGCCAATAGGGAGAAATCCTTATTGGAAAGCCCCCTCTTTCTTGGGAACAACCTGGTTGTTAAATATTGTGAGTTATGATATTAATGATGAATAGTTCGTGTTGATTAAAGATGAGTTATTATTCATGAGTTACTATTCACGAGTTACTATTCATGAGTTACTTATTCACGAAGTTACTATTCATGAGTTCTTATTCACGAGTTACTATTCATGAGTTACTATTCACGAGTTCTTATTCATGAGTTACTTATTCATGAGTTAGTATTCAGCGAGTTAGTATTCATGATTCTTATTCATGAGTTCTTATTCACCCTGATTCTATTATTCACTCTATTATTGTGCGTTCGGGTATTTTGGGTACAATATTATTCCATTAGAGAGATGTGCTAATTTTTCGAATAGTTGGTTGAAAGAATTAATATGGACCATTGGTGGAAAGTTATAATAGTGAATCAATATGGGTCATTTGGTTTAAAGTTTTAATAGTAAATCGTATGGGACCGTCCGCTTTAAGTTTTAATAGTAAATCGATCTGGATCGTTCGTTTAAAAGTAAATCGATCTGGACCGTTCAGGAATTAGTTACTATTCATTCCATTTTTCTATAAATAGAAGCTCATTCCTTCATTATTTCTTACGAATTCACTAAAACTCTAGAGAGAGAAATTATAGAGAGAAAGAAGAAGAGTATTCTGCTACTTCACTACTTTGATATCTAGTGTCTTTTACGGTAAGGGGTGTTATTCTTTCTTCTTGAAGAGAACTTCTGTGAGAACCCAGATTGTGGACAGGAATTGTTGATTGATGTTATAGGGATATGGTCACTGACGGAGATATTAGTCTAGAACTAGGAGGGAAGAGACAAGTAATATATTTTGCTAGGGTGTGACTTACCTAAGCCAAAAATTTTACTTGGTATGTTGACAATTTGTGATATGTCAATTAACCTTTATTTTGAAGGTATATTTTAGAAATGATATCTGAAATACAGGAGATGAACAATATGATACAGGGGATATAACCGGGAAGGTACAATCCGAAAAGAAAGCAAGGTATTCTCATCTCTTCAAACTATCAGGTACGTACGTAAATTTTGAGGGTGAAATTCCATAAGGAGGGGAGATTATGAGAACCCAGATTTTATGAATAAAGAATTAATTTTTCTCGAAGTAATTTTTTTATATTATGATGTAAATTTGAGATAATGTTATAGCTGTGGGTAGTATTTATAAATTTTGCAAAGTATGCAAGTTGTCATATTATATTCGATTAGTTGGGGAATATTATTTTGTGGGGAAAATATCCGTGATGACTTGATACAATCATTGGTGGACCCCATTAATGAAATTATTGTCGGATCGAGAAAACGACAAAAATATTTTATTGAAAATAATGGCGGAAGTTTTACCGTTGATCTTGTTGAACTACTCTTGTAATAAAAAAGATGCGATGTCTGGCGTTGTTGCGTAGTAGCAGCACGGTATTGATTATTGATATTTATGTGAGAAGTCACTCGGTTTTGTTCAATTATTGCTACATTAGTTCTTTGCATAGTATCTCACATTATTTGATTCAATTATTATTGATTAGAAGTTTTGTTTTATTCGTATTATTAACGTAATAAAACAGAAACATCTTTTTATATAAAACTGAATACTTTATTAAAGTTATTATATAAATATAATATATTATATTTTATTATGCATAGTATTTGCATAGTGCGCAGATAGTGTTTGCATAGTAAAAATCTTTTTATATAAATAGAATATATTATATTTTATTTAAAAGATTTTGCTTTAAACATGGACCGTCGATTAAAGTAAATCAATCTGAACAGATTTCATGGATTAATTCTTATGCATTTCATTTTCCTATAAATAGGAAGCTTAGTTAGAATGGAAATCACACCGTAAGTTCGAGAATTATCCTTCTATAATCTTGAGCGTATTTCCTTAAGAGTTTTAAGAAACTTTGAGCGAAGAACATAGTATAAGTTTTCTTTAAGAAAATCCTCACCCTATCAGTCGGAATATTCTTCTTTTACGGTAAGGGGTGTTATTCTTTCTTCTTGAAGAAAACTTCTATTATTCCATTCTTTATTATTCTGTTGGAATAACCTGTAAAAGTGGCATACCCTATACATAACCTGTATATGTGGCATACCCTATACTTGGTGAAATCCTTATGTTATTCCATTCTTATTTATTCTGTTGGAATAACCTGTATATGTGGCATACCCTATACTTCTGTTATTCCATTCTTTATTATTCTGTTGGAATAACCTGTCTATGTGGATTGCCACATGCATGGTGAATGATCCTTTGTATTCATTCCTTATTGAATGTGGAAATGATTTGTATATGTGGATTACCGCATAGCGAGTGAAAACTCATTTATAGTTTCATATATTCTTTTTTATACTCAGTTGGTTAAAGTTTTGATTTCTATACTCAATGAAATTAGTAGAATATCTTTGATATTTGCGCTTCATCCAGTATCTTTTCATGGAAACATTCTTCTGAGCATTCTTCAATTTTACTCTACAAAGAAGTATCATGTTGACAATTTGGACATTATTGAGTTCAGGATAAATTAACTTATAAACCTTTAAAATTTATTCTTGAACTTGTTTTATTAAGTTATATGTCATTGTCATGATGAGTTATGTTGGTTATTATGTGAAAACATAAAAGTTTCTTAGAAATCACAAAGGGTTGAAAAATTAGATTTTGGTGAAAACGGAACATGAAATTCAATTGAACATATCTCCTAATATATTTCGAATTTTTGAGTGTGGTCAAGTCCTAGAGTTAGATCTATGAGTTACCTAACTTATCCAAGTGGAATCACTGGAAAAAATGTTGTAGATTTTTGTGTGGACTGATTTTAGTAAAAGATATAAAAGTTGTAAAAACCGAAAAAGCTACTGTCCAGATTTTTAAAAGGGCATTTTCGTCCACTTAATTTATGAGAAAAATTCTGGCCTTTTGGGAAATGAAAGTATATGGTATAAGGTAACTCCTGTCCAAAAATGAGCTCATTCCGACTTAGAGCAAGTTATGACCATTTCAATATTTAAGTTTTTCCGACGAAAAACGCTATAACCGAAGTTCTACAACTCCGATGACCATGAAATTTAAACTGGAGGCTCACATTAATATGTGTAAGGTCCTGCCAAGATTTGGGAATTTTTGGAGTTAAACTTGAGGTAGCTAATTTCTTAAGGAATTAATTAGAAATTGATTTTTGAAAAATAGTAAATGAATTTTAAAAATTCCGAGAAAAATATATTTTCATTATGGGACTATATTATGTTGAATCCCAAAAAAGAAATATTTTTGGGACTGATTTGGTATTTTTCATGAAAATGGTTTAGTTACGAATATATGAGTTAAATATGTTATGTGAAGTAACAAAGTTGGAAAATAGGATTTTATGGCTTGGAAATCCTATATAAGGTATATGCATATTATTGATAAGGGATTTGATCATTGGTAATGAAATCTTATGAGGATGACTTTTATTAAATGATTAAATCCATTATTTGGTAAAGGGTAAACAATTGAAATAAATTGTTTATAAGTTAAAAAGTGATTAAAATATGTTAATGATATTGGATTATGAATTTATTATGTGAATGATAATATTTGTATAAATTTAAAGTCTTTAATATTTATTCTTATTTTCAGTTGATTAAAGTTTATATCATTGTCATCATCTTCATGTTTATATGGTGATGAAATAGTTATCTTTGGCTTACGTGCGAAGATGGACTGTTGATTATTGAATTGTATATCTTTGGCTTACGTGCGAAGATGGACTGTTGATTATTGAATTGTATATCTTTGGCTTACATGCAAAGATGGATTGTTGATTATTAGTTTTATTGTTGTATATCTTCGCTTACGTGCGAGGAGATGGACTAGGTATGATTGTGATCGGGATTATTTCGGTATAAGTTATGACCATTGATGATTTAATGAATATCCTCGCCCGTAATGCGAGGATGATTCGATGATGTGGTTCAATTACAGGGATAAAATATTATTGGTGGACTTTTAACATGGAGAAGATAATAGACCTTATGGTCTATTTGACTCTTTTAATGGATTGTTCGTTCCGCTGCAACTATGGTTGAAAAGTTTTATCATCTACCATATGTTCTAAATCTCTGAGTTATTATTAATGAAAATTATTGATAATGTAATTATCTTTAGTCATGATATTCTTTACTGGGATAGTTGTGTTCACCTTTTCTTTCAACTTTTTCTTCTTGGGGAATGAGAATATATTTTGGACGAGTCGGGGAGCGGAGTGATTGGCCTCAGATGATCTGCAATAGTAGTCCTCACTATTAATACATTAAATAGTGTGACAATAAATGTAACAAGGACCTGAATTTGAGTTTGTATCTATCATCATGAGGACTCCATTGAGAATGGATATTATACATGAAAATGAGGTACCATGAGAGTTACATCGTTGTATTAAAACTCATAGTTAAGCGTGGTCGTATTCTACACGATTCAGCAGTTGTATAATTAAGTTTGTATTTGTATTATGTACCATGTATTTGGCGACTCAAGATGGGTGATGAATACCTAATTTTGGGGCGTCACGGTTGGTATCGAGCTGAGTTAAAGAGCCCCGAGCCTTTTCTTTGGTGACTTCAAGTCTTAGGATGCACCGAAGCCGACTTTTCAAGTAGGGGACGCAGATTCTGCGGTGGCAAGTTGATAAGTATCATTGTGAGGTCTTATATCAGTTAACGGATAGAAGTCACAGTTGGTATCAATGTGACGTCTTATCCAAGTCTTAGATGAGAATGTGATTTTGAATGATATTTATTATTAATAAATTTCTGGCGTATTTACGAAGACTTCGACCTACCCTAGGCGTGAAATCGAATTTTAGACCGACCCAAAGACAAAAACCCATTTCTTAAACCCTTAAATATTTCTTTACTTAAAAATGAACGTATCATGCGCCAAAGACGTTGACTCGAGCTGTTGAAGATTACGATCGTACCATTCAATATCATCGTAGAAGAGCGAACGTGGTAGCTGACGTGTTGAGTAGAAGATCGTACACGTTTACGAGTGCGATGTTGTTAACACAAAGACTCATTTAGTATAACTTACAAATGGTGAAGATAGAGTTAAAGACTCTAGGGAGCCACGTGAAGATAACGAATATACGAGTAGAATCGACTTTAATCGATAAAGTTAAAGCCGCTCAAGCTACACACCCGGAGCTGATAAAAGTGAAGAAGAAGAGGGTTCAAGAGGGCGTTATTCTAGAAACAAGAATCTACGAAGAGAGGAAATCTCAACCCTCGATTTAATTGTCCCATTTGAAATCCTCGATCTAGTAGGAACTGTGACTTATAGACTCGTTTTACCGCCAAGTCTGTCGCGTGTTCATAACGTTTTTTTAACGTATCGATGTTACGTAAATATGTGGACAACCCAAACCACATTATTAATTTAGAACCGGATGAGATAGCGGATGATTTAACGTTTGAGGAGATACGTGTTAAAATCTTGGATAAGAAGAATCGTATTCAACACTCAAGAGTTAGAATCTGAAATAAAGTCAAGGTATCCTCACCTGTTAAACCTCAGATTTTATGAATAAAGAATTAATTTTCTCAAAATATTTTTTTTTATATTATGGTGTGAATTTGAGATAATGTTATAGTTGTGGGTAGTATTTATAAATTTTGCAAAGTATACAAGTTGTCATATTATATTCGATTGGTCGGGAAATATTCTTTGTGTCGAAAAATATTCGTACGACGGTACAATCATTGGTGGACCCCACAACAGAATTATTGTCAGATTGAAAAAACGACAAAAATATTTTAATAAAAATAACTGCGGAAGTTTTACCGTTGATACTGTTGAACTACTCGGTAGTAAAAGTACAGTAATACGTGTGGTTGCATAGTAACACACGGTATTGATTATTAATGCTTATGTGAGAAGTCACTCAGTTTTGTTTAATTATTGCTATAATAGTTGCTGCATAATATCTCACATTATTTGATTCAATTATTGTTGATTTAGAAGTTTTGTTTTATTCGTATTATTAACGTAATAAAATAGAAACATCTTTTATATAAAAGCGAATACTTTATTAAAGTTATTACATAAATAGAATATATTATATTTTATTATGCATAGTGTTGCATAGTGTTTTGCATAGTGTTGCATAGTGTTTTATAGTAAAAATCTTTTTATATAAATAGAATATATTATATTTTATTTAAAAGATTTTGCTTTTAAATATGGACCGTCGATTAAAGTAAATCGATCCGGACCGATTCATGAGTTAATTTACTACGCATTCCATTTTTCTATAAATAAAAGCTCATTCCTTCGTTATTTTCTTACTTAATTCACTTTGAACTCTAGAGAGAAACTATAGAGAGAAAGAAGAAAAGTATTCTGTAACTTAACTACTTCTTTATTTCAGTTCTTCTTTAAAACGGTAAGGGATATTATTTGTTGTACTTGTAAGGGATATTATTCTTTTATATTCATGAAGAGAACTGTTGTTATTCCATTTCTTATTATTACATTGGAATAACTTTTGTATCGCTGAATACCTATACTTGGTGACATTCTTCTATTATTTTGTCTTTATTATTCTGTTGGAATAACCTGTATACGCGGAATACCCTATACTTGGTGACATTCTTCTATTATTCTTTCTTTATTATTATGTTGGAATATCGTGTATGTGTGTTTTACACCGGACCTGGTTCCATTTTATTATTCCGTCTTTAATATTCTGTCGGAATATCCTGTCTGTGCTATACACCGGACCTGGTTCCATTTTATTCTTCCGTCTTTAATATTTTGTCGGAATATCCTGCATCGTGTTATCTGTGGGACTAGTTTCATTTATTATTATTCCGTCTTTAATATTACGTCGTAATATCATATACATCTTATATCTTGGGACTGGTTCCATTTATTATTTCGTCTTTATTATTACAGCCGGAATATCACATGCATCTTTATACCGGACTGGTTCCATCATTTATTATTCGCATTTATTATTTTGTTGGAACATCCCGCTCGATTGTGATTTTCACCGACTTGGTTCCGTTATTATTATTCTACGTGGAAATAACTTTTGTCTGTCGTAAATACCGCATGCGTGGTGATATATTTTGTTATTCCATTCGGTATTATACTCGATTGATTAAAATTTTGACTTCTATACTCCATGAAATTAGTGGAATATCCTTGATATTTGCACTTCATCCAAAGATTTTTATGGAAATATTCTTACGAGAATTCTTGAATTTTATTCTACAAAGAAGTATCATGTTGACAATTTGGACGTTATTAGTTCCTGGATAATTTAATTCTTGAACTTGTTTAATTGAATTCTTATATCATTGTCATCATCCTCATGTTTATATTTATTAAAAGTCATCGTGAGTCCAGATAGTGCATAGATGGACTTGGTATGATTATGACCGAGGATTATTCGGTATAATCATGAGCGTAATGTTATAAATAATGTGAAAATTAAAAGTCCTCATTGGCCGTAGTGCATTGATGGATGAGTTTTTGGTATGATTATGGCTATGGATTCTCTTGACGAGGAGCAAAGATGAATTGTTTTATGGCATGATCGGGGGAGAGTTGGTGAAAACACGATTATCTTTGGCCCGTAGTGCATGGATAATTCGTGGTCGTGATCTTAAAGAATATCATTGGCACGTAGTGCGGGGGATGATTTAATGATGTGGAGTATTTATTGAAGTGAGTCTCGTGATAAAAGTGATGAAAAACTTTTAAATCATAAAAGATAGTAGATTTTATTATCTACTTGACTCTTTTAATGGATTGCTTGATCATTGCAGTTAAACTTGATGTCTATTGTATTTTATCGGTTTAACATTGTTGAAGGCTAATGATAGTTTTATTCGCATTATCTTAGTCATAATATTTCTTCTTTGGGCTAGTTGAACTCACCCTTTCTTTCATTGTTCTCTTGTGAAATGAGAGCGTAGCAGGACTAGTCGGGGAATGGGTGACGGTCAGGATGATAGTATTAGTAATCCTCACTATTCTACATTAAATAGTGTGACAATAAATGTAATAAGGATGAATTTGAGTTTATATCATCATACATGAGGACTCAATTGAGAATGGATATTATACAGATGACAATATTTGTATTTAAACTCACAGCATATGTTTTGTCGTATTTTTACACGACTGCTGTATTATTAGTTTGTATTTGAATTTTGTACCATGAATTTGGCGACCCAAGATGGGTGATGTATGCCTATTTTGGGGGCGTCACACAAGGATTTTCTTCCATCTTGCATGGCTTTGTACCACATCCTTTTTCGCCTAACTCCCCCATCTTTAACACCTTCTACACGCGCATGCATTGCGTAAAGAGTGTCTATCTTCTTTCCTCTAGTCACCACTAGAGACCTTTTTAGTGAGGTTCTATCTCCTGCGAAACATAGTGGAACAAATTTTGATCAATCCACTTCTCATTATGAATTGATCATATTTTCTTCAATCACCGCGAATCACCAATTCTCGAAACCAATTCTTGGCTAACCCATCAAGAATTCAATATCACCATCAAGAGCATCTCAAGGGAAACACAAACCCTTTATCGAGAATCACCACGTCATCGCTATTCTTTTGAAGAGACTAATTTAATCATAGCTCCAACTGATTCCTCCATACAATTTATCAAAAACAACTGCGCAAATAACCTTAGCTCTGATACCAGTTGTTGGGAAAAAATCACCACCCAAATACTGTTGTCTTTGATAAATTAGACGGATAAAGTGCCAAACAGATTAAATTTGCAGTTCCATCAAAATAATAACCATACAGAAAAATATCCAACCACAAGACACCAAGATTTTGCGTGGAATACCCTCTAAAACTAAGAGGTAAAAACCACGGGACAAACTCCGAACAATCCACTAGAATAATATGAGAGAATACAAAGATATCTTAATTTGAGTACAAACTCAAATTACTTCACCACAATAACTATGTGATGGAACCCAAATAAAACACTCTTTTATTTGAACTATCTTTCTCTCTCTATTTTCTAACTCTCTTCCATCCTCTCCCGGATGGGATTACTTTCATCCATCCTTCCCGAATGGGATTTCTTCACCCACCCTTTTTCTTTCCTCTCTACTCTCGGATGAGAGTTCTCTCAAATTGGTGTGTTGTTTTGTGTTAGTGCTGCTTTCTTTTTATAGCCGGTTGGAACCAATTGATGGAGAGAGTCAAGAAAGGGCCTAGGCATAATTCAATGGGCGGAGCATTTAATGGAGTGAGGACCTTGACCAACACCTTTTTGCCGGACTCGACAAGGTGCCACTAAGCTGGACATTGCGATACAACATCATCTCGTAGGTCGCCTGCACTATCTCCACAAGGAATACGACGTAAGAGTTGTTCACCGAGACCTCAAGGCAAGCAACATCATGCTCGATTCAAAATTCAACGCTTCGCCTCGGTGACTTTGGCCTCAGACGTGCACTGGACAACAAAAAAAACTCGTATACGTGGAGGTGAGGGATGCTGAGGCAGATTGGGTACATTGCCCCGAGTGTTTCCACACGGTGGTAGGCCACACAAAAATCGATGTTTACGCCTTTGGAGAAATCTTGATTGAAGTAGCTTGTGGACGAGAGACACGGGACCAAGATCCGCGATTTCGGTTCTTAGTGGATTGGGGTGCGGTCTTTGTATCGCGAAGGTCGTATACTTGAAAAGTTGTCGACAAAAGACTAGGTGAAGATTATGTAGGTGAGGAAGCGAGAAAGAATCTTGTTATTAGGGATGGCATATTATCACCCAATATATGAGTGAAAGGCCTAAAAGCGCAGACCATAGTTGATTCTATCGGTCAGGTGCCGCGCTTGCACGCACGCATCGCCCTTCAAGCCGGCATTTGTGCCATCGATGGTTCCGATGAAAGAAGATATTAGTCAGGCCACTACACTTTCCACCAAAACATCTAATTTCAGTTCCGGATGGAGTCCGCAGTATCTCAGCACTGATCACTTTGTGGTGTAGTTCCTTTCGTAAACAACTATTACCAACGGTCTATTATTTTAGCTTTTCTTCATTTCTTTTGGTCTTTTCTTAAATTTTTATGTACACTTTCATTTTTTTCTTTTTCAAGTTTTTTTGCATACATTTGTAAATTTAAAGGGGGGAAAGAGTGGATGGCTTGTGTACATTGCTGGTGTAACGTAAAAGTTTCTGTTATCCTATGTGCTGAATTTCAAAGCTTCATTAACAAACTGCCTAGAGAATTTAAAAACATCAACCAGATCTATTATAATCCGAGATATATACACAAAATGGAACAAAGGGTTGTGCATTTTGTTTAATCCGATATATATACAAAATGCACTTTAAATCATAACTTCTTCACCAGAACTTTCAGCTTACCAATAAAATATTTTGGAACGGAAAGAGTACTTTATTTTTTCATGGAATAGATGGATTGACAATTCGTGTGACAAAGTGTATATAAATTTACCTCAATCAGAGTTGTTCTCAAATTAAGGTTACCTCAATCAGAGTTGTTCTCAAATTAAGATTACATTATCAACTGTGGTCGAGTTAGATCCACCGACGCCAGGGACGAGATCGGCGGCGGTGTGTTAAATGGTGGACACAACACCAAAAACGTCGGGAGGAAGAGGGAGATTACAAGAGAGAAGGTTGAAGGTACAAATTAAGGTTTTGGCCATGAATTATTAGATAGAAAAGGAAAGAGATGATTGAGCTTAGTTTTGAGGATAGAGAAAACATTCGTAACGTATTCCCCCAATTCCCAACACCACCAGTTTCTGCACCTTCACCACTCGTCGGAACTTCAGATCAGCGTTGAAGAGTAAGCGGCGACAAAAGCTAACGCGGCCTTTCAAGTTATTTTTTTCCCCAATAATAATGACATGGACAACTTAAAAATAATCCTAAAAGTCATGTAATTTTAAAATAAAAGGTCAAACTAGTCAACAAACTTCTGACCAAAAAATAAATTATCTCTTGACTTTAATAGTTTAATGTTTAATTAAAAAATTTATAATTGATTATTTAAAATAAAAAATATATGTTAGTTTATTCATTTTTAACGTTTTTTGTCTCTCACTAATTTTTACCTCTTTTGTAAAATTCAACCTTTAACATTTTTTTTACTTTTTTATATTTTTTTACAAAACTCTTCCTTCAAGACCTATTAATTGTAGAAAAGTTATGTACTTTTTTTTATTAAAAAAAACACACAATCACAATTATTAATGGATCCTAAAAAAAGACTTTGGGTGGGGGGGTGTTTAAAGTTAAATGACTGAATCGGTCAGTCATTCAGTGTATTTGTTTTGAATAAAAATATCAGTCAGATTTTTAGGTGAAATGACCAAGTGTAATTTTTTTTGCTGAATGAGTTGAATGATTGCTGAATGAATACTCACATACACACACATACATACACCTGACATGTGGAGCCCGCAATATGTACGTGTATGTGAGCATATGTGATACTTTTTTATGTGATATTAACATTATTTTACCTATAAAGGAATTAGAGGGATAAGAGGTTCTAAAAAATACCAACCCCAGTTTCCAACTAAAACAGTATCTATTACTTAATAAAAAAGTAAAAAATAAAAACTAATGAAAAAACACAATTTGCATCAAGGATTTGTGGACCTTAGTACCATGTGTGGCTTGATAGAGACGTCATTTTTTAAGTGAGGGAGATTGTATTACCTCCATCAAATATCAAACATGTGGGATAAATTGAAAAGTATATACCGTAAGGATCAAGAGCATTCTTTTTAAATAGCATTCCGTTTTAAATAGCATTCTTTTATCAAAACGACATAGTTTTGGAGGGACGCGATGGTATTTTTGTAAATACAATGCCACCGCGTATTTATAAAAATATCACCGCGTCCCTCCAAAACTACGTCGTTTTGATAAAAAAATGCTATTTAAGACAGAATGCTATTTAAGGAGAATGCTCTTGATCCTTACCGATAGTATATAATCCTTAACTCTACTACCATGAGAAACAATAACTTGTCATGACTTTTGTGTATGCATGTTGTGGGGCTCAAATGGTACTGTTGGATAGTAAATAGTAAATTGAGTTTTATTTTGAACTAAAGTCAAATTCAGATAGTTACATGCACAATTTGACAATAATGAATAATTTTGAGTGAAGAATCGACACTAATAGTTAAGGGTGTAAACGAATCGAATCGATCCGAGTATTGAGTTACTCAGATTTGGTTCACAAAATTTATCGAGTATAAAATAAGGTTTGATTGAGGCTCATTTAGCTACCGAGTCGAGCACGATTTCGAATCGAGCTCGTGCAGTTTGAACTTTTCGAACGAATATGATCCGAGTATCAATAAAAATTTACAATTTGAATAGGTTCGAGTAATTTATCGAACTTTAAAATATGCTCATATTTGACTCATTTATATTTCGAGTCGAGCTCGAATCGAACTTTTAGTCGAGCGAATACGAATTTAGCTCAAACTGTTTGATTATTTTATAGCCTTACTAATAGTTGATTAACTTGATTCCATAGGTATTATATAAGAGTTTTAAAATATGAGGAAGTTGGAAATGGGTATTAGAATCTCAAATTCATCTTATGCAACCAAACATTTGGGCCCATAGTTTCTTGAGTCATATATCATATATCAGCCTACAAAAATGTCACAAGTTCCAGTTGAACCCAAATAAGTTTCCTGTTCTTTATTTGAACCAATCATTGCACTCCCGAAAAGGAGTTCTATTGATATATAGGCATTTATTTTGAAAGATATCTTATTTTTAATAAAAAAAAATTATATGATAAAATTTTGTTTATTTATTTATTTATTTTGAAATACCACTAGAATCCTATTATGAAAAGGAGTTCTATTGATATATAATAAGCATTTATTTTGAAAGATATCATATTTTAATAAAAAAATTATATGATAAAATTTTATTTATTTATTTATTTTGAAATACCACTAGAAGAATCCTATTATGAAAAGAAGTTCTATTGATATATAATAAGCATTTATTTTGAAAGATATCTTATTTTAATAAAAAAAAAATTATATTATAAAATTTTATTTTCCAGTGAAAATAGAAAATTTTAAGTACTCTATACATAGGATATTAAGTTTAGTTAGTAAGATGTAATACAATATAAGATCTTCTTTCTTATTTTTAATAAAAGGAAAAACTTTTCTGTCGCATCATTTTTCTATTCTTCCACAAAATAAAAAACTCACAAACAAACATAGGGCAACTGAGTGGCCGGGCAGGTGCCAGGTGGGTGTACTTATATCATGCTGATGTATTTCAAGAAAAACTCTAATTAAATCCAATTTCCAACCAAAAAGAAAAATATAAAAAGGGAAGAAAGAAGTTGTAGGAGAAAACCCTATTCCTCCTTTTCATCGCCGCTACTCTTCTCTCTTTCAGCAGGGTATGATTTTTAGCATATATATTCTTGATATGTTATATATTTGTTGATTGATTATTTTAATATTTAAAAGAAGATCGAAAGACCTTCTCTCTTTCAGCAGGGTATGATTTTTAGCATATATATTCTTGATATGTTATATATTTGTTGTTTGATTATTTTAATATTTAAAAGAAGATCGAAAGACTCAATTTTTATTGATAAGTTTTGTGAAGAACTCACCTTTTTCCCCATTATTGATGATTTATTTTATTTTGTTGCAAAAGATGTGATAATTTGTAGATCGGTTTTTTTGTGTGTGGATTATATATGTATACGTGTGGATCTAATTAACCCATCTCTCAATTTGTTTTTGAATGCTTGTCTTTTAATTTTTTTTGCCTCGTTGGTATATCGATGAATATATATGTGGATCTATTTAATCTATACAAAGTTTGATTTGGATTTCCAGTTAGAAAGATTGTTGGTCTTTTATTTTGTATTTTTGTAATTATTATTATTATTATTATGTGTTTTTGATCTCTATCTGTCTCTATTCTGTACCTCTTTTTTATTTTTTTGTAAAAGTTCTGATCTTTATGGCCATCTGTCTGTGTTCTAAGGTTTTGAAACATGAAGTATTATATAATGAACATATCTATAGTTGTTTCTGTTTCTTTGAAACATAAAGACTGCTTTGTGGGTGATTCGGACTAGTTTACCTCCAAAAATTCCTAAACTGTTCACATTTGCATCTTTTTTAATTTTCTCATTTCCTCATTTGGGAGTAGGATTTAATAGCCAAATGTTGAACCTTTTCTTAGTTTAATACTTGTTTCTGGGTTGGTCTCTGCTTCAATTCAGTGGGTTTTTGGTTTCCACCACTGTAGCATCTCTGGAATTGCTGGGAAATTTATGTTGAACCTAAGTTCAAGATCTTGTTTTCTAATAACTTAGGGTTCATTGTATTTATGTTTCCCCTCTTGAGCTCACTTTGTTAAAGTTGGGTTTTTGACTACATCACCAATTGAAATAGTGTACTAGTTTTTAAATTTTTTCTGGGCTGTGATTTTTTATTTTGTGATGATTAATTAAGCTTTTGTTTTAGGAAGCTTTCGTATAATTTTTAAGCAACTTCAAAAGTTTGTAAACTATTGATTTGAAATTGGATATTCTAATTGATTGTAAAAATAATACACGAGCTTTGTTTTGTTTTGTCAGCTTCTGAGTTTGATGAATCTAATTGAAAAGCCTTGACTTTAGAGGGACTAGTTAGGAGGAAGAATTGCTTATTGAGAGAGTAGCTGTGTATATAAGAAAAATATTGGAGTAGTAGGAGTCCAGGATTTTTTCGGTGGAATGACATCTGATTTAGCACCAGTTATGTCCCAAAGTATGAGATCAAGCAGGTCCTCCTTTGACGCAAGTAATGGGTATGAAACTCCCTTGCGGAACTCTGTTATCTCAAATGGGGATGGTTATGGCAGTGATGGTTCCAATTTCGCACCTCCGTAAGTTGATTTTTTTAGCTTGAACAATGTGGATATTTCCAGTTCTTACGTTCCTTTACCATAGGATATTCAGTGACATTTCTCTATACATGAGCAACTTATTACTTCTGATTAATTAAAAACATTTGTAGCTCATATGCCAATATGAAAGTCTAATCAAAATAAGATTTTTAACTTCATTTCTTGCAGTACACCAACGACTCTGTCAAGGGCTATGCCAGCAGAACTCTCTGGTGCTATATACCCTTAATTGTTAAATTTCAGGTGACCATTGTTTAGATAAAATATATCAAGCATAATTTTTTTTAGCACTTTCATTTAGGTAGACCAATTATTGTTAAAACAACGACTACATTTTACTAAATGTCCGATCTTTTTATTTTTTCTGCTTCCTTTTAAGGTCAATTTTGTGAAAGTTTCTTATTGTTTTATTACATCTTCTCTTTTAGGTAGAGGGATTTTTAAGGCGATGCAGAAACAGATTCAGTCTGCTGTAAAACAGGGATTTTTCTCTAAAAGATCCGTGGGCCCACAAGTCCGAGAAAAATTCACATTTGAGGACATGTTGTGTTTCCAAAAGGTAAGAATAAGCTGTTTAAATTAAATTTGGTAATATGTTTTGGAAAATAATGATGAATCGAAGATTATATTTTGAACTTGACAGGATCCTATCCCGACTTCACTACTGAAGATAAACGTTGACCTTGTTAGTCGGGCAGTGAAATTATTCCAGATGATTCTGAAGTACATGGGAGTTGATTTCTCTGATCGAGTGACTCCAACAAGCTTAGATGAATGTATAGAGCTTGTTGGGAAACTATATAAGCAGGCTCTGAAGCGTTTGGAGCTCCGAGATGAACTTTTTGCACAAATTTCAAAGCAGACAAGGAATAATCATGATAGGTACTAGTATTCTTATTGCACATATTAAGGGGGCAAGAGCTACCTCACCTTTTTTCTTGATGTGATTTTTCTTTAATCTTCACTCTTATTCTTCACTCGTATTTATGTCTGTTCTCAAATCTCTTATAGTTATCATTGTGTCATTGTATCATCTACATCATAACTTGTAAAGTCTATCTGTGATTTGAAATTATTTCTCAAACATTATTTGCCTCAGCCTCAGGTGCCTCGGCCGCTGCCTTCTTCGCCTTCTTCTTTGCGTTCTTCTTCGCGTTCTTCGCCTTCTTAGCCGCCTCAGTCTCGTCCTCCTCAACCACTTGTGTCTCCACAACCACTGGCGGCGGCTCCTCAACCACCGGCGGCTCCTCAACCACTGGTGGCTCCTCAAACTAGTAAAAAGTTAAATATTAAAAATCTGAAGTACAAATATATAATAAAAAATTGTTGTACTAATTAAAATTAAAAGGATTGCTTACAAGCATTCTGCATATAATCCTGTGAGTGGCAAAATCCCTGCCTGGGATTTGATTTCCACACTGTGAGCAAAGCCTCAAGCTCCCCACTAGGCTTTTACTTGTGCAATTCCTCGTCATAACTAATTACAAATTAATTATTGACAATGTTAACTGACAAATTAACATTAGACTTAATAAAGCAGATCATATTGAATAATAATATTATATATATATATATAGAGAGAGAGAGAGAGAATATATAGTATTCAGTATATAGCTTGTACTTTTGCAATTCTTCGGCATAACTAATTACAAATTCAATGCTATCATAATTAACATTAGACTTAATAAAGCAGATCATATTGAATAATAATAATATTATATATATATATAGAGAGAGAGAGAGAGAATATAGTATATAGTATTCAGTATATAGCTTGAACTTATGCAATTCCTCGGCATAACTAATTATAAATTAATTGCTATCATATTGCTAACAACTCAATTTTAATTATTGACATTGTTAACTGACAAATTAACATTAGACTTAATAAAGCCGATCATATTGAATAATAATATTATATATATATAGAGAGAGAGAATATATAGTATATATATTTAGAGAGAGAAAATGTATAGTACCTGATTGAGAGTGAGTGAGATTGAGATAGAGAACACTTGATCTGTATATTCAAACGGAAGATTTAATAAAAATTCATCAGAGACGGAATGTATATTCAGACAATTCAGACGGAATGTATGAGTGAGAGTGCAATTGAGAGCCTACTAGCTAATTGAGAGCCTACTAGCTGATTCGAGAGGGAGGGTGAGAGTGAAATTGAGAGCTGTCTGGTTGAGAGAGAGGATGAGAGAGTGAAATTGAGAGCTGTCTACCAGACTACAGAGGGAGAGTGTTATTTATATGGGCCGGGTATTGTTTGATGGCTTGATAAGAAAGACATTGTGTATAAGTTTTTTTTTTGTCAAAAAATAGACGAAAATTTAAAATAGCTAAATCTCTTATAGTTATCATTGTGTCATTTACATAATAAAATTAATATATGGGTAAAATAATAATTTGAACATAAAACTTGGGTCGTCTTTGTTTTCTTTTTACCCCGTCAAATTTGAGATTTTTATTTTTTTTTCTCATATACAACATAGCGTTATTAAAAATATTATTCCTTTTATTATAAAAACATAAGATTATTGTTGAGCCAATGACTATCTTGGTCAAAATTTGGGTTGACCCGTTAATTGACCCAGTTGATCCGATTTTTAATTTATTTATTTTTTACCCCAAAAAAATGTAATATTAAAATTAACCACTTTTATTAATATTGTAACTCATCTTTATTATTTTTGAGTTTTTAAAAAATGATTTTTAATTTTTTTATTAATTATTAATAATATATATTTTTATATATTAATGACGTCACTAGGTCAATAATAACGATTGATCACTGGTTGGAACAATGACTCATCTATTCAGTATCTTTTCTGGTTCAGTCCGGTTCGGTTTTGAGAACCTTGGACTTCCTTCATTGGGATTATTATTAACTTTCAAGAGACAATTTGATATATTTTTAAATTTTATTTAATAAGATTTACTGAAAACTACAAAATAATAATATTATAATTATTACTGCTTTTTACTTATTTTATCGTATGTATAATTATGTTGATTTAAATTAGATAAATTAATATCAATTTTGAGGCTAAAAATATATTGAGTTGACTTCAAAATATCAATAATAATTTTATAATTTGAAACAAAGAGACTATTTAATTTGTGACAAATTCGATATTCAATTTCAAAGATGTATAGGCTCCAGCCGCTCCAAATTGATCGCACCACAACTGGTTATTGATATAATATAATTTGTACAAATTCGGGTAGGAAATTAGCAAGAGTCCTCTCTATATTGCGAAATATTTGAGCCTAAAATTACGACATACATCAATACATAGAATTAAAATTATACACATCACTCGGAATAAAAAAATCGTTACATAAAGTCCTAATAAACAAATATATATATATATATATAAGGATATCCAATTTGACATTCATTCATTAAATTGGATTCAACAATAGTGAAGAAAATATACACATCATTACGTACTATACAACAATAACTTTTTCAATTTCTAATCCGAGTATAGCCTACACCCCTTCTTTTGTCCTCCCCTAACTGGACCAAAATTTTGATAAAACTGTAGTAGTATTAACATTAGTAGAGTATTAACATGCTCTACATGGTCAGATGTTGCCAAAGCCCTCGCTGCACTGCCAACGATCATTCCCTGGCAATCATAAAGAGTATTATCCACCTCGTCTGGAACAAAGCGTTCCTTCAAGTTAAAACGAACCAACTTTACATGGAATGCCGGACATCACTTTTGTCTTTCGCTGCCCGTTCTTCTTGAATCTCTTCCAGATCATCTTCTTCACCCCTCTTACCCGCTTGCTCCTTCCAATATCCCACTAGTTTCCTCAAACGAGCCACTTCCTCCTTTGATGACACATTTTTACTAGGATCATTCACAATTGATCAAACTCTTGCTGCGTATCTGATGGTGCCAAAACAAAACAAGTGAAGACAAATAAACAAACAGGTGGTTTTTTTAGATTAGTTTTTAATAGCAAATCAATGTTTAGACTAGTGATAAAATCAAGATTAAAGAAATGGAAAATAATGGTTATAATTCAAGTTGTGGAGTTGAGAATTGCAAAATATATCAGTTGGATCTGAAATTTATTCAAAACCATCTAGGGAGAGGAATAAATTCTCTTTCATTTATAATCACTCAAATTTAGTTTTTTACGGCTAGATGAAGTCATGATCTATTTCAAGAAGTACTAATTAACTAACGTTAGTTAACATGAGGATACCTTACCAATCTAAAATAGTTAAACTGATCAATCAGAACTTCTAGAATTTCAATGAAAATGACTAAAGAAGAGATATGATATGTTAAAGGTAGGAGGAGGATAACATACATGAGAGAATTGTAAGTCTCGTCCAAGTTTGATGCAGCAGGAGATATGTTAACAAACATCAGTGTTTTAGTATTGCCTCCAATTGAATCACTCATTAACATTGTCAGCTTGTGATTTCTGTAGGGGATGTGCTGACTGACTACCAGAAGATAAGGCACTGATGACATCGCCAAGTGCTGAAAGTGATTTATTGATGCTCTGAGTTTCCTTTAGCTGACTACCAGTAGACCCCGACTTCTTCACTCTTTTCAGAACCAGCAAGGTCTACAAAACTTAGCTACACAAGAGACATAAAATGGTCATGTAAAGATGAATTAACAAGTGATTTTTCATCTGCAAAAACAAGCACAATCGGGTCAAAGCACTGTATCTTCTTTCCCATCTTCATTCACGCTACATTTGATATTCTTTTATTTACAATAGTCATTGCAGCATTTTTTAAATTCATGACAAAAGGATAGGAACAGAAAATGCAGATGCATGCACCTGCACTCCAACAAGATAACATAACTTAATTCACTGTGCATTAAAATATACCTTTCCCCTGGCTACGGATTGGGTTTGAAGATTTGTACTCTCAATGATAACTGAAAGTATAAGATGAGATCTTTAGCTCTTCATTCATCAGAGTCCCTGTAGTATGACGTTGCTCAGATCCTCTCTTAATAATACTTTTAGCTCGTCATTCGTTGAAATTGATGCAATAGTCGCATTTTCTACAGATACCATGCCCTAAATATTTCAACACTACAAATTATTAGAATCAATCAATAATGTGTTCTTGTTAACATGCTAAAAGTTTAAAAGGAAGCATTAACTACGGATAAAAAGTTGAAATAGATCTCAGCTGTGAACTTTTGATTCTGTCAATATTTGCTTTAGTTGCTTTTATTCAGCCTCTGCTATGTGAACTTTTGTTCAGCTGCTGCTCTGTTTGGTGAGGCACTATCATTCTGAAATTAAGTGCACTTTGGAACTCCGCTCAGCTTATATTGTTTGCAGTATTGCTGAAACTGCTTTAGTGAGTGTATTTATGTTAATTTTGAGTTTGAAAATGTCTTAAATGACTTCAAAAAATCAACAATAATATGTTTTTATAATGAAGGGAATATTATTTTTAATAACGCTATGTTGTATATGAGAAAAAAAGTAGAAATCTAAAATTTGATGTGAAAAAAAAGCATGAAAGTTTTTTTTTCCATGTTGTTACTAAGTTTGGGCAAAGGTGCAAAAAAGTCCTGATGTTTATACAGATGTCCAACTTCCACCCTAAATTAATTTTTTTTCAAAAGTACACTTAACGTTTTCAAAAACAGGTCACCCGTGCCCTTGCTTGCCGTTAACGAGAAGATAAACAGGGTTAAAATATTATGACGTGGCAGGCTTAAAGGTTCAAAAATGTTCCTGATGTTTATACGGATGTTTCACTTCCACCCTAAACTAATTAGAATATTATCATATAAAACATATTTTAAATAAAATAATATATATCATTTAATCAAAACAATAAATACTAAAATTCAAAAAAAAAAAAATAATTACATATTTACATCATTTAATCAAAATAATAAAATTCAAATTATTTTGTTAACTAATCAAAACAACTAATTAAATAATATAAGTTGTATAACATAGTTACATCATTTAATCAAAATACTAAAATTCAAAACATAACATATTTACATCAAATACTAATAAAAAAAATCAAATTAAAAAAAATACTAAAATTCAAATTATTTTGTTAATTAATCAAAACAACAAAAATTCAAATTACATCATTAATTCGATATAGTTTGTACAAATTCGGGTAGGATTCCAGTCCTTAAAGTATTCAAAAGCATCAGTTCAGTCGTTAAAAATTCACACAGGCCTGCCTGCCTAATAGTCATGACAAGCTTTTAGTATTTGAAGTGACAGGGTTGAGGCCTTATATTTATTTCAATCCATGTTCCGTAGTGATAATTGTGTATGATTTATGATTTAGACCTTGCAATTGAGTAAATGGTTAAGGCATTTCTTCAAACCGGGGGTTGTACAATTGTGGAAATTAGTCCCTACACTATATTTCAGCCAAATTACAATTGCAAGTATCAAATACAACGTAAAAATATTACCAAACTCGCAATAAAAAAGTCCACTAAAAAAATCAACACATAAAATAGCAATATATATATATATATATATATATATATATATATATCATTTTCCAATTAGCAATGTCTAGTGACTTCTTCATTTCCAACAATAAGTGAAGATTATTGTGAAAATTTGAGAAGATAAGGAAATCCAATTTGACATTCATTCATTAAATTGGATTCAACAATAGTGAAGAAAATATACACATCATTACGTACTATACAACAATAACTTTTTCAATTTCTAATCCGAGTATAGCCTACACCCCTTCTTTTGTCCTCCCCTAACTGGACCAAAATTTTGATAAAACTGTAGTAGTATTAACATTAGTAGAGTATTAACATGCTCTACATGGTCAGATGTTGCCAAAGCCCTCGCTGCACTGCCAACGATCATTCCCTGGCAATCATAAAGAGTATTATCCACCTCGTCTGGAACAAAGCGTTCCTTCAAGTTAAAACGAACCAACTTTACATGGAATGCCGGACATCACTTTTGTCTTTCGCTGCCCGTTCTTCTTGAATCTCTTCCAGATCATCTTCTTCACCCCTCTTACCCGCTTGCTCCTTCCAATATCCCACTAGTTTCCTCAAACGAGCCACTTCCTCCTTTGATGACACATTTTTACTAGGATCATTCACAATTGATCAAACTCTTGCTGCGTATCTGATGGTGCCAAAACAAAACAAGTGAAGACAAATAAACAAACAGGTGGTTTTTTTAGATTAGTTTTTAATAGCAAATCAATGTTTAGACTAGTGATAAAATCAAGATTAAAGAAATGGAAAATAATGGTTATAATTCAAGTTGTGGAGTTGAGAATTGCAAAATATATCAGTTGGATCTGAAATTTATTCAAAACCATCTAGGGAGAGGAATAAATTCTCTTTCATTTATAATCACTCAAATTTAGTTTTACGGCTAGATGAAGTCATGATCTATTTCAAGAAGTACTAATTAACTAACGTTAGTTAACATGAGGATACCTTACCAATCTAAAATAGTTAAACTGATCAATCAGAACTTCTAGAATTTCAATGAAAATGACTAAAGAAGAGATATGATATGTTAAAGGTAGGAGGAGGATAACATACATGAGAGAATTGTAAGTCTCGTCCAAGTTTGATGCAGCAGGAGATATGTTAACAAACATCAGTGTTTTAGTATTGCCTCCAATTGAATCACTCATTAACATTGTCAGCTTGTGATTTCTGTAGGGGATGTGCTGACTGACTACCAGAAGATAAGGCACTGATGACATCGCCAAGTGCTGAAAGTGATTTATTGATGCTCTGAGTTTCCTTTAGCTGACTACCAGTAGACCCCGACTTCTTCACTCTTTTCAGAACCAGCAAGGTCTACAAAACTTAGCTACACAAGAGACATAAAATGGTCATGTAAAGATGAATTAACAAGTGATTTTTCATCTGCAAAAACAAGCACAATCGGGTCAAAGCACTGTATCTTCTTTCCCATCTTCATTCACGCTACATTTGATATTCTTTTATTTACAATAGTCATTGCAGCATTTTTTAAATTCATGACAAAAGGATAGGAACAGAAAATGCAGATGCATGCACCTGCACTCCAACAAGATAACATAACTTAATTCACTGTGCATTAAAATATACCTTTCCCCTGGCTACGGATTGGGTTTGAAGATTTGTACTCTCAATGATAACTGAAAGTATAAGATGAGATCTTTAGCTCTTCATTCATCAGAGTCCCTGTAGTATGACGTTGCTCAGATCCTCTCTTAATAATACTTTTTAGCTCGTCATTCGTTGAAATTGATGCAATAGTCGCATTTTCTACAGATACCATGCCCTAAATATTTCAACACTACAAATTATTAGAATCAATCAATAATGTGTTCTTGTTAACATGCTAAAAGTTTAAAAGGAAGCATTAACTACGGATAAAAAGTTGAAATAGATCTCAGCTGTGAACTTTTGATTCTGTCAATATTTGCTTTAGTTGCTTTTATTCAGCCTCTGCTATGTGAACTTTTGTTCAGCTGCTGCTCTGTTTGGTGAGGCACTATCATTCTGAAATTAAGTGCACTTTGGAACTCCGCTCAGCTTATATTGTTTGCAGTATTGCTGAAACTGCTTTAGTGAGTGTATTTATGTTAATTTTGAGTTTGAAAATGTCTTAAATGACTTCAAAAATCAACAATAATATGTTTTTATAATGAAGGGAATATTATTTTTAATAACGCTATGTTGTATATGAGAAAAAAAGTAGAAATCTAAAATTTGATGTGAAAAAAAAGCATGAAAGTTTTTTTTTCCATGTTGTTACTAAGTTTGGGCAAAGGTGCAAAAAAGTCCTGATGTTTATACAGATGTCCAACTTCCACCCTAAATTAATTTTTTTTTCAAAAGTACACTTAACGTTTCAAAAACAGGTCACCCGTGCCCTTGCCGTTAACAGAAGATAAACAGGGTTAAAATATTATGACGTGGCAGGCTTAAAGGTTCAAAAATGTTCCTGATGTTTATACGGATGTTTCACTTCCACCCTAAACTAATTAGAATATTATCATATAAAACATATTTTAAATAAAATAATATATATCATTTAATCAAAACAATAAATACTAAAATTCAAAATAAAAAAAAATAATTACATATTTACATCATTTAATCAAAATAATAAAATTCAAATTATTTTGTTAACTAATCAAAACAACTAATTAAATAATATAAGTTGTATAACATAGTTACATCATTTAATCAAAATACTAAAATTCAAAACATAACATATTTACATCAAATACTAATAAAAAAATCAAATTAAAAAAATACTAAAATTCAAATTATTTTGTTAATTAATCAAAACAACAAAAATTCAAATTACATCATTAATTCGATATAGTTTGTACAAATTCGGGTAGGATTCCAGTCCTTAAAGTATTCAAAAGCATCAGTTCAGTCGTTAAAAATTCACACAGGCCTGCCTGCCTAATAGTCATGACAAGCTTTTAGTATTTGAAGTGACAGGGTTGAGGCCTTATATTTATTTCAATCCATGTTCCGTAGTGATAATTGTGTATGATTTATGATTTAGACCTTGCAATTGAGTAAATGGTTAAGGCATTTCTTCAAACCGGGGTTGTACAATTGTGGAAATTAGTCCCTACACTATATTTCAGCCAAATTACAATTGCAAGTATCAAATACAACGTAAAAATATTACCAAACTCGCAATAAAAAGTCCACTAAAAAATCAACACATAAAATAGCATATATATATATATATATATATATATATATATATATCATTTTCCAATTAGCAATGTCTAGTGACTTCTTCATTTCCAACAATAAGTGAAGATTATTGTGAAAATTTGAGAAGATAAGGAAATCCAATTTGACATTCATTCATTAAATTGGATTCAACAATAGTGAAGAAAATATACACATCATTACGTACTATACAACAATAACTTTTTCAATTTCTAATCCGAGTATAGCCTACACCCCTTCTTTTGTCCTCCCCTAACTGGACCAAAATTTTGATAAAACTGTAGTAGTATTAACATTAGTAGAGTATTAACATGCTCTACATGGTCAGATGTTGCCAAAGCCCTCGCTGCACTGCCAACGATCATTCCCTGGCAATCATAAAGAGTATTATCCACCTCGTCTGGAACAAAGCGTTCCTTCAAGTTAAAACGAACCAACTTTACATGGAATGCCGGACATCACTTTTGTCTTTTCGCTGCCCGTTCTTCTTGAATCTCTTCCAGATCATCTTCTTCACCCTCTTACCCGCTTGCTCCTTCCAATATCCCACTAGTTTCCTCAAACGAGCCACTTCCTCCTTTGATGACACATTTTTACTAGGATCATTCACAATTGATCAAACTCTTGCTGCGTATCTGATGGTGCCAAAACAAAACAAGTGAAGACAAATAAACAAACAGGTGGTTTTTTTAGATTAGTTTTTAATAGCAAATCAATGTTTAGACTAGTGATAAAATCAAGATTAAAGAAATGGAAAATAATGGTTATAATTCAAGTTGTGGAGTTGAGAATTGCAAAATATATCAGTTGGATCTGAAATTTATTCAAAACCATCTAGGGAGAGGAATAAATTCTTTCATTTATAACCACTCAAATTTAGTTTTACGGCTAGATAGAAGTCAAGATCTATTTCAAGAAGCACTAACTAACGTTAGTTAACATGAGGATACCTTACCAATCTAAAATAGTTAAACTGATCAATCCGAACTTCTAGAATTTCAATGAAAATGACTAAAGAAGAGATATGATATGTTAAAGGTAGGAGGAGGATAACATACATGAGAGAATTGTAAGTCTCGTCCAAGTTTGATGCAGTAGGAGATATGTTAACAAACATCAGTGTTTTAGCATTGCCTCCAATTGAATCACTCATTAACATTGTCAGCTTGTGATTTCTATAGGGGATGTGCTGACTACCAGAAGATAAGGCACTGATGACATCACCAAGTGCTGAAAGTGATTTATTGATGCTTTGAGTTTCCTTTAGCTGACTACCAGTAGACCCCGACTTCTTCACTCTTTCAGAACCAGCAAGGTCTACAAAACTTAGCTGCACAGGAGACATAAAATGGTCATGTAAAGATGAATTAACAAGTGATTTTTCATCTGCAAAAACAAGCACAAAATGTTTTCCGGGTCAAAGCACTGTATCTTCTTTCCCATCTTCATTCACGCTACATTTGATATTCTTTTATTTACAATAGACATTGCAGCATTTTTTAAATTCATGACAAAGGATAGGAACAGAAAATGCAGATGCATGCACCTGCACTCAAACAAGATAACTTAACTTAATTCACTGTACATTAAAATTATACCTTTCCCCTGTCTACGGATTGGGTTTGAAGATTTGTACTCTCAATGATAACTGAAAGTATAAGATGAGATCTTGAGCTCTCTTCATTCATCAGAGTCCCTGTAGTATGACGTTGCTCAGATCCTCTCTTAATAATACTTTTTAGCTCGTCATTCGTTGAAATTGATGCAATATTCACATTTTCTACCGATACCATGCCCTAAATATTTCAACACTACGAATTATTAGAATCAATCAATAATATGTGTTCTTGTTAACATGCTAAAAGTTTAAAAGGAAGCATTAACTACAGATAAAAAGTTGAAATAGATCTCCGATATGATATATCCATTCACCTATATGTAGCATCCAATTTACGGAAACATATGCAATCATCAATCAACATTGGTTACCTTTGAATCTTTTTTGATATCTATTTTTGGGTGCCTTGCATGTTTTGGTAGTAGAAGATCTATCAATGTATCTTGATACAACTCCACCATGTATACCTGCATGAGCACAACACCGATGACCATTATAAATAGCACCATGTAAATCAAAGTTATTTTAACATGGAGAAACATAGTGTGATAAGAAAATCATAATCACGTATAAAGAGCCTAAAGAGATGTATAAACCATTAAATGCAACTTGAAAAATTCCCCGAACTAGTAATATTGATGTCCAATATCCACATAAACAAATAAAAAAGAAAAAGATAGTGATGTAACAATATTTAGCTACTATAGTCTATACTAGATAGTTATAGATGATAACACCTATAATAACATCCACTGTTGTACCTTTAAGGAGAATGAAAATTTGTTTTGGTTCCGCTTCAAAATTTTGAATAGTTCAGAAGTAGCCAAGGGGGTAAGTCCAGGATTGCTATCAGATCCATAAATAGTAAATGTCTTCCCGGAACACGTCTGGCCATATGCAAATTTGCAATCATTATATCCATCAACAGCAGATTGCACCAGATACTGCATCAACGAGAATAAACAATGTCAAACATTGAATTACTATAACAGGCAACTAGCAGAAATGCAACAATTAAACTGAATCAGTAATTTCATTCAACTTGCCCTGGTATCCTCAAATATAGATTCTTGGGTGGCATTTCCATACAATGTTGTTTTGTTTTATCATCTCTCCACAGATGCTCAACTGTGAACTCATCAACACTCGTAACTCGTAAGCACACTTTTTTCCTTCTCAGCAACTTCTTTGTCATTGAGAGGCCTTAATCGGCAGAAGACACTAATCTTGCCTTTCATATCTGAGATATATACACATCAGGTGCAGCATTAGTGCCACCATTAGGAAACATAATCTTGCCTTTCACATCTGAGATATATACACATCAGGTGCAGCATTAGTGCCACCATTAGGAAACATGACATCTTACAAACAAAAATTATAATAAAAGTAATATAGGACAAAAGATATGCAACTACAACCTTCTATTGTGTTGAAATATCGCTTCCTTAATACTTGTTCTTCCTTGTAAAGTGCTTCTAACTCAGCCAACTGAGCCCCTTGCATTTTCAAGATTGCAGCTGTTTGCTCATTCTTTCTATCAATATCCTGAAAGCAAGAACGTATTATCTAGAACCGTTCATAATTTACAGGTAAAATAAAGGATAAAATTTTATATGAAAATCAGAAGACAAGAATATTTCCCCAAAATGATGGTACAAGGTTGTCACCTCCTTCATTTCTCTTAGTTCCTCTAATTCCTTCATATTGATTTGCAACATTGACAACTCTAATCTTTGATTGCCATACTGGACTCTGCCACGACAACTTTCTGTCTGACGTCATCCAGCTTCTTCTCAAGTTCAGTAATTTGGAGCTTCAAGGCCTTTCGTTGTTCTTCAATGTTCTTCTCAATACCCAGTACCTGGATTTCAACAGCCACAAAAAATTGTTAACGAGTGTACAAGGCATACATATTTTTGTCCAGAAAAGAAAAAGATACGAAATCATTACCTCATCACTCTTCTTCTTCTCAACCCTTGAAATTTTCTCTTCCAATAATAGTTTTTCATTCATCAGTCTCTTTTTAGCTTCTTCTGCAGCTTGCAATTCTGAACTACGGATTTTTAACTCATCTTGGATCTTTTGTAATACCTACTTGTAACATCAATTACTTAATCATTAGAAACCAAGTGATGGATATCAAATACATGAACAAGACTAGTGTCGACACTAAATCAAGCATGTGTCAGCCAATGATTGAAACGAAGCAGTTAGTCTTTTAAATAGAACTTTTGAAAAATGAAATTGTGACCGTCACAATTAAATATTAAGTAATAATATGATATAAAAATTATTAATATAAATAATAAAATGCTAAAAAACTATACTAATAAAATTTTAAATTGAAATTATTAATACCCTTCCATATTTAAATAATTTTTCAAAATTATTATTAACCTGCTAATAGAAAGGTTGGAATCCAAAGTACACCATAGTATAATTCTATGAATGTCGTTTAAATATTGAAACATATTTATAATTCTTTTGTAACTAGAATACTAGAATTTACATAAATTGACACATACAAAACAACATTAAACAAATTAAACACTTTTAATTTGTTTATGAATGTATGTTGTGCTCAAGTTATGTATATGAAACAAATTAAACACTTTTAACAAATTAAACATCTTCAGGTGTCATAGTAAAGGAAATTCTAATATATATATACACACACACACACACACACACACACACACACACACTCCCTCCATCTCTTTTTAAATATGGTTTTAAAGAAGTATTTTTATTTCTTAATATTTGTTATTTAAAAAATTAATTAATCATTAAATTACTTGATTTTTAATATTACTCCAAATATTAAATATAAATTTAATTTTTTTAATATTTTTTATTCAATAAATAATATTCTCTCTTTTTAATATAAAATTAATATTATTATATTTAATATTATATAATTATTATTTTAATATTTATGCACAACTTTTTAAAATAATAACATACACGAATGTATTTATTTACAAAAGGTCCAATCAGTTGTTAAAAACTCAAAAGGGCTTTCTTCAAATGGTAAAAATGGTGGTCTACGCCTATTGTACCAAAAAAGGTCGTGCGTTCCTACATTTTATCGCCAGGTACAGCAGGGACATTAAATTAAAAGCAAAAGTAATGACGGACTCATCCTTATTCGATAATAATTTCAACGTCCACAGTTTATGAAGGGTACAAATGTCAGTCAAATCAATATATACTTTGCTATGGGTCGACACTCGACAGCGAAGAAGAAGAAGATAAGGAAGGGTCGACAGCCAAAAAAAGATGAGAAAAGAACTTTTCGATTTGGATCGGAATGGAATATGGGTTAAAAATGGTTAACCGGATCAGAACTATATTTGTTTTAAAAAATATGGATCCAAACTTTAACCAACCTGAATAAATAAAAATGGTTAACCGACCCATTTGGTTCGATTAATATGATTTGACCCAACAGTTTACTAACTATATTGCCAGGTCTAAAATCAAGCACGTGTCAGCCAATGATCGAAACGAAGCAGTTAGTCTGACAGAATATATGTGTGTGTGTAGTGATTTAGGGGATTATAAATCCAAATAATCCACATATCATCTTTGAGTTTTTAATTTGGATTATTTGGATGAAATTTGTATGAAACTTCCTTATTATTGGAGATTATGCAGTTTTTTTATATTATTCATTCAACATGATTCATTATATTTAATTATAATACTATAACTATATACAATTGCTAAATGTATATATTGTATTGTCAACTAATAATATGGGTATTGTTCTTGATTTTATGTTGTTTTGCTGATTTTTATTCATGAAATTTCCTTAAAATGCTAATCTATTGTTATCAGATCATGTAATATATTCTCTGTGACATGTATGTCCTCTGAACATGTCACTTTTTTCCCTGTTTGATTATCTGATCTGCAAGAATGAAATATAGTTTCAGGCACAAACAACTCAAAACTGAACACTTTCCTGCGCATGTTAGCTGGTTTTTCCAAACCGTCAGCTGGTGAGATTCCTTGGAACGGGTTCACTCAGAAATCTATGCATTTTCTTTTCTAATTCGGTTTCTTCTATTTTGCCGTCTGTATATCTAAAAATGTTTTCATATTTACTTTTATACATTTTGTTGCTGTTTGATTTTTAGGAAAATGATTAGAATTCTTAAGAAGTAGGGTTTATTATATGGCGTAGAAATTTGAAGCCTGTTTTCTAACTTAAAAGTATATGCGTTTTGGAGTTGTAAATTGTTGGTTTATATTTAATTGAATTTATTCTGATGCAGAGTGATATTGTCAAATGAAGTTGGATCAAATAAATAAGTGTTGTTACACTTATTTATTTGATCCAACTTCAGTTGACAATATCACTTATAGCTTGTTAGCTATAAAAAGTTTCATAATTGATTTCACAAAATCTTCAAAAAGAATAATGTTGGGATTTTTTCTTAAGATGTCAAACTAATTTTATATGTTTCTTCTGTTAGTTGCTTTATTTGATGTAAACACTATTTGGTTCCTTGAGTTTGCCTCATCGGTTCCCAAGAAGAATTACTTTGGTGGACATGCTTGATCGAGGCGATTACAAAAATCTTAATACTACTTTAGTTATTTGTTTATTTCAAAATTTTGGATAGAATACTCAATTCATTGCAGTAAGGATTTTAGTGTATCAAGGAGTATAAAAGCCAAGTTCTGTGATTAATGCTATTTTGAATGACTTCAATTAACCTGGTTCGCTTGCTCCAACTGGCATGTTCCTTGGTGGCACAAAATACATGGTTCTTTAAGGTGAGCCAGGAGTTGTTATTAGAGTATGATGTGGTTATACCATTCACTTTCAGTATTAAAACATGTCTCTTGGATTGTTCAATGCCAAAATGGTTATTTTTAGACATGTCTTCTAATGGATTGTTTATCAATCCAGATCATGATTAACTCGCCATAAAGGTGGGCTAAGCACTTAAAAATTTGCTATGTGCTTCATAATTTTTATTCATTATATTTAATTATAGTACTATAACTATATACAATTGCAATATGTATATATTGTATTGTCAACTAATGATATAGGTATTGTACACGATTTTGTGTTGTTTTGCTGATTTTTATTCATGGAATTTCCTTAAAATGATGATCTATTGTTATCAGATCATGTAATATATTTTATGTGACATGTATGTCCTCTGAACATGTCAATTTTTTTCCTGTTTGATTATCTGATCTGCAAGAATGAGTTATAGTTTCAGGCCCAGACAACTCAAAGCGGAACAGATCTTGTAATTCAAACCTCTATGTAGGTAAAAACACTTTTCCCCAAACCGTTAGCTGGTGAGATTCCTTGGAACGGGTTATCTCAGTCCCTTAAATTCATTCAGAAATCTATGCATTTTCTTTTCTAATTCGGTTTCTTCTATTCATACCTCGATTGGTCTTAACACCGTCACACATTAGATTACCTTTTAAATTCCAATGAAGACAATTTCCTTTGGTTATTTGCTTTTCCATGACAATTAATAAGAACCAGGGGCAATCTCTCTCACATGTTGGACTGTATCTGTCACGTCCATTTTTTAGCCATGGCCAATTGTATGTAGCAGTATCACAAGTTACAAGCAAAAGTGGATTGAAAATATTAATTTGTGACAAGGATGGAAAAACATACAATACTACAAAGAATGTAGTTTTCAAGGAGGTTTTTCACAATTTAATGTAGAAAGGTATGACTGTTTCTAGCTATTACCTTTTTGTTGCTCATTATTAGTGTAAACTCTGACTATTTTATTATTATATCTCCTGAAATTTTTAATATAATCTATTTGAATCTTTTTAGGCAATTCTATGATCTTGAAAGGGGATCTCTCTGTCCCTTAAATTCACTTAGAAATCTATGCATTTTCTTTTCTAATTCGGTTTCTTCTTTTTTGCCGTCTGTATATCTAGAAATGTTTTCATATTTACTTTTATACATTTTGTTGCTATTTGATAATTAATTATTGCTTTTTGAATGTAAATTATGGATTCTAAATATGTATCATATGATATTGATTTGTGATTACTTCATCTTCTTTCCTCTATCAGGTTACGTCAAAAATTGCTCGCTTTGAACAAATCTGGAGGAGGAAAGGTAAAAAAGATTCAAATCACGATGAAGCATTAAGCGAGATGTGTCATCTCTACGATGTTGTTCGTGTTGATGTTGTGGAAACAACTAATGAGGTAAAAGAGCAGGAGCAAGTACATGTAATGATATAATCTAAATTATTACTTTTACTTGAAACTTCTTCCTGATAATGATCCGATTTTTAATATTTTTTTGCAGAGACTCAAAATTGGAGGATCACAGGATTATGTCATCTTTTCTGCTTAACAGTTCATTCCAAGTGCTGCTTCAGAAATAGAATCTGAAATTGACGATTACATGTCCAAAGGAGGTATATCCCTGTATAATGTTTCATTTCTTTTCTTTTTCTGTTTTGTCTGGGATCATCAAAAATTGATATTCTTAAATACATCTTTTCTATGTTTAGCAATCTTTCGCTAATATTTTGCTTTAGCATGGTGTAACCACGTGAAACAGCCTGCTGGGCGATAAAAAAACTGGATTGGTTAAAAACTTAAATGTATAGTTTTCTATTTTCCTTTTCAAGGAGTGGGCTATAATTACACCTGTGGGAATTTGCATCATTTTATAATATATATGACATATCGTCACCCTTTTATTGGTCTTAAGACAACCTATTACTAATTTTATTCATGTTTTTGTTTTGGTTATTGTAATCGTAGCATCTAAAGATGACTTTGTATATGCCTTGTACACTACAATTTGATTTGATGAATGATTAGCATGAATGAATCCAGGCAACTGTAAGAACTGGAGTACCATTATTAAAAATTTAAACAGTTTCACCTCTCTTTTTCTATCTGAGTCAATAATTCAGTGCTATATTCTCTCATCAAATCTTTCTCAGGGGAGAGAACAAGAGGTTATTTGTAATAGCAATAGGTAAATTTCAGCGAGCTGTGGTTCAACATTGGATGGAAACTAGATACAAAACAAATGAATATACATTTTTTGTTTTTTCTTTCTTGTTTTGTATCTTTAGATTTTAGACTTTAGAATAAGTTCGAAATTCTTAATTCTTGCAGTAAATATACCTGGAAAAAAACATAGAAATTACTCAAAGGCCTGAAACAATTGTTACAAAAAATACCTTGGAACAAAGCAGAAGATGTAATGCACAAACCGGTAAACTCTTAACATTACCCCCTACAATATATATTCATTTATTTTTCTATGTAAAATTTGATTATCGCACAACAATTAATTATCTTCTTATTATATTTTAATTTATTAATTGTACGTATATATTTATTATTAAAAAAATTGAATAATCCCGCTGCAACGCGCGGGTTACTAATTCCAAAAGAACTTGATAGAACAGAGCTAATACTATAACAGAACTTAATATACACTACAGTAAGCTAAGAAAGGTAGAACATCTATATATTATAACAGAGCACTCGCACAAACATCAAATTCTAGAGGTGCCGAATAAACCCTAGATTTCGACTATGAAATTCCACAGTTGGTGCTATCAATTGAATGTAATCTTAAATCAAAACCCCCTAATAAACACTAGAATTCATTTGGTTTAAACGGAAAGTACAAAAATAATAAAGTGAAGTACCTTCCAATGACTGATAGCGTCGGTGTCGGTCCCTTTCCGGAGCTTTACGTCGATCAATTGCTTATCAGATGCATCGGTCACCTTGAGAGAGAGAGAGAGGTGAAGAGTTTGAGAGAGATTGGGATGGTGCATCTGATTGGTTTTATTTTCTTCTTAACCCATTTAGCCAACTCACTTTAACCTGCGTGCGTGTTTTTTTTAAAATCCGACTTTTGTTCGTTCTCAAAGTTCGCTTCTAAAGGATTCCATTCAAATTTACTTGAATGTGCATATATATATTTATATATGTCTTATCATCCATTCATATATATATATATATATATATATATATATATATATATATATATAGTTATTATGTATTTTACATGTTTGTGATTTACATTTTTATTTTTGCACTGTTAACCTATTTGAAGTCGGTCGGAACAAATCAATTTCACCAGGTAGACTCTGCACCGCCATTCATCAGGTACCTTACGCCTTTGTATATATATATATATATACTTGTTCAATTTTACTTGAATGTGCATATATATATAGTTATTATGCATTTTACATGTTTGTAATTTATATTTTTATTTTTGCAAACTATTAACCTATCGGAAGTCTGTCGAAACAAATCAATTTCACCAGGTACTCTGCACCGCCATCATCAGGTACCTTAGGCCTCTCTCTAAATATATATATATATATATATATATATATATATATATAATTATTATGCATTTTACATGTTTGTGATTTATAATTTTATTTTTGCACTATTAACCTATCGGAAAAAATCAATTTCACGGGTAGACTCTCAGACCGCCATTTTAGGGCTTTTTTCTCTTTAGTATATAAGATCCCGAATGACAATTTAGTAATTTTATTTTATAATTATTATTATCATTTATTATAATATTTTAAGATATTTTTAATATTTATTATTGTATTGATTAAAATTAAAAGAATTATATCAAATTTGTGTTTGGTACAAAACGTTGTGATAAGCACCTCTACTAAGTACAAGTAATGTATTCAAAACTCCGTAGAGGAGCTCGGGTGCAAAGGAATTTAACTAGTGCACACCCCAAGTGTAGTATTACACTTTATGGAGCATGATTTTATATGTAGCTGAATTAATGGCCAATGAAAATAATATGATTCAATGTTTCAAAAAGTTGATGATCTGCTACACTTGTGGCGGCTCCTCCACTGGTGGCGGCTTCTCCACTGGTCGCGACGCAAACTATTAAATAGTTTAAGAAATCTGGTGTAAAAATATAAAATAAACAGAAAAAGTTAAATGTGAAAAAATTGAAATAGAAAATAACTTACCAGCATGGTATATTGATGTGTGCTCCCGATATTCCGCTTTTTTTATTCTTGTTCCACATAAGGGGAACTTCAGATCATTATTGAACATGTCATTCGTGAGCCAAGACTTCGTTTTTGGCATAACTAATAAAAGAGAATAACATTAGACTAAATGTAATACCATAAGATGCAGATTTTGCTTTCAGATTTTTGTGTAATACAAGATAATTTTCTTCTCTCAATTTTGCTTCAATTTTGCTTTACCTACGCTTACTGTCATGACACTTCTCACAGACTCCGTTTCTGGACCACCATTTTTATGTACCATCCGTTATGTTATGATACATCCGTTATGCTCAATACTAAAGAATAACTATATAACTCTGTATTACCTAGATATTTATATCATAATTTTATTGTTAGTGAAATGATAAAATGCATCATCCTTGCACAATCCAATTTCCTTTTGTAATTGCTATCACACTGCTCTTACCAGATTAATTATGCTCATAACAACTCAATTTCAATTCTTTTATAGATTGAAAGGTCCCAAGAAATGATGGATATGCCTTTCTCTTTCCCTATCTCTAAATATATTTACTTATTCAAATTTACTTAAATGCGCATATATATATATATATATATAGTTTTTATGCATTTTACATGTTTGTGATTTACATTTTTATTTTTGCACTGTCAGTTACAGATTGTATTTCTTGGGACCTTTCAATCTGCAAAATAATTGAAATTGAGTTGTTATGAACATAAAGCAGTATGATAGCAATTACAAAAGGAAACTGGATTATCCAAGGATGATGCATTTTATCATTTTACTTTCAATCTGTCCATTTGTTTTTGAAAGTGAGAAATTTAAAAATTATGATATAAATATCTTGGTAATGCAGAGATATAGTTATTCTTTAGTATTGAGCATAACGGATGGTACATAAAAATGGTGGTCTAGAGAAATTAAACAGAGTCGATTGTGAGAAGTGTCATGGCAGCAAGTGTAGGTAAAGCAAAATTGAGAGAAGAAAATTATCTTGTATTACACAAAAATCTGAAAAAAAATATTTTTTTTCAATTCAAGCATACTAATTATAGGCTCTTCTGCATCTTATGGTATTACATTTAGTCTAATGTTATTCTCTTTTATTAGTTATGCCAAAAACGAAGTTTTGGCTCACGAATGCCATGTTCAGTAATGATCTGAAATGCCCCTTATGTGGAACAAGAATCAAAAATTCAAAATATCGGGGGAACACGTATCAATGTACCATGTTGGTAAATTATTTTCTATTTCAATTTTTTCACATTTTACTTTTTTTGTTAATTTTATATTTTTACACCAGATTTCTTAAACTATTTAATAGTTTGCACCGCCACTAGTGGAGGAGCCGCCACCAGTGAAGGAGCCGCAACCAGTGGAGGAGCCGCCACAAGTGGAGCTGATCAACAACTTTCTGAAGCATTGAATCATATTATTTTCATTGGTCATTAGTTCAGCTACATATAATATTAAGTGTAACCACTACTCTTGGGGTGTGCACTAGTTAAATTCCTTTGCACCAGAGGTCCTCTATAGAATTTTGAATACATTACTTGTACTTGGTAGAGGTACTTATCATAATGTTTTGTACCAAACACAAATTTGATATAATTCTTTTAATTTTAATCAATACAATAATAAATATTAAAAAATATCTTAAAAATATTATAATAAATGATAATAATAATTATAAAATAAAAATTACTAAATTGTCAAACAGATCTTATATAACTAGCAAAAAGCCCTAAAAATGGCGGTGCAGAGTCTACATGGTGACATTGATTTGTTCCGACTGACTTCCGATAGGTTAACAGTGCAAAAATAAAAATATAAATCACAAACATGTAAAATGCATAATAACTATATATATATATATATATGCACATTCAAGTAAAATTGAATAAGTATATATATATTTAAAGAGAGAGAGGCGTAAGTTACCTGATGATGGCGGTGCAAAGTACCTGGTGAAATTGATTTATTTCGATCGACTTCCGATAGGTTTAACAGTACGCAAAAATAAAAATATAAATCACAAACATGTAAAATGCATAATAACTATATATATATATATATGCACATTCAAGTAAAATTGAACAAGTATATATATATATATATATATATATATATATATATTTAGAAAGAGAGAGGCGTAAGGTACCTGGTGAATGGCGTTGCAGAGTCTACTGGTGAAATTGATTTGTTCCGACCAACTTCAAATAGGTTAAGAGCGCAAAAATAAAAATATAAATCACAAACATGTAAAATATACATCCTTCTCCAGCGAACTAAACCGACGAATTGGGTAAAAAACCAAGCGGGTTGAGCGTACGGGTCAAAATGGAGAAAAAACACAAAAGCTCAGATCATTGATACCATTTTCTCTCTCCTACTTCTTCCCTCCCTCTCTCGCACGATAAAGTAGCAGACAAAAGAGCGCATCGGAAGGTCTCCGCGAAGCAGAGGCAAACGGAAAAGGAAGGTAAAGCTCCATAACTTTATTGGGTTTGTAAATTTTTTTTCAAGCATTTGAAAATCAAGGGTTTGTTCTTTAAAAATCCCTCTTTTTCAGGGGGTTGCTCGTCGTGGCTGCTGGTCTGCTAGTTCCGTTGCTCGCGCACGAATTTCTTTATTTCATCACTTCCTTCGAATTTCTTAGTAGCCCAACTTCGAATACTAAATCCTGCCTCTTTAGCATATGCATTGTAGAAATTCTTAACTTTCATCTATTGTTTTGAATTTTTTTCCAACACTGGGTTTGAGAAGATCGGCTTTTCCCTACCTTCATCAGTCTCCCGTTCAATTCTCTTATTCCCTACTTCCATTTCACTATTGTCAACATTATCACCACATTCGTCACTACCCCATACTTCATCCTCTAAATTAGCATCCATCCTTACAGTGTAAAAAAACAAACAACATTTAAGTCCAGACAACAACAATTAGAAGAACATCTCAGAATTTAGATACATGAAGCGCAGATTCTGAAATTTTCAAATTGCACGACAAACCAATTCTACAAGATTTTGCAGTCAATAAGTTAATAATATGTTGCTCAAGTGATCGCCCAGAAAACCAAGAAGCTTGTTCAAATAACGAACAGCCTTCACCAAATTTAAGCATTGCTAAGGTGAACAAATATGGGCTACAAATAGGGTGCTCCACTTTAAAACTATTGTTCAAAGGCTCACAGGCTTTTAAGTTACTACTGATTATTGTATTTGGGTTTTAGCTTTTATACTTTGAAAAAGAATTGCAAGAATATTAAACTGCAAAATCAAAAGCTTCCCAAGAAGCAAGTGGGTTTAATGTGAAATGAGTAAAAAGGTCAACGTTCTAAGAAAATCAGTGGGAGCAGAAACTCTCTATAAAGCAGCCTGAATCTTTATAGATAGAAAGCAAGAAACATTTTTGGTAGTCCACAATATTGCTTAATTATAGCATAAAAAGAACATTTTCAGTGGCAAATCAAAAATGTATTCATAACCCTTTTACCAAAACAAATGAAGTTATTGTTTTTTCAGACTTCCATTTTTCTCTGCTTTCCCCAGAAAAGTTGAAGCATAAATGTTCTTCTTCAAAGTGTAAGCACCCAAATTAAAAATTCGTGTAATAATTCATAGAAAGAAATATGTTTAAAAAGAAAAACCCCACAAAATGTAATTATACAGAGAAATGTAGAGATTTTCAGGAACTTACAAGAGAGAGAGAAATTGATAGTTTTCTAGCACTATCTGGACAAAAATTTGCTTGCAAGGAGCTTCACTTTCCGGGTTTTACAACTTTTCCCAAAAAATATTCAACTTCTCAAACAATTAGTAATACCCATCTTAAAACTAATATATTGCTCCAAAATTTAGTCTCTTGAGCCTTAAAAAAAGAACCCCACCTGATATGAATGGAATGAGCAGAAAGATTTTATTCCTTCAATAAGAAATAAAGCTCCAATTCCCAACTTCCACATGTTTTCACAGAAAGTGATATATAATAAGACATCATAAACTACAAATAGGAAAACTGAAGCAAACCCAAAGCTACCAAAATCAGATTCAAAATTAACAAAGCATTAAAGGTAATCCAGAAATGTAAAAGAAGATTGATGAGGTGAAGATCACCAACAAATGAGATTTATAAATAAAAAAACAGAAACAAAATCAAAGTAAAGAAATTCGTACATATTAAAGAAATTAGGTCACGAGAAAATAAAGAAATTCGTGCGCGACTAACAGAACCAGCAGACTAGCAACCGCCAGAAAAAGAGGGATTTTTAAAGCCCTACCTGAAAAAAAAAATTACAAACCCAATAAAGTTTACCTTCATTCTCCGTTTGCCTCTGCTTCGCGGATCCGTCAGTTTAGTTCGCTGGAGAAGGATGTTGTATATAAATATATATGAATAGATGATAAGGCATATATATATATATATATATATATATATATATATATATATATATATATGCAAATAAATTTGAATAAATATAGAGAGAGAGATATGAGATGAAGATGGGACTGTAACAGAGGGAGAGAGAAAGGTTTTATAACATAGGGAGGCCTTGGAGTTTGGACCATAGGCCTTCGGAAGATGGGCCTCAAAATTAAATTTCACTCTATTTTAGTGAATTTTTTAGAATTGCACTGTTCATCGAATCGGAAAAGATATTGGGGCGAATGGATTATCAATGGTCGAATTTTTATTAACTTAGTGACGTCATTAATATATAAAAATATATATTATTAATAATTAATAAATTTTTTAAAAATCTCATTTTTCATGAATTAAAACATAATAAAGATGAGTTGCAATATTAATAAAAGTGATTAATTTTAAAATTAAATTTTTTTTGGTAAACAAAATTAAAAAACGAATTAACTGGGTCAATTAATCGGGTTTACCGGTTGAATCGGTAGTCAACGGGCCAACTCAGCTTTTGATCAAAACTGGTTCACTGGGCCCAATTGGATCAGAAGGCGGACCAGTTTCGATTTTTACCGGTTTGATCGTCGATCTAGTCCCGTTTTTAAAAACAATGATTTTAGTCAATACAATGATGCATTTCTTTAATTTCACTTTATTTCTTTTTTTTATATATATTTTTTTAATGAATAATCTCAACTTTAAATTTGAAAATATTTCGAATTAACTTTCAAAAATTATTAATGATATAATTTGGAACATAGGTAATTTCCAAAAATCACAAAGCTTAAATATGATTACATGGAGTAGTTTCTCCGTGTTTTAAAATTCAGACCGGACTAGCAGTCAAATCAGTAAAAATTAAAATCGATCTGTCTTTCGGTCTAGCTTGGACCAATGAATCGGTTTTGGTCAAAACTCGGGTTGACCCTTGGACCACCGGTCCAACCGGTAAACTCGATTAATTGATCTAGTTGACTCGGTTTTTAATTTATTTATTTTTTATCAAAAAAAATTAATATTACAATTAACTACTTTTATTAATATTGTAACTCATATTTATTATGTTTTAGTTCATAAAAATGAGATTTTTTAAAAAATTATTAATTATTAATAATATATATTTTTATATATTAATAACGCCACTGGGTCAATAACGATTCGACCACTTGTTGGACCAGTAACCCATCCACCGGTACCTTTTTTGATTTGATGATCGGTTCGGTTCTAAGAACCTTGGTTACTCCATTAGGACAAGAGACAATTTGATATATTTTTAAATTTAAATTAATAAGATTCACTGAAAACTACAAAATAATAATACTATAATTATTACTACTTTATACGTATTTTATCGTTTGTATAATTATATTGATTAAAATTAGATAAATTTATATCAATTTTGAGGTTAAAAATATCTTGAGTTGACTTCAAAATATCAGTAATAATTTTATATTTTGGAATAAACTATTTAATTTTCAATTTCAAAGATGTATAGGCTCCAGCCGCTCCAAATTGATCACACCACAACTGGTTATTGATATAATTTGTACAAATTCGGGTAGGATTCAAGTCCTGAAGTATTCAAAATTAAATCGTGAAAAATTCACACAGGCCTGCCTGCCTAATAGTCATGACAAGCTTTTAGTATTTGAAGTGACAGAGTTGAGGCCTTATATTTATTTCAATCCATGTTCCCATGTAAAATTGAAATATTAGTGTTGAGTAGTAGTGATAATTGTGTATGATTTATGATTTTAGACCTTGCAATTGAGTAAATGGTTAAGGGATTTCTTCAAACTTGGGGTAGTACAATTGTGAAAACTAGTTGATTGCCCGTGCAATGCACGGACTAGTTTGAATAATGGACTAGTTTGCAATTGAGTAAATGGTCAAGGCATTTCTTCAAACTGGGTACACTATTTCAGCCAAATTACAATTGCGAGTATCAAATTCATCGTAAAAGTATTATCAAACTCGCAATATAAAAGTCCACTAAAAATATCAACACATAAAATTACAATATATATCATTTTCCAATTAGCGATGTCTAGTGACTTCTGCATTTCCAACAATAAGTGAGAAGAGTATTGTGAAAAAATTGAGAAGATAAGGATATCCAATTTGACATTCATTCGTTAAATTGGATTCAACAGACAACAATAGTGAAGAAAATATACACATCATTACGTACTATACAACAATAACTTTTTCAATTTCTAATCCGAGTATAGCCTACACCCCTTTTGTCCTCCCCTAACTGGACCAAAATTTTGATAAAACTGTAGTAGTATTAACATTAGTAGAGTAGCAATTCATACAGGAATGTCACATGCTCTACATGGTCAGATGTTGCCAAAGCCCTCGCTGCACTGCCAACGATCATTCCCTGGCAATCATAAAAGAGTATTCTCCACCTCGTCTGGAACAAAGCGTTCCTTCAAGTTAAAACGAACCAACTTTACATGGAATGCCGGACATCACTTTTGTCTTTTGCAGCCCGTTCTTCTTGAATCTCTTCCAGATCATCTTCATCACCCCTCTTACCCGCTTGCTCCTTCCAATATCCCACTAGTTTCCTCAAACGAGCCACTTCCTTTGATGACACATTTTTACTAGGATCATTCACAATTGATTGAACTCTTGCTGCGTATCTGATGGGGCCAAAACAAAACAAGTGAAGACAAATAAACAAACAGGTGATTTTTTTAGATTAGTTTTTAATAGAAAATCAATGTTTAGACTAGTGATAAAATCAAGATTAAAGAAATGGAAAATAACGGTTATAATTCAAGTTGTGGAGTTTGAGAATTACAAAATATATCAGTTGGATCTGAAATTTATTCAAAACCATCTAGGGAGAGGAATAAATTCTCTTTCATTTATAATCACTCAAATTTAGTTTTACGGCTAGATAGAAGTCAAGATCTATTTCAAGAAGCACTAACTAACGTTAGTTAACATGAGGATACCTTACCAATCTAAAATAGTTAAACTGATCAATCCGAACTTCTAGAATTTCAATGAAAATGACTAAAGAAGAGATATGATATGTTAAAGGTAGGAGGAGGATAACATACATGAGAGAATTGTAAGTCTCGTCCAAGTTTGATGCAGCAGGAGATATGTTAACAAACATCAGTGTTTTAGCATTGCCTCCAATTGAATCACTCATTAACATTGTCAGCTTGTGATTTCTATAGGGGATGTGCTGACTACCAGAAGATAAGGCACTGATGACATCACCAAGTGCTGAAAGTGATTTATTGATGCTCTGAGTTTCCTTTAGCTGACTACCAGTAGACCCCGACTTCTTCACTCTTTCAGAACCAGCAAGGTCTACAAAACTTAACTGCACAGGAGACATAAAATGGTCATGTAAAGATGAATTAACAAGTGATTTTTCATCTGCAAAAACAAGCACAATATGTTCTCCGGGTCTTCTTTCCCATCTTCATTCACGCTACATTTGATATTCTTTTATTTACAATAGACATTGCAGCATTTTTTAAATTCATGACAAAGGATAGGAACAGAAAATGCAGATGCATGCACCTGCACTCAAACAAGATAACATAACTTAATTCACTGTACATTAAAATATACCTTTCCCCTGGCTACGGATTGGGTTTGAAGATTTGTACTCTCAATGATAACTGAAAGTATAAGATGAGATCTTGAGCTCTCTTCATTCATCAGAGTCCCTGTAGTATGACGTTGCTCAGATCCTCTCTTAATAATACTTTTTAGCTCGTCATTCGTTGAAATTGATGCAATAGTCGCATTTTCTACAGATACCATGCCCTAAATATTTCAACACTACAAATTATTAGAATCAATCAATAATGTGTTCTTGTTAACATGCTAAAAGTTTAAAAGGAAGCATTAACTACAGATAAAAAGTTGAAATAGATCTCCGATATGATATATCCATTCACCTATATGTAGCATCCAATTTACGGAAACATATGCAATCATCAATCAACATTGGTTACCTTTGAATCTTTTTTGATATCTATTTTTGGGCGCCTTGCATGTTTTGGTAGTAGAAGATCTATCAATGTATCTTGATACAACTCCACCATGTATACCTGCATGAGCACAACACCGATTACCATTATAAATAGCACCACGTAAATTGAAGTTATTTTAACACGGAGAAACATAGTGTGAATGTGTGATAAGAAACTCATATTCACATATAAAGAGCCTAAAGAGATGCATAAACCATCCACTAAATGCAACTTGAAAAATCCCCCGAACTAGTAATATTGATGTCCAATATCCACATAATGACATAAACAAATAGAAAAGAAAAAGATAGTGATGTAACAATATTTAGCTACTATAGTCTATACTAGATTGTTATAGATGATAACACCTACAACATCCACTGGTGTACCTTTAAGGAGAATGAAAATTTGTTATGGTTCCGCTTCAAAATTTTGAATAGTTCAGAAGTAGCCAAGGGGGTAAGTCCAGGATTGCTATCAGATCCATAAATAGTAAATGTCTTCCCGGAACCCGTCTGGCCATATGCAAATATGCAAACATTATATCCATCAACAGCAGATTGCACCAGATACTGCATCAACGAGAATAAACAATGTCAAATATTGAATTACTATAACAGGCAACTAGCAGAAATGCAACACTTAAACTGAATCAGCAATTTCATTCAACTTTCCCTGGTATCCTCAAATATGTCTTCTTGGGTGGCATTTCCATCAAAGACGCGATCATAACAATGTTGTTTTGTTTTATCATCTCTCCACATATGCTCAACTGTGAACTCATCAACACTCGTAAGCACACTTTTTTCCTTCTCAGCAACTTCTTTGTCATTGAGAGGCCTTAATCGGCAAAAGACTCTAATCTTGCCTTTCATATCTGAGATATATACACATCAGGTGCAGCATTAGTGCCACCATTAGGAAACATGACATCTTACAAACAAAAATTATAATAAAAGTAATATAGGACAAAGGATATGCAACTACAACCTTCTATTGTGTTGAAATATCGCTTCCTTAATACTTGTTCTTCCTTGTAAAGTGCTTCTAACTCAGCCAACTGAGCCCCTTGCATTTTCAAGATTGCAGCTGTTTGCTCATTCTTTCTATCAATATCCTGAATGCAAGAAAGTATTATCTAGAACCGTTCGTAATTTAGAGGCAAAATAAAGGATAAAATTTTATATGAAAATCAGAAGACAAGAATATTTCCCCAAAATGATGGTACAAGGTTGTCACCTCCTTCATTTCTCTTAGTTCCTCTAATTCCTTCAGATCGATTTGCAACATTGACAACTCTCTATCTTTGATTGCCATACTGGACTCTGCCACGACAACTTTCTGTCTGACGTCTTCCAGCTTCTTCTCAAGTTCAGTAATTTGGAGCTTCAAGGCCTTGTGTTGTTCTTCAAAGTTCTTCTCAATACCCAGTAACTGGATTTCAACAGCCACAAAAATTGTTAACGAGTGTACAAGGCATACATATGTTTGTCCAGAAAAGAAAAAGATACGAAATCATTACCTCATCACTCTTCTTCTTCTCAACCCTTGAAATTTTCTCTTCCAATAATAGTTTTTCATTCATCAGTCTCTTTTTAGCTTCTTCTGCTGCATGCAATTCTGAACTACGAATTTTTAACTCATCTTGGATCTTTTGTAATACCTACTTGTAACATCAATTACTTAACCATTAGAAACCAAGTGATGGATTTCAATTACATGAACAAGACTAGTGTCAACACTAAATCAAGCATGTGTCAGCCAATGATTGAAAACGAAGCAGTAGGTCTGACAGCAAGAATATATGTGTGCATATATACTTAACAAAATCTACCTGATTAGTTGCCTCAACCAACTCCTTTTTAGTGTTGTTCTCCAACTCTGGCTTACTTAGTTTTGCAAGCCTAACTTCCATGTTCCGCTTCTCCAGCAGAGCAGCCTATAAGAATGAATTTTGGAATAAGGCACTGAATAAATTGATCAGTGTTCTAACTTCACATACAGAGAGATAAGGACCTGAAGCGCCGAATCTTTTTCATCACACAGAGATCTGACTTTATCACGATCACAGGTAACTGCTGCTACATTATCCTTCTCAGAATTCAAGATATCCTTTAAGCGCTCCAGTTCATCTTGTATAACATCTTCTTGTTGTTGTTTCTCACGTAAAGCTCCCAGCAACTGGTATTTATAGTTAGCCGAGTGAGTAAGAGATTTAAACAACAGATGGTCATTTTTGTAACAAGTGAAACAGCTCTTTTAGGAGAAAAACAAACTGGGAACTTCGAAATTGAACTCCATCTTCAGATCATATTTAATTTCAGTAAAAGAGCTCAATAAACATGCAACAAATAAGAAATGAATAAAATCACTTAAAGATTACATATTCACTAACAAATAGAGCTTTTTGCCTTTCTGAGAGAAAAACAAACATCATCGGGACCATCTCCAGTTCTCCACCCATAGAGTCAATCTAAAACGTACAAATGATCAAGTGCATTATAGTATATATGTACTCCTCCAAATAAAGACAACCCAGGTCCCCATGGAAATATGTAGTACGGAAGAAAAACAACCTTGGACATATGAAATGAGCATTTCCTAAAGAGAACAATGAAAGCAAAAGGGTGAGCTCAACTAGCCCAGTAAGAAATATTATGACTAAGATAATGCAAAAAAAAATTATCGTTAGCCATGTAAGGAAATTCAAACACCGTGAATAATTTACAAGCTTCTTACAGCTGAAAATGTCCATCACGGGAACCGAATCTAGATTCAGAAAATTATTCGTTTATTGAAAAACGGATGTCAAGCTTTCTTAGCTCATGTCACGGATCTAAACAAAAACTACATCAGTTTTGAATGATATTTATCAGTCCACATATGTTCGTCCCTCAATTAATAATTTATTGGATGATAATTTAATGGAGTTGCTAATTTCCCATGATAAAAGATAAAAGAATTTTTTTTAAAAAAATGGAAAGTATGAGCTTGTTCAGCAGTCCAAATAACTTACTTGATTAGCATCCCTTTGGGATTCTTCAAGAGCTTTGGACAACTCCTCGACACGTTTCTCATTAACATTTACAATTGGAGGCTTAACATTATTAGAAAGATCTCCATTAACTGAGCCATTAGAAGCAGACCGCGCTTTAGAGTAGCGGCGTAACATAACATCATTTATATGTGTTTGAAGGGCAACACAAATTTCCTCTCCCTGCATGACAGGTAAAAGCTATTCAACGGATTTAACAACAAAAACCTAAAAGCATAAAATTCCAATGCTGAATCCTAAATTGAAAAGACAGATGTTCACAACCTGCTTAGTTTCAAACTGAAATATATGTAAGACACCAGCAACTCTCATTTTAAAAAATACAGCGGTATTACTGCTTCCGAATTGCATTATGTCTCTTAATTCAGCAGAATGTAGATACTCTTTTGGCACTGGACGGAAAAAGTGAACCTAGAGATAGAGCAGCAAAGAGACGGATATTCGGGGCTGGTAAGTAAAGCTACAAGCCTATAATAGAGAGAATAAATACTAGTGTATGCAGACCAATCAAAAAATTAAGACTTACCCCACGCTTATTTATGCCTAAAATGATTCTTCCTGGCAGAAGTCCAATGGGATCATCAATCTTGCGAACACTGAAGAAGACCGAGTTCCCGTAAGGTAGAGTTCTTAAAATGCGTAAAAATTGCTGCCTTGCATCATCTTTTGTTAGATTTTCCTACATAGCCAAAAGAAACATCTTAAAGAATATATAGATGTTCTTGAAAGCATTGTTGTCAACAGCTCTTCTATAAGTTTCCAGAACTAATCCGACAGCGTATATATGCACATACAAAACACAAAATTTGAAAATTAAATTGAGAAATGAGGAAACAAAGGAAAATGATTGTGGCACTTATATGATCGTACTTTAATTAAAAAGGATTTTCTTATATGGGAAGCAAATGGTATTCTAAGTAAAACTAATGTAGTAGTTTGTAATTCTATATGTAGATAAAGTATTTTATCAATATATAACCCACAATTGAACAGAAAGTGAAAAGTATGGACAAGATTCTTTAAAGCACCCTCTCAGGAAATTGGAATTTCAAAATATTTGGCTCTTACCATAGAACCATAACGTGTAAGGATATCCGATTCCCATTCCTTCTTTGCTCGAGTTATAGCAATTTGTCTAGGTAGAAATCGCTCCAGGAGTGATGTCCAGTCACTGAGAACAATATAAACAGGTAAATACATTAGGAACAACATAAAGTAAATTAAAAGACCTAAAAAATAATATTTTTGATCTACACATATTACATCATAATGGACATGATTTAAAACTTTAATAGCACGTAACAAGTAGAAGATGAAAATGAATAATAATACACTAACACAGCTAAAACTTATTCAGAAAGGAGATATAAGAAAAACAAAAGGACAACAAACTCTATGAAGTAAAGAAGTAAAGAAGTAAACCAAGTACTAACGTGCATGATTCAGGACCAATAACAACTCCAATTTCAACCAAAATCTGCAAAGCAGAAAGCTGTGCAGCGTCATCCCTTCCAACAGGATAATTGCCCCATATATAATCATGTTGCAACTGAGACAATACAACAAGAAACACCAAAGTTTATTACAAAATAACTTAAACCACAATGTAGACTTGTCAAAAAAAAACCTTGAACTACAATTTACACCCTAAATGTCAACTATCAATTACTAATAATGAAAGTAATTTATAGTTTAAATACCTGAACATAGCATAATTGTACAAACATTGGGTCTGCCACAGCTTCATCTGATTCCCGAAATAACTTCTTTTTAAATGTCAGCTTGCAGTGCAATATTTCTCCTTTACTTCGGTCTTTTGCTGCCTTAAATTCTGCCAGGAGATCTCCAACGTACTTATTATCATCCAATCCAATATGTTCCTCTAAAGAACAAGTGCATAGTAAGTAACTACAAGTTTTAGAAAGTTATTGTAGAAATTTTAAATTAGAAAACAATTAAGGTTAATATATACCATTTCCAGGATCAACAGATTTAGAAGCAGTAACAACTTTGCGGCACTCAAACAGACTAAAGCTAGAATATGGTGACAATTTAATTATCCCTGCAAGCTCCTGAGTGGAAATGCCATTAAGAAAAACCAGTTAACCGCTGGATGAATTTAATGAAATTTTGAAGAAAGCAAAAGTGGATGCCAGATGGAACATTATTGAAGAACAGCTGAGAAATTTCCAGCATTTACACCACAAAGGTATTTATATCCAGTTCAAATACAGTTGGGACGTTATGCAGACATGCTCAGCTGAACATGTACACCAGTAAACCAATTTGTATCCAGTTCTACATTTTAGACTATTAAACATTTTTTTGTTAAAAGGCATTCATAGATAGACTTTACAAGTTATGATGTAGATTTTGTCCTTGAGCAATTCTGGTGATACAGAACTTTCCCTACAAGGCTAAAATCAAACACAAGAACCTTTTATTGGAGCATAACTGCATAAGAAGCAAGATAACTAAGTTTCCTCAGATTTTTTTTTCTTCTTTTGTTTAATCAATACTACAAAATCCTGTGAGTAAACATCCTTGTAATATACTCTTTTCTGCACAACCAATATATGATAATGCATTGTCAGTAACTACATGGACTCCATACAACTAGTTGTGCAGTCTCAAAAAGAGGTCCCGTACATTATTTACTTGCTCTACCATTAATATTCAGTACCAAAAAACATTACGTTTGCAAATCTCAAATAGGTCACTATATAATCAGGTTCTGATTGTAGTTTAAACAAATTCATACTATATAGGTATAAAGTAATAAATTAGTATAGGAAAGTGGAGTAGTACCTCAACTGCATCAGCTACAGTTGTCGCCATGTCATAGGCGATTTCTTCAAAAGTTTCATCCAAGAAAAACACTATGGTTGTAAGCTTTTTCCCAGTCAAAAGAGCTTCAATCTCCTCACGTCCAGGTATTGTATGCCTCGGACCAGCCTTGATAGAACGCTTCAAAGCATTCAGTGTGTTCAATGCAAGGACTTGCACCTCAGAATCAGTAGTGACACCATGTGCTACATTATGAACATACTCCGTTAAAAATCCGCCAAAATCCTTGCTAGGTGGCATGCAAGACGCACATAAATACATCAGCTCCCATGCTTTGATCAAATATTGCCTGTATATGGAAAATGAATTTGAGAACAGACATAAATACGAGTGAAGAATAAAGAAAAATCACATCAAGAAAAAAGGTGAGGTAGCTCTTGCCCCCTTAATATGTGCAATAAGAATACTAGTACCTATCATGATTATTCCTTGTCTGCTTTGAAATTTGTGCAAAAAGTTCATCTCGAAGCTCCGAACGCTTCAGAGCCTGCTTATATAGTTTCCCAACAAGCTCTATACATTCATCTAAGCTTGTTGGAGTCACTCGATCAGAGAAATCAACTCCCATGTACTTCAGAATCATCTGGAATAATTTCACTGCCCGACTAACTAGGTCACCGTTTATCTTCAGTAGTGAAGTCGGGATAGGATCCTGTCAAGTTCAGAATATAATCTTCGATTCATCATTATTTTCCAAAACATATTACCAAATTTAATTTAAACAGCTTATTCTTACCTTTTGGAAACACAACATGTCCTCAAATGTGAATTTTTCTCGGACTTGTGGGCCCACGGATCTTTTTGAGAAAAATCCCCGTTTTCCAGCGGACTGAATCTGTTTCTGCATCGCCCTTAAAAATCCCTCTACCTAAAAGAGAAGATGTAATAAAACAATAAGAAACTTTCACAAAATTGACCTTAAAAGGAAGCATAAGACAAAATAAAAAGATCGGACATTTAGTAAAATGTAGTAGTTGTTTTAACAATAATTGGTCTACCTAAATGAAAGTGATAAAAAAAAAATTATGCTTGATATATTTTATCTAAACAATGCTCACCTGAAATTTATCAATTAAGGGTATAGCACCAGAGAGTTCTGCTGGCATAGCCCTTGACAGAGTCGTTGGTGTACTGCAAGAAATGAAGTTAAAATTTTTATTTTGATTAGACTTTTTCATATTGGCATATGAGCTACAAATGTTTTTAATTAATCAGAACTAATAAGTTGCTCATGTATGGAGAAATGTCACTGATTATCCTATGGTAAAGGAAAGTAAGAACTGGAAATCTCCACATTGTTCAAGCTAAAAAAATCAACTTACGGAGGTGCGAAATTGGAACCATCACTGTCATAACCATCCCCATTTGAGATAACAGAGTTCCGCGAGGGAGTTTCATACCCATTACTTGAGCCAAAGGAGGACCTGCTTGATCTCATACTTTGGGACATAACTGGTGGTAAATCAGATGTCATTCCACCGAAAAAATCCTGGACTCCTAGTAGTCCAATATTTTTCTTCTATACACAGTTACTCTCTCAATAAGCAATTCCTCCTCCTAACTAGTCCCTCTAAAGTAAAGGCTTTTCAATTAGATTCATCAAACTCAGAAGCTAACAAAACAAAACAAAGCTCGTGTATTATTTTTACAATCAATAGAATATCCAATTTCAAATCAATAGTTTACAAACTTTTGAAGTTACTTAAAAATTAAACGAAAGCTTCCTAAAACAAAAACTTAATTAATCATCACAAACTAAAAAATCACAGCCCAGAACAAATTTTAAAACTAGTACACTATTTCAATTGGTGATGTAGTCAAAAACCCAACTTTAAAAAAATGAGCTCAAGAGGGGAAATATAAATAAATACAATGAACCCTAAGTTATAATTTAGAAAACAAGATCTTGAAATTAGGTTCAACATAAATTTCCCAGCAATTCCAGAAATGCTACAGTGGTGGAAACCAAAAACCCACTGAATCGAAGCAGAGATCAACCCAGAAACAAGCATTAAACTAAGAAAAGGTTCAACATTTGGCTATTAAATCCTACTCCCAAATGAGGAAATGAGAAAATTAAAAAAGCTGCAAATGTGAACAGATCGAAAAACTTAAATTGAAGTGCTACAAAATATCTAGCATATCCACCAGCACAGAATATGATAACAACATATATACACACACAGTTGTGTGTGTATATATGTATATATGTTCTAAAATTGAAAGGGCAAAAGGGCAAAAAGCAAAATACCATGGAAATTGGAAAACCGATAGAATGTTTGTTAAGGAAGGGAAAAGTAGTGTTTGGTAATATTGCCGTATAATTGAAGATTCCCCGCCGGTCGTGTTATCTGAGTACTCATGAGAGAGAAATATAGAGAGAGGGAGATGAAGTGAAGAGGAGGGAAGGAGAAAACATGGGGGAAGGTCACGAGACTATTTTTAAATAATTTAAGTTCTTTTTTTGAGTGAGAAAAAAATAACAATAATAATAATAAAGTAAATAAATAAAAGGGAAAAGAAATATTTTCTATCTTTGACTGACTCTGACTGGGTTAAAATATATCCACATTGTCAGTTTGTGGTGTGGGCTGTTCAATTCATTAGGCAAATAAGTATTCAGTAATAAAAAAAATTTTGACAATTTATATTTTAATAAATTAACTTTAAATATTACGCCAAACAGAATACTTATTGAATAATGAGCTTAAATCAATAATAAATTATAAGTTGTTTTATAAGCTGAGAAGAACGCCGTAAATGAACTGAATTGAGCCGAGTATTGAATTGCTCATATTTAATTTACAAATTTTATCGAATATGAAATTTGATTTATTGAGACTCGTTTAGCTACTGAATCGACCACAATCTAGAATCAAGTCCGAACAGTTTGAACTTTTCTAGTGAATATGATCCGAGTATCAATAGAAAATTGTAATTTGAAAAGATTTGAGTAATTTATCAAATTTTAAAATTTGCTCATATTTGAATAATTTATATTTTGAGTTGAACATCGAATCTGACCTGTTAATTCATTTTACAAACTTAGCTATGATAGAGGGGAGGGCCATACAAAAATGCTAGGAGGACCGGGTTTTGCTGACAAGGGTAGTGATCGGGGCAATTTATTTATTTATTTTTTAATTTTTTTTATACGACTCCCAAATAATTTATAAGATTTATTGAAACTAAAATTTTTACAGAATCCAATGATTTGGGTGTTATTTTGATACATGTAAGATTTGGGTTGTACAGCCTGTACAATCCTATTTTTATAAAAAAATTTAATTTTAATAAATCTTATAAATTATTTGGAGGCATAATGTGAGATTAACCTTAGTACATTCATAATATTTATCCCAATAAAAATTGTTGTAGCACCGAGTGAAAATGTAACATCTTTACTAAAGGATGCCCTACATGCCATGCCATGAAGAAGTGAATTGGGGGAATATCCTATTTTTATAAGGGATACACAAGTCAACATTTGTCACAAAATGAGTTTTACTTTTCCTTTTGGCTTTTGGTAGTCTCTAAATAATATTTTGTTTTTTGTATATTAAAATTATGGGTTGGCATAATAATATCCATAATTTTAATATACAATAAATAAATAATAATATATTATTATTATGTAAACAAAAACAAAAAAGGTAAAAGAATTCATTGTTTGTAATTTTTGCGGGCATTAAAGTGAAGTTTGTATACCTGGTGGTTGGTTCGATTCACATGCATCAGCTGTTTTTGTGCGTGCTGCTACCAAATCATTGGCTGCTAATAATATAGTAAATGACATTAAATATTTTCACAGGTTCTTTCTAGCTTCAAATATACTAGGCTTCTTGATCCATTTAAATGCTCACACGAGGTTTATAAATTCACCAAAGGCCAGTATTAATATATTAATATACTACTACACTTGTATATATTAATCTAAATAAAAAAAAAAACAAAAAAAACTAGCCTTGGCCTTGGTGTTGAGCCATATCACAAAAAATAATGAAGCTAGATTCGAGTTTATTAAGACACTTTTTTTATTTTTTGGGTACTAACGTCGAACTACATACCTATAATAATAAGCTAACATTTTCCGTACCCGATTTGTTGCGTCTGCGGCTATATTCAGTTCATCCGCCCCCATTCCATCCCATCCCATCCCATGTTTCAAAATAAGAATATATTCATATCAAATTCTAAAAACTATTACTACATTTTACAGGTAAGCACGTAAGCAAAAGCGGATCTAGAAATTTTGTCCAACAATGACGGATTTTAATTAATTTTTTTTGTTAAAATTAAATAAAAAAATTTGAACTAATCATAAATATTCATAATTCAAACTAAAAAAAGAATTTCAAATAAAAAAACATTTAAATATAATTTAGAAACTTATTTCGGTTACTTGTCATAGTTTAATAATAATTCTTCAAATGGTCAAAGTCTCAAACCAATTTTTTTTTTCTATATTCAAACAAAACCATGAATTAATTTCAAAGCATAAACTAGTTTTGGTTTTTTTTTATAAGTTTTACTTATATTTAAAATTAGTTTATAAATTTTTTTTGCCACTATAAATTTAACTTTTTTATTAATTTGCCCTTTAAATTTATTAATTTACATATTTGACCATTTGCTAGATCCGCCTGTGCGCTTAAGGCACATTTAGGGAGAGAGATTAGTAGTGCATGGAATTGAATTGGCCTGATTGTGATGGCAACCTTTTGAAAAGAAGAATGTGATTATGGCACATGGAGATGCAACAAAAAGCTCAACTGCAGGCCATGCCGGCTTGAGCTTCTTGCGAAAAATCTAAAAATGGACACGTACAATTATTATTTGTTTTAAAATTTACAAGCCCTTGAGGGCTTGGCTTGACCACTACTCATTACCTAGTCAGGTGGTTTGTTTTATTGTTATTGTAATTGTAATTGTAATTGTAATTGCAATTGTAATAGAAGGAAAAAAGAAATTATGACAGACATGAAAAATATGAGAACAGTCCCAGATAGATAGATTATAGATAGATAGATTTGATACCACTGGGCATGGGCATGCAAAAGGAACACTAATAGGATCGATCGAGTTTATTAATATTAATATTAATTTAATTTAATTTAATTTATATAATATAGTAGGCTAGTAGCTAGCTAGGCCCAATAACTTTGGCTGATGGACATGAATGAAAGGACAAAAAGATGCCTAAAGTAGCATCTTCTCCCTGGTCAATTTTTCTTCTGTGTAAGGTTTGTTAGCTTTTACTTCTTCTTTTTCTATTTTCCTCTCTTTTCTGTTTTAACACAAAATTTTCAATTAATGTCGGTTGCTTAGTTTTTACTTATGAATAATGTTATAGACACCAATTATTCTATAAACATTTTATAAACTGTTAATGTGGCATATTTCACATCAACATATTGTGTGGGGCCGAAGACTACATTGAAATAATTTGTTAATTAATATGCTGAGGTGGACTAAGTCACATCAACAGTTTGTAAAATTTTTATAAAATAATTTGTGTCTATAGAATTATTCTTTACTTATTGTAGTGGAATGTATGGTGGTGGTTCTAGAGTTAAGACCGTAAAATGAGCAAATAGTTCGGGCTCATTGATTTAAATATAAGCAAATTTTAAAGCTTAATAAATTACTTAAACCTTCTCAAATTGTAATTTTTTATTGATAGTCGGATCATATTCGTTCAAAAATTTCAGATTACTCGAACTCGATTAAAAGAGATCGTGCTCGACTCGATTCGATAACTAAACGAGGTTCAATCAAACTAGTAAAATTAATATTGGAAAAAACTGGATGCCTAATTTAACAAAAGATAATGTGGTAAGTAGTAAAATTCATAGTGTTATAGTGGTTTGTAGGAGGATGCCTGAAAACTGTGGTTTTGCTTTTGTTTGGATAGAGAGGAAGAAAGACAAATAGTATATATAGAGAGCATTTAAGTTATTCACATGTAAATTGAGGGGAGGGGAGGGGAGGGAAATAAATAGTATAGACTAAAATTATACATATAGCATTGGCCAATTATATTGGTTGGTAAACTTGATGTAATTTGCAGACAATAAAACATTATCTATCCTCTTTCTAAAAGGCAACTTTAATCATCATGTTATATGTATACTTTTTGGTGCCAATAGATTTCCCCACTAGCCAAAAAATATATATATATATATATATATATATATATATATATATATATATATCCTTTGCACTAAATAAAGGTGGTACTGGTTCATCATCTTTTTGAAGCATGGAGAATTAATTAAATTGATAAATAAGAATTTCATGAAATTCACATGAATCACAAGTGTGTAGAATATTTAAAATTGGTGTCCTTTATTTATATTATGTTGACTAATATGGTATGATGTAAAAAAATGGTGTCTTGTGGTTTTCTGGTAATAATAATAATTAATAATAGCCTCTACTAACAAACATGCAAGCAAATGAGTGCTTTTCCCTTAAACTTATTTTGCTACAAATTTGGTCCAAAACTTTTCACTTTTCAGCTAAGCAATTGATTGCTCAATTGTTGCTAAAAAAGTAAACTGGATTTGCACCCACAGCTCCTATTCTTTTTCTTTTTCACGGCCTAATCTACTCAAATATATTAAAATCATTGTTGGGTCATAATATTTCTCCTATCTTGGGCCGGATAGATTGGGCCCATTTATCAGTATAATCTATTGGGCTTTTATTATTAAGCCATGGGACTCTTTTGAGCCCATTTATTGTGTCAACTTTATTTAATTCTATTGGATCGAATCGCATCGGTGGATCGACCCATTAGATATTTTTTAATATCATTATTTTGACTTGTGATGATGAAAAAAGCGTGACATTGACCAATCCTCCGCCATGCATTAATGTGGATGGGATCATAACCTACGCACGGAGAAAAACAATGGCCAAAAGTAGAGAGATAAACTGATATAGTTGGCGGTGGTCCATCGGATCGGAGGGGGTGTCGGTAGTAGTGGGTGGCACAATAATCCAAGCAAAAGTAGTATAACTTAGCAAGGAAGCCATCGATAGAAGTACGTTCTCTCATATATTGATTATTCATATCCTCCCATACACACTACCATCGAGATTTTAATTCTCTCAATACACTAGACCATATATTCCTCCATTGTTAACCTTGTGAACACGTCTTAATTCTCACGCCGAAGCTATATCCCCGACAAACCGCCGCCAAGCTTTGCCGGTGTTGTTTGTGTTTCTTAAGGCAGGATCGGGACGTCTTACGTGATTGGGACGTGGAGAAGGATCTTAAGCGTTAACATTGGTATTTAGAAGGAGGCGCTTTGAGTTCTAGTGTCATCAAAATTTTCAATCACAATCGTTTAACCTACTTCGGAAGATGAGGAGGAGTAGGGATGGTACACCGTGCGGAAGGAAGGCGATGGTCATTGGCTCATTAGCTCATCAACGCCTCGTGTTTGATGAAGGATCGTCAGGTCCTTCCAAGAGTGCTCACGAGAAACACGGCTTCTAAGCATAATTCGGGGATCTCCGTCAAAGAAGATTAAAGGCGGGGCGATTTAAGATTGGTTTTCGATGCGAATGAGGAGCGAGATCATGGTCGAGGCGGTGGAAGGCTCGCCAACCAAGATTCATCATAAGTAGCCAAGGAGATAGAGCGCTAAGTTGGCGAAGATGGCGAGACGAAGCGAGAAACCATGGCGGTCTATTAAAGTAAAGAGAAGATATAGCCGAACAGATGCTTCGGGTGGCGATTACAAGACGAAGCATCCAGCCATGATCAATACGAAAGACGCAGTGGGCATAAGGAGGAGACTCGACGAAAGGGTAAGGAGCCGAAGAGGTCCCCGCGGGTTTCTAGGGATCATTCTCGAAGTAGGAGAAGATCGAGAAGCGAGAACTCCCATGGCCTCGAAGAAGGCTATAATGGGCCAAGCTTTTCAAAGATCGAGATGATCATCAACAAAGGAGTAGGTCGAAGGAGGTCATACCCAAGTCGGGTAATGGACTATCAACGTGATCATTCTCACCACAAGGAAAGAGTTGTGTATGCAAAGCAGATCAAGAAGTCCTCTCAGGCGTAGGATCGGCGGGGAGGGGTCGATCCTCTCCGAGAGATAATATTATTCGTGAGAAAGACGCTTCTCCGCATGACTGAAGGCGTTGATTTTTTCTAGTAAAGGAGCTTAAAGAGCTTAGAAAACAACCGGCCGAGGTCCAAAGCAGTGAAGGACGCCCGGAAAGAAAGCATCCCTTTTTCCTCGCCTATTCTCAAGGAAAAGGCGGATATCACTAAAAAATGCCTCGCATGGAAAGTTACGATGGAACCAGGAGATCCTTATGACCATAGCCAAGCGTTCAATCGACTAATGGACTATTACGACTTCACCGATCTTCGCCAAGTGCCACACCTTTGTTACAACGCTTCGAGAAAAGATCTGCGAGGATGATTGGTTGGGAACTTTGCCTTGATTCCATATCCTCATGTAATCGAACTTTGTGATAAGTTCCATGCTCGTTTTCGGAGCAACCAAGAAGAGGAAAGCCCACGGGTTCTTTAGCATGATTTCGGCGTTTGCGGTGAATCTTTGGGCCGAGATGTAAAGAGGTTCGGAGAGAAGCGATCGGTCGGTGTCCGATCTTAATGACCTCCAGTGTAGGTTTGTTCCGAATGGATTGGATCTGGTCAAGTCCAAAAGTTGGTGAAGAAGTTGATGTTCAATCATCCGAAGAGCTTCTTAGAAGCCTTTGACAAAGCGTAAGGCTACATCGTTGTGGAAGAAGCTATGAACGACTGAAAAATCTCTTTTGGTCGGGGAAAGAGTCGTGGCTCCTAAGCCCAGAAGTTGAACAGAGAGGAGAAGCAGGGGGGTATAATGATCGGACGGAGGGTAGTTCAAAAAAAGTACAACAATTCTGGCGGCAGGAAGTTATCATCCCTCCGTTCCGACCCCGAAGGTGAATAAGATCTACACCAAACTAAACACTGATAGATCGATAATTTTGGATCAGATCAGAAACCAACCTTTCTTTGAGCCACCCCGTGATAATTACCGAACTGGTCTGGGCAGGGTAACTCTCGTAAGTATTGTGGCTATCATCAAGCCGATGGCCACGACACTAACGAGTGTTGCAATTTGAAAGACTTTGTGGAGAGGAAGATTAAAGACGGCTTGTTGAGTAAGAGATGTGGTAGTAAATAATCAATGAGAACGTTAGCCGTCTTTATTCGAGACGGTTGAAGGGCTCCAAAGATCGCCGCCAAGGCATGTTATCGATGTGATAACCGGTGGGTCCATGGGAAATTGATAGGGAAGAAGAGAAAGGCTTACTGAATTCGGCCATGACTATGACAGATGCTCCCTCGAAAGCAGATAGACCATTCCCGGATCTGTCATATCATTCACCGACGACTCTCCTTCCGAGCCCATCGAGCCGCATTTAGGGGCCTTGGTGATCACAAAGGCAAGTGGGCACGGTGGATATGAAGCGCGATGATGATAGACAATGGATCTTCGTAGATATCCAGTATGCCCACGCCTATCGGAGGATGCACCTCGACAGCGCGAAAATGGAGGTCGGCGGCAGAAGCTCCTTTATACGGCTTCAAAGAATGATCCCGTAAAAGTAAAGAGCACTATTGAACTCCGGTTGTCTTGACCACAATACCAAAGCAGTCGAAAAATAGTGTGTAAATTCTATGTTGTGCACGTTGATTCAAATTTTACAACGCTATACTGGGAAGACCTACTTTAACTGCTCTCCAAGCTGTGACCTCCATCCCTCATTTCAAAATCAAGTTCCCCACGGCTCATGGAGTAGGAGAGGTGGCAGGGGACTTGGATCTGGCCCGACGATGCTATCGGAATGCTGTTATTTCCTCCGGAGTGGGGGTCAGCAAGCAAAAGCAGGCGATGGCAATTGAGATTGAGCCCTTTACCAGAAGTAGTTCCGAACCGATGCTGATTTACCTCATGGATGGATAGATAAATGTTTTGATTCCTGCCGGAGAGACGGAGGAGGTCGAGTTGATCATTGGAAAGCCCGACAAGACCGTGAAGATCGGTTCGGGTTTACCAGAACCTCTTCGGACAAACCTTATAGAGTCATTCATTGCTTTATGCGGATATTTTTGCATGGGAACCAAGGACATGCCCGAGTTAAGCCGGAAGATAGTGAGCACACACTGAATGTAGATCCTCAAGAAGCCGTTCGGCAGAAAAGCGGATCTTTGCGCCCGAGCGACGTAAAATCATTGATGAGGAAATAAGAAAAGTTGGTCACGACTTCATCTATGAAATTGATTATCCCGAGTGGATGGCGAATGTGGTGTTGGTGCGTAAGCAGAATGGAAAATGGCGGGTTTGCATCGACTACACCGACCTCAATAAAGCATGTCCAAGGACTTTTATCCTCTCGCCCCATATTGATCAAACTTATCGATGCCACTTGGGGTGTCGTTATTAAGCTTTATGGATGCTTTTCGAGTTATCACCAAATATCTATGCGTAAAAGGACATCCCAAAGACCGCGTTTATTACACACCGATCGATTGGCACGCCTACTGAAGATGACTTTTGGCCTTATAAATGCTTGGAGCCACTTTACCGAGAATGATGAACTTCATCTTCGATGGCAATTTGGGAAGGAACATGGAGATATACGTTGATGACATGATTGTGAAAAGCATGCACGCGTCAGAGTCATTTGGACGATCTAGAGGAATGCTTTCGATCGTCGTCATCGCTAACTAAGGCTTAATCCTACCAAATGCACTTTCTACCTCGGTGCAAGGAAGTTTCGGGTTATCTTGTTAGTCAAAGGGTATCGAGGCCAACCCAGAGAAGATTCAGCCATTCTTGATATGAAGACTCTCGGTCATTCAAAGACGCCCAACGTCGATGGCGCGGATTGGCAAAGATTAAGGAGGTTCGTCGCCAAATCTGCAGAGAGGTGCCTTCCTTTCTTTGATACTTTAAAAGGGCCGAAGAATGCGAAGACGTTCCAGTGGACTTCAGAGTGTGAAGACGCATTCCAGAGCATAAAGGCGTATCTTTCCTCGGCTCCTTTATTGGTGAAACCCATTCCAGCAGAGACCTTATATCTATATATCTGGCGGAAAGTTCGTTAGCGGTTGGAGCGAGTCTTTGGTTCGGGAGATCGGTGGAAGGCAAAGATCCACCTATTATGTTAGTCATGTCTCTGCGAGATGTCAAACCAGTATCCAAATATTGAAAAATTTGCCTTCGCTTTGATAATTGCTAGTAGGAAGCTTCGGCAGTATTTTCAAGGTCGGCTCCTGGTTGTCTACACTGATCAACCATTGAAGAAGGTGATGGGCAAGCCAGAAGTTTCAGGAAGGTTAGCAGCGTGGACAATGGAGTTGTCACAGCTTTTTCATCGAATATCATCCACTTAACCGCTATCAAAGGCCAAGCTTTGGCCGATTTCATAAATAGAATGTTCGCTCACGCGAAGCGAATCGAAGTTATTCTGGAAGGTTTGAATCCTCCGTCAGCGATTCTTGATTCTTCGCCAGAGATCAAAATGTTTGGACCCTATATGCAGATGGTTCTTCTACCCTAACCGTTAGTAAGGTGAATTATCTTGACGAGTCCGGACGGGTTCAAAGTTCAACAGCCATCGATTTGGATTTAAAGCGACAAACAACGGCCGAAAGTATGAAGCGATCTTGCTAGCGGGTGTTCGATTGGCAAAGAGTCTAGAGGTCCGGAACCTTATCATCTACAGTGACTCTCAGTTGGTTGTCAAGCAGCTATCAGGGGACTATGAAGCTCGTGGGAATCGAATGATCAAGTATTTAATGAGTTAAAGGACCGACTTCAGATTTCGCTTCGCATGCAATTTTGGGCATAGAGCGTAATGACAATTCTATCGCCGATGCATTGTCGAAATTGGCTACTACGGATGCGAGATGTTTTTAACGGATCGCTTTACTTGGAAGTTCGCAGAATAGTGAGTGTTCAAAGATGAAGTCGTGATGTGTATCGAACGAACTAACTGCTGGATGACCCCCTACATCGAATATTTGGCAGATGGCGTCCTTCCTTCGGATCAGATGTTAGAAAAGAAGATCAAATACAAGAGCGCCTAACTTTACTCTTATTGATGGCGATCTTTACCGATTGGCCTTTTCTTCACCATTATTGAAGTGTCCGGTCCCATCCGAAAGGAATATGCTCTTGGGGAAGTTCACGAGGCATTTTGCGGTGATCATATGGTCGCTAAATCTTTGGGCTTACAAAGTACTTCGACAAGGATACTATTGGCCTACAATTTTCAAGGAAGCTACAGAGTATGTCAAGAAATGTGAAAAGTGCCAACTCAACAAATTCCGATCTCATTATCGCCCACGGAAGAGCTATATTCGATTTTATCTCCTATACCCTTCACCGTCTGGGGGTAGATATATTGGGTCCATTGCCTAAAGCTAAAGGTCAAGTTAGCTTTGTCATAATTCTTATTGATTACATGACTAAGTGGGTAAGCGGCCGCTTTGCTAATTACTGAGACAAGAATGTTTGAAGTTCATAAAAGAATCCAGTAGTGTTTCGCCGGGATCCCTAGAGTATTAATATCGGACAAACTGGACGGTTTATGGGATCAAAATTTGAAGCATTTTTAAAGGAGTTGGGGATTCAACATAAGAAGACTTGGTGGCTCATCCACAATCAAAATGGCAAGTTGAGGTGACCAACAGACGTCGCCGAAGCGGGATCGTTGCAGACTAGATGAAGCTAAAGGAAGATGGCGGAGGAGTGCGTCAACGTGTTGTGGGCTTACCGGACTACACCAAGGACTACCATCGGGATTCACCCTTCGACCGCCTATGGTAATCGATGCCTTAGTCCTCGTCGAAATCGGATCTCCAAGTCTTCGTCACCAATACAAAGAAATATACAATGACGTAAGGATCAAGGCCAATTTGGATCTACTAGAAGAAGTTAGAGAGGTTGCTCTACTTAAATTGGTCGCTTATCAACGAAGAGTAGCGAAGCATTACAACAAAGGAGTCAAACTTCAGAGATTCAAGTAGGAGATTTAGATCCTCGAGAAGTTCAAGCTTCTACACCTCAAAATACGGAAAGTTAATGCTAAACCTGGGAAGGACCATATGAGGTGATCAAGTATCCAAACCGAGCACTTAGGTTAAGGGCATTAGATGGTTCCAAATCAAAAACACTTGGCATCATTTGGCAAAAGCTTCTAAATACTTTCAATAAAGATCAAGTTAATTCATCTGGAAGTCTCAGATATTATTGTTCATTATCAATAAAAGACACTTTTTCACCATCGATCCCGGTCCTATTTTGTCCTATGGTCACTATGGTGTAAGGAGGTATGGTATGACTCATTTGGCCATTCGATGATGACCCATTTCTCGTTTCTACCCCGAAAGTGGTAGGCGAAGGATCCTATATTGATTTTACCAGGGTGGTAAATCAATGGTCACTATTGATCCTGGTCCTATTTTGTCCTATAGTCACTATGGTGTAAGGAGGTATGGTAGGACTCGCTGGCCATTCGATGGCAGCCCATTTGTCGTTCTAACCCGAGTGGTAGACGAAGGATCCTATATTGATTTTACCAGGGTGGTAAGTCAATGGTCACAATTGGTCCTTATATCTTGGTCCTTATATCTTGGTCCTTATATCTCGATCCTTATATCTCGATCCTTATATCTCGATCCTTATATCTTGGTCCTTATATCTTGGTCCTTATATCTTGGTCCTTATATCTCGATCCTTATATCTCGATCCTTATATCTTGATCCTTATATCTTGGTTTTCGTATAATTGTTTCATCCCGAGTGGTAAACATATGACCGATCTCTCACACTTGAAGTCGATGAGTATGTGGTACTTTATTTTATTTAAGTGTTGAGTTCTAAGGCCTCATCCCTTAACATCACTTTATCTCGTTATATGACATGCTTATCGTTATATGACACGCTTAATCATTTGAAGTTAAATCCTCGAAAGGGTTTTTTGTATACTTGTCCATATAAATTCATATCAAGTATTGACATAAAATAAAAAAAGTAATCAAGTCATAAGGAAGAAAATCATTTCTCATTAATATTTAAGTTCATTTACAAGTAAGGAAATAACATAAAATTTCTACAAATATTCATAATAAGACCTAAGACAATCCATGTTCGGTGCTTGTGTAGCTCCATCATCATCCCAAGAGTCCAAGCAGGTAAGGATCTAAGTTAGCCTTGATCAACCTTTCCTTGTCAAGACTTCTAGAGAGCTCGTAGCTTTCTTTGTGAATTCTCATGATTTCTTCATTTATTTCGTCTGAAGTTCTATACTCTTCACAAATTTCTTTTGCGAAGAGCATCGCTGTTAGAGGAGGCCCAAGGTCCCAAGAGCCTTGAGTTCTCGGATCTCTTCGCTCGAAGTCTTGCCAGATATTCAATTGAAGCTTTTCATCCCGCTCCAACTTATGGATCGTCTCCGTCAAGATTTTGGCGTCGGACTTCAACTCCTTTATCTTATTCATCCTCGTTCACTCCTCCGAACTAAGTCGACGTTCATGTTGACAATTTCAAAGATCTTGAGCCTTAGTCGACTTTAGTTCTTCCTCGAGGCCTTCACTTCTCCCTTAGCTTGGGCTAACTCTTTCTCAAGACCTTCATTAGTATGAAGAAGGCCTTCACGATGAGTCCTTTCCCGAGCCAAAAGTGATTTCGTGAGGAATTTTCCTTCTTCAACGCCTCCTCCTGATTCAACTTGAGAGATCTGGGACGCAGACGTCCAAGACAAAGCGACATTACTGTTCATGTTCGGTGTTATTCAATCACCGGATGTATGAATATGAAAGTAAAGTAAGAAAGGAAGAGAAGAGTCATTTACCTTAGCCAAGTAGCTCATGCCTTCGTTGAAAGCAAATCCCCGTTTGAACTGCTCCCGAATCGATGGTCCTGATCTCACGAACAAAAGCCTCAAACAGTTGAAAGGGAAATGGCATTGAACCGAGGCCACATAGTCGGTGAACCCATGGCATCATCTTTGAAATTCGGATGTCATTGGTCCTTGAGGAGAGGCATAGCCGATCGCGAACCGGTGAACGATCCGCATGCATCGCTTCTCTGGAGAAGGTGGTCGAGCCGGCATCGCTCAGAGTGAAGAAGGTTCGGAAGTCGAACCAGAAATGACCGTCCGAAGGTCAATTTTTTTTCGGACGGAGAAGGTTTCGGCTTCAACCCGCCAAATATTAGGTGTTGGGGTTTCATTTAATGGGTTGGATGTCAAGGAGGGGGAACGCGAGTTCGCTTCGGCAGAAGAGGAATTATTTTGCTTTCAATTTTTAAGACGAAGGACTTTCGCCCGATCGTGTGGAGGAATGTCAAGGAGACTCCTCTTTCTTAGATTTGGTTCGAGAGGTTGGTGGAGTTGGTTCGAGAGGTTGTTGTGGGTTCACCAAGGAATTGTTTGTGGGTTTACCTCGGGAAGTACCTCTCTCGTCGCTTTCAGGATTTATCTCATGAGGAGTCTCGGCGCTAGGCGCCCTTCTTCTTCACGAGGTCGGAGGACCGCCGGGGATGATAGGATTGTCGCCTTCAGGTCATCATCCCAAGGAGAGTTAGTGTTGGCTCGAAAGGGGGTTCAGATCCGGAAGGCTCCTCATTAGGGAGTTCTTCATTTGCATCAAGAATCCTCCCGCCAAGAAATCTTCCAAGTCTTTTACCCGAGGAAGTTGGTTTGATCAAAGACATCGCAAATAATCACAAGTTAAAACTGCACCACATAAACATTTCAAAAATTATATCACGTAATGGTCCAAGACTTACGTTTATGGTCATACAACCATGTTTGCTTTTGGTCAAGAAGTGAAGCTCCACTCTTCGAGAAGGATTTTATTCATGAAGTCGCCCATCTCCCTCACGCCCCTGGGGATGTTACAAGTCGTCAGAGATACGCCCAAGTGGTCCAATCGGGAAGGAGGAGATTCTGTGACCAAATGACGAAGAACCATTTCTCGTGCCATCCTTTGTTGCTCGAGGGGTGCTCATCGTCAGGGGGCCTCTTCTCGAATTTCGAAGTTTGGGCGTGGGGACCGTTTGCTTTCAAGATTTTGAACCCTCGTTCTCTGGATCTCGCCGGTAGAAGAGGGTAAAGAAGAGATCAATGTAGGGGTAACCCCTAGTTCATGATGTAAGCGATGAACGCCAAGATATGGATATAGGAGTTGGGCACCATACAAGCCTACTCCAATAAACCCTAGGAGGGTAACTATGAAGGCGTGGAGGGTAAGCGAACCCCTTTTCTAGCAGAGAGTCGGCATGGCGACCCATCCGTCTCTGTCATTTGGTACATTCGCCTCTCAGATGGAGCCCTCATAAAGAAAGTTATCCGGAACATGATAACCGAATCCGGAGAGTTCGCAGCTCAGATTCGTAAACGGTGGAGGTGATGTTGGCATGAGGAAATTGTTCCCATCCTGAAGAAATCAAATGGGAGATGGTGGATCGGCACTTGAACCCCCTTGGTTAGGGTTTGAACGAGAAGAACTTGAAGGGTTTTGGCTTGGATTCACCATTGTTAAGTTTGTGAAAGCTAAAGAGAGGTTTTTCCGAGTAAGAAGAAAGCTCAAAGGTTCGAATTTCAAATCAAGAGTAAAACCGTCAATTTTGGTGAGGTTTACCTTTATATCTTTTGATATTACACGCGAGCGAGGCCACGATTTAATGTCAAGAATAATGGGAATTAAAGTGGAATACGTTTGGATGACCTTTCAATATCTTATCGATTGGGCTTCGACTGTTGGATCTCTATCTTATTGGCCCATGCCGCTCAAATTCAGATCCTTTATCAAATTGGGCTTATTCATTCGGGTATCCACTATCCAGGCCCTCCCTTATTCCACTTCGTATGATAAAAGGGGTATGATCCACTTATTTCCTATTTTTGAGTCTTTATTAAATTCTAAATATCATGAATCTTATATAGTTTTCCATTAAACATTTTGTTTAACTAAAAACTAGGGGTAATGTTGGGTCATAATATTTCTCCCTATCTCGGGGTAGGATAGATTGGGCCCATTTATCAAGATAATCTATCGGGCTTTTATTATTAAGCCACGGACTCTTTTGAGCCCATTTATCAGGTCAACTTTATTTAATTCTATCGACCGGTCGCACCATTGGATCGACCCATTAGATATTTTAATATCTCATTACTTTGACTTGTGATGATGAAAAAGCGTGACAGTTGACCAATCCTCCGCCACGCATTAATGTGGATGGGATCATAATACCACGGGAGAAAAACAAAGTGGCTAAAAAGCAAGTAGATAAACCCGATATAGTTGGCGTGGTCCATCGATCGTAGGGGTGTCAGTAGTAGTGGGTGGCACAATAATCCAAGCAAAAAAGTAGTATACTTAGCAAGGAAGCCATCGATAGAGGTACGCTTCTCATATATTGATTATTCATATCCTCCCATACACACGATCGAGATTTTAATTCTCTCAATACACTAGACCATATATTCCTCCATTGTTAACCTTGTGAACACGCATTTAATTCTCACGCTCGAAAGCTATCCCCGACGGAACCGCCGTCAAACTTTCGGTGTTGACTGTGTTTACTGTGCAGGATCAGGACGTCTTACGTGATTGGGACGTGGAGAAGGATCTTGGCGTTAACAACTGTAAACTGTTATAAACGATAAAAAGATTGCAATACAAAAAATTGAATTGATATTCTTTTCGAACATAACAACAGATAATCGGGAAAAAAATATCAATCGTATCAGGACACCAGATATACTCTTGAAAAACAGTCATAAATAATAATAATAAAAAAAGATTGTCCACTTAAGAAATAAAACATTCACTTGTATATTTATATTTTAAAAGTTTAGCTCATTTATACAGGAATGAAACTAGAAGTCAATTACTATGAGGTTTACTAATTTGTAGACCTTTTTATAGACTTTTGCAACTTTATTCTGCTCTAAGGCCGCACCGTTGTGGACCAAATATCATTTTAAGCCTCCGCTCCCTGTTTTTCCAAGACGACCCTCACTTTCTTTCCTTCTTGTGGTCTTAATATTTTTAAATTTTAAAACTATATTTTATTGCATATTTACCTCTAAATATAATGATTATTTAATTTAAGGGAGTTAACATTTTTATTAAAAAAATGAAATATTGTAGAAATGAAAATATCAATTCGTAGCTTTCGATTTTTTTTTTTTCATACTTTTTGCTTTTACTAGTAAAAACAAAAAAATTGGACATAATTATATTTGAATGTTAACAAATCCAAATGACCCGTCTCTTTAGTGTAAAGAAAACACTCAATTCATGTAAGCTCACTAATTTCCATATCCAAACTTGAAAGTTTAAACAGAACATAGTGCAAAGAGAGGAAATACAGTAGCAAACACTTGCAGGCATAAACATATTTATAAGCATAATAAACCTATACTCAATTTAAAAGGTCCACATGTTTTAATTCTCAAGTCTGTCTTGATGATCTCATATCCTTAAATTCATCGAAACATCCATGTCCTAGTAAATTGGGGTTGTATAAAGCAATATTATAAGACACGTGCAATAATGACTTGGAGAATGGTCAGACGGACCAAAAGCAACAGCTAGACTAGGACAAAATAAACTAGAGAAGATCTCTTGCATTCTTATGAAGTAGAGATTCAGACCGAGGCATCTGGTTTGTCCATCTCAATATTCCAGCGAGCCTAGAGAACGCATTCCAGAAAGAAGGTCTCGATCATCATTTCCATTCCTAATCATCCTTTCACCTGCATTTTGGCTGAAGGGTTCAAACTCTTGCTTCCCCAGCTTCTGAACATCCTCGGGTGAAAGTATCTTGATATACCAGACATTATTTACAAATGCCCTGCACATATATATTATATAGTAAGTCCATGAAAAATAAGCATAAACCTGTGTGAACTGAACGTGCAGACAAATTAGCATTTAACAAATAATTTAAATGATTCGACTGCCAATCCTACTGTAACCTTGTTAAGTAGAAGGGAAAGGCACAACCCCATCCGGTAGACTTGGGCGGGGGAGGAAAACTGACTCTGACAGTTCAATGACACTTCCATCAAGGTCTATTAACTTTGTTGCCTAGGAGAACAACTCCTTCGATGGTCAAGAGTTCAGTAGGACAGATATACAAGTTATGGGACCCCCAAATACCTTATTACAATCTCTAGATCCAACAAAAGGATTACTTACGTATTGGATGATCTAACTATGATTAGGTACTTACTCCCACGGGTCGTCTCCAAGGAGAAGCACATCGTTCTCCCTGTCAACAAATACAAGCTGCCAGCCTGATCTTTGAGGGTCTTCAAGCAACCCTTCGATCCCGAACATCCGACCCAACTCCTCACGCAGCTCATGATAGCTGTTGAATCGGGTGATGTCCAATGACCTCCCAACTGACCCTGATTTGTATACCTGCAAACAGCCAAATCCATCCAATAATCTAATTCAAAGAAAAAAAATTAGTTGTACACACAAAATCAGCAATCAGAATGTACCTTTACAAATGTACTGCTAGGGGTTGGTGGGTCAACTTGTCCTGCACTATGCAACAACTCCGATGAGTCTTGCATAAAACCATAAAGAGAACTCTGGAACCCTGATGCCCCTAATGGCATTGAGGGAATATCAGCATCAACTGAAGTACTAACACTAGACACAGTAGTTGGGAGTAGGAGCCCTGAGGAGTCCATATTAGAACCAAAAAGAGCCTGACCATGGGCACCCAAGCTACAACTTTCTTGCTCAAGAGCAGAATCTTTTCCAGGATATGACGGAAGTGACAATGAAGCAGAAGAAGTATGGACTTGCGGAGAAGTAAACTTTGATATCCAGGAATGTTGGGGTGGATGCTCGCCAAGCATGATCTGACCAGTTCTGCAGAAATTCAAAATATTCCCACTCCCCTCGGAACTTAGTGACCCCAGCATGTTCTGAATACTGGAAGGAGATACAGACGCTGATATTTTACAGTTTGAATCTATGAAGTCAGTTTTTGGAAATGGGGAGGAAACATTTGGTTGCTGCCTCTGCTGGAGCAGATCGCTTTGAATCATATATGACTCGGGATATGCATGACTGTGTTGTTCCTCCGAGTGGCTGTTAAGTTGTTGCTGCAGTGGTCTAGGCAGGTTCTCTGGTAGCAATTGTGTTTGTCCATGTAGAATATGCGGAGGGGCTGATTGATGAATAACTTGCTGCTGCTGCAGCAACAGTGGATTATGGCTGCCTATGCCTGGATGCTGGAGGTATTGCACAGGAGGTTGCTGAAACTGCATCAATTGCTGTCTCAGTGAATCTCCGCTTCCTGAATTCTGTAAACCCGCAGCTAACATGGCTTGGTACTGCTGGTTAAGGTCATTCCGGATGAATGTTGGATCAACTCTCTGCTGCATCCAGGGAAACATACCAACAGACTGAAAGTTCAAAGAGTGAAGTCCTTGCTCACCGGTTTCCCCTCTTACCCATGTCATGCCATTAACACCTTCATCTCTGGTATCTGCAACAAAAACACAATGGAGGATAATGAAGAAAACAGAATTCTTGAGTTTAAAAATGCATACTTGTGCATGGAGACATACATATAAAGATAACTATTTAGCTAAGAGTGATATGGATCTAGCGTTGTTAAAAAGGTTCTCTAGAGACCACATCTAAAAATTGGGGAAAAAGTAATCATCACCTATCAATGAAGACACAATATTTTAGAAATTAGTTGATCTATCTGAAAGAGAGAAAGGAAAGCTCCACATGAAAGCAACTACCTACTTATCAGGTCACTTGCAGCTTTGCTTGGAATTTGATTCACATAGGTTGCATTCAGATGGAATTCTTAAACTTGACTGTCTTTGTTTAAGGTTGCTATAAGCTAGATGTATATGTAAAACCCTGGATATAGAACTGATAAATGAATGGTGATAGGAACTTTGTAATGCATGGTCAAATGAGTACGATGATTACGATGAATCAACTCACTTGAGATCCGAACAAATGAGGATTCTACTTGTACAAAATCGAAAAATAATGCGTCTTCTACCTCTTTATTCTTGATATGACAAATAGGACTCTTACCATTTATCATGTCGTCTCCTTTAAAATCCTTTCTTCTCCAAATGAAGCATTAATTTTTATTATGTTTTAACAATCACAATAGCAAACATTTTCTGCAATGTATCATATATATATATATGATGCTTGATCTTGAACTATCCTGTATTAGAGCGTTTTGCTTTGAAGCATACATGATGTAGAAGATTGGAAACCATCATTCTGTGAATAATTTATCTCAACATATATATTCCAACTCCAAAAAGGAAAAGGAATAATTTGTCGGTAATTTTATTTTTTGAATTTAAAAAATGAATTGTTTCTTGGCTTTTCCACGACTCCAATTCAATCTTGATTCTCCGAGTTCAAAAGGTCATCAGGTAAGGAGGTAGCATAATAATTCTTTAACTCCTAATTTTCCTATTTTAGATTTACATGTTTACATTAATGTATCATATAGACACCCCCCCTTCTCTGCCCAAGATAAATACAATCCTAGAGATGATAATTTTAACTTTATGACATCCTTCTAACAAGCTACAACTTTCAGCAACATATTATAGCTACTAAGACATCAACATCTAACCAAGCTTCTTCAACACATTATTAAGGTTGAAAAAACTGACCTAATTTAGAAAGAACCAAACTTAGCATTCTATATATTAAGCATGCCACATTCTTATCTACAAAAACACTAAGTTCACATATATTGAAAATTACATGAATGACATGGTCCACTATAAAAGGACACAAATATTTTGTTTATGCATTTATGTGGCTTATACCTTGAAAAGATGAGGCTCCAGGATACCATGGTCGTTTCAGCCTAAGGGGAAACAGTGATGGATACATGGGAAAAGTAGTCAAAGGCTCAATTTCCCATAACGACACCCGTGGTTGCCTCTCACCTGCAGTTGACTCGTCCCAACCAACCTATAAAAGAAGATTGAACAAAACAAGAACAGGGTGAGTAAAACCAAAAGTATGTCTAAAGCAATATAATCAAGGTACATTTTTCATCTCTACAGCAATGAGAAACGATGAATCAAGATATTTATAGTGAAATAACTAAGCTCAAGCATGACCCAAACCCATGAAAATCCCTTCCCTTCAAGGTAAGTTACAGGAACTAGGTTATTTAAAATTACTTAATAGCTTAAACAAAAAAGTAAGGAGCAATATAGCCCTATTGATAGAAAAGTTTTAAAACAATAAATCTAATAATTAGTACTTAATAGTTTTTAGGTATCATGATTGCATGGACTAGATTAAATAAAATTATATCAACTTTGAATTTGAAAATGTTTCAAATTGACTTCAAAAAATCAAAACGCATCTTATATTTTTGAAGATAGGGAGTATAAATAAAAGACATGATTTATTCTAGGTGTACATGAAGCTTCATCAGCAGCTAGGTCGTGAAGAAGTTATTAGCATTAACTTCATGAAAAAATTCCATACCAAGGTTATCATAGTACATTAACAATCAGCCCTAGTACTAATTAACGGCATCAGCTATCAACGAAAAATTTGTTGAAATTGAATCCCATTTAGGATGAAACGTCTAATATTCGGCAATTGAGTTTGTTTTCTGACAAGTGAAGGTGATGCCCTAATGAGACAAACAACCACACTATCTCAGAACAAAATAAGAAAGAGCTTTGACAGAGAAATGAAAAACTGTTGGGTGCTATTCTAGAAAGTATTATAACGTTCAGCATCAATGACCAAATATATAATGCAATTAACCGCCTTAATACCTAAAAACATGTTTAACAATTCTCGGTAACATTTTACTAATAAGAATCTTTTATAATGAGATTGTGATTATATGGAACAAAGTACAAATCCACAAGGACCTCCTTAGCCAACAATGCAATAATCCAAAGTCAGTGAATAGAAATTGATATCAGTTTTTTAATAAAACTAAATGGGGACATGTATAATATAACTAATTTGATATCACTTTTCTAATTGGGCGAATAATAAAATAGTAAGCACACACCAGAACATAACTTGTTAAACAAGATGAAAGATGTATAAACAGAACACTTTTGAATTGAACTTTGTCATTAGAACAATTTTATACAATTTACCAAGAAACAGAGCTCAAACAGCAGAGAGAAATTTTAATGAAGTACATAGGTGTACAAAATTCTAAGAAAATTTAAGACAAAAATACAATTCATTTAATATGAAACTAGTGTATGCACAAGCTCTTACCTTGACAGATCGCCAGTGAGAATTTGGCCAGCGAACAGCATCTAAGTCACCAATGCCGGTGATTGTGCCCATGTATCTGGATAAAAGGAGTCATACATGTGTATGAGAACAAGAAATCTCCTAAGAAGCACATACATTACAAGTATTTTGCATAAGCCAACCTTGGGTAGGGTGGACCAATGCCCACCTTACAATTTGGGATTTGATAACAATGAAGATACAAGTGTAGTAAATGCAATTTTTTCAGAATAAATAGGGGTAAAGGTGTAACCATATAGAACTTTGACCCCCAAATTTATGGATAGAAACATATTAGATTCAAAGTTTGACCCACTTATTCTTTAATATAATGACTTTAAAGAAAATAAAACCAATCAGGTTACTATTGAACCCAGGAACAGATTCACCTTATGACTTAGTTGGTCAAGTTTAAAAAGAAAACTGAAAATTAGTTATAATACTAATTTTTCTTGGAAAAACAAGATCCAAGGGTAAACATATACAACTTGCCCAATCTTATCATGGGAAAAGAGAGAACAATATTGAATTTTGACCCCCTTATTTTTTAAAAAATTGGTTGTAATATATAGTATCATTTATGATTATCTAATTTCTGACTCTCTTAATGAAAATTTTCCGGCTCTGACTGCTTGAACTCTTTAACAAAATACCGACTCTGGTTGAGTATTTGCATTTGATTTGGAGTTGGTGCTACTGATGGCCACAAATATTAAATAGTAACATCTCTTACCAAAGCATTTTATGTTAAAACAAGCACTCTATACAGTGTCTGCTACAATTGCAAACACCAGCAAGATCAATAATCTTGATTAGATACTAAGCCGGTAAAAGTACCTTACATTAAAAAGTAGTCATGTCATGTATACATCCCACCTGTCCTTCAAAAGTGACATGCAGGGACAACTGTATGTGCATTAAACAATAAGTTCATCCATTCTATAGGATAGGTCCATTAATAACTTAATAACAAAGTATTAGCCCAATATGCAGCAGCAGAATTGTGATGCAATGTTAGAACGTCGTGATATCATCCATAACAAGTTTATCCTAGTTGAAGATGCCATAACCACACACTAGTTTTATTACATCAATGCCAGAACACACAAAAATATAAGGTGGAAAATAACTTTTAAAAAACTAGTATTTAAGAAATAGTTACTGCCATACCTCCGGACACTTGATTCTTCAGTTTCAAAAAGCATCCGAAAACGCATCCCAACAGAAACACGCGTGTGAAGTACAGCTTTGAAATATTTCGAAAGTGGAATGACAAACTCAGATGGACTAGCCCTGAGTAAAACTAACGGGTGAGTAGAAGAGATGAGAAAGTGTGAAATAAACATCTTAATTCTCTTAATATCAATATATATAGCCACCTTGGGTTATAGAATATTGTGAAACAGCTATTAGTAGCAGCAGCATGAGCAGCAGCAGCAAGCAGTCCAATGTGCATGCTATCACTTGAAAGAACAGATGAAGGCATCACAGTTTGCGATCGAGTGGCACGACGAATTCCCAGAAGGAGCTGATTTTTCTCATTCCTAATACGGATGTTCAAAAAATATATACATGAATATGGCCACTTAAGATTTCACGAGAAGCAGTGACTAAGAGTATTAAAACACAGCAAAGGTGCAAGATATCAAATACCAGATAAAAAGAACAGAATCTCCAGCAACAAGTCTCTTGGCACTGACGAACACGCTCCAGCCAGTAGTTAAAAGATGCCGTTTTGGCTGTCCTGCGTGATGAGGGCAAAAATATCATCTCGGCATTCTGTATTAAGAACAAGAGGGGAGGGGGAAAAGCCAACAAAAGCAATGGATCCTAAGGACATAAGCAATGGATATATAGCTAAGAAAAAAACAAAGAATATGCCAGATGAATGTCTAAAAATACATTTAGCACCTCCCTCTGATCCTCAATGAATGAGTGCAATCAAGAGGTTACAAAGAGCACATTCTTCTTTCATTATATTTCTTTCGTTACTTTCACTGTTGATCTTTTCATTATTAGCAAGAGGTATGGCACACTCCAAAGTTCACCCTTCCATTTGGATCCAAGAAGTTACGGAAGCCTGTGAATTTTTTTCTATTATTCATCACTTTATTACTTGTTTCTCTCTTTTTCCTTTTTTCCTGGACTGGATTATCTAGTCAATTATTCTGATTGTGCTGCCTAAGTGGATGGATGAACCGTCAAAAGATGATTATGTAAGGCCTTATATAGGTTCCCAGTCAAAAAAATATGATGTCTCAAGTCAGGGAATCTTATGAGAGGATTATTGTAGTTTACATAGCATATACATGTTTTTGAAGGTACTTTTCACTCTTCAATAATGATTATATAGTTTCATATTAAGTATCACAATATTTTCATTCCTCAAAGCACACAATATTCGTATGCATTGTAAGGACCCGAGGCTAAACTCAAGCCCATAGTTAGGCTCAATCAACTATCCAAGAGCACCGGTCGAGTCATTTTGGCGCACCACATGTCCTCCTTCAAATCATGACAAGTTATTGGCACTCTAGTAGGTAGTATCATACTAATACAGTTCAGTCCATCCCACATTTCAATGTGGGACTAGTGTTCATAATCTCCTCTACTTAAATTTTTGACGTCCTCGTCAGGCCCATAGTCAAAGTTGAATCCACATTCAAATCAGAAATCAATCTTTGGGGGAATGTGTGGGCTCCAAACTCACAACGCTACGAGAGGTCACCACTCTGAAACCATTTGTAATGACTTGTGCCTAAACCCGGGAAAAAATAAGGCTCAATCAGCTATCAAAAAGTATTGGTTGAGTCATCTTAACCCAAAACAGGTACTAAGAAAGTCATGACAAGCTACTAGAACTCCATGAAGTAAAATTAAGATCTTATATAGCCACATATTTCAATATGGGACTGGGGTCACCATAAAAGATGACCCCCCGGTACTTTTGAGAAGTAGATTGAGCTTTACTCCAGCCTTCAAGTGGACTCTAAGTCATACGAATGCGATTAGAGCAAAACTTGGCTGGGTAGGGAACTAACTGCTTTGCGGGACCAACTGTTACCCCTTGTGGAAAGGTGAAAACCACCTCTAGACCTCGTAGGAGACACCTCTAAAATCCTGTACTCCCCAAAAGTTGATCCTTAGTACTATGTGTGGCTTGATAGAGACGTCAATCTTTTAAGTGAGGGAGATTGTATTACCTCCATCAAATATCAAACATGTGGGATAAATTGAATAGTATATAACTCTACTACCATGAGAAACAATAACTTGTCATGACTTTTGTGTGTGCATGTTGTGGGCTAAGAAGACCCAAATGGTACTGTTGGACAGTAAATAGTAAATTGAGTTTTATTTTGTACTAAAGTCAAATTCAGATCGTTACATGCACAATTCGACAATAATGAATAATTTTGAGTGAAGAATCGACACTAATAGTTGATTAACTTGATTCCATAGGTATTATATAAGAGTTTTAAAATATGAGGAAGTTGGAAATGGGTATTAGAATCTCAAATTCATCTTATGCAACCAAACATTTGGGCCCATAGTTTCTTGAGTCTTATATCAGCCTACAAAAATGTCACAAGTTCCAGTTGAACCCAAATAAGTTTCCTGTTCTTTATTTGAACCAATCATTGCACTCCCACTTAAAAAGCAACATCTTGGTACCACCTTGAACATGTCATATTTTCTATTGTTTCATCAACACTTCTACTGGGAGAAGGCTTCTTTCTCAACCAAAGAAAATAATGGAGACCCTAAAGGGCTTGATGATGCAAGCGAATACATATATACATCAAAACCAACATTGTTACTAAATGTGTCATGAACTGATCAGTTATTCAACTTACGAAAAAAATAAAAAAATAAAAAGACAAATCAGCTTAGTCAAATTCCACCAGCAAGATCAAGTAGAGCATAAATTAAGCAATGTAGCAGCACTTCCCAAATATTGCACCCTTACTTTTAATAAAGGACTAATAATACATGGTCTTCAAAACCATTGACTCAAAATATACACCTTTTCTATCAATCACCTCCACTTTTGTTACTGAAAGACAACGTAAAGAGGAATGCAGGATTGCAGCTATTGCTGCATGCAATTGGCATACTTGATATGTCTCATAAAGTAATAAAGCTAGCAATTATCTACAAATCTCCAACTCGGACATGACACGCGACACAAGATACGGTATTTTCCAAAAAACAGGATATGATATGTACGTCAGGGAAACGTTCAATTATATATATATATATATATATATATATATATGGGTTAAATGTATATACACAGCTGTGTATTACACAGTAGGGCTATAGCGACAGTTTTTTTGGGCTATAGCGACGGTTTACGATAGGTGAAACCGTCGTTATAGCTTAAAAAACCGTCACCATAGCCTATTGTGTAATACACAGCTGTGTACATACATTTTTTCCTATATATATATATAATATAAATGTATTTAATTATTAATAGAGTATGATAAAAACTTAAACAAAATAATAAGAAACACAAACAACTTGCATAATAAATAACGTCCAAACTTAAAAGACATGTCCCATAGCGTGTCCTGACGTGTCCAAGCTTTAAAAAAGAGTGAACTTCCAAGCTTTAAAAAAGAGAGGAGTTCACGGGTGCGTGTCTAAGGTGTATCGGAGTGAATTCAAGTCCAACACTTGTCCAACATGCTTCCTAGGCAATTACTAACGTGAAATAGGGAATACCTCTTTCATCTAAAACCAGAGCAAACATTCTTAAAAAATTAAAGATCCCCTAAATAATTCGATGCAAGAAATCTATTCAAGAGTAAAATTCCCAACACAACTTCAGGTTGTATTCAACCTATAAGAAAAGAAGACGACACATCACAATCAAGAACTGTTTTAAGTTATCAATACAGTGGAGAGCTGATATCCGCTGGGGGAATGTTCACACGGAGATAATGCCCTGATACCTATCATGTGACATTCTAGTAGTGAATTAAAACTTAAAGGTGAGTTAAGTGCTTTTAACTATAGACATCTCCATCATGTCCAGCTTATGAATTATCATATAACATATTACAACTTACTATTAAGTTTGCCTTAAAATTATTACTACACTGCTCAAAGGACATATTAAATGGACAAAGGGGTATTTTGCACATTTTCCTTCAATAATGAAAATTTTCGGATGATGAAAAAAATCTACATTACTTACCCCTGAAAATATGCCTAAACTTCCATTCAACATCATGGAGATCCCTAGCAATCAGTTCCTGAGCAGGGGGCTGCTGCGAGAAATCCTGTGGAAACCCAAAAAAAATTAGGAAATTAGTAACAACAGCAAGCTTGAGTGGGAAATGTTGAAAAAGAAAAGTAAAATCAATACCAGTGGAGGGAAAACTTTCTCTGCAGCACGACGAGGAACAGAGAACCCTCCATGGGTACTAGTATCACTAGCTGTTAGTGTCTTGCAAAAATAATTTGTTGGCTGTCTGCTCGGAATTCCCAGCTCAACTGGAAGATATGTATCTTTTTGCTCTTGCTGAGAAAGTAGCAACTCAGTTCACAAGAAGCTACCAGAAACATTGATATTAGTAAATTGTAAATCAAAACTGTAAGTCAAGACTACCGGTGTCAAGGGCTGCAACGTCATTTGAGCATATACTTCATCTGTTTCAACATCTGCCTGAAATCTCACCCATAAGAGAAAACATTCACTTTGTTGTGACCTACAAGATAATATGAACAAACACCTTCCAATGATATAATATAATATAACCCACATGCATTGTGACATTGTGGAGCTGGCAGACCAACTGGGCGGGTAAACTCGGGTAATTGGGGATGTGAGCATCAATTTCTTTATTAGTCGTGGCAGCAACCTGGCATCAAAATTCCAATTGGGATCCTTAAAATTTGCTTTTTGATCGATAAATTACATAACTTTGTATACATTGCAGAATCATGCATAGTAAAATTTAAAGAACTAATGTCACGAAAACATTACACTGAAAAAAAATAAAAATCAGTCTTATTGAATTCAAACCTGCTCACTGTGACCCTGAGGAAAGTAAACCACCCGACTATTAAGTGTTGGTAGGGACACGAGGGGACCAGCACAGGCATGCCATAACTCTGAATTCAAACATTTTTTCTCTCCTACCATAAGATTTATAATCAGTAATTAATAAATCAATTCATAAACTATTGTTAATTCAGTTTTTTAATAAATTGACAAAAAAAAATGGAGTTGAAGGCATGGAAGTCTGTAAGGTAACTACAAAAAACCAGAGAAGGAGACAGAGGTATAGAAAAGTCAATATTAAAAGGGAAATGAGGTAGGGGAAAAAAGGTGCGTGTATGTGATAGGAAGAGAGGGGGGAGAGAAGGATGGGAAAGATACCTTCATGAGCTTGCTGACCCAACCCTGATGTTGAAAGCTTCATATTTTATCTAGTGACTAGCTCAACTTGTGTATGTAATTAAAATTAAAACTATACTTAATCCAATAGTAATACTACTATAAAACCCTCAGCTCAGCTAACCTAACCATCATTAGCAAGTACAATTAAAATGTTGGTGTGCCCTAAATATTTCCTCCAGTAAACCAACTTGGCCTCCTCAATATCCTCTTCACTAACCTTCATCTTCGCAACGAATCAAAACCCAAACCCCCAAATTCAGTAACTAGCTCATCAATCAAATGGTAAAGTACCCTTCCGAAAACCCTAACCGAGCTCAGAAAGCCGCGAGACCGCCATGGCTGAGCTGAAAGAGAAGCTTTTAGAGGCCCATCGCTGTCGCTGGTAGAGAGAGAAAGTGGTTTCTTCTGCTTCTCTTTCTCTTTATACGGCACCCGACCAAGTTCGACCTGAGAGCAGTAGAGTGAGAAAAAAATGAGGAGAGAGAAAAGGGGAATTAGACTACTGTTGTAATAATATCTATCTTCTTTGTATATGTATATGAAGGTTTAGGGAGAATTAGGTGGAATCGAGACCGTAGGGAAATCCGTACCTGAGGATCGTGACCGTCGATTTGATTACTGGTATGACAGGGAGCATGTGCCACCATCCTTCAATGGTCGTTGTCAGAGTACGGAGGTTGAATATAATATTGTACATCAATTTAGAAGAGAGTGAAAGAGAGCGTGTGGAAAGAGATTAAGAAAAACAGGACTGACCGACTCGACCGAGCCTTCAAATTTCTTATTGGATCGACTAAAAATTTGATTGGATCTGATTCAAAATATAAATATTAAAATATAAATAAATTTTAAAATTGAGTAAATTATCCTAATTTTTTTAAATTAAATTTTTTTATTAATATTCGGATCGTATAAAAAATTTAGACTGTTCGGATTCGATGCGAATCGTGCTCGATTCAGTAATTAAACGAATTTTAATTAAATCTTATTTTATACTTGATAAATTTTATTAATTAAATTTAAATAATTCAATACTCAGCTCGACTCGATTTATTTACATCCTTATATTTGACTAGTAGTTCTTTCCTTTCAAAAGTAAATGTAATAAATTAATTTCTAAAATTTTGAAATTTGAATATAAAAAATAAGATGTGAATGAGGGACAACGAATTAATATAATTGAGTAAACTATTACATAAAAATTAAAAATAATGTTACTTTGTATAATCATATATTCCTTCCGTTCTCAATAATACGAGCAAAATATATTTTTTACATATTAAAAAAATAAAACAAAAGAAATAGAGTAATAAAATTTAAAATTTATCTTTAATGATCCCACAAAATTATATTAAATGATAAATATTTTTATTTTTATAATGATAAACTTCACTAAATAATATATTTACTATTTAGTTTATGTACCTTAATCCATATTTTTAGAAACACGAAAATTATATTTTTAATGATCATTCTAAAGACGAATAAAGTGTATATATATACAATATCACTCCCTTCTTTTTATCAAAATAGCATTATTTAAAAGAACAACTCGCGCAAATACACTACATTTGGAGGGTGAATTATATAGTATTCCATTTCTCTTTAAAAATGATGACTAAATGTACAAATTTTATTATTTATAAAAAAGATGAGATAAAATACAAAAGACGAAGGGTAATGTGTTATTTAATGAAATTTATCAGTATAAAAAAAATACTCGTAAAAAATATGACGTATTGTATATCATGTGAGAGATAATAATATAAAATATCAAAAATATACATGAAAATATCAATTTTCTAAATCAATTAACAAATACGCTCCCACATAAATTCAATGGCAAATATAAAAGGCTTAAATATAAATTACTACACTAAACTATTAGTTTTTTTTCACTTTGATGATTGACCTTTTATTTTTTTCAATCAGATCATTAAACTATTAATTTTTTTTCAATTCAATCCAATTTAACTTGCCACATCATAAATTGATGATGTGGCCAGCTGACTAAGCAAACTAATGCTTATGTGTAATTAAAAAAAGGCTTAAATATAATTTACTACCCTAAACTATATGTCATATTCTACTTTGGTGATCCATTTTTCAATTTTTTTTAATTAGATATTAATTTTGTTGGATTACATTCTATTGGGTCTGTAAGACCCCAAATTATTAATAAATGAAATTTAATTCCTTTATTTATTATTTTAAAATAGTAAGGGTTGATTTGATTAATGTGGTTAGTTGTGGGTAAAATGCGCAAATATTTTAAATAAGCAAGTGGTTATAAAATACTTATTGTTGTCAGGAAATATTCGTTTGGTCGTGGAATATTCTTACTGTCGGGGAATATTCGTACGATGGCACAGCCTTGTGTGGGCCCATAACGAAAAGCGATTGGATGAAGAAAACGACAAGTATAAGTTGTTTATAAATAACGACGCGAGTTATTGTTAGATTATCTATGTTGGAATATCCAAATTGGTTAAAACACGATGTCTGGCGTTGTTGCACAAGAAGGCACGCAGATTGCACCAATTATTGATTCTTACGTAAGAAGGCACTACTCAATAATTATTACGATGTAATTATTATTCGATTATTTTATTTTATTGATTCAATAATTGTTGCGTTGATATTTTATATTATCGTTGTTTCAATAATTGTCACTACACAATATTTTCCATTATCGAATCAATAATTCATATTATCCGAATAATATTATTAGAAAACATTATTGACAATGTCTAGAAAGTTTCATCTAATGAGAGGTTTGGTCACCTAATCGCGGCGCCAGGTAAGGAGAAATTCTTATTAGAAAGCCCCTCTTTCAGGAGCGACACTGGTTGCCAGTATTGTGATTCTATAATATTATTTGTGAATAATTAATTATTAATTTATATGATGAGAAAAATATTAATTTTATGTGGATATAGATGGAGACAATTTTTAAAGTGACAATTGTTAAAAATTGATATTTTATCTTTTCCGATAAAATAATATTTTATTATATTATATAATAACGATGATATTTTTACAATGAATGTGATATATATGAGTATATGAGGAAGAGTATTTTTGTTGCATTAAATGATTAACACATGTTTTGTGTGTTAAATGGACCCCATTTCTTATTCAAATTTGATTATAGCTTGTAAAATCGTTTCAGTATGTGGATTTTTGGCCAATTTACATTTGGAATTTGGAAAACTTTCTTTCCGCAAAGTTGTAGAGAATTGAATTTCCTATAAAAATTTGCGTAGATTGAATTTTCCGATAAAAGGGCTATTTATTATGAATTATTGAAGTTCTAAAGTTTGAAATAATTGATTTTTGGAAGTTTTATTTATTTTATTAATAAAAAGCGTTTTTTATATGTTGTGGGCATCTTTAACATGTGCATGGTGGTGAATTGATTCAAGATGTGGGCGTATGAATTTTGTTTTATATAATATTATTATATTCAATTTTACGCTTTGGTGTTCTAAGCAATTTCTATAAATAGGGTGTTTATGTTAGAATTGAAAATAACACCGTAAACTAAAGATTTCTCTCTTTCTCTCTCTATAATATCGAGCGTATTTTGTGAGTATTTTAGTCTTGTGAGTATTGCTATATCTGGTCTGCAAGTTCTTTCAAAGACTATATCCAGATATCCAAATCGTAAGATTATTCTTTACGAGGTAAGGGATGTTATTTTATTCGAAAATGATATTATTTCTTCAATATCATTATGCCGAAATATTGGTTGAAAATTTTTATCAAATTTGAAACTTTTTCATGTCGGGGTTACTATTCATGAGATACTATTCACGAAGCGTGAAGATGTTTTTTTTGAAATTTCTATCTTTTGGTGTCGGAGTTACTATTCACGTATACGATACTATTCACGTATACAACACTATTCACGAATACGATACTATTCACCAAAAAATGAAATTTCATCTTTTTGTCCAAAATATCTATTCTGGATACTAGCTTTGATTGTATCCATGTTTTGATCATTCTTGAATTTTACTCCACTCTGATTACTTATGAAGTATTTTTGAACTTGGATTGTTTAAAATACGAATCCTTAATATTTGTTCTTTTGTTTCACTAGATTCGTTTCCTTTAAAATATTTTTCATCATCCCGGTCTTTAAATGATGATATTATTGAATATATTTGGCAAGTAGTGCAAAAGATGAATGATTTCTTGATGAATATCTTTTTCCGTAGTGCAAAGATGAGCAGTGTTGAGATGAACATGATTAATCGATGAATATCTTTGGCTGTAGTGCAAAGATGAATATTTGATTCAGATATATATTGATTGATGTTACAGGATAAAATATCGACGATGAACTTTTAAATTCATATATAGAAGATAGTAGTTTGCATTATCTACTTAACTCTTCTAATGAATTATTATTTCATTGCTGAAGATTGATTTAAAACCGATTATCTATTGTATTCTATTAAATTTTTTCTGTTGGAGACTAACGATAATTTGTTGTATATTATCTTAGTCAAAATATTCTTTTTTGGGCTAGTTGAGCTCACCCTTTTCCTTTTTGTTCCATTTTTTTCTTCTCGTAGAAGCGAGAATGTAGCGAAATGCAGTCGGGTATGAAATGATGGTTATAGAGAGAGTTGTTTAGTAGTCCTCACCATTTTTGTAAAATAATGTATAAATAATTATGATGAGAATTTATTTGGGTATGTATATATTATCTAGAAGATAATAATTGTATTTAAACTCACAATATATATATGTTGTCGTATTTTGCACGATAAATGTATTAATAAAGTTGTAGTTATTTCTGTACCATGTATTTGGTGACTCAGAATGGGTTGGATGGAATGGACCTATTTTGGGGGCGTCACAGGGCCTGCCACATCAGAAATTGTTAACGTGGATGTCCTGTGGAACAAAACTGAGCTGATGTATTTCAAAAAAATTATTTTTTATTTTTTATTAAACATTTTAATATATGAAATGGTAAAATCGTATTAGAGTATACCAAAATTTTACTAATAATAAAATAATAATTAAACAAAACAAAATTAAATAACAATTAAACAAAATTAATCTCTATCATCCTTTCTCTCTTCAAATCTTCCCTTCCTCCTTCCCTTCCTCTTCCCCCTTCCCGTGAACCTCTACCCCATCCCCCCATTCCTCATTCCCCCTTTCTGTGAACCCTTTCCTCTGTCCCCCATCGTCTCGTCATCTTTGTTTCTGCCTTTCCCTACATATAATATAGCCGTTTTAACATCAAACACCCTCCATTCTCGTGAAAAAACCAAGATGAATTCTGCCAACAGTTCAACTTTTTTTTTTGCCTTTCTCGTACTCTTTCCTCTACCTCTCATTCGATTGTTGCGCGGACTAACATATTTACATCTATATTTGAGTTGATGTGAACAAGTTGAGGCTTAATTTTGGAACATGATTATTAGGGTTCATTATATTGTTCTCTATATATGTGAGATTTCGCTTTTCTTGCACTAATTATATGAAATCAAATATGCATACAAATTAATGATTTACCATAATATACTTCAGATTCCTTTTGCTCATCAATTTTATTATGAGTTGTTTACTATCTTGTGATTTGGTTATTCAGTTCAAATGAAAAAGATCTGGTTTTTGTGTGATGAACTAGATTTTTTAATTTAGTTTGATAAATAGGATTTATATTTTCTGGGTTTGGTTGTTATGAATCATTCTTCTTTTGAAGAAATGAGTCGTTAAGTGGATTGTATTTTATCGTCGGATTTTTTGGGAGTCTATGCCGGAGTTTGGCCAGAAGCTATGGTGTCAGGAGGTTCGCCGGAGTCTTGCCGGTGGGAATTTCTGGATTTTTGGTTTTATAATTTATTATTTGTTTAAAGAAATGAGTAATTAATTTGTTTAGTTTTAATGTTTAATATAAAAGGGTTTGACGATTTTGCCCTTTAATATATCATAAATGTTTAATCAAAAATTTTTAATTTTTTTTGTTGCACATAAGATCAACTATGCCTACTCAGATAGTCACGTTAGCCATTTTTGACGCGACAAACCCAATTGAATGGAATCGAAAAAAATTAATAGTTTAATAATCTAATTGACAAAATTGAAAAGTGGATCACCGAAGTGGATTATGACTTATAATTTAAGGTAGTAAATCATATTTAAGCCTTAAAAAATATTATTTTAATCACCAACAGGCCTAATCAATTAATATATTCAAAAATAATAATTAAATTGAACTCAAACTTATTTAATAACAAGAATAAATATTAATAACTAACATAAATGCTTAAACAAAATAAAATAAAATGAAAAACAATATTAAATGTCTCGCTGCTTCATATTCCTCTTCCTCTGAAAAAATTCTCAAATCAAAACCCTAAACTTCAAACACCACACAATGTTTCAACAATCACCGCTAGTAATCATTGATCGAAAAATGCCCAGTGCTTAAATAATTGCTGATAGCCACCAACCCCATCTCCGATCGAAAAAAGAAAATAAATTGAAGAAGAAAAAAAAATGATGATGAAATCTCGTCTCATCACCTTACATCACCCTTCCCAAGACGCCCTTCTCCGACTTTATTCTGCCCCTCCCCAGAAATAATCCATCCAAAACGACGCCGTAGGCTGCGGCGTCCCCATCATTGGGATCACCTCCAATTTTCCCGCCTTTCTCTCTACATATCCAGAAATGTCTTCTTCATCATCATCAAAATCCTCATTGTCGACCTTATCTCTTCCCGCCTCCACCCCTCCGTCGTCGCCAACGTTATTCTCCTTAACGCGCACTCTCTCTCCTCCTCCTCCACCGAAGCCTTTATTATTCAAATTATACGATCATCTAATCCCTCTTTATATGTCTGCGCCTTCTCTGATAACCCGTAGTCGATGGTGACAGGTTTCGCTAAGGCGGATAAAACCTTAAAATGTCTCTACTTAAGGAAACTGCATCTTTGGGCGAGGTTTCATGTGTATGTGTCACAAGATTTGGAGAGGGAGCCGCTGAAGGTGGTGGATGTTAGGGTTCCGATGACGAATTACATGGTCGGAATTCAAAATGCGGTCATTTTTGGTTATAGATGCTTGTTTGAAGAAGACGAAAAAGTCTAACTAGTCAGAAGCGATTTTATTTACTTTTAATAATAGACAAAAAGATAATTTAAATAAATTACATGATAAGACTTTTTTTTAGTTAAATCGTCTATTTTTTTTTATTACACATAAGCATTAATTTGTCTAGTCAGCTTGGTCACACCATTAATTTATGATATGACAATTTAGATTGAATCACAGTGAAAAAAATTAATAGTTTAATGATCTGATTGAAAAGAATTAAAAGGTCAGTTATCGAAGTAGAAAAAGACTAATAGTTTAAGGTAGTAATTTATATTTAAGCCAATATAAAAATGTGAACCTTGTGGACTTGTAGTGGTCCATGTCACGATTGGTACTACTTACCGCTTGAAGTATCACATTCCTTTTATTAACTTCTTGGTAGGCAGCTTTAAATTAATTTTCAAGTTTTAGCTCTGTGAAGGGGCATATATTCCCAATTAATCAAAAATATATTTTCTTTGTTCCAAAATGAAAGTTTTAATAGTTATTTAAACCTTCTTTTTTATTATTATAATTTGTTATTACAAAATTATGAGCAAATATATTTGGGACAATGGTCTAAAAATTCCCCTGACATTTACTCCGATATCCCACTTGCACCCTATACTTTTTTTTCTTCTAAAAGCACCCTTAATGTTATAAATTTAAGGTCAATTGTGCCCCTCCCGTTAAAAAAAATTCAACTAAACAAATAGATGTGTTAGGCGATTGACACGTGGCAAAAATAAAATTTAATAACTACTTTTTATTCTTTTCTCTGTCTTCTCTCTCTCCTTTCTTCTTCCTCTGTTCCAAAAATATCAAAACTGAAATTGAATAATCAATTGGATAATCCACAACAGCCTCTCTGTGAGACCCCAAATTTTATGAATAAGATTTAAATTTCTCGAAATATTTTTTTTGAATATTATGGTGTGGATTTGATATAATGTTATAGTTATGGGTAATATTTACAAATTTTGCAAAGTAAGCAAGTGGTTATATAATATTCGATTGGTCGGGGAATATTCGTTTTAACGGGGAATATTAAATGCGATGCAAGACAATCATTAGTAGACCCACAACGGAAGTATTATCGTAGTAAAAAACGGCGAAATTATCTTTTATTAAAAATAATGGCGAAAGTGTTACTGATTTAAAACTGTTGAACTACCCGGTAGTAAAACTACGATGTCTGGCGTGGTTGCATAGTAGCACTGCGGTATTGGTTATTGATCTTACGTGAGAAGTCACCCGATTATACTCAATTATTCTACTAAAGAATTGTTGCAGATCATATCTCTCATATTATTGATTCAATTATTATCACAAAGATCATCCGCATAATATGTTATATTATTAAATCAATAATTGAGACAACAAAGTTATTCATATTATTATTTGCAATATTGCCAATGTCTAGAAGTTCTGTCAAGGAGAGGTTTGGTCACCTAATTGCGCGCCAATAAGGAGAAATCCTTATCGGAAAGCCCCCTCTTTCCTAGGAACGACCTAATTGTTAAATATTGTGAGTTATAATATTAATGATGAATAAGTTCGTGTTGATTAAAGATGAAATTGATAGTTCCATTGTGTTGGAATTATTAGTGTTAGTGGAAATCGACATTTATTCCGATATTAATTGATGTCTGGAAGTTTTACTAACCAGTCGGGTAATTAATCAGATAAATGAGCAATTAATTTCTATTAATAAACATGATTATAACTATTTATTCACATGTGTGTACTATTAATTCACATTCTTGTACTATTAGGAGAGTTGATGCAAGATTGATAATACTTGCATGACTAAATTAAAAATGGAGGTATAGATGGAGGTACTATACTGTAATTCGTATTTTCACATGTCTAAAATTATTGATTCACATTATTGAACTATTTATTCACATGATTTACTATTAGGGGAGGTGGTGCAAGTTTGATAATACTTGCAGGACTAAATTAAAAATGAAGGAAAAGAGGAAGGTATTATACTGTAATATTTCGAGCCCCAAAACGTGCAATTATCGAAACTATATTTTCTTATAAATAGAAGCTCATTTTTCCTTCATTTCTCACCAATTCACAAAAGCTATAGAGCAATTATTATAGAGAGAAAGAAAAGAGAAGTCTCATTACCTCACCATTACAAAGATATCAGCTTTTTTTTTAAGGTAAGGGGTATTATTCTTTCGTATTCATGAAGAGTTATTTTTTTTCAATACTCGTAAAAGTTGTTATTCCATTCTTTATTATTATGTTGGAATAACTTTGTTTATGCTTAAGCACCGCATACATGGTGAAATTCTTACATTATTCCATTCTTTATTATTACATTGGAATAACACATCGTGAAGTCTATCGCATGCCTAAAGTGAATTCGTTGTTATTCCATTCTTTATTATTCGTTTAGAACATCCCGTCATGCATGCGGATTATGCATGACTGGTTCCATTCTTTATTATTACATTAGAACATCCACATGCGTGTGGATTACGCATGACCTGGTTCCATTCTTTATTATTACATTTGGAATATCACATGCGTGCGGATTACGCATGACCTGGTTCCATTCTTTATTATTACATTGGGAATAACTCACATGCATGCGCTCTATCGCATGCATGGTGAATTCTTACGTTATTCCATTCTTTATTATTACATTTGAATAACACATACATGTGGATTCTGCGTGCGTGGTGAATGATCCTTCGTATTCATTCCTTATTAAATTGTAGAAATGATCATCTACGTGGATTACTGCATGGTGCGGCGAAAATCCATTTGTAGTTTCATATATTCTATTATACTCGGTTGGTTAAAGTTTTGGCTTCTATACTCCATGAAATTAGTAGAATATCCGGATATTTCAAGCGCTTCATCCAAAGATGTCTTTTCATGGGAATATTCTTACGAGCATTCTTGAATTTTACTCCACAAAGCAAAGATCATGTTGACAATTTGGACGTAATTGATTTCAGGATAAATTAACTTATAAATCTTTAAAATTTATTCTTGAACTTGTTTCATTGAATTATTATGTCATTGTCATCATCCTTATGTTTATATTGTGATGAAAGTCATCTTTGGCTTACGTGCATAAATGGACTTGGTATGATTATGACTAGGGATTATTCGGTATAATTATGACCGTAATGTGACGAATGATGTGGTAAAAGTCCTCATTGGCCTGTAGTTCATTGATGGACAGTTGTTGGTATGATTATGACCATGGATTATTCGGTATAGTCATGACCATTAATGATTTAATGAATTTCCTTGGCCCGTAGTGCAGGGATGATTCGATAATGTGGTTTATTTATTAAGTTGAGTCTCAGGGATAAAAATTGATGAAAACATTTTAAATCGTAGAAGATAGTAGATATCATACTCTACTTAACTCTTCTAATGGATTGCTTATTCCGCTGCAGTTAAATTTGATGTCTATTGTATTTTATCAGTTTAACATTGTTGAAGGCTAATGATAATTTATCCTGCATTATCTTAGTCACAATATTTCTTACTGGGCTAGTTGAGCTCACCCTTTTGCTTTCATTGTTCTCTTCAGGAAATGAGAACGTAGTCGGGACTAGTCGGGGAACGGAGTGATGGTCCGAGATGGTGTTATAGTAGTCCTCACTATTTTATAAAATAGTGTGACAATAAATGTAATGAGGACTCTATTTGAAAGTGGATATTGTCTAGAAGGCAATATTCCTGTTTAAACTCTCAGCTATGTTTTGTCGTATATTACACGATGTTTGTATAATTAAGTTGTATTTGAATTTTGTACCATGTATTTGGCGACTCAAGATGGGTGATGTATACCTGTTTTGGGGGCATCATAGTTTGTATCAAAGCTTAGGGATATGATCCTGGGTGAGATGTGAGACAAGAACTAGGAGGGAGAGGCGGGGGAATTCTTCATTTAGTATGACCTACCTAAGTTTATTTGGTATTTAATTGGTCGGTCAGAGTATATGGATAATATGTGATATGTCAATTAACCCTTATTTTGTGACAGTGTTTGAAAATGACATCTAAAAATGTTGAGATCAGCAATGAAGCACATGAGACCGTTGAGTCACCAACGATCAATACCCAAGATAATGTGCAACAGGAAGACAATAATCCTCAGGTAAATAACAACACCGATCAGATGATGAACAATGGGATGTTCAGAGGTTTTATGCAATTCATGCAACATCAGACAAAGTGGCTCCTGTCCAAAATGCAGGTGGAAACACTGACGACTCTCGGACGGTAACTGCTAAGCAGTTCAAGAGCTGGGACCACCGGAGTTTTTTGGAGAGCCAAAACCACTTAAGGCAGAGACGTGGATAAAATAGATTAACAAGATATTTGATGTCTTGGGATGCTCCGAGGAGCAAACGGTTCCCTTTGCCACCTTCATGTTGTGAGCAGAGGCAGATTACTGGTGGAAATCTATAAAACGTACCCAGCCTGACGCACTCAAGATGTCTTGAGAGAAGTTCCAAGAACTGTTCAACGACAAGTACTTTCCCGAAAGTATTCGTCACATGAAGGAGGTGAAGTTCATCAAGCTAGAATAAAATAATATGATTGTACCGCAGTACGAGGCTAAGTTTGCGGAGTTATCCCGGTTTGCATCCCATTTAGTTGATAATGAGGAGCGAATGACGCGAATGTTTCTAAGAGGTTTGAAACCCGATATACGTCAATACCTCATTTCTCATAAACTTTGTTTATATTCAGATGTTGTGAATAGGGCTCAGTTATTGGAGCGCGATAATGAGTCAGCACAACCAAAAGGTAACGACTAACAACACGATAATAATCGTACTGGTGAAACGGTCATCGGAATAACGATAACCATCGTGGAGGAAATTATCATGCCAGAAATGGTAACCACTTCGGTGGTAATCATGGCCAAGATAATAGAAGAGAAAATTTTAAGAAGAGAAAGTTCAATAATGATGGAAAGACAGCAGCACCAACACCCATTTTCAAGGAAGGAGAACGGCACGATCGTATGTTACAAATGTGGAGGGAGGACACACATCAAGTCAAGTGATGATGCGATCCAAAGCATGTTACAGTTGTGGAAAAGACGGTCACATAGCTCGAATTTGTCTTCAGAATAAATCAAGTCCAATTTGGAAGCGGTGGCACCAAAAGCGGATCTGGACAAAATAAAATTCGGTGGTTTCAGGAAGAAGCGTTTTTCGTGACTTCTCAAAAAGCGAGTAAACGAACGAAGTTAGCACGGGTTAGTTAATTATAAATTTTTGCGAAGTCTATACCTTATTAGATACCAGTTTTACCCATTCTTTTATCTCTCTTACTTGCGCTCAACATTTAAATTTGACTCCGGAGAAGTTAGACTTTGACTTATTTGTTGAAACTCCATTAGGAGAAACCTTCATTACATGTGCTATCCAAGTCTTAGATGAGAGTCACAGTTTTGAATGATATTTCTATTGTTAATAAATTTCCTGACGTACTCTTGAAGACTTCTTAGCTTACTCCTATAGCGTGAAATTGAATTTTGTATTGACCTCAGTACAAAATCCATTTCTAAAACCCTTAAATATTTCTTCACCTAGAACGAACGTATTATGCGCCAAAGATGTTGGCTCGAGCTGTTGAAGATTACGACTATACCATTCAATATCATCGTGGAAGAGCGAACGTAGTAGCTAACGCGTTGAGTAGAAGAACGTATGCGTTTACGAGTCCGATGTTGTTAACATAAAAACCCATTTCGTATAACTTACAAATGAGGAAGATATAGTTAAAGACTCTAGGGACCCATGTGAAGATAACGAATATACGAGTAGAATCGACTTTAATCGATAAAGTTAAAACTGCTCAAGCTACACACCCGAATATGATGAATGTGAAGAAGAAGGTTCAAGAAGGCGTTATCTCAACCCTCGATTTAATTATCCCATTTAAAATCCTCGATCGAGTAGGAACTGTGGCCTATAGACTCGTTTTTTCATAACGTTTTTCACGTATCGTTGTTAGTAAAAACTTAGTCTTGGGAGACTTTGGAGCCAAATTTTGGAATAATTAATGAATCTAAAAAATTATGAAATCATGGTAGTTTTATAGAGCATGTTACAAGCTTTCTATAGCCTCGAAAATGGACTAATTTCGATAACGGATGGAGAAGTTATGAAGATTTGAAGTATGTGTGTCAAAAGTTGCAAAATCTGGAAAATTGGAGTTAAGTGCCAAAGGTCGAGTGCCTAGGCACTAGGCTCGGCGCTTAGAATCTGTTCTTGGGCACCTAGGCACTTGTCCAAGGCCAAATTTGGGTGCCTAGGCGCTGGTCAAGTGTTAAGCCAAAATCTGTCCGGACGTCCTTTAGTAAATTGGGCATAACTTTTTCATACAAACTCCGATTGAGGTGATTCAGGATGATTCAGAAAGATAACGAGTAGATCTAAAACTTTCATTCTTTATATTTTGAGATTTGAGGTCAGTATCAAGGCCTAAAATGGCTATTTTAGGGACTGATGTGCATTCAGAGGCAATCGGAGGACATCGGGCATGCATGTATGCAACGTATAATGCTTTCGATGATAAAGGTATTCAAGGTATCCTCACCTCTTCGGCATACCAGGTACGTACGTAAATTTCGAGGGCGAAATTTCATAAGGAGGGGAGATTGTGAGACCCACAATTTTATGAATAAAGATTTAAATTTCTCGAAATATTTTTTTTGAATATTATGGTGTGGATTTGATATAATGTTATAGTTGTGGGTAATATTTACAAATTTTGCAAAGTAAACAAATGGTTATATAATATTCGATTGGTCGGAGAATATTAGTTTTAACAGGGAATATTCGTACGACGGCACTGTAAGACCCCAATTTTGTTTTAATAAAGATGATTTTTCTATAAATATCATTTATTATGGAATGAATTTGATATAATGTTATAGTTGTGGGTAATATTTATAAATTTTGCTAATTATGCAAGTTGTTATAAAATATTCGATTGGTCGGGAATATTCTTTTTATCGGGAATATTCGCAATAACTAAGACAATCATTGGTGGACCCCTGATGGAATTATTATCGGATTGAGAAAACGACAAAAAATATTTTATAAATAACTACGGAGGTGTTATTGTTAAAATTGTTGAACTACCATTAGTAAAAAAATAAAGATGTCTGGCGTGGTTACATAGTAGCATTACTGCAGTATTGATTATTGATTCTTACGTGAGAAGTCACTCATTTATACTCAATTATTGCTTTCTGATAATAATTGTCAGTATCATATCTCTCATATTATTGATTCAATTATTGTCACAAGATCATCCGCATTATATGTTATATTATTAAATCAATAATTGAGGCGACAAAAGTTATTCATATTATTAAATTGCAATATTTACAATGTCAGAAGTTACATCGAGGAGAGGTTTGGTCACCTAATGCGCGCCAATAGGGAGAAATCCTTATTGGAAAGCCCCCTCTTTCCTGGGAATAACCTGGTTGCTAAATATTGTGAGTTATAATATTAATGATAAATAAATTCGTGTTGATTAAAGATGAATTTGATAGTTTCATTGTGTTTGGATTATTTGTGTTAGTAGAAATCGACATCTATTAGATGATAATTGATGTACAGAGGTTATATTGTTCAATCGGGTATTCGGGAAACTTTTGTGTGTGGAGTACTATTCACGAGTTACTATTCGTGAGTTACTTATTCACGAAGTTACTATTCATGAGTTATTATTCACGAGTTACTATTCACTTATTCTATTATTTCACTCTAGTATTGTGCATTCGGGTATTTGGGTACAATATTATTCCATGAGGAGATGTGTTAATTTTTCGAATCAGTTGGTTGAAGTTATATTAGTGAATCAATATGAATTTCTTTGGTGGAAAGTTATAATAGTGAATCAATATAGATCGCTAGTTTAAAGTTTTAATAGTAAATCAGTATGGACCGTTGCTTTTAAGTTTTAATAGTAAATCAATCTGAACCGTCCGTTTAAAAGTAAATCAACTGGACATTCAGAATTAGTTCTTATTCAATCCATTCTTCTATAAATAAGCTCATTCCTTCATTATTTCTTACGAATTCTTTGAAACTCTAGAGAGAGAAATTATAGAGAGAAAGAAGAAAGAGTATTCTGCTACTTCACTACTTGATATCCAATTGTCTTTTTACGGTAAGGGTGTTATTCTTTCTTATTCATGAAGAGAACTTACATTATTCCATTCTTTATTATTACATTGGAATAACTATATATCTGCGCATACCCTATACTTGGTGAAATCCTTATGTTATTCCATTCTTTATTATACTTTGGAATATATCGTATGCATGCGTTTCTACGGGACCGTTCCGTCTTTATTATTACATTGAAATAACTCATATCGCGGACTCCCCTATACTTGGTGAAATCCTTATGTTATTCCATTCTTTATTATTTCATTGGAATATCACGTCTGCATGCGTTTTCTGCCGGACACGGTTCTCAGATTTATTATTACATCGTAATATCACATGCATGCGTTTATCTGGGACTGGTTCCAGATTTATTATTACGTTAGAATAACTTTATCTGTCTTATCTATCACGTGTCCGGTGATTTCTTTTGTTATTCCATTCCTTATTATACTCGGTTGGTTAAAGTTTTGACTTTATACTCCATAAAATTAGTGGAATATCATTGATATTCAAGGCTTCATCCAAAGATATCTTTTCATGGAAATATTCTTTTGAGCATTCTTGAATTTTACTCTACAAAGAAGTATCATGTTGACAATTTGGACGTTATTAGTTCCTGGATAAACTAATTATTGAACTTGTTTTATTGAATTCTTATATCATTGTCATCATCCTCATGTTTATATTTTTTAAAGTCATCTGTGGCCTGTAGTGCATAGATGGACTTGGTATGATTATAACCAGGGATTATTCGGTATAATCATGACCGTAATGTTACAAATGATGTGGTAAAAGTCATCATTGGCCCGTAGTGTATTGATGGACAGTTGTTGGCATGATCATGACCATTGATGAATACACGAATATCCTTGGCCCGTAGTGCATGGATAATTTGTGGTCATGACCCTAATGAATATCCTTGGCCGTAGTGCAGGGTTGATGTGGATTATTTATTAAAGTCGAGTCTCAATGATAAAAGTGATGAAAACTTTTAAATCATAAAAGATAGTAGATTTTATTCTCTACTTGACTCTTTTAATGGATTGCTTATTCCTCTGCAGTTAAACTTGTTGTCTATTGTATTTTATCAGTTTAACATTGTTGAAGGCTAATGGTCATAATATTTCTTACTGGGCTAGTTGAGCTCACCCTTTCTTTCACTGTTCTCTTCAAAAAATGAGAACGTAGCAGGGACTAGTCGGGGAACGGAGTGATGGTCCAGATGATAGTATTAGTAGTCCTCACTATTCTGTTAAATAGTGTGACAATAAATGTAATGAGGACTTATTCTGAGAGTGGATATTGTCTAGAAGACAATATTTATATTAAAACTCACAGCTTTCTTGTTGTATATTAAAGATTGTATTTGTATTCTGCACCATGTATCTGGCGACCCAAGATGGGTGATGTATACCTATTTTGGGGGAGTCACAGTTGGTATCAAAGCTTAGGGATATGATCCCTGACTAAGATGTTAGATAAGAACTAGGAGGGGAGAGACGGGGAATTCCTTCACTAGTATAACCTACCTAAGTTTATTTGTTATTTAATTGGTAGGTCAGAGTATAGGGTTAATATGTGATATGTTAATTAACCCTTGTTTTGTGGCAGCATTTGAAAATGGCATCCGAGAATGTTGAGAACATCAATGGAGCACAGGAGACCGTTGAGTCTCCACAGATCAATAACGAGGACAATGTGCATCGTGAAGGCGACAATCCTCATGCAAACAACAACATCGACCAAATGATGAACAATGGAATGTTAGAGGCTTCATGCAATTCATGCAACATCAAAGTAGAGCGACTCATCCAAAATACAAGTGGAAACATTGGCAACTCTCTTGACGGTCACCGCCAAGCAGTTCAAAGATTTGGGACCACAGGAGTTTTTGGTGAGCCAAAACCACTTAAAGGCGGAGACGTGAATAAAAGCAGATCAACAAGATATTTGATGTCTTGGGTTGATCCGAGGAGCAAAAGGTTCCCTTTGACACCTTCATGTTGCGAGGCGGAGGCGGATTCTTGGTGGGAATCTGTAAAGCTTACTCAACTGCCCTTGAAGATGTCTTGGGAGAAGTTTCAAGAATCGTTCAACGACAAGTACTTTCGAAAGTATTCGTCACATGAAAGAGGTAGAGTTCATCAAAGTGGAGCAAAACAACATGGCCCAGTGTCACAAGACTGAAGCCAAGTTTGCCGAAGTTGTCGGTTTTGCGTCCCATTTGGTTGATAATGAGGAGAGAATGATGTGAATGTTTTTAAGAGGTTTGAAACCTGAGATACGTCAATACCTTATCTCTCATAAAATGTGTTTGTATTCAGATGTTGTTAATAGGACTCAGTTATTAGAACGCGATAATGAGTCAACCCAACCAAAAAGAAAGAAATTTAAGCAAAATGATAATACCGGTGATAGCGATCATCGAGCGGCGGTGACAATAAGCGTGGAGGAATCAACATGCGAAATGGTAACCACTTCGGTGGTAATCATGGCCAAAATAATAAGAATGGACATTTCAAGAAGAGGAGATTCAACAATGATGGAAAGACGTCATCACCATCACCCGTTGTTAAGGAAGGAGAACGACCACCTATTATATGCTTCAAATGCGGAGGGAGGACATATCGGTCAAGCTGCATGCAATGCCATCCAAAGCATGTTACAATTGTGAAAGAAGGACACCTAGCCCGATTTTATGCGTTCATCGAAGACAAGTCCGGTGGGAAGGAGGCACCAAAGGTCGTCCCGGAAAAGTCAAAGCCGAGAGTGTAAGGGAGAGGAGGCGTTTGTCGTGACCTCAGAGAAAGAAAGGAACCCGAACGAGGTCATCACGGGTAAGCTTATCATAAACTCTAATAAGTATATACCTTATTTGATACCGGTTCTACCCATTCTTTTATTTCTCCTACTTGCACTCAACGTTTAAAATTGACTCCGAAGAAATTGGACTTTGACTTAACTGTTGAAACTCCGTTGGGAGAAACCTTCATTACATCCACTGTTTATAAGTCTTGTTTGGTTCAAATCGATATCCTCACATTACCTGTCGATCTTATTTCATTGAAAATACTTGCATTTGACGTAATTCTAGGGATTGATTGGTTAACTACTCATCATGCAAAAATTGATTATTTTCGTAAGGTTGTTAGCTTTCATATTCCTAACCAACCTATTATGCGAATTCAAGCAACCAAACCATTAAAATCAATCACTGTCATCTCAAGCCATAAAGCTATTCGTTTTTTGGAGTAAAATTCAAGAATGATCAAAACATGGATACAATCAAAGCTAGTATCCACACTAGATATTTTGGACGAAAAAAAAAATTAATTTTTACGTGAATAGTGTCAGATATATCGTGAATAGTGTTAGATATCGTGAATAGTAACTCAAGCACAAAAAGTTCCAAATTTGATTAAAAGTTTAGATCAATACTTCTAAGATAATGATATTGGAAGAATTAATATCATTTTAAAAAAAAATAATATCCCTTACCTCGAAAAGAATAAGATTTAGTAAACACAGGATATAAGCTATGACTTGAACTCGCATCAGTATAAGAACGCTTCAAAGTATTAAAATACTCACAAGAATACGCTCAATATATCGAGAGAGAAAGAGAGAGAAAACTTCAGTTTCTGGTGTAATTTTCAATTCTAACCTAAGCATCCTATTTATAGGAAAATTCTTAGAACATCAAAGTAGAAAATTTAATAATTTAATAATATTAATTTTAAACATCTTCCTACACACACCACTAGCTGAAATCAGCCACTAACACATGTCTCCTAAGTGACAAAAACGTTTTTCATGCAAAAGTGGCTTAAAACTCAAAAAAAATGATAATTAATTAATCCGGAACTTCAATAATTCATAATAAATAGCCCTTTTGTCAGAAAAATTTGAAACTCGTGCCTTTTTCATAGGAAATTCCATTATCTACAACTTTACAGAAGAAAGTTTTTTCAAATTCCAAACAAAAATTGACCGAAAACCATAAACGGGTGATTTTACATGCTATAATCAAATTTCAGTCAAGAAATGGGGTCCACAGACATGAAAAACATGTTTTAAATATTTTCAGTAACAAAAATACTCCTCCTCCTCATATACTCATATATCACACATTCATTATAAAAATATCACTATTATTATATTATTAAAATATAATAATATATTTAAATGAATTTTTTATCAGAAAAAGATAAAATATTAATTTTCAACAATTGTCACATTAAAATTTTTTCCATCTATATCCACATAAAATTAATATTTTTCTCATCATATAAATCAATAATTAATTTATTCACAATAATATTACGAGAATCACAAATCGATAAACCGTGTAGTTCCGAGGATAGAGGGGGCTTTCCAATAAAGATTTCTCCTTACTGGCGCGAAATTAGGTGACCAAACCTCTCCTTAGATAGAACTTTCTAGACATTGCCAATAATGTTATCTAATAATATTATTCAGATAATATGAATTATTGCTTCGATAATGAAAAATCTTGTGTAGAAGTGACAATTATTGAAACAACAAGTAATATAAAATATCAACGCAAAGCAATTATTGAATCAATAAAATAAAATCTTGAGCGAAGAATTACTATAACAATTATTGAGTAGTGCCTTCTTACGTATGAATCAATAATTGGTGCAATCTGCGTGTCTTCTTGTGTTTTAACCACCGAGTATTTTAACGAAGATTAACTGTGAATAACTCACGTAGTTATTTATAAAGAACTTATACTTGTCGTTTTCTTCATCCAATCGCTTTCCGTTATGGGGCCCATTATAAGGTCTTAGTCGTCATACGAATATTCTCAAATGTGCAAGAATATTCCACGACCAAACGAATATTTTATAACCACTTGCTTATTTGAAATATTTAGCATTTTTACCCATAACTAACCACATTAATCAAATCAACCCTTACTATTTTAAAATAATAAATAGAGGAATTTAAATTTCATTTATAAATAATTTGGGGTCTTACAATCTCCCCTCCTTATGAAATTTCGTCCTCGAAATTAAACGACGCACTGGTGTTTTGAAAAGGTGAGGATACCTCGTTTTCATTTCCGTTTCCAATTCAGGTCATTTCTCTATATAGCATGATTCCTCCACAAAACTTTAACTTGTGGTATGACCTTTGTCAGCATAGGACATGCTCCTTCCTATCAAAATCTTGACAGTACCTCTTCGTATGTTAAGTCTTGGCTATCTCGTCCTGGGTTCTAACTCTATAACGTGGTTCGTGTCTTTCACATATTTCTGAAATATGATATGTGAAACACATTATGAACACGAGACATACTCGGAGGTAACACGCAGTCTATAGGCTACATTTTCTACCGGTCAAGAATTTGAAATGGACCAATAAATCGTGGATTGAGCTTTCTCTCTTCCCGAATCTTGTCACTCCTTCCATGGGGAAACACACAACAATACATGATCCCCAATACTAAATTCTACGTCCTTTCGATGAAGATTCGCATAACTCTTTTGTCGATCTTGTGCTTGCTTTGTACACGTTGTCGAATCATTTGGATCTTTTTTCATAGTCATACGTCTTAACTTTCGGGTCCTAACATTGTTGCTTCACCCACCTCGTCCCAACATCTTTGAGGCGACATTTTCGTCCATACAATGCTTCAAATGGGGCCACACCAATGCTTTGCTCGATAAGCTTGTTGTTGTAGGAGAATTCCACCAATGGTAAATACTTATCCCAATGCGCCTTGAAGTTCAGGACACGAGTCTTAATAAATCTTCAAGAGTTTGAATAGCCCTCTCGATTGTCCGTCTGGTTTGAGGATGGTATGTCGAATCAATCGTAAATCCGTCTTTCATAGCTTTTTTGCAAGCTAACCCAAAATCTTGTAGTGAATCTTGGGTCACGATCCGAAACTATGGATACTAGCATGCCATGCAATCTCACAATCTCATTTATGTACATTTGAGCAAGACGTTCAAGGGAATAAGTCTCCCGTATCGGCAAGAAATGAGCAGACTTGGTTAATTTATCAACAATAACCCAAATAGCATTGATGCCTTGAGAAACCGTAGGAAGACCAGTAACGAAACCCATGGTAATGTGTTACCACTTCCATTTTGGAATCTCAAGTGGTTGCAACGGACCCTTAGGTACTAGATGCTCCGCCTTTACACGTTGACAAGTTAAATACATCGAGATAAACTTTGCAATCTCTCTCTTCATATTGTTCCACCAAAATGTATGTCGAAGATCACGATACATTTTAGTACTTCCAGGATGGATTGCAAATGGTGTATTGTGTGCCTCCATCATAATCTTATACTTCAAATCGAGTCGTTAGAACACAAAGTCCAGAGTGGACTCAAGTATTTCTTCTTCATCAATTCTCGCTTAGGAATAGCACCTTCTTGTACTTTCTTCTTCATACGCATCGGCTCAAGATTGGGTGGCTGAAAGCAACCTTAACTTTTTCTATTAAAGTTGGCTCTGTCGTGATACTTGACATCATCGCTTTTCGTTCTCGCATATGGTCTTCTACTCAACGCGTCACTACCACGTTCGCTTTTCGGGATGGTATTGAATAGTGTGGTCGTAATCTTTCAACAACTCGAGCCAACGTCGTTGCTTGCATGTTGAGTTCCTTTTGCGTGAAAAAATATTTGAGGCTTTTATGGTGCGAATATATCTCCACTTTCTCCCCATATAGATAGTGCCTCCGGATCTTTTAAGCAAGCAAACGCATCGCTTTGACTCTAGATCATGAATAGGATAGTTCCTCTCATATTCTTTAAGTTGTCGCGAGGCATAGGCTATGACTTTCCACGTTGTATGAGAACACATCCTAACCCTTTGCCCGAAGCATCATTTGTAGATAACAAATCCATCCCGAACCGGATGGTATTGTTAGAAACAGTGCCAAAATAAGTCTCCTCTTAAGCTCTTGGAAACTCTTCTCGCATTCTTCGCTCCAAACGAATTTTGTATCCTTCCGAAGTTAATTTGAGTTAATGGAATAGCGATTCGAGAAAACCCTTCCACGAATCTCCGATAATAACCGGCTAAGCCCAAAAAGCTACGTACTTCGGTGACCGTCTTCGGTTGCTCCCAACTTTGTATTGCTTCAATCTTCGCCGGATCAACAGATACTCCATGTTTTGACATCACGTGCCCAAGGAGTGCTACTTCCTCAAGCCAAAATTCGCATTTCAGTGGATCCATCAAAGGTTGAAGCTGTGATAAATTTTGAACAACCGAGAACTCCATCAGAAGTAAGAAGTTTCTTAGGATTAGCAGGGTATTACAGTCGGTTTATCCAGGATTTCTCCAAGATTGCCACTCCGTTGACAAATTTAACGAGGAAATCTGTAAGATTTATTTGGACGGAGAAGTGTGAAGAAAGATTCCAAGAATTGAAAAAGAAGTTAAGTATGGCACCTGTGTTGTCATTACCGGATAATACTGGAAATTTTGTGGTGTACAGTGATGCCTCACACAAAGGTTTAGGATGTGTCCTTATGCAGAACGACAAAGTTATCGTGTATGCATCAAGGAAATTGAAAGATTACGAAAAGGGTATCCGACTCATGATTTAGAGTTGGCGGCGGTTGTGTTTGCTCTGAAGATATGGAGACACTATCTCTACGGAGAGAAATGTGAGATCTACACAGACCATAAAAGTCTGAAATATATTTTCACACAGAAGGACCTGAACATGCGTTAAAGAAGATGGATGGAACTGATAAAAGATTATGATTGTGAGATCTTTTATCATCCAGGAAAAGAAAACGTGGTTGCAGATGCCTTGAGTAGGAAAGGCAGGGAAAAGTTGATGTTGTTAACTGATAAGGAGGAGCTTATTACAGCAATGTCAACGTTAGAGTTGGAAATCAAATTTTCAAGAGAATCCAATGAAAGATGTTACCAGATGGAAGCCAGTCCAACTTTGGTGGACAAAGTGAAGAACGCTCAACTACAGGATGAGAAATGCAGAAAAATCAGAAAAAGTGTAGTTGAGGGAAAAGAGGTGAAATACAAGATTAATACCGATAAAATGCTGAGATTTGAAGGACAAATATGGGTTCCAGCAGTACGAAGATTAAAGAAGAAATCTTGATCGAAGTTCATAACTCGATATATTCGATTCATCCAGGAAGTACGAAGATGTATCAAGATTTGCGGCGACATTTTTGGTGGCCAAATATAAAAAGAGACGTTACAGAATGCGTTGTAAAGTGCTTTACATGTCAAAGAGTCAAGGTCGAGCACCAAAGACCAAGCGGGTTACTTCAACCGTTGGAGATACTGGAATGGAAATGGGAACATATCACAATGGATTTTGTGGTAGGTCTTCCAACAACTCAGAAAGGATACGATGCGATATGGGTGATAGTGGACAGATTGACAAAATCTGCACACTTTTTGCCAATAAAGATTAGATTCAATCTTGATCAGCTGGAAAAGTTATATGTTAAAGAGATTGTGTTGAGACATGGAGTTCTAGTGTCAATTGTGTCAGATAGAAATCCGAGGTTCACATCAAACTTCTGAAAGAGACTACAAGAATGTATGGGAACCCAGTTGTGAATGAAGTCGCATATATCATCCATAAACAGATGGCCAAAGCGAAGCGAACGATTGAGGATATTGGAAGATATGTTGAGAGCATCGTCATGGATTTCAAAAGAAAATTTGGGATGAATAATTACCATTGGTGGAATTTTTCTACAATAACAATTTACCACGCTAGCATCGGCGTGATGCCACTTACGAAGCATTTTGGGTAGGAAGTGCGAGAACTCCACCATCTTTGGGATGAAGTCGGAGAACGTCAACTATTAGGATCGAGCTGGTACAACAAAGCTGCGAGGTTGTCAAACTCATCGTAACAAGATGATGAAATTTGCTTTCAAGATAGACAAAAGAAATATGCTAATCAACATAGACAAGATCGTGTATTTGACATAGGAGATTCGTATTCCTAAATGTTTCTCCTTGGAAGGAAAAAATTCGATTTGGTAAGAAGGGAAAACTAAGTCTGAGATTTATTGGACCCTTCGAAGTGATGCGAAAGGTTGGAGAGGTGGCTTACGAGGTAGCTCTACCTCCGAAGTTGCAAAACATTCATAATGTTTTTCACGTGTCGATTATTACTGACCGCATAAAACGATTACAAGCGACGTGATTAAGACGAACCATTGCAGTTTGAGAAAGATTTTTCCTATGAAGAGGTTCATATCCGAGGATAGTCAGCGGGAAAGAACAAGTGCTCAGAATAAGGTGATACCTTCTCGTGAAGGTCGTTTGGAGGAACCACAATGTCGAAGAAGAGGCTACGTGGGAACTCGAAAGTTGAAATGATGAAGAATTACCCTGAGTTATTTGTTTAATCTGTGTCTTCTATTCTGGGGGCAGAATCTTTGTAAGTAGGGGAGAATGTGACGAATGAATTGTTTGAATTGTGATTCTGGGGACAGGATCCTTGTAAGGAGGGAATGATGTAACATTCTAGAATTATTTAAATATTTAATGGATGTGTTTATTGTTGAATAAATAATTGTTAAAATTTGAATTGATGTGGTTAATTATTTGTTAAATAAATAATTAAGGAAAATTAATTATTTTGCTAATTTAATTTAATTATTAAGTTAGAGAATTTTGATTAATTGAATTACTATTCTTTTTATTGGAATTTGTAAATTTAAAAGGATGTGTTAGTTGATTAAATAAAGTTATAATTGTATAGAAAATTATAATTTTGGTGGTGTTGATTTATGTGATGAAGTAATTTAATAAATTGTTATTAAGATTAATTTAATTTAATAAAGTGTGACGAATAAACTTTTATTAAGTAGTTATTAAATAACTCAAAGGAGTTTTAATTCAGTTTTTCCAAACAAGGCCTAAGGTCTATTAAGTCTTTAATTTAATTGTGTTTTACCAAACAAGGTGTTAGGATTAATGGGTTATTTTTTTAGTTAGTTAACCAAACAAGCCTTATGGCTTTTGATTTTCAAATCTAACTGATATCAGTTATACTATTATATAATTAGTACCTATTATATTATATACGTTATATTATTATACGTAAGAATAGAGGAGAGATGTTAGAGAAAAGAAAAGAAAAGCTCAGAGGAAGGAGAAGAAGAAAAGAAGAAAAGTGGAGAAGCTTGAGAGGATTCTAGAGAATTGGAAATGAAGTGGAGAAAGGCTTGACAAGTAAAGAGATAGCCATCATCATCTTCTTCAAGGTTTCATCCTACCCTTTTTCTTTTATGTTTCTAAAATTCTAGTTTTCTATTCTCTTCTCTAATTCTCTATGAATTCCTTGTGTAGAGATAAATTGTGGCTGTTGTGTGGCTTTATATTGAATTCTAGTGATGTTAAAATGATTTTCATAAGCTATAGTCAATAAATTGGTATTATGTATATGTTTGTGAATAAAATATATTTTTACAGAGAGTTTTGTGTATATATATATTGTTTGGGTTTAAGGTAGAAATTAATGGTTTAATTGTTGTTTAGTTGATAAATTAATTATTGAATTTGTTAGAGTATATATATACTTTGATAAAATGCTTTGAATTAGTGGTTTTGGTTGAGAAACAAAATTACAGTGTTTATTTTCATCAAAAATATCAAAAAGTGAGTTTTAGCCAAAAACAGTGAATTTGGGTGTGTTAATTTTGTTGTTTATGTTGTTATATGAGTAGAAACATGTTAGGAGTTCGTGAATTTTGTTTACATGAAGTTGTTGTATGATTTACATGCTATTTGAGTGCTGTTAAAAGCGAACAGAGGGCCAAAATTGGCTTTTTTGTCTTGTTATTGCCGAGGTAGAATCTGCCGAGATCTGCAATGTGTGGTACATACTTCTTGATACCTTTGTGGCACCGTAACGCCATGCTCATGCCATGCATACCTTGTGCTTGATATGATCTCCGTGCCGCATTGCCATGCCCACGTTGCATGTAGCGACCCATGTAAGTTAATAGTATGCATGACATGAGTTAAGTTAGCGAATGGTCCGACGATTGTACTTTTTGTATACAAAATTTTAAGAAAAGTTATGTGATGATAGTAGGACTGCTAAATGTTGATTTTAGTATTTCTATACTATGAATAAGTATGTTATTAACAATTAACTTGTGTTATAACTCGATTATGTGATTAAAAATCCAATTTTAAATGATGAACGTATTTAGTTATGTTTGTAAGATGGTAATGCCTAATTATGTCATGATGACATATGTTTATAGGATATTGTGATTCAGTATTGATTTGGTTTAGCCTCTGAGCGAAAAGCAAGTTCTCTAACTCTACCTTTGTAATTGGAATCAATTATTGTTCCCAATATAGTAATGTAAGTTTTCTAATTCTTTATCTTGTTGAACTATTTATTCAATTCGATTACTTTATAAATGATGCAAGCTTCCTAAACTTTGGTTTGTGTTGACAAGTTATTCTTGTATTTAACTTGTTGTTTAGCATGCATAACTATTTATACTAATGTTGAGTAATTTTGTCGTTCAAACTGTTATGTAAGCTTAGTATTCAATTCTAATTAACCTTGACTTAATATTGTTCAAGCAAGGCATGTTATAGTTAATCAAAGTATATGCTATTAGATTATTCTTAGAGCATGATTTTGATTTACCATGTTGATTCAATTACGATTATTCTGTAATATGATGTTATTAATTCAACTAGTCCCCTAGTTGATGATCGTTGAACTTCAAATTACCTTGAAAGCTTATCCAAACTAAACTCTCTTTGGTGCGGACTTGTACTCCAAATACTGAGATGAACAACCCTATTATTATTAGGGGATAACTTATGCGTAGCGTTAAATGTTTGTGCACAATACATGGTAATGCGAAGAGGGGTGATTCCCGAGTACGAGGAGAGTCTTATAGTCTTATATTTGTTAAAGTTGGAGTTGAAAGATTACCTATGAATCGTGGACATAGTTCATGGTCTTATGACCCTCGAGTTATAGTTATTCTACATTTTGGATTTGGTTTCGATTATTGATGATAGAGTACTATTCATTGTTGATGAGCCTATTATTGGCGAGTTATTATTACTATACTCTGTTGATTTCATATTGTATCCGATTGAGCAATTGTTTTGCTCACTCTTGCATATTTTAAAACTCATTGCAGCTAAAGAAGAGAAGGTAGATGAACCTTAGTCTAGCAAAGGAAAGGGAAAAATGTGCAAGTGATGAAGACTTGTAAATTTTACTATAGACTTTTATTATGATGATCTTAGACTTGGTTTTAATGAAGTTTATTTAATTTCTGCATTTGAATGATTGTATTAAAGGTTAGATAACTTGGGAGATTTTATTATGTAACCCTTTAATGGGAAAGGTTTTATTATCCAGTTTTATTGTGGTTGGGTAGTTAGATATGAATGTTTGTTTAAGTGAACACCAGATCCTGTGGGAATGAAGTACCTGGATTTGGGGGTGTCACAGGTATAGATGGAGGTACTATACTGTAATTCGTATTTTCACATGTCTAGAACTATTGATTCACATGATTTACTATTTATTCACATGATTTACTATTAAGGGAGGTGGTGCAAGTTTGATAATACTTGCATTAAAAATGAAGGAAAAGAGGAAGGTATTATACTGTAATATTTCGAGCCCCAAAACGTGCAATTATTGAAACTATATTTTTCTATAAATAGAAGCTCATTCTTCCTTCATTTCTCACTAATTCACTAAAGCTATAGAGCAATTATTATAGAGAGAAATTATAGAGAGAAAAAGAAGAAGAAGTTTCTTTACCTCAATATTCCAAAGATATCCGATCTTCTTTTGAGGTAAGGGTATTATTTCTTTTCGTATTCATGAAGAGAGCTATTGTTATTCCATTCCTTATTATTCATTGCAATAACTTTTGTATCGCGGACTAACATATACATGGTGAAATTATTACATTATTTCATTCTTTATTATTATGTTGGAATAACATGTCATGCGAAATCTTTGCATACGTGGTGAAATTCTTCAATTATTCCATTCTTTATTATTATGTTGGAATAACTTTGTACATGCGATGTACCACATATATGGTGAAATTCTTACATTATTCCATTCTTTATTATTACATTTGGAATATCACATGCATGCGGATTACGCATAACACAGTTCCATTGTTTATTATTACATTGGAATATCCTATCTGTCATGCGGATTACGCATGACACAGTTCCATTATTTATTATTACATTGGAATAACTTTATCATTCTGATCTATCTCATACATGGTGAATTCTTACGTTATTCCATTCTTTATTATTACATTGGAAAAGATCATCTACGTGGATTCCGCGTGGGAATGCGAAAATCCATTTGCAGTTTTATATATTCTATTATACTCAGTTGGTTAAAGTTTTGGCTTCTATACTCCATGAAATTAGTGGAATATCCTTGATATTAGTGCTTCATCCAGTATCTTTTCATGGAAATATTCTTCTGAGCATTCTTGAATTTTACTCTACAAAGTAGTATCATGTTGACAATTTGGACATTATTGATTTCTGGATAAATTAAATTATAAATCTTTAAAATTTATCCTTGAACTTGTTTTATTGAATTATTATGTCATTTTCATCATCCTCATGCTTATATTGTGATTAAAGTCATCTTTGGCTTACGTGCATATATGGAGTTGGTATGATTATGACCAGGAATTATTCAGTATAATCATGAACGCAATGTGAGGAATGATGTGGTAAAAGTCCTCATTGGCCTGTATTTCATTGATGGACAGTTGTTGGTATGATTATGACCAGAGATTATTTGGTATAATCATGACCATTGATGATTACATGAATATCATTGGCCGTGGTGCATGGATGATTTGGTTTGTTTATTAAGCTGAGTCTCAGGGATAAAGTTGATGAAAATCTTTTTAAATCATAGAAGATAGTAGATTTTATGCTCTACTTGACTCTTCTAATAGATTGTTTATTCCGCTGCAGTTGTTGATCTAAAACTTGTTGTCTATTATATTCTATCAGTTGTTATACTGTTGAAGGCTAAGGATAATTTATTCTGCATTACCTTAGTCATAATATTTTTTACTGGGCTAGTTGAGCTCACCCTTTTGCTTTCATTGTTCTCTTCAGGAAATGAGAACGTAGTCGGGACTAGTCGGGGAATGGAATGATGGTCCGAGATGGTGTTATAGTAGTCCTCACTATTCTATAAAATAGTGTGATAATAAATATAATGAGGACTCCATTGAGTGTGGATATTGTCTAGATGACAATATTCTTGTTTAAACTCTCAGCTATGTTTTGTCGTATTTTACACTACTGTTGTATAATTAAGTTGTATTTGAATTTATGTACCATGTATCTGGCGACTCAAGATGGGTGATGTGTAAGACCCCAACTTATTATAAATAAAATTAAATATTCTCTATTCATTATTCTAAATTAATAAGGTGTTAATTTGATATAATGCTTTGGTTATGGGTGAAATGTGCAAATTTTGCAAATTAAGCAAGTGGTTATAAAATATTCATTATTGTCGGGGAATATTCATTTAGTCGTGGAATATTCTTGTTGTCGGGGAATATTAAATGCGACGGGTAGCCCATTGTGGGCCCCATAATGAGGATAATTGTCGGATGAAGAAAAAAATGACAAAGTATGAGTTTTTATAAATAATGGCGTAATTATTACCGTTAACCTTTGTTGGGTTACGGTGGTTAAAAAATCTGATGTCTGGCGTGATGGCACGAAGAAGTGGCGGTATTAAGATAAATATTGTTGAATTATTGATTAAATGCACGTAAGAAGGCACTACTCAATAATTGTTACAGTAGTTATTGTTCAATATTTTATTTTATTGATTCAATAATTGCTGCGTCGATATTTTATATTATTGTTGTTTCAATAATTGTTACTGCACAGTATTTTTCATTATCAGATCAATAATTCGTATTATTTGAATAATATTATTAGATAGCATTATTGACAATGTCTAGAAAGTTCTGTCAAGGAGAGGTTTGGTCACCTAATTGAGCGCCAGTAAGGAGAAATCCTTATTGGAAAGCCCCCTCTTTCCTGGGAACTGCCTGATTGTCATAATTGTGATTTTGTAATATTATTTATGAATAATTTATTATTGATTTATATGATAAGGAAATATTTATTTGATATGGATATAAATGATGCATTTATTTACTTATGAGGTTATAAATAAAAAAAATTAATACCACTGTGTTTTATCAGTATTTTGTCAGAGTGGAGGTATTAAAAATCACCCGTTTGTGGATTTCAGATATTTTCTGTTTGGAATTTGGAAAAATTCAAAGCTACAAAGTTGTAGAGAATTCGATTTCGTGTGGAATGGACATAAAATTTTTATTTTTCTGATAAATGGACTATTTTCTATGAATTACTGAAGTTTCGAAAAATAAAATGATTTTTATTAAATTATGGGTGGGACCCAATTTTTGGTTGGTGTTGAATACACATGTGGGTTGCTGAAATTTTCAGAATTGAGGGGTTGAAGATTTTTAAAGAGCATGCGTAGGAAAATAATAAGGTTATATTATATTTTATTATTTTAGTCTTCTATGGCGTTCTAGCATTTTCCTATAAATAGGCGCTTAGGTTAGAATTGAAAATCATACCAGAAATAAGTTTTCTTTCTCTCTAGATTATGGAGCGTATTTTTGTGAGTATTTAGATACTTTGAGAGTTGCTGTTCGGTACAAGTTTTCTTCAACTTTATATCCGATATTCCGATCAGAAGTACCGTTATTTTGAGGTAAGGGATGTTATTTCTTCTTAAATGATATTATTTTCTTCAATATCATTATGCCGAAATATTGGTTGAACTTTTTAATCAAATTTGGAACTTTTTGTGTCAAGATTACTATTCACGTATACGACACTATTCACATATACGACACTATTCACCGAAAAATAAATTTTTTTTTTGTTCAAGATGTCTATTATGGCTATTATCTTTGATTGTATACATGTTTTGATCTTTATTTTTGAATTCTGCTTCAAAATTTGTTATTATGAAGTATTATTGATCTTATATAAACTGTAATACGAATACCTGATATTTGTTCTTCTCTCTCACTAGATTCATTTTCTTTAAAATATTTTTCATCATCCTCAGTCTTAAATGATGATATTACTGAATATCTTTGGCCTGTAATGCAAAGATGAATGATTAATTGATGAATATCTTTGGCCCGTAGTGCAAAGATAAACAGGTGTTGAGATGAACATGACCAACTGGTGATACAAATGAATATCTTTGGCCTGTAGTGCAAAGATGTATATTGATTATTGTTACAGGGATAAAATATTAATGATGAACTTTTAAATCTTAGAAGATTGTAGAACTTATTCATAAATATTGCTGCAGAATATTGATCTAAAACTTGTTGTCTATTATATTCTATCAGATTTTTTCCTGTTGAGGACTAATGATAATTTGTTGTATATTATCTTAGTCATAATATTCTTTACTGGGCTAGTTGAGCTCACTCTTTTCCTTTTTGTTCCATTTTTCTTCTCGGAGGTGAGAACATAGCGAGGATCTAGTGGGGTATGGAGTGATGGTTCTAGAAAGATGTTTTAGCAGATCCTCACTATTTACGTAAAATAGTGTTTGAATAATTATAATGAGGACTTATTTGAGTGTGGATATTGTCTCGAAGACAATATTTGTATTTAAACTCACAGTATGTGTTGCCGTATTTTACACGACATTTGTATTATTGAAGTTGTAGTTTGCTTTCTGTACCATGTATTTGGCGACTCAGAATGGGTGTTGTATACCTATTTTGGGGGCGTCACAGTTGGTATCAAAGCTTAGGGATATGGTTTCTGGCGGAGATCGGGGAATATAATTAGGAGGGGAGGGATGAGTAAATCCTTCGCTAGGGTGTCCTATCTAAGCTTATTTGTTAGTCGGTCATAATATAGGGATATTATGTGATATGTTAATTTGTTTAATTAACCCTTATTTTTTAGCGAGATTTAAGAATGGTCACTGCTTGAAGCGTTAATAATGGAGTGTATGAGACTGTGGAACAACCTTTAGTCACAAACCAGGAGAACGTGCAACATAAAGACAATATTCCTCCTGTAAACAACACTACGGAGCAAACGATGAATGATAAAATATTTAGGAGCTTTTTGCAGTTCATGCAAAATCAGACGAGGGAGACTCCTGTATAAAATAGGGGTGGAAGTGATAAGAACGCGCATGGCCTATCACAACAAGCGATTCAAAGAGTTAGGACCACGATTTACGGGAAAGCCGATCCAATTAAAGGCGGAAACATGGGTCAAGTAAATTACCAAGATATTCGATGTCTGGGATGGGACGGAGGAACAAAAGGTTCCATTCGCCACCTTTATGTTCCGTGGAGAAGCGATTCTTGGTGGGAATCCGTGAAGCGTACTCGTACCGGTAGTGCATCTCAATATATCTTGGGAAAGATTTTAGAAGCTGTTCAATGACAAGTACTTTCACGAAAGTATTAAATCATATGAAGGAGGTGGAGTTTATTAGGATGAAAGCGAACAACAACATGGCGGTGTCTCAAAGATGAGGCAAAGTTCGCGGAGTTATCCAGGTTTGCACCTCATTTGGTAGAAAATGAGGAACGTATGACGCGGATGTTTCTGAGAGGTCTAAAACCCGAGATTCGTCAATACCTTATCTCTCATAATTTTTCTCTGTATTCAGATGTTGTCAATGAGGCTAAATTATTAGAGCGAGATAATGAGTATACTCAATAGAAGGACCACAACCGTGGTCATATGGTGATAAATGATCATCGAGCGATGATAACCAATGAGGAGGAAAAAACGAACGAAAAGCGATATAACCACTCGGGTGGTAATCGTGGCCATGATAATAGGAGAGGTGAGTCAATTGGAAATTTCAAAAACAGGAGATTCAACAATGACGGGAAGACATCGCAGAAGACCAAAGACCAACAACAAATTCTAGGGAGGAGAACGTCGCCGGTTAGATATTCTAAATGCGGGAAAAGAGGACATATCACCAAAACCATCCACAACAATCCAAGGTATGTTATAACTATGGAAAGGAAGGTCACATAGCTCGGGATTATTCTCAGAAAAACCAAGTTCAAGTGGGGATGGTGACTCAAGGTCATCCGGATAAGTCGAAATCAATGAGTTCTGGAGGAGCGTTTGTCGTGACTGGCCAAAACATGAGGAACCCGAACGAGGTGATCACGGGTAAGCTAATCTTGAATTCTTGCGAAGTTTATACCTTACTAGATATCGGTTCTACCCATTCTTTTATCTCTCCTGCTTGTGCTCAACGTTTAAACTTGACTCCGGAGAAATTAGACTTTAACTTATCTGTCGAAACTCCGTTGGGTGAAACCTTCGTTACATTTACAGTTTATAAATCTTGCTTGATCCAAGTTGGCACTATCACATTATCTGTTGATCTTATCTCTTTAAAGATACTTGCTTTTGATGTGAATTTAGGAATTGATTGGTTAACCACTCATCATGCCAAACTTGATTGTTTTTGTAAGGTTGTTAGTTTTCATATTCCTAACCAACCTGTTATGCGAATTCAAGCAACTAAACCACTAAAATCAGTCACTGTCATATCAAGCCACAAAGCTATTCGTTTATTGAAAAACGGATGTCAAGCTTTCTTAGCCCATGTTATGGATTTGAAAGCAGAGACAAGTCGATTTGAATAATATTTACATTGTTAGAGAATTTCTGATGTATTTCTGAAGAACTTCCCGGTCTACCCCGTAACGTGATGTTAAATTTTTATTGACCTTGAACCGCATACAAAACCCATTTTAAAACCCCATATCGAATGGCTTCTATTGAACTTGAGGAGTTAAAAGTCCAACTACAGGAGTTATTAGACATCGATTTCATTCGTCCTAGCACATCTCCTTGGGAGGCTCCTATTTTATTCGTAAAGAAGAAAGATGGGAGTATGCGACTTTGTATTGACTACCGAGAATTGAACCCTGTCACCATCAAGAAAGGACCTGGGAGTTGAAATCGGAAATGAAAGTGAGGTACCCTCACCTGTTCGAAACACCAGGTACGTACGTCAATTTCAAGGACAAAATTTTATAAGGAGGGGAGGTTGTAAGACCCCAACTTATTATAGATAAAATTGAATTTTCTCTATTTATTATTCTAAATTAATAAGCTGTTAATTTGATATAATGCTTTGGTTATGGGTGAAATGTGCAAATTTTGCAAAATAAGCAAGTGGTTATAAAATATTCATTATTGTCAGGGAATATTCGTTTGGTCGTAGAATATTCTTGTTGTCGGGGAATATTCGTACGACAGTGCAGCCATTCGTGGGCCCCATAACAGGATAATTGTCGGATGAAGAATGTGACGCCCCCAAAATAGGTATACATCACCCATCTCGAGTCGCCAAATACATGGTACAAAATACAATAAAAAAACTTAATTATACAACTGTCGTGTAAAATACGACAAACATATGCTATGAGTTTCAATACAAATATTGTCATCTAGACAATATCCACTCTCAGAATAAGTCCACATTACATTTATTGTCACCTTTATTTAATGAGAATAGTGAGGACTACTAATACTATCATCTCGGACCGTCACTCCGCTCCCCGATTAGTCCCGCCACGTTCTCATTTTACGAAGAGAACGGTGAAAGAAAGGTGAGCTCAACTAGCCAAAGAAGAAATATTATGACTAAGATAATGCAGAATAAATTATCATTAGTCTACAATAATGTTAAACTGATAAAATACAATAGACATCAAGTTTAACTTCAGCGGGACAAACAATCCATTAAAAGAGCCAAGTAGAGAATAAAATCTACTATCTTTTATGATTTAAAAGGTTTTCATCACTTTTATCATTTGGGACTCAAATTTTAATAAATAATCCATATCATCGAATCACCCTCGCACTACTACGCCGAGGATATTCTTTAGTATCACGACCACAAATTATCCATGACTACTGAGCCAAGGACATTCGTGTATTCATCAATGGTCATGATCATGCCAACAATCGCCCATCAATGCACTACGGGCCAATGAGGACTTTTATCACATCATTTGTAACATTACGGTCATGATTATACCGAATAATCATTTGGTCATAATCATACCAAGTCCATCTATGCACCTTCTACAGCCACGAGATGATTTTCAAAAAAATATAAACATGAGGATGATGACAATGATATAAGAATTCAATAAAAACAAGTTCACGAATTAATTTATCCAGAACTAATAACGCCCAAATTGTCAACACGATACTTCTTTGCAGAGTAAAATTCAAGAATGCTCGGAAGAATATTTATCATGAAAAGATATTGGATGAAGCTTGAAATATCAAGGATATTCCACTAATTTCATGGAGTATAGAAGTCAAAACTTTAACCATTTGAGTATAATAAGGAATGGAATAACAAAAGAAATCACCAAGCATGCGGTAGACCGAAAACAAGCGAGTTATTCCAGCGTAATAATAAAGATTGAACCAGTCCGACGTAAAAAACGCATGCATGTGATATTCCAAGCGAGAATAATAAAGAGCGGAACCAGTCCCACGTAAAACGCACCTGATGAGGATATTCCAATGGAAGAATAATAAAAGAGCGGAACCCGGTCCCAGGCATAAAAGCGCCATGAGCGAGGATATTCCAGCGAATAATAAATAACGGAACCAGTCATGCGTAAAAGATGCATGAGGATGTTCCAAATGAATAATAAAGAATAGAATAATGTAAGAATTTCACCATGTATGCGGTACTTTTGCATGATAAAAGTTATTCCAACATAATAATAAAGAATGGAATAACAGAAGTTCTCTTCATGAAGACGAAAGAAAGAAATAATACCCCTTACCTTTGAAAGAAACTAGATATAGGAGTAGTGAGGTAGCAGACTTCTCTTCTTCTACAGATTTTCTCTCTATAATTTCTCTTTATAATAATTGCTCTATGACTTTAGTGAATTGGTGAGAAATGAAGGAAGAATGAGCTTCTATTTATAGAAAAACATAATTTCAATAATTGCACGTTTTGGGGCTCAAAAAATTACAGTACAATACCTCCAACTTTTCTTTTATTTTTAATTTAGTCATGCAAGTATTATCAAACTTGCACCACTTCCCCTAATAGTAAATAATGTGATTCAATAGAAAATCATGTGAATCAATAGTTCTAGACATGTGAAAATACGAATTACAAAAAGATAAGACCTCCATCTATACCTCCATTTTTAACTTAGTCATGCAAGTATTATCAATCTTGCACCAACTCCCCTAATAGTAACAAGAATGTGAAACAATAGTATACACATGTGAACAAATAGTTATAATCAAGTGAAATAATAGCAATTAATTGCTTATTTATCCGGTTAAATACCCGATTGGTCAATATAACCTCCAGACATCAATTATTATTGAAATAAATGTCGTTTTTCACTAACACAAATAATTCCAACACAATGAAACTATTTTTATCAAAAATATAAATTTTGAAATTTCGAAGTTTGACTTTTCCCGAAAAAGTCAACTATTGACTTTTTGACCAAATAGTAAAATCCAGAAAATTTTGTGTTTATAGTCTATTTTTACTAATTTCATCGTTCCGGACTCAAATATCACGTCTGCGTCTCCAAATTCAACTCCGATCACAACTTCAATTTTAATAACATTCATCATTAATATTATAACTCATAATATTTATCAACCAGGTCGTTCCCAAGAAAGAGGGGGCTTTCCAATAAGGATTTCTCCCTATTGGCGCGCAATTAGGTGACCAAACCTCTCCTTGACAGAACTGCTATTGTAAATATTGTAATTTAATAATATGAATAACTTTGCCATCTCAATTATTGATTTAATAAAATAACATATTATGTAGATGATACTATGACAATAATTGAATCAATAATATGAGAGATATGATGCAGCAATTACTGTAGCAATAATTGAGTATAACTGAGTGACTTCTCACGTAAGCATCAATAATCAATCGTGTGCTACTATGCAACCCACGCGACATCGTATTTTACTTCTGAGAGTAGTTCAACAAGATTATAGCAGTAAAACTTCCGCCGTTATTTTCATAAATATATTTTTGTCGTTTTTCTCAATCAGAGATAATAATTACATTTGTGGGATCCACCAATGATTCTTGCCAGTTATACGAATATTCCCTGTTAAAAGCGAATATTCTCAAAACCAATCCAATATAATATAACAACTTGCATACTTTGCAAAATTTATAAATACTACCCACAACTATAACATTATAACAAATTCATTCCATAATATTCAAAAATGATAATTATAGAAAAATCATCTTTATTCATAAAAGTTGGGGTTTTACAAAGATAATCATGACACCGTAATGTTATAAATGATGTGGTAAAAGTCCTCGATGGCAATTGTAGTGCATTGATGGGACAGTTTTGGTATGATAATGACCGAGGATTATCGGTATAGTCGCTTGACCATTGATGATTTAATGAATATCCTTGGCCAGTAGTGCGAGGATGATTCGATGATGTGGTTTATTTATTAAGTTGAGTCTCGTGATGATAAAAATTGATGAAAACATTTTAAATCATAGAAGATAGTAGATATCATGCTCTACTTGACTCTTCTAATGGATTGCTTATTTCGCTGCAGTTAAACCTGATGTCTATTGTATTTTATCAGTTTAACATTGTTGAAGGCTAATGATAATTTATCCTGCATTATCTTAGTCATAATATTTCTTATTAGGCTAGTTGAGCTCACCCTTTTGCTTTTATTATTCTCTTTAAGAAATGAGAATGTAGCCGGGACTAGTTGGGGAACGGAGTGATGGTCTGAGATGGTGTTATAGTAGTCCTCACTATTCTATTAAATAGTGTGACAATAAATGTAATGAGAACTCTATTTGAGAGTGGATATTGTCTAGAAGGCAATATTCTTGTTTAAACTCTCAGCTATGTTTTGTCGTATATTACACGATGTTTGTATAATTAAGTTGTATTTGAATTTTATACCATGTATTTGGCGACTCAAGATGGGTGATGTATACCTGTTTTGGGGGCGTCACACTCTCCCTCATCTTTTGTGGCACTACTGTTACACGTACAATAAGATTTATTCTTCCCACAATCCATACCATCCCTTACAATGCAAGAAAATGATATCCTTTACGAGTATTGAAAGAAAATAACAGCTTTACCTCAGTACGAAACTAATTATGTCTCGTATAACGAAGATTATTTTAAGAAATTCTTGCACTATTTGTTACACTCAAAAGAAATACGCACAATATTATAGAAGAAGTATTTTCTGATTTTGGTATGATTTTTATTTCTTAACTAAACAACCTATTTATAGGAGAATGACAAGACACTATTTAAAAAATTTCACGGACGAACAGTTTAGAATTGTCAGACGAAGTTCACGGGTTTTATATAACTTATTAGTATTCTCACTTGAAAGCTTTGGCCAATGAAGGAATACTATCAATATACCAATTTGGAGACTTTTTCCAATGAGGGGGCACCCTAATTCATAAGTTACTAAATAGGAATTGCATCATTGTAAAGTTTGGCCAATAATTTCATAACTTGCCAAATCAAAATAAAAAAATAGATAACCTCATTTGAAGGTAATTGAGGGTCATTCGAAAGAATTTTTTATCTTCCAAAAACTAAATGAACAAATACCAATTAGAAGTTAATTGGGGGGGCCTCCCCTCTGTAAATCAATTCGCATCATCCAAAATCCAATAGAAAAAAAATACCAATTTAAAAAGGTAATTGAACAAACATATACCACATATCTCTTATCCTACAACATCAAATATTCATATATTTTTAATTTTGCAATATTTATTCATAATTAATATTATTATAGACTCACAATATTGACAACAAGGTCGTTCCCAAGAAAGATGAGGCTTTCCGATAAGGATATACCCTTACTAGCGCGCAATTAGATAATCTAACCCCTTTTTTCGACAGAACTTTCTAGACATTACAGATAATGCTAATCAATATGAGTAACTATGTCGTGTCAATTATTGATTTAATAATATAAAATATTGTGCAGATGTTATTGTAACAATTATTTAATTAATAATATGAGATACTATGCAGTAACTACTCTGGCAATTATTGAATGATATATTAAGTGACTTCTTACGTAAGAATCAATAATCAGAGATACTGTGCAACAATGCGTATTACTGTACTTTTATCACCGGGTATTTCAACAGTTTAATGGTAAAAATTTTGCTGTTATTTTTATAAAAAGGTTATTTTTGTCATTTTTATATCCGACAGTTATTTCGTTGTGCGGTCCACCAATAATTGCGTCGTCGTATGAATATTCCCCAACAAAAAGAATATTTTCCGACCAAACAAATAATTTATGATAACTTGTTTACTTTTTAAAATTTGCATATATCACCTATAACTATAACATTTACTAAATTATCACCTTACTATTTAGAATACTATTCAGAAAAAAATAAATTTTTATTCATAAAAGTTAGGGTCTTATATTTTTGGATCTTTGCCCAATATATTTGAGACAACTCTCTTTTTGTGTAATGTTTTTTAGATTATTCCGAACTATGATGTCATATTAAAAACTTTATAATACTGACATCAATTAATGTGAATGAAATTAGCTATTACTATTATTATTATTATTTGATGTGAACTAGTAAATTACTAGCTATTAACGTTCACCATGTTTTATTGGTCATTACTTGGGGTCAATTGGCATTGACACCATCTACCAACTCACGTTGTTGTGGGTGACACACGTGTAAATTACGTGAGATAAAATAAGAGTTTTATAAAATTTGAAAGATTAAATAAAAAAATATTATAAAAATAACGTAATAAGAAGTATTTTAAAAGTTGAAGGGCATTTAAATTAAAAACTAAAAAGACTTTAAAAATTACTTGCACCAAACTCGCTCCTCTAGCTTTATTATATATATATATATATATATATATATATATATATAGGGTAAAGGTTCCGAAAATCTCATTTACACACTGATTTTTTTTTTCCAAAATTACATTTGAGATTACAAAATTTGAGTCAACTGTGTCTCTGCCGTTAACGGACATGCCACCTAGACAAATAGATGTTAATTTATTTATGAACAAGTGACACGTGACTTGAATATTTATAATAAGGTTCCTCTTCTTTGAACAATAATTTTAAAAAATATCAAAATTTCAGTTTGTTTCAGATTAAAACAAATGGCAAAATGTATCATTATTTTTAATTTGTTTCAAATTAAAATAACTTTAAAAAATTAATATCTCCAGTTCAAGCTTAACGCTCTGTTTCTGAGTTTTAAAATGGTCGTAAAAAAAAAATGGACGGAAAAGTTAAGTTTTCTTTTCAATTCTTATGTTTCTGAGTTTTTTAATAAACGGAAAAGAAAAAAAATGGATAAAAAACTTGGCCACTTTTTTTGTCAAAGTTTTCCGTTCAAAATTGACCTAATTTGGACAGAAAAGAAATTGGAATAAATAATATTTTTATAATTCTCATATTATCCTCAACTTTTAATATAATAAATTTTAAATTATAACTCATGTTCTTAATTTTAAATTTTCTATTTTTTTCTATTAAAAACTCAGAAAAAACACAAAAGAAAACTTCAAATTTTCTATTGGTTTATGTTCTAATTTAAGTTTTCTATTAACTCATATCTCCCTCTTCTTAAGATCTCCAAGTTCTCAAAAAAGATGTCTGCCATGACTACAATTTGGATTTTTTCCGATTAGATAACATGAATGAGGATCACGATTGTTCCGATCTGACGGTAGGCAGCCGATTTCTGAACCGAGTTGCAAGCCTGTTTCTCTGTTGAAATCTGCCATATAATCCACAAATTTTGGTGTAATGATGTTGAAATTAAAGAAATCGTCAAAATTGAATGCGCCTGAAAAAGCACAATATGATGAATTTGTTCCTAAAAATCCAAAACTAGAGAAAAAGAAGGCAACAAGCAGCAGAGCAAGCCGCATGGGAAATTTTTCACTGTGTCCTTGTTTATACCGTCGGGACCAGTGGCCTCAAAACGTAAAGGATGATACATTATTGCAGCAACAGGATGAGATAATTTGAATTTTGAACTTATTTTAGGTTTTATGATATTGTCCGTAGGAATGATGTTTAAATAAGTAGCTTGTGATTGATTTGGAGGCATCAGGTGAATTGGGGTCAGTCAGTGATGAATCACAGGAGAAAACTTGGTGTGAATCTGTCAACTGATAAATGTTGAGACTTGAGGTGAGATTTGGTTGATCTCAAAGGGGTTCAAGATCAGGTTGGACTTTTGAGAATTTAAAGTTATTGTTCAAAGAAGAGGAGCCTTAGTGTAAATATTCAAGCTATGTGTCATTTGTTCAGAAATAAATTAATATCTATTTGTCTAAGTGGCATACGTCGTTAATGGCAGGAGCACAATTTGTCAGGTGTCTGTTCCGTTTGCCTCGGTGACAAGTCTGTTAATGGGAGGGGCATAGTTGGGCTGAATTTTGTAACATTAAGAGTACTTTTAAAAAAAATAAAATAATTTAGAGTGTAAGTGGAACATCGGAGTAAACGTTTGAGGAGGTAAAAGTCAAAAAATGTCATAATTTTTTTTTTATCTTTTACTACTGCCGTAATTATGAACCCGAAAATAACCTCGATTTGCTGTCAATTCTAATAGTACTACTACTGCTACTAATCTACTACCACCTTAGAAATGCTTATAAATAAAGAGAAACACACTTATAATTGACTTGGGATTAAGCATGCAATTTAGCACGCGAGCCTTATTGTTATTGAAATCATAAAATGGACCCCATAACGCATTGTGAATCTCTCATTATATCTTTATTTTCTTTGTTAAACCACTAAGACAAGTAAAATTTATTAAGCTCAACTGAGTGATACTGATAGATACCAAAGATGTGTGTCTAGAAATTGTTTTTGTGTGAATCACATGTTCCAAGTATCACCAAATAATACCGACGTCCAAAAATAGAATCCCATCAAAATGACTTTATTTTACACTTTAATTAAGTTTGTTCAGAACACATTTGTTAACGTCAAGATTTATGCACGCGACTCAATCACTAAAAACACGTTCAATCCTAAAACGAAATCACACAATAGAAGCTTGATGTAGCCTAAACGAAATCACACGATAGAAACTTGATGTAGCTTTGTATTTATAGTGATCACACCTCCTCTGCATGCCCTTCCGCGTATGAAAATATGATTTCTCATTAGGTCAGATTCCTTAACCAAATCTTGAAAGATTTTTAATTGCCAAAACAGGTTCTTACATCATGCCACCAACAACATTTAAACATATTTTTTTTCCAGTTGCACCCATTTTGGGAGTTTGGAAGGCAAAAATAAAAAATAAAATTCCCTTATTTTATCTTCTTCACATTGCTTTGCGGCAATTTGTTCCGCTACAAAATAAAAATTTGAGAGCCGGCATTACATGTCTCAATCATGCTCCAAATATTTAAAATCAAGTTACAGAGCTCTTTCCCTCTTAAACCAACCATGCCTTTCAATCACCCAGCTCAACCAAATTCAATCCCACCTCATGGTTTCCGGCTCTATTTCCGACCCTTTCGCCGCCGGCAAGCTCATCTCCTTGTTAGCTATCTCCGGCCACGCCCAGGCCTACGACCTCTTTCGTCTTTTACCCAATAGATCCGCCTATTTGTGGAACACTATGATCAGAGCTTTTTTAGAAAAGAATGAATCAAGTAATGCTCTTTTTCTTTACAAAAGAATGCTAGATAGTGGTTCTGTGCCCAACAATTTCACATTCTCTTTTGTTCTCAGAGCTTGTACTGAACTCTCTGACATTTCATTAGGTTTAATTTGCCATGGCCAAGTGGTCAAATTGGGTTGGGAAGGTTATGATTTTGTGCAAAATGGGCTGATTCATTTCTATGCTACTTGTAATATAATGGTTTCTGCCCGTAAATTGTTTGATATTAGTTTGAATCGGGATGTGGTTACCTGGACTGCGGTTGTTAATGGGTATGCCAAGTCTGGCCAGGTCGTGGTTGCTAAGAAACTGTTTGATGAAATGCCGGAGAAGAATGTTGTTTCTTGGAGTGCAATGATTAATGGGTATGTACAAGTTGGGTATTTTAAGGAGGCTTTGGGAATTTTTAATGATATGCAGGTTGCTGGGGTAAGGCCAAATCACCCTGGTATTGTTGGTGCGCTCTCTGCTTGTGCTTTTCTTGGGGCTTTGGATCAGGGTAGATGGATTCATGCTTATGTGGATAAAACTAAAATGGAGTTAGACAAGGTGTTGGGCACGACGCTTATTGATATGTATGCCAAGTGTGGATGTATGGAAACAGCTTCTCGCGTGTTTGAGGAGATGCCACAAAGGGATGTCTTTGCTTTTACTTCTTTAATCTCAGGTTTAGCAAATCATGGAGAGAGTGCAAGGGCAGTTGGGTTGCTAAAGAGGATGGGGGATGAAGGTATTGAACCGAATGAAGTCACATTTATTTGTCTTCTGAGTGCCTGCAGTCGAGTGGGATTGGTGAAAGAAGGGTTAAGAGTGTTTGAAAGCATGAATGATACATATGGGATTAAGCCAGGGGTTCATCATTATGGCTGCTTGGTAGATCTCTTAGGTAGAGCAGGATTGCTAGAACAGGCAAAGAAGGTGGTAAGGGAAATGCCCATGGAGCCTGATTCTTATGTATTGGGTGCATTACTCCATGCTTGTAAGGTTCATGGTGATGTTGATCTGGGTAAAGAAATGGTTGAGGGACTGGTTAACCGGAGTCTTGATCATAGTGGAGTTCATGTTCTTCTTTCGAACATTTATGCATCAGCTAACCAATGGGACCATGTGGAAAGGGTAAGGAAGGGAATGGAAGATAAGGAAGTGAAAAAGGTGCCCGGGTGTAGCTTGATTGAGGTTGATGGCGTGGTTAGGGAATTTATTGCTGGAGATAGGTCTCATGCACTTATGGGGGAGATAGAATTGTTGTCGCTAGGAATTGACATGCAGTTAAAGTCTCTTAGATTTGACAACGATGATAATATTACTGAAAAGATAAGCATATAGGTTGCAGAGGGAGCATAACTAATCCTTCTTATAATTGTCGTCTCCCCTGCAGCAACTGGAAACCTCCTCAACTTGGAAGTTACTTGTGCTATATTGATGTCAAGTTAATTGTTCCATTTGTGTCGTACTGATTATAAACCATCATGTAGTAGTCTCCAACTTGCAATCTATACATCCAAAAACAAAAAACCATTTGGCCCTGCTTTCTAAGTGCAGGTTACTAGGCACCCCACACGCACGTACAGTGAACCAATTTACAGGTTTCTTTATTACTGGCCATGCCTTTTTCTGTGGAAGAACCTCCCCTAGACGAGTGGTGGTTGTAGTACAAAAGTTTTTTTTTTAAAATAAAAATAAAAAGAGGAGAAACTGAGATTGTAGTTCCACATAAACTAATTAGATCAAAGATTTTTTTCTCCAACACAACGATTTGATCTAAAGCTTTAGAGGGGCTCTCAAGTGTCCTCTTCCTTTTCTTCTCTAGGAATAGTTGAGCTTCAAACAAAACGAACATTACTTGCAGTTCCATGATGATGAGAAATGGTTGGAGGAGGGTTAACCTTCACATACCCATATTTTTGGGGTAAAATTTACCCACTCCGAGGCGGAGAGATTATAAATGTAGAGGAAAAAAGCAAGGAAGAAGGACCAAAAAACAAAAGAAAGACTGTAGAAAGGAAAAGAAGTTCAAAGAAAAAGGCACAAAAATGTTGGGGGGAGAAGCTTAATGAGCAGGTAATTATATATTCAGTATTTCAAAGAGCAAAGCAATAAAAAGACCAACTGATTTTTTCTAAACAAAATCATCCAAATTAAGGAAAAATAGATTTGAAAGAGCAAAGCAATAAAAATACCAAATGAATTATTAAGAACAAAAATAATTCAAATTCAAAGAAAATCAAAAAGCTCCAGTGCAAAGTAAATCTTTTCAGAGGCAATCTCCAAGATCTAGAATTGAGTTTTCTATTTGCCTTAAATCATTTCAATTACACAAGGCAAACCTCATATTTTTAGTAGATAACTAGAGCAACATTTGGCGAAGGAAACAAAATCAGACATTAGTTCAAAGGGCAACAAAATCTATAATTAAAATGATGATTTTGCAAAAAAAGAGAAGCATAGAATAATGCAACTAAAAGTAAGAGAAAAAATGAAAGGAAAAGAAGAAGATAAGACATAAACATGGAGAAAAAGAAGCAAATGGAAAATGGAAAAATCATCATCACCACCTTAAACAAATAGAAGAAACGAAAATAAAACAGGAAAATTGGTGGAAAAGAAGTAACTAAGCCGATGAGAAAATGATAATAAACTAATTGAAAATTTATGAAAAAAAAACACAAGGAATCTCAACAAAAGTAAAAATCAAAGAGATTTCCGGGGGTGGGGGGAGGGGAATAAACAAACAAAGAACAAAAACAATAAAATTTAAACCTAATGGATACTTGAACTAAAATGTAGATGGAGGATGAAATCCCCAATGACATCATGTGTGTGGTATATGACATGCAATAAGAGGGGTAAAAAATATATACCAACAAACTGATGGTGAAGCACGAACTAAATCAACATAGTAGGAAAAATGTAAAAGATGAAAACAGAAAGAAAAGAAAAAACAGATAATAAGGGGAGGAAAAAAGAACAGACAAAACAAAGAAAAGAGTAGACAAAGAGAGAGAGAGAGAGAGAGGAGAAAATATAATAAAAATAATTCACAAACAGCAGATGCAAAGCAAAAATCATCTGGTTCTTACAAAAGTTCAAATCAAACAAATTTTTTAAAAATTAAAACATAGACCTTAAAAGTAGACTTTTGAGATGCAGCTGATGCTAAAATCACCATCATCACCTTTGCAAGCTACTAAATAAATGAAAGGGAAGAACACAAATATCCTGCAAAATACGTATAGCAACAACCAAAGAGAACACTAATGACTTCAAAAAGGACATCAACTATCAAACTATCAACATTCTTGGTGTTGCACAACAGAATGACATATACAAGTACAACACAAGCCAGTCACAAGAAACTGCTCAAACTGTTGCAAACATTATTGATCCTTTACTTTCTTATAGATATGGATTATCAACATCAATGACATTATTTTGATTCAAGATAAAGAAGAAATAAAATAGGAAAAAAATGAGAAAATCATTTACATATACGTGAATGTAAAACATTCATTAGATAAAAATAACTAAATAAGTATCAAGGTAACCTTACAGCTAAAATAAACATTGATAAGAAAACAGTCTAGAAAATAAAAACTAGTAGAACTTTTCTCCTACTAAAATCTGAAACCACCAGGAGATTAATATTTTTTCTTATTGACACAGTTAACTACAAGAATCAAAAATTTCTTTCCCCGCTAATATAAATATTCTTATAAGCTGTACAAGAATTGGGATATCCAGACTACAATTCATTAAAGCTGGTGTTTAGACTTTCAATTTCCTTATAGCCAGAGGGCCCTTAATTGACAAACAGCGGAGCCAAAAGATTTACAATTGACTCCACAAAAATTGGACAATAGTTCTTATGAGCATCACCTTACCATGTGCTGACTGGTATATTTCTTCCAAGAAGCCAACTAAGATGTTTTATGCATTAATTCCAATATACCCTCAAGGCATAAGTTGGTGTTGAGAGCATACTGCTAAAGACATTTGTAAATCATCCTCTCTACATCTCTAACTCAAACCAACCCAATTATGAGGCAATCATTTTGAAAAAACATAGTACATTAAGATAAAAAAAAAAAAAAATTCACGATGGGAACAAGTTCAAACCATCAGCCTACAGAAGCTTGGCAAAACACTTGAGATTCAGTATTAAAATGGAGACATGGAGTATAAGATTCCAACTTCCAAGATGGGAAAAGGTTAGCAGACAGGGAAGATGAAAGAAAATTTGGTAATTATATAGAAGTTAGAACCAACATAAAACTAAAAACTAAAATCTACTTGTCAACCAAGTAAAAAGTAAAATAAATAGTTTTAGCAGAGATAAGTTGTAGCAAAATCACTAGAAAGAAAAAGTTAAAAAAAAACAATTTCGAAAGATTCCTTTGCAGATGTCAGGCGAGTAGGCGCCCCAACTAAGCATAAACCTTCTTCGACTTGAAGGTAGTGGTGTTTGAAATCATCATCTTCAAAAAATTAAAAAAATAATAGAACAGACAAAAAAACGAAGAAAAAGTAAAAAAGGGACAAAAATAAGGGAAAGATAAAAATAAAGAAAAATAAAAAATAAAAGAAAGAAGTAAAACATCATACCCATAAATATGCATCAAAATAGAAAACGAGAAACAGACCGAGATGGGTTAAGAAAATTAGAGCGCAGAAGAATGATAAATAGTTCAAATAAGATATATGTAAAAGCGAAACTAATAAATTCTACAAAACATAATTTTGTACATCTCAATTTGTGAAGGTCATCAGGACCAACTAAACAAAGACCCTCAACTAGCTCGAGATTGTGATTACTAAAGCTGAAGAAAAATATAAGACAAAAACAAAGAGGAGGAAATACAAGAGAGTTGTTTTATTTGTTTTGGTGGGGGGTGGGGAAAGAAAACAAAGAAAAAAATGGATAGTTTAGTAAACATTTATCAAATACTAATATTCTTGTCAATATAACTCATATCCCAATGCATTAGCATGAAATCTACCAACTCTTCCTATCAGCACCCTTCTAAGAGGGTAAAGTCGACATCTCATAGAGCTTCTGCCAGAGTAAACTCAAGCCAGAAAGTGTTTAAGGAACCACAACATCCAGAGAAATAGACATGAAGGCTTTTCTTAGTAAATTCAGACAACTATAACTTTCACCACCTCAATCAGAACTGTTACAATTTTCCTATAAACAGGTAGGGACCTGGATTTCCGGGCCACACTCCATTAACAATCATTGCTGAACTTCTAAAATTCCTTCAAATAAATACACTGGCATAATAAATTAAAAAGTACTAATTAACTGACACATTATAAAACTTAAGAGAGAAGTTCCTATAGGTGCCACCATACCCTGTACACGCTAATACCTTTCTATCAGCAAAACAACCTAGAGGGCAAACCACTTATCTTTCCCCTCTAAACAACCGTTATTGAAACAGCTATCCAAATGTCAAAGACAAGCATCTTTGAAAGCAATGATATAAAAAATTTAAGTACCAAATAAATAAATAATAATAATTCCATCCCAGGAGTATTATTATAATCTTTCATGGACTTCTGCCAAAAGGATGATTCCTCATGTCTGGGGTTTATAAAGTGAACCTTAATTTCAGCGAAAAGCATATGCATAGCATCTAAAATCCAACAAATACCACAAGAATCAGTGAAGGCAACCAATATAAACAAAAGAAAATGTAGATTTCAATCCAAAAGAAAAGGTAACATTCCTTGTACACGATCATAACATTCATGGACAGTTACGGATATTAATATACCGACAGAGTAACAGTTTCCTCTTCTAAGGACCGTACTTACAATAAGAAACACCGAATCGACTCCATACCCTACTCCACCTGTTTAGCCGGAGTAGCCACAACCGTATCAGAAGAAATGGCCACATATCCCATCTTCTTAGGGCTGATGTCATCATCATAAGCAGTAACATCATCAGAATCACCACCGAAACTGAAACTCCCGGGAGAAATGCAATACCAAATCAAGTACATGGTGCCGACGAAGAGAGCGCCGCTTCCAACGCCAAATAGTAGAGCGCCGACGACGGTCATGATGTCGAGCGTGCGATCACGAACAGAATTCCCAACCGATCCATCGAATTCGGCCGGGAAGCGAGAGGGATTCAGCGGGCGACGACCGGGGAAGATAAGGTTGTCGTCGTAAGAGATATAGGAGGGTTTAGGGTTGACTTGACGGACTTCGGTGAAGGAGAGGGTGAGGAATTTAGGGTTTTGGAGGGGGAGATTAGGGTTCTGATCGACGGGGAAAGAGGAGGTGGTGGAGGAGATGAAAAAGATGGTTTTGCAGGGTCTGGCGGTAGCGGAGATTGCAACGAAGCCGAGGAGGATTGAGAGGAAGAGGAGTCGGTGAATCGCCATTGACGCAGAGAGATTCAGAGGAAAGAGGAGAGACGATTGTTTATTATCGACTAGGAAATAAGTTGAGGAAAGAATGGGGTGTATTATAATTTTTTGCTATTTTATCTTCCTTTTTTTGTGGTTTATACGAGTGGCACATAAATAAATACCAATTATTCCTAGAGTCAAAAGCAAGTCGTATTTTGACAGGGCCACGTGGTGGGTATAGGTATTAGGTAATACATTTTCATATTAAAGTTTTTGATAAAAATATTTTTATGATGAAATTAAAAATTAAAAATATATATTTTACATAATTATAAATTTGTTTGTCTAAAAATTAATAAGGAGTTTTTAAGAAAATGAATGGCATGCGAATTTGTCTTTATTAAATAAATATATATATATATATATATATATATATATATATATATATATATATATATACACACATTGATATTGACTTTCTGTGTACAATACGTGGATGGTAGTAAGGTTATTATTAGCGTGTGCTCATTATGTTAGTTATGCCTTACTCGCTAGGCTTTGCTTCAAGAAATCGGAAATGAAAAAAAAAAGTATAAGTAGAAGAAGAAGAGAGAAAAAGTTTTGTTAGAATTAGATCACACACACATAATGAGCGGGCGTTCTTTTTATTATTATGATTGATTGAGTTTTACAATAGATAGATTTATAACTACTAATCCTATTCTAACTAATTCACATTGTAGCCTAAATACCCCATAATATCATTTTCTAATCAAACCAGGAAATTGATGTTCTCCGTCCTGCGCAAGCCGCGCCGCTTTTAGATTGCCAGTGGCCGCTTTTAGATTGCCAGTAGCGCTCCCTGAGCACCTAGAATGCGCCAACGCGCCCGCGCTTGGTCTCCAAAAGCACATCTGGCGGCGCCCGCCGATCTTGTAGACACTACATCACTGTCTGCATGAGGCTCCGCAACCTTTGATTTAACCCTCATGGGTAGTTCGTCACTTTGTTACGCTTCGCACTAGCCTTTTTTAATAGTTTCTAAGTTATGAGTCATAAGTCCAACAAGTTCATATTTTTTCTTTCTTACCATGCTCAAGGCAATTACTTCTATTTATATAAGATCCTCATCATTAGAAAATTAAAAACAAATCAGTTTTCCCATGTACCCAAATGGAATTCCACATCTGAATAAACTGAAAAATAAATTTACAATTATAGCAACGAATACATACATTAGTAATGTAGACATGCAAATATATTTGAAATTGAATTCTTTGTGATGTATAATGCTTCAACACCACAGTTTTGAAAAGGGGAGGTTATAAGAGTTACCAAATACTCTCATTCACCTAGCGAATCGTGTATTGATACTTACGTACCCAAATAAACAAGATATTCTTACGTACTAATACTTTAAATTTAGCATACCGAAAAATTTCTTTATTATTTTACTTATAATTACACAAATATCAATATTATAACTTAGTATTGGATGCTCAAACATTACATTTGTCTAAACTATTTATAAAACAACTAACTTGTTGATTCAACTAAAAAGTTTTTATGAAATTTAGGTTTATTTCATATAGATTCTAAAAGAATTCTCAACTATAAGAACTTATATATAGATACTTTAGCGTATCGCGTTTTAGCTATATAGTATACCGCGAACCCGTATTCGTATTGCGTGCTGAAACGAACCACATTCCAGGTAACATTCACTTATATCGTATGGAAACCGCTCAAATTCATGCAAGGCATATCACTTACATTAGGTTATTAAGATTGTGACTGGTATCGATTGTCTAATATTTTATTTACTTTGAAATTATTGCTTTTATGTTAAACAATCCTATTTCCCTAGAAACCAATTTTCTGTGGGACTTCCTTTCTGCTGGTTTATTGCATTTTCTTTTCTGGTTTAGCAGAGTTGAGAGTAAGGGGATTCAATTGTGTTTCTAGCTGCATTTTATTTTGTAAGCAAACAAGATATTAAGATTCTGAGTTGCGATGATATATAATAATGTGTATAGGACTAGGTGTTTTTAAGCTGTTTCGAACTAGGCACTTGATCTACAGTATATATATAAGAAAGCTTTTAATTTATAATCTTTCTTGTGTACCGTGGTCAATAAGAGAACTAGAGATTGAGCCAATTAATCTTGGAAATCTCATATTGCTGTGGTTGAAAATTGTGTACTCTTATTTAAGGAATTATTTTTTAAAGATGTTGGAGACTTCAAAGGGAAATGACCTTACGATGTTCAACAAAACTGAAAGAGAACTTTTTTTCCCCTTTTAATTACAGAAGAGAGAGCTGAATGAAAAATGTAAAAGTTATGTAACTAATTGGTTAGAGGTTACAGAAAAGATAAAAATGGCTTCAAACACACTGAAGCATCGTAGAAGTTGCTTTTGCCTGGTCCTAATTGATTATATCAGGTTGAAACATCTTACTGGTTAGAAGTTTGGATTATTTTTATTGGTAGATTGAATGCTTGTTGTAGTAAAATCTCTCATTCTCTTGTGCTATTGTTGGGTATTGCAAAAATCGAAGTAAGAATGGAATGAGAATAGCTAAGTGAAGATTGTGGAAAAAATAAAAGCAGGAGTTGGGAAAAGATCATACTATAAATGCATTTGTGCGAACATATTGGCATTGATTGGAGATTAAAAAGGGAAATGACCATATGATGTTCAGCAAAGCTGAATGAGAACTTTTTCTTTTGCTTTAGTTACCGAAGAAAAAGCTGAACGATAACTGTAAAACTTACATAACTGACTGGTTAAAGGTAGATATAGGTAACATTTCGTTACAGAAAGATAAAAATTGCTTCAAACATTCTGAAAGGTAGCAGCAGTTGCTTTTGCGTGGTCCTAATTGTGTTTTATCTAGTTGAAACATCAACTAATTAGAAGCTTGGATTATTTTAGACATTGAAAATAATTGTTTTTAGCAATATTTCTCATTCTCTTTATTCTTTACTCAAAATTCTGCTCTTTTAATGAACAATAATGTCATATATTGATATTGGTCCATAAAACATCTCCGTACCCCTCTTTTTCTCCTTTTCTTCTTTTACTTATATTATTTATAATTTTTTGGTTTTCAGTCTCTGGAGGAATTTCATAAAACTTAGGCTAAATATTTAATTTTAGACTGACATTTTCACCACAACTTGCCAATTTGTCTCCCATTTGACACCAGGGATATATGTTGGTGATGGAAAGGTTATTCATTTCACCCGAGGTCCAGGCCAGGAGATTGGCACGGGAACTTTTTTAGACCGCATCAGTTTAAGCTCGCCTCCCTCTCATTATTTGGACACTCCATGCCCAAGATGTGGTGATCAATCGTGTGCTGATGGCGTAATTTCTTCATGCCTCGATTGTTTTCTCTCTGGTGGTGAACTGTATATTTTTCAGTATGATGTCTCGCCATTTTTTTTTCTTGCCAAAGCTCGAGGAGGCACCTGCACTCTTGCTAAGTCCGACCCTTCTGAGGATGTCCTTCACCGTGCTGAATTCCTCGTAAAGAATGGTTTTGGAGTCTATCATATCTTTAATAACAACTGTGAGGATTTTGCTATTTATTGTAAGACGGGTCTACTTATCTTCACTAGTGTAAGTGTAGGTCGTAGTGGGCAGGCAGCATCCCTTATAGCTGCTGCTAGTGCCATTGTTTCTTCGCCACTTCGGTTCCTTACTACCAGTTTTGGTGGTCTGGCAGCTGTTAGTTGTGGGATTTATTGTGTTAGCCGACTTGTCTCAGATATAGGAGTACGTCGAGATGTGAATAAAATTCCTGTGGAGAGGCTTGTTGCACGCTCTTCTGTTGGTGAGGTTAAAGAATTAGTTGAGATGGACAAGGAAGACTAAGTTCATGAGGTGAACAAAACTATTTGCTAGTTGGTTGCTTATATTGAATGTGTGTTGACGATTATTGAAATTCGATTTTCTTTGTATTATGCTTTTCTTTGCCTGCCTACTGTATGTTGGGCATCAATATATTGATTTGTCTTGGACTCTTGGAAATTTGTTTATTCTACTTTCGGTAACAGTTAAATATATATAAATTTGTGACATGTATTCACGTACGTCGATGTATATATCATAAATGTATATTTATCTTGTTTGATGTTGCTGTGCCTGCATAGTACATAGTGTAATGATTTGTTCAAGGTTTTTAACTTTTCGGAATTGCCAAGTGTGTATAAATTTGTGACATGTAATTGTTTCATATTTGAATATTTATCTTGTTTGATGCTGCCTGCATAATATATACTGCCTTTGGGAATTTTGATTTGTTTATGGTTATACGAGATAAAACAAATACAGGGTGAAGGTTTCTACATACTGCATGGAAGTCTTGCTTAGAGAAGTCATAAATTGATGATTGAGGGGAACTTATCTATATATTACTCATCTCAATTAGTTTTGAATCTACAGAAAGGGCACCCACTACTTCTATAATTCGTAAAGTAGCATTGAAATTCACCCCCTGCTTGCATCAAGGATCATATGGCTAAACATATGACATTTATCCTATCAGAATATACATGATATGATAAATATAGGCATTGATCATTTGGGGATATTATGGAAGATATCTGAACACCGAAATTGTCCTTACATGCGACTATTGGTTTTCACTGATCCCATAGCCTTGGCCATTTCTCTGAGCACAAACTTCTGAATCTTTCCAGTTGATGTCTTAGGAAGCTCTTCCAAAACCACCATCGTCTTAGGCACCATGTAATGCGACAACTTGTCTCTGAAGAACTCTATAATCTCCTTCTCTGTCAACCTATCATTTCCCTCTCCCTGCAAACTCACAAACGCACATGGTGTCTCTCCCCAAAACTGGTCAGGCCGCGCCACCACCCCCGCCTCGTTAATCCCAGGATGCGAGTACAGCACCGATTCAACCTCCACACTGCTTAAATTCTCTCCGCCACTTATGATGACATCCTTCGATCGGTCTTTAATCTCCAAATACCCATCTGGGTACATCACACCAACATCCCCAGTGTAGAACCACCCATCCTCTCTCATGCACTTGGCTGTCGCCTCCGGGTCTTTAAGGTAACCCAACATCAAACACCCTCCCCTCAACACAATATCGCCTAGGCTCAGCCCGTCTCGCTCCACACTAGCACCAGACCCAGGATCCAGCACGTCCACCTCCGTCATCCCGATTGACCTCACCCCTTGTCTTGCCTTCAACCTAGCTCTCTCAACCGCTGGAAGTCGATTCCATTTCCGCTTCCATGAGCAAGATATCACCATCCCACCAGTCTCTGTTAGTCCATAACCATGAGTAACCACAAAACCTAGTGACTCGGTTTTCAAAAGCACAGCCGCTGGAGGTGGAGCTGCAGCTGTTAGAATCTGAACCGGATGACGAAGTGGTTCGGCGCCTGGAAAGTTTGATAGCATGTTGAGCACGACAGGCGCTCCACACATATGTGTCACAGTGTCTATTTATGGCTGCATAAGTAGTCGCAGCGTCGAACTTTCGGAGACAAATGTTGGTACCACCAGCAGCAGCCATACCCCAGGTGAAGCTCCAGCAGTTGGCGTGGAACATAGGTAGGGTCCGTAAGAGGACTGGCTGTTTGGGTACCGACCATTCAAGGAGAGAATCAAGTGATACTATAAAAGTACCACGGTGGCTATGAACCGCACCCTTGGGAGCCGAGGTGGTTCCGGAGGTGTAATTTAAGGTAAGTGGGTCCCATTCGCTCTCGGGCCGGACCCACTTGAATTGGGGATCACCCTTCGTGATCATTGTCTCGTAGGAGGAGTGGAAGTCAACGGTCGATGCTGATGATGATGGGGATTCATTTTCAGCAATAAGGACCATAAGTGGGGACTGCGAGTTTGGTGGGAAGAGAGAGATGGCTTCAAGAACTTTAGAGGTTGATTCGTAGTCAACGAAGACGAGCTTTGATTCACTGTGACGGAGGAGGACGGAAGTAGTGTGGGCGTCCAGGCGGGTGTTGACGGTGTTGAGTATGGCGCCAGCCATGGGAATTGCGAAATGGAGCTCATACATGGCCGGAATGTTGGGTGCCACTACGGACACCACGTGGTCTCTTCCAATGCCGAGGTTAGATATGGCAGAAGCCAACCGGAGACATCGACTGTGAGTATCTGACCACGTGTAGGTAGTGTTATCGTAGACAAGAGAAGGGCAGTCGCCATAGACTAAAGCAGCTCTGTCCAAGAAACCCAAAGGAGTAAGAGGGCTTGAATTTGATGCCATTGGCTTCTTCAATTGATCCATACTACTCTCGTCTCTTTGTATGTAGTATGTAGTATGTAGTGTGTGTGAGACAATCTAACGGGGTTGGGTTGGTTACAAAGGTTTTCTAGATGATAGATGTGTGATTTATGGAGATTCCTGAGAACTTATAGTTGGCCGGCCGGCCATTTGGGCCTAATAAATTGGCAAGAGGGACCCTCTCTGGCTGGCTGGCTGTCTGTCTGAAAACACTGAACAACTTTACTAATTAAAAAAAATAATGTAATCGTACGTATGCTCATACGTTAATGCAATTACGTAATCAAGGAATAGTACAACTACTATTAAGTCCGTTCCTTAATATAAGTTTTAGATAAATTTTTTTGTCTCTAAATATATGAATTTCAAGTAAGTATTAATTATTTAGTTTCTAATATTATCTGAAGTGTTAAATATAATTTTAATTTCTTTATTATTTTTCAATAGAATAGGAAGTATCGTGGATGTTGCGTAACTCGTGTAGTGACAATATCAGCTTTGGATTTTGTGTAGTGAGCAACTCGTGTAGTAATTGATAGGAGTATTAGCTTTCGTATTCTCAATCATTTCCTTCTCCATTATTCATTCCATACACTTTTTTATCAAGGATAACAATTAATCTCAGTTTTAAGAGAAAAATGACACTATTATTTTTTATTGCTAAAAGGAGAGGAAAAAATAATAAAGTAATCGTTTGATTGTATTAAAATATTAATATGTTTGGAGTGAAGTAATGAAGGTGAGAATGAAATGACTTATTCTTATTAAATAAAAAAAATTATGTTTGGTTACAATCGGAATGTATTGAACCATTCATATTCCTCCCAATTTAAGAATTTTATTTCTTGGAGGAGGAACAATATCAAATAACTCATTCCAATTAAAACAGAATGAATTATTCCACTTTTCATTCCATTCCTTTAATCCAAACGTAACATAAATATCTTTGAAAATAAGATATAAATATGGGTATTATAGAAAAGAAAATTTAAGATTCTTAGATATATACTGTGACGGCCCAAAATAGGTCCACACAACCTATTTTGAGTCGTCAAAATACATGGTACAAAATTTAAATACAAACTTAAAATAGGTCCACAGAATCCATTCCGAGTCGTCAAAATACATGGTACAAAATTCAAATACAAATCTCCCTATTCCAACCATTAAACTGTCGTTCAAAATACGACCACACATACTGTGAGTTTGAATACAAATATTGCATCGTACATAATACGATAATATCCAAACTCAAATTAAGACTTCATTACAGTTATTATCACACTATTTCACAATTTAGTGAAGACTTCTATAGTAACTTTTATATAGTACCAGTTTTGTTTTATTATTATTATAATAGTAATAAAACATAATTTTTTTAATATAAAATAGAAACTTTTTATAATATATATAAAATTATTTATTTTATTAGAATATAATAAAAATATGTTATAATATATATAAAGTTTTTTTTATTAGAATATTTTATTGGACAGTGATAAATAGTAAAAATCAGATTTTCGCCCGTGAATTCGTCCAAAATTTAACTATTCATCCGTGATTAAATAGTGTCATGTCATTCTCTTATAAATAGGATACTTAGTTCAAAAATAAAAATCACTAATCAGAATCAAATTTTTTTTTATAATATTGTGCGTATTTCTTTCTAATATAAGAATACTTTGAGTGTAGCTAATAGTGCAAGATTTTTTCAAGAATATATCTGCTATACCAATCAGATTTAGTCTCCTACTAAGATAAATTATGTTATTTTCTTCATACTCATAAGTGTTGTCTGTAAGACCCCAACTTATTATAAATAAAATTGAATTTTCTCTATTTATTATCTTGAAATAATAAGGTGATAATTTGATATAATACTTTGGTTATGAGTGAAATGTGCAAATTTTGCAAAATAAGCAAGTGGTTATAAAATATTCATTGTTGTCGGGGAATATTCGTTTGGTCATAGAATATTCTTGTTGTGAGGAATATTAAATGCATTTACGTAAAACCATTTGTGGGCCCCATAATAGAATAACTATCGGATGAAGAAATAGACAAGTTTGAGTTTTTATAAATAATGGCGTAATCGTTCAATTAACTTTGTTGGAATACCTAGTGGTTAAAATCTGATGTCTGGCGTGGTGGCACGATGGCGCACGGTATTTGCAAGATATTGTTGAATTATTGATTAAATGCACGTAAGAAGGCCTTTACTCAATAATTGTTACGATAATTCTTTTCGATATTTTATTTTATTGATTCAATAATTCTTTGCGTTGATATTTTATATTATTGTTGTTTTAATAATTGTCCTTGCGGTATTTCCCATTATCAGATCAATAATTCATATTATTTGAATAATATTATTAGATAATATTATTGGCAATGTCTAGAAAGTTCTGTCAATGAGAGGTTTGGTCACCTAATTGCGCGCCAGTAAGGAGAAATCCTTATCGAAAAGCCCCCTTTTTCCTGGGAACGGCCTGTTTATTATTATTGTGATTCTGTAATATTATTTGTGAATAATTATTTATTTATTTATATGATAAGAAAATATTTATTTTGTGTAGATATAAATGAAGGAATTTTAGTATGAAATAATTGTTGAAAGTTTGACATATTTTCTATGGGATTGCAATTATTTTTTTTATAATATATTTAATATTTAAATATATTATAGTTGTTTAAATAATAGTGTTATATATATAGGTATATTTATATATATGCATGTGTTATTAATGGTTGGTTGTGGAAATTAAGATGCCTGCAAACTTTTCTCCAATGGTGTGGGCCTTAAGGAGTTGATTAGTTGGACAAAGAAGAAAAGAAAGAGGTTAGGCGTGAAAATTTAAAAAAAGTTAGGCAGGCGTTGAATGGAAAAGAGTAGGTGGAGAAAAAAAATTGGCAAGTTAGGCAGCTTGTTGATTTTTCATCCGAGGGTTTTAGTATAAATAGAGGGATAACCCTCCTTCCTCAACACACCAATTCATAATCAGAAATTCTTATTCTAAAGTATTGTGAGTATTTTTCTTGAGTATAAGAATATTTTGAGCGTAGTTTTTCTGCAAGATTTTCTCAGAATAATATCCGATATTCCAGTCAAATCCAGTTTCTACCAAGGTAAAGGATATTATTTTATTGCAATACTCGTGAGAAATATTATTTTCTTTCATACTCCATATTATGTAAGCGATATTATTTCATCTCGTATTCTTGAATTTGAACTTACTATAGTAAGTATTGCTTCTATAATTCCTGAAATGATTAGAAATTTCGCTTCATCTAATATCATTTCATAGAAATATTGGTCCGAACTTTTAATCAAATTTGGAACTTTTCATGGCGATTCTTTGTTTCGCGAGTCTTCATTCACGATCTTTGTTCATGGGGCATTCACGATTCTTAGACACGGAAAAAAATGAAGCCCATGGCAAAGGCTATTACTTATGCCGTCAAAATCTGGGTTGTGGGCTTTACTTTTTCAGCCCATTAAAAGCTGGGCCGTTTTGTCCCCAATGATGATTGACCCATGGCTACTGGTCCGCCCGCTTCTTTTTAAAAAAAACCCTATCCTATCTTAAACAGATCTAACTATCTCTATCTGCTATTCTGCTTGGCTTGACTGCTTGAGTCTTGACACTTGAGTGATAATGATATCTCATTATAATCTGAGCAAAGACGACATCCATAAGGCCAACATCGTCGTCGCAAGAAGATCCGCATTCGACGCCGTCTGCGTTCAGTCTCGACCCCAAAGGCATAGACAAGATGGTCTCCACCACCTCTGGCGAGGTCATCATCACCAACGACGGTTGCCCACCATCCTCCACAAGATGGAAGTCCTCCAAACTGTCGCCGCCAAGTTCTGGTCGAACTTTCTAAGTCCCGGACATCGTTGTTGGGTGACGGAACCACCACCGTCGTTGTTATCGACGATGCGTTACTCAAACAATGTCAAATCTCTCTCTCCTTAGTGTTCATCCCACTTGTCATCTACGATTCGCTCCACAAAGTCTCCTTAAATCGATTGATGTTTTAAGCTGCCATGGTTTGTTCAAGTGTGATGGAACTCTCCGACCGCATGAATCTTTGGTAAAATCTGCTAGCACTTCATTAAATAGCAAAGTAGTATCGCGATATTCAAGCCTCTTAGCTCCACTAATTGTTGACGCCATTTTATGCATTGTGGATCCTGTAAAACTGATTTAGTTGATCTAGGGATGTTAAGATTGTTAAAAACTTGGGGTACGGTTGATGATACCGAGTTGGTGAAAGGTTTGGTTTTGATAAGAAAGTGAGTCATTCTTTGAAGGTCCGACCAAGGTCGAAAATGCAAAATTGTCATTATAAAGTTTAAGATTTCCCTCAAAAACCGATATTGAAGCGATCTATTGTTGTTTCGGATTATACCAAAAAAAGCAGTGGGTCGGTAGGTCGATAAACCACAGCCACGGGTCGCTTATTTCTAGCCCATCAAAACTCGGGCCATTTTGGCTCCTACCACATGACAATTGCAACCCGTTTGGGCCGGCCCTACCGATTTGCGTGTCTAACGATTCATCATTCACCGGATCATTCAAGGGTATCTTATTCACAAAAGAAAAAAAAATATTTTTTTTCTCCTTCCAAGTTATCAGTTGTGACCCTTAATCTTGAAATTGAATCCATGTTTTGATCTTCATTCTTGGATTTTACTCCATTATGGAGTATTTTTAAACTTGAATTATCTAAAGTACGAATCTCTAATCTCTGTCCTTTTATCTCACTGGATTCGTTCTCTAAAAAGCTTTTCATCATCCTCAGTCTCTAATGGTGATACTTGATAAATATCTTTGGCCTGTAGTGCAAAGATGAATGATTATCTGATGAATATCTTTGGCCCGTAGTGCAAAGATGAATAGGTGTTGAGATGAACATGACCAATTGGTGATACAAATGAATATCTTTGGACCGTAGTGCAAAGATGAATAATTGATGGAAGATGTATATTGATTGATGTTACAGGGATAAAATATTGATGAAGGACTTTTAAATTCATAGATAATAGTAGATTTCATTCTCTACTTAACTCTTCTAATGAATTATTATTTTTCGCTGCAAATATTGATCTAAAACTGGTTGTCCATTATATTTTATCTGATTTGTTGAAGGCTAACGATAAATTGTTGTTCTTTATCTTAGTCATAATATTCTTACTAGGCTAGTTGAGCTCACTCTTTTCCTTTTTGTTCCATTTTTCTTCTCAGGAGGTGAGAATGTAGCAGGAACCAGTCGGGGTAAAGAGTGATGGTCCTAGACAGTTGTTTTAGCAGTCCTCACTATTTTTGTAAAATATTGTATTAATAAATGTAATGAGGACTTATTTGAGTGTGGATATTGTCTAGAAGACAATATTTGTATTTAAACTAACAGCATGTGTGTTGTTGTATTTTGCACGACAATTGTAATAGTGATGTTGTAGTTGTTTCTGTACCATATATTTGGTGACTCAGAATGGGTGATGTATACCTATTTTGGGAGTGTCACGTTGTCATTCTATTCCTTATTAATATGAGGGAATAACCTGTCTACGCGGACTACCGCATTCCTGGTGAATAACTCTTCGTATTCATTCTTTATTAAATTGTGGAAATGATCTGTGTACGCGGATTACCGCATGATGGGTGAAAATTCATTTGAAATTTTGTATATTCGTTCGTATGAGATATTATGTGACGCCCCCAAAATAAATATACATCACCCATTCTGAGTCGCCAAATACATGGTATAGAAACATCTACAACTTCATTAATACAATTGTCGTGCAAAATACGACAACACATAAACTATGAGTTTAAATACAAATATTGTCTTCTATACACTATCCACACTCAGATAAAGTTCTCATTATAATTATTGATGCACTATTTTATATAATAGTGAGGACTGTTAAAACAACTATTTTGAACCATCACTCTATACCCGGCTAGTTCTTGCTAAATTCTCACTTCTTGAGAAGAAAAATGAAACAAAAAGGAAAAAAGTGAGCTCACCTAGCCCAGTAAAGAATATTATGATTAAGATAATATACAACAAATTATCCTTAGTCTTCAACGGGGAAAAATATGATAGAATATAATAGACAACAAGTTTTAGATCTACAATCTGCAATGAAACAACAATTCATTGTAAGAGAAGCAAGAGAGAATGAAATCTACTATCATCTATGAATTTAAAAGTCCATCATCAATATTTTATCCTTGTAACATCAATCAATATATATCTTGAATCAAATATTCATCTTTGCACTACGGACCAAAGATATTCATTCAGTATCACTAATGATCATGTTCATCTCAACACCTGCTCATCTGCAGACACAGTCAAAAATATTCATCAGTAATCATTCATCTTTGCACTATAAGCCAAAGATATTCGATATATATCATATTTAGGGTGAGGGTGATGAAAAATATTTTTAAGAAACGAATCCAGTGAGACAAAAGAACAAAGATTAGAGATTTGTACTTTAGATAATCCATGTTCAAAAACACTCCATAATAAACTATAGTGGAGTAAAATTCAAGAATGAAGATCAAAACATGGATACAATCAAAGATAGTAACCATAATAGACATCTGGGACAAAGAAGAGAAAATTTTATTTTTCGATTGAATAGTGTCGTGATTCGTGAATAATGTCAGATATCGTGAATAGTAATTCCTACACAAAAAGGTAGAATTCCACAATAATATTCATACCAATATTTCAAAGATAATGATATTGAAAGAAATAATATCATTTACGAAGAAAATAACATCCCTTACCTCAAAAGAACAGTCTTACGAATGGAATATCGGGATATGATCTTTCAAGAAAACTTTCAGCTTTGAATAAGAACTCTCAAAGTATCTAAATACTCACACAAATACGCTCGATAATATAGAGAGAGAAAACTTATGTTTCTGGTGTGATTTTCAATTCTAACTAAGCACCCTATTTATAAAAAAATGCTAGAACGCCAAAGCTGACTAACATGTTACCTGATGGATTTATCTGTTACTATTCATGCCCACCACTTTTAAAATAAAATTTCAGCACATTTCTCACAAACCAAAAGTGAGGCCCACCCATTCTAGAAATTTCCAAAATATTTTACCATTTAAACAATAATCAGGAACTTCAATAATTTATAATAAATATCCTTTTTATCAGAAAATACGAATTTTATGTCCATTCAATAGGAAATTAAATTCTCTACAACTTTGTAGATTTATTTTTCTAAATTCCAGACGAAAAATGTCTGAAATTCACATACGGACGATTTTTAATACCTCTATTCTGACAAAATACTGATAAAACACCTCAGCATTAATTCCTTCATTTATATCCACACAAAATAAATATTTTCCTATCCATCATTTATGTCCACATAAAATAAATATTTCCTTATCATATAAATCAATAATTAATTATTTATAAATAATATTACAGAATCACAATTATGACAACCAGGTCGTTTCTAGTAAAGAGAGGGCTTTCCGATAAGAATTTCTCTTTACTGGCGCTCAATTAAGTGACCAAACCCCTTTCCTAGACAGAACTTTCTTAGACATCGCCAATAATGTTATCTAATAATATTATTCAAATAATATGAATTATTGATCTGATAATAGGAAATACTCACTACAAGAAAAAGGTTTATCGTATTGCGATATCGGTGATCGCATCACGGTCAGAGATGATATCATCGCCATCATGGTCTGCGATCGTGATCGTCGTCGATAAAATCTAGTCATTGGGATGCACATCAATGACAAACCCATCTGCGACCGATATGAGCGACCGGAATGACAAATTCGATCGCTAAGTCGAATCAACATGGTCGAGGCCAAAAGTCGGCGTGGTCCACGTGTCAATGATCGCTATCGCCGACCGCGTCGAGAAATTGATACCCTCAAGTGTTTAGCCGTCGCTAATAACTATCAGCGACCGCATTCGATTCACGATATGGAAAAAAAATGCAAACCAAACTTTTTTTGCTTTTACGAAATCCCAAAAACACATGCACCTTTATCCCAACACACATACATAACAAGACAAACAGTATACACAACAATATAAAGATCTATCGTCCACCAACACATACATCAGACTAGTATATAAACCTTTAAAAACCAATATGATTTGAATAAATATAATAACATTTCAAAACTTGTTTAAGCAACATACAAACATCCAAAGAATGAATATACAAGTACAAGCTTATACTATAACTACAAAATTGATTTAAAGCAGGTACGTCAAGCATCATCGCCTCCTTGATCACCCTGTAATTAACAAAATAATAAAACAAATTACAAATATAGTAACTATGTTGATACTGGTATATATTATGACAATACATACAACAAATTGATTTTATACCTCGTTGCCATCCCCATGTTGTCCTGCTGATGCTGCCGCAACTGCTTCAGCTAACTCCTCAGGACTCAGAGCCCCTAGATGCCTGCCCAGTATCTTCAAAAGATCTCGATCTCGACATATAGCTCTCACATAATCAGTCGGAGTATGAACAGTTGGATGGCTCGATGACTGTGAAGACTGGGTGGAAGAGCCGCCTGAGCCACTGAAGGATGGGCGTCGTCGTTGTCCTTGACCTTTAATGTAGTTCTTCTTCACAACAGGCGCCTCTCCCACGACTCTTGATCAATAAAGTAACGTGGAGTGCCTTTTATGATAACGCCATTCAATAAACACTTATAAGTAACCTGTCATCATGTTAACAATTAAATAGTTAAAAATAAATTATGTAAGCATTGATAAACAAGATCAAGTTGTTAAAACTTATTACCGCTATCTGGATAGCATCAGGCAGACCATCACGGGTGGCCACGTACACATCCAGCCAATGGATAGGCTGACCTTGAGACTGAGACTCCTATATACAAAAAATAGCACAATATTTGTGACGCCCCCAAAATAGGTCCAATCCATCCAACCTATTCTGAGTCGCCAAATACATGGTACAGAAAACAACTACAACTTTATTACTACAATTGTCGTGCAAAATACAACAACACATATGTTGTGAGTTTTAATACCAACTGTGACTCATATCCCAACCTTAGATAGCACGTCACAATGGCACCTTACATAAAGGTACAATCAATAACTGTTTTAGAAATTAAAATCTTTGGAAAGTGCTCAAGGAAACCTTCATACATGGGAGGCCATACGTCTAGGTTATGATAGATATCATATGTCCATAGAATTATCCTTGGTTGACCCAATAGACCCCAAAGAAAAACGAGAAGATTACTATCATGTTCTTTCCAATGGTAAGTCTTCTCTTGACATATAACTATCTCTATTGTCTCCAAACGAAAATTATATTTCAAATAAACTCCAAGATCATATAGGTAGTGCTCGTAGATATACTCAGCAAGTGGATGTGCACAACCCTATCTTATGATAACATAAGGTTGTATATCATTAGACATCTTGTATGATAATGGCTAAACACTCTTCTAAAGTTGGGTTCACCTCACCCTATTGTTGTTCACCAAAATCAATTATTAAGTGACGTATAATATACGACACACACATCTTAGGTCCTCAATACAATTATATATTGTATGTCATGTCGTTTTATAATGTGTTGAGAAACTTTGACAGTCTCGGACCACCACACTATTCCCCTGTTATCCCCGCTCGGCCCAACAACACTCTTATTACCTGAAAGGAATTGTGAAGCAAAAGGGTGAGCACAACTAGCTCAGTAAAGAATATCATGACTAAAGATAATTAAATTATCAATAGCCTTAATAAATCAGAGATTTAGAACATATGGTAGATGATAAAACTTTTCAACCATAGTTGCAGCGGAACGAGCAATCCATTAGAAGAGTTAAATATACCATAAAGTCTATTATCTTCTCCGTGTTAAAAGTTCACCAATAATGTTTTATCCCTGTAACATCAATCAACAGTTCCTTTCCACAATCATATGAATAACTCATAATCATATTGTGATTCTAAATTTCTTTTCTCATCTAGGACGAAGATAATTTACATCACCTGTCTTTACCTGAAACATCAAAGATCATGGTTATACCAAATCACATTTCCTGTTCATAATCATACTAATAAATTCATCTTTGCACTACGGGCCAAAAATATTCATCAACAGTTCATCTTTGCACTACATGCCAAAGATATTCAACAACAGATCATCTTTGCACTACGGGCCAAAGATATTCATCAACAGGTCATCTTTGCACTACGGGCCAAAGATATTCATCAATAATTCATCTTTGCACTACAGGCCAAAGATATTAATATCTCAAAGAAATATATAATCATTTCAGAATTTATATAAACCATAATTATAACCATGTTGATCAATTCACCTTTGCACTTAAGAATATTCAATTATAAATTCAATGGTCATGATCATACCAGTCAATGATTCAACTTTGCATTACTGGCCAAAGAGAACCCATAGTCATAATCATACCAATAATCTACCCATCTTTACACTCAAGTCAAAGAGAAATATCATCTTATAAGAATGTTATATATGATAATAAAAGCAATATAATCAAAATATGGATTTAATTTCAAGAGTAAGATTCATAAATCAACGATAATTTGGTCAGAAAAAGAAACCAATTTTGTCGTGAATAGTACCCCATGATTAGTAACCCCGTCACAAAAAGATAAAGTTTCACAATAAAATCTATATCAATATTTATAACACCTTAATTCAAATGTTATAAATCATTTAATAATCTCATAATCTAATATTATTAATATTACAATAATATTTTAATCATTTCTTAAATTTATAAACAATTTATTTAAATTGTTTACTCTTTATTAATTAATGCATTTAATCATCCTAAAATGTCAAACTCATAAGATTTCATCACCAATAACAAAATCCCTCATCACAAATCTGCATATACCTCATATAGGATTCTCAAGCCATAAAATCTTATTTTTCAATTTTTTTTTACTTCACATAACATATTTAATTCATTTATTCATAACTAGTCCATTTTCATGAAAAATACCAAATCAATTCCAAAAATATTTCTTTTCTGGAATTTAGCAGAATATAGTCCCATATTGAACATATATTTTTCTCGGAATTTTTAAAATTTATTTACTATTTTTCATATGGCCAAAACTGCCGAATATTTAGACATTTATCATAAATTTTACTTTTGTCCAAAAATTTCGAAATTTACAGAGTATACTTCTGTTATATACATGTACTCCCAATAAATATTTTACCAATTTTGGATTTAACCACAAGGAGTTATAAGAGTTTACTTTTAAAATAATCTTTTCTTATAAAATTCATAACTCTTAATCTATACATCCAAAAATCACCATTTTTGGTCACAATCAAGAAAACTCATCAAATTATCATTTCAAATTTTTCCATAATTTTTGAGGGTCGGAAAAATTACGAAACTGAAAAACATAATAACCCCTTAAAATCCTTTACCTCGAAAGAAAGCAGTATTTACGATTTGGAATGTAAAGTCAAGGAACCAGACCAATGAATAGCAACTCTCAAAGTATCTAAATACTCACAAAATACGCTTGATAATATAGAGAGAGAAAGAGAGAAAGTGTGAGACCCCAAATTTTATGAATAAATATTTAATTTTTCGAAATAATTTTTTGAATATTATGTTGTGGATTTGATATAATGTTATAGTTGTGGGTAGTATTTATAAATTTTATAAAATATGCAAGTTGTTATATAATATTCGATTGGTTGGGGAATATTCGTTTTAATAGGGAATATTCGTACGACGGCACAATCATTGGTGGACCCCACAACAGAATTATTATCGGATTGAGAAAGCGACAAAAATATATTTATGAAAATAACGGCGGAAGTTTTACGCTTAAAACTATTGAACTACTTCCATTAGTAAAAATACAAAGAATCTGGCATTGGTTGCATAGTAGCACCTGCAGTATTGATTATTAATCTTTACGTGAGAAGTCACTAAGTTATACTCAATTATTGCTACGAGAATTCTTTGCATCATATCTTTCATATTATTGATTCGATTATTCACAAGATCATCTCGCATAATATGTTATTTTATTAAATCAATAATTGAGACGATAAAGTTTTTCATATTATTAAATTGCAATATTTACAATGTCTAAAAGTTCTGTCAAGGAGAGGTTTGGTCACCTAATTGCGCGCCAATAGGAAAAAATCCTTATTGGAAAGCCCCCTCTTTCCTAGGAACGACCTGGTTGATAAATATTTTGAGTTATAATATTAATGATGAATGTTATTAAAATTGAAGTTGTGCTCGGAGTTGAATTTGGAGACGCGGACGTGATATTTGAGTCCAGAATGATGAAATTAGTAAAAATAGACTATAAACACAAAATTTTCCGGGTTTTACTATTTGGTAAAAAAGTCAACAGTTGACTTTTTCAGGAAAAGTCAAACTTTGAAATTTTAAATTTTATATTTTTGATAAAAATTGTTTCATTGTGTTGAAATTATATGTGTTAGTGAAAATCGACATTTATTTCGATAATAATTGATGTCCGGAGGTTATATTGATTAATTCCGTATTTAACCTAGGATAAATGAGCAATTGATTGCTATTATTTCACATGATTATAACTATTTGTTCACATGTGCATACTATTGTTTCATATTCTTGTTACTATTAGGGGAGTTGGTGCAAGATTGATAATACTTGTATTGACTAAGTTAAATATAGAGGTATAGATGGAGTCTTATCTTTGTAATTCGTATTTTTACATGTCTAGAACTATTAATTCACATGATTTACTATTGAATCACATTATTTACTATTAAGGGAGGTGGTGCAAGTTTGATAATACTTGCATGACTAAATTAAAAACAAAGGAAAAGTTAGAGGTATTGTGCTGTAATTTTTTGAGCCCCAAAACGTGCAATTATTGAAACTATATTTTTCTATAAATAGAAGCTCATTCTTCCTTCATTTCTCACAAATTCACTAAAGCTATAGAGCAATTATTATAGAGAGAAATTGTAGAGAAAAAATCTGTAGAATAATAGAAGCCTGCTACCTCACTACTCCTATTTCCAGTTTCTTTCAAAGGTAAGGGGTATTATTTCTTTCTTTCGTCTTCTTGAAGAGAACTTCTGTTATTCCATTCTTTATTATTATGTTGGAATAACCTGTTTATGCGAAGTACCGCATACATGGTGAAATTCTTCTATTATTCCATTCTTTATTATTCTGTTGGAACATCCTGTCTGCATCTTTTTACGTAGGATTGTGTTCTGTCTTTTATTATTCGTTGGAATATATCACATGCAATGCGTTTTTACGGACCGGTTCGACTTTATTATTCTCATTGGAATATCCCGTCATCGGCGTTTTCATGGGACTGGTTCCGTCTTTATTATTCGTTAGAATATATCACATGCAATGCGTTTTTGTGGGACACGGTTCCATCTTTATTATTCTGTTGGAATAACACCGCCTATGCTATGTCCATCTATCGCGTACGGTGATTTCTTTTGTTATTCCATTCTTTATTATACTCAGTTGGTTAAAGTTTTGACTTCTATACTCGTCATAAAATATCATTTTATTTGGTATTTTCTGTTATGAGTTACTATTCACGGGTAACTATTCACTCTAGTTTTATTCACTCTGGTATTCGGGACACTTTTCATGCTGGAATACTATTCACGAGTTACTATTCACCAAAATTACTATTCACCCGAATATTATTCACTCGGGTATTTGGAGTACTTTTCATGTCGGGGTACTATTTACGACAAAAAAATGATTCTTTTCTGTCCAAAATATTTTTTGTGCATGAATATTATTCTTGAATTTTACTCTACAAGAAGTATCATGTTGACAATTTGGATGATATTAGTTCCTGGATAATTTAATTCTTAAACTTGTTTTATTGAATTCTTATATCATTGTCATCATCCTCATGTTTATATTTTTTTTGAAAGTCATCTGTGGCCTTTAGTGTATAGATGGACTTGGTATGATTATGACAAGGGATTATTCGGTATAATCATGATTGTAATGTTACAAATGATGTGATAAAAGTCCTCATTGGCCCGTAGTGCATTGATGGACAGTTGTTGGCATGATCATGACCATTGATGAATACACGAATGTCCTTGGCACGTAGTGCATGGATAATTTGTGGTCGTGATACTAAAGAATATCCTTGGCCGTAGTGTAGGGGTGATTCGATGATGTGGATTATTTATTAAGCTGAGTCTCAGCGATAAAAGTGATGAAAAACCTTTTAAATCATAAAAGATAGTAGATTTTATTCTCTACTTGATTCTTTTAATGGATTGCTTGTTTCGCTGCAGTTAAATTTGATGTCTATTGTATTTTATCAGTTTAACCTTGTTGAAGGCTAATGATAATTTATCATGCATTTTCTTAGTCATAATATTTCTTACTGGGCTAGTTGAGCTTATCCTTTATTTCACCGTATTCTCGTGAAATGAGAAATATAATTTGAACTTAGTCTGGGGCACCTGAGTGACCGTCCAGATGATAGTATTAGTAGTCCTCACTATTCTGTGAAATAGTGTGATAATAAATGTATTGAGGGCTTGTTTTGAATTTGTGTACTGTCTAAAAGACAATGTTTTTATTAAAACTCACAGCTCATGTTGTATATTTAAGTTTGTATTTGAATTTTGTAGCATGTATTTGACGACTTAGAATAGGTGATGTATACCTATTTTGGGGGCGTCACAGAAAGGTTATATTTCTGGTGTGATTTTCAATTCTAACTTAGCCCTCTATTTATAGAAAAATGTTAAGATCAAAGGCATACATGACACTGCTACCGATGGCTTTTACTCGCTACTATTGCCACCCACCACATTTGAATTAGAATTTCAGCACATTTATTCACCAACCATAGGTGGGGCCCACGTATTTTAGAATTTTCCACTAAAAACATTTATAAAAATAATTTCTGAATCAGTCACCTCTTAAAATTCATAACAAATCATACGTTAATATTTAACGGTTCAAGATTTATAGACATATACTCAACTTATATATGTATAACATATCCAAAAATCACAACGATCCAACGGTCGGATTAAAAATTATAACTCACGCAATATATCTCAAGAACACTGATTATCGGATTATAAGTTCTTCGGACCAGTTTCATTCAAAAATTCACCACGAAATATCCACAAAGAAATTTTTGGGTGATTTCAATTTCTACGGTTAACTTATTTCCAGGGCTTTCTTTTGATATATGGCTCATCTCCTAACTCATTATACACAAAGAGTTATGGATTTTACAAAATCAAGTAATAAACTAATTTTTTTGAAAATCCCATTTTTGTTCTGCATTTTAACAAAATACTGATAAAACACCTCATCATTAATTCCTTCATTTATAACCACATAAATAAATCCATCATTTATATTCGCATCAAATAAATATTTCCTTATCATATAAATCAATAATTAATTATTCACAAATAATATTACAGAATCACAATAATGATAACTTACGGTTCCCGAGAAAGAGGGGCTTTCCAATAAGGATTTCTCCTTACTGGGGCACAATTAGGTGACCAAACCTCTCCTTGACAGAACTTTCTAGACATTGCCAATAATGCTATCTAATAATATTATTCAAATAATATAAATTATTGATCTGATAATGGAAAATATTGTGCAGTGACAATTATTGAAACAACAATAATATAAACTATCAACGCAACAATTATTGAATCAATAAAATAAAATATTGAACAGTAATAACTGTAATAATTATTGAGTAGTGCCTTTATATGTAAGAATCAATAATTCTAAAAATACTGTGCAATACCGTGTGTTACTGTGCAACCACGCGTATTATTGTATTTTAACCACCAGGTATTCCAACAGTGTTAACGGTAATAAACATATATATACGACAATAAACATGACAGTGATATAAACATGTATATATATGAATATAAAATGACAATTGTGACGCCCCAAAATAGGTATACAACACCCATTCTGAGTCGCCAAATACATGATACAGAAAGCAAACTACAACTTCAATAATACAATTGTATTGAAAAATATGACAACACATACTATGAGTTTAAATACAAATATTATCTTCTAGACAATATCCACACCCAAATAAGTCCTCACTATAATTATTTATAAACTATTTTACAGAATTAGTGAGGACAGCTAAAACATCTTTCTAGAACCATCACTCCATACCCCGACTCGATCCTGCTATGTCTCACCTCCTGAGAAGAAAAATGGAACAAAAAGAAAAAGGGTGAGCTCAACTAGCCCAGTAAAGAATATTATGACTAAGATAATATATAACAAATTATCATTAGTCTTCAACAGGGAAAAATCTGATAGAATATAATAGACAACAAGTTTTAGATCAATAAATACAGCGGAAACATCAATCCATTAAAAGAGTCACGTAGAGAATGAATTCTACTATCTTCTAAGATTTAAGAGTCCATCATCAATATTTTATCCCTGTAACATCAATCAATATACATCTTTTAATCAAATATTCATCTTTGCACTACAGGCCAAAGATATTCATTTATTTCACCAGTTGGTCCTGTTCATCTCAACACCTGTTCATCTTTGCAATACGGGCCAAAGATATTATCAGTTAATCATTCATCTTTGCACTACAGGCCAAAGATATTCAGTAATATCATCATTTAGGACTGAGGATGATGAAAAATATTTTAAAGAAAACGAATCCAGTGAGACTGAAGAACAAATATTAGGGATTCGTATAACAGTTTATCCAAGATCAATAATACTTCATAATAACCAATTGTGAAATAGAATTCAAAATAAAGATCAAAACATGGATATAATCAAAGATAGTAACCATAATAAACATCTTGGATAAAAAGAAGAAAATTTCATTTTTCGGTGAATAGTGCCGTATACGTGAATAGTAACCTTGACATAAAAAGTTTCAAATTTGATTAAAAAGTTCACCAATATTTCGGCATAATGATATTGAAGAAAATAATACCATTTAAGAAGAAAATAACATCCCTTACCTCAAAATAGCGGTAGATTTCGATCGGAATATTGGATAGAAAGTCGGAGGAAACTTATATTTAAACAACAACTCTCAAAGTATCAAAATACTCACAAAAATATGCTCGAGAATCTAGAGAGAAAGAAAACTTATTTCTGGTGTGATTTTCAATTCTAACCTAAGCGTCTATTTATAGAAAAATGCTAGAACGTCATAGGAGACTAAAATAATAAATTAATATTATTTCTTTTCAAACTTCCTACGCACACCTTCACCAACCAAGCCACCCCAAATCAAAAAAATAATAGAAATTTCACATGCTTGAAAAACCAAAAGTGGGTCCCACCCATAAATTTAATAAAAATTATTTTATTTTCTGAAACTGCAATAATTCATAGAAAATACCCCATTTATCAGAAAAATACGAATTTTATGTCCATTCTACCTGAAATCGAATTCTCTGCAACTTTGTAGCTTTGAGTTTTTCCAAATTCCAAACAAAAAATATCCAAAATTCACAAACGGGTGATTTTTAATACTTCCTTCAAATGTATCAATCGATAAAACACCTCAAAGATTAATTCCTTCATTTATAACCATATAAAATAAATAAATCCATCATTTATATCCACATCAAATAAATATTTCCTTATCATATAAATCAATAATTAATTATTCACAAATAATATTACAAAATTACACTTATGACAACCAGACAGTTCCCAGGAAAGAGGGGCCTTTCCAAGAAGGATTTCTCCTTACTGACGCGCAATTAGGTGACCAAACCTCTTCTTAACAGAACTTTCTAGACATTGTCAATAATGTTATCTAATAATATTATTTAAATAATATGAATTATTGATTTGATAATGGGAAATACTGTGCAATGATAATTATTGAAATAACAATAATATAAACTATCAACGCAACAATTATTGAATCAATAAAATAAAATATTGAACAAGAGAATCATCGTAACAATTATTGAGTAGTTCCTTCTTACTTACTTAATCAATAATTCAACAATAATGTGTAATACCGTACTACCATCGTGCAACCACGCATATTACTGTATTTTAACCACCAGGTAACCCAATAGTTAATTAGCGGTAATAATACGCTCGTTATTCATAAAAACTCATACTTTGTCGCTTTTCTTCATCCCACGCTTATTCCGTTATGGGGCCCACAATTGATCACATTTGTTATGCGAATATTAATATTCCCGAAAAAAAGAATATTCCACGACCAAACGAATATTCCCCAACATAAATGAATATTTTATAACCACTTGCTTATTTTGCAAAATTTGCACATTTCACCCATAACCAAAGCATTATATTAAATTAATACCTTATTAATTTAAAATAATGAATAGAGGAAAAAATCAATTTTATTTATAATAAGTTGGGGTCTTACAACCTCCCTCCTTATAAAATTTCGTCCTCGAAATTGAAATACGTACCTGGTGTTTCGAACAGGTGAGGGTACCTCGCTTTCATTTCTGATTCTAACTCCCAGGTCATTTCTTCAATAGCATGGTTCCTCCACAAAACCTTAACTTGTGGTATAACCTTGGTGCGTATGACATGTTCTTTCCTATCCAAGATTTTAACAGGTACCTCCTCGTACGTTAAATCTTCGGCTATCTCGTCTGGTTCTAACTCAATAATATGGTTTGGGTCTTTCACATATTTACGAAGCATAGATATATGGAAAACATTGTGAACACGAGACATACTTAGAGGTAATGCGAGTCTATAGGCCACATTTCCTATTCGGTCAAGAATCTCAGATGGACCAACAAACATTGGATTGAGCTTTCCTCTCTTTCCAAATCTTGTAACTCCCTTCCATGGAGAAATACGTAACAGTACATGATCCCCAATATTAAATTACACGTCCTTTCGATGAAGATCAGCTTAACTCTTTTGTCGATCCTGTGAGGTTTGAATACGTTGTCGAATCATTTGGATCTTTTCTGTAGTCATGCGTACCAATTCCGCTCCCAACAAAGTTGTTTCACCTACCTCGTCCCAGCATACTGGAGAACGACACTTTCGTCCATACAACGCCTCAAATGGAGCCATGCCTATACTTGTTTGATAACTGTTGTTGTAGGAGAATTCCACCAATAGTAAATACTTATCCCAACTCCCTTTGAAGTCTAGGACACAGAGTCTTAATAGATCTTCAAGAGTTTGAATAGTCCTCTCTGATTGTCCGTCCGTTTGAGGATGATATGCCGAATCGAATCAGAATCCGCGCCCATAGCTTTTTGCAAGCTAACCCAAAATCTTGAAGTGAATCTTGGGTCACGATCCAAAACTATGGATACTGGCATGCCATGCAATCTCACAATCTCATTCACGTACATACGAGCAAGACGTTCAAGGGAATAAGTTTCTCGTATCGGTAAGAAATGAGCAGACTTGGTTAATCTATCAACAATAACCCAAATCTCATCTATGCCTTGAGAAACTTTGGGAAGACCTGTAACAAAATCCATGGTAATGTGTTCCCACTTCCATTCCAGAATCTCAAGTGGTTGTAATGGACCTTTTGGCATTTGATGCTCCGCTTTTACACGTTGACAGGTTAAACACCTCGAGATAAACTCCGCGATCACTCTCTTCATATTGTTCCACCAAAATGTATGTCGAATATCATGATACATTTTGGTACTCCTGTGATGGATTGCAAACGGGGTGTTGTGTGCCTCCATCATGATTCTATGCTTCAAGTCGTAATCGTTAGAACGCAAAGTCTAGAGTTGACTCAAGTATTCCTTCGTCATCGATTCTTGCTTTCGAATAGCTTCTTCTTGCACTTTCTTCTTTATATGCATCGCCCCCTGTGTCCGTAGCTCGAGCAATTTTAACTTTATCAATTAAAGTTCGGTTCTACTCAGATATTCGCCATCATCACGTGGGTCCTCGGAGTCTTTAACTCTATCTCCATCCTTTGCAAGTCATACAAAATGGGCCTTTGCGTTGATAATATCGTGACTCAGATTTGCATATGATCTTCTACTCAATAAATACTACTACGCGTTCGCTTTTCCGTGATGATATTGAATAGTTTGATCGTAATCTTTCAATGCTCAAGCCAACGTCTGCCGCATATTGAGTTCTTTTTGGGTGAAGAAATATTTGAGGCTTTTATGGTCCGTATAAATCTCCACTTTCTCCCCATACAAGTAGTGTCTCCATATCTTCAACGCGAATACGACTGCTGCCAATTCCAGATCATGAGTAGGATAATTCCTCTCATATTCTTTGAGTTGTCGCGAGGCATAGGCTATGACTTTCCCATGTTGCATAAGAACACATCCTAACCCTTTGCCTGAAGCATCGTTGTAGATGACAAATCCATTCGAACTAGATGGTATTGCTAGAACAGGTGCCGAAATGAGTCTCCTCTTGAGCTCTTGGAAACTTTTCTCACATTCCTCGCTCCATACGAATTTTGTATCTTTCTGAGTCAGCTGAGTTAATGGAGTAGCGATTCGAGAAAATCTTTCCACGAATCTCCATAATAACCATTTAAGCCCGTAAAGTGCAGACTTTGGTCACCGACTCGGTTGTTCTAACTTTGTATTGCTTCAATTTTCACCGGGTAAACAAATACTCCATGTTTTGACACCACGTGCCCAAGAATTGCTACTTCCTCAAGCCAGAACTCGCATTTCTTCAGCTTGGCATATAGCTTGTTTTCACGAAGCCTTTCAAGTATCAGCTTTAAATGGTGCTCATGATCTTCACGGCTTTTGGAATAGATGAGGATGTCATCAATAAAGACAACAACGAACTGATTCAAATATTCCTTGAATACTCAGTTCATCATATCCATGAAAGCAGCAGGAGCATTAGTCAATCCAAAAGACATGACTAAGAATTCATAATGCCCGCATCGAAGTTTAAAGCGCGTCTTTGAAATATCCTCGCTTTTAATCTTCAAATTGATGATATCCGAATCTAAGATCGATCTTTTAAAAGAATTTTGCTCCTTGCAACTGGTCGAAAAGGTCATCAATGCGAGGTAACGGATACCTATTCTTGGTGGTGACATGGTTTAATTCTCAGTAGTCAATACAAAGTCGCATACTCCCGTCTTTCTTCTTTACGAATAAAACAGGAGCACCCCAAGGAGATGTACTAGGACGAATGAAATTGATGTCTAATAACTCTTGTAGTTGGACTTTTAACTCCTGAAGTTCAATAGGAGCCATTCGATATAGGGTTTTAGAAATTTGTTTTGTACCCGGTTCAAGATCAATAAAGAATTCAACATTACACTCTGGGGGTAGACCGGGAAGTTCTTCAGGAAATACATCAGGAAATTCTCTAACAACAGAAATATTATCCAAATTTGACTTGTCTTTATTCAAACCCATAACACGGGCTAAGAAAGCTTGACATCCGTTCTTCAATAAACGAATAGCTTTGTGGCTTGATATGACGGTGACTGATTTTAGTGGTTTAGTTGTTTGAATTCATAAGACAGGTTGGTTAGGAATATGAAAACTAACAACCTTACGAAAATAATCAATTTTGGCATGATGAGTGGTTAACCAATCAATTCCTAAAATCACATCAAAAGTAAGTATCTTTAAAGAGATAAGATCAACAGGTAATGTGATAATGCCAACTTAGATCAAGCAAGATTTATAAACTGTAGATGTAACGAAGGTTTCACCCAACGGAGTTTCAACAGATAAATCAAAGTCCAATTCTCCGGAGTCAAGTTTAAACGTTGAGCACAAGCAAGAGAGATAAAAGAATGGATAGAACCGGTATCTAGTAAGGTATAAACTTCGCAAGAATTCAAGATTAGCTTACCCGTGATCACCTCGTTCGGGTTCCTCATGTTTTTTTTGGCCATTCGACAAATGCTCTTCCAGAAACCGATTTTGACTTTTATCCGGAAAGCCTTTGGAGTCACCATCCCGCTTGAACTTGGTTTTGTTCTGAAGCGCCTCGAGTTATATGGCCCTCCTTTCCACGCTTATAACATACCTTGGATTATTGTGGGCCGTCAATGATATGTCCTTCTTCCCGCATTTGTAACATCTAATGGCGGTCGATCTCCTCCCCTAGAATTTGTTGTTGGTGCTGGTGCTGCTGCTGATGTCTTTCCGTCATTGTTGAATCTCCTCTTTCTGAAATTTCCACTTTACTCACCTCTCCTATTATCATAGCCACGATTACCACCCGAGTGGTTACCGCCTTTGTCCGTATTTTTCCCTCCTCATTTGGTTATCATCGCTCGATGATCGTTGTCACCCAGATGACTCGTTGTGGTCCCTCGGTTGAGTATACTCACTATCTCGCTCTAATAATTGAGCCCTGTTGACAACATCTGAATACAGAGAAAATTTATGAGAGATAAATTATTGACGAATCTCGGGTTTTAGACCGCTCAGAAACATCCGCGTCATACGTTCCTCATTTTCTACCAAATAAGGTGCAAACCTGGATAACTCCGCGAATTTCTCCTCGTACTGAGACATCGTCATGTTGTTCTGTTCCAGTCTAATAAACTCTACCTCCTTCATATGACGAATACTTTTAGGAAAGTACTTGTCATTGAACAGTTTCTGAAATCTTTCCCAAGACATATTGAGTGCGGCTGGCTGGGTACGCTTCACAGATTCCCACCAGTAATCTGCCTCTCCACGGAATATAAAGGTGGCGAATGGAAGCTTCTGTTCCTCCGTGTATTCCAAGACATCGAATATCTTTGTAATTTACTTGACCCACGTTTCCGCCTTAATCGGATTGGGCTTTCCCAAGAAATTTGGTGGTCCCAACTCTTTGAACTGTTTGGCTGTGACAGACCGCGCATTGTTATCACTTTCACCCGTATTTTATACACGAGACTCCCTCGTCTGATTTTGCATGAACTGCAAAAAGCTCCTAAACATTCCATCATTCATCGTTTGCTCGGTAGTGTTGTTTACAGGAGGAATATTGTCTTCCTGTTGCACGTTCTCCTGGTTTGTGACTAAAGGTTGTTCCACAGTCTCATACACTCCATTGTTAACGTTCTTAGCAGCCATTCTTAAATACTGCCATAAAACAAGGGTTAATTAAAGAAATTAACTTATCACATAATATCCCTATATTATGACTGACCAACAAATAAGTTTAGATAGGACACACTAGCGAAAGATTTACTCATCTCTCCCTTCCTAGTTCTATTCCCCGATCTCCGCCAGAGACCATATCCCTAAGCTTTGATACCAACTGTGACGCCCCCAAAATAGGTATACAACACCCATTCTGAGTCGCCAAATACATGATACAGAAAGCAAACTACAACTTCAATAATACAATTGTATTGAAAAATATGACAACACATACTATGAGTTTAAATACAAATATTATCTTCTAGACAATATCCACACCCAAATAAGTCCTCATTATAATTATTTATACACTATTTTACAGAATTAGTGAGGACAGCTAAAACATCTTTCTAGAACCATCACTCCATACCCCGACTCGATGCTGCTATGTCTCACCTCCTGAGAAGAAAAATGGAACAAAAAGAAAAATGGTGAGCTCAACTAGCCCAGTAAAGAATATTATGACTAAGATAATATAAAACAAATTATTATTAGTCTTCAACAGGGAAAAATCTGATAGAATATAATAGACAACAAGTTTTAGATCAACAAATACAGCGAAAACAGCAATCCATTAGAAGAGTCACGTAGAGAATGAATTCTACTATCTTCTAAGATTTAAGAGTCCATCATCAATATTTTATCCCTGTAACATCAATCAATATACATCTTTTAATCAAATATTCATATTTCCACTACAGGCCAAAGATATTGATTTATTTCACCAGTTGGTCATGTTCATCTCAACACCTGTTCATCTTTGCACTACGGACCAAAGATATGCATCAGTTAATCATTCATCTTTGCACTACAGGCCAAAGATATTCAGTAATATCATCATTTAGGACTGAGGATGATGAAAAATATTTTAAAGAAAACGAATCCAGTGAGACAGAAGAACAAATATTAGAGATTAGTATAACAGTTTATCCAAGATCAATAATACTTCATAATAACAAATTGTGAAACAGAATTCAAAATAAAGATCAAAATATGGATACAATCAAAGATAGTAACCATAATAGACATCTTGGACAAAAAGAAAAAAAATTTATTTTTCGGTGAATAGTGCCGTATTCGTGAATAGTGCCGTATACGTGAATAGTGTCGTATATGTGAATAGTAACCCCGACACAAAAAGTTCCAAATTTGATTAAAAAGTTCACCAATATTTTGGCATAATGATATTGAAGAAAATAATATCATTTAAGAAGAAAATAACATCCCTTACCTCAAAATAACGGTACTTCTGATCGGAATATCGGATAGAAAGTCGAAGGAAACTTATACCAAACAACAACTCTCAAAGTATCAAAATACTCATAAAAATACGCTCGAGAATCTAGAGAGAAAGAAAACTTGTTTCTGGTGTGATTTTCAATTCTAACCTAAGCGTCTATTTATAGGAAAATGCTAGAACGCCATGGGAGACTAAAATAATAAATCAATATTATTTCTTTTCAAACTTCCTACGCACACCTTCACCAGCCAAGCCCACCAAATCGAAAATAATAAGAAATTTCACATGCTTGAAAAACCAAAAGTGGGTCCCACCAATAAATTTAATAAAAATTATTTTATTTTCCGAAACTTCAATAATTCATAGAAAATAGCTCGTTTATCAGAAAAATACAAATTTTATGACCATTCTGCCTGAAATCGAATTATCTACAACTTTGTAGCATTGAGTTTTTCCAAATTTCAAACAGAAAATATCCAAAATTCACAAACGGGTGATTTTTAATATTTCCTCCGGATGTAAGAATCGATATAAATACCTCAAAGATTAATTCTTTCATTTATAACCATGTAAAATAAATAAATCCATCATTTATATCCACATCAAATAAATATTTCCTTATCATATAAATCAATAATTAATTATTCACAAATAATATTATAGAATCACACTTATGACAACCAGGCAGTTCCCAAGAAAGAGGGGACTTTCCAAGAAGGATTTCTCCTTACTGACGCGCAATTAGGTGACCAAACTTCTCCTTGACAGAACTTTCTAGAAATTGCCAATAATGCTTTCTAATAATATTATTCAAATAATATGAATTATTGATCTGATAATGGGAAATACTGTGCAATGATAATTATTGAAACAACAATAATATAAACTATCAACGCAAAGAATTATTGAATCAATAAAATAAAATATTGAACAAGAATTCATCGTGAATAATTATTGAGTAGTTCTTTCTTACTTACTTAATCAATAATTCAACAATATCATGCAATACCGTAGTACCATCTTGTGCAACCACGCATATTATCGTATTTTAACCACCGTGTAACCCAACAATGTTGTTAACTAGTAATAATTACGCCGTTATTCATAAAAACTCATACTTTGTCGTTTTCTTCATCAGACAGTTATTCCGTTATGGGGCCCACAATTGACTGCGTTGTCGTACGGATATTCCCGACAAAAAAAAATATTCCACGACCAAACGAATATTCCCCAATAGAAATGAATATTTTATAATCACTTGCTTATTTTGCAAAATTTGCACATTTCACCCATAATCAAAGCATTATATCAAATTAACACCTTATTAATTTAGAATAATGAATGGAGGAAAATTTTAATTTTATTTATAATAATTTGGGGTCTTACAACAATAAACAAAAGTTGCATTTAAATAGTTTAGTACATAAACATGACAATGATATAAACATGTATATATATGAATATAAAATGACAATAAACAAAAGTTGCATTTAAATAGTTTAGTACATAAACATGACAGTGATATAAACATGTATATATATGAATATAAAATGACAATAAATAAAAATTGCATTTAAATAGTTTAGTACATAAACATGACAATGATATAAAAAATATGTAATGCTAAACATACATTTCATTTGTTCAAGTGTTGATGTCTGATTCAGAATCATCTTGTATACGTGTTGCAGATTCATAGCCATCATCTGCTTCAGATTCAGTGTCAGATTCAATCAATAACTCTTCATCCTCAGTATCAATGTCATCTGACACAAGTATTGACTCTGGATCTAATTCATGTGGTTCATTTCTCACCGTCAGGCAACATACTCTTAATGGCCTTCAAGAGCGACTCAAAACACTCATGGCTCATGTTGTGATCAGCCTTGATGTTAAGTAATGTCGCCACTGCAGACAATGTAGTGTGTTTGGTGCAACCTTGCCACAATGGCTCGTTACCCTCGTCTAACAACTTAAAGAAGTCTTTGGCATCGAAATTCATAGGTTGCTCTCTGCCTTATTCCCAATCAAAATCTGGTCCTGCAATATCATGACGATGAGTACTACTGCCCGAATTATGTACTTCTGTGATGCCATCATCTCTTCTTTGCCCATGTGCCTACCAGCATTCTTCGTAATTTTTCATGAACCCAGAAACAAGTAAATGATAGTTTACCATGTCTCTGTCCATATAATTTACATTCTTACACTTCAAACATGGACATCGTATCTGCGACTTACCATTCATACATTCCGGGTGACTATATGCATAATCCAAAAACACTTGGCAACCAAATTTCTAAATTCAACAGAAGATTTATCTATCTGGGCACTTGACTTTCGTCGTGCCATCCAACTACTGGCCTCGAATAGAGGTCCATGATTCCACAGATTTTCATCATACAACATGAGCTCATTAATCATATGACTTGAGCATACTTGTAACCATATGACTTGAGCATACTTATAAGCATATGATTAACATTTCAGCATACTTGTAAGCATATGATTAACATTTAAGCATACTCAATGTTAACAAATGAATGCAAATTAAAGAAGTGTGAGAAACTTTAAATGTTATTAAATTTAGTGAATACGTAAGGTATTTCATTCATTCTAGCTTTATATCAGTAATTCATATTTGGTTGGTATTCAGATGCATTGAAATGTTTCTATAATGTTTCTATAATCTTTTATGTTTCTATAATCTTTCTATAATCTTTTCTGTTATAGCCAAAACAGTCTCTTTATTGACTAAGTATGTCTAGTTACCTTCTCTGTTGCACTAACAGTTCCCTAGCACTGCCTATTTTGGCTTAACAACCCCCAAATAGCTTACCATGCTGACAACCAAGCTTGGCTTGGCTTGGCTAGTGAGGCTTGGCTAAGCTCATGGCGTGGTGTCTCCTGTGTGGTTTGGCCCCAAGCCCAAATGACCCATCACTCAAATGTTCCCTTAATGTAACCCAATTTACTGAGAATTACTAAAATTAAGTTACTCGCATATTCAAACAATTCAATTTCTCATTTTATTTCAATAATGGGAATAACTTTCCTATAACCAATAGCTATTATATATTTTAAACCTAAAACTGTTCACAATAAAAGAGGTAAAAAAATCAACTACAAACTTATACTTATAATACTTAAAAAAATTTCGCCAGAGTCTCCCCTACAATATGGACTAGCCACATGCACGACGGCATGCATATATGGACATTTCTAGGCACCCAAGACACAAACCAAGAGAAATATACAAATTTTCAATACAATAAGCATATTAACATCAATTAGCATATTAACATCAATCAAAACATTACCAATATACTATCAATCAAAACATTACCAATATACAATTATACATGAATTTTAGTTTTGACAAACATACATTATAAATGAATTTTATAATTAACATCAATTAGCATATTTGATGTAAATTATGGATAAACTTCTTTGAACCTTCTTCTTGATTGAATTATGGATAAACTTAATTCCTAATTATGTTTTATGTCATACTCATGTTCATGATATTGGATTGGTATAAGTATAATCATATATTGCAACCAAGGTTTAATCATAAATTGATTGTAGTTTCTTTTGGTTATAATCCATTCACTTGAGTATGATTGAATTTATATTTTTAACTTAGTATGAGTATGGCTTATTATGTTTTTTTCTTTTTGTGAAACCCACACTATGGTGAGAAGTAGATGCACATAATTGCATAGTGGTTTTGTTGATCTTGCTTTTGTAGAATACTTTGAGATTCTTGTTGTTTGTAATAACATATTTGGAGTACTGTTTTTATTTTTTAGTTGTTTAATTTAAGGTAGTAACAACTTATTAGAGGATATCTCTCATTATTAGTCTAATTTCCCACTGATTCTTGCATTCAATATGATAAATCCATATCCATCCCATTACTAACTTATAACCATTGTTTATACATGGAGTATATTGTGTTAACGGATATTTTGTTCTCTATTGTGGCAGGGGCAAAATACTATGTTTCCTCGCATATTAGGTCATAAAACCCGAGGGTATGAAATAAATGTTTCAATTTATATAAAGAAAATTCTGAAAACCTAGCTAAGTAGTAATGTTATATTAAAAAAAAATTCAGTATATTCCCAATTTCAACACATATTAAAACACATATTCAGTATATTAAACACATATTAACCCTAAAATTTAATGATCCCAAATTCAATAATCCCAAATTCATTTTCATTCATTCAAATCTCAGCTCTAAATTAACTCTTAAAACAAAAATTCCTAGAATAACAAACAACGAAAACACACGAACGAACATACTGATTTGGAGAAGAACGAACAAACATAACAAACAACAAAAAACAAACAACCAAAAAAAGAAGAAGAATTTCTTACCTCTAAAAGTGGTCTGATTTGGAGAAGATTGAGCACACAAACGAACCAACGAAATCGGACTCCCTATTCTCTTCTCCCTCTTCTCCCTTTTCTGTCGCCCTCTTTTTTTTTCCTTTCTGCTGAATCAAGCGAACGCCTGAGTCTAAATCTGTTTAAGAGAATCAGCGACCGCTATCAGCGACCGCATGTGGTCGTTGATTTTTAATGACGTGGATGTGTCAGCGACCGCTAGCGATCGCTGATAGAGATTAGTCGCAAAAAAAAATGCGCCAGGGTTTCGCACCAAATTTTTTGGGGGAAAATTCACATCAGCGACCGCATGCGGTCGCTGAAATTAAATAGCGACTAGAATTCCTCACAGTCGCAGATAGCGGCGCTAATACTAATATCAGCGATCGGATAGGCGGTCGTTGATATTATTGGTCGCAGATAGGCCTTTTTTTGTAGTGACTGTGCAATGACAATTATTAAAATAACATTAATATAAAATATCAACGCAATAATTATTGAATCAATAAAATAAAATATTAAACGGTAATTACTGTAACAATTATTGAGTAGTGCCTTCTTACGTAAGAATCAATAATTCAAGAATCATCGCAATGCAATACCGCTAATACAAACGCAACCACGCCAGACATTGTATTTTAAGCACGGGTATTCCAACAATTGTTAATTGTGTAACAATTACGACGTTATTTATAAAAACTTAAACTTGTCGTTTTCTTTATCCGATCATTTTTCGTTATGGGGCCCACAAATGGTTGCGCTGTCGTACGAATATTCCCCGACAACAAGAATATTCCACGACCAAACGAATATTCCTCGGCAACAATGAATATTTTATAACCATTTACTTATTTTGTAAAATTTACACATTTCACCCATAACCAAAGCATTATATCAAATTAACTCCTTATCATTTCAAGATAATGAAAAGAGGAAATTCAATTTTATTTAGTAAAAAGTTGGGGTCTTACATATTATTCCTTTTGTACTCGTCAATAGTATCGTTTCTTTCATATTTTCTCCATCATGGTACGAGATTATTGTTTGTTTTCATAACTTTATTATTAAATGGTAAAAATTTCTGAAATTAGTAAAATATCATTGAGTTTTGTGCTTCATCTAGTATCGTTTCACTAAATATTTGTCTGAAATTTTTTATTAAATTTTAATATTTTTATTCAGAATATTATTTATGGGGTACTATTTATGAGATAGTATAATTACAATGTTTATTAATATATGATATTAGTTAGTTAACCCACCCTATTACATATTTTACGAAAAAAAATATTACTAATAGTTATCCATTTAACTGATAAAATAAAAATTATAGGGATAAAATCTTAAGATATATATCATTTTTTTCACATAATTATAAACCGTGGACGCCCCAAAATTAGGTATACATCACCCATCTCTTGAGTCGCCAAATACATGGTACAAAATTCAAATACAACTTAATTATACAACAAATGTGTAAAATACGACAAAACATAATCTCACGAGTTTTAATACGTGATATTGTCATCTAGATAAAGATACAAACTCAATGGAGTCCTCATTACATTTATTATCACACTATTTAATGAGAATAGTGCGGACTACTAATGCTTTATCATCCGGACCGGTACTCCGCTCCCCGACTCGTCTCAAATTTATATTCTCATTTCACGAAGAGAATAAAGTGAAGAAAGGGTGAGCTTAACTAGCCCAAGAAGAAATATTATGACTAAGATAATGCAGAATAAATTATCATCAGTCTTCAACAATGTTAAACTGATAAAATACAATAGACATCAAGTTTAACTACAGCGGAACAAGCAATTCATTAGAAGAGTCAAGTAGAGCATAAAATCTACTATCTTCTATGATTTAAAAATGTTTTCATCAATTTTTATCGCTGAGACTCAGCTTAATACATAAACCACATCATCGAATCATCCCTGCACTACGGGCCAAGGATATTCATTAAATCACCAATGGCCATGACTATACCGAATAATTCCTAGTCATAATCATACCAAAAATTGTCCATCAATGCACTACAGGCCACTGAGGACTTTTATCACGTCATTCATTACATTACGGTCATGATTATACCGAATAATCCTTGATCATAATCATACCAAGTTCATCTCTGCACGTAAGCCAAAGATGACTTTCATCACAATATAAGCATTAATCAAACGGAAACAAGGATAAATATTAAAGACTTTAAATTTATCCAAATATTATCCATCACTTAAATAACTCATAATCTAATATTGTTAATATTATAACAATATTTTAATCACTTCTTAAACTTATAAATAATTTATTTCAATTGTTTACACTTCATCCCATAATGCATTTAATCATTCAAAAATGCCATACTCATAAGATTTCATCACCAATGATCAAATCACTCATCAAAAATCTGCATATACCTTCTATAGGATTCCCAAGCCATAAAATCCTATTTTCTAACTTTGTTACTTCACATAACATATTTAACTCATTTACTCATAACTAGATCATTTTCATAAAAAATACCAAATCAGTCCCCAAAATATTTCTTTTCTGGGTTTTTGTAGAATATAGTCCCATATTGAACATATATTTTTCTCGAAATTTTTAAAATTCATTTACTATTTTTTAAAAATCAATTTCTAATTAATTCCTTAAGAAATTAGCTACCTCAAGTTTAACTCCAGAAATTTCCAAATCTTGGCAGGATCTTACACATGTTAACGTGAATTTCTAGTTTAAATTTCATGATTATCGGAGTTATAAAACTCCGGTTATAGCGTTTTTCGTGGAAAAAACCTAAATATTGAAATGGTCATAACTTGCTCATTTTAAGTATGAATGAGCTCATTTTTGGACATGAGGTTCTTTATACCATATACTTTCATGTCCCAAAAGGCCGGAATTTTTCTCACAAATTAAATGGCCGAAAATGCCCTTTTAAAATTCTAGACAGTAACTTTTTCGAAATTTGCAGCTTTTGACTCCTTTGCTAAAATCAGTCAACACGAAAATATACAACATATTTTCCAGTAATTCCACTTGGATAAGTTATAAGACTCATAGATCTAATTCTAGAACTTGAGCACACTCAAAAATTCGAAATATAATAGGAGATATGGTCAATTGAATTTCATGTTCTATTTTCACCAAAATCTGATTTTTCAACCCTTTGTGATTTCTAAGAAACTTTCATGTTTTCACATAATAACCAACATAACTTATCATAACACTTACTAATACTACATATACCCATGATTTTCATTCAGACCAATACTTTTATTATGACTTTCATCATAATCAGATCATTTCCATAATTTAATAAGGAATGAATACAAAGGATCATTCACCATGCATGTGGTAATCCACATGTACATGTTATTCCAATGTAATAATAAAGAATAGAATAATGAATGATTCACCATGCATGTGATAGAGACCGCATGCATAAAAGTTATTCCCAACAAAATAATAAAGAATGGAAACAAAGGTCAAAGCGTGATCCGCAAGCATGGATATTCCAATGTAATAATAAATAAAGAAACGAGTAACTGTGTCAAAGTAAATTAAGACCGAGCAGGATATTCTAATGTAATAATAAATAATGGAACCAGTAAAGCATAAACCTTAAAAAACAAGATATTTTGATGAATAATAATAGCGGAATAATAATAGAAGAATTTCACCATGTATATAAAGATTACTTTGCATATCTGATTATTCCAACATAATAATAAAGAATGGAATAATGTAAGAATTTCACCATGTATGCAGTATTAAGATATATAAAAGTTATTCCACAGAATAATAAGGAATTGAATAACAATAGCTCTCTTCATGAATACGAAACAAATAATACCCCTTACCTTAGAATAAAGCTGGATACTAGAATAGAAATGTAGCAGACTTCTAGCTCTTCTTCTTTCTCTCTATAATTTCTCTCTATAATAATTGCTCTATAGCTTTGGTGAATTGGTGAGAAATGAAGGAAGAATGAGCTTTTATTTATAGGAAAATATAGTTTTGATAATTGCACATTTTGGGGCTCGAAACATTACAGTACAATACCTTCAACTTTTCTTTTAATTTTAATTTAGTCCTGCAAATATTATCAAACTTGCACCACTTTCCCTAATAGTAAATCATGTGAATCAATAGTTCAATCATGTGATTCAATAGTTATAATCATGTGAATATACGAATTACGGTATAGTACCTCTATCTATACCTCCATTTTTAATTTATTCATGCAAGTATTATCAATCTTGCACCAACTCCCCTAATAGTATAAGAATGTGATTCAATAGTACACACATGTGAACAAATAGTTATATAAGCATGTGAATTAGTAGCAATCAATTGCTCATTTATCCGATAAATTACCTGATTTATCAATATAACCCCCAGACATCAATTATCATCGGAATAGATGTCGATTTCAACTAACACCACTAATCCCAACACAATGGAACTATCAAATTCATCTTTAATCAACACGAACTTATTCATCATTAATATTATAACTCACAATATTAAACAACCAGGTCGTTTCCAGGAAAGAGGGGGCTTTTCAATAAGAATTCTCCCTCATGCGCGCAATTAGGTGACCAAACCTCTCCTCGATGTAACTTCTACAGACATTGTAAATATTGAAATTTAATAATATGAATAACTTTTTGTCGTCTCAATTATTGATTTAATAATATATCATATAACGCAGATGATAATCTCCGTGACAATAATCGAATCAATTTTATGAGAGATATGATGCAACAATTACTATAGCAATAATTGAGTATAACGAAAGTGAATTCTCACGTAAAGATCAATAACTAATACCGTGTTTTACTATGCAACCACGCCAGACATCGCATTTTTTACTACTGAAAGTAGTTCAACAGTTTTAACGGTAAAACTTCCGCCGTATTTTTATGAAAACATAATTCTGTCATTTTCTTACTACGACAATACTTCCGTTGTGAGTTCACCAATGATTGTGCCGTCATACGGATATTCTCAACAAAAAGAATATTCCCTGACCAATCGAATATTATATAACCACTTGCTTACTTTGCAAAATTTATAAATACTACCCACAACTATAACATTATATCAAATTCATACCATAATATTAAAAAAAATATTTCGAGAAAATTAAATCTTTATTCGTAAAATCAAGAATTTTACAACAACTACCTAACGCGTGTCTGAAAGTTGGTTAGAATCGAAAAGGAAAGAGCCATTCTAATTTTAGGGAAATAGAAAAGATATAATTGTATTAATGTAATATTAAGAGTCCCGTAATATATTACGATAAATTTATACCAAATTATAATTGTAAAATTTATCAATATATGTGATTGATTGTAATTATAAAAAGACCCCACTTATTATACATCTTTAAAAAAAATACTATTAATAATTATTTATATAACTGACAATCAAAAAAATCGTAAACATTTATAATATATACTAATATTTTCACTATTAATATATTATCAAGGCCGACAAGGTCATAAAGAGAGAAGAGAAAGCCTAACATGTGTCTAACATTTATAATATCGAAAAGGAAAGCAATTCTAATACTCTCTATATTTCAAAATATAGTATCACTATTGAATTTTTAAAATATTTTTATATGCAAAATTAATATGAATGCATTTAATTTTAGAAAATAAAATTATAAAATTGTGACTATTTAAGTAGTACAACTAGTTACATAATTTATTGTTTTTAAAATTTAATTGAATCAAATCAATTTTTGAATTTATAAATATTTTAAATTAACTTTGAAAAATCAACTTAATCTTCTATTTTGGAAAGAACAAATACAATACTATTCCATCACTTCAACTCTAATTTTGTTTTTTAGAGTCAAATTCTAAAGAATTTAAAATACAATTAATAAATTTTATATAAATAATTATGATATTTTCAATATTCATAATTATAGTGATTAAATTTAAATACATTTATATTCATCTAAAATTTAAAATTTTCATAAATTAACTTCAAAAAGACAAAATATTCATATTTTTAAACCGAAAAACTAAAAACAGTCAATTTTTCTTGACAACCCCTGAAAATAATACCAAGAAAAATCAAGTATGATACAAATTATAATCAGAAAAAAGGAATTATATGTATAATAAAATTGAAGAAATATTTACCCTATCAAAAAATAAAATTTAAATTACAAATTTGTATGAAATAAGAAAAAAATAAAATAATTAAAAAATAATTGGCGAGCAATAGTTTTTCCCCGGGAGGGAGGGGATAAATTTCACAGTCCCGCATACGAGGGACTATTAGTCGAGTAAATTAATAATTTCAATTAATCTAATTCCGCAAACAAATGTGTGAGGATAATGTTAGTAACTAGAATTCACCTAATCTTATTTTAAAGAAGAGTGCACATGATAAATAAACAAACAAATAATAAATAAATAAATCAATTGCACTTGCCACCTCCCTAAACCTCATGAGGTTAGGGTATTTTGGGATTAGGCTCCTTTCATTACACATTTCTTTTAATTTTGTTCAATACACTAATTATTTAATTTTAATAATTTTGTTAGGAATAATCAGAATATGCTAATAGATAGTTAATAATATTAAGATTAATTCTACAAAAAAATAATTGGATTTTTTTTATTTTTGAAATAGTTATGCTATTTAATATAATAAATTGCTAATTGTCTGTGTCTAAAGGCACGACGTAACGAAATCCTCTCTCTCTCCGTGCTTCCCTCTCTCTAGGGGTGTTCAATGGGTTTTCTTGGACTAAACTGGACCTTGCATTAAATCGCCCAAATCTTGATCTGATAATCTAGATTATCGGTTGGATTGATATATTTGAATCGGTGATTGCTTTTGCAGATCGCTTTTTTTATCGAAAATTAATAATAATTATTTTTATTATTATTATTTTTTTATTTTTTTATTTTTTATTATTATTTAATTATTTTAATTATTGTTTTATTATTATTATTATTATCATTATTTTATTATTATTATTAATTATTTATTAATAATAATAATAAATTAGAAAATTCCAAGATTTTAACCGATCCGATTTTATAGAACTAAGAAAATAAGGAACTGAAAGCAGAGATGCTTAGTTAACCAGTGACGTATCAGATTTTTTTGTAAATGCCGAACCACTTGATATTTATCTTTGAGCCAGTAGGTTTTGAGATGATCCGATTCATCCAAAACTGGAAAAATCAATTTTTTTGCACACCCCTACTTCTCTCTCCGTTTCAACAATCTGAAAATTACAATTCTGAATCATCCTTGTATTTTCTCGTTCATATCAATTAGAATAAATCTGAACCGTTCTTGTGCTTTTCCGTATAAATTTAAATTGAGTTGTATCTTATTATTATAGATTAGTTGACCGATATCAATTTCAATTATACCATTCAAACTATAAGAATAGTGTATTGGATGAAATTAAAAAGAATGGATAAAGGAGAGGATCCAAATCCGATATTCAAAGGAATTTGGAGAAGGATGTTGATGTACTCGTACTAATTTCGAATAGTATGTCGTATAGAGAATAGATTGGAGAGAGGACATACATTTAGATGAAGAAAGAAAGTTGAGGCAGCTCCAATTAAATCCATTCAACTTTCTAATTAATTTTTTGACCAAGTCTATTGGAATATAAGTACATAAAAACTCCTATTTAAGAATACTTTATATAAGAATAAGCTCTATAATATTATAAAAAAAAAATTGGTCTCAATTTGGGCCAGTTATAAATAAGAATAACCTCTATATTGTAATATGTTTTATACTTTTTAAATCCCATATTAAGAAACTATGTAAGACCCCAACTTTTAGCAATAAAAATAAATTTATAAATATTATTTTTGAATATTATAGAGTGAATTTGATATAATGTTATAGTTGTGGGTAATATTTATAAATTTTGCAAAGTACGCAAGTTGTTATATAATATTCGATTGGTCGGAGAATATTAGTTTTAATAAAGAATATTCGTACAACGGCACAATCATTGGTGGACCCCGCAATGGAATTATTGTCGGATTGAGAAAATGATAAAAATATTTTATGAAAATAACGGCGGAAGTTTTATCATTAACTGTTGAAACACCCGGTGTTAAAAGTACAGTAATACGCGTGGTTGTATAGTAGCACACAATATTGATTATTGATGCTTACGTGAGAAATCACTCAGTTTTGATTCAATTATTGTCGATACTTTTATATATTATTAAATCAATAATTGAGATAACAAAGTTATTAATATTATTATTTGCAATATTAACGATGTCTAGAAGTTCTGTTAAGGAGAGGTTTGGTCACCTAATTGCGCGCCAATAGGGAGAAATCCTTATTGAAAAGCCCCCTCTTTCCTGGGAACGACCTGGTCGATTAATAGTGCAAATAATAATAATGATGATGAGTTTTGTTTTATTAGTATTATTAATGTAATAAAAGTAAAAACTTTTTATATAAAATGTAATACTTTTATAAAGTTATTCATTTTATTAGACTATAAATAGAATATATAATATTCTATTATGCATAGTGTTTTGTATAGTAATTTTTTTATATAAAATGTAATACTTTTATAAAGTTATTTGTTTTATTAGACAATAATTAGAATATATTATGCATAGTATTGCATAGTGCCTACATATAGTATTTTGCATAGTAAAATCTTTTTATATAAAATAGAATACTTTTATAAAGTTATTTGTTTTATTAGATTATAAATAGAATATATTATATTTTATTTAAAAGATTTTATTTTATTAGAATATTTTATTAAATCAATCTGGACCGTCAGCTTAAAAGTAAATCAATCTGGACTAGTTCATGAATTAGTTACAATGCAGTCCATTCTTCTATAAATAAGCTCATTCCTTCATTATTTTATACTAATTCACCGAAACTATATAGAGAAACTATAGAGAGTTCTTCTTCCGTAATCTTTGCGTATTTCTTTTAGAGTTTAAGAAAGCTTTGAGCGTAGAAGATAGTGCAAGTTTTCTTCAGTATATATTCCGCCCTACCCAGTTAATACTCTTTTTTTTTAAGGTAAGGGTATTATTTCTTTCTTATTCATGAAGAGAACACATTATTCCATTCTTTATCATTATGTTGGAATAACTCGCCATCAAATACCGCATACATGGTGAAATTCTTTCGTTATTCCATTCTTTATTATTCATTGGAACATCATGTATGTGCTTTTATGCATGACTTTGGTTCCGTTATTTATTATTCTCGTTAGAACATCCCGCCTATACGTTTACGCATGACCCGATTCCGCTTCTTTATTATTAGGTTGGAATATCCCGATGCAAGGCGCTTACGCATGACTTTGGTTTCATTATTTATTATTACATTAGAATATCCCATGTAGTGCGTTTACGCATGACCGTTCCGTTATTTATTATTACGTTAGAATAACCTATCTCGTGTGGTCTATCGCATGCCTGGTGATTTCTTTTGTTATTCTATTCTTTATTATACTCAGTTGGTTAAAGTTTTGACTTCTATACTCCATGAAATTAGTGGAATATCCTTGATATTTTCGCTTCATCCAGTATCTTTTCATGAAAATATTCTTCTGAGCATTCTTGAGTTTTACTCTACAAAGAAGTATCATGTTGACAATTTAGACGTTATTAGTTCGTGGAGAAATTAATTCTTGAACTTGTTTTATTGAATTCTTATATCATTGTCATCATCCTCATGTTTATATTATGTTGAAAGTCATCTGTGGCCTGTAGTGCATAGATGGACTTAGTATGATTATGACCAAGGATTATTCGGTGTAATCATGACCGTAATGTTACAAATGATGTGGAAAAAGTCCTCATTGGCCCGTAGTGCATTGATGGACAGTTGTTGACATGATCATGACCATTAATGAATACATAAATATCCTTGGCCCGTAGTGCATTGATAATATATGGTCGTGATACTAAAGAATATCCTTGGCCGTAGTGCAGGGGTGATTCGATGATGTGGATTATTTATTAAGCTGAGTCTCAACGATAAAAGTGATGAAAAACCTTTTAAATCATAAAAGATAGTAGATTTTATTTTTTACTTGACTCTTTTAATGGATTGCTTCTTCCGCTGTAGTTAAACTTGATGTTTGTTATATTGTATCAATTTAACACTATTGAAGGCTAAGGATAATTTATTCTGCATTATCTTAGTAGTCGGGGAACGGAGTGACGGTCCAGGAGATAACATTAGTAGTCCTCACTATTTTATAAAATAGTGTGTTAATAAATGTATTGAGAACTTATTTTGAGTTTAAATATTGTCTAGAAGACAATGTTTGTATTAAAACTCACAGCTCATGTTGTATATTTAAGATTGTATTTGTATTCTGTACCATGTATTTGGCGACTCAGAATAGGTGGTGTATACCTATTTTGGGGGAGTCACAAACTATACCTCTATATAGTAATAATCACACACACACACACACACACACAACACACACACACACACACACACACATATATATATATATATATATATATATATATATATGAGAGAGAGAATATTAATTTTAAAAGACTATATTTTTTTATAAAAGATTACATTTTCTAATAAAAGACAACATTTGTGAGACCCCAAATTTTACGAATAAAAATTTAATTTTCTCAAAATATTTTTTTTAAAATTATGGTGTGAATTTGAGATAATATTATAGTTGTGGGTAATATTTATAAATTTTGCGAAGTACGCAAGTTGTTATATAATATTCGATTGGTCAGAGAATATTCGTTTTAACAGGAATATTTAAATAACCAAGACAATCATTGGTGGACTCCACAACAGAATTATTGTCGGATTGAGAAAATGATAAAATTATTTTATGAAAATAACGGCGGAAGTTTTATCGTTAAAACTGTTGAACTACTCGGTAGTAAAAGTACATTAATACGCGTGGTTGCATAGTAGCACACGATATTGATTATTGATGCTTACGTGAGAAGTCACTCAGTTTTTTTCAATTATTGCTACAGTAATTGTTGTATGGTATCTCACGTTATTTGATTCAATTATTGTTAATATTTTATATATTATTAAATCAATAATTGAGACGACAAAGTTATTAATATTATTATTTTCAATATTAACGATGTCTAGAAGTTCTGTCAAGGAGAGATTTGGTCACCTAATTGCGCGCCAATAGGAAAAAATCTTTATTAGAAATCCCCCTCTTTCCTGGGAATGACCTGGTCGATTAATATTGCGAATTATAATAAAGGTGATAAAGGTGATAAATGTTGTTAATAAGATTAACCCTTTTGCTTCACAATTCCTTTCAGGTAATAAGAGTGTAGCTGGGTCGAGCGGGAATAACAAGGAAATAGTGTGATGCTCCGAGACTGTCGAAGTTTCTCAATACATTATAAAATGGCATGACATGCAATATATAATTGTATTGAGGACCTAAGATGTGTGTGTCGTATTTTATACGTCACTTAATAATTGATTTTGGTGAACAACAATAGGGTGATGAGAACCCGACTTTGAAAGCGTCAAAAGTGCACCGCATTATAATGAAGAGAACATAAATCTTCTCGTGTTTCTTTGGAGACTTGAAATGTGAGACCCCAGATTTTATAAATAAAGATTTAAATTTCTCAAAATATTTTTTTATATTATGGTGTGGATTTGAGATAGTGTTATAGTTGTGGGTAGTATTTGAAAATTTTGCAAAGTATGCAAGTTGTTATAAATATTCGTTTGGTCGGGGAATATTCTTTTTGTTGGAAATATCCGTACGACGGCACAATCATTGGTGGACCCTACAACAGAAGTACTGTCGTAGTTAGAAAATGACAAAAATATTCTATGGAAATAACGACGGAGGTTTAACCATTAATACTGTTGAACTACCCGGTAGTAAAAGTACAGTAATACACGTGGTTGCATAGTAGCACACGGTATTGATTATTGATGCTTACGTAAAAAGTCACTCGGTTATCTTTCGCATTATTCTACTGATAATTCTTTGCATCATATCTCTCATATTATTAATCCAATTATTGTCACAGTATCATGTGCATAATATGTTATATTATTAAATCAATAATTGAGACGACAAAATTATTCATATTATTAAATTGTAATATTTACAATGTCTAGAAATTTTGTCAAGGAGAGGTTTGGTCACCTAATTGCGCGCCAATAGGGAGAAATCCTTATTGGAAAGCCCCCTCTTTCTTGGAAACGACCTGGTTGTTAAATATTGTGAGTTATGATATTAATGATGGATAAGTTTCGATAATAATTGATGTCTGGAGGTTATATTGTTTAATCGGGTATTTGGGGAACTTTTCGTGTCGGAGTTACTATTCATGAGTTACTATTCATGAGTTTTAATAGTAACTTGTCCTTTCAGTTTTTCAAGAGTTATTTATCCTTTTAGTTTTCCAAGAGTTATTTGACCCTTCAGCTTTCCAAGAGTTATTTGCCTCTTCGGTGTTCCAAGAGTTAATTACCCTTCGCAAATAGTAGTTACCTCTTCAATATTACCAAGAGTCATTTTGACCCTTCATTAAGACCAAGAGCCACTCTTAGTTTTTCTATAAATAGAAGCTCATTCCTTCATTATTTCTTACGAATTCATTGAAACTCTAGAGAGAGAAATTATAGAGAGAAGCTATAGAGAGAAAATTATAGAGAGAAAGAAGAAGAGTATTCTGCTACTTCACTACTTCTATATCCAGTTTCTTTTACGGTAAGGGGTGTTATTCTTTCTTATTCATGAAGAGAATTTCTGTTACTCCATTCTTATTTATTCTGTTGGAATAACCTGTATACGCGGCATACCCTATACTTGGTGAAATCCTTATGTTATTTCATTCTTTATTATTTTGTTGGAATAACCTGTATGCGCGGTTTACCCTATACTTGGTGGAATGACCTATATATGTGGTTTACCCAATACTTGGTGATCTTCTTCTGTTATTCCATTCTTTATTATTATGTTGGAATAACCTGTTTATGCGAAGTATCGCATACTTGGTGAAATTCTTTTATTATTCCGTTCTTTATTATTCTGTCGGAATATCTTGTCGGTTTGAATTTCACCTGACCTGGTTCCATATTTATTATTCTGCATTTATTATTCTATCGGAATATCTTGTCGATGTGAATTTCACCTGACCTGGTTTCATTATTTATTATTCCGCATTTATTATTCCGTTGGAATAACCTGTCTATGTGGATTGCCACATGCATGGTGAATGATCCTTTGTATTCATTCCTTATTAAATTATGGAAATGATCTGTATACGTGGATTACCGCATGGCGAGTGAAAATCCATTTGCAGTTTCATATATTCTTTATTATACTCAGTTGGTTAAAGTTTTGACTTCTATACTCCATAAAATTAGTGGAATATCCTTGATATTTGCGCTTCATCCAGTATCTTTTCATGGAAATATCCTTCTGTGCATTCTTAAATTTTACTTTACAAAGAAGTATCATGTTGACAATTTGGACATTATTAGTTCCTGGATAAATTAATTCTTGAACTTATTTTATTGAATTATTATGTCATTGTCATCATCCTCATGTTATATTATGTTGAAAGTCATCTTTTGCTTACGTGCATAGATGGACTTAGTATGATTATGACCAGGGATCATTCGGTATAATCATGACCTATTATAAATAATGTGATAAAAGTCCTCAGTGGCCTGTAATGCGTTGATGAATAGTTTTTGGTATGATTATGACCAGAGTTTATTCGGTATAGTCATGACCATTGATGATTTAATGAAAATCCTTGACCGTGGAATACAGGGGATGATTAGATGTGGTGGTTTATTTATTAAATTCGAGTCTCAAATGATAAAAATTGATGAAAACCTTTTAAAACCTAAAAGATAGTAGACTTTATTCTCTACTTGACTCTTTTAATGGATTGCGATATTCATTGCGCAGCTTAAACTTGATGTCTATTGTATATTATCGGTTTAACATTGTTGAAGACTAATGATAATTTATTTCGTATTATCTTAGTCATAATATTTTTTACTAGGCTAGTTGAGCTCACCTTTCCTTTCCTTTGTTCTCTTGAAATGAGAATATATTTGGGGCTAGTCTGGGAAGCGGAGTGACGGTCAGATGATAGCATTAGTAGTCCTCACTATTATGTTAAATAGTGTGACAATAAATGTAACGAGGACTGAATTTGAGTTTGTATACTGTCTATGAGGACTCCATTGAGAATGGATATTGTCTAGAAGGCAGTATTCTTATTTAAACTCTCAGTTTATATTTTGTCATATTTTACATGACAGTTGTATAATTAAGTTGTATTTGTATTTTGTACCATATATATGACGACTCAAGATGGGTTATGTACACCTAATTTTGGGGGCGTAACATGAAATATTTGCTGCTGTACTTTATATGGCGTGTAATAATTTGAGTATGAATATATACATTACACTGTTGGAATACCCGATGGTTAAAATATAGTAATACGCGTGGTTGCACAGTAGCATACGGTATTGCACAGTTTTTTTGAATTATTGATTCTTACGTAAGAAGGCACTACTCAATAATTTTTACAGTAATTACTGTTCAATATTTTATTTTATTGATTCAATAATTGCTGCGTTGATATTTTATATTATTTTTGTTTCAATAATTATCACTGCACAATATTTTCCATTATCAGATCAATAATTCATATTATTTGAATAATATTATTAGATAGCATTATTGGCAATGTCTAGAAAGTTACGTCAATGAGAGGTTTGGTCATCTAATTGCACAAGAAGGAAAAATCCTTATCGAAGCCCCCCTCTTTCGGGAACTACTTGGTCATCATAATTGTGATTCTGTAATATTATTTATGAATAATTAATTGTTGATTTATATGATAAGGAAATATTTATTTGATGTGGATATAAATGATGGATTTATTTATGTGGTTATAAATGAAGGAATTACTATTGAGGTGTTTTATCAGTATTTTATCGGATTGGAGGTATTAAAAGATCAAATCGGTGTTCTTACAGCTCTATTGCTTGAGTTATCATTTTAATCTGACCGTTGGATCGTTGTGATTTTTGGATATGTTATACATATATGAGTTGAGTATATGTCCACAAATTTTGAACCGTTGAAAATTAACTCATGATTTGTTATGAATTTTAAAAGGTGTTGAAACGGTGTTGAAAATCGTCCGTTTGTGGATTTCGGATTTTTTTTGTCTGGAATTTGGAAAAACTTAAAGCTACAAAGTTGTACAGAATTCGATTTCGTGTGGAATGGACATAAAATTCGTATTTTTTTGATAAACAGGCTATTTTCTATGAATTACTGAAGTTTCAGAAAATAAAATGATTTTTATTAAAATTATGGGTGGGACCCATTTTTGTTTTTTTGAAAACATGTGCAAGAATTGTTTTGTCAAATGTGGTGGCTGGTCTTTGATGGCTGGTGTGGTGGCGTAGGAAATGAGAAAATAATAATAATAATATTATTATTTTATTAATTTAGTCTCCTTTGGCGCTCTAGCATTTTCCTATAAATAGGTGATTATGTTAGAATTGAAAATTACACTAGAAACAAATTTTCTTTCTCTCTATATTGTCGAGCGTATTTTTATAAGTATTTAAATACTTGGAGTGTTGCTATTCAGTACAAGTTTCCTTCGGCTTTACATCTGATATTCCGGTCAGAAGTACTGCTCTTTTGAGGTAAGGGATTTTAAGGGTTGTTATGTTTTTCATGTTTCTTAACTTTCAGACCTTCAAAATTCTGGAAAAATTTGAAATGATAATTTGATGAGTTTTATTGATTGTGTCCAAAAATGGCAATTTTTGGATGTATAGATTAAGAGTTATGAAATTTATGGGAAAAGACTATTTTAAAAGTAAACTCTTATAACTCCTTGTGGTTAACTCCAAAATTGATGAAATTTTTATTGGGAGTACATCTATATAACATCAAGATATTCTCGTAAATTTCAAATTTTGGACAAAAGTACAATTTATGATAAATGTCTAAATATTAAATAGATTTAATATACGAAAAATAGTAAATAAATTTTAAAAATTCGAGAAAAAATATATGTTCAATATGGGACTATATTCTGCTAAATCCCAGAAAAAAATATTTTTAGAACTGATTTGGTAGTATTAATAATATTAAATTATGAGATTATTAAGTGATTTATAACATTTGGATTAAGGTGTTATGAAATGATTGATTTATGAATCTTACTCTTGAAATTAAATGCAGTTGTTGATCGTATTGTTTTTATTATCATATATAATATTTTTATAATCCTGGTGATGAAATTTCTCTTTGACTTAAGTGTAAAGATGGGTAGATTATTAGTATGATCATGACTATGGGTTCTCTTTGGCCAGTAGTGCAAAGTTGAATTGTTGACTGATATGATCATGACCATTGAATTTACAATTGAATATTTTTAGCTTAAGTGCAAAGGTGAATTGATCAACATGGTTATAATTATGGTTTATATAAATTTTGAGATAATAATATCTTTGGCCTGCAGTACAAAGATGAATTATTGATGAATATCTTTGGCCCGTAGTGTAAAGATGACTTGTTGTTGAATATCTTTGGCCCGTAGTGCAAAGATGACCTATTGTTGAATATTTTTGGCCCGTAGTGCAAGGATGACCTGTTATTGAATATCTTTGGCATGTAGTGCAAAGATGAACTGTTAATGAATATCTTTGGCCCGTAGTGCAAAGATGAACTTATTAGTATGATTATGAACAGGAACTGTGATTTGGTATAACCATGATCTTTGATGTTTCAGGTAAAAAATGTGATGAAAAATATCTTCGTCTTGGATGAGAAGAGAAAATTAGAACTACAATTATGATTATGAGTTATTCACATGACTGTGAATAGAATCTGTTGATTAATGTTACAGGGTTAAAGCATTGTTGGTAGACTTTTAACATGGAAAAGATAATAGACTTTATGATCTATTTGACTCTTCTAATGGATTGCTCGTTCCGCTGCAACTATGGTTGAAAAGTTTTATCATCTACCATATGTTCTAAATCTCTGATTTATTACTGATAAAGGCTATTGATAATTTAATTATCTTTAGTTATGATATTATTTACTGGGCTAGTTGTGCTCACCCTTTTGCTTCACAATTTCTTTCAGGTAATAAGAGTGTAGCTGGGTCGAGCAAGGATAACAAAGAAATAGTGTGACGCCCCCAAAATAGGTATACATCATCCATCTTGAGTCCCCAATACATGGTACAAAATTCAAATACAACTTAATTATACGACAATCGTGTAAAGTACGACAAAATACATGCTGTAGTTTTAATACAAATATTGCCTTCTAGACAATATCCACTCTCAGAATAAGTTCTTAATACATTTATTGTCACACTATTTAACAGAATAGTGAGGACTACTAGCTAACACTATCATCCAGAACATCACTCCGTTCCCCGACTCGCCCCAAAATTACGTTCTCATTTCTCAAGAAGATATGAAAGAAAGAAAGGGTGAGCTCAACTAGCCCAGTAAAAAATATTATGACTAAGATAATGCAGAATAAATTATCATTAGTCTTCAACAATGTTAAAATGATAATATACAATAGACATCAAGTTTAACTGTAGCGGATCAAGCAATCCATTAAAAGAGTCAAGTAGAGAATAAATTATACTATCTTTTATGATTTAAAAAGTTTTTCATCACTTTTGTCGCTGAGACTCAGTTAAATAAATAATCAACATCATCCTCGCACTATGGCCAAGGATATTCATTAGGTCACGACCACAAATTCCATGCACTCTGTGCCAAGGATATTTGTGTATTCATCAATGGTCATGATCATGCCAACAACTGTCCATCAATGCACTACGGGCCAATGAGGAATTTTACCACATCATTTATAACATTACGGTCATGATTACACCGAATAATCCCTGGTCATAATCATACCAAGTCCATCCATGCTCTACAGGCCACAGATGACTTTCAAAAATATAAACATGAGGATGATGACAATGATATAAGAATTCAATAAAACAAGTTCAAGAATTAAGTTATTCAGGAACTAATAACGTCCAAATTGTCAACATGATACTTCTTTGTAAAGTAAAATTCAAGAATGCTCGTAAGAATATTTCCATGAAAAGATATTGGATGAAGCGCAAATATCAAGGATATTCCACTAATTTCATGGAGTATAGAAGTCAAAATTTTAACCAACCGAAATAATAAGAAATGGAATAACAATGAAATCATCATGCATGCGCAGATTGCAGATAGACAAAGTTATTCCAACAGAATAATAATAACGGAACCAGTCGGTGAAAATCACAACCAGCGGGATGTTCCAATAGAATAATAAAGAATGGAATAACAACGAAATCACCATGCATGCAGGTCACTTGGCATAGGCAAAGTTATTCCAATAGAATAATAAATACGTAATAATAAAGAGGCGGAACCAGTCCGGTGTAAAACACACTGCATGACATGGATATTCTAAATGTAATAATAAAGACGAGAATAATAAAGCGGAACCCAGTCCGGCGTAAAAGCATGCACAGGATGTTCCAACGGAATAATAAAGATGTAATAATAGAAGAATGTCACCAAGTATAGGTATTCACAGATATAAAAGTTATTCCAATGTAATAATAAGGAATGGAATAATGTAAGTTCTCTTCATGAATACAAAAGAATAATATCCCTTACCGTAAAATAATACTTGATATAAGAGTAGTGAAAGTAGGTAAAACTTTTCTTCTATCTCTCTATAGTCTTTCTCTATAGTTTCTCTCTCAGAGTTCAAATTGAATTCGTAAGAAAATAATGAAGGAATGAGCTTCTATTTATAGGAAAATGGAATGCATAGTAACTAATCCATGAACGGTCCAGATTGATTTACTCTAATCTGACGGTCCATATTTAAAGCAAAATCTTTTAAATAAAATATATTATATATATATATATATTAATTATACATATATATATAGCATGTGATACAATCTCATGGGATACACTCCCACGATTTGATTCTTCTTCATGCCCCAAATATCAACAAATTCGGCATATATGTATAATATATCATATAATATATATAAACATTTATATATTTATATATATATAACAACACTAGCTAATAATGCTAACTCCCACCATCCGAGACCTCCCAAATTCTACCAACATGTGGGCAACACTTGTCCCACTCATGCCCCCCCACCAATATTATATATATGTATATATACACTGAATAACTTCCTACCGATTATTTTGAAAAATTGGTAAATGGGGGTCCAACTAATAAGCAAAATTGAGTGACTTCTCACATAAGCATCAATAATCGATACCGTGTGCTACTATGCAACCACGCCAGACATCTTGTATTTTTACTACCGAGTAATTCAACAAAGATTATCGGTAAAACTTCCGCCGTTATTTTCAATAAAAATTTTTGTCGTTTTTCAATCAATCCGATAATAATTACATTATGGGGTCCACCAATGATTGTCTGCCGCAATACGGATATTCCCCCGACAAAAAGAATATTTTTCCCAATTAATCGAATATAATATGACAACTTGCATACTTTGTAAAATTTATAAATATTACCCACAACTATAACATTATATCAAATTCATTCCATAATATTCAAAAATGATAATTATAGAAAAATTCATCTTTATTCAAAAAGTTGGGGTCTTACAAATAGTGTGATGCTCCGAGACTGTCGAAGTTTCTCAATACATTATAAAACGGCATGACATGCAATATATAATTGTATTGAGGACCTAAGATGTGTAAATCGATTTTATACGTCACTTAATAATTGATTTTGGTGAACAACAATAGGGTGATGAGAACCCGACCTTGAAAGCGTCAAAAGTGCACCGCGTTATAATGAAGAGAACATAAATCTTCTCGTGTTCCTTTGGAGACTTGAAATATTTGCTGCTGTACTTTATATGGCATGTAATAATTTGAGTATATATGTCCTTGTATTTTGCACGACAGTTGTAGTAATAAAGTTGTAGTTATTTTCTGTACCATGTATTTGGCGACTCAGAATAGGTTGGATGGATTGGACCTATTTTGGGGGTGTCACATTTGGTATCAGAGCTTAGGGATATGATCTCTGGTAGAGATCGGGGAATAAAACTAGGAGGGGAGAGATGAGTATATCCTTCGCTAGTGTGTCCTACCTAAGCTTATTTGTTGGTCAGTCATAATATCGGGATATTATGTGATATGTTAATTTGTTCAATTAACCCTAGTTTTGAATCTGTATTCTAGAATGATATCTGAAATACAAGAGATGAGCAATGGAGAAATCATGATGACAGGGAAGATGTAATCTAAAATAAAAACAAGGTATTCTCAACTCTTTGAAATACCAGGCACGTAAATTTCAGGGACGAAATTTCATAAGGAGGGGAGATTGTAAGACCCCGAATTTTTAGAAATAAAAGTACTCAATTTTTCTTATAATTATTATTCAGTAAATGGTTAAATTGATAAAAAAATTAAAGTTAAGGGTGACATATGAAAATTTTCAAAATACGCAAGTGGTTATAAAATACTCATTTCTGTTGGAAAATATTCGTTTGGTCGTGGAATATTCTTTTTGTCGGGAATATCCGTACGACGGCGCAGTCATTTATGGGCCCCATAACAGAATAACTGTCGGATGAAAAAAACGACAAGTTTGAGTTTTTATAAATAACGGCGTAATTGTTACCGTTAACACTGTTGGAATACCCGGTGGTTAAAATATAGTAATACGCATGGTTGCACAAAGAAAGATTACGGTATTGCATAAAGATTTTTGAATTATTGATTCTTACGTAAGAAGGCACTACTCAATAATTATTACAGTAATTACTGTTCAATATTTTATTTTATTGATTCAATAATTGCTGTGTTGAAATTCTTCTGTTATTCCATTCCTTATTATTCTGTTGGAATAACCTGTATATGCAAAGTACCGTATACATGGTAAAATTCTTCTGTTATTCCATTCTTTATTATTATGTTGGAATAACCTGTTTATGCGAAGTACCGCATACATGGTTAAATTCTTATGTTATTACATTCTTTATTATTTTGTTGGAATATCCTGTCTGTGCGTTTACGCATGACCTGGTTTCATTATTTATTATTCTGTTAAAATAACCTGTCTGTGCGGTCTATCGAATGCCTGGTGAAGTCTTTTGTTATTCTATTCTTTAATTTTCCGTTGGAATATCTTCTCTGTGCGAATTACGCATGACCTGGTTCCGTTCTTTATTATTCTGTTGGAATAACATGTCTATGTGGATTTACCGCATGCATGGTGAATGATCCTTTGTATTCATTCCTTATTAACTTGTGGAAATGATCTGTCTACGTGGATTACCGCATGGCGGGCGAAAGTTTCATATATTCTATTATACTCAGTTGGTTAAAGTTTTGGCTTTTATACTCCATGAAATTAGTAGAATATCCTGGATATTTGCGCTTCATCTAGTATCTTTTCATAGAAATATTCTTCTGAGCATTCTTGAATTTTACTCCACAAAGTAATATCATGTTGACAATTTGGACGTTATTGATTCCTGGATAAATTAATTCTTGAACTTGTTTTATTGAATTATTATGTCATTGTCATCATCCTCATGTTTATATTATGTTGAAAGTCATCTGTGGCCTGTAGTGCATAGATGGACTTGGTATGATTATGACCAGGGATTAGTATAATCATGACCGTAATGTTATAAATGATGTGGTAAAAGTCCTCATTGACCCGTAGTGCATTGATGGACAGTTGTTGGCATGATCATGACCATTGATGAATACACGAATATCCTTGGCCCGTAGTGCATGGATAATTTGTGGTTGTGATACTAATGAATATCCTTGGTCGTAGTGCTAAGCTGAGTCTTAACGATAAAAATGATGAAATACCTTTTAAAACATAGAAGATAGTAAATTTTATTCTCTACTTGACTCTTTTAATGGATTGTTTGTTCCGCTGCAGTTAAACTTGATGTTTGTTATATTGTATCAGTTTAACATTATTGAAGGCTAAGGATAATTTATTCTGCATTATCTTAGTCATAATATTTCTTATTGGGTTAGTTGAGTTCACCCTTTTGCTTTCATTGTTCTCTTCAGGAAATGAGAACGTAGCAAGGACTAGTCGGAGAACGAAGTGACGGTCTAGAGAATAGCATTAGTAGTCCTCACTATTCTATGAAATAGTGTGTTAATAAATGTATTGAGGACTTATTTTGAGTTTCAATACTGTCTAGAAGATAATATTTGTATTAAAACTCACAGCCCATATTGTATATTTAAGATTGTATTTGTATTCTGTACCATGTATTTGGCGACTCAGAATATGTGATGTATACCTATTTTGGAGGCGTCACAACATTTTCTATAAAGGACTACATTTTTCTATAAAAGACTACATTTCCTATAAAATATCATATTTTTCCATGAAAGACTACATTTTTTATAAAAGACTACATTTTCCTAGTTTGAAAATCTAAATAATTATGTTTTCTTTATTTTTTGTTATAAAATCTATATTTTTGTTAAAGTGAATATTTGTGGATGTTCGGAAAATATTTTGTACTAATACATCTAGTTAATAATAATCTCTCAATTAGAATATAAATAGTTTGGTCCCAAGTCTATTCCTAAATAAAAATTTTACTGTACATGAAATAATTGTTATTGATAAATAAATTGAATTATAAAAATATTAAGACGATACATTCTTTAGTTCTAAATTGAAATTTAAGACTCTTAGAACATATAGATTTCTAAAAAATAGACAAAAAAATAAATAAACCGACTTGAGTGATTTTTAATACAAACAATGAGAAAGAAAGTTATCATGATAACATCAAATTCAAACCTGAATAGATCGGTCTTCACCGATTAAAGCAAGTTAAACTACTCCACAGAGAGATCATGTACCTGAAAAAAAGTTTTGTAGTGAGAAAATCCACACAAGATTCCATAGACTTTAAAAAAATTCAAACTAAGAGAAATAAAACCTAGTAAAAAAGTAAAGAAACTTCATAAAAAAGGAAAATCAGTTTAGTTGATTTTATATTGACCATCACATTGAATTCTACTCTTTTTTTTTTTGAAACAGTACCACAAAATATGGACTGAGATCATCACATTGAATTCAAGCAACCATGAACTATAACTCATCACTCTGCTTAAAAAAACCATGCATGAATTACGAACTATAAATAAATGACAAGAAAAATAAAAATTAATATTATAATATTTATACTACATATAATATTAATAAAATTAATATTATAATGTTTATAATATCAATATGTATGTTTTATTTTAAAATAAAAATAAAAATACTTTTATGTTTTAAAATACGTATAAAATTTTTAAAAATAAAAATACTTTTATGTTTTATTTTCTTTTCTTTTCTTTACCTAAATATTTATAATATGTATAATATTAATAAAAATTAATATTATAATATCTATAATATGTATGTTTTATTTTAAAATAAAAATACTTTTATGTTTTAAAATACGTATAAATTTTTAAAAATAAAACTACTTTTATGTTTTATTTTATTTCTTTTTAAAAATAAAAAATACTTTGAATTAACCTTGATTCTGAAGGAAATAATACAGATGAAGAAAGAACTCAGAGAAGAGAGAGAAATAATAGGTAAAGAAAGAAAAGTATAAAAATAAAAGAAAAACATAAGCATTTTAGGTAAAGAAAAACATAAGTATTTTAGGTAAAGTGTGACAACCCAAAATAGGTCCATTCCATCCAACCCATTCTGAGTCGCCAAATACATGGTACAGAAAATAACTACAACTTTAATACAACAATTGTCGTGCAAAAATACAACAACACATATGTCTTTGTGAGTTTGGATACAAATATATACCAATCAGAAGACGTCACAATGACACCTTACATAAAGGTATAGTCGAAAAACCTGCTTTTAAAAATTAGAATCTTTGGGAAGTGCTCAAGGAAACCTTCGTACAAGGGAGGCCATGCGTACAGGTTATGATAGATATCATATGTCCGAGAATTATCCTTGGTTGACCTAATAGACCCCAAAGAAAACTAAAAGATTACTATCATATTCTTCCCAATGGTGAGTCTTCTCTCGACATATCATTATCTCCACTGTCTCTAATTGAGAGTTATATTTCAAATAGACTCCAAGATCATATATAGATAGTCTTTGGTAGATGTACTCAAAGAAGTGGATGAGCATAACCCCGTCTTATGATGACTCGAGGTTGTATGTCATTAAACATCTTGTATAATAGTGACAAAACACCCTTCCAAAGTTGAATTCACCTCTCACCTCAACATCTATAGACCAATCGTTCTATTCTCTTGTTATTCCCGGCTCGACCCAAATTTATACTTTTTTATTACCCGAAAGGAATTGTGAAGCAAAAAGGGTGAAAGCACAACTAGCTCAAAAAAATATCATGACTAAAGATAATTAAATTATCAATAGCCTTCATCAATAATAAATCGTAGATTTAGAACATATGGTAGATGATAAAAAATTTCAACCATAGTTGCGGTGAACGAAGCAATCCATTAGAAGAGTCAAATAGACTATAAAGTCTATTATCTTCTCCATGTTAAAAGTCCACCAACAATGTTTTATCCTTGTAACATCAATCAACAATTCATCCACAATCACATGTATAACTCATAATCGTAATTGTTGTTCTAAATTCCTTTTCTCATTGAAGTCGAAGATAATTTTTATCACTTGTCTTTACGAAATATCAAAGATCATGGTTATACCAAATCACGTTCTGCTCATAATCATACTAATAAATTCATCTTTGCACTACGGCCAAAGATATTCATCACACGATTCATCTTTTGCACTATGTGCCAAAGATATTCATCAATGATTCATCTTTCAGACTACACAGTCATCTTTGCACTACGACCCAAAGATATTCATCAACAATTCATCTTTGCACTACTGAGCCAAAGATATTCATCAACAAGTCATCTTTGCACTACGGACCAAAGATATTCATATCTCAAAGAAATACATAATCATTTAGAATTTATATAAACCATAATTATAACCATATATGTTGATCAATTCACCTTTGTACTTAAGCTAAAGATATTCAATTATAAATTCAATGGTCATGATCATACGACCAACAATTCAACTTTGCTTTCATCGCCAAAGAGAACCTATAGTCACGATCATACAAATAATCTATCCATCTTTACACTCAAGTCAAAGAGAAATATCATCATTAGAGTTATAAGAATGTTATATAAAAATAATATAATCAACATATAGATTTAATCTCAAGAGTAAGATTCATAAATCAATGATTTCATAACAACTTAATCAAAATGTTATAATCACTTAATAATCTCATAATCTAATATTATTAATACTACCACAATATTTTAATCATTTCTTAAACTTATAAATAATTTATTTTAATTGTTTACACTTTACTAATAAATGCATTTAATCATCTTAAAATGCCAACCTCATAAGATCTCATCACCAATAGCCAAAACCCTCATCAAAAATCTGCATATATCTCATATATAATTCTCAAGCCATAAAATCATATTTTCTAATTTTCTTAATTCACATAACATATTTAATTCATTTACTCATAACTAGAACATTTTCATGAAAATACCAAATCGGTTTTAAAAATATTTCTTTTCCGGGATTTAGAAGAATATAGTTCCATATTGAATATATATTTTTCTCAAAAATTTTAATATTCATTTACTATTTTTCACATGGCCAAAACCACCGAATATTGGACATTTATCATAAATTGTACTTTTATTCAAAAATTTTGAAATTTACGGTATAATCGATATTATATAGATGCACTCACAATAAAAATTCATCAATTTTGGAGTTAATCACAAGGAGTTATAAGCGATTACTTTTAAAATAGTCTTTTCTCATAAAATCCATAACTCCTAATCTATACATCCAAAAATCGCCATTTTGGACACAATCAACAAAACTCATCAAATTATCATTTCAAATTTTTCCATAATTTTGAAGGTTCAGAAGAATTTTGAAATAATAACCCTTAAAATCCCTTATTATCCCTTACCTCAAAAAAAAGCGGACTTGATTGAATAATACCGAATCTGAAACGAACTTGCAACAGATATAACAATACTAAAAGTATACTCAAAATACTCACAAGAATACGCTCGATAATATAGAGAGAAAACTTGATTTCGGTGTGATTTTCAATTATAACCTAAGCACCCTATTTATAGGAAATCGCTTAGAATACCAAAGCAGAAAATTTATTATAATATTAATATATTATATAACAATTCCTACGCACTCATTCTAGAGTTTTATTTCAGCCACTTAGCATTTCTCACATGCCACCTTCTAGAAAAAGTAATAAAAAACACATTTTTATATAATAAATAATTAAAACTTCCAAAAATCAATTCTTTTTGAGCTTGAACTTTAATAATTCATAATAAATAGCCTTTTATCAGAAAAAATTCGAATCTCATGAGTTTTTATAGGAAATTCAATTCTCTACAACTTTGCAGAAGAAAGTTTTTCCAAATTCCAAACAAAATTGACCGAAATCCACAAATGAGCGACTTTACAAATTTATAATCAAATTTCAATCAAGAAATGGGGTCCAGAGACACATAAAACATGCTTTAAATATTTTGGTAACAAAATACTCCTCCTCCACATATACTCATATATCCCACATTCATCGTAAAAATATCATCATTAATATATTATTAAAATAATACATTTAATTGAATTATTTTATCAAGAAAAAGATAAAATATTAATTTTCAACAATTGTCACATTAAAAATTTCCTCCATCTATATCCACATAAAATCAATATTTTCCTCATCATATGAATCAATAATTAATTATTCACAAATAATATTACGAGAATCACAATATTGACAAACAGCAGGTTTCAAGAAAGAGGGCTTTCCAATAAGAATTTCTCTTCTTTGGCAAGCCTTGATTAGGTGACCAAACCTCTCCTTAGACAGAACTTTCTAGATATTGCCAATAATGTTATCTAATAATATTATTCAGATAATATGAATTATTGCTTCGATAATGAAAAATACTGTGTAATGACAATTATTGAAACAACATCAGTATAAAATATCAACGCAACAATTATTGAACCAATAAAATAAAATATCGAATAAGAATTTCGTAACCATTATTGAGTAGTGCCTTCTTACGTAAGAATCAATAATTGGTGCAATACCGTGTCATCTTGTGCAACAACGCCAGACATTTTACTTTACCCACCCGGGTATTCCAAAATGTTAATTCAGTAACCACTTCTGCCGATTATTTATAAAAATTTTAATTTGTCTTTTCTTCATCCCAAGCGGTTATTACATTATGGGGCCCACAAATGGTCGCTTCGTCGTATGAATATTCCCGCCAGAAAGAATATTCCACGACCAAACGAATATTCTCCAAACAACAATGAATATTTTATAGTCATTTCATGTATTTTATAAAATTTGCATAATTCACCCATAACTTTAAACTTTTATCAATTTAACCATTTCTTGAATAATAATTATAAAAAAAATGAATAATTTTATTTCATAAAATTCGGTCTTACATAAAGAATTTTTCTTTACCTAAAATTTATTTTATGTTTTTACCTAAAATACTTTTATGTTTTATACCTAAAATTTTATGTTTATACCTAAAATTCTTTACCTAAAATACTATTATGTTTTATACCTAAAATTTTATGTTTATACCTAAAACTTCTTTACCTAAAATACTTTTATGTTTTATTTTCTTTCATTACCTAAAAACATAAATACTTATCTTTTCTTTACATAAAATAAAAATATTTTTATGTTTTAAAATATGTATAAAATTTTAAAAATAAAAATACTTTTATGTTTTATTTTTTTCTTTTAAAAACAAAAAATACTTTGAATTAATCCAAATCGAAGGAAATAATTAGGATGAAGAAAGAACTCAGAGAAGAGAGAAAAATAATAGGTAAAGAAAGAAAAATATAAAAGTAAAAGAAAAACATAAGTATTTTAAGAAAGAAAAACATAAGTATTTTAGGTAAAGAATTTTTCTTTAAAATTTTAGGTTAAGAAAGAAAATAAAACATAAAAGTATTTTAGGTACAGAATTTTTAGGTATAAACATAAAAATAAATTTATTTTCTTTACCTAAAATTTATTTTTATGTTTTTACCTAAACATAAGTAAAAGAAAAACATAAGTATTTTAGGTAAAGAAAAACATAAGTATTTTAAAAATAAAAATATTTTTATATTTTATTAGGTAAAGAAAATTTCTTTACTTAAAATACATAAATATTTTAGGTAAAGAAAAATATAAGTATTTTAGGTAAAGAAAATATAAGTATGTTAGGTAAATAATTTTCTTTACCTAAAATACAAGTTTTTTTTTTACTTTTATATTTTTTTTCTTTACCTATTATTTCTCTCTCTTCTCTAAATTCTTTCTTCATCTGGATTATTTCCTTCAAATATGGGTCAATTCAAAGTATTTTTTATTTTTAAAAGAAAGAAAATAAAACATAAAAGAATTTTTATTTTTTAAAATTTTATACGTATTTTAAAACATAAAAGTATTTTTATTTTTATTTTTAAAATAAAACATACATATTATAAACATTATAATATTAATTTTTATTAATATTATACATATTATAAATATTTTCTACCTCATTTTTAGCATTTGCATACCATATCATATCCACGTGTGTTTGATTATTTAATTCCACGTCATTTCCTTGAATTTCTTTTTTTTTAATATCATGTAAGAAATAAATAAACAGACATCCACTAAATTTAACGAAATAATCCAATTAAGCATTTTTTTAAAATCACAGTTGGCCAATTGAAGTGGCTTCTAAGTTCCAATCGATATTCGATGATAGCTCACTTCCCATTTTAATATTTCCATATATAATTCATTAACTGGACATTGAAACTAAACCAGCTTTAGTTTCTCATAGCTTTGCCCAAACCAAGTAAATTAAATGCTAGGATTCAATTGATGAACTGGGAATTTAATCAAATGAAATGGGAACTCGGTTCACAAGCATCTTACTGTCAAATCAGATTTTTTTTGTTGGATTCATATTTTTTGTTCATTCTTATAAACTATAGATTATATATGACGAGTACTTGAGATATTACGTGATAGTAAGGTTTCATGTCAGAATCTAAGAAGAAACATTGAGGACAAATATGTTCTAATAGACATATGAAAAAAAGATCAATTTCCTTTGTATGCAGCAGTCAAATTTGTAATCTTGTATCTCATTTTCTAATTCTTTCTTATATATTGTGGGATACATTTTCATTAATATATCATATTTTAGCCTTTTGAGAAAAAAAGAAAAGAAAAAGTTAATCTTTTAAGTTATATATATATATATATATATATATATATATATATATATATATATATATAGGCCAGACACGTAAGTTGGAAGATGATTTCTCTCTGCGTGTTAGCATTGTATTGGTCAATTAATCAACTTATCATGAAATAACTTCATAATAACTGGATTCGAATTGGTTGAATGGTTATGCCTGCAATTGGTTTATGTTATAATATGAAGAAGAACTAAACAGAGAGTCAAAAAGAACTGTAAAGTATATTTCTTAATCTGATAGTTACAATACATAACTTTATATTCTAACAGAACATAACTAGTACTTAACTATTAATTATTATATTAATGCCACTGTGTATAATGACATTAGTATTCTTAACATCCCCCCTCATGTTGAGTTTGAAATAAATTACAAACTCCCAACTTGGATTGTAGAAGTTGAAATTGCTCACTAGACAAAGCTTTGGTAAACAGATATGTCGGTTGTTTTTCAGACAAAAGATGATGTATTGTAATAACTCCCTTTTGAAGCTTCTCACGAACAAGATGACAATCAATCTTGATATGTTTAGTACGTTCATGAAAAACAGGATTAGATGTTATGTACAGAGCAGACTTGTTGTCACAAAAGAGAGGAACTGGAGTAACAGAGGTGAGACCAAACTTTTTTAATAAAGCAACTAACCATGTAAACTCACAACATACATTAGCCATAGCCCTGTATTCTGCTTTGGCTGAGGACCTAGAGACTGTAGGTTGTTTCTTACTCTTCCAAGAAATGAGAGAAGAGCCTAGTGTTACACAATAGCCAGTAAGGCTCGCCTAGTAGTAGGACAACCACCCCAATCAACATCATAATAAGCACGTAAAGTAACAGAACCAGCGGTATATATGCATGAGTAAACCTTGTCCATGAGAGAATTTCAAGTATCTAGCCAATTTTAAAGCAGCATCCATATGACAAACTTTAGGAGCAGATAAGAATTGACTGAGAACATGAACAGAATATGCAATATCAGGTCTAGTTATGGTCAAGTAAATGAGACAACCAACCAGTCTCCGATAGACATTAGCATTCTTCAACAGATTCCCACTATTGGATAATAATCTATAATTTTGCTCCATAGGGACTTTGGAGGGTTTTGCATCTGTGAGGCTCACTTCTTTTAAAATATCAAGAGTATATTTTAGTTGATTAAGGTAGATACCTTTTGGAGACCTAACAGCTTCAATACCCTGAAAATATTTTAAGGCACCAAGGTCTTTTATTTGAAATTGAGTAGCTAAGTAATCCTTGACTTATTGAATGACAATACTGTTAGACCCTATGATGAGTCTAGGTATATTATTTTGGTTAAACATAACAGTCAAATCATCCCAAATACTCTTAGCAATATGCAAGTAGACTATGTTGTTTCTGATTTCTAAGGAAACAGAATTCAACAACCATGAAATGACCATATCATTACACCTATTCTAGTGTGGTAAATATGGAGAATCTAGTTCTGGTGCCAAATATGTACCATCTACAAACCCTAGTTTGAGTTTTGCTGAAAGAGTAATAGTTATGGACCTTTCTCATTGACTGTAATTAGCTTTAGTTAAAGGCTGATTGACAAGCACCATACTTGGATGATCTAATGTCTATAAAAAAATAAGGATGCAGAGAATCAATGATAATAGTTGCTACACCTGAACTACCTAAACCTCCAGCTACAGCCACAAACAAACTAGCTTAGATGCAAAAATGACAACTTATATTGACACCATAAAAGATAAAAAAATCCCAAAATTGAATCATGAAAAAATTAAGCCACAATAGAATATGAAATTCAGTTTAGATAAGACACATATTAACAACATCCGCGAAACTCAGATCGAAAAAAAAGACTACCAAAATTTATGATCCATTACTAGACAACCTAGATTCCGACGATTCAAGATTTGATAATGGCGAGGAACACAACCAGAACTGAGTAGATCCAACATCCAAAACCCAGATCAAAAAATCAGCCAAAAAAATCCAAACCAAATTTTGGCAACCATTTAATCCCTAACAAAAAGAGAGATTTAAAAAAAGATTAACTTGACCCAGTAAAGTAAAGCTTTAATTTAAGCTAATCATATCACCAACACAGCAAACCACAACTCAAATCTACCTAATCACAGACCCAACTCTTCAGCCTCTAGACCAGATCCAAACATCTTAACCCAAGAAATGTACTCCCCTACTAACATGAACGAGATGAGAAATCGGTGAAATCAGATTGTAGTTTGTGGCTGAGTTTTCTTTAAAAGAAATTTACGTGTTGGATAGAAGATGATGAAAACAATCTTCATTGGATGAATTTGTCAAAAAAATTAATTACTTATTTGATTTTTTCGTTTCTGCCCTTATAGTTCCATAAAATGATTTAAAATGAGTGTTTTTTTGCCACATAAGCACGTGAATATAACCGATCATAGCCACGTCATCAATTTATGACATGATAACTTCAATTGAACCAAAGTGAAAAAAATTGATAATTTAATGATCTAATTAAAAAAAATTAAAAGATCAATCATCGAAGTGAAAAAACGTCAATAGTTTAAAATAGTAAAATATATTTAAGTCAAAATAAAATAAAAATTACCAACAGCAAACAAATAAAGAATACAATTCAATACCAGCAAAAAATCATTAAATTAAAGTCGACTCGCGGGGGAGGAGCCCATAGCCTTAGCAATATCCCGGAGAGAAAATTTCTTAATCTTTCCCGTTGCATTCTTTGGCAGCTCCTCCATAAACACCACCGTCTTCGGCACCATGTAATGCGGCAACCTATCCCTACAAAATTCCATTATTTCCTTTTCCTTTGAATTCTCAATTATCTCTCCACCTGCATTTTTTAAGCTCACAAATGCACAGGGTGTCTCGCCCCAAAACTCGTCGGGTCGGGCCACTACTGCAGCTTCATTTACCACCGGGTTCATATACAACACAGACTCAACCTCCACGCTGCTCACGTTTTCCCCACCCGTTATGATTACATCCTTGGATCGGTCCTTAATTTCTAAATACCCATCCGGGTGCATCACCCCAACATCGCCCGTATAAAGCCACCCATCTTTTCTCATACACTTAGCTGTCCCCTCCGGGTCTTTCAAATAACCCAACATTAAGCACCCGCCCCGCAACACTATTTCCCCCATGGTCGACCCGTCAGGTTTCACACTAATACCCGACTTTGGATCTACTACGTTGACTTCAGTCATCCCTATAGTCCTCACTCCTTGCCTAGCTTTCAATCTTGCCCTTTCCAAGGCGGGCAACCGATTCCACTGCCGCTTCCACGCGCAAGAAATCACCACGCCCGCCACCTCCGTCATTCCGAACCCATGGCTCACTATAAAACCCAACGCCTCAGTGCGGAGAAGCACGGCAGCTGGAGGCGGAGCGCCGCCGGTGAGGAAGTGGACCGGTTTTTTTAATGGCTTGGCATTTGGGCTATTGGATAGCATGTTGAGCACAACGGGCGCGCCGCACATATGAGTCACGCCGTATTTGGGTATGGCGGCGTGAATGACGGCGGGGTCGAACTTTCTCAGACATATGTTGGTGCCGCCGACGGACGCCATTCCCCAGGTGAAGCTCCAGCCGTTGGAGTGAAACATGGGTAGGGTCCACAAATATACCGGTTGTTTTGGTACAGACCAGTCGATCAATGAATCGATGGTGATGATGAAAATTGACCGGTGGGAATGTACCACTCCTTTAGGAGAAGAGGTTGTACCGGAGGTGTAATTCAACGTCATTGGGTCCCACTCATTTTCCGGCCGAACCCACTTGAACCAGGGATCACCTCTCTTCACCATTTCCTCGTGAGTACAATGAAAATCACCGATGATTTGTGAGGATGGCGTCACAGCATCATCAGCCGTGATGAGGATCAGAATTGGACGTGCAACATGTGGTGGAAACAAAGAAATAGATTCCAAAAGTACGGCAGATAGCTGGCCGTCCACGAACACGAGCTTTGATTGGCTGTGACGGAGAAGAACAGCGATTGTACGCGCGTCCAACCGGGTGTTGATGTTATTAATTACCGCACCAGCCATGGGCACCGCGAACTGCAACTCATACATGGCCGGTACGTTGGGGGCTAAGACAGAAATGACCTGACCCCTCTGAATACCGATAGAGACTATGGACGAAGCCAATCTCAGGCATCGTCGGTGAGTCTCTGACCAGGTAAAATTTATATTATTAAACACTAGAGAAAGGCAATCGCCGAATACGGTGGCTGCCCTTTCTAAGAAGGTTAAAGGGGTGAGTGGACATGAATTTGCAGGTGTTGGTTTGAGTTGATCCATTTTGAATTGGCAATATGGAGGCCACCTCTTTCGAATTTCTCTCTCTAGTCTTTACTAAATGTGTCAGTGCGTGGTAATGGTCTATGAGTCTTTCTCCATCAATTATACGGCTCTTTTCTGTGAAGATTGCGGTGGTAGGTTTAGAATGGGTAGAATTTAATGCCAAAGCCTTTTATAGATAAAGAGGTGGACTGTTAAGTGTTAACTAACTCTTCATTGCATGGTTTTTTCAGGTTGGCTCTGCCGGCCAGCTCTTTATTGTTTTCATATATATGCACTGGTTTTTTGAAGAATAAAAAATAATTAAATATGCTATTTTCATAATACTCTGCTGGCTGTTGTACAATGGAATGTCCCGATCAATATATCTGGGGGAGCTCAGCTATTTTTCTTACTCTCTAAATTGTATTTTTGGCATGTCTAATTATGGAAAATTATTTATATGTCAATTACTTTAATTTCTTGTCGAATTTGGAATACAACTTATAACATTTAACATTCAGTTAAAGTTTGAGTCTCAAGTTGTTACATTATAAATATTGAAAAAATTGAGCTACACAGTTGTTGTACAAATTCTAAATATACACAATTTATGATTGTAGAATTAAGTTTCCCTTCTGATCGTAGAAGTATTCATCTATGATATATATATATATATATATATATATATATATATATATATATATATATATATATATATATATAAACATAGTGACTACTCTATGATATATAGAGAGATTAATTCGCAAGAATCGGTTGTTGAGAAGCATTTATTTTTTGTACGGTAGCTACTACTGCATCTTAGGCAAAAAAAAAATATATTATTTAAGGTAGATGCAGGTAGTAGCGGGTGGCTAAAATAAGTTACTTCTCCAACAACAGATTCTTTGTGGATGGAATCATATATATATATATATATATATATATATATATATATATATATATATATATATCAAAAATTAGAATACAATATGTCCCCTACGAGTTAATGATGATATAAATGTGTCCTCATATAACAACGCTCAGTCATTATATAATTCATAATTCTTATCTTAAATATTACTTCATGCATTCCATTATAATCATCGTTTTAGGAAATAAAATTTGTTTTATCTTATTTGTGGTTTTTAATTTTTTAGGAGAATAAAGGGTAGTGGTGAACTTGTTTTTTTAATAATTCCTAAATTCTCTTGTTTTTTAAAAGAAACTCTCACTCTTTTATTATTAGTTCTTTAGTTTTAATAAATGATACTAGTAATAAAATTTTACACAAAATTTTAATTATTGAGCGATAATATTAAATGATTTTCTTTATTTATTCATGTGTATGAAAGCTAAAATGATTACTATTTTGAAGCGGAGGGAGTATATAAATTAAATAAGTAAAAAACATATCCATTTTCTTTTCTTTGTTTTTTTAAATTTTTTTTACTAATTTAACACACCTCCAAAAATTAAACTCCCAACCTCATGCTAAACGGAGATTTAGCGGTCGAGTTTCGTCTATATATTTATTTCAAAATTTGTGATTTATGAAATTAAATAAGATATAAAAGATATTTTAGTTTTTGGCTCTTTTTCATTATACATTTTTTTTCATTTCATTTAATACATTAATTATTTGATATTTATAATTTTGTTAATAGTGATCGCTTAAAATATATTGATAGGTAGTTGATGATATTAATGGAGTATTTGTTACAGATCATGATGGATACCCAGCTAAACATAAATTATTGGGTATCTAATTACGAGTAATAGAAAATGGTCATTATTGTTTCATTTCTTTTGGTAGAAAAATGTGATTACTAATAATTGTTATTGTGAGTATTTGATATAAATTTAAGATTATTATTTATATTTTTTCTAGTATTGACCTTTTATTAAAATATTTATGTATTAATTTTATTTCAACGATTCACTCATATGGTTAATGTCAAATGAAATTATCAAAAGGTACTATTAAACGAATTAATTTTGTACTCCATATGTTCCAAAAGTAGAGATATTATTTAATTTTTTAGGTCAAATGACGTCATATTAAATTTTAAAATGATGTGAATTTATTTAATTTTAATTGATATAATAATTATAATTGTATACTATATAACAATAAAATATTAATCACAAAATTTATTTCATTCAAAATTTTTATGACTCATACCAAATTTAAAATTTAATATATCGTCTTTAATTTGACTTCAAAAATCATGTTGTATATATCTCTAATTTTGAAACGAAAGGAGTATTACTTTGTACATATTATTTAAATTTTTAATATGTTTATAAAATAATAATTCATAATTTATTCATTTATTAAGCACAAATTTTCAAGTATGTTATTAATAATACATTAAATTTATAATAATAAATAACCAACACCGCATACTTTGTATGGACAATAAGTTATTTTATTTAAACCAAACATGTTGACAAACAAAAATAATATAAAATAAATATAGATTATGAATAAATTATGTTTAATTTTCAAGTATGTTATTAATAATACATTAAACTTATAATAATAAATAACAAACACAACATACTTTGTATGAACAATAAATTATTTTATTTAAACTAAACACGTTAATAAATAAAAAATAAAAAATAAATAAAAATGCTGTACTTTATAATAAAAAAATATAAATGTTGTACTTTATAATAAAAAAATCCATCAATTGATTATCAATCAATTAGATTTGATAACTTGTCCAATAATATTAATGTTGTACTTATTGTGACGCGTCCTAGTTGTCTTGGAGGGTGCGTTTGATTGCAAATACGCGTACCCCTTCCTTTGATCACAATTAACAAATAATTCAGAGTAAAATACAATAACATTCCTTATAAATAATTATAATTACAATCATTATCTTTCTAATTTTTTAAATAACAGTTAATATTCTTTAGTCTATAATATGTAATATAAATGTCAAAAATAATTTTAATATAATATCTAATATAACCTTCAAATTATAAGGTTTAATTTATCCACTAAATATAAATATGTATATATGTATATTATAATTTTACTTAATTTGATCTAATTAATTAAATTATGAAGTCCAATAAATAATATAAATTTCAAAAATAATAAATATTCATTTTGTCGGAAAAATAAAGTCATACAAATTTTGCTAATTAAATTTCTCAAAGATTAAAATTTACGTGATATATATTCAAATATATTTTTTATAATTAAAAGTTAAATTTTAATACCCATAAAGGTACAAATTAATGCAATAAAATTATAATTATTTTTCTAAATATTAAAATTTACATAAAACAAACTTATTATTACAAAACAAATCTTATTATTCATATAAAAAAATATTAATAATTATATTAATTATTTTTCTCATATATTAAACTAAACATAATTCACACTTAAGCATAATTATTTATAGTAAAAATGACAAATGTTGTTACTAAAAAGAAGAAATATAAACTAAAAATGCAAAAGGGGCAAACTAAAAATGAAATGTAAAATTAAAAAAGAATATGCTAAAGTAAATGTAAAAAAAGGGGCAAACTAAAAATGAAATGTGAAAGAAATTGAACAACTCATAATTGTTATCTTTGTCCTTTAGCTGTATGATTCAATAAACTCATGTTTTCTCTTTTTGGGTAATCAAACTATTTTAATTCATTTTTATTTAGCAAAAAATATTTCAAACCATTTTAATGTAGAGTGTATAGTGTATGACGTAAAAGTAAAAGTATAATGTATTTTTATAATTTAGTATACAATAAGGAAAATCATTATACTGCAGGCATTTACACTAATTTTTTGATTATCAGTTAAATTTTTTTAGATAAATGTATAATAAGTAGGGTCTTTTTATAATTGTAACCAATTTTATGTATTGATAAGTGTCTCAATTATAATTTCGCATAAATTTATCGTAATATATAACATAACTCTAATTATAATAATAAATTGACACTACATGTGAAAAACAATACTCTTTCGGTCTCATAATAACTGTCTTTTTAGTTTTATGCACATTTTTTATGAATTAAAAAAGTCATTTAATACTATCATTTAAGAATTAAAATTTGTATGAAATTTCATCATTACTCTTTTATGAAAAGTTAAAAACTATTAATGGAAGAGAGAAAATGTATTGGGAGAATGAGAGAAGCTAGGAGTAATATAGAAAAATAAAAAAATTATTATTCTAGAAAGACAATTATTATGGAATCGGGGAGTAATTAACTTTTCTACAAAATACGGAGAAAACAAGTTTCACGTAAATTAATAAATATGTGAAAATGGGATCAAAGGAGGGCCATTGTAGACGAGAGCAGATCTTCTGTCCCTAAATTCTCTGTCCTTTTGTGTTTCTCTATTTAAATTTTGACATATAATCTCTTATTTAATATTAATTAATTCTAAATTTAAATAAAAGAATATATGTCAAAATTTAAATAAATAAATACAAAAAAAAAACAAAAAATTTGAAAATAAAGAATCTGCTCTCATTGTAGACTGAGGTTTCATTAGCTGAATCCCAATTCCCAAATTAATTATAGAAGACACATCATTTTAGAAACACCTAGCCCGAGACCATCAAATTAATTAATTCCAACATTTAAACGCCTCCCTTTCTAAGTGTCGACAAAACTATAAGCATCACAATTGGATGAAATAATAAATATTGGTACAAGTACAACAAACAACTACTAACAGCTTTTTTAGATAGAAATAAATATTAGATTAAAATGTATTTAAATTTTATATATTTATAATTTTATTTATTATTGGGGTCAAAATAAAATTTAAATACATTTATTTTTAATTTTTATATCCACATAGAATTTTTGAACAAACAATCAACGACCTTCCTATTTCTGTAAACTAATTGGCTATGAATTCATGTCGATTTTAGTATAACTGTGTTGTGCTTGCAATTTTTTTAGTTTTTATTTTCTTCTATTTTACTCCTATAACTTTAAATGTAGGTTGAATGACACTTTTTATACTCTAAGTTGTCACTTATTTGTAAAGTCGTCCTTAAAGTATATTTTTAGTCAATTAAAACCTTAAAGTGATATTTTATATCGAATATTTTCTTTTTACTTGATTTGAACTCAACCCGACCCATTTTGACCAAAATTTAACCCAACTCGATGATCCAACCCAAATTTATTCTATCCAACTTCTCTGGAGTTGCTAAAGAACTCCAAATTTTAAAGTTGTCAAGATCTGGACCCTCTATTTGATTTCAACGATCACGATGAAGCCACGACACAAATTAAAATTAAAGATGTCATTATAACAAAAAACATGCATATTAAAGATGTCATTACTTCATAATTAATATAGATCTCAGTTTTCATATTTGTTACTTCAAGTTAAATAAAATAGATGAAAGAGAATAACCACTCATTCGCTCCGTCCCATAATATATGATGTTTTAGAGTTATGTACAAAAATTAAAAAAATAATTGTATAATATTAAATATAATATCAATTGTGAGACCCCAGATTTTATAAATAAAGATTTAAATTTCTCAAAATATTTTTTTATATTATGGTGTGGATTTGAGATAATGTTATAGTTGTGGGTAGTATTTGAAAATTTTGCAAAGTATGCAAGTTGTTATAAATATTCGTTTAATTGGAAATATTCTTTTTTGTCGGGAATATCAAATACCATGGCACAATCATTAGTGGACCCCACAGCAAATAATTGTCGTAGTTAAAAAATGACAAAATATTTTATAGAAATAACGACGGAGGTTTTACCATTATCTTGTTGAACTACCCGGTAGAAAAAAATCACGATGTCTGGCGTGGTTGCATAGAAGCAGCACGGTATTAATTATTGATGCTTACGTAGAAGTCATGATTATACCGCATTATTACTTCTGATAATTGTTGCATCATATCTCTCATATTATTGATCCAATTATTGTCACGATGATCATTGTGCATAATATGTTATATTATTAAATCAATAATTGAGGCGACAAAATTATTCATATTATTAAATTGCAATATTTACAATGTCAGAAGTTACATCGAGGAGAGGTTTGGTCACCTAACAATTGCGGCGCCAATGGGAGAAATCCTTATTGGAAAGCCCCTCTTTCCAGGAGCGACACGGTTGTTAAATATTGTGAGTTATGATATTAATGATGGATAAGTTCGTGTTGATTAAAGATGAAATTGATAATTCTATTGTGTTAAAATTATTTGTGTTAGTGAAAATTGATATTTATTTCGATAATAATTGATGTCGGAGGTTATATTGTTCAATTCCAGTATTTGGGGAACTTTTCGTGCCGAGAGTTCTTATTCACGATTCTTATTCATGAGTTTTAATAGTAACTTGACCCTTGACTTTCAAGAGTTATTTGCCTCTTGATTGTTCCAAGAGTTAATTACCCTTTCGCAAATAGTAGTTGCCTCTTGATATTATCAAGAGTCATTTTGACCCTTCGTTAAGACCAAGAGTCACTCTTAATTTTTTCTATAAATAAGCTCATTCCTTCATTATTTCTTACTTAATTCATTGAAACTCTAGATAGAGAAATTATGAGAGAAGCTTATAGAGAGAAAATTATAGAGAGAAAGAAGATGAGTATTCCGCTACTTCACTACTTCTATATCCAATTTCTTTTCGGTAGTAAGGGTGTTATTCTTTCTTATTCATGAAGAGAACTTACATTACTCCATTCTTATTTATTCTGTTGGAATAACCTGTATACGCGACATACCCTATACTTGGTGAAATTCTTATGTTATTCCATTCTTTATTATTCTGTTGGAATAACATGTATGCGTGGTTTACCCTATACTTGGTGGAATGACATGTATATGTGGTTTACCCAATACTTGGTGATCTTCTTCTTCTATTATTTTATTCTTTATTATTATGTTGGAATAACCTGTTTATGCGAAATACCGCATACTTGGTGAAATTCTTTTATTATTCCGTTCTTTATTATTCTCGTTTAATATCACATCGGTGTGAATTTCACGACTGGTTCCATATTTATTATTCGCATTTATTATTCTATCGAATATCACTGTCGATTGTGAATTTCACGACTGGTTCCATTATTTATTATTCGCATTTATTATTCGTCGAGAATATCACGTCTTGTGTAATTTCACGACTGGTTCCATTATTTATTATTCGCATTTATTATTCCGTTAGAATAACTTTATACATGTGGATTGCCACGTGCGTGGTGAATGATCCTTTGTATTCATTCCTTATTAAATTATGGAAATGATCTCGATATCGTGGATGGATTCTGCGTGGTGAAAATCCATTTGCGATTTCATATATTCTTTATTATACTCGGTTGGTTAAAGTTTTGACTTCTATACTCCATAAAATTAGTGGAATATCCTCGATATTTCAAGGCTTCATCCAAAGATCTTTTCATGGAAATATTCTTACGAGCATTCTTGAATTTTACCTTACAAAGAAGTATCGTGTTGACAATTTAGACATTATTAGTTCTGGATAAATTAATTCTTGAACTTTTTTATTGAATTATTATGTCATTGTCATCATCCTCATGTTATATTATGTTGAAAGTCATATTTGGCTTACGATGCATAGATGGACTTAGTATGATTATGACCGGGGATCATTCGGTATAATCATGACCTATTATAAATAATGTGATAAAAGTCCTCGATTGGTCTCTGTAATGCGTTGATGAATAGTTTTTGGTATGATTATGACCGAGTTTTATTCAGTATAGTCATGACCATTGATGATTTAATGAAAATCCTTGACTAGTGGTACGGGGATGATTAGATGTGGTGGTTTATTTATTGTTTGAGTCTCGGTGATAAAAATTGATGAAAACCTTTTAAAACCTAAAAGATAGTAGACTTTATTCTCTACTTGACTCTTTTAATGGATCAGATATTCAACGCTTGAGTTAAACTTGATGTCTATTGTATATTATCGGTTTAACATTGTTGAAGACTAATGATAATTTATTACGTATTATCTTAGTCATAATATTTCTTCTTGAGCTAGTTGAGCTCACCCTTTTCCTTTTATTCTCTTCGAGAAATGAGAATATATTTGGGACGAGTCGGGGAGCGGAGTGACGATCCGGATGATAAGATTAGTAGTCCTCACTATTACATTAAATAGTGTGACAATAAATGTAACGAGGGATGAATTTGAGTTTGTATATCATCTATGAGGACTCCATTGAGAATGGATATTGTCAGAAGGCGATATTCTTGTTTAAACTCTCAATTTATGTTTTGTCGTATTTTACACGACAGTTGTATAGTTAAATTTATATTTGAATTGTGTACCATGTATTTGGCGACTCAAGATGGATGATTAATACCTAATTTTAGGGGCGTCACATCAATTATCTATAATACTCTTCAATTCTCATAATTACCATACTTATCTCATACTCTCTATCTCATCTGTAACATTTTCTCATGTGGTGTAATTTTTGAAAGATTGTAGTTAATTCTCTTAAATTATATAAAACGATAAATAATTTTTTTAAAAATGTAATAATCTAAAACAATATATATTATGAGACGGAGAAAGTAGTGTTTTTATGAGAATAATTTTTTTTGAAAAGATGAGATAAATTAAGGGTATTGTAGGAACGTAGATAACTCTCTATATCTTAGATAATTAGAGAAAACAACTATCAAAGTGGAATAAAAAAAAGTCCTAAAACGTCTAATAAATTGGAATGGAGTAAAAACAATTATTTAATGAAATGAGGAGAAAATAAACTCCGTTTAAAATGATTATAATGCGTTGATTTTTTTTATTATCAATTATGTGAATAAGTATTAATGGTAACCCTTTTAGAGGAATGTATAATAAGTAGCGTTTTTTTTATAATTATAACCAATTTCGTGTATTGATAAGTGTCTCAATTATAATTTCGCATAAATTTATCGTAATAGATAACATGATTCTAATTATAATATTAATAAATTGACACTAAATGTGAAAAACAATAATTAAGGAATAATCAAACTTATATTTAATATTTAGAATAATATTAGAAATTAAATAATTAATATTTATTTAAAATTCTCAAATGATAAATATTAAAAGACAAAAATATTATTTTAAAATGTAGTAATTTATATTAAGAGAGGAATGGAGTAATTAATTCCAACATTTAAACGCCTCCCTTTCTTAGTGTCGACAAAATTATAAGCATCACACGTGAATGATGAATTGGCTAGGTCGCATTCATTGATGAATTATGAATTTATGATTATGAATATCTTAATCTCAAATTTATTTTTGATGGATCGATCCATTCAATAGACGTTATGATTGCAATTTATCTTATATTATAAAGCGCCGCTTTTTAGTGTAATTGCGTTATGATTGCAATTTTATTTTTTTTATTCTCCTCTTTTGCTCCTATAATTTTAGATATATTACAATTTTGTCTTTTTAAATTTATTTTTTAATCTTTACATTTAGAGTATCTTAATCTCGAATTTATTTTCGATGGATCGATCCATCCAATAGACGACTATATTTTTTTATCGGGAATTATTAAATTCTTAATATTTTTTATTATTTCTACAATAAAAATGTCGCTATAGAAGTATAACGATATTTTTATTGTGAAAATAATATTTTTTGTTGTGAATTTAATAATTTTTTTATCTATATTATAAAGCGACGTTTTTAGAGTAACTGGGTTATGCTCGCAATTTTTTTTTTATTCTCTCCTCTTTTGCTCTTATAATTTTAGATATATTATAATTTGTCCTTTTAAATTTATTTTTTTCATTTATTCATTCCAATTTTATAAAAAAATTATCTTACCCATATAATTTACATCCTAAGGAACTCCAAAGTTTAGAGTTATCAAGATCTGGACCCTTTTTTTTTATTTCAACGATCAAGATATAATTAACTGAACTTCAAATATACTTATGTCTAATTTCTATATCTACATAGAATTTTTGCTAATTAGACGGGCACTAAAAAAATTCTAACTAGCCGCCATTAACATCGTCCCACCGTCCCTTAATATAAATCGTTTGAGAATTTTAAGTAAGTATTAATTGTTTAGTTTTCAATATTACCTCAAGTATTAAATATAATTTGGTTCTCTCATTATTTTTTGCTCAAAAAATAATATTATATTTTTTTAATACACAAAGAATATAGACAATTGATATTATATTTAATACTATATAATTATTTTCTTAATACTTATTCATAAATCTAAAACAATTTATATTAAGGGACTCAGAGAGTAATTGAATTCATTAAATTTATTGATATTCAAACCTCATTTCAGAACTGAGGTAAAATAAATTATACTTCCTCCGTTCCTTAATATAGGTCATTTTAGGGTTGTGCACAAGTATGAAGGTAATGATTGTATAGTATTAACTATAATATTAATTGTCTATATTGCCCTTGTATTGGAAGAAAAGATTGTTATTTATTAGGCATAAAATAGTGAGAGAACCAAAGTTATATTTAATACTTAAGGTAATATTATAAACTAAGCAATTAATGCTTACTTGAAATTTTAAAACGATTTATATTAATGAACAAAAATATTTATCTAAAACAACTTATATTAAGCGAAGAGGGAGTAAAAAATATTTGATGGAGAGCATATGCACCAACATTGTTAATGGCGGAATTGAACGAGGAGAGAGAGTTTGAGTTGGCTGCTGAGTTGGAAGATTATGTGGCAAAAAAAATTAATTTATCTCTTGTGGTTTCATCCTGACCCTTAAAATCAAATAAATGGTCTAGATTACCGTAGAAATTCCAGAGGAGCCCAATCTAATTTTGGAACCGAGATAGTAAAATATATGATGAATTTTGATTTTTAAAAGTTACTTTGAAATACATTTACTCCTTCCCTTTTAAAGTTATTATAATAAATTTAAGATAATATAAAAAATTATTAAATTAAATATGATCCTATATTTCATAATGGAGAATTGGAGATTGTATGATAATGGTAAGCGAAGGCTCCATGGACCAACTTACGTGGTTGGCTGAGCTTAAAGCACTCAACTTATAGTCATTCATTGTCAACCACTTGATATATACTTTGGCAAAAACTCTATCTTGACATAAAAATTAGACATAAAAATTAAATATGAATATATTTATATTTTATTTATTTATATTTTGACTCTTAATAATAAATAAAAATATAAATAAATAAAATTTAAATATACTCATATTCAATTTTCGTGTCTAATTTTTATATCCGGTTAGAAGAGCTCATATTTGGGTGTGTTGCCTATATATATAATTTATTCACTTAATTTTGCTCATGGGGTAGCTGTGCATGAATTATTTTGTTGGTTGTAAAGGGTTGCACTTATTAAATATTCAAGTTTAAACCAGCACACTCATTAACATAAAGTATAAATAAACAATAAGATATAATAAATAAATATCAAGTCATGATTAATTTTTACATATTCTATATATACACATATCGCAATTATAATTCAACTCGAAACTTTCATGATACATAACAAGGCTCTTATATAAGTTATGACGCCCCCAAAATAGGTATACATCACCCATCTTGGGTCGCCAGATACATGGTGCAGAATATAAATACAATCTTTAATATACAACAAGAAAGCTGTGAGTTTTAATATAAATATTGTCTTCTAGACAATATTCACTCTCAAAATAAGTTCTCATTATATTTATTGTCACACTATTTAACAGAATAGTGAGGACTACTAATACTATCATCTGGACCATCACTCCATTTCCCATCTAGTCTGCTACGTTCTCATTTCACGAAGAAACGATTGAAAGAAATGGTGAGCTCAACTAGCCCAAGAAGAAATATTATGACTAAGATAATACTGGGATAAATTATCATTAGCATTCAACATTATTAAACCGATAAAATACAATAGACAACAAGTTTAGCTGCGGTGGAATAAGCAATCCATTAAAAAAGTCAGTAGAGAATAAAATCTACTATCTTTTATGATTTAAAAGTTCTTCATCACTTTTATCATTTGAGACTCGAACAATAAATAATTCACATCATCCCTACACTACTGCCAAGGATATTCATTAGGGTCACGACCACAAATTATTCATGCACTACTACGCCGAGGATATTAGATGTATTCATCAATGGTCATGATCATGCCAACAATTGTCCATCAAATGCACTACGGGCCAATGAGAACTTTTACCACATCATTTGTAACATTACGGTCATGATTATACCGAATAATCCCTGGTCATAATCATACCAAGTCCATCAATGCACTACAGGTCACAGATGACTTTAAAAAATATAAACATGATGATGACAATGATATAAGAATTCAATAAAAACAAGTTCAAGAATTAGTTTATCCAGGAACTAATAACGTCCAAATTGTCAACATGATACTTCTTTGTAGAGTAAAATTCAAGAATACTCAAAAGAATATTTCCATGAAAAGATCTTTGGATGAAGCTTGAAATATCAATGATATTCCACTAATTTTATGGAGTATAGAAGTCAAAACTTTAATCAACTGAGTATAATAAGAAATGGAATAATAAAAGAAATCACCAGGCATGTGATAGATAGCACAGGCAGGTTATTCCAACAGAATAATAAATATGGAACCGTCCCACAGAAAGCATGCGGGGCGGGATATTCCGACGAGAATAATAAATACGGAACCGGTCCCACAGAAACGCATGCATGTGATATTCCAAATGAATAATAAAGAATAGAATAACATAAGGATTTCACCAAGTATAGGGGAGTCCGTGTATACTGAGTTATTCGATAGAATAATAAAAGGCGGAACTGGGTCAACAGAAAACGCATGCACGAGGATATTCCAATGAATAATAAAGAATGGAATAACATAAGGATTTCACCAAGTATAGGGTATGTCTGGCGTATCTGAGTTATTCTAACGAGAATAATAAATAATGGAATAATAGAAGTTCTCTTCGTGAATAAGAAAGAATAACACCTCACCAGTAAAAAGACTTTGGATATCGAAATAGTGAAGTAGCAGAATACTCTTCTTCTTTCTCTCTATAATTTCTCTCTCTAGAGTTTCAGTGAATTCATAAGAAATAATGAAAGAATGAACTTCTATTTATAGAAGAATGGATTGAATAATAACTAATTCTCGAAGCGGTCAGATTGATTTACTTTTAAGCAGACGGTTGATTGATTTACTATTAAAACTTAAAGCAACGGTCCATACCGATTTCTTATTAAAACTTTAAACTAGCGATCCATATTGATTCACTATTATAACTTTCCACCACAAGAAATCCATATTGATTCACTAATATAACTTCAACCAACTCATTCAAGAAAAATTAGCACATCTCCTCATGGAATAATATTGTACCCAAATACCGAATGCACAATACTAGAGTGAATAGTAACCGGTGAATAGTAACTCGTGAATAGTCTTTCAAACACGAGCAGGTTTCCGAATAATTCGATTGAACAATATAACCTCCAGATATCAATTATCATCGGAATAGATGTCGATTTCTACTAACACAAATAATTCCAACACAATGAAACTATCAAATTCATCTTTAATCAACATGAACTTATTCATCATTAATATTATAACTCACAATATTTAACAAACTGAGGTTGTTCTACAGAAAGAGGGGATTTCCAATAAGGATTTCTCCCTATTGACACGCAATTAGGTGACCAAACCTCTCCTTGATAGAACTTTTAGATATTGTAAATATTGCAATTTAATAATATAAATAATTTTGTCGTCTCAATTATTGATTTAATAATATAACATATAATGCTGAGATGATCTTTTGTGACAATAATCGAATCAATAATATGAGAGATATGATGCAAGAATTCAGAGTAGTAATAATTGAGTATAAATGAGTGACTTCTCACGTAAGTATCAATAATCAATACCGTGTGCTACTATGCAACCACACGTAGTACTGTACTTTTACTACCGGGTAATTCAACAATTTTAACAATAACACATCCGTCATTATTTATAAAATATTTTTATCGTTTTCTCAATCCGACAATAATTTTATTGTGGGGTCCACCAATGATTGTGCCGTTGTACGAATATTCCCCGACCAATCGAGTATTTTATAACAACTTGCATACTTAGCAAAATTTATAAATATTACCCACAACTATAACATTATATCAAATTTATTCCACAATATTCAAAAATAATATTTATAAAAAAATCATCTTTATTAAAAAAAAATTGGGATCTTACATAAGGAACAAGTTTAAATAAATATTTTTTAACTGTATATTTTAGAACAGAGTACAATATATATTTGGAGTATCCCTATATTCACAAAAAATTGTATACAAACTGAAACAGTATAAAAAAGAGTGGGAAAAAAATAAGAAAAGGGATTTATGGAAGTGTTATAAGTCCTATTATTAGAACACAATTTTTTATATATAATAAATAAATATCAAGTCATTGAAAATATACATTTATTAATAAAAAAATTGTTTTTAAATTTATTATCTTAACTACTTTAATATCATTTGTTTTGTTTTGTTTTATTTTAATTAATGTTTTAATTCTTTTTCAAAATAATAAAATAGAGGGAAGAGAGGGGACAAAATAGTGTGATTGTTCGTCTCCCCTGATCCGATCAGTCAAAATTAATAATGTTATTTTTTTTAATTATGTTGTTTCTAATGATTTTTTTTACTTATAAAGTTACATGAGGGTAATATTAAAAAAAATAAGGTCAAAACTAGCATTAAATGAAAAGAGGGCAAATAAATTTAGAGGAATAAAAAAAATTTAAGACGAGTAAACTCGTAAAGTCGAATGTAGGTAATATAATTTCTTTTTCCAATATTTATTGTTTGAACTCATTAAAAGTCTCACACGAGACTTAAAAATTAATTTTTTTGATATCTTATTTTAATTCATAACAATTTTAAATTTTAATATAACTATAATTTATTTTAAAAAATCAATATTAAAACTAGCATTCGATGATTATGGAAGGTAAGAAAAACATGTTTAAGAAAGTTGGGTTTAGACCTGATAAAAAATAGGGTTTGTTTAATTTTGGATTATATAAAATAGGTTTAGGTTGATTTTGAAATTAAAATCAAATTATATTTAATATGGGATATGCGGTTTGGATTTAAATAGTTATGAGTCGAATTTAGATCGACTTATTTTTCAAATTATAGTTTCACTAAAATTTTAATTTCTGTTATACTAAAACAGTCTTATTTTAATTTTTTAGACCCGAGTTTGAAACTATAATTTTTAATTGATGTGACTAATTTGAGTATTAAAAATATTAATATTATGATTATAGGCACTTTAAAAAAAATTACATTAATAATTATTATGTTAATTAAAATTAATAAAATTATTAAGAATTTTATTACAATAATCGATAAATATTATTTTTTTGGAGTGTATATATAATCGGTAAATATTTAAAAAATGGAGGGGGGGGGGGGGGGGGTTGGGGGCCGGGGGTGGGGGACGAGGTGGGGGACAGAGTGTGTGTGGGTGGGGGTGTATACATAATCAATAAATACTATTTTTTTGGGAGAGTGGGGGAGTGGGGGGGAAGTGTATACATAATCAATAATTTTTTTTTTTTTTTGGGAGGGGTGTGTGGGGTGAGGGGTAGGGGGTAGGGGTGGGGAGGTGGGAGTGGGAGTGGGGGAAATTAAATTAAATTATATAATATATTATAAAACAATTTATAGAGAGGAAGAGGAAATTAAATTAAATTAAATTATATAATATATTATAAAACAATTTATGTATAATGTATATGTAATGCATACATGTTGATGTATTAGCTCTACAAAAGGTAAAAAATTATTATAGATTAATATTGGTCAAAACTAGATCCAACCCTTATTTGTAATAATAATACGGGTTCAAAATCAAATAAATTTATCACCTAAAAACTAGTTAACCAACCTAATAGATCCAAGTGATTTTTGTTAACTATATAATTTTTAATTTAAATTGGGTTCTAAATTTAAATTTAAATTATTTTGTGAATTTAATGCAGATTTTCAGCGAATATAATGAATTGACACGACACAGCCTTTCATACCTAGGGCCTGGGTAGAGTTGAGGCAAATATCTTTACAATTTAGCGAAATCTAGCCCAGCCCAGTTCTGTTGCAGTGAATCCAAGACAGCCCAATAATTTTTCTAGAAAATCCAAAAAACCAAAGTGGTGGCCCAAAAGAAAATCCAAGTATATTTTTCAGGCCTATTCCATTCCCATATGGTAGTCGTGGAAGGTGATGTCATTAGTTCTCTGTCGTAAACCCATACTACAGACGCCAGTGAACTTGTGAATTAAAGACAAAAACGACAATAAAGCCCAACTCATAATGGGTCGTTATGCATTTTGATGTTTGACTATTCAAAGAGGGGCAGTGATACCGTGTTTTTAAAATTAAAGATATATTTTATTTTATTTAAATTAATTTATAAAATTTTAAAATTTAAAATTAATATGAAGTTATTTAACTTTATATTCAAACTTAAATTAAATTATATTAATTTTAAATTTTAAAATTTAACAAATTAATTTAAAATTAAATAAAATATATCTTTAATTTTAAAATAGGAAAAATGATATTATTTAATTGACTTCAACAATTTTTGATGGCTCTTGTTTTCGGCGGATAAAGTGAGTTATGTGTAAAACATTGAAATAGCTTCATTTGGAGAGAGCCGAATATATCATTTTTCAATTTAAATATTCAAAATCAATTCCTTCCCAACAATTTTTTATTATTATTTAGGCCCTATGAGTCGCCGTACGTATCCAAATTTAACCAATTTTGACTTGTAGACTTGAGGCCATTACTCAAAAATTATTATAAAATTTGGTGGAATAAAGCTAGTATCTGTTGTAATAACAATAATAATTTATAATAATCTTTTTGATTTGTATTTCCTCCATTTCATAATATATTATGACGTTTTAGATGATTTTATTTTATTTTCAAATTATTTGACGTTTTATATAATATAGGAGAATTAATCATAATTTTTTAAAAATTATCTTTCATGAAAAAATATTATGGATGTGAGATAGTATGTGATAAAATTATTATAATATCTCTTAATATAAGGCGTTTTAGAATTTAAAGTAATATTAATTATTTAATTTTTATATTACCTCAAATATTAAATATTTTTCATCTAATAAATAATATTCTTTTTTTAATACAAGAATAATATAAATAATTAATATTATATTTACCACTACAAGTATTAAGGATTCTAAATCGTCTTAATATAGTATTATTATTATTATGGAACGAACGGAATAGTATTTATATTTTGTATTAACAAAAGATGACGTGACGTGCCCATGGGAAGGTATGATTGGTCCAAATGACCCATAGTAATCGGAGCTTACATAGGCGGTCCAATCCTCCAATATCCCCATCCTAATCCAAAACAGAGCATTCAATCAAATTTCTAGTTGATCACATCGAGGACGATTTCACACCGCGTAAATGACATCTTTCGGAATACTATCTATGCTACTTAATATAGAGAATTTTTTTTTATTTTTTAATAATATAAATTATTTGAGAATTTTAAATAAATATTAATTATTTAGTTTCTAATATTATCTTAAATATTAAATATAATTTTAATTCTCTTATTATTTTTTGTCCAATAGATAATACAAGGGCAATATAGACAATTAATATTATAGTTAATATTATATAATTATTTCCTTAATACTTGTACACAACTCTAAAACTATTTATGTTAAGAAATTGAGAGAGAACTACTTATTACATTTTCATCCACTAATAAATACTCCTTCCGTTCTTTAATATAAATCATTTTAGAAAAATATTTTTATTTCTAAATATAAGTTGTTTGAGAATTTCAAGTAAGTATTAATTGCTTAGTTTCTAATATTAATCCAAATAATAAATATAACTTTGGTTCTCTCACTATTTTTTACCTAATAAATAATATTTTTTATTTCCTACAAGGACAATATAAACAATTAATAATATATTTAATATTTTATAATTATTTTTTTAATACTTGTTTTAGAGAAATATATTAAAACGGTGGGTGGGAGTACTGCTCCACTCCCTAGTAAATAAATAAACCCAAATTCACACAGATCCGCAAATTCCCATTACAAATAAAGTTAATACTCGAACACAATTATGGCTTCCGGAGAATATACCTCCGACAATCACAATCTCGCCTCAGATCACTGTGATTCACAAATTGACAACAGGAAGAAGAGGCATGATGGGGATTTAGATGAAGGCGAATCGATTGAGAGAATCTTCGAGTGTAAGGAGGTGCCGCCATGGCAGAACCAGTTAACGTTAAGGGCGTTTTGCGTGAGTTTCATACTGGGTGTTCTGTTCACCTTTATAGTGATGAAGCTCAATCTCACCACCGGAATTATTCCTTCGCTCAACGTCTCCGCCGGACTTTTGGGATTCTTCTTCGTGAAGACGTGGACCAAACTTCTGGGCAAGTCTGGACTATTAAAGCAGCCTTTTACCCGGCAAGAGAATACTGTTATTCAGACCTGTGTCGTCGCCACCTCCGGCATAGCCTTTTCCGGTACGAGTGCCTCCCTACTCTTTCTCTGTCGCGAAAAACTGTGATTTGGCGTATTAGATGGCGGTTTTATTTATTTGCATTTGTTATTTATAAATTTTCTTTTTTTCGTTGGATCTAAAATTAAAAATATTTTATTTTTACACCATAAAACCAGTCTCATTTTATAAAGTTTAAAGATTTATTTTTCTTTCATGCTTCTCTTTCTTATCAATAATAAATGTTTAGTTTAATAATAAAGCAAAAAAGGTGGTGAGATGTAGGCTCAAAACGAGGTTATTAAAAATGATAGTTTTATAATTTTAATATTATTTTTATAAAAAAATATTTCATGCACGATAACCCTCACGTCCCTGTGATCTCTAATAATAATGACATTATATTAAAATTGTGTTAATGGTTAGAATTATATTATACATTGCGAAAGTTATAAATCAAATTATTATAATTGATTTTGTGAAATGAAAGGAATGAAATAAAATGAAAATGTTTAACATGTTATTATATATTTATATTTGCATTATTATGCCATTACTATATTATGTATAATAAAATTATAAAATTTCCGTCGTTTATAAAAACATATACGTATTAAATTACAGTTTTTTCTAGCAAATATTAATAATATGTTTGAAGATATATATATTCCCGTATTAGACAGGAGAATACTAGAAAATTAATGAATATTATTACTATAATCATCGTTTTAATTTTTAATTGTTATGGGCGACAAACATGAGAGAGAGAGAGGATCTGGTTGAAAACAATTGCAATCTCTTTCTTCTCCTGTGACTGATGGTGTATATTCTTTTAATTTGATGACTAGTAGTATCTAACAGGGGATCACTGCATAATATTTCATCTTTTGGGTAAATATATCTCCAAGATAATTAAAAATAATATGTTAATTTTTTTAATATAATTTATTATTTAAATATATATCATTCATATGTACTAGTATATATTAAAATTTAAAGCATCTTTCTCAAAATAATAGTTTTTCTGGAGTATAAATTTTTATCTTATATCAAAATAATAAAGGCACGCAAAATCGAAGGAGCGTGCGTGCTTTATGGTTTACTACTTTCTTTGTGTGATTGCGTGTAGCCCCTGTGGGGTATTTATCACTATCACGGGCCATCTACTGTTTGACACGCAATATCATATTATTATTATTATTATTATTATTATTATTTTCCCAAGCTCAAAATTTTGTCCAAGACAAACTACAGTGTGATGATGTAACCATTTGGTTTATTTATTCTTACTAGTATTTCTGAACTACAAACTGCTTTCTCCAAGGCTCATTGGTCAATAATATACTATGGAAAATGATTTATATGACCCACAAATTTAAATTTGGCTGTGACAAACTTAGGGTGAAATTATTTTTAATTTTTACATATTTCATACGTCGATTTTTACTATATACGTTAATTAATTTGTTGTTATGCGTAGCAAGACTCCTAATTTTTTTTAATATCTTGATTTCTCTATTATTAATTGAAGGTTATGTAGTAGTATTGTAAAATGTCATGTGATACTTGAAGCTAGCTAAAAGTTCAAGTTAGTATTTGTTAAAAGTCTTTTGGCCTAGCTAGCACTAAATCTGGATTTCATCATCTAGATGTTGATGAGATTTGAATCTGCAGGAGGCTTTGGTAGTTATCTATTTGGCATGAGTGATGTTGTTGCGAAACAGTCAACTGAAGCTAACGATGCACAAAATATTAAGAACCCGGAGTTAGGATGGATGATCGGATTTCTTTTTGTTGTTAGCTTTCTTGGACTCTTCAGTGTGCTCCCTCTTCGGAAGGTACATTATCAATCTCACCTATATATATTAATGCATGTGGATCAATCAATTTGGTCTTTGTTACTTGCATTCACCACCCAATTCATTCATTCTAAAACATTTTATTTTATGCTCTTTCACTCAACTTGGATTACCCTCTATACAAATAATTATGAACCACACCCACACCCAATGCATTTTATATGAAGCCAAAAGAAACCTGATGTCATTATTCTTATTCACTCCGTTTCAGATAATGATCATAGACTTCAAACTGACTTACCCTAGTGGCACTGCAACTGCTCACCTTATCAACAGCTTCCACACTCCTCAGGGAGCCAAGCTAGCAAAGTATGGATGTGGCTCTTTGTTTTTTAATTAATTATCCTAAACTAGTAATAAATGTCAAATTTGATTTTCACAATTTCTCTCTTGCAGAAAACAAGTTAGAGCTCTGGGAAAATTCTTCTCATTCAGCTTCTTGTGGGGTTTCTTCCAGTGGTTTTTCACTGCAGGGGATGCATGTGGATTTGCAAACTTTCCTACATTTGGTCTTAAAGCCTATGAAAACAAGTATAGCCTCTGTGAAATTCCATTATTTTTACGTTTAGTTATGGAATCAGTTGAATAGTAGGTCAAGTGTAGTACAGTATCATACTACTAGTTAAATTGATTCATTAGTTCCTGCTTGATTATGACCTATTTTTAATTATTTGTTTATTTTTATGAAAAACAGGTTTTACTTTGATTTCTCAGCAACTTATGTTGGTGTTGGAATGATTTGTCCTTATCTGATCAATGTATCTCTACTACTTGGAGCAATCCTCTCATGGGGTATAATGTGGCCTCTCATTGAGGACAGGAAGGGTCATTGGTACCCTGCAGAACTTAGCCCAAGCAGCCTCCATGGGTTGCAAGGTTACAGGGTAACCTTCTTTTATTGTTCTTTAAGCAAATATACCAAATTCATGCTAGGCTTTTGACATGACCTTTCGTCCTTTTGTTACAGGTATTTATAGCCATAGCCATGATCCTTGGAGATGGCCTCTACAACTTTTTCAAAGTCCTAGGTCACACTATATTTGGATTGTATCACCAAATTCGGAATAAAAACCCTATCACTGTTCCACCAGAAGCTGGGGTTGGCCGCTCTTCCCAAGAACCTCCAACTTTGTCTTATGATGACCAGCGTCGAACTCAACTCTTCCTCAAGGACCAAATTCCAACATGGTTTGCAGTGGTTGGATACGTTACTATTGCTGTTATATCTGCTGCGACACTACCTCATATCTTCCACCATCTGAAGTGGTACCATGTTGTGGTTATCTACGTCTTTGCACCAACACTAGCCTTTTGCAATGCTTATGGATGTGGTCTCACTGACTGGTCCTTGGCTTCCACCTATGGAAAGCTTGCAATCTTCACAATTGGGGCATGGGCAGGAGCCTCTCATGGTGGTGTTCTTGCGGGATTAGCAGCTTGTGGAGTCATGATGAACATTGTCTCCACTGCATCTGACCTGATGCAGGACTTCAAAACAGGTTATATGACCCTGGCTTCACCAAGGTCCATGTTTGTGAGCCAAGTTATTGGAACCGCTATGGGTTGTGTTATTTCCCCGTGTGTTTTTTGGCTATTCTATAAGGCCTTTAATAATCTCGGAGTCCCTGGTTCAGAATATCCAGCCCCTTATGCACTTGTATACCGCAACATGTCAATTTTGGGGGTTGCAGGATTTTCATCATTGCCAAAGAACTGCCTAACGCTTTGCTATGTATTCTTTTTTGCTTCCGTCGCTGTCAATGCCATTAGAGATGCTGTGGGGAAGGAGAAAGCAAAGTATATTCCTCTTCCAATGGCAATGGCAATTCCATTCTATCTTGGGGGTTACTTTGCCATTGATATGTGTGTCGGGAGCTTGATACTATTTGTTTGGCAGAAGATAAACAAGACAAAGGCTGATGCTTTTGGACCTGCTGTAGCTTCAGGGTTGATTTGTGGAGATGGGATATGGACTTTGCCCAGTTCAATTCTTGCCTTAGCTGGTGTGAACCCACCCATTTGCATGAAATTTTTGGCAAGGAGCACAAATGCAAAAGTTGATACTTTCCTAGGCTCTTAACTTATGCACCGGTTTCAGCAGTTCTTGGTCTGTCTTTATGATTTCCTTTGATTTCTCTACTCCTTTTCCTCTTCCCATCAAATAGATGTCCCCCAATTCTTCCTATGTAAAATTTCTGCCTGGCCTTAAAAAATAGTCGTAAAATTGTTTACGTATTTCTCTCTGTTAGTCAACCTAGAACATAGGACTATCAATTGTATCAAACATGTAAGTTCCTGGGTGATTTATCTATGTACTCTTTTCTATATATGGAAAGTTCAAAAATCATCATATAATAATCCAGAAATTGCAATAGAAAAGAGCTTTCTTTCGGGGATGGATGAAAGGCTCTACCTATATAAATTTTTCCAATTGGGGATTTTCCTATAATGATCTCCATGAATAGATGTTTCCAACTATGGGTCTCGAGCAGTAGAGAAGAACGGCACTACCTAGTGGTAGGAACAAAGAGCAAATAAAAGTCATCTTGTTCACAGCGGATATGCTTCTTTACCACTGCGTTTCCCCTTTCGTGAGATAGATCAAAATCTACTATCACTAATACACAGAATCGAATCCATATGGTTTCTATTCTGCAGACTAGAAAAGAAGGGTACTTAAAGTCATTGAAATGGAAAAAGATATGTTAAAGCTTTTTTACTTTTGCCCTGCTTTGTTTAAAACTCTTGTATATCACTAATGCCATTTGTTGAATAGATTGCCAGGGCAAATTGTTCTTTGATTAGTACTGACCTGATTTAACTATTCCTTGAGCATTCAAAGGTAGTCTGGATTCTGGCATTGTTTCTCACGTTACTAGACTTTAGCTACGGATGATTATGAGTATCTGCGTTTAAAGTGCAGTTTTATGTTACAAAGTGGTGTGTAGTTGAACTGATTCCTTGTTACCATTTCTTTTAGAGGTTAGATTTTGAAGGCAGCAAATGAGAGCTTAACATGGTTCAAAACAAAGCAATATTCTTATTATCTTGCTTTGATTTACTATACATGTATACGATATAGTATAATTACTGTATTAGCAGCTGTACATAGATTATGTTCTCCCTTAAGCCTTGATCATCTCACGCACAGGGCTTCTGTTTATTTCATTGATAGATATGTCGGTAAATTCTGAGAGGATTGCTCTAAACTCATCTCCAGTAAGGGTCTCCTTCTCAAGTAGTACATCTACTAGTTTATCAATTGCCTCTCTATTCTCCCTTACATGTTTTCTCGCGATTTCATATGCACTCTCCACTATGCGTCGTACTGTTATATCAATGTCCTCTGCAAGTTTCTCTGACATTGAATTTCTTGCTAGCATTCTTAGTACCACATCACTGCTTTGTGCTGCCGGATCAGTCAATGCCCAAGGTCCAATCTCAGACATTCCAAACATTGTCACCATCTGGTAATTAAACAAGAAACCATTAGTAGGTCTGTTACTGTAATGTTATCCTTTATACTTTTCTGTTTTTGTTTCCACTATATGTGAAGGCGAAAGACAAATAGGACTTTCTTGCTCATTTTATAAGATTTCATTTAGGTATTAAATGCAAAATTTCCATGGAAATACCTGTCTTGCTATCTGAGTTATCTGTTGCAAGTCCCCGGCTGCGCCAGTGGTGATTTCTGATTCACCAAAAATGACTTCTTCCGCTGCTCGACCGCCAAGGCCACCAACTATTCTAGCAAATAGTTGCTGCTTTGAGAGAAGTGTTGAGTCTTCGCCAGGTGTGAACCATGTTAGGCCGCGAGCCTGGCCTCGAGGGATCAATGTAACTTTCTGTACTGGATCATGGCCTGGGGTTAATGTCCTGCAAGGAGCAAAACTCAGTAAGCTCACAATTATATTCCATGGCAACCCTGTAAGATTTAAGTGCGCATTATGATCACAGACAAAATAAGATAATCTACTTACGCGCATACTGCATGCCCAATTTCATGATAAGCCACTAAAATCTTGCTTTTCCCATTTGTCATCTTGGTTCCTTCCATTCCTGCAATAATTCTATCAATTGAATCATCAATCTCTTTCAATGTGATCTTATCTTTCCCCCTCCGGCCTGCAAGAATCGCAGCTTCATTCATGAGATTAGCTAAATCAGCACCACTAAACCCCGGCGTTCGCATAGCAATGACACCTAGAGACACATCTTTGCCAAGCTTCTTGTTGCTACTGTGAACCTTTAAAATGTCTTCTCTTCCTCTTACATCTGGTAGTCCAACAGTTACCTGCTCAAGCCAATAAACCGAGATCTTCCTTAGTTTTCTCAAACTAAGCTAGGATACACACAAAGCACACACCATTTTGATTTAAAGGGTCAAGAAGCGAAACTTCACACTACAAATTAAGCTAGGATAAGGAAAAACCAACCTGTCTGTCGAATCTTCCTGGTCTAAGCAGAGCAGAATCAAGAATATCTCGTCTATTAGTAGCAGCAAGGACAATTACTCCACTATTTCCACTAAAACCATCCAACTCAGTCAGAAGTTGATTCAAGGTCTGTTCTCTCTCATCATTACCTCCACCAATGCCAGTTCCTCTCTGCCTTCCAACAGCATCTATCTCGTCTATAAAAACCAAGCATGGAGAGTTCATCTTGGCCTTGTTGAACAAGTCTCTCACCCTTGAAGCCCCCACCCCTACAAACATTTCAATAAACTCCGACCCGGAGAGAGAAAAGAAGGGCACTCCTGCTTCTCCAGCTATGGCCTTAGCCAGCAATGTCTTCCCTGTCCCTGGTGGCCCAACCAAAAGTACACCTTTCGGAATCTTTGCCCCAACTGCAACAAACTTTTCCGGGTTTTTTAGGAACTCTACAATTTCTTGAAAATCTTGCTTTGCTTCTTCCACTCCAGCTACATCATCAAATGTTACCCCAGTATTGGGCTCCATCTCAAATTTGGCTTTGCTCCTGTATGTACGTATATTTTCATTAGTCATGTGCTTAAACTGGAAAAAACTCGTTACTCGTACATATACATAAATGTGTGTGTGTGCTTGTGTCATTTTATGTATTGTGATTACCATACCTTCCTAGTCCAAATGGCAAATTTGGTCCTCCAGGTGTATTTGTAGATGAACTTCTCAGCAATAATAAGCTGCCAAGAAATATCAAGGGAAATGCCAAATTTCCCAACAAGTCAAGGATGGAAGCTGCCATATTCATTTCCATTGGATGAGCTGCAAAATCAACATCTTTCTCTTTAAGTTTTCGCAGCAGTTCTTGTGGCAATCCGGGCAACTGTATCTTAACTCTCTGAATCTTGTTTATTGCAGGATTGGATATCTCAGCAATGGCTACAGTCCCATTCGCAAACAAGTCTACTTTCTTGACAGCACCTGCATTTAAGTACTCCAAGAATCTCGAGTATGACATTCTACTTGAAGTGGCTTCATTTGGGCTTTCTACTTCAGCTCTTGCTGGCTGAACTAGAGCCCCACCTACAAGAGGCAGACCAGTTTTGTTCAACAGATTTCGCCGGCCGAGCTTGGTGTTAAAGGGTGATCTGAGACGTGGGTTTTCACTGTTGGGTGCTTGGGGGAGATGGGTATCATTTTTTGAAAGGTCTTGAGATTTGCAGATAGGAAGGTAGGGGAGGGAGAGGGAAAGAGCAGGCGACATAGTTTGCTTGTTTACCCACAATTTTGGAGGGAATGTTGTGAAGCAATTTATTTAAATAGGAGGATAGAGATTAGATGTTTCTAGTAATGCTACTATATTATTTTGGCTTGTAATTTGACACGTGTGACATCTAATTTAAGAATGATCTAGAGCCTACAAGAGTATTACCCACCTCAGTGATGTGCAACACATATTTCATATTTGGCTTAATCATTCAAAAAAGGTTAAACATGAGATCAACTATTAATCTGCGTGTTAATAGTGTATTGATCAATTGAATAATATTAATTTTATGTTAATTAATTGGTAGTGATATATATATATATATATAGAGAGAGAGAGAGTCCGGATCTAGTCCGGGATCTCGGACTTTATAAAAATACGGGTCTTTTTTTCTCTTTTTTTATTTGTTATATGTATTTAAATCACACCCAAAATACCAAAATACTGTATTATGTAATAATTTCAGTTTCATAAAATATTAATTTTTTTTTTAATTGTTTTAAAAAAAAAGCCAAAAAAAAAAAATTCCAAAAGTCCTGACTTGATCCTGATTTTATATATATATATAAAAGATTCCTCTAGACAACATGTTTCTAGACTTCTAGTCACCAGATAGGTGGGACTCTCTATTTCTCTTTATTTGAATACTCTTTAGCCATACACTTGTCTAGAAATGAAACGAGACTTGTTAAATTGACATTATATCAAAGATGTTAAACTTTCAAATAATTATTTGCCCAGCATCGCATGGGTCAGTCAATGGATAAGCTTTAATTGGGAAACCATCAAATATACGGGCTTAATTTATTTCCTCACTGGAGTGATAGATACTCTCCAGTTCCATAACTAAATAGAAAATCCCATTTGTAAATTTTGCAAAGATTAAAGATGCATTTTTATTTTATATTTACCCTTACATAATAAGTTGCTAATTTAATAATAATAGCATTATGATAAGTATATTTTTTTTAAATATTGATTTTTTACTAAAATATCCGTATACTAATTTTAGTTGAATGATTCATATGATTATTGTCAAATGTAATTATCAACAATCATCAAAATATTATCAAACTAATTAATTTAGTATTATTTAATAAATCGTATTATAACTTTTAATATATTTATAAGATAACAATTCATGATTTATTCAATTATTAAGTTCAAAAATTTCAAGTATGTCTTTAATAATACATTAAGCTTATAATAATAAATAACAAACACAACCACTTTAAATGACATAATAAATGCCCCTAAGTATTTCTAATTTATAACTTTTTCTAAAGAACTTTTATTTATAAAGATTTTCTTAAACTAAACAATTTATTTATTTTTTAATAAACAATCAGATGGAATTTGTAGACAACCTGATTGGTGGCCTATACAACAGAAGTTCAATCAGACCTGGCAATTTTATTTGTAAAAATTGAACTGCCGTTCTAGCGTTCAGCATTATGGAGCATCTCAATTTAATAATACTACAAAATATTAAACCTAAACACATTTTATTTTCTAAACTTCCAATTAACACCCAAATGTATGGAATTTTTTTAAAAATATCCCTCGGGACTGAAGCAGGTCCCCCACTGCCCCCGGTGTGTGGGCTACCCTGCTTCCAATTAACATTTCACGACTTTATCAATCAAAATTACATCCTATTTTGTGCCATAAGACGTATACACTTTTTCATAATAAAATTATAATAACAAACTTTAGTGCATTCTATCATTTTACATTTAATAGTACTATCAACAAAAAGATAAACAAGGCACAGATCATGGCTGAAACTTAAGTCAAAAGTCAAAAGCCAAAAGCCTCATCCCCAAATAATCAAATAAAGATTATAGGTAGGTCTAAAGTCCAAACCCATTTGTCAATTTCAGCTAGCTCAGAAAGTGCTGTTAAATGTCGGCCTAAATTAACCTCACATTGAATGTCCAGAAGGCTGAGATACTTGATCATTTTTTAAGCTTAAGCTTGTCCAAGATACTATACACTATCAGTAAGATTTAAATAATGAGTGATTCCAAAATCTTTGTAACAACTACTACTCTTTCTCCAGTACATTACAAACAGGAGTTTCAGATGGCAATTGAGCAGTTATTGACGGGAGATTTTCAGATGGTTGACTAGATTCTGAAGATGGATGTGCACGAGGCTTGAGATCTGTTGATGGTGATTCATGAACTGCTTTCTCAGACCTGGAAAAGACAAAGATCATATCAAACCAACTATTGGCAAACCAAAGCAATGACTCGGCAATTTCATTGTAATAGATAAAACCCAACAGAGGTTTGCTTGAACTATAGTTTCTGTAATTAAGCAACCCCATTGACTAGTCCCAACAAAATTCCACAATTAGTAAAATTTGAGCAACCTCCAACATGCAACAACTTCTGCACTTCTAGAAAACTGGTAGTTTCTAAACGAGAGTTGCTCAAGTATAATTAAAACAAGTAATGGAAACATTATGGACAGGTAGTAAGATTATGCCAAATGACAATATTGTCAAGGTTGATACAGTTATTGCAGAACAAAGTGCTGCAGAATGGTCTGTATCACTGAGAGATTGCTATGGCAATTACATTTTCTATGCTTAATTATGCAGGCGCCACCATTAGATGAACACACACTAAACAAGATCCCAAATGTTGAAAGATTACATACCCCTTGAAACAAGTTAATGGTTCGCCTTGCTTCTAATAGATAAATTGTTGTTTGTCATTTATTTGTTTTTCCTTTTTCACAAGCTTAAATTGCTGCGGTGTTATTACATACATTTCTTGTTTAATTCGTCTAATCAGGTTACACCATACCAAATTATTTGCCAATAATTTTCATAATAGTGTAAATGAAAGCAAAATTGAAAAGCAGATGCTTTATTTTATTTTTTATTTTTTGCTAAAGGAATGTAGATGCTGAAAGACTTTAACAAGGAGCAGCGGACACATCCATTAAGGAACTAGGGACCTGAAAAGGGGAAAAAATGAAAGAAGAAAGAGACTTGATATAAGCTTTGCCTCACCATGGGAACTCCTCCAAACTTTCCAAATCATTCACAGCTTTGTTTAGTGCATGAAGGGTCATCTTTTTTACCTACAGAGCACAATCAAGGACGGCATGCTTGCAGTCTCATCATAAAAAGAAAATACTCATAGAAAAAGACATACAAATGAAGTATATTTCCTACAAATCTTAAATGCTTCATCAAATTTCATTTTGGGACATATGGTGTCAAACAAGAAGATAGTTTGAAGCAGAAGCCATAAACCAAGGGGAGATGCAATATTAGCGAGTACAATTAAGCAGGTACCCAAACCACGTATGATGAAGCCTATGAAGCTAGAATCTTCAAGTCGCACTAGGAGAATTTGAAGGTCAGAAAAACCCCGTATCGACAAAAAACGTCAGAAACGTCAACCACTAGTTGAAGCAAGATTCAAGAAAATCACAAGGAAAACACAACACATACTAATTAGATATCATTGGCACCCACAAGTATCTAAGCCGCAGAAACTACATATTGCAAATATAATAATCTTGGTTGTCATAAAGAGGGGTTCGTCAGTTAAGAACTTACGTCTTACAGCTAAATATATGTTTGGTAATCATTGACCCCTGCTGATTTTATCCCATTTAATCACAGAATATATTGACTTGCCAGCATGTTCGCCCCAGGAAAATGGGTCATAAACAATAACAAGCATGCAGGAGCATGATGTGTGAAGAAAAAGTGAACCACTTGGTAGTTGGCATAGTTACTTGGTCAACTTTCCTAGTAAGTTCAAGTTACTAATATGGAATTTACCTCAACAATCTATTTTTTCCTTAATTCTTATAAAAAAAGATACTCTTTCATTCTCAAGCCCTTCTTATAGCCTTAAAACCCCACCCCCATCTAGCAACAAAAAGAGTCCTCCTTTTATTGGAATATACTCCCTCCATTCAACAAAAAAGTCCCATTTGCCAATTATTTCTATCCCACAGAAAGAGCCCTCCTTTTATGTATGGTAGGATAAAAACACAATGTCCTCAAGTTTGCCATCCTTGTTTCATTATCATGCCCCCACAATAAAACTAATTAAAGGGTAAACATGGAACAAAAACACGTCCATAATATTTGCAAATTTGCAAATGGGGATTAGGAACAGAGAGGGTACAAATTTCAGTTGTAGATTGTAAAGAAGATTATCCCGCAGTTGTCATGGACCAAGAAGGGTTTCTATGCAATGTACTACCAAAGAAATGCCAAATGACATCAAATATTGTATTCTACTGACCTACCTTAACGTAAGATGGTATACTATTCCTTTAAAATGTTTGGTTCAACTGACATTAGATTTACCGGAGATTTACAACTCCTATTTACTTCCAACAACAATGATGAACCAAGGTTGCTTGAAGACAAAACCTACAAAAGGCAATGTACTATATAGGCTATAAGAAAATAAAACCAAAAATACTGAAAAGCTCCGAGAGAGGCCAAAGTTGGTATCTATTCTTGTACTCTACTATGGTACCTTGACAAAGAGTTATATTGCTCCCAAAGTCCTTCGAATTCCACCTAACAGCAAATAGTGAATTCAAAAGAGCTCCTTATTCCATAAACATGTACATCCCCACCCTCAGATCAAACCAACACAACCAGATAATAGACATAAAAAGCTGAAGAATATTTTTTGACAGGTGACATGCAAAAATGAAGATAAGGCGGTGTACCTCTAACTTGTCTTCCTTAGATCTATGATTCTGCGGAAGAAGTCGAAACTCTTCAGTCAAACGAATGCACTCCCCTACATTTTCAGGCGAGACAAAGTCGAGAGCAACCTTTATGCAAGACTGCAAGTAATAGAGAGTAGTACTAAAATTAAAAGCAAGAAAGTAAATTCTCACAACGCCTTTTATCCAAAACCTTAAAAAATAGTAAAATTTTAAACGGCTTCAGAAACCCTTATTCCTTAACTATTCACAGGCTGACATCTAAGATCTGAAGCTCAGAACAAAATTGTTCTATACATTTATTATTCCTAACAAGTAGCCAACAAAAACAATGGCAATTTTTCTCCACTTCAATTTTTTCCCATGCATATTAATATACACAATTGGCCAATTACATATTTTGCGAGAGAGAGAATCCAACGGAGAAGAAGTATTTGCAAATTGAAGTACACCCAATTGCTCATGTTACGTTTGGATTGTAGGAATCAAGATAGAAATGGAATGAAAAAAATTGTGTTTGGTTAAAATGAACCATTCCACTCACTATTCCATTCCTTCACCAATTTCATTCCTCCAATCCAAACCTAGCATTAGACCCATGCCTACTTTTCTACTAGCTAGTCCTTCAAGGCCTAGGCTTCTTGTCGTAGGGATCGCCTAAGTGGTAGCCCGTAATAGCAATGGCTAGTGGAGCCCTGAGTTCACTGAAAATTTTCTTAAATTGAAGAAAAATTTGCATCTTAAGGTACCATTTCAGAAAGTCCCATGTTTATGTCTAATAGGAATCCTTTCCTCTATGTCGAATTTTGATCTAACAGAAAAGATGCTGCCGGAATTTAAATCAGTGCTAACGGCTACAAAAGCAACCTTCAAGGTTTGATGTAGGCCTAAAATAGGTGACTTTTCTGTACCAACAACCAAATATCTTCTCAATGGAAACACTACTCAAAGCATAATAAGCACATGCATTTTACCACAATTTAAGTAATAATAACTACAAGCAAAAAAAATAAAGGGTGGTAAACCAAATATAAAATAATAAGAAATCGTGCTTCTAACCTATCAAAAACAAATAACTAAATAAACAATGTGTCTAAAATAGTATTGATTGCATAATTGGTTATAAGTCCACAGTCCACATGCTAATTAAAGGTACCAAGGAGTATATTGGAAAAGATTACATTGTCTTGCTACTTGTGTACCTTAAGATTTCTGACTTGATGAGGACACCCAGAGGGTATGAAAACCGCTTCCCCTAGTTCTTGCACAAATGTCCAAGGTTCAACTCCTATAGAACAGCATGATATCACTACACAAGAAAGCGGGAAAAAGATGCATAAAGATCAACAGCGTAAGAGTAGCAAACTGACCAAACTCCTCCTTAAGCTTCCTTTTATGGTACGAGTTCAAGTAGAATGTCTGATCATGGATGGGGTGAACAACCTGTAGAATTAAAAAACAAAATGTGATCAAAATTATTCTAAATCAGATTCCTTTCAACTACTGTAAATTCTTATTATCAACTCATACTGACTATGAGGTAAAATGATTTGAGGCAGACAGACTGGAGTTACACAATGAATCACAGACGATGCTAAGAAAAACTGCAGTGACAGCCACAATTGCACGCTTCTAAATAAAATAACACATAGAATAAAACATTCAATCTTCGAAATATATAGTAATATATCACAAATTCACAATATATCAAATTTAGAAAGAAACATAAATTGTCTGTTCAAAATATCTTCCAAGAAGAAGAGAAGAAATAAATAGAGGATACCATTTGAACCACCAAAGAGCATCACACCCACAAGGAGTAAACCACCCTGGCACTCAAAGCTTTGGAATAGGGCTATATTTGTCAGACAACAATAGTTTATTGAAATAAAAATATAGCTGAACATCTGTTTATTCTTTCACAATAGTATATTATCTTTTGTCCCTTTCTCGAAGAAAATAACATGAAACTATACTACAATATCAATGTTATTTGGTTTGTCACATTATCTGACCCTAACGTTTAAATGCATTTAATTCAGCTGTTGTAACTTACAATACTAAACATGTTATCAGAAGACGGGCAAAAAGATTTTAGATAAAAGAAGAAAAAGAAAAAAAGAAAATAAAACATTTCGCGCCAACCTATGTGAACATCTGAAATATCAACTCCTCCAACAAGGTTGACTTCAACGTCCACCAAAATTTAAGAGTCGCCTGCTGCTGCTGAAGTTTATTTTGATCTTTGAGAGAAAAAAGTCGCAATGGGATATTTAAATAATTTTGCATTTCAATCATACTTGTCTTCATTAATTGCATTCCTCTTACTTAGTGAATTTAAATAATATTTCCTAAAAGAAATACCAAATTTAGTTAATTTTCCTTGTTGACTAAAATTTGGTTAGTGGACTAATCCTCTATGAAAAATATATATATGTATACATGTAATAATGTTTGTTTACCTTTAAAGCAGATGGAATGCAAACCATACAAAAAACAAACATGAAGGATGTGCATTTCAAGATGATTTTTTATTACCTGCTCCACTGGACCACAATATATATGCCTGAACTCATTGTGATGCTTTCTAAGATATCCCTCAATCTTGGGTACATCTTTTCGCCTAAAAATATCCCATACGGCACCGCTCTCTCCTAGCTTACTGCCATTTTCCTCATTTAAACTTCCACATTTTTGCTGAGAGTTACTAGCAGTAGCATTATCTGAGAACGAACTTTCTAACTTGATGTCCACATTGAATGCTTCAGAAGCAGCAAAAAGACCTTCACTGCATAATGTAGTGTCCATTGGCTCTAACTTAGACTTCCTATCAGATTCTAGTGCATGCTTCCCAGCCTGGTCATCTGCACAAGTACTAAATAGTTCTTCTTGATTTTGGGCATCATGTTTTCTTTTTAAATTTTTTATTTTCGAAAGCTGCTGTGAGGTGAGAGTCACTTCTGCAGTATGCGTCAACACATTTACCTGAACATGTAATAAGATAGAATGATCAAGCAGATCCTTTAAAATCATGGTAAGAATGAAAAGCAATATCATTATCACAACACAACAAAATGCAATTCTATAAATACCATAGTTACACAAATAAAGAATCACAAACTACAACAATTTTACCCTCAACTAAAAGTGTCTATTGCTAAGCATTCACTTCATGCAGATGACAAACTAAACCTTCCAAAATATTATTTATTAATTAGCCACAGACATGTCACGCCTAATGAATATGATAAACAATAGTATATTAAGATATATCCAACATTCATAGAATATATAAAATATTATAAATAAGTACACTTGTACTATGAAGACAAAAAAATAAACTCGATCTCATGTTATGAAAATTAAATACCACTAAATTTTAAAATTTATCTGTTCATGGAATGGAAGTTGATAACTTTCTGCTTTCAAGTGATTTCCTGCTGACTTTTTAGAAAAGTACATACATTCTAGTTGACTGTTCCATTATTCTCAAGCGTGGCCCTCTAAATTCATAGTTTCCTAAACATTTTTGCCTCACACCTGCCTTTCTTTGTTCATACTTTCTGTTTGTGGTTTTACTCCATCAATTTGCAGTTTCCATCATGCTGACAGTCTCATACTCAGGGTCTACTAAAGACTAAAGAAAAGGAAAGCTGAATTTCTTCAGTTTTCATTCTTCAAGTGCTATTTATGGTCTCTTCATCCTATAGGGTTGGTAATTTATTAATAAACCATGAAATGAACCCTACTCAATCCGCTTTATATTTTTTATTATGTCAGTCAGTTTTTACCCACTTAACCGAATTAGTCAATAGGGGTCCGCAGACATCAACCCTAAATGATTTGGGTTGGATTGAAGTGCTGAACCACACATCTAAGAAAATTCATTAATCGTTTTTCCCTCTCACTATTTTCTCTAGTGGACCACCCCAAATATCATCCCCTCCATACAAACAACTCCACCCCCCACCAATACACAAGCCATCTATCTCATTGTTATAACCATCACTGAACCCCTACTACTACACAGTCTACCACGCACAACCACCCACCACTGCCAATGCTACCACCTAATATCAATCAAACTTTTATACGTTTGATTCCAGTATTCTTAATTCACACACTTTCAAAAATTGTTCGTTATTTTGGCTGGTAATTTGGTCAAATTTGAAACCAGAAGGTACATATATAACTGTGTATATTATTTATACACAAACACACAACAGATATAGATTATGTGGATATACACATGCCCACCAACAAAAAAAAGTACACACACATAGAGAGAAACACAGTTTGTGTATTAATTCTGAGTAACAGGGGGTTTTCTTTAAGCTTATTGGTTATGGAAGGCCATGATGGTTGTAATAATGCATACCGCATCTGACATGTCACAGTGAAGGTTTGTCACTGAATCTCCACGCCCAAGCTCTTCAGCAAAGCCATATGCAATATATGTTTTAGGCCCCAGGTCTGGCTGCAATGTTTCAGGCGGTAACTTTGTGGCAACATTGAGAATACCCGTGCGGAGATGTGTATATTCTTTATAAGGCAAGGCACTGATGAACTCTGCACCATGGCGTGGCAAGCGCTCCTCAAAAAAGTTAGATGGTGGCCAATCTTTCAATTTCAGCATTTCAGGCCAGGAGTTACTATGCAATCGACCTTCAGTATACCCTTTGAAAAATTGGTGAATATTTATTTCAACCTGCAGTTTAATTTTACATTAAAAAGAATATATACTATAATCCACTAACTAGTTTACTACAAAAAGGAATTGAAAAGTCGAAACTATATATTATAATACAAATACAAAATAATTGAACAAGATAAAATGAACCAATAACTAACACAATCACCAAAAAGATTATGCAAGCATCATGACCTCCAACTCTACCACAATAACTTTCCAAAGGAACTAGAATTGACAGCTCGCATTACATAATTCCTACATTAACACTACTCTCTAAACCAACTAATAGTCAGCAAGCTTTCTTTTGCTTTCCCTGGTTAAACAAAACCCTTCCATGTGGTTCTTAATTTCTTCCCAACTTGCATTTTCACATACACTCTGAGACTCGCTACTGAACTGACTATAGTGAAGAATCCAAGCAAGATTCTAATAATATCTTAAAAGTTAAAACTCATCCCATAACTAAGTTATTGCCAACAGCATCACCTCCGAAATGAGTTGTCCGACAAGAATGCCAAATACTAAATGTCATTTTACACAGTAAGATTCTACACAAACAGGTCTCGGGGAGTAGACTATAGCTGACTTTTCTTGAGAGGAAGCATTTCTTAAAGATTACAAGTCATAATGAATCCACACAAGCAATATTGAAACTCCCCTAATTGTTTAAGAGATCCGAGAGTTCCTCTTAAGAGACATGAAACTTCAGTACTTCACAGGTTGGTGCATATAATTTTCTCCTTACCTTTACTCAATCACTAGTCTCTAAATGTTTTTATTAGCCAGAAAACTATTACACGAGCTATAGTCAGCATTGGTAATCATCAGAGATTAGCATGTCAGAATCCAGATCCATTTGTCCTCTTAATTTATCGCAACCATTAGTAACGACAAAGAAGTGATAAATATAAGGTGCAAAACGGATATAACTCTAAGAGACTAAGACAATTATTATTGTATTACATGCAATTATAGATAGAACACTGTAGGAAAAATTACTTTTGCATATTAGTGTATGCATGTTATCATGATAGCATTCCTGCACAAATCAATGTATGGGATAAAAAAGATAAACAAATGTCTGGAGAGCAATTTTTATATATTTCAAATGATTATGTTAACTTTTAACATAGATCTAAACAGTAGACAACCAAATGCACACTTGTTTAACATTTATTGAAGACATCCATATTAATTATGAATTATACGTTCCAGATTGTCTACCTCATGTGTATGTCCAACTAAACATCATGTTGCATCTATATTAAAACTTACAAAAAAAAAACTTGCATCAAATTAACAAATAGACAGATTATACGATTAAGTATACACACAGATTAGCTCGACTATACATAACTAATGCATAAACATACACATACAGAGGTTCCCGCATATTTCATGCATATAAAAGTAAAACTAAATGAAAAGAGTATCACTTTGCCAAAAAGTAAATGCAGAAAATGCAAATTGCATTGACTAGCTGCTGGGGATCTTTCTTCATAGTTGCTAGTTCAAACAAGACAAAAAACTGAGATTGGGATGTATTTAAACCAAACACAATGCAGAAACCTATCAAGCGAGAGAATGCTTCTGAAAAAAGTAAACTAGCAAGTTACAGAAGGGTCAAACAAATGCAAAATTCATTAAGAATTTATCAATTACGATGACGAGTTATTCATGGAGGTAGGTGTTCCTTTAAGCATATATGTGATTTTATGGGTGCTTGTAAATCAAGTTTAGAACCATTGTAAAAAGTAAGGCACCAGATGAAAGAAATAGTCCTCTACAAAATATACTGTACAAATACAACAATTCTAAATATGAATAATAAAAATGAACTCCGCAAGGTAGGATCTAATCATTATTTTATTGTGGATGGCATTGCCTTCTACACGTCACATTTACCTCAAGATGCCGACAAAACCAGAATTCTTATAATCATCAACCCAGTCATTATAGTGAATATGCTAGATTTACATCCTACATCCAGTAAAATAAAAGACATTGCATGGACACCAAGAGTAATGATGACATTTATAATACCATGTGCCAAATATTAAATAAATAAAAACTTGATATAATAGTAACAAATAAGGAACTAAGAAAAAGGTGGTTAACAAGACAATTTACCTCGCACCAATCAAGACAGTCAATTGCTTTAACTGCCAAATCTGACGAACCATCATAAGTTATTTCTCGAAATGCCCGCCACATTACCATGGGTTCCCAGCTCAATCCAGATGTAAATTCTAGAACATTGCGAACAATCACTGGCTCACCCATGACCCAATGTTTTGAAAGTGCTCCAGGTCCCCCTGTTTAATGTCACTTGATGAAGGGCAGTAAAGATAGTTGTCATCAGAATCTTCTCTAGTTGCAGCTTTCCGTAGATTGTCAGTCTCACAATCAGATTTGAAACAGCAACAATGGTTTTGAGAATTTTGAGGCTCATCTCCATTTGCGGGTTGATGAGTTTTAACTATTTTTTCAACTTTTTTCTTTAAATCTGAGACCCAACCCTGTGAAAGCATACTTTTTAGCACCAGGCGATTGCATCCGCAACCACCCATTTCCTCTGGTGGGCAAGGTATATCACCAGTGTCTTTCGCCTTCCACTCATATGACCTCTTTTTAACTTCGGAATAGTTGTCCATGGATGATTTAGATGAACCATTTTTTTTTGAAGCCAAAGAGGTAGATTTTTCTCCATGCAAGTAAGCTTTCCCTCTATCAATATACTGCATAACTACTTCACTATCGCCTCCTTGTAAGCAGTCCTCTCGAATTTCGCGGCAACAAGTCAGACAGAGATCATACAAACATTTTGGACAGCTTCGATGAAAATCAACTATTGATGTTTTGCAATAGTTGCTGCAATAGAAGGCATTACTTGGAAATTGTTCAGCAAATTTAGAATGAATTAGTAATAATTCATGGAAAAGACTGTACCAAAACACACGCTCGTCCACATAAAATTCTGCATTCTGGATCTCTAGCTCTGATGACGATAACCCTGAATGCCATCATATGGACAAATAAATAATAGAACAAAGAGCATGTCACGTGCTAGTGCACATATAACTGAAGTTCCCTAGGGGAAGAACAAGCCACCGACTTGAATGTAAGCTAGTTGCATAAAACATAACTCCTGCAATCATGTTGAAGTCATAATAGGATGCAGCACTGCAGTTTTCAAAGCTATAATTCATTATTTAACAATAACAACAAACAAATTATTTTATCTAAAAGCTGTTTTTGTTTCATCACTGCCACATGCAGTTAATTACTACTTATATTTCTTTCCTATGGATAGGTCAATATATTGTACGCTATCAGAGTATTGTTGTGTGCATATTGTTAAAAAGTTTCTCTAGGCGCAAGCCATTCCAATCTCTACTTCTTTGATGGTAGCTAATTTCTACACTTGCATTATGTACAACAAGAGTAAATTTGGATAAATTAACTTTGATTACCCTACTCCAAAGTTAGGTTTGACCCATATTGTTTTGTGAGTGAAAGTTATATTACAGGAAATGAAATTTTTGGGGGTCCTTGCTGATTCACGCGAGATTCCACGTGCCCCATGCTACTCGGGTTAGAGCGTAAGCTCTACTGGACTCTCGGGGAGGCATGTACGTGGGAAAAAAATGATCTATTAGCCATTGATGACTTTATATGGGGTAATATAAATGGATCAATAATGACGCCGATGGCCTGATGTTGTTCATCTCGGGGAGGATCTTACATGGAATGATGCGGATCGAGCAACCGGGGCATCCAATACTTTTGAGGGTCGCAATTCTTTAAGGAAGGCTCGTACTAATACTAGTGATAATCTCATGATGTACTCTCGACGTGGTGGTGGTTCAACTTCAAGGGAATCAAGGTTGATAGATTCCGATTTCGATGATAAAGTTGATGAACAAAATGAAACAATTATGGGTTTGAATGGGTTCTGTATTGATAGAGTTAGCTATTAAATAGAAAGTGTGAGGAGATTGGTTACTGTTGAAAGATGTGAAGGATATCTGAGGATAGAGACTAATTCAAAAGCTAACAAAATCTTAAACAATATCTGAGATAATAGGCACAATAATAGGGATGACAAAAACCGTCCTCTATCACTCCCCCTCAATTGGAAGGTTGGGTAACCTTCAAATTGTCCCTTAACTAAAGAAAACGACTCTTGGAGAGAGGTTTTGTAAAAATATTCGCGGTTTGATCCAAGGTGGAAATGTATCCAACACGAAGCTCCTTTTTCGCTACTTTGTCTCTAACAAAATGAAAAACAATTTCAAGATGTTTAGACCTATCATGAAATATTGGATTTGCAGTAAGATAAGTGGCGCCTAGGTTGTCACACCAAATCGTAGGAACTTGAGACGAAGCAAAACCAATTTCGTGGAGTAGCATATTTAACCATAAGATTTCAGAAGCGAGAGAGGCGAGAGCGCGGTACTCGGCCTCTGTTGACGATCGAGAAACAGTGCGCTGTTTTCGTGAGCGCCATGAGACAAGGTTGGGCCCGAGAAAAACAGCGAAGCCGGATGTGGACTTGCGGTCGTCTAAGTCGCCTGCCCAGTCGGCGTCGGTGTAGCCAAGAAGTTTGAAGGAGCTGCTGGGTCGGAGGAGAATACCGTGCGTGGGAGTAGCATGAAGGTAGCGTAATATCCGGCTTGATCGCTTGCCGATTGATCGGTGGGTAGAAATTTGCATAAATTGGCTGACTTTATTGACAGCGAAGCTAATGTCCGGTCTAGTTATGGTAGCGTACTGAAGTCCACCAACAACGCTACGATACAAGCCGGGATCATCATAAGGTTCACCACCAACAATAGTGAGTTTGGTCGAGGTGCAAGCTGGAGTAGCAATTGTATTTGCACCAGTCATATTAGATCGCTTGATTAAATCAGTAATGTACTTGTGTTGATTTAAATGAAGCGTAGACTTATCCCAAGTTGCTTTGAGGCCAAGAAAGTAAGCGTAGTTGCCCAAGGTCACGGATTGCAAAGCGAGGCGCAATTGTTTGACGAACGTGGAAATAGCATCATCACTAGAGCCTGTAACCAAGATGTCATCAACATAAATAAGACAAAACAATTGAGTGTTAGCGGAGTTGAAAAAATAAAGTGAGGAATCCGCTTTAGAACAAACAAAACCGAGAGCAATCAAGGCATTAGTAAGACACTTATGCCACATCCGTGGAGCTTGTTTTAAGCCATACAAGCTCTTTTTCAATCTGCAGACATGATCAGGAAATTGAGGATTAACAAAGCCTGGTGGTTGTTGCATAAAAATAACCTCATCGAGAGTACCATGTAGAAACGCATTAGATACATCCAACTGACGAATGTTCCAACGTTTAGTGACAGCAATAGTTAAAATCACCCGAATCGTAGTAGGCTTAATAACTGGACTGAAGGTTTGTTCAAATTCTAAACCAGGCCTTTGATGATATCCCTTGGCTACCAAGCGAGCTTTGTAACGATCCACACTCCCATCGGGGTTTAATTTGATACGGAACACCCAAAGACATCCAATTTCATTCATGCCGGCACATTTTGGTACAAGCTCCCAAGTTCCATTATCAATTAAAGCATTATATTCAGCTGCCATTGCTTCACGCCATTCCGGTTTCTTAACAGCTTGAGTAAAACAAGTGGGGGTTGTGTTTGCAACGTTGGCTAGGTGGGATTTGGGTGGTAAGTGCCCTGTTTGAGCACGTGTGGTCATTTTGTGGGTTTTAAGTGGATTAGAGATGGTATTTGTAGTGGGTAAGGTTGTATTTGGGATGTGTAGGTTGGTATTTGCGTTGGGTAAGGGGGGATAAGGGGTAAGGTCCACAACTAGAGGAATGGTGGGGGCAGTGGATGTGGGGGGTGTTTGTGTGGGATGGATTTGTTGTAAGGTAGTGGAGGGTGCAGCGTCGGGTATTAAGTCAGGAGTAATGGTAGTAGGCGTTGGTGAGGGATTATTGGGAGCTGTTGAAACCGGAGATGCCGTTTGAAGAGTTTCACGAGGTGGAATGACAGTAAATGGTTGATCAACCGATGGGAAAGTGACATGAAGTGGTGGAACAGATTCTTGGCTTGTTGATTGAGAGCGAAGTTCATGATCTAACTGTGAAAAAGGAAACACCTGTTCATTGAATACAACATGACGGGAGATGTAAATTTTTTCAGTTAACAAATCATAACACTTATATCCCTTGTGAACTCTACTATAGCCAAGAAAAACACATTAACGGGAACGAGGTTCAAGTTTATTATTAGTGTATGGTTTTAACCAAGGGTAGCAAAGACAACCAAATGGACGAAATAGATTGTAATCAGGTGCAACACCAAACAATTTTTCAAAAGGAGTACAGTTATCAAGAGATGAAAGAGGTAATCTATTAATAACGTACATCGCACACTCAAAAGCATAGGTCCAAAACGTATTAGGGATTTTAGCTTGATTTAGTAAAGCACGCCCCGTTTCTACAACATGTCTATGTTTGCGTTCAGCACATCCATTTTGTTCGGGTGTATATGGACAAGAAACCCTATGATTAATGCCATTGTTTGATAAGTATTCTGTTAAGGCTTGAAATTCTCCCCCCCAATCTGATTGAAAGGTTTTTAGTGGCCTTTGAAAGTATTTCTCAACAAGTGTTTTAAATTTGATAAAAACACTCATAACTTCAAATTTGTATTTCACAAAGAACAACCAGGAGAATTTATTGTAGTGATCATAAAACAGAACATAATAATGACATTTATCATGAGATACAACGGGCGCAGGACCCCACACATCAGAACAAACTAAATCCAAAGGAGCAGAGGCAACATAATCAGATTTAACAAAAGGAAGTCGATGTGATTTGCTAACACAACACGAATCACATAATTCAATGCCCTTATTATGGAACGAAATTTTATTTAAGCTGAGTGCTTTCTTAACAAGAGAAAAATTGGCATGGCCTAATCGAGCATGCCATTGAGTCAAAGAAACATTATTGGCTTGAACTCGATGCGGTAGAGATGTCGGAATTGAAAGAGTGTAAAACCATCCTTATTCTTTCCTACTCTCAGAATTTCATACGTGTCGCCAAATCCTTCAAAATAAAATGATTAAAGAAAAAAATTCAATGAGAGATAGGATTAGACTTGGTTAAAGAAGACACGAGATAAGAGATTATTAATAGTTTTAGGGACTCGCAAAATATTCGGAATTTTACTGAAGAATCGAGATAATGGAAATTGGAATGACCAAGCGTGAGAAATAGGAATAGTATTACCATTGCCAATCGCGACTTCTTCAGTCCGTCATATTCGGTATGAACAATGAGGTTTCTAAGTCGGTTAGTGAGATGATGGGTCGCCTCAAAGTCAACAAGCCAATCTGTAGGAGTCAGTATGAGAAACCATGACAACATTGGAGGAAAGCCGAAAGTTACATTTGGTGTTTTGGTTCTCGGTGATCTGGGCGATGGCCTTTGTTTTGAAATATGCCCACTCCACCACAATTATAACAAGTAATGGAAGTTACATCCAAAGAAATTTGGCAAAGTATCATCGTGGGATGGTGGGGTTGGTTTCGCGACCTTTACCTTTACTTGTCGGTGGTCCTTCCGGCGTAGTGGATGAGACGGAACAAAGGTATCTTTAGGCAATTCATGGACTATCTGCCGTTCCTCGGATAGTAACATTCGGTCGAGATCCATGGAGGGATGACCATTACGAGCATTAAGTACTCTTTTGAATGGGAGAAATGCATAATTAAGACCACCAAGCACGGCTGAACAAAATCGTCCTCCGTCACGGGACTTTGGAGGCAATAAGTTGATCGTAAACAAGTTTAGCATTAGTTAAATAAACTTGATAGAATCATTGTTTTGTTTGAGAGAGTGAATTCTCTGTTTGACTCGAGGATTTGGGCACGGGAGCTCGTCCCATAAGCTTTCACAAGCTTGGTATAGGTGCTGGGCAGATCTTTCATGTAAACGACTTAATGCAAAAGCTTTTCATGACCAGAGCGAGGAGATCGTGAGACTTAGAACACTGTTGATCGATCTGTTCCCACTTTTAAACTCCGGATTAATGACTCCGGTGAGGCAAGTCTTTAGGCGGCGGATCAATGAGAGGTATCGATATGGTCTGCAAGGCCTTGGCCGCAACAATGGCATCAATTGAGTTTCCATGTGAGAAAATTGGAAGAGGTGAGTTTTTGGGTGATTTGGGCGGAGAGATTTGAGGTGAGGGAGGCGGAAGAAGAAGTTTCTCGTGAAGCCATTCTGATTGAAAAAGGATTGGAAAAAAATGGAGTTTTAATCCTTTCAAGCTACGATACCATGAAACAATTATGGGTTTGAATGGGTTACGTATTGATAGAGTTGGCTATTAAATAGAGTACGAGGAGATTGGTTACTGTTGAAAGATGTGAAGGATATCTGAGGATAGAGACTAATTCAAAAGCTAACAAAATCTTAAACAATATACAGATAATAGGCACAATAATAGGGATGACAAAACCGTCCTCTATCACAAAAGAGAATTCCAAATGATGATGAAGATGTGGAGGATGATTTTGGAGAAAGACCACCTACGCCTTTGAATGAGAGTAGTTAACATGGAGGAGATGGAGATGACCTTAACTCCTATTAAAAATATTTATATTCTTTTAAATGCTTGCTAGTTGATTAGTGGAACGCTTTTAGAGGGCGGGCTATTAAGCTTACAAAGTTTACAAAAAGAATTTTAGGCATTTGTTGTTCTTCTTCCGATTGTGAGTGCAATTGGAGTACATTTGAGTTTATAAATACTTTCTATTGTTAGTTCAAAAGTAATAATTCATTCACTACTAATATTAACTATTTTATATACAGTAAAACCTCTATTTAAGAATACTCTATATAAGAATAACCTCTACAATATTATAAAAAAAATTGGTCCCAATTTGGTCCAGTTATAAATAGGAATAACCTCTAAATTGTAATATGATATACTTTTTAAGTCCCGTATTAAGAAACTATACCTCTATTAATAATTTCATATATATATATATATATATATATATATATATGAGAGAAAGAGAGACAATATTAATTTTAAAAGACTACATTTTCTATAAAAGATTACATTTTCTATAAAGAACTATATTTTCCTATAAAATACTACATTTCCTATAAAGGACTATATTTTCTATAAAAGACTACATTTCCTATAAAAGACTACATTTTCCTAGTTTGAAAATCTAAATAATTTATGTTTTCTTTAATTTTTGTTACAAAATCTATAAAATCTATATTTTTGTTAAAGTGGATATTTTTTTTGGTATTCAGAAAATATTTTGTACCAATACCTCTATTTAGTAATAACCTCTCAATTATAATGCAAATAGTTTGGTCCCAAGTCTATTCCTAAATAGAGGTTTTACTGTAATTAAAATTTTATCATTAATATTATTATTTCATGTTTTATTTATTTTAGATTCATATGAAGAAGAATAGATTGGAACACAAACGATTGAGTGACTTGGTGTATGTCCAATACAATTGAAAGATCGTCTCAAGGTTCAAAAAAAGGCGTGAATTTGAAAAAAAAAATTGATCCATTAGCCATTGATGACTTTATATGGGGTAATGAATGGATCAATAATGAGGCTGATGGCTCGATGTTGTTCATCTCGGGGAGGATCTTACATGGAATGATGTGGATCGAACAACCGGTGCATCCAACACTTTTGAGGGTATAAAGGAAGACTCGTGCTAATACTAGTAATCTCATGATGTACTCTCAACGTGGTGGTGGTGGTGGTTCAACTTCAAGGGAATTAAGGTTGATAGATTCTGACTCCGATGATGAAGTTGATGAAAAAAAGAGAATTCTAAATGATGATGAAAATGTAGAGGATGATTTTAAAAAAAGACCACCTACGCCTTTAAATGAGAGTAGTTCTCGTGGAGGAGATGGAGATAACCTTTTTCTTGATGAGTTTGCTTGAACGATATTTAGAGACTAGTGTAAAGAGTCTAGACATTATTTTGGTGTTTTATTAGTTATTAGACTAGTAATATGTGATCGCAGATTACTTTATTTTCTATGTGATGTTTGTTGAATTCTTTATTCTTTTTATTAGTTTTTAATATCAAGTATTTTATTTTTAGATTGTAATTGCAAAGTATTTACATAATTGTGCTTTCAATGTTATTCCATGATGTTATGTTTTGGGTTTTAATGTATATGAAATTTTATTACCAATATATTTGTTAAGTAAAATAAGTAATATATAAATCATTGTAAACGACTCGTCGCCATACGGACGTCATAGTGGTCGCCTTGTCGCCTAGGCATCAGCTACCGCCATGACTTATCGTGGCGCCGTGACTATGATGACAATTGCAGTTATGCGCCAGATATGTTTAAAACGCAGTCTTGTGCAAGTAATACCTTGGGTATTAGCCTCCATCTCCATTTCAAGCATTTGCTCATGATCAAAATGTTTCAAAAATGGATATAGCACATGAACAAGATACTTCAAGTGGTGAACCTTTTTGCTCTTATCTTCAGGCTCACCTGAATATATGGGACCCTGCAGCAAATCATGAACAAAGCAATTGCTGTCATTTATAAGATAAATGACATTTATGCAACAGTAGAAAAAGAATATACTAAATACCAACCGTGAGTCTATCAGTTCTACGCAAACAAGCTTTGCAATTGCAGTTGCCACGACAACATGGGCAGATCTCAGCTATTTCATCCTCCGATAGCCGAGGATACCTCCATATCGGAAGCAAACAACGAACGTTAGTCCAACATACTGCCAGTTAATGAATGCTACATTTTTAATAAGAGTAATGCTAGGGGTCTCAAATGACATGGTATTGAATATTTTAATAATAATTTATGGCATAGCCAATCACATGAGATCTAGCCAACCAATGTTTTGGTGACACATCATTTGAGACACTTTTTGAGACCAAAAAATTAAGACCCCTAGCATCACCCTTTCAATAAACACCCAATAAATTAATAACAGTTTCTCCGAACTATATCAGGGTATTAAGTTAATGGAATGAATGTAGCCAAAAAGTCATCCACATTCCATAATCAGTCCATAAGCAATCTGTTTGCTGGTCTAAAGCATCATTATATGCTAACAATGCCAAAGATAGAGATCAATATCAGCAACCCATGTTTCGTTGTCCACATCCCTTAATAAAACATTCACATACAATAATAAGTGCATAACCAATCTATTTGCCTCTCTAAAGCATCATTATATGCTAATAGTGCTTATATAGAAATCAATATCAGCAACCCATGGTTCAATGTACAGTTACAACATACATGATACAACACCCACTTAAAATCTTATCTGGTATTTTCATGAACACCTACCTAATACATATGTTCGATCAAAATCACCAAACTTGTCAAAATCAGAAAAATAAAATAAAAAGAACACCGAAGATTATGTTATAAATGTTACCATCTCTCAATGCAAGGAGCACAAAACCGTCTGCGGCAGCCCTGAATGCAACGAATCACCCTCCTATCACTCTTCTGGCATTGATGGCACATATTGCAACTATCTTCTCCATTCCCCTAATTCATTAATTAAGATAGAGGAAACAAAGTACTTAATTATTTAGCTCTAAAATTACAACAGAAAATATACATATAGACGTGAAAGCTTACATCTTCACTGAAATTCTTCCTTCTACCATCCTTCAATTGTGGCCCATACTTGGGGTCTCTTCTCCTCAAACAATAACTTCTTTCCTCACAGTCATTTTCTTTTTGTTTAGTAGCTGATCTCGATTTATTCTTATCCTTCTTCATGTTCTTTTTCTCCTTTTTCTTCTCCTTCTCTTCCTCGGGAGAAAATGAAGATACATTACTTACACCTTTCTCCTCCTCAGAATTATTCTCATTCTTGCTGTTCTTGCCCTCTTCCTTCTCGTCCACTCTCAGTTCATCCCCTTCTTTCTCTTCTTCATCCCCTTCTCCCTCTTCTTTCTTCTCTTCATCCCTCAATTCTTCAGCTTTATCATCCGACTGAGCATCTTGTTTTTCCTCTTCTTCCTCCCTCAATGTATTATCATCTTTCTCCTCCATCTGGTCATCCTCACTATTTTCTTCATCTTCCTTCACTTCACCATCTTTCCCCTCCGACTGATCATTAGTTTCACTTGACGCAATTCCCATTTTCTTAGCTCGAAGCTTCTTCCTATCAGGTATTCTCCCCAGCCAAACAACATTATCCCCCAAATACGCCACCGAAGTCCTCGGCTTCTTCGCCGGAATCACCTCATCATCAGACTCCTCGTCGTCTTGCAAACCTTTCCCCTTCCTCTTCGAACGTGATTTCGTAACCCGCTTCTTCGACAGAATCAGCACATTGTCAGTTTCGACGTCTTGCCGACCTTTCCCCTTCCTCTTCGGAACCCTAGAACGTGATTTCGTACCCCTAGCTCGTGATGTCTGAGTAGACCTCTTTTTTTTCGTGGCGTTACGAAGGGCGCGAAGGTGATGGTACTCGCACAATGATTTCTCGTCAATCCTCAAGCGATTGCATCTCCAACCTTTACCATCGTTCTTCTTACAACGAGATTCGTCGTCTGGTAGCACGACGTTTTCCTCCGGCGCCGGTCCCGCCATTATCTCCTCCAAAACCACCGTCGTCTAGTAGTAGTGTATTTGTACTAGTTGTAGAACTAGTAGGTATAGTGTAGAGAGAAATCTATCTAACAAAATACTTTCCCGCTCACCCTCAAACTTTCTAGTACCGGCGGCACTGGACACAAATATAGTCGTCCTTCTAGGCCAGTTTAAATATATAATGAAAAACCGGGAGAGAATGAAAAGGACAGATATTCTGGATTGGGCCAGGTCTAATTTTTAATGAGAACAAAACAAAACAAAAACTTAAAAAGTGTAATCTGCATATTTATTAACGTTTCTTCTTGTTCGGTTCTTTGTTCTTTTTTTTAGACAAAAGATTGGCTTTGAATTTTGATATATATTTTTTATTTTATTTTTCCTCTTATAATGACTTGTTAGTTTAGCACTGATTGTATGACAATAAAATAAAAAAATAGGAACTTTTTGTAGACTTTTTATTTATTTATTTATATAAATATATATATATATATATAAGAACTTTTATTTTGTACTCCCTCCGTTATAAATTATACGATTATTTTTAACTTTTAAAAATTAATTTGAGATATTTTTGAATTTAAAATTAAAATAACTTATTAAAAATTATGAAATATTTTTAAAAATTAAAGTCTTAGGAATTAAAATATTAGCCTTCAAAGGGTTGATTTGAAACACTGTAGTTTCCCCTCTACAATCTTTAATAAAATTACTCTTAAGATTAATATCTGGAGTAATCGTATTCATGACCTGAATATATATTCTATATATAAGTGTCATGTTAGAGGATAGAGGATCCATGTCAAAACCTGACGTTTGTAAAGTCAATGTTACGGTTTTGAGAATCGTGGGATCGAAGAAGAGGCTGAAAAGTTTGGAAAAGCTGTTGAAATGCGGTCCTTCAAGAGAGAGATGAGGTAATACATCCTAACAAAGAATCGTTAAACTTTAAATGTCTCTTATCCCTTAAACACAACAATAATAAAGCGCTTTTTTGTTTAAGTCCGATTATATTATTAAATACATTGAATCTCTCCGATAACTCAAGGTCATATATTTGTTGAGATGTTACCCAAAAGATTGCTAGAAGAAGCGGTTGAAAGAGGCTATAAATATTTGCATATTAGGTTAGTCAAGTTGCGGTCAACGAATTAACGTAATTGATCTTCCCACTTCTTTATTGTCGTGTGTTTAAGGGGATAAGAGACATTTAAAGTTTAACGATTCTTTGTTAGGATGTATTACCTCATCTCTCTCGGAAGGACCGCCATTTCAACAGCTTTTCCAAACTTTTCGGTCTCTCTTTTTGATCCCACGATTCTCAAAACCTTAACATCGACTTTTGAGAAACGTCCAAGTTTTGATATGGATCCTCTATCCTAAAAAGAAAGGTGATCAGTTCAAAACCTCCAACATCTTTATAAATGTGGCAAGATAGGGTCACAAAAGCCACGAGAGTGTACTACTAAGAAGAAAATTAACCAACCGGTTAAAGATGAAGGGTGAAAAAAAACAACTTTTAATAGCGTTTTATTGACTACGATGAGGAAGAATTCTCTTCATCCGGTTCGAGTCCTAGAAGTAGTTGTTCTAACTCGAGTGATTCTCATTCTATTGAAGAAGAGATATCATGTGATGAGTTAAATGACTGTCACTGCAATGAAGGAGAAGCCTACTTGTGTGCCTTAAATGGAATGATGCACAGAACGGGTCATATTTCTCATCATCATTGTCGTCTAGCATAGTGACCGTGTCATCATGATTCTTGAGAAAATCAAGGATTTCATTTTTTGGAATTCCTTTGAGGATGGATTTTAACTTCTGCTGAGAGGCATCATATTTGCCCATATCAACATCGACAACATGAGGAGGAATATTTTCAATTTTATCCTCATCAAATTTGGACCACCATTTAATGGCTAGTTGTCTGCAAAACCGATGAACCCCTGTACCTGCATGCTGAGTAATAGTATATGACCATTTAAAGATCCAAGGAATTTCATTGGCACAACAGAAAGATAATAAGGCTTGATTCTCATAAAGGCCATTTGAGGTTTGAAAATATTTTTCAAACATATCTTCAACCTTAGGGGGAAAAAACTGTGGGACTGGTCCCCAGTAATAGAACCAAGACTGAAACCATGCAGGAAAATCCAAAACATTGATGGTTTTGGGAAACTTAGTGTGAAGAAACCAACTATAGGTATAGTGTTCATTTTGATAATATAAAAACTTTTCCCATGCCAGGGTGTAATCAAAGTAATTAAAGTATTTAGGAACCATAGATTTTGTTTCAAAATATTTATGAGTCCTTAGGTCACCCATCCAAATCACAAGGACGTAAGACCTTTAAGATCTTTAATTGAGAACGCTTGATTATAACGATCTACAGGTTTATGAGAAACTTTAATTGAGCTGTTTCAACGAGAATTTTTTTCAAAAACTCTCTAGTTTTAGGAGAAAAGCGGTAGATCATGAGAGTAAGATAGATAGAGATCATTTACTTGCTCGGAGATCTAATCGCATCCACATCTTCAATATCAACTACTTCTCTGATCATGGTGTCAAGGTAGTTAGAATCAATCTGAACTTTAAGGTCAGGAGTCTTGCCTTTGTTGCCCTGCTTTTGAGATCCTGAAGATTGTCCTTTGAGGAAGTCATTAGAGGGTCTCTTCATTGCTGGTTTGGCTGAGCGTCTAGGAGACCTATCAAGATTTAACACACAAATATTCGGAGTATCCTGCAAAAACTCTTTGGTTAAGAAGTCTGGCAAAGAACCAAAGAGTTAGAGTCTCCTTTAATAAACTCAATGTCAAAATCAAAGGCTGATAGCAAGGCTTGCCACCGAGCAAAAATCTGTTTAGAAGCAATGTTTTTAACGTCCTTCTCTAAGACTTCTTTGGCTGATTTACAATCAACTCTAAGAAGGAATCTCTGGTTTAAGAGATCTCCTTGGAATTTATCAATACACAGAACTATGGAACAAATTTCCTTTTTTATAGTAGAATAGTTTTTCTGTGCATCATTCCATTTTCCAGAAACAAAACAAACTAAAACTTCGTTTGAGTTTATAATTTGTTTTAGAATGCCCCCATATCCTTTGTCTGAAGCATCAGTTTCGACAATCTTTGGAGCATTAGGATTAGAGAAGTGTAGACACGGTAAGGATTTCACATGAGCCTTAATCCTTTTAATGGCTTGAGTACATTCTTATGTCCAAGGTGTAAGCTTCTTATTTAACCTTTTGTAAAGAGGAGCAGCATCAATCGCCAGATCTTTATAAAAATCTCTAACATAATTAACACTTTCCATAAATCTCTGGAGCTGTTTTTGATCCATGATTTTGTCTGGAAATTTATTGGCGAATGCAATGGCTCTGTCGACTGGGAAATATTTACCTTGAAAAATTTCAAATCCCAGAAACCTTATCTTTGTTTGGAATAATGACATTTTTTGCTAATTTGAAACCACAAGACCTTCTCTTTTAACAGCTTTTTTGAAAACGTTTAAATGTTTCCAATGTTGATCAATGTCTTTTGAGAAGACTAAGACATCATCAATATAAACAATCATAAAATCCATAAATGGATTAAAGATTTCATTCATGATGTTCTGAAACTCAGATGGCGCATTTTTAAGACCAAAACCCAGAACATTCCATTCGTAATGCCCAAATGGCACTGTAAACACTGTTTTATACTTATCTTCTTCTTTAATCTGGATTTGCCAAAGATATCACTCTTCATATCGAATTTGGAGAAGATATTTGCTTTAAGCAACCGATTTAGCAGATCCCTCTTGTTTGGAATTGGATATCTAATCCATCTCAAAACTTTATTTAGAGGTTTATAGTTAATCACCAGCCTTGGAACTCCCCTTTCTATTTCTGCAGCATTTTCTACGTAGAAAGCAGAACATGACCATGGTGAGTTACTTTTCCCTATTAATCCCTTTTTTAAGAGATCATTGATTTCTTCTTGGCAAAGCTTAAGAAACCTTTCATTCATTTGAATTGGTCTTGCTTTTGTAGGAATAGACTTCTCATTGAATCCTTCTATGTAGTAGGCAAAGAGATGACATGCTTTTTTCTATTCCAAAAGCGTGAGGATCTCGTAGAACATATTTCTTTACATAAATCCTCTTGGTAAGCTTTAACTTTGAGCTTAAACTTATCATCTTTAAGATGTTCTTCAATCTTCTTTATTTCTAACTCTTGTTTGAGAAAGAAAAGAAAATCTTCTTTACGTTTAAGCAAATGATTGACACCTTGATAGCGAGGTTCTGAAATAAAATCAAATCTGACCTCTAACCCCTCCTTATTAGTGCTTATTCCCTTATGGTCAATAGAAATGGGGAAAAACAAACTAATAAAAGGTGTACCCAAAATAGTTGCCTGGGCTATATTCTTGACTAAGAGGAATGGAGTTTCAAAACAAACCCCATTATTGCATATCATGGCATCTGATAATTTGTAATCAATATGCGATTGGCTCCCATCAGCAGTACTTAGCATTTGATCTGTTTTTGAATAATATTTGGAAGGAACTAGACCTTCAGCCAGACAATTTAAGTCTGCTCCCGAATCAATCAAGGCTTCAGTAGTGACTGAGAACTCATCTTCAATAAGGATAGTAATTTTTACATACCACTTTTGAGTGATAATTCTATCAATCAAGTTGATTTTTAATCCTTTTGAACTAGATTCTCCTATCTTGAGTGGCAAAGTTAAGGACTTCATCCTCAAAATCATCACCCTCATCATCATCAATAATAGGTGAATTTGATTCATCCATTTTGCCTTTGCCTTTATCATCTCTGCCTTTAAGCCAGCGGATTTCCTTTTTAATCTGCTTGATTTCTCTTTTTAAATCCGCAATATCAACTTCTCTAGCGTCACTATTGGCTTGCAGATTAATGATCATTCCTTGTAGCTCTTTAAGAGTTGGCTCCTTATGCCGGTCGTTCACCTTATCAAAGATCTTTTGTAATGATCTTTGATAAGATCTTTTCATTATCCTCATCATAAGATTTTTTCTTACTTTTAGCAAGCATAATATATTTCTCGATCATTTGTCTTTTTTGACCAGAGTCTTCCAATTGATCAATAATATCAAGGATAAACTATCTTCTTTAGATAGAACATTAATGGAGAGTCCATTTAAGGCACACAAGCATGATTCTCCTTCATTGCAGTGACAGTCATTTAACTCATCACATGATATCTCTTCTTCAATAGAATGAGAATCACTCGAGTTAGAACAACTACTTCTAGGACTCGAACCGGATGAAGAGAATTCTTCCTCATCAGAGTCAATAAAAACGGTTAAAAGTTGTTTTTTCAGCCCCTCATCCTTAACCAGTTGGTTAATTTTCTTCTTAGTAGTACACTCAGGACTTTTGTGACCTATCTTGCCACATTTATATCATGTTGGAGGTTTTGAACTGATCACCTTTCTTTTAGATGACTTTCTCCTTTTAGGTTGATCTTCTTTTCCAGTTCTTCTTTTACGCTTATCCTTCGGGATTTCAGCAAGGCCAAATTGCTCACAAAAATCTCCTAGGGCTCGCTTTCCTCTAGATCTTTCCTCTGAAATTTGTTTCTGGATCTTCAAAATATTGCACAGATCCGCACCTTCAGTAATGACTTCTGAAGCTAATTCTTCATAGGTATATTCATCCCAGGGAATTACTCCATTTTTATTTTTTAACCTTGTTTTAACTCTTTGAGAGAACAAAACAGGTAAACCTTCAATGAACTTTTCTTTCCAGTAATCGCTATTGCAATCTGTTCTGTTAAACACCTTAGAGAAAAACGTGTCACGATAGTACTTGAATCCAGAGAGCGATTTGCACTTTAAGTTGCTTAATTGCTCATACGTTCTTTGTAAGACCCGAAATAATTAATAAATAAAATTTAATTTCCTCTAATTATTATTTTGAAATAGTAAGGGTTGATGTGATTAATGTGGATAGTTATAGGTAAAATACGCAAATATTTCAAAATAAACAAGTGGTTATAAAATATTCATTGTTGTCGGGGAATATTCGTTTGGTCGTGGAATATTCGATCTTGTCGGGGAATATTAAATGACGCGGCAATGACTATGTGTGGGCCCCATAACGAAAGCGATTGGAGGAAGAAAGCGACAAATATAAGTTGTTTAAAAATAACGGCAGTAGTTATTCTGAATTTACATGTTGGAATACCCGGTGGTTAAAAACACAGAATGTCTGGCGTTGTTGTCAGACGAAGAAGCACTGCAGTATTGCACCAATTATTGACTCTTACGTGAAGGCACTACTCAATAATGGTTACTGACAATTATTATTCAAAGATTTTATTTTATTGGTTCAATAATTGTTGCGTTGATATTTTATATTGTTGTTGTTTCAATAATGGTCATTACTAATATTTTTCATTATCGAAGCAATAATTCATATTATCTGAATAATATTATTAGATAACATTATTGGCAATGTCTAGAAAGTTACATCTAAGGAGAGGTTTGGTCACCTAATTGGCTACCAAGAAAGAGAAATTCTTATTGGAAAGCCCCCCTTCTCCAAGAACCGCTTGGTTGTCGATATTGTGATTACGTAATATTATTTGTGAATAATTAATTATTGATTCATATGATGAGGAAAATATTGATTTTATAGATGGAGAAAATTTTAATGTGACAATTGTTGAAAATTAAAATTTTATCTTTTTACGATAAAATAATTCATTTAAATATATATATTATTATATTTTAATAATATAATAATGGTGATATTTTTACAACGAATGTGGGATATATGAGTATACAAGGAGGAAGAGTATTTTTGTTGCAATAAATGTTTAAAACATGTTAAACATGTCATTGGACCCCATTTATTGACTAAAATTTGATTATAACCTCTAAAATCACCCGTTTGTGGATTTTGGTCAATTTTGTTTGAATTTGGAAAAATTTTCTTCTGCAAAGTTGTATAGAATTGAATTTCCTATAAAAACTCGCGAGATTCAAATTTTCTGACAAAAGGGCTATTTATTATGAATTATTGAAGTTCTAAAGCTACGAAATAATTGATTTTTGAAAGTTTAAAATATTTAAAGAATGAAAAACATTTTTTTTTGTTTGCGGGCAGCCTAGCATGTGATGTAAATGCTGAATTCAAAATTTAGAAAGTGTAAGTAGAGAATTTGTTATATATATTATTATTATATTAAATTTTTCTGCTTTTGGTGTTCTAAGCATTTTTCTATAAATAGGATGCTTAGGTTAGAATTGAAAATTTACACTTAAAGTTTTCTCTCTATATTATCGGCGTATTCTTGTGAGTATTTTGAGTATACTTTGAGTATTGCTATACGGTGAAAGTTCGAGTTATAACTTATATCCGATATTCCAGGTTAAAGATCTTTCCGAGGTAAGGGATATTATTTTTTTCAGTAATGATATTATTTCTTCAATATCATTATCTTTGAAATATTGATCTGAAGTTTTTATCAAATTTAGAACTTTTGGTGTCTGAGATTCTTATTCACGATATCAAGACCTTTCTTGGCGTATCTGACCTTTATTCACGAATACGATAATTATTCAATAGAAAAATGAAATTTCTTCTTTTTGTCCAAAATATCTATTATGGATACTAGCTTTGATTGTATCCATGTTTTGATCATTCTTGAATTTTACACCACTATGATTATTTTTGAGGTATTTTTGGACATGGATAAAACAAAGTACGAATCCTTAATTCTTAATCCTTGTCATTTTGTTTCACTTTGGATTCGTTTCTTTTAAAAATATTTTCATCATCCTCGGTCTTAAATGATGATATTATTGAATATCTTTGGCTGTAGTGCAAAGATGAATGATTTCGATGAATATCTTTGCCCGTAGTGCGAAGATGAGCAGTGTTTAGATGAACATGATTAATCGATGAATATCCTTGGCTTTTGTAGTGCGAGGATGAATATATGATTCGAGATATATATTGATTGATGTTACAGGATAAAAATATTGATGATGGGATCGTTAAATTCATAGATATTAGTAGATTTCATCCTCTACGTAACTCTTACATGAATTAATATTTTCATCTGCGAGTATTAATTTAAAACTTGTTGTCTATTGTATTCTATTAGATTTTTCCTGTTGAAGACTAACGATAATTTGTTACGTATTATCTTAGTCATAATATTCTTCTTGGGCTAGTTGAGCTCACCCTTTTTCTTTTTGTTCCATTTTTCTTCTCGAGGAGGCGAGAATGTAGCGAGATGCAGAGTGGGGTATGGAATTATGGTTTTAGAGAGTTGTTTAGTTGTCCTCACCATTTTGTAAAATAATGTATCAATAATTATGATGAGGATTTATTTGTATATGGATATTGTCACAGATGGCAATATCTCGTATTTAAATTCACAGTTTATATGTTGTAACAATAAAGTTGTAGTTATTTCTGTACCTTGTTTTTGACAACTCAGAATGGGTGATGTATACCTGTTTTGGGGGTGTCACATTCTTGATATTACCAGCTGATTGTTTCCCACAAAATGGCGCATGATGGTATACTGAGAAAGTGTAATCGCATCCTCATAAAAACGGGCAGGCTCGTTCATAGCATCAACGCCTTTTGAACTTGAAAATTAAAGATGCTCTCCTTTGTTTTGCTTGTTAGGAGGTTATCCCACCAAAGTCCAAGTTGACTACTGAAATCAAATGCTAAAGCTTCGAAAGCAATCCTTTTTCAGAGTTCATTTTGATCCTAAATGCTGGGCAAACGTCGTCATTTGTTTTAGAAGAACTATTATTTGATAGTCGGTAAGACCATCAAGATTCCATTCACAAATATATTCTCCACTAAATGGACTCCATCATTAAATGCTCTATTTTCAAACCGAGCATCGATAGGAGATGGACGATGATAATAGAAATTTGTTTTTAACCTTTCCCCATTTTAACCTATTTACTTGAGGATCTTCCATTCCTCTTGGATTTTATTTAAGATCTCATCAAGATCTAATCCATCGTTATTGAGAACCGAAATAGAAGGACCTTGAGAAGTAGATCCGGTAGATGTCCGTTTTAAAGACAACTTTTCTAATCTATTCTTGATTCTTGAACATTTCGTAGAAAGCGGTCCTAGTTTAAACTCTTTAGACATCTCGGGTTGAGGCTTAAATAGGATTGATCCGGCAAGCCTCTGTCTAACAAGTTTTCTTCCTTTGAGGAAGTAGTAAGGATTTCTTGGGAGATGGACTAACAAAAAAGGTTTTACTTTTGAAGTAACAACTTTTCCGGTCTAAACGATTGTGTTCCAAGGATTGTAGAAACAAATTAGTATAATTATTTTGTTCTATAACTTGATTGATCCTGAACTTCTTGGACTTTCTTTTGACCTCTTTATCTAGCACCTTCTTGTAAGGAACAACTCTAGTCTTTCTAGTTCCTACAAAAACTGGGGCTGGAGGAGGATGAATTGATGACACAACTTCGTTGTCGTCTTTGTCATTGGTCAACCGGTAGGGTTTGTAAGAACTTTCTACCGTGTTTATGGTGACAGAATTTTCCTTTTTATCCTTCGCCACCTTATCCCCTCCAAAAGGGAAAGTATAACCTTTGGCACGACTCCAATGTTTAAGAAAAACAAAGAAATCAACATTTTTTCCTGATTCTTTTAAGAAATCGTAATAAATGTTGCGAATGAGATCTTGAATCTCAAGAGAATAAGTAGTAAAGAATCATTCACGTTTATCTTTGTTTTTGTCATAATTAAACATTGCTTTTAGCAAGAATTGATTCGGACCCAAACTGTGATTGATAAAAGTATAAATACTCTCGGAGTAATCAAAATCAGATGCCGTAGGACTTTGTAATCTGCATATTTATTTACGTTTCCTCTTGTTCGGTTCTTTGTTCTTTTTTTTTAGACAAAAGATTGGCTTTGAATTTTGATATATATTTTTTATTTTATTTTTCCTCTTATAATAACTTGTTAGTTTAGCAGTGATTGTATGACAATAAAATAAAAAAATAGAAACTTTTTGTAGACTTTTTATTTATTTATATATATATATATATAAGAACTTTTATTTTGTACTCCCTCCGTCATAAATTATATGATCATTTTTAACTTTTAAAAATTAATTTAAGATATTTTTGAATTTAAAATTAAAATAACTTATTAAAAATTATAAAACAATAAAATTTATAATAAGTAATACTTTGTAAATACTTTATAATATTTATCATTGTATTAGATTAAAATAAAAAAAAAAATTATGTCAATTTTAATTTTAAAAATCTTTCAAGTTGTCTTTAAAAAAAGACAATAAACATGAATTCATGGTGCATTGAAGAGACAGAGAGTGTGGGAAGGTCAATACTAAAAGAACGCCTTTCCACTAGACTTAAAGGCCATCACTAGTCCACTAGACTTAAAAAAGCGGCCTTTTCTGCTTCCTTCTTTAGCCATCAACTTTCCAGATTTTGTGCTTTTTGGCCCCCTTCTTAAAATATTCATCATCACACCTGGTAGAAGAAATGTAATATTAGGCCTGTGCGCGAGAGATAAAAGATATGTCTGGGCTGCTGATGGAATGGGAATCATCCCGATGATAGAGCAAGCAAAGGAGGAGTTGCAGATACTGGAAAGCCACCACCCGGACCGATTCGACTATCTCAAGCTTGAGCTCAGGTCATTCATTTCTCAACTCCGGTCGCAATCCTTGCTTCTTTCCAAACACACCAACAATAACAACATGGCTGCGGCGGACTTTTTCCTAGCTACTTCCTCTACTTCCACTCAAGGTAGTACTCATTAATCTACGAGTCTTATCGACAGAGTTGTTCCTGAGATTTTGGTGGCGAAAATCTCACGAATGACTCATAAAAAGTACAAGTATCCAAAAAAATGTCTTTTCAAAACTTAAAACATAATAGTTCGACTATAACAAAATATATGACAACTTCGACTGTAACAAAATATATAAGAAGTTCGACTACAACAAAATATATGATAATACATTAATTAAAAGATATTTCTTTTAATCAAATGTTCAAAATTATATATATAAATTTGGGATCCCTCTGATCGGGGGCCCAGGACGGTCGACCCTCCCGTCCGTGCTTAAAAATGGCCCTATATTGGGACTAAATACAATGACAAACACCATAAATATTGGCGAATCCAGGATTTTCATATTCATAATAACTCTCTCCATTATATTTTCTGAGTCGATATCTTATTGTTATTAAAATGCAGAATCATCAACCAGCAACAACAAGAAGAGGAAGAAAAAGGATAGTATTGAAAAGAATAGTGAATGAAGGTCAAGGTATCATTGACTTTGAAGCATCCAAGAAAAAGTACTTTCAGAGGTCTTCTGATTGTCAATTATATATGAAAAGCAGGGATAGGGATAGGACTATCGATGCTGTCATTGCCAAAGCTCAAGTTTGTCTCCATAAAATCAAACACTTTAAAACCACTTTTTAATTTATCTACTGTTGTTTGTCACATGGGAAATCTTAGCTATGTATTTCCCCATAGTTGGATAATTCAATTTACTGATGGTTCCAGTTATCGTTACACAAAAATGAAATCATTTGCCTTCTTGAGATTGTAATCCACCTTTCAGAATTGCAAAAACTTGCAATACAGGCTAAAACTTATTTAGAGCAATCGAATCATCAAGTATTAACTAATATATTCTATAGCCATTTTTCCTAAAAAAAAATTACACCAGTAACATGAAAAGTAGATGAAATAATTTAGTCTTATTCAAAGAATGTGTTGAGAACTTATAAAGAGCAACTGGTACAGTTGAAAAACTGCAAGTCAAAGTCAGCAAAGCCACAAGCAGCCAAGTCCAAGATTGTTTGATCAGAAAGAAATAAAACTAACAGTTCAATCAAAAGAGAGAATTCAGAAAATAAAATAAGATATTAAATTAAATCTCAGGTGCGGAAGGCAACTTGCATGGGTTGCATCCTCCAGCACGAGTAGACTAGTAGTGCATCGGAAGCACCAGTTTTCCAAAGTAGATCACCATATTGGTAGCATTGATCTCAACAATTTCCCCTTGCATTTGAACAGTTTAAGAACTCAGCAGGATAAATTTTGAAGACCAAGCCTAAAGATTTTACTATCATCCACGTCGATGCAATAAATTCCTTCCAAGAAATGACATACAGCACAGTGAATTTACAGAAACTGCATTAAAACGAAAGTACGAAGAATGGATCAACTTTCCAGTAAGTTAAACCCCCACTGAGGCCCCCTACTTAACCTCACTTGACATTTTTAAAAGTTTTAATCCAAATCTAGAATACCACACACTACACAAAGGACAAAAGATTGATTAGCCAACCTCAGGATTCTTCTAGGCTGAACTTAAAATTAGCCTAAAACAAATTACTTCTCATTTGGAAAAACTCAAGCTGTTCCTAGTCATCCCACTTTCCTTCCAAAAGGTATTTTCATCACATATGGTCGAAAAATCCCCACTGATCCGTTTCAGCTCCTCTGTGATTTTTAATTTCTTTTCAGAAAATTTCAACACCTTTGAAAATATAAAACATCTTGATTATGGAAATTACAACCTGGTTTTAGAAGCAAAGGCTTAACCACATTATTGGAAAGTCTGTCTCAAGCATGTTGAAGTTGTCAGATAAATAGCTCAGAAACACTAGAAGCTTTATATTAATGATTTAGTCATCTAAAGAAAGTGAAGTAAGCCTCCTAAAAATACAAGGATAATGAATGCCTCGTGCACGTACCTGTATTTCATGTTTTGTTTTATTTTATTTTTTAAAATTTCTCAAACTATAGAATTTAACATCATTTCTGTTTACTTGGTGAAGGTAATCTAAACTTTGACGGTTTGACCTAACTGGAGCTTAAGATAATTTGATACATCCATCTAGGAGACCTGCAACAAATTTGAAAAATCCATCTAATATCTATGTTACATCCAATAAAAGGAAGGCTACTAACCAAATTGAGTAAGAAGTTCCCAAATTCCACCTTATATTATTCTTTGTGTACAAAAGATTAAGTTCAAAGTGATGTTTTTTGAAATGTTTCTTGCTAAAGATTGTCTAACAGGTACTTTCATTCTGCAATAATTTCCTTTTCCACATAACAATTTACCTAAAAATGACCATGAAATGTAGTTGGAAAAGAACCGTCTCAAGGTAGTGTAGTCCATTGATAATCTCATGTTAAATGAAGTATTAGAAAAGGTACTACAGCATGAATCTGATACATCACTCAGTGTATGATGTTTTTAGTTACATGTAGTAGCATAAACAAACTTCACTCCCTGCAGCTCACTCTTAAGTAGAGCTACTCACCAATGTCACTACAGCAAAAGATAAAAGGTTATGCAGTTACTGTGCATTAAAGAGGGAATGAGAAATCTCTCACCTTTCATTGGGAACTATGTTTGAGTCCTTCAGATATGATTAAGCCCACTCGTTTATGGACATTTCGCGACTTTATTTTCAAGGTGACTTACCAAAACAAGTTCAGGGTGCCTACTCATTCATCAAGCATGAAATGGAAAAATGCAGCAAAAAAATGTGATGTGGACACTGTCATCAATATGCAAAGATACAAATACTTCAATCACCTGAACAAACATATATTCAAGTGCCTATAAGAATATTAAGATAAATACAAGAAAGCGCATGTGTACACACAAAAAGTACAGAGGAGAGAGAGAGAGAGAGAGAGAGAGAGAGAGAAATCACCTCTAAATGACCTTCAATCAATTAACCTGACCTCGTGTGCACTTTCCATTGCAAAAGGCACTTTGACTGGCCATATCTGGACCAAGTATCATAGACTCCTCGTATCTGGAGCAAGGACAATAAGGGAGTGAGAAAGATCACCACTAGAAGATCGTCACTCAAATTAACCTTACTCTATCTGCACCCTCCATAGCAAACTGTACATAGACTGGCCATATATTTGGACCAGAGCACACTATAGTGATCAGGGTCAATTAGTAACTATTACTATTACTCAATTTAATGCCAGACCAAGGTAATGAAAAACTTTTTCTCACTACGACATCCTTACCTCAATCACTCTCTTCCTCATGCAATCCACCCTCTTCATTCTGATCAACACTCCTCAAATTAGCATCACTAGCAGAGAAACCACGCCGTCCCATTGCAACAAGCTCAAGAAGCTTCCTCCTTGCATCATATACCGGATTTGGATCAATTAAGCATCCCCTATCATAAGCTTCTCTTAAGAAAACAGTATGTCTCTTCCCCTTAGTCGACAAATAAAACATCCCAGGATGATCCAAGAACAAATCCCTCATATTCAAATCAATTCCAAACCAATTCCTAAAATGACTAATCTTCTCCACTTCCACCATTTTCTCCACAGTTAAACTCAAAAACTCGTGCACAATCCCAACCGCCCGCTTCTCCAAACTCCTCATCCCCCTCTTAGTCTTAGACTTAGGATTCTCTCCCATCTCCTCATATGGCCCAATGTAAGGCAAACTCTGCCATTCCTTAACTTTAGCTCTAAAATTCTTCTTCAACTTCATCCCCGGAGGATAACCATGTTTAAAGCTAAACTTAATCTCGGTTCTATCAACACTACAATCCTCTTTACAACACTCCATAACTCTCCAATTCTCAACATCAGCAACTAAATCCTTATTTTCAATTGAACTAACAAGTTTTAGCATGTGGGTATTGGGCTCATTTGCATCACAAAGTTGAAAAAGGTGAGGATTTTGAGAAATTACCGAGTCCTCAAAGTCATCAGGAAGGCCGAGTTCCCTCCAGACCTTAAAGATTGCTCGCAGCGGCACCCTTTTGGAACCCGACATGGAAAGAAGCCGAACCAAACGGTTAACTACAAGCGGCAAGGAGGCGTTAATGGCTGCGGATTCTTGGAGGGAAATTTGGGCGGCAGCGGGGGCTAATTTGCAGAAAGGTTGGGACTTTGTGGGGTGGTAAAAGATGTCGAAAATGTGGGGGTAACGGCGGAGGAAGGCGGTGGCACCACGGTTGAGGTGGAGCTTTTGGGAGAGCCGGTTGAGAAAATCAATGGAAATGGAAGGGGGGTTGATGGTTGGGTTTGAAAGGATGAGATCTTGAATGGAATTAACTTTGAGGAGGTTTTTGAATTTGTCCATTAATTTCTCGAAGGTTGGGTCTCTGACTCTGGAAGATACGTACTCGCTTGATGTTGTTTTTGATCGGACGCCAGTGAGGAATATGAAATTGGGTCTTTTGACGATGTGGGTCGCCATTGTTGCCACGACTGTTGAGAAAAGAGTGGTGCGTGATCGACGGGTTTGCCGGAGAATAGAGAGAGACCAGAGTGGGAGAGGAGACGGCGGGCAATATTTAACGGCTTCTGACTTCTGATACAGTGAGACTCGCAAAAAGAATCGAACTGCGAATTTTTCGTTTAGATGGGTCAGTACAAACGACGTAGTTTTATTTGAAAAACAACATATAAATAAAAAAACTATTTACTCATTTATACCTAAAAATAATAATAATGATAAAATTATGTATTATTCCAATATTTAGAGCATTGTTATATATAATGCCAAATTTAAAATAATGTAAATGCATGAGAGATAAAATAAAAAAAATACATATTACTATATTAGTCGTAATTTAAATTTATTATGAATTAATCAAACATGTAAATTATGTAAAAATTTTTTTGAAAATTATTATTAATTATTTATCATTTCACGTAATAACAAATTTTAATATATATTAAAATAAAATATATTAACTTTTATTAAAATTAAATATAATAATATAATTTATAAATTAATATAAATAATTGATTGACGTGTCTACTCTCAACAAAATTAATATATTTTTTGTTACAAATATAATTATTTTTTCATTTTACACATCATTTTTTAGATATGAAAGTTATAAATTTTAAAGAATATATTTATTATTACGTGCTTATCTTTAAATTTATTAATTACTCTTTTTTATTGGTAGGAGGATGTTTTTTTATTAATAATATAAAATCAGATTAGCATTCTAAGAAAAATAAAAATAAATTAAAATTGTATTGAATTTAAATTAATTTAGTTATCGTAAATAAATACCAGTATTATTTTTTTCAATTTATATTTTGGGGTCCTATTTTTGTTTGTATTTCGAACGCCGAAATCTGCTTTGATCTGTGATGGCGAAGGGCGTAAGACATGCCTTTCAACAAACTGCAATTCTGCACCATCAACAAGCAGTCCCTATTTCCTTCTCAGATTCCTCTCATCGTTTGCTGTAGGTTTCTTTCCTTTTTATTTTGTTTATTTCTTCTATTATATCTTTCGTTTGACTGCAAAAATAAGGTACCCATTTGTGTTTGTTGTAATTAAATTGGCCTTTTACATCGTATAATCCCACATATGTAGTTTAAATATTTTAATCCTGCTACTTAGTATGATGTTTTGTGACCATGTAGAATCTTGCTTATTTTGTAGGATTCTTGTGAAATTAATAGCATTATTGGCATTAATTGTTCAATTTGAAGTCTACCATTATATAAGACTCAAATCCTTGCTGGAAATCTGTATCTAAATTATAAACTACTAAGTATTGTTACATACCTAGATGAAAATCTTGCTCTTTTTTCCCCTTCATATTCGTGTATTTGAATATAACCTTAAATAACTAAATATGTGGCTTTTATGGTTTCCAAGACTTTTTTGTTGGTGGATTAAGTTGTACTGTATATAGAATACTGTTTTGAGTTTGTGGGTGCATAAATTTATGGTTGTGGTTGCAATTCTGGAATGTTAATTTGATGGACTGAATTGGGTATCTCTGTTTTTCTTTCAAGAAATGAAGACAGAAGACGATGAGAGGGATCTTCTTGCAGTAAAAGGTGGGTTACCCATTTCCATTTGCTCAACATTTCATGCAAGTATTTTGTGGTTCTTTCCTCTATTAAGCTTGCTCATTCTAACTTTTCCTCTACTGTTTTTATGTTCATTAGTATTTATGACCTGCTATACTAGGTGACGTCTGTTTGTAAAAACGATGTGTGGAAAAGGAGTTGAATTAATTGTACTAATTTAGTACCACTACCGCACTAAGGATTTATTTTCCTATGATTAGTCCGTTATTTAATCCCATAGACTATGTTTTATCACTTATAAGACCATTTGATGATGGATTATAATTCCAAGGGTATGGTGGTATTATATAATGTTCCTTTGAGATATCAAATGACCTCATATAATAACAAAAAGTTCATGTGATAAAATAACGGCCTAATCAATAATTATGGGATAAAATAGATTCTAAAGGTGTTATATTAGTACATATAGTTATATCCCATTCATTGTTTTACAAACAAAACAAGCCTTAGTAATATCTTCTTTTTTTTATATAGATAGTAAATACTATATTAAATATATAAAATTATAAACACATCATGCTTGTAGCCAAGTAATGAGAAATCTTTAATGATCATGGACACAATAATATACTATTTCTAGATCTTTTTACACCAAGGATTGTTACCTAATCAGGTAACACAATTTAGATCTTTATCGGGTTATCAAATTATGGATAAGGCATTTTGACCAAATATATAGTGATTTTATTGGAATGAAATATTCAAAAAAAACTTGGGTAAATTTGAACATTTGTTTATAGCATAGATTTATCCTATGTTGCATTACAGCCTAGTTCAGGTGAACAACATATGTCCGGAAGAACAGACGTGGAATGTGAGTGAAATATGAGTGTTACACCCACAAAAATGATTCAAGCCTAAAAAAAGTGACACCTTCCTCGTTGCATGCATGGTTATATTACTTCAAGTGTCCAGGTTTCTAAGAAACAAGGTTCTATTTTATCACTGTCAAAGATGCCAAAATACATCAACTGACATCCGCTTGGCACGTGCTTTAAACGTTAATGACTCGACTTTCCGTAACCTTACTTTATATTTTAAAGTTTATGTATGTACGTTTCAATAGGCGAAGAAAAGTCTCTCTGCTGCCTCATAAAAGACTCTAAGGAAGTCGGAATAGGAGAACACTCGTCATGGAGTGAGCTTTCTAATTAGATGCTTTCAACAGTTAACTGTGTGTTACTACCCTGTGCTAACTATGGGCAGGATATTTGGTACATCAAAGGTGCGCGTCCATCCAATTTTTCACCTGTAATAGGCAATAGCAATGCTTTAATTTTAAATGATTTTAAAAACTCAGGGTCTGTTTGGTAACTGTTTTTGCTTCTAATTTTTTGTTTCCACTTCAATTTTTTTGAAATCAGTAACAAAAAAGGATGTTTGGTAACTCTTTCTACTTTGAAAAAAGCGAAAGCAAAATCTACCTTGGCAGCAAAAAAATAAAAACACAAAAGAGTTATTTTTTCAATTTTGGCAAGACAAGGAGTCATTCTAACTCTAAAGAGGTCCAAGTATCAAATCTTATTAACAATAAAATTTCAAATTTTACCCCTTCACAAAATATAACATAATTAACATTTAAATATAGTTATCAAACAATGTTGTTTGATTTTTGTTTTTATTAGTGAAAGTAAGTAAATCAGAAACATATGAAAACAAAAAAAGGAAGCAAAAATATGAAAGCAGATGCAGTTACCAAACAAATCTTCAATGCACACCCATGACACAACCAACTAGCATCTAAGTCCATGTATGTAATGTGAAGAGGTGAAAAGGCCAAGAGGGATTTTTTGGCTTGTTCCAAAAAAAGAATCCTAATTGGATCTCATAATACTAGTTATTTCCTTTTGTGAGCAACACAATTATGGTCAATAAATTTGGAGTTTACATTAAGAGTGTATCATTTAAACCTAGTATGACTTATATAACGCCTAATTTTATATAACATCATTTTATCTATACTCTTTTACTTTTATCAAACTATCTGTTTGCAGAACTGGTTAGTTTGAATCTTGTAAGCATGGTTCTAACGGTCACTCTTTCTCTTACTAATCATCAAATGTGGCACGTGTGTTGCACATGTAATCGGTAGATGCAGTAGAACTAATTTAAATTCGAAGTATAGTAAAGTAACGTAAAAATAGCGAATGCATATGCGTTATAATTTATACTCCCCCGTCCATAATTATTGACACCTTTTCGCACAAATTTTAAGAAACTTTCAAAATCTCATTTGGTTTCCTAATTGGTCCCTATAAAGTGTGCGGTTAAGAGTGTTCCAAATATGAAAGTCAAAAAATCTTTACTTAGTGAAGGGACCCATATATATTAAAATTTCAAAGTTCATACAATTATGGGTAAATTAGTCATTTAACTTCGCAAAAGTTACTTAAGAAGGAATTTATTGCAATTTTTTGGGCTTTCCTAAAAAGTAATGTGTTGCAATTTTTATGGGAAGGAGGGAGTAATTGTAAGAAGATACAAATGAACCTTTTATTGTGAACCATTTCTACATAATGGGGTTCCTTATATATATGTGCGTGCGTGCGCGCGCGTGTGTATATATATATATATATATATATATATATATATATACAAGTATATAACACCTAGTTTTTTATATCACATAATTTTGTCCTTACTCTTTTACTTTTATTAAGCTATCTATCTGCAGAACTGGTTAGTTTGAATCTTGTAAGCATGGTTGTAAAGATCACTCTTATTAATCATCAAACGTGGCACGTGCGTGCACATGTAATTGGTAGATACAGTAGAACTAATTTAAATTCGAAGTATAATAAAGTAATGTAAAAATAGTGAATGCATATGCGTTATAATTTATACTCCCCCGTCCATAATTATTGACACCTTTTTGCACAAATTTTAAGAAACTTTCAAAATCTCATTTGGTTTCCTAATTGGTCCCTATAAAGTGTGTGGTTAATAGTTTTCCAAATATGTGAGTCAAAAAATCTCTATTTAGCAAAGGACCCACTGTATATTAAAATTTTAAAGTTGATACAATTATGGGTAAATTAGTCATTTAACTTCGCAAAAGTTACTTAAAAAGAAATTAGTGCAATTTTTTGGGCTTTCCTAAAAAAGATGTGTTGCAATTTTTATGGGACGGATGGAGTAATTGAAGATAGAAATGAACATTTTATTGTGAACAGTGCATTTCTACATAAAGGGGGGGAATGGTGTATTAAATGCCTTATAAAAGTTGGGAAACACATTTCCTTGTATACATGTGTGCGTGTGCGTGTGTATGCATGTATATATATATACCCCCAACAAATTATTCTCATTTAATTCATCATTACATATTTTCTAAAAATATGTCATATTAGGAGTTTTCAGATTTTTTTCCTCATTGAAGGATTGTTTACCAATAAGTAATGTTTACTATAGTTTCTTCTGGTTGGCCTTTAGTTTCCTTCTTTATGATGTTCTTCACCCTAATTCTTTTGCTTATACTGAAAATGCTTGGTTTCTCATCTTTACCTGCTTAGAAGTAACTATTTTCTTGATCTAAATGTTTCAAATGCTGCTAACTGGTAGCTATACTTGTTCACTATTGTAAATTTGAACACCTGAAGCCAAATAATTAGTGCTTGTCATAGGAATTTTCATTATTACACATGTTTGGACATCCTGGTAACACGTGGAGATGTATGAGCTAAGTTTCTTATTAATAGATCTTTGATCGATTCATTGCTCCTTTTCCTCAATCGTCTCTCTTGCTTTTCACCGTGCTCAAATCCTTTCAATTTTTTTCAGCCAGAGAATGAACTTGGATGGCACGTGCAATGGTTGGACTAAGGAGCAGAACAAGACATTTGAGAATGTCCTTGCAATGTATGGGGATCAAGGTGATCAATGGGAAAGAACCGCATCAGAACTTACTGGGAAAACAATTGAGGAGGTCAAACATCATTATCAACTCCTAGTTGAAGATGTCAATGCAATTGAGTCTGGCTGTGTGCCTTTGCCTTGTTATGTTTCTTCATTTGAGGATCATGTAAATAGCTCGGCTGATGTTGCTCTTTGTGAAATGGGGAGCCAAGGGCAAATACAAACTGGTTCCAGTAACGAAAGAAAGCCATTGAAATCAGATCAAGAAAGGCGAAAGGGAATAGCTTGGACAGAAGACGAGCACAGGTGAACTACTAATCTGTAGAGTATTTACCTCTATTTTTAGGCTATATATTACTTATGTGAAACTCTTAACTCCTGGTGATCCACTGTGTGTGTTGGAGACTTAAAATTGTGTCTAGGGTAAAGAGGATTTTCCCTTGATCGTGTTGATTTCTTGTAGTAGATCAGCTTTGAAATTCAGATAGTCTGGGGTTGAATAAGTGTGGGAACAAATGATCAATTTTTTGCAATTTAAGGCGCCACGGCGAGTCATGGCGGTAGCCGACTGCTAGGCGAAGGCCGCCATGACGTTCGTATGACGACAAGTCGTTTACAATGTACAATTTATATATTATTTATTTTACTTAATAAGTATATTGACAATAAAATTTCATATACATTAAAACCCAAAATATAACACTATGGAATAACATTAAAACACAATTATGTAAATACCTAGCAATAACAATACAAAAATAAAACACTTGATATTAAAAACTAGTAGAAGAAATGAAGAATTCAACAAATACTACTTAGAAAATAAAGTTGCAACCAACCATCACATATTACTAGTCTAATAACTAATAAAACACCACATAGCAAGCCAAAATAATGTCTAAACTCTCTACACTAGTCTCTGAACATCGTTCAAGCAAACTCATCAAGAACAAGGTCATCTCCATCTCCTCCATGAGAACTACTCTCATTCAAAGGCGTGGGTGGTCTTTTTTCAAAATCATCCTCCACATATTCATCATTATTTGGAATTCTCTCTTCTTCATCAACATCATCATCGGAGTCGGAATTCATCAACCTTGATTCCCTTAAAGTTGAATCACCATCACGTCGAGAGTACATAATGACATTATCACTAGTATTAGCATGAGCCCTCCAAGGATTGCGGCCCTAAAGCGTGTTGGATGACCGGTTCTTCATCATTCCATGTAAGATCCTCCCCGGGATGAACAACATCGGCCTCATTATTGATCCATTCATTACCCCATTCAAAGCTATCAATGGCTAATAAATCAAAAAAAATTCAAATTCACGCCTCTTTTGGAACCTTGAAACGATTTTTCAATTGTATTGGACATACACTAAGTCACTTGATCGTTTGTGTTCCAATCTATTCCTCTTCTTTATATGAATCTAAAATAAATAAAACAAAAAATAATAATATTAATGATAAAACTTTAAGTATATAAAAAATAGTTAGTATTAGTAGGGAATGACTTATTATTTTTGAATCAACAATAGAAAGTACTTACAAACTCAAATGTACTCCAATTCACAACCGGAAGAACAACAAAGACCTAGAATTCTTTTTGCAAACTTTATAAGCTCAATAGCCCGCCCTCCAAAAGCGCTCCACCAATCAACTAGCAAACATTTAAAGGAAATATAAATATTTTTAACAGAAGGAAAAGAAGAATGTTTATAATTAGAAGTGCTTCAATCGTCTTTGTTGGAGCTTTTGAAATTAAAAAATAACTTTCTCATTTTGGAAGCGGTCCCAGAACTTGAGATGGTGTTAGAGGAAGCATTGGCAGTCATGCTTGGAGGAGCAGATGATTGTTCTTCTTACATTGTTATTACATCATCATCTAGCTCAATTGACTTATCCTCTTTTTACTATTCAAAGCCGCGTGCATCTCCCTCATAATTTTTGTTGATGTTTTAGGGCATCTCGCTACATCTCCAAAATTTTTAGCTAGATGTTGCTTGAGTCTCTTGATACCCGAATGCCGAAGTATACATTGCACGACATCCTTATTCCTTATATCCGGCCAATATCCATATTTCTAACATGGATCGTTCGATTTAGCTTTTCTTTTAGGGTCCTTAGTTATATCATAACTATCGACCCCCAAATTTTTTCGCCATTTTGTTTTCTAGTTTCTACACAATACAATCAAACAAAAAATATAAGAGACAATTAACATATTTTTATTTTTACTTGTGAATGTATTAGTATATTACTAGTTTAGTAAGTAGTAACCATTTAAGCTCAACACTTAAATTAATAGATAGTGTTTACACTTTGTAAAGTGTACCAAAAAAAAAAAGAAATAATCAATAAATATAACTTATTAAAGTCGAATCACCTCTCACATAATTTTGTACTGTCTAAACTTTAGAGTATAATCACAATTCACGTAACATATTAACATATTTAAAGTATCATTCACATAACATATTTAAAGTATTATCAATTAATCACAATTTACAAAGCTTTAAATTATAATCACAGTTCACAAAACATATTTAAAGTATAATCAGTAATCACAATTCACAATTTTTTTTAACTATAATTCCAATTTACATAATTTAGTGTACTGGCCTAACTTAATCAAGCTTTATGTATTGGCAAGCCAACAAGGATAAAGTCTTCCTCTTAACAGTTAACATGCATAGTTGGAACATAAACATTAGGATAAGGAGGGAACAAAGGCTTAGGAAGCTTCTTGACTCACAAGTCAATAGTCACAAAAATATGGAGGAAACACTTAAACAGAGAATAAGGAGGAAAAGAAACACAAAAGAACGAAAAAAAAAAACATGTGAAGTTCAACTGCGATGGACTGAAGGAGAGAGAAGTCAGAGAAGCTGCAATAGAGAGCCCAGAGCAACAATGGAGTCGCGGTCAAAGAAGGAGCAACGATGGAGTCAAAGGAGTAGTGATGGAGTCAATGGAGTCCAAAGCGGTTGCGAACTCGCGATGGAGTCGATTGTAGTCGGAATAATTGCGATGGAGTCGATTGATGTAGTCTTCTTATTTTAATTGTTGGGTTTTGTGATGGGTTAAGTTTTTAAGTTAACTTAGGTCAGAGTTGCTAAGGTTTGCGCCTTGACAGCTCGGTGTCTCATGGTGTCGCCCTCTTCATCGCGGGATGCCTAGGCGTTGCCTAGGGGACGTCATGATAACTATGAATTTAAGTAATCAGTTAAAAACTTCGTGTATGAAAACGTGGTTTGTTGTATTTATGAATTCAACTTGTTGGATTACTGGTTTATCAAAACTGACAGAAAACTATTTGCTGATGCAGTTTTGTAAATTAATTTACTTATACCAAATAAAGACAAGTTGAAATAAATAATTTTCTAATGAATTAAATATGTCCAAGTGTTTAAATTATGCTTTACAATTCGAATTGGAGTATGCAATGGATAAATAAAGTAAAACAAAACAATTACAAATGAACACAAGATTTTTACGTGGTTCGACTCCTAACCTGGCCTAATCCACGTCCAATACCAACTATTATTGGATTTTTTTATCAATTAATTTGGTTTACAATTAAACCTTTTTATAAGACAAATTCTTGCAACCTTTGAGTATTTATACTCTCCGAGTACCTTTGCTCCTCGTGTGCACCTATGCTTTCTTAAACTTGCTTGTAAAATTCCTAATCCAACCCGAATTAGAAATAATAGACTAATCCCTTAGTCCATCAATTGATTTCATATTATTTAAGAGATGACAAGAATATAAATTATGATCAAAGCAATAATTATATCAAAATTCAAGGCTCAACTAATATGCAATGATCAAAGTGTAAGATAAGGATATCACTGATTAAGCTCAATGTTGAAAAGCTGAAATTAAATAAAACTTGATGAAGACCAACATCTTTGAGAACTCTTCAAAAATAAATTATAAGCAGCCTCGTTTAGATAGTTTGTGAAGAGAGTATATTTTTTAGTGTGATTGTTGATATTCTCATAACTTGGTCTCAATTTATAAGGATATAGAAATTCCAGCCGTTAGAATAGAAGACCAATTAGGAGATATTTAAGCACTGACAGATTATCAAATGATTAGCTTTTGACCACTAGTCGTTTGTATATATATCTTTGCCAACAAGATTATTCAGAAAGACCAGCCAATCAAGAATGATTTTAATTGATCTAAAGATATGAAAACTGATTTGCTCAATCAATTAAATAATTTATGAAAAACTCAATCAGTTAATAAATTATGGAAAGCTCAACCAATTAAATAATGGACAGCCCAATCACAAGATATATGGTAACAAATTTTATAAGGAATCAAAATCTGTTTTCAAATTAATTCCTTTAATTATGGAAAGGTTTCAAAATCAGCTTTTCAAAATTTAACTCCAATTAATATTTAATCCTTGTTAATTTTGAAAGCTTAACGAATTAAATATTTTCATAATTAATTAAATTACTTCCATAAATATTTTCATGATGCAATGCAAATCCTAGAGCCTTGATTAAGACATAATTAAAACTAGAATCTTACATTGATTTCATAGAGACTCAATCCTATCTTCAAGCCTTCATGTCTTCAAACCTTTTCAACTTAAGGCTTCAAGGAATCTTTTGGTGTCTCATCAAATCCTGAAATTGCATGAATAAATATTTAACTTAATTTATGAAAGTCATTATCAAAACAAAAACTCAATATGACCAAGTCAACAAGCTTGACGGTGGGTCTCCCACCACTTAGTTGTCAGTATGGGCTGACCTGAATTGAACAAGTAGATCAGCTTGACAGTGGTCTGCCAATGCTTAGTTGTCAATATGTGCTGACTTGGATTGAACAAATTTTCTGTACAGAATAAATGAGCAGGGTCTTATATCTGTATTATGTCATTTGGTGTTTTAATTGTGACATGTTGAACTTACTCGAGCCTACCAAAATCCGAAATGGTATCCTCTCTCCATCGCCATCTATTTTGATTACATTTGATTTCTAAGTACTTTTCTTCTTCTTGATAATGTCCAGTTACTTTTCAATGAATAATACTACAGAGTTGCTGATATTCTTACTCAATTGTAGCTATAAAGAAGATATGACCCTACTTGAATTTGAGAAATATCTAAATTCTAAAATGCTTGTCCCTACTTTTTTTTGCTATACTGTCCCCCTCTTTTTTCTCTCTTCTTCTTCTTCTTCTTCTTCTTCTTCTTCATCTCTTCTTTTTTTAATTTATTTATAGTTTTAGCATTTGATCTATATATATGTATGCATTTTTCTACATGTGGTTGTGTTGATTCTATTCATAACCTCTCACTTTTATTCTTTTGGTTTAAATTATTTTGTTTTATCCTTAGATTTTATTTAAGATTTTTCCTTTTCTCTCGGCTTTATGCTTTTTACATTTATACATGTGGTTTCTTCTTGGTGCATCTGGAATAAGCTATGATGTTGTAATGCTTTCACAACCAGACGTGCAGTAGTTGTCAACGTAATAGTCACTGAAGAAGCTGTCCATGATATTCTACTTTATGTAAATAATTGACTACATTTCTCTTGGCTGTTGACTAAAATGAGAAAGTTAACCTTGTGTACGCGTGTTTGCAATATAGATTATTTCTCCGCGGCTTGGAGATGTTTGGAAGAGGCGATTGGAAGAGCATATCCAGGTACTATGTGCTGTCTCGTACGCCTACACAGGTTGCCAGCCATGCACAGAAATATTTCCTTCGCTTAAACGCAACAAACAAAGAGAGGAGAAGATCAAGTATTTATGATATAACTATATCGGATAATGGAGATACATCAGCTCCTCAAGGACCAATTGTAGGGAACTATATGGAGAAGTTGAAGCTGGGTCCTCCAATATAACTGGAACATCAATGTCATTTACTCCTGGTGCCAGTGTGCATAAAACTCCTGGTATTCATATGGATGATGGACATCAACTCTGCGAAGGGACAATCGTTTCACCAATGATGGAAGTTATGGCTATAGGGTCATCTGTTATAAATGAGACTGCACCACCAATCTGGCCAAATGACTGGAGCTGGAACTAGGCTGAGAGGACAATAATCTTGTTTCAACTGTCGAGCTTTGAAGTGGGTATGTTGTCATCTTATTCTATCTTAAGTATGCCAGTAGTTATATTATGTGGCAGTTATGATAGCAAATGAAAATTGGGTAAACACTACTTTCACCTTTAGAAGAACGTATGTCATTTAAACCAGCTGTTGTGTAATGAATGATGGTACAGTTGTGGATGTTTGTAGAATAAATGGAACAGAGACTTTTTTGCTTCGGTTTTTCTATTGTGTAGATAAGCTATCATATGCCATTGACCGAGTGTTTCTTCAATTTAATTTTGATTTGGCATCTTGTATGCATCATTGATTGATGGATTTTGGCACAACTGTGCTGTTAAAGATATCCATTGATATAACTGGCGGTAAACTGATAGTTTTACTGGACCATGGTAGTACGGAGCTATGTAGGCTGCTTTCTGGAAAATTCCTTTTCAATTTATATTATTGTAAACTGGTGGCCAATGGCCATGCTTGATGATATTGATAGGCATTGTTATCCATTCTCATGGTCCGTTAATATCTCTCCAGATAACAGGGTAAACACATTTGAGTTCTTTGCTGGTTGTCAGGTTTTACATGGGTTCATTAAAAACTGCAAGTTGAGAGCTATGCAACCTGTTTTCACCTGATTCATGCCGATGGTGTTGGTTTCATGATCTTCTTGAGTTATTCTTGGAACAACATGATTTCTTCTTAGTTATCATTTCTTCGTTGGGATGTTCTGGTTAGTTTTTTGTTTTATTTTATTTTTGGCAAAAAAAATTAAAAAAATTGAGCCCATGTAGGCTGTTATATTTCCTTTTTGTTAAAACTAAGTTGGTCAAAAATGAGGAACTAGTTTTCTGTATGGTTTTCAAATTTATGTTGGCTAGTATTTTCCTCTTATTTATCTATTTATAAAATCTTGAAATTTAAAATTAATATGAATAATTTATATATTAAAACAACAAACATGGTAATCACTAGTATTTTAGTATTTTTAGTTGAGTATAATTTTGGGACTTGTAAGCAAATGGTTATCCTTATTAATAATAAAGATTAAATTTAAGCATGACCAAGTAAATTGGTTGTCAATATTCTTAATTTTGTTCATTGTTTTTTACTCCAAAACATCTTATGAGAGTTTGGATTCTACATCACCCCCTAAAATATATGATAAATAAAACAGTTTTAATTTTGGGAGGGAGGGAGGGAGGGAGGGAGCAGGCATGAATAAAATAAACAAAACCTAAATTTTTGGAGTATTATTCTTTTCTAAGCCGAAGCCTAGATTTCACCAACTCCATATCTTAAAGTTGTAATCACGTAGGATAGGTCAACATATTATTACAAAACCGCTCTGCTCTTAGATTTAAATTTAAATTTAAATTATGCGAATTATAGGGACTTGGTCTCCCTTAATTCCAAAAGAGTAACTGTATATTTACAAAACATAGGTTATCAAATCATGCAACTGCATGTAATTAGTTGAAAAATCACAGGGCTTAATGGTCATAACTAATCATAAACATACACATTATTGGCAGTGAAATAGTGATTTTATATATATGCTAAAAGATAATTTTGCCGACCATTATGACACATTAGAAAAACTTAAAAGTCTCAATTACAACTTTTCAAAGCCATGTGATCCAAAGCATGTTCAATAATCTTGAAATATGTGACATCGAATTACAATATCTAAAGCATTAAATCCATGCAAAAGCTTTCAAAAAATTAAAAAGTAAAATTTGAGCTTTTTTAAGTGCTTAATTTGCCATCAAAACATCATCTTCATTTATTGAATGTGTATTATTGTTTAATAAGTGTCGCACTCAAACATTAACATCCGCTAATTAATTAATGGATGTTTGAAGATTTGATATTATTAAATCAAAGTTTCCTATCCAACTTTTCAAGACTTTTTTAATTACACGCGTAACTACTTGACAAACAAAACAAAACTAGAAATATAAAAATAATTAGCAAAGCAGCATTAACACAAAGAAATCAGCATCTGCATTCTAGACTACTTCCTAGAGAGATACCCTGCAGCCTCAATAATCTAAAGTCAAATAAAGGAGGAAGCTTCAACTTAACATCTACATTGCATATGTAACTAAGACCTCATCATCTAACCAATACTTTTACAACACACAATCTCTACTCAACCCCCTCCCTCCCTCCCTCCCTCCCTATATATCACCAGGTTACCATCCAAACATAAAGAAACATATATAAGCTCGCTCCACAGAGGATTCAACCGATGGCAGATCACCAGAGAATTCATCCTGCTCAAGATCCCCAGAAACCCACGGCTCCCTTGGTGCCCGGAGGAGCTTCCAAGTCTGAACAAGGTGAACCGGTGGTGTACTACCCACCATTTTCCCGTACAATCCCTGTAACACATTCAAAACCACCAAAAAAGAGAAGCTGTTGTCGCAGGTGCTTATGTTGGACAACATGCCTTCTTTTGCTACTAATTATCATCCTCGGAGCATTAGCTGCAATCATTTATTTTGTTTTCCAACCAAAAATACCAAAGTACTCAGTCGACAGCTTGAGAATTACTCGGTTTAATCTCAGTAGCGATATGAGCTTATACGCTACATTCAACGTGAACATCACTGCAAGAAATCCCAACAAGAGGATTGGTATTTACTATAGAGGTGGTAGTCATATAAGTGTGTGGTATACCGGGACAAAACTATGTGAAGGTTCATGGCCAAAGTTTTACCAGGGTCATCGAAACACCACGGTGCTGGACCTGCCTTTGACAGGACAATCCTCAAATGTGACCAATCTTTTGGGGTCACTGCAGGCTGCACAACAGACGGGAAGGATTCCTTTGAATCTTAGGGTGAAAGTTCCAGTTAGGATCAAGCTTGGAAGCTTGAAGCTGATGAAGTGGAAGTTCTGGGTGAAGTGCAGGCTGGTGGTTGACAGTTTAGCTGCTGATAATGTTATCAGGATTAGAGATAGAAGCTGTAAGTTTAGGTTTAGGTTTTAGTTTGATTTCCTGATTCAGTTTCTTATTGCTTTCAGTTGCATTACTTTATACTTTTGAGATTCCCCCAATATATTATTTATAAGCAAGTGGAGGAGTATAGGTGGTCTTCTCCTCCATTTTAGTGTTGATGATGATACGTTTATACTTATGCATTCACACTTTGATGTATTATTATAAATAATGTAACATAAATTATATTAATATATTGAATAAACTACATTTTCTTAGGACTAACTTGTAGCATTTCAATTTTCAACAATTCGGATTGTTTGAAATAAGATATTTGGACTGTTTCTGGATTTGTGTGCCATGCCATCATTCTTGCACAGGAGCCAAACTAATCTTCAAGAAGATTAAAGAATTTTATGACACAAAAGAAGGGGAAAAAGGATTTTGGGATTCTTTAACTAAAGCTTTTCACTGTAGAGATTAAAGAACACTTACAGATTACTAAGGGCCTACATTTGTAGCCAATACACTGAAGATCCAAGCAAAGCTCAGGCTTGGACTTTGTCAAGTCAAAAGCTTTGATTGTTGACCTTGAGCCTTCAAATGTTTCTCAACTGAAGGAGCTTAGGTCCAACCACTAACAAGATTTAATGAGGCTCATTCTCACAAGGGACCAGAAATCAATTATTATAGTTTCCTGGGCGATAGGTAAAACAAACACAAACTTAGATAAACTAACCGGTCATTACCATGTATGTATAATTAGCAAATTTTCATGTTAGGATCATAATTAGCAATTTCATGTTACAATGAAAGAAGATTAGAAAGTGCAGAAGAAATGTCAGTTTAAGTATTAAACCACCATCCATAAATATATTTGCAAGTCACATTGGGGTATCAAAGTGAATTAAAAATATGAGGAAAAAATAGGCCGTGTATACAGAGAGCCTCGTGATGTTAATTTGGCAAATTTTGTCTCGGTCATCAAGATAGGGGAAAATACATTTTTGTTTACTATATCTCTTATTCTACAAGAAAAGAAAAATATATATTTCTTGATTAAAAATTTTCAAAATAAAAACAAGTGGAAAATTGTACAACACGAATGAACTCAAAATAGATTTTTTAGTAGGCATTCCAATTTTAAATTTGTCTGTTAATTGCTGTACATTTATATTCAATTTCAAGAAAATTCTTTCTTTAGGTCATTTATCGTGAGCTGCTCATACCATCAGCAGAACAGTGGATGACAGGCTTCAGAGGTTGAGATCTCAATTCCGACAAGTCTAAGCATGCTTCCAGCTCTTCATCTAATTCCCCAGCAATACTTCTGCAGAACAACAAAGTGTAAGAACAATAAAAGTAGAGCATGTAAATAGACTTTAAATGGATTATTTAATAGTAATACCCAAAAAATAAGACGTAATTAGCAAATGTACCATACATGCCAACACCCCTTATGATGCAGTATACACAGACCTAACACATCTAGCTGGACACCTGCCTGAAAAACACAGAAAAAAATCACTACTACTTTAAGTCATGGATGAACTTCTGGATATTAAATGATATAATGGGAAAAAAATCAGATATTTGTGTTCTTGGAAAGAGAAGGGATAAATAGATATTAGCTGTCCCATTGCATTCTCGGCCAAATCAAGTAAGAAATATAGACCATAACAAATTAAAACATGGACATGATTAACTGCCATATTTTCAAAACTATCTTTTTCAATTTCTTTTCCTTCTCTCTCTGACAAGTAAAAAGGATGAAGATCGCGCTTAACTTTATCATTTCGTGTTACCACAGATTACCATATTTTCAAAACTGTCATTCATCTTATCTTCGTTTAAGTTATAGCTCCACAACAAAATTCATCTTCCGTGGAATGCAAATGAAGAAATCTGATTTACTCTACCAAGGTTATAACACCCAGAAAAAGGCACATAGTTCATGAATACATTGTTTGACTTCTTCTAAGAAAACTGGTTCTAACCTTGGTAGAGTAAATCCATTCACAGGAGTCATCAAGAATTATAATTGTAGACTGGCCTTTAAACCTCCTTGAGCAGGAAACTAAAACAGTAAACTTTTATACAAAAGATTTTTCTATGTGGTCTAAACTATGGAGCTCACCCCTGTATTGTGCTCGTCATTTGTAATCATTGAAATCGTGTTTGTAACAGAGAAAAAGAAAATTCGATCAAGAAAATTTAGGACTTGCCTGATACTTTCATAACTGGGAGTTTTGACAGCCAATATTTAAAAAGAATTTCCAGAGTACATGGGAAAAAGTTTGAGGATACATACGAGCTACGAAGGATTAAAGCCAAATACCACCTGACATTCGTGAACACCACTAAACCTTTGTCACTCCAACAAAGTATTCTAGAAAAAATAATCAGAAAATTAGATAAGAGACCAAGTCCAAAATCAAGAGAATTAACATAAACACAAATGGAAAATTCCAAACTGATAAACTTGAAAGGCAAGAAGAATATGGCACCACTGAATTGTAATGAAGAATTCTTACAGACAGTCCTATATTATTCTCTTCGTGTGCGTTACAAATGATACCAAAGAATAAACAAACGAAGGGCCAACACAACTCATCCACAATATGACAGACTGTAATTGTGTTAATCTGGTTAAAGAGACATTTCATTATTAGCAATTTCATGCCCTGATATACGTGTGCTTTTAGAGATAAGCAAGGGTGGTGGTGTTTCTTGAAAGAGAGGGAAATGCAGCAAGTTCCCATTGTCAAAGAGATAGACCACCAAATACATAGAACCCATTGCAAAAACTAATTGCCATCTAAACTGATACTCACGGGCAAGGAAATAAGTTGGTTGAAAGAAATATATAAAAAAGTTAGTCATGTACTACCTCACCGCTTGATATACGATGGGAGCATTTCAGAGATGTCTCTAACAGACTGAGAACTATCCAAGCTAATACTTATTGTACTAACTAAAGAATTAATGTCATTTTCTTTAACAACCCTCCCCATAGAAGTTGGTAAAAAATTTATGTTGCTCACCATGTCTATGTCTAAAGCAATTCAAAAATCTACTACTGGCAACACTGGTGAAATAGTGAATCTGAACCGTATTTCAATTTTTTCTTGGTGAAGTGGAAATAAAACCTTAGATGTGTTGTAACCCGCTTCATAGCTTGATGTAAAACAACAATATTACCGCCTGAATCGAATGGTTGACCACTCTTTCCTTAAAACTATATTAGCCCCCAACTTTTGCTACATAGGGTTACTACGAATTAGCATCCCAAGATAAGACATACCCAGATTTTACTCTGTATTAAAATTTGTTGTGTAAAAACAAATCTAGTGCAAAACTATAAATGAGAGAAAAAAATTATAACAAGAAAAATTATATAAAATGATAATTTTTCTAAGAACTTAAGAAGGATTTGGAATGATTTCAAGTGCCAAACTTGAGTGAATTTACAATATATTTATAGGTTTCCAAATAACCTTTTGAAGAGAGAGATACATATCCTGCTGAAGAGATACATCCCTTTAAAAATGTATTTTAAATATTAGAGATATATTCCTCGGAAAGGATGTGTTGAACCATTGTAATGATTCATCTAATGGTCTTATCAATTTAAACTATTGCATCGATTCAATTGTTTCATCCCGAACCATTGCATTAGTTCAATTGCTTCTTAGCCCGAATCAATACATCCCTTGTTCAAAGAGATATAATCTTACAAATCAAACCAACTACACCAACACATCTATTGGTTTTAATTACAACATATAATATATTTATTATATACTTTCCATATTTGAAAATATCTGACAAGATGTTCCTCTATGGTTGCCTTAATGCAGATTGCAGTTAGTATAGATGTCTAATATACTACTCTATTGTTCCACAAAAAGATTCCCAATTGAAAATTTTGTAAATATTAAGGATGTATTTTTGTTTCATGTTTATCCTAAAAATAATAAGTTGTTAATTTAGTAGCGGTGGCATGATAATTAATTATGATGATTGATGGCAAATTTGAGGACATTGTGTGACGCCCCCAAAATAGGCATACATCACCCATCTTGAGTCGCCAGATACATGGTACATAAATTCAAATACAACTTAATTATACAACGATAAATGTAAAATACGACAAAACATATTTGAGAGTTTAAACAAGAATATTGTCATCTAGACAATATCCACACTCAATGGTGTCCTCATTACAATTATTATCACATTATTAGTAGAATAGTGAGGACTACTAAAGCCATTTATCCCGAACCATCACTCCATTCCCCGACTCGTCCCAAATTTATATTCTCATTTCACGAAGAGAACAATGAAAGAAAGGGTGAGCTCAACTAGCCCCGGTAAAAAATATTATGACTAAGATAATGCATAATAAATTATCCTTAGCCTTCAACAAATATAACAACCGATAGAATACAATAGACAACAAGTTTTAGATCAACAAGCTGTAGCGGAAATAAGCAATCCATTAGAAGAGTCAAGAGAGCATAAAATCTACTATCTTCTATGATTTAAAAAGTTTTTCATCAACTTTATCATTTGAGACTCAAATTTTAATAAATAAAATCGAATCATCCCCGCACTACGACCAAGGATATTCATGTAATCATCAATGGTCATGATTATACCGAATAATCCTCGGTCATAATCATACCAACAACTCGTCCATCAATGAACTACATGTGCCAATGAGGACTTTTACCACATCATTCGTCACATTACGGCCATGATTATACCGAATAATCCTCGGTCATAATCATACCAAGTCCATCTACGCACGTAAGCCAAAGATGACTTTCATAACAATATAAGCATGAGGATGATGACAATGACATAATAATTCAATAAAACAAGTTCAAGGATAAATTTTAAAGATTTATAATTTAATTTATCCAGGAATCAATAACGTCCAAATTGTCAACATGATACTGCTTTATGGAGTAAAATTCAAGAATAATATTCATGTACCAAAAATAATTTGGACATAAAAGAAATATATTTTTCAAGTGAATAGTACCCGAAACACTAAAAAAGTGTCCGAAATCTGTGAGTGAATGATACTAAAGTGAATAGTAATCGGTGAATAAGAAACTGCGTGCATAGTAACTTCGTGAATAGTACTCCTAACACGAAAAAAGTGCCTCGAATATCCGAAAGTGAATAATATTAGAGTGAATAATGCTAAGGGTGAATAGAATCCGTGAATAGTAGCTCGTAATAGAAAAATACCAAAGAAAATAATATTTCATGACGAGTACAAAAGAAATGATATCCCAGATTAGTATAATAGAATATACAAAACTGCAAATGGATTTTCACCCTCCATGTGGTAATCCACGTGAGCGGATCATTTCCACAATTTAATAAAGAATGAATAAGAAGGATCATTCACCATGCATGCGGTAATCCACATGATAAAGTTATTCCAATGAATAATAAAGAATGGAATAATGAAGAATTCACCATGCATGCGATAGATCGCATGCACAAGTTATTCCCAATAGAATAATAAAGAATGGAACTGTGTCATGCGTAATCCGCATGCACGTGATATTCCAATGAGAATAATAAAGAAGCGGAACCAGTCATGCATAATCCGCATGCAGATGTGATATTCCAATGTAATAATAAAGAAGCGGAACTGTGTCATGCGTAATCGCATGTATGATGGATATTCCAATGTAATAATAAAGAATGGAATAACAACGAATTCACGGTGTGCGATAGACATCGCATGCATAAAAGTTATTCCAACATAATAATAAAGAATGGAATAATGAAGAATTTCACCATGTATGCGGTACTTGATAAAGAGTTATTCCATAATAATAAAGAATGGAAAAACAACCCTTACGATTATTGAAAGAAAATAACTCTCTTCATGAATTGAAAGAATAATACCCTTACCTCAAAAGAAGACTAGATACTAGAATAGTGAGGTAAGTACTTTCTTCTTCTTCTTTCTCTATAATTTCTCTCTATAATAATCGCTTCTATAGCTTTAGTGAATTGGTGAAAAATAATGAAGGAATGAGCTTCTATTTATAGAAAAATATAGTTTCGATAATCGCGACGTTTTAGGGCTCGAAATATTACAACATAATACCTTCCTCTTTTCTTCATTTTTAATTTAGTCCCGCAAGTATTATCAAACTTGCACCACCTCCCCCTAATAGTAAATCATGTGAATCAATAGTTCTGACATGTGAAAATACGAATTACAAAGATAAGTACCTCCATTTATACCTCCATTTTAACTTAGTCATGCAAGTATTATCAATCTTGCACCAACTCCCCTAATAGTAAATGAATGTGAATCAATAGTACACACATGTGAACAAATAGTTATAATCATGTGAATCAATAACAATTAATTGCTTTCATTTATCCTAAGTTAATTACCCGATTGGTCAATATAACCTCCGGACATCAATTATTATCGAAATAAATGTCGATTTTTACTAACACTAATAATTCCAACACAATGGAACTATCAATTTCATCTTTAATCAACACGAACTTATTCATCATTAATATTATAATTCACAATATTTAACAACCGTGTCGTTCCGTGAAAGAGGGCTTTCGAGATAAGGATTTCTCCTTATCAGCCATGAATTAGGTGACCAAACCTCTCATTGATGTAATTTCTAGACATTGTCAATATTGCAAATAATAATATGAATAACTTTGTCGCCCTCAATTATTGATTTAATAATATAACATATTATACGATAATCTTGTGACAATAATCGAATCAATAATATGAGAGATATGATGCAAAGAAATATTGTGTAATAATTGAGTATAACCGATTGACTTCTCACGTAAGCATCAATAATCAATACCGTGTGCTAATATGCAACCACGCCAGACATATTCATTTCTTTACTACTAGGGTAATTCAACGGTTTTAGCAGAATACTTCCGCCGTAGTTATTTTTATAAAAAGAAAATTACGCTGCGTTTTTTATTACGACAATACTTCCGTTAATAGGGTCCACTAATGATTGATCTTGCCGTCGCACGGATATTCCCCGATAAAAGAATATTCCCCACCAATCGAATATTATATACAACAACTTGCATACTTTTGCAAAATTTATAAATATTACCCACAACTATAACATTATATCAAATCCACACCACAATATTCAAAAAAAATATTTTAAAAAATTTAAATCTTTATTCATAAAATTTGGGATCTCACATATTGTGTCATTTTACTCTACCATCAGTAAAAAGATGACTTTTTTTGCGGTACAAAAGAAAAAACAAATGTGACGCCTTTTGTGGAACAAGTGGGGTATTATATTCACTTGGAAGAAAGTACTGTACAAGTTATTTCACATCAAAGCTTATTGTGCCCATAAGTATCTTGAACCAAATAAACTCGTAAACATCACTGTTGGAAAATACACCCACTTATTTTTTAAAAGAAACTCAAAAACTGATACTTTTAATAAAAGAGTTTTATTTAATAAATAATATTAGATAAGGGAACTGCTATTGATGTTTTCTCAAGGAAAGGGTGACCATGGTCTTACAATTTTATTATTATTACTTGGTATAAATTATATGCCAAATGTCAAATGATTATTAAATTATTTTTAATTTATCTCTCGACATATAGTATCCCTATTATATTATATTATATATTTTCAACAAAGGGTCGAAAACTGAGCAAAAAGGGAGGGAGAAAAAACAGAAAATGGCATACATTTCCACCCAAATTTCATGTTCTTCCCCGAGCTGCTGCTCCTGCTCCTGCCATATCAGTCCCAGTCCCATTTCAGTCCCGCCATTTCCCCGTACCTTCCAGCTCCACCATTCAATTGCCTCTGGCAGCGATTCATAGATCGCCGTCGGAGAAATGACTCTGATTCAGTCTCCTTCATTAAAAAAACTCAGTCAGCGGATGTTATACTGTCACATCAACCAGTCACCAATTATACCAACTCCAGATTTAGGGTTTCTCCAAATATTCCATATCTCAACATCAATAACACCACCAAGCTCAATCGATTCAAGGTCTTTAGTGCCTCCAATTCCGACATGCAAATGGATTCATCATCAGAAGTTGATTGCGTTGGAACGGGACTCGATGTCGAATGCGTCGTTTCATCAGAGTCAGATGAATTACTAAAAACCCCAAACTCGAAGAAATTTGTTCCACTGGAAGTGGAAGAAAAATCACAGGTGATGTTGGGAGGGGTAATGTGGGAATGGGCAGTGTTGGTGTCCCCTTTTTTCTTCTGGGGTACGGCTATGGTGGCTATGAAGGAAGTTTTGCCCAAAACAGGCCCCTTTTTTGTATCCTCATTTCGGTTAATTCCGGCTGGTTTGCTTTTGGTGGCTTTTGCTGCTTCACGTGGCCGGAAATTCCCTTCTGGACTCAATGCTTGGCTCTCCATCTCTCTCTTCGCTCTAGTTGACGCTACTTGTTTTCAGGTTCCATTTCTGTGTTTTATATAATGGGTATGAGTATATAAAGATTTTAGCTGAGAATTATTTTTAATGTGGTATATGCTCTTGACAGGGTTTTCTTGCTGAAGGATTACAGAGGACATCAGCTGGCTTGGGCAGTGTATGCTAGATATATATTTTTTATAAATTAAATAAGGGTATAGCATTTCATTTGAAGAGCAGCTAAATTGAATTAACCAGACAGGAGCAGAGGACAACCTTTAATATTTTTGATTTCATTGTAGTACTAAGAAGTTTCAAGTTTAGTCATGTTACACACTAATTAAAAATCAATTTTTATAAAACATTTATCTTTCTTAGGGTAAACAAAGAGAATAGCTGTAGCTGTGGGGATGAGTATCTGGCAAAATAATGTTCAACTCCATTTATTTGTTTCCTTATTAACATAATGTTATAAATTTTGCATATGAGCCTTCATCTTGATTAGAGTTAAACAAACTCTTGCAGGTCATAATTGATTCACAGCCTTTGACTGTAGCTGTACTTGCTGCTTTGTTATTTGGTGAATCCATTGGGTATGTTGGAGCCACAGGGCTTGTACTTGGCGTCATAGGCCTATTACTTCTTGAGGTATTATTTTTCACAAGCACTGGATTTTCTCCACTGTAATTTGTTATAGTTACTGTAGAAAAGAAGAAACAAAGTTTTTTTGGATTATAATTCCTTGAAAGATTTCCTCTCAATTACATTGGTTTATATACACATGTATAATAATCCCTGATTTACAGTTATGGTAATACATTTAAAGCAATGTGTATACACTAATTATAGGATAAGATTAACTACAATTATGGGAACGCTCAAGTTGATGTATAGATGTATCGCATACCCAACTTGAAACATAATGGATAAAATATCTTTCTACTAAGACTTTTAGTCAAAAATATCAGGAAGCTGATGTTCTGTTTTGACGAAAGGTAAGCAAGTAAGACCACTGGTTAATTTTTCTTTAATGAAGTGTCTGTCAATCTCAATGTGACTCGTTCTATCGTGTTTTATTGGGTCGTTTGCAATACTAATGGTTGCCTTATTATCACAAAATAACTACATAGGTCTTTTAGTTGTAACACCTAAATCTTCTAACAAAGTTTGAAGCCAGATTAGTTCACATATACCCAAGGCGATAGCTAGATATTCGGCCTCTGTATTGAATCTAGTCACCACGGATTGTTTCTTACTGTGCCAAGTAACAAGATTGCCTCCATCAAATGAACAGTATCCACGTGTAGAACAATGATTCTCTATAGAGTCGGCCCAATTTGAGTCGAAGACTGCTTCAATCTCATATGACCATGTGGTGCGAACATTAAACCTTTCCCAAGAGCAGACTAGAAATACCTCAAAATTCTGTAGACAGGTTCTATGTGACAATGTCAAGGATCATGTATATACTGACTAACTACTTCCACAACATAAAATATATTAGGTCTAGTATGAGATAGATATATCAATCGTCCCACCAAACGTTGACATCTTTCTCTATCAATCGTATGTCCTGGTGCCACGTATTAGATGATGATTGGCTTACATTCCAACATGTCAATTTCTGTTAGAAGATCAAGTACATATTTCTCTGAGATAGAAAAATCCCACCAGAAGATTTCGCAATTTCAATACCAAGTAAATATTTCAAAGGACCAAAATCTTTGATCTCAAACTCTTTGGTTTGAGATTAATTAACTCTTCTCTATTATCCCCTGACACTACAATGTCATCAACACAAATAATAAGAATGGTAGGATGCAAATAATTTATTGTAGGCTAAGAAATTAGATATAGGGTGTTGAGTACAAGATCTAACCCCTTTTCTAAGAGCAATAGGAAGGTCAATATCATCAGAAGAATTAGTAGAATTAGGATTCTCACCATTAGCATTACGAGGACTAGATTCCGAGCAGGGTTGGTGCTAAACTGATGACCTTATTCTTGCTTCTTCGAACATAAGTCCTTAACTCAGGCTCATTTTGTCTAACATATGACTCCTATATCTCCCACTGTGTAGATTTACAGAGACAACATGAATAGAAGAAGAATTTATAGGATAAGGTGGTATGGTACTACTTGTAATACCAGCCTCAGGAGGAAAGTTCTCCTCATCAATAACATCCTCCCCCTAAGGAGAAGGTGAGGGAGAATAAAAAGATTTTATTTCCCAAAAAGTTACATCGAGTGACAAATATTTTGTTTGAAGGAGGATGAAATTTTTTGCAACCTTTTTGAGTTGGAGAATACCAATGAAAATACACCTAAGAGTCTTGGGATCTAGTTTTCCCTGAGTGGGAGATTTATCATGAACATAACACACAACCAAAAACTCGTGGCGAAAGAGAAGGACTTGTCGTGTATTGAATGAAAGAGATGGGACTTCTGTTCTCAAGAATTCTAAAAGGAAGCCGATTTATAAGAAATGCGGCAATCAGAACAACTTTTCTCCATAAAAATTTAGGTGTTCGTAGTTATCATAAGAGTGCGGACTACCTCGGTGTCAGTTTTTTTTTTCTGCCACTACATTTTGTTATGGGGTTTTGACACAGGAGGTTTGAAGTATAATGTCATGCTGCGAGATAGGATGCAAAAACATTTTTATTACTATATTCACGACCATTATCACTATGAAGAATTTTGATTTTAGCTTCAAATTGAGTTTGACTCATTTTATGAAATTTCTGAAAACAATCAAACACCTCATTTTTAGAACGAAAAAGATAAATCCAAGTTACACGATAATGGAAATCAATAAAATTAACAAACCATCTATAACCAGAACGGGAAACAATCCAAGAGGATCCCCACACATCAGTATGTATAACAACAAAAGATTCAGAATGTCGACTGCTAATAGTAGAATAAATAGAACGTTTGTGTTTACCCAATTCCCACGGTTCACACAAAAATTGAGTTTTACTACACTGTTTAACTAAAGATGGAAATAAAGATTCTAATACTTGTAAAGAGGGATGTCTCAAACGTCGATGCCATTGATGAAGAGAAGTCAGACTGGAGTCAGAAGTAGATTGAAGAGCTTGAGTAGCAGTAGGCGGTAAAAAACCGAACCGGTACCGAAAAAACCGAACCGGTACCGATCTCAAATAACCGAAAAAAAGAACCAAACCGATCATCGAATTATCGGTTTTGCATCTGCTCTATATAAAAGCGGTATCGGTTTTTTCAGTTCGGTTTTCGGTTATACCGCATGCATGGTAATATTTATAATTATTAATAAATAATAATAATTAAATAATTTGTTTTAATATATTAACAATTTTTTTTTAGAACTAAGAAATCATGAGTTATGACCTTATGCGGTTATGCCCTTATCTAGTTTTGTATACTTGTATCATTGTATGTATTGACACTTGACAGTATTGTTTATGCCTTTCGATTTGTTGGTTTATTAATCCACATTCACAGATGCAAATCAGTTTACAGTTGTTAATTTGTTATTCCCTGTGAGATATTTATGAGATATTCTAAAGTAACACTATTCATAAGTCATAAGACTCATAACGCTATATTCATAACACCTGTGAGATATTTATTCATAACAATTAACACCTGTATTCATAAATCATAAGCCATAACACTATACTCAAAACTTCACCTGTTATACACTGTAATATTTATATAACAACTAAAGTATTCATAAGTCATAACATTCTGCAGCATATTCCCTGTGATAAAGTAATGCATTACCATCAACTGCCTGGGGAAGAAAACTAAATCAAATAAACTAAAAATGCCAAAGCATGAATAAACCATATTACATATCCAAATTTGAAACAAGCAATGCTGCAGTAGGCAGTAGCCGCTAGCCAGTAGGTAGTACAAAGTTCAATCAACCATATTACATATCCAACTAATCCAAGATTAAAAACAAACAATGCACAAGGCACAATTCTCTCAACTATCAAGTCTCCATTCTCGAACAAATCAACCATATTACATATCCAAGATTGATGCATCTAAATCGCCTGCTGAAAATTCTGCAATTTTTAAAAGACAAATGTGAGCACATCATAATTTATTAAGAAGAATTTAAACTACATTACAAAAAAATAAATAAACAATACAAAGTGTTACAGTGTTACTGTGTTGTACCTTTTTCAATTTCTTCAAGGGATTCCAACTTTTCTTCGATATCAATTGGTTCGTTGCTTCGGCGAAGTCAATCTTGAGCACAAATAATTCCTTGCACCATCCTAGGAGTTAAAGAGCTCCTAAAGGAATCAAGTATGCGTCCTCCTGTGCTAAATGCCGATTCGGAAGCCACGGTAGAAATGGGAATCGCTAAGACATCTCTAGCCATTAATGAAAGAACAGGAAATCTATGAGTGTTGGATCTCCACAAAGCTAAAAGGTTAAATTTTTCATCTTTTCTTTCAACTCGGTCCTTTAAATACATTTCTAGCTCAGTTTGAACTTCCCCACCTTGAACATCCTCAACATGTTCAAACAAGCTGTCAATTTTTCTTTTTTTTCTTGACATACTTTCTACTAATGATGAGCCACCACTTCGAGTTACGCTTCCACTCCCACTTGGAGTTTGAGATGAATGACCTTGGGACGATAAATGATTGAGATTATAATAATTGAACAACTCAAATAATACATCTTTAGTCCCTCTAATCATTTTGATTGTCAAATCACTTTCTTTACCATACATGTGATTAAATACAAACTCAACGAAAGTGAATTTGTGTCTTGGATCAAGAACCACGATAATGTACAACAACTTGTTCATTTTATCAATATCCCCCCAATATTTCATTAACTTTGATCACATCCTCATAGCTATTTCTCTCATTTGATAATCATCATCATCTTCCATTTCTTTCAAAAGACCATCAACTTCCACAAACTCATGAACAAATCCATTGGATGTAACATATAATGTGCCAGAGATTCTAAGTGTTAATTCATAGAAGTGTTTCAAAAACAAAACAATTCTTCTCACATTACCCCAATCCTCCACCGTTGGCCACCCTTCACCTGAGATCATTTCTTGTTTAAACAAAGGATCCCTACTCCCAAGCCTATTAAAAGCACGTTCAAAATGTTGAGCCACATTCAACATTGAATAAGTGAAGTTCCATCTAGTAGCAACATCTAGGATTAATGAAGATTTATTTTCAATTTTTTCAAAGTCAACACACTCCTTGAACTTTCTAATCCTAGATGGAGATTGCCTTACCCACCTAATCAATGCCCGAACACGAGCTACCGAAATATTAACATCTTTCAACCCATCAACTACGACCAAGTTTAAAATATGAGCAACACATCGAACATGAATGAATTTATTCTCACAAACACTATGTCCCCATACTTGCAATTGATTTTTTAAATAAGATATCGCAACATCATTTGAACTGGCATTATCAACAGTTATAGTAAAAACTCTCTTAATCCCCCATTCTATCAAACAATTCTCAATTGTCATTCCAATGGCCTCACCCTTGTGACTCAAAATTGGAACAAAGTTTATAAATTTTTTTCTCAATCTCCATTTATCATCAATGTAATGAGCTGTCACAAGTCACAACCATATAATTAAGTCTATGCATTGATGTCCATGTGTCAGTTGTAATACATATCCTTTGAGAAGATGAGTTAAAAATGGATTTTAGCTTCTTTTTCTCTTCCATATATATTTTAAAACAATCTCTTGTAATTGTGTGACGTGAAGGAACATTGAACCTAGGACATGCGATGGACACAAAATGTCAAAATCCCTCTTTTTTCGACAAATTTAAAAGGAAGTTCATCAACTAGAATCATATATGCTAAAGCAGCCCGAGTTAGTTCCACATCAAACTTCCAAAGACAATTATTTGTTGACTCCCCTTCCATGGTCTCATCATCATTATTAGCACTTGCAGATTTAAAGTTCAAGATTGCTTGATTTCTTAACTCCACATTTGGGGGGTAAATTTTACATCTCCTATTGTGAGCATTTAGACCACTAGTCCCATTATTTTTTGGATCAGCACTTAAAATAGTTCCACAATATTTGCATTTAGCTTTAATTTGACCATTTTGCTTAAATCTTGTATAATGAGCCCAAATTTTAGCACAAGTCTTACCGGCATCAAGTTGCTCAATTTCACCTTCATTCAACTTCTCTTCATCAATATGAATTGGATTTTCAGCATTCGATTCCACATTGATGGGTGCCTCGATCGCTTTGCTTTCAAACCATTATAACCTACACATGCTCAAAACAACCATAATTACTACGAAGAATTGACAAACCATCTTCTCGCAGTAGACAGTTATAATTACTACAAAGAATTGAGTACTGTAATTGCATGATGTGCCTAGACAGTTTGAATTTGCTGACTTTCACAGTAGACAGTTTCAACGAGTGCTTTTCTATTTTAGAAAAGAGTCCGAGAAGACTGAATTTTATTAATCATCACAAATAATATCATCCAACAAAGTAAAGAAAAGTGCAGAAAAGAATCAATATGTATCACAGATGCATATGGCTCAATGATGTGTACAAAAATACATGTCCTCATAAAAATTGTTTCTGCACCACATAATTGTAAGGTGAGACAAAAAGAATGTGCAACCAATTGAAGGAAAAATATTTGGTACATTGCAACAAACCACTACAAATAATTTAGTTTTTTTATATTTAAAAAAAATTGGAATATATGTAACTATGACTCCTTTAATATTTGAAAATGAGACATCATGAAAACAATTCTAATTTGGTATCCTAAATACCGAAACAGATAGACATAACAGTGCAGGATTTGGAGAAAGAGGATGCTCAGATGTTGCAGAAATGAAACAATTCCATTATGCTTTCCATGCTTAAATAATAATAGAGCCCAAAATCAACATTAAAATGGATTAAAGATTAAAGTCTCAGAAAAATCATCCCTCATCATAGCAATTTGCAATTAAAAAAAATGCAGCATGTGTCCGTGATATCTACACAAAACCTTATTTCTCAAAAGAAATAATTGCATCTGTATAAACAAAGCAGGTCAAGACAAAACCAAATCAGATATAACTTAGTTAACAAAACCACCGCCGGGGATTGTTCATCTGTTCCGAATCTCTTGGACTCGAAACACCTAGTATACAGATCTCAGATCTCAGAGAGTCAGTGCAGAAATCAGATCTCAAATCAGACTTACCGTCGGCGCTAGTCGGAGACGTTGGTTGCATGTTGCGTGCTCGGCGGCCGGTTACTCTGCAGGCCGGCACTCGGCAGGGTGAGCGGTGAGCTTTAATGGAGAAGGCGAGAAGCTTCAATGGAGAACGGGTAAAGTGAAGAGTAAAGTAGCTCTGAAGAAGTGAAGAGTAAAGTGAACTAGTGAAGTGAAGCTCTGTAAAGTCACTGAGTAAATAAAGTACTTAAAAGAGTTAAAGTATTAATTTGTAAATTTCGGGTTTTTTTCGGTTTTTCGGTTTTTACCGAATTCCAAATTTTCATTACCGCTACCGGTACTGAAAAGTATAAAAAAACCGAAAAATCGAAATCGAAAAAAACCGATACCGTCGGTACCGGTTTCAACCGGTTCGGTAAAAAAACCGAAAAACCGAATTTTTTGAGCACCCCTAAGTAGCAGTCCCATCTGCCATCTGTAATCAGAGGTATGTTAGATGAGGGAACATCTAAATAATATAGACCACCAACTGCACTACCACTTCCAATCTTCTGCCCTGTCATCAAGTCCTGAAAAACACAATGAGTTGGGAAAAAAGTAACTGTGCAGTGTAAGGATTCAATAAGACGTTGGACAAATCCCTTGCCTATTTTATAGGCTAACTATGAGTTTACTACTTCCTTTCCATTTACCAAAATACAAAAAATGAAGGGGAATAACCTATAAAAACTTTATATCAGCTTTTCTCTTTGCTTCCAGAAGCTTTTGCCTTGCCAAGTACCTAGTCAAATACATCTTTTTGGAAAGAATGGTTGGTTTTACCTTTTGAAGCATCATTTATATTCTTGTTGATTTACAGCTAGTAAGTCATCAAATGTGACATGGACAACAGACTTTATTTGATTAAAACAATGACTTATTAGTTGTTCATTTGTTGAAAATTTATGGTGTTAGTTTTTCAATAAAAATTTTGTCGCGGTAATTATTCAACTTCTACGTGCCTTTAATAGGAACAATTGTCATCAGCTTGTAAGTTGTAACTCATAAAGTATAACTTTGGACATTGATATGTCATCCCTCAGGCATCTGAATGAGACACTTGCAGTTTAACTTTCTGATCTCTCTGGTGTTTCTTTATTTCTTAAACACCTGTAAATATCATGATATGAATGCTGTTGAGTGTATGTACAAACACACACACTCACACACAAATATATATACACACACGTTGATAATATCTACTTATAATGATTTCATTTTATCTTGAACTAATGTTTCAGTTACCAGCTGTTGCTTTTGAGGAGAGTAAAATTTCATTGTGGGGGAGTGGGGAATGGTGGATGCTTCTGGCAGCACAAAGCATGGCAGTTGGTACGGTCATGGTCCGCTGGGTTTCCAAATACTCTGATCCTGTCATGGCTACTGGATGGGTAAGTTCAGTTTACTTACTCGGTTATTAAGATATTTTTGTCTCCTATGACTACGAAATTGATCCTAGAAAATTTGATGATCACATTATTAAAAATTTTACATTGCGGCATTGTATACGAAAAAATAAATATTTTAATTCAGGAATATTTTCTGATATCTTACACACTCCCAACTCAAATTCTAAAGCTACTACCGACATAGATGTATGTGCTTGTTAAGCTGGGCATTTGGGCCCCATAAAAAGTATAATCTTTTTGCACTTGTATTCATTTTATCTTGAGATGCATAAAACTCAGTTGTGTCAATTTTTGCGGGAGTTTTTAGTACAGATTACCCAGTATCTTAGACAAATGATCTCATATCGAGTCAACTGGTGCCTCCTCTAGTTTCTTGTCATTGCATTAGCTTCTTATTATATATTTTTTGCGCTTAGTCAAATAATCATTTAATCCTTCTTGACATACTTTTTCTGTTTAGCCTTGGCCAATTTTTATCTTTTATTTTTTGATGAGTAGTCTTTGCCGATTAATAATAATGCCCGGGTCCAATATAGCAGCCACTTGCAAGAACTGCCATCATTGTAAAGAAAAATATGAGTCCATGTGTCACAAGCTTGAGAACCTTGAATCAGGAGTCTATCACATGATTATAAAATATAAGTAGGTATGCACAATATTGCCAACCTTGTCTCAGGAGGCGATCAAATCATTTTTAATTAGTAAGTATTAAACGGTCGAACTCTTTTGGTTTCAGAAAACAGAAATTCCAGAAAATTTTGGACTCGCTAATAGCCACATTGTTGTAGAGAAATTAAGAAATGAGCAGTTTCAAGGGACTTATATTTGTACTCTCTTATCACAGCACATGGTTATTGGTGGTGTCCCTCTTGCGGCAATTGCTATTCTTAATCATGATCCAGCCACCAGTGGTGGACTTATGGAGCTTACATCAAGTGATCTTTTGGCGCTCCTCTATACTTCAATCTTTGGAAGTGCCATCAGCTATGGTTTATACTTTTGCAATGCAACAAAAGGTTTTGTTATCTTCATTTCAAAATGCATATTTCTTTCAGTAGCATCGTAACATGTTATCTTACCTTGCAATTGCCTATGACTGATTTCACCTCAAGCTCCTTACAGTTTAATTAGCCTTTGTTACTGTATTTCAGGTAGCTTGACGAAGCTCAGTTCTCTAACTTTCTTAACCCCGATGTTTGCTTCAGTTTTTGGGTAAGTTCATCCCACCAGTAACATGGAACTTTAAATCCCCTGCCCCCCCCTGAAAAAAGCAAAACAAAACTGTCTTCTCTATCTTTTCTGCCGGCATTGCATGTCTATTCAGCCATATTTGTTGATTATCAGTTTCCATTGGTGGAAAAAAGAATAGAACAATCAACAAACAGCTCTTAAGAAGACTAGTAGTAATAATGTAGTAGTTTACCTTTTCTTTTACCCCATAATGTATGTATTTTTCCTTTGATGCCCTCAGACTGAGGTATTCGTCCATACAGGTTCCTCTATCTTGGTGAGACCTTTTCGCCTGTGCAACTGGTTGAGCTCTTGTTACTGTGGCCGCAATATACATGGTCAATTATAAGAATATTGTGGAATGAAGCAGGTGGTCAAGATTGGTGGCCCTAACATGTAATCAGAGGAAACAAGATAGATGGGTGCTGGCATGAGATACCATCTTCTCTTGGGGAAGGTTGTATATTTTGTGCATAAACCCTTGAAGGATACACACTGAAAGAAAAGAGGCAGACGCAGTGGGATAGAAGGATAATGCTTACACCATCTAGGAAACTGTTTAGGATTATAATCTCTAGCCTGATGTATCATATCATAGGATTGCTTGCACATATTTTTAATACCAGGTGAATGAAGTTTTTCATAGGAAAAACTAGTCATGGAGGGGGGGTCTAATGTAATGTTACCCTGCACATTGAATTGAAGGTTATGAAAATTGCTACATGATTTGAGTGGCAATTTGAAACTGTACATCTTTTGTGGAATACTAAAAATATTTTATCATGTTTGACTAGATTACCTTCTCAAATATTTGCCGCATTGTGAATCCCAACTATATAATCACCAGGTACTGAAAATAACCTGGAGAGAGGTAAGTTATAGTTTTAGTAAGGCTCAAGTACGACTTCTTCAAGTTTTATTATTAGTTAAGGCTCAAGTCATACTTGTCTATTAACTCGTCCATGTGCTGCTTTTCAATAAAGAACCAGATAAAATTTGGTCCAACCAAACAGTTTTGTGAGCAATGAAAGTACAATAAAAGGTTGCAAGTTTGCAACCAAAGTAATGCATATAATACATCATAATACCGAATGCATATAATTCATAAATTTAGGTTGAAGCAGCTGAAGCAATGGGCATCGAGTAAAAGACTCCACCGGAACCAACTCTTCCACGGCCTATTCCAGATATCCTCTTCTTTTCGCTGAACACTTTATGGGGCTCATCCATCTCGTGGCCAGACTCTGAGAATGCAGGCCTCTGCAATCCCAGTGGACTCGACTCATTCTGCCTGGTATTTGTCCTTGAAGAAGTGTAACAGTCAGTGGAATCAGCTGAATTGGGTTCCCATGAAGATGATGAGAGCCAGTGCTGTCGACTCCCCACAAAGCTGTTGCTACCAGACGATTCTTGCTCTTCCGTATCTCCTCCCTCTTCGGCTGCTCCCCGACTCACTGTCACATACTTGTGGAAACTCGGCTCCATTAGGTCATCGCTAACAACCACCTCTGATTCCACAATAGGGTCTTTGGTGCCTAATCTCTTCTTACTAGCTGCATTGGCTCCATGAAAAGAACTTTTCTCATTCTTGTTGAATTTCTCAGCTGTGGGGTTTCTTATCCTGTCATCTGCAAAGGCACAAGACAGATTGGTGGAGCTAGTACTGGAGTTGAGATCAGCAACTGCGTCAAGAATTGAGCAGGCCTTGGTGACACAAGGCGGAAGGGAAAATGCAGGCGTAGGGGCGCTCTTTTGGTGGAAGTTGTTGATATCTTCAAGCAACAATGTAGTATAGGATGGGTTGGGGTTCGTTAAAGTTTCAGGATTGATATCGAGTTCTCGTGAGAGCCTGGAAGACCTGCTTCTTGTTAGTCCTTGGGGTTTAAGGTTTTCGCTTCCTGAGGGAATCACCGTCACTGCAACATTTCCAGTCATTGGTTGCAATCCCTTGGCCTCTTCTACTAGCTGCTTCTGCTGCTCCCTTGTACCTCTGTTGCTGCTGCCTTTGTTATCAGTTCCTTGCACAACTTTATTGTTGCTCACATTCTCTGCAGTTGGTTTCTGCATGGCAGCCTGCAAGATTTAACCCATAATGATGGAGTCACTAAAAACATTTGAGAGAACAAAGGAGGAGAATCAAAAGTAGTCAAGAAGATACTCCTATGAGGAATCTTAGTCCTAATGAATGAAAGAAAAGGGGAGCTAATATTCTTATGGGGTGCTATACCATACCTGGTGCAGAGTGTTGTTATTAGTAGATTTGTTAGTTGGAACTGCTGGCTTTTCGTATCCAATGACATTGTTGTCGATTTCACTTAAAGGGTTTCTTCTGTATGGAGATTGCTCAGCCTTCCTAGAATTACTGCGGCTGAGGGACAATGGCTGCTGCTGCTGCTGGTGACTATGGGCACTCTGATTTTCATTGGAGGCCTTAACATTAGTCCTAGCTGGAGAACGAGAGCGAGGTGAAGCTGCAGTCCTTGTTCCTACCGCAGCTTCACCAACATTTCTCCTCACTTGAACCCTCTTAATCGCAGCAGCCGAAGGCGGCTCCACCACGCCTCCGCCACCAGCATTGTTACTCTTATCCATTGCCAAAGAAGACACAGTGGCAGGAACTGAGACCATCTTTCCAGGCCTACAATTAGCATTCCCAGATAATGCAGTGCCATTAACACCATTAGAATTGGTAGTAATGGGTGATTCAGATCTTCTACCCGGGGATCTACTCACCCTTCTCCCACCACCACCGCTACCGCTTCCGCTGCCGCTGCCGCCTCTTTCTCTGCTACCGGACCGCTGCTGCTGCTGTTGGTCTCTTTCCCTACTCGGAGTCCTCCTCCTTCCATTCGGAGAAGAATTAGCCACCCTAGAATCACGGTGGCGCTGCCTATGATGGTGGATTCTGTCAGCTACACCCTCATCACTATCATCAACTATCTCATCACGACACCTATCACCAGCTCCAACTTCATTATCAAAATCAAAACTTCTCTTAGAGCCAGAGTACTTTCTGCCCCTGCTGCTTGTGATATCACATGATCCACCAGAACCCGAAAGCGCCGCCTTGTCAGTGGAGGAGCTCCGGCTCAGCCTCCCGCACTGAATCAGAATCGCATCCACCTCTTCTTTAGTACAACTAGAAGTTCTAATTGGGGTAGCTGCTACAATCCCATTACCATAATTTCCTAATCCACCATTGTTACTTGAACTATTGATTCTGACGGCTGGTTCAGCTATTTGGGTGAGTTTTTCTTCCTCTGACAGCTTGTCAATAATTTCGTGGCTTTTTCTGTGCTTAAAGATGAAATCTTCCTTCTTAACAGATGATTCTGCTTCTGGTTTCTTGATCTCTGGCATTTTGGTGGTGGTGGTGGAGTAGATTTGAAGTGGTGGGTCTGGAAGTGGAGAGGGAGAAGAAGTGGTCTTCTTGCTGATACAACTTCCCATTTTGCTCCGGAGAAAAAAAGAGAGCAATTTCAGATTCAGATTGAATAATGAGACGTTTTTGTAGTAACGGAAGGTCAGAGGGAGAAGATAGGGAGGGTTTCAATAACCGAGAAAGAAGAAACCAATTTGGATTTCAAACAGGTAACTTTATTTTGGGACGAAGAGAGAGAAAGAAAGAAGGGAAATTCAAAATTTGACTGGGGGAAGGGGAAGGGGAAGAAGGAGATTAATAGAGCCGTTAAAGGATCTTTTTGAAACCTGATGTCAGACAGCTTTTCTTAACTACTACTACTGACTACTGTTACGTTGCTGCTCTCTCTCTCTCCCCACCACAGCCACGACAATATTATTACGACATTAAATTATTTTTAGTTTATCATAAATACCGAGTACGATGTCATTTGATATTTTTTTTGGGTGATGTTGGGGTGTTAGTTTTTTTATATTTAAAATAACAATCCTGCTACGTGGGCCGGCCAGGGGCGACCGGCCATAATTTTATTTTGGGTTAAGTTCAGATGACCACTTAAAATTTAAGCGTTATTTCACTTAATCACCTGTAGTTAGTAAAACTATATTTAAACTTTCAATTTTTTGAGTTAAAGTGAATAAATATTTTTCGTCATAACTCCGTTACTTGAGTTGGCTAAAGACTTAATTACTCTCCATGTTTACAGGCAAGAGAGCAGAGAATACAAAGCTTCCATCTTCCTTCTCAATAAAAAAAAAAATAAAGATCGACCTAGTAATACGATCAAGATCTGCTCTGCTTTAATCTCAACCAAAAAAAATAATCCCTCAATTAAACATTTAAGAATATTAAAAATGAAAACAAAATGAACCCAATTTTTCCATCTCTGAAAACAGTTTCATGGCTTCCCAATCAAATGAATTCTGCATGTACCCACAAATCATTGTGGTCCACGAAATGATGGAAGAATATAGACTCCAAAATTAAGCCTTGCAAATTCGCTTATATTCATGTGTTCACCCAAATCACGTTTACTGATTAGGACATCCTCCTCTGCATTTGAAACATCCAGTAGACAAATTAAAGACAAAATATATATACAAAAATCAAGACAAATTAAATTAAAATTGAACTCGATTTACCATCAACAACATTTTGCAGAAAAGCTCTCTTTTTCACTACTGGAAAATATTCAAAGTTGGATCCATTTCTCTTCCTATTCCTATAATAAGTTTTCGATACATCTTCCCATACTATCTTCGGCTCTAGAAATCCAATTTTTATCCGAGGCACAAATGATGAAATTTTGTTTAAATTCAACATAAACTGTCTGAAAGCTACAAATGCAGCTGAAGAAAGAATGACGAAGCGATTTTCAGTTAAGAATATAGGCGAATTAGGTATTGAACACATGAATTCAGTTAAGAATATAGGCGAATATAGACTCCTATGCGAATTAGGTATTCAACACATGTATTGAACACATGAATTTTTAATTATTGATTTCTTTCTTTATATTCACCCAAATTTCCAAAAAATGAAAAGAAAAGAAAAGAAAATTTGAAAATTCCCAAATTTCCAAATTTCCGAACCTTTGGGTCAACAGTGCCAATGAATCAATTAATCTGCGTAAACGCCTCTCTTATGCGAGCACAATCAAACCTATCAGCAATTTGGGAGAAAGTGGGGGCAAAAACAACGCCGTCGCAGGTGATGCCGTTGCAGTCGACTGATATTTTGGAGATGAGAGAGAGATTGGCGGATCGGACGTCGAAGAAAGTTATCTTCGTACGCTCTCCGCTCGAAATCTTTACTGTACTAAATGTTAGAAAGGAGAGAGAAAATGGCAAGCGTAGAGAGAGGATGTAGGTGAGAGAGCTGGGTTGGAGAATAAGAGGAAGAAGAAGGGTATTTCAAACATTTATCATATTTTTTTTAATTGTTATAGCCCTTTTCACGCATTTTTGGCGTTTGACATACACGCACGGTTAAGTTGAATGTAAAAGATGACGTTTTCACTTCAACTCAAAAAGTTGGGAGTTTAAATGTAGCTTTACTGACTACAGGTGGTTAAGTGGAAAACCGCTTAAATCCTAGGTGGTCATCTGAACTTAACCCTTTTATTTTTGTTTGGTTATGACTCTTAAAAAATTAATGTGATTTATTAAAATTAGAATTTTTATAAAAAAATAGTAATTTAGGTTTTATTTAAATACATGTACAATCCTGTTTTTTACATATATCCAAATGACATATAAATTAGTAAAAATTTCAGTTCCAATAAATTACATTAATTTTTTGGGAGTCATAACAAAAAATAAAAATTGGCCCGGTCGCCATCCACAGTCTTCCTAGCATTTTTGTTAAAATAATGTCATTATAATATTAATTGGATAAATTTTATATGATTGACTATATCATAAATTATCATTAAAATATTTAATATCATGTCATTTAACACGCATTTGAGAAAAAAATATATTGAGCATCATTACTTTTTTTTAGTATATCTATGTATACATATATCGTGTACATTTAAAGATACATAAAAATAAAATAATAATAAAATATTTTTCTCTCCCCTCTCTTTTCTCTATAACACTTTCTCTCTCCTCTTTTATTACTATTTTATTTTAAAAATGCTATATATTGTGACTTAACATATCGGTGTTTCTATTGCGAGTTACGTGGATAAATCTAATTAATACTTTTATGATGTATTTGATATATATTCAATCTCATGTATTGATATACGTCACAATCTTAATTTGACTGAAATCTTTCGGAGTATACAGCAAGACTTGTACTTTTTTGTGTCTTTAAATGTGCACATAGATGCAGAGAATTGATATTTCTACAAGTAAAATTTGATATTTTCACAAATTTTCTCACATTCGTGTGGGACTCACTTACTATTCATGCGTAAGAATGAGTCTTTTACTTTTTGTGTCTTTAAACGTGCACATAGACATAAAGAACTAATATTTCTAGAAGTAAAATTTAATATTTCTACAAAATCTCTCACATGCACGTGAGACTCTCGCTTACCACAGTAGAATCTCTATAAATTAATACTCAATAAATTAATAATTTCTTTAAAATAATATTTTTTTTCCAGTCCTGATTTGGGCTAATGGGATAAATTAATAATTTTGATAAAATAATAAAATAATAATATTTAAAAAGACTCATATATAAATATATGGTCCCATCAAAATCATAAATTAATAATTATTTTAAATTACAAATATATCTAGGGTAATCTTGTAAAATATAATTTTATTTTCGTTTGTTTTGTCTTGAAATTCAAATCTAATTGAATTTTATCGTTAATTTTTCTTATTGCGCCCAAAAGTTCAGGTGTTACATTCTCGAATTATAATAAAAACTTGTGAAGAGTTGTTGACGCTATGAGTGCTTCCTTTCGCGTTATTGGCTCCAAAGGTATATCATCCTTAACTTCATTAAATTTTAGTATAATGAACTTATATATACAAATTAATTAAACTTAATGTTAATATAATTTTTTTTTAAAATAAAATGTGAATGTAATTTGAAAAGTGGATACAATGAACATTATTTAATTATTAAAATAATTAATATCACTTGCAATGAATTCTATTATTACATTAATTTAATAAGTATGACACATTGCATCAAAAAAGTATGATATAAACATCAATAAAATGCAATAATTTTAATGTAATTAAATTTATGTTCACCGAATAGAAAAACACTCTTTAAATTAATAAATTATTAATTTATCGATTAAATAATAACTCTCTAAATTAAAAAAAAATTCGGCCCAACAAAGATTAATTTATATAGATTCTATTATATTTATGGGAGAAAATGATTTTGTGGAACTATCACTTCTACTTGTGAAAATATTAATTTCCTATATATATATTATATTTTTAAGTATAAATTTTAAAATTAATATGAATTTATTTAATTTTAATTAATATAATCGTTAATAATGTAAATAGGCTTTATAAAAAGAGCTCTATTTAAAATGTGAGGTGAATTTATTTTAATTTTAAAAATAATAATTTCGTACTTATTATTACTTTATAATATTAATTATTTTATTAAATCAAAATTAAATGAATTTACATTAAATATAAATGAAGTATTATTAAAAAGTACTATGAACTTATTATTTTAAATTAAATGAGACCTTTTTTAAAAAAAAAACAGAAAGTAAATTTAAAATGAAAGAATGTTGGGCCTCGGGGTTTATGCCAACGGTCGTATGGCAGGGGGATGTGGGTCGTGTTTTACCTACTGGATTATTGATGGGGTCCTTTACAATAAAATATAATATTTAAAAAATAGGGACAATTACATATATTAGTATATTTTTGAAAATAATTACAAAAATCATACAGTTATAAAATAATTACAAAAATACTACACTTCATCATTTTTATTTTCAAACCTAATACAATTAAAAGTCCTTAAATTAAGGGATTAGTATTAATGGGTTGATATAACAAATTAGTTTTCTCTCTCTCCATCCGCCCTTATTATTTATTCTCTCTCTCTCTCTTACTCTCTGTCTCTCTCTCAAGCATCTCGTTGTCATCTTCTTGAATTGTTGTCACGCAACATCGAACATCAGTCTCTCAACTCGTCATCGCAAACACCGCCTCTCAACTTGTCGTCATCCTCTTCTTCATCTACTGGTATTTCTTCATCTACTGATATTTTTTCATCTAATATTTCTTCATCTACTGATATTTCTTCTTCTTTTTGTATTGTTATTTCTCATTTGGTATTTCTTCTTTTCTTCATCTTCATCATTAATTAATTAGTCTTCTTTTTTATATTAATTAGTATTGATATTTTATTTTATTTTTTTCTTTTTTGTCTCGATATTTCTACTAATATTTCATTTTTTTCTTGATTAGTCTTCTTTGTTTGGTGGCGTAAATTAATTAGTTAATTATTTTTTAATTTACTTTTGTTGCACTTCTTGATTCAGGTGGGTTGTTCATTTTAGTGGAAAAAGGTTTTGGATCGTAAAGCATACATGTTGTTCTATTATCATATAATTTTTAAAGGTGTGTTAATTTAAATTTTGTTAGTGTTACTTATCATATAACCTGTTTAGTTACTTCGCATTATGTTTTGATTATCGTTAATTTGTGATTAGGATATCATTTTTTTACCTTGATTTGGTATTTTGGTTACTTTTTTATGTTGTTATGGTTACCATGTATTTGCTTAGTATACATGGTTGACTAAACTGGTTTTGGTGTACATGTTGTTTATGTATTGGTTACCATTATTATATATTTTGGTTACTAACATATAACTGTTTGGTTTTTTCATTAGTATATTTTTTGTTACTGTTACCTTATGATTTGGATACCATTCTTTTTCTCTCAATTGGGATTTTGGTTACTTTTATATGTTGGTTTGGTTACAATGTATTTGCTTAGTATACATTGGTTGACTAAACTGGATTTGGTTTACATGTTGTTTATGTGTTGGTTACCATTAAAACATGGTTTGGTTACTAAAGATATAACCTGTTTGGTTATTTTATTCTAACATGTACATTATGTACCCTCACATGTACATTATTTTTGTTAGTAACATATAAATTTGTTTGAGTTATTGCATTAGTATATTTTTGTTTCTTTGTTAGCTTATGATTTGGATACCATTCTTTTTCCTCAATTGAGATTTTAGTTACTTTTATATGTTATTTTGGTTACAATGTATTTGTTTGGTAAGCTGTTTATGATATAAATATTGTTTATATCTCGTTACTAATGATTCAGAATCGATTTTTTTATTTGCGAGTTATGGAATCTTTACTATGGGGAATGCAATAGAAAATTCATTGGAAAAGTTATATATTGGTGTGACATGAAGTCCCGACATTATTACCAAGAAATTGAATCCAAGACGATTGAAGAAGTTTAAGGCATCATTAGTTTGTGGATGTATTATTTTATAAATAATAAACCCAAGTCATAATAAACCATGTATTTTGCGTAGTATACATTGATGTATTATTTTGTAAATTCCTTCAAATATATTCTACAAGGTTTATGCTATTCTATTTCTACTTCCATTTCCACAAACACATCTTACATGTTCTGGTTACTTTCATATAACTATTTGGTTACTTCTTTATTATGTTTTGGTTACTGTTACCTTATGGTTTGGCTACTATTATTGTGTCCTCAATGTGGAATTTTGGATACTTTTATTTTTTTTATTCTGGTTAATATGTAATTGTTTAGTATACATGGATTGCCTAAACTGGGTTTCATTACATGATGTTTCTGTTTTGGTTGCCATTAAAACCTGTTATGGTTACTATCATATAATTAGATGGTTACTGTTTTATTATGTTACATTATGGTTATAGTATACATGGATTGCTTAAACTAAGTTTCATTACATGATGTTTCTGTTTTGGCTACCATTAAAACATGTTCTGGTTACTATCATATAAGTATAAAGTTACTGTTTTATTATGTTACATTATGGTTATGTTATTAGTAGTAACCGAGATAATTCTAAGCTTGTATCGGGACAAACATTAATTGTTAAATGTATATGTGTGAGTGTCCTATTTATCTACAAGCTTGTTAAGAACTGTGAATAATTATCATAGATAGTTACTAGATTGTTAGTAACGAGATAATTATAAGCTTGTATCAAGATCGTTATAAGCTTTCAGATCAAGACTTTTATAAAGCTTGTATATGTTTACTTTATATTGATAACTCATGATGGAATCAAAATAAAAATATTAATCAACATCAATTTTGGTTATCAGACACCATCAAAAAATGTTACCAACCATGTGGTTAATGGTTACTAACAAGATAAACAATTATATATTCTCGTAAACAATTAGATTTGTTGTATTGATTCTTTATCGGTACTCCATTGTCTAACAACTGAATAAACATTATAAAGTAACCAAATCAATATTAGACAGTAACCAAATTACATAATCTTAGTAACCAGAAAATAAATCAAATTTTTACATGCAAATTTGAAGGCCTAAATGATGGAATTCGATTAAAAACCATAAGTTCACCAAAAAAAGTTGGTGACTTTTGATCGTCAATTCGCTTCCAATAAAATTAGGCTCAAAATGCCAAAATCTAACACTCCAAACTTGACTGAAATTATCAAATTGTCACTACAACCAAATAAATATTATACTGTAACCAATTAAATAGTATACAACAACCAATATATATAATCAGATTAACAGTTGTATGAAGGTAACCAATGTAGTCAATAAGTAACTACCAATATAAAATAAACAATTATAAAACTCAATAACATTATAGAGTAACCAAATAAACACCTTTCAGTATCTAAATACATATTATACAAGAACCACGTATATATATGTAATTAGTAGCCAAGATTATAAAAAATATTTTTACATTCATTTTACAACCAAAATAATCAGTAATGACTTTGTTACAAATTAAAGACTAACAGGTGTATAAAGGTAACCAATGTAGTTAATCAGTAACCATCAATATAAAAAAATCAGTATAAAACACAGTAATATTATGTAGTAACCATGGTAATATTACACAGTAAACAAGTCAGCATTATAAACTAACCAAATCCAGATTAGACAGTAACCAACATATATTTACTTAGTATCCATAACATAAAACATATTTGACAGCATTTTACAGCAAAAACAAATAATATAAAAAATATCAATATGTACTTAAAGGTGTATTGGTTACTATTAGTCCAAACATCAAATTTGGTGTATTGGTTACTATTAGTCCATGTAACCAATACAATGTAGTCAATAAGTAACATCCAATATAAATGAAACAATTACAAAAGAATATAACATTATAATTTTACACAATAACTGTGTCAAGACCTTATTGAGTAACCATTATAATTTTACATAAGAATAACAAGATTAGACAAGAACCAATATAATGTAAAAAAAGATATCGTGTCAAGATTAGTCAAGAAACTATTATAATTTTACACAAAGAACCAACTCAACAATATTCAAGAACTATATAATGTTACACAAAGAATCGAATCAAAGATTAATCAGTAACCAAAAACAACCAGTAAAAATAGGGTTTTCCTTGCATTTTACAATAAAAGTAACCAAGTCAGCAATATAATCAGTAACCAAATCCATTTTAAATTGTAACCAAAGTAACCAAGTCAACATTCAATCAATAACCAAGTTAGCATTATAATTTTACACAAGAATCAAGTCAAGATTAGTCAAGAACCATTATAGTTTTACACAAGCAGAAGCAAGTCAACATTAGTCAAGAATCAAAATAATGTTACATAAGAACTATATCAAAGATTAGTCAAGAACCAATTCAACATTATTTAGTAATTTTATGCAGTAACCAAGGCAACATTAGTCAGTAACTAAGATAGTAATAGACATTTTAATGTTTTACAGTAATCAAAACAGAATTGTCAATAAACAAGACAAAGAGGCGATAAAGAATCAAAAGATAATGTTAATCAAGAACCAAATAAAAATTAGTCAAGAACAAGTTATCATTTTCAATAACCAACCAAAGATTGTTCGAAGAACCGATTCAAAGATTAATTAGTAAATCAATATATTGTAACACATAATCCAATATATTATGCTAAAGTAACTCAATACAACATTAGATAGTAACTATTCAACATTTAGAGAGTAACCAACCAGCTGTATGAAGGTAACCAAATTATTTGATGAGTAACAATTAATATAAAAAAATCAGTAGAACTCATTTAAAAATTATAAAGCCATTAAAATAAATATTATTTAGCAAACAAATACACAATAAACAGTAACCAATTTATATCTATTTAGTAACCATAATAGAAAACATATCAATGATTCAACAAATCGTTATATGAATTTGTAGTAAACATTTTAAATCGTGAAATAACAGATAAAACTATATGTATACGATTTTTAACCTCACATACCTCAATATTCAGATTTTTGTTTGAGTTGTTTGCGATTTTATTTTACGAACTTCAATAATGATTAGTAGTTCGATTGGTTTTGTTTATCGGAATTGAAGTTGATGTTTATTTTGTATGCTATTTTTTCGGTCTTAAGCGTCGTCGTCATGACAAACAGCTTTTGTCTTCTCCGATCTCACACTCAATGCATGAAGTTCTTTGTGATCTTAGTTGTTGATGATGATTTTGTATTCTATTTCGTCTTCTCCGATCTTAGTTGTTCTTTGTGAACTTGAAGTTCTTTGTGATCTTAGATCTCACTTCGCATGCGTGAAGAATTGGATTTCTCCGATTTCAAAATATGAATGTTATGTTCCACTCGCTTGATTTTAGGAGCGGTTTGGGGATGAGAGAGAATGTAACCGACGTGTATATGGAAAAAAGATCCGCGTAATATTATGTTGGCGTTATTTTTGTAATTATGTTGTTTGTGTTTTATTTTTGTAATTACTTTTTATTTGTTGTATACTTATGTAAAGGACCCTAAAAAATAATTATATTATTAGTGCACCATCAAAATAATTATAAAAATAATAACTTTTTCATATTTATTTTCAATATTAGTGCAATTAGGATTCCTTAATTTATGGAATTAGTATAGGATTCAATTCATAATAATAAGGAAACCTAAAATCAAGGAGAAATAATTGCCATAAATAATAATTCAAATTCAAATATCTTGGATCTAACAACAAAAATAAATTCAAATTCAAAATAATAATTCAAATTCAAATATTCAAAGTTACCAAACAAATCAAAAACAAAACAAAGAGGAAATCACGAACAATAAAAATAAATCGAAAAAGAAAAAGTCAGAGTTACCAAACTAGCAATAACAGATTCAAAACGAATTCGGAGTAGCCGAACAAAGAGGAAATTACGAACAACCAAAACAAAACAAATCGAAGAAGAAGAAGAAATCGGAGTTACCAAAACAAATCGAAGAAGAAGAAGTCGGAGTTACCAAACCAGCAAGAACAGATCCAAAACGAATTCGGAGTAGCCTAACAAAGAGGAAATCACGAGCAATTTTTTTTTATGAATATTTGGTTACCCACAAAAACTAAAATGGCTACCTTTGTATGAAGGTTTGGCTACAACCTGCACCATATTCAAAATAATTTTATTTTTAAAAGGTTATTAATAAATAACTAACAGCTACATAAATGGAAACTTAGACATGGCATTTCGGATACCATCTCTTGCGTAATGATTTGAAACCTGTTCTTAAATTTTTTTATAATTAATTGATAACCCAATAAAACTAAATTGGTTACCTTTTTATGAAGGTTTGGCTACCAACATATGAATATGGTGCAGTTGGTAGCCAAACCTTCGTACAAAGTAACAATTCTACTTTTTGTGAGTAACTAAATATTCATAAAAAAAACAAAAATAATTTTTTTCTAGAAGGTTCAAGAATATTTTGGAAGTAACTAAGTTATTATATATATGAATACTTGTACCTTGCCACAGATACTTAGCAAACGGAAGAGAAACTTTGAGACTGGAGATTATAAAAAGAGAGCAGAGGGTTGGAGCTTGAGAAGGAAAAAAACAAAGAGAGAAAATGGCGATGATGTCTGTAATGGAGAGATTCGTATAACCCCTCACAATCTTTGTAAGATCCCAAATAATTAATAAATGAAATTTAATTTTCTCTAATTATTATTTTGAAATATTAAGGGTTGATGTGATTAATGTGGATAGTTACGGGTAAAATACGCAAATATTTCAAAATAAGCAAGTGGTTATAAAATATTCATTGTTGTCGGGGAATATTCGTTTGGTCGTGGAATATTCAGATCGCTTGGGAATATTCGTGACGACTAGTATGACCATGTGTGGGCCCCATAACGAAAAAGCGATTGGAGGAAGAAAATGACAAATATAAGTTGTTTAAAAATAACGGCGTAGTTATTACCAGATTTAATCGTTGGAATACCCGTTAGTAAAAAACACGAATGTCGCGTTGTTGAATCCAGAAGACACCAGTATTGCACCAATTATTGACTCTTACGTAAGAAGGCTTTACTCAATAATGGTTACGAGAATTATCGTTCAAAGGTGTTTTATTTTATTGATTCAATAATTCTTTGCGTTGATATTTTATATTGTTGTTGTTTTAATAATTGTCATTATACAAGATTTTTCATTGTCGAAACAATAATTCATATTATCCGAATAATATTATTAGATAACATTATTGGCAATGTCTAGAAAGTTACGTCAAGGAGAGGTTTGGTCACCTAATTGCGCCGCCAAGAGAAGGAGAAATTCTTATTGGAAAGCCCCTTTCCAGGAAGCGCGCGGTTGTAATATTGTGATTTCGTAATATTATTTGTGAATAATTAATTATTGATTCATATGATGAGGAAAATATTGATTTTATGTGGATATAGATGGAGAAAATTTTTAATGTGACAATTGTTGAAAATTGAAATTTTATCTTTTACGATAAAATAATTCATTTAAATATATATTATTATATTTTAATAATATAATAATGGTGATATTTTTACAACGAATGTGGGATATATGAGTATACGAGGAGGAAGAGTATTTTGTTGCAATAAATGTTTAAAACATGTTAAACATGTCAATTGGACCCCATTTATCGATCGAAATTTGATTATAGCCTCTAAAATCACCCGTTTATGGATTTCAGTCAATTTCTGTTGGGAATTTAGAAAAACTTTCTTCCGAAAAGTTGTAGAGAATTGGATTTCCTATAAAAACTCATGAGATTCGAATTTTCTGATAAAAGGGCTATTTATTGTGAATTATTGAAGTTCAAACTCAAATAATTAATTTTGGAAGTTTAAATTATTTTAAATTAGAAAAACGTTTTTTTTATTTTCTTCTAGAAGGTTGGCATGTGTGAATTGTTGAGATTCAGATTTCAAAGAATACGTATAATATTTTTATAAATATTAATATTTTATTAAATTTTTTCGCTTTGTGGTTCTAAGCAATTTCCTATAAATAAGTGCTTAGGTTAGAATTGAAAATCACATTTAAACCTCAAGTTTTCTCTCTATATTATCGAGCGTATTCTTGTGAGTATTTTGAGTATACTTTGAGTATTGCTATACTATGAAAGTTCAAGATATAGTCTATATCCAAAGATCCAGTTTAAGTACTAATCTTTCGAGGTAAGGGATATTATTTTTTTCAGTAATGATATTATTTCTTCAATATCATTATCTTTGAAATATTGATCTCAAGTTTTTATCAAATTTGGAACTTTTGGTGTCGGGGTTCTTATTCACGATATCTGATCTTATTCACGAATCGACCTTACTATTATTCATCGAAAAATAAAATTTTTTCTTTTTGTCCAAAATATCTATTGTGGATACTAGCTTTGATTGTATCCATGTTTTGATCATTCTTGAATTTTACACCACTATGATTTTTTTGAGGTATTTTTGGACGTGGATAAAACGAAGTACTTAATCCTTAATCCTTAATCCTTGTCATTTTGTTTCTTTGGATTCGTTTATTTAAAAATATTTTCATCATCCTCGGTCTTAAATGATGATATTATTGAATATCTTTGGCACAGTAGTGCAAAGATGAATGATTTATGATGAATATCTTTGGCTGTAGTGCAAAGATGAATGATTTTTCGATGAATATCTTTGGCCCAGTAAAAGTAAAGATGAAGCAGTGTTTAGATGAACATGAATTAATGGTGAATGTCCTCGGCCCAGTAGTGCAAGGATGAATATTTGATCCGTGTATATATATTGATTGATGTTACAGGGATAAAAATAGGCGATGAACTTTAAAATTCATATACAGAAGATAGTAGTTTGCATTCTCTACTTAACTCTTCTAATGAATTATTATTTCATCATTGCGAATATTGATTTAAAACTTGTTGTCTATTGTATTCTATTATATTTTTTCCTGTTGAAGACTAACGATAATTTTGTTGTATATTATCTTAGTCATAATATTCTTCTTTGGGCTAGTCGAGCTCACCCTTTTCCTTTTTGTTCCATTTTTCTTCTCGTGAGGCGAGAATATAGCAAAGACGCAGTCTGGGGTATGGAATGAAAGTTCTAGGGAGAGTTGTTTAGTAGTCCTCACCATTGTTGTAAAATAATGTATCAATAATTATGATGAGGATTTATTTGTATGTGGATATTGTGCAGATGGCAATATCTCGTATTTAAACTCACAGTTTACTATTGTAATAATAAAGTTGTAGTTATTTACATCAGGTGTATTGACAACTCGAATGGGGATGTAGACCTATTTTTGGGGTGTCATGGGTTGGTATCGAGCTTTAGGATATGATCTCTGGCGGAGATCGGGGAATAGAACTAGGAGGAGAGGCGAGAGTAAATCCTTCGCTAAAGTGTGTCCTACCTAAGCTTATTTGATAGTTGGTCAAGATATAGGGATATTATGTGATATATTGATTTCTTTAATTAACCCTTATTTTATGACAAGATTTGAGAATGTCGATCGAGAATATTAACAATGGAAATGAGACCGTGGAGACGCTCAGTCTACTCACCAACGAGGAGAACGCGTCAACAGTGGCAATGTTCCTCCCGTGAACAACACCACCGGCGAGATGATGAACGAGGGGATATTTAGAAGCTTTTTGCGATTCATGCAAAATCGCAATCGACGAGGAGACTCGTGTTCAAAACATAGGAGGAAATGATAGCAATTCACGGGTTGTCACAATGCAAGCGATTCAAAGAGTTGGGACCACCAGAATTTAAGGGAATGCCGATCCGATCATGGCGTAAACATGGGTCAAGCAAATTACCAAGATATTCGATGTCTTGGGATGCACAGAGAACGAAGGTTCCATTCGCCACCTTTATGTTCCGTGGCGAAAGGCGGATCATTGGTGGGAGTCTCGTGAAGCGTATCCATCCACCGTGGCCAAAGATGTCTCTTGGGAGACGTTTGAAACTATTTAATGACAAATACTTTCCGAAAGTGTTAAATATATGAAGGAAGTGGAGTTTATTAGATGGAGCGTAACAACATGACGGTGTCTCAAAGACGAAGAAATTTGCAGAGTTATCGTGTTTGCACCTCATTTGGTGGAGAATGAGGAACGATGACGCGGATGTTTCTCGAGAGGTTTGAAACCCGACATACGCCAAAGATCTCATCTCTCATAAATTTTCTCTATTCAGGATGTTGTTAATGTGGCTCAATTGTTAGAAAGCGAGATAACGAAGTACGGCCAACCGAGGTACCACAATCAGGATCATCTGGGAGATAAGCGATCAACAAAACAACAATAATCGGTGGAGAGAGAGAAAAGGCGGACAAAAATGGTAACCACTACGGTGGTAATCATGGCCATGAAAATAGAAGAAGCGAGTCGGGAGGAGATTTTAAAAAGAGGAGATTCAACAACGACCATATGAAGGCAGCGACGTGCAAAGAAAGAATCGGGTCCAAGGAGAGAACGACCACCCATCATATGCTATAAATGCGGAAAGAGAGGACATATCAGTCCAAACCGCCCACAACGATTCGGTATGCTATAATTGTGGAAAGGAAGGACATATCGCCGAGATTGCACTTAAGAGCGAAACCTAGTTCAATGGGGACGGTGATGACTCAAAGATCGTCCCGTAAAAGTCAAAGTCAACAGTTCTCGGAAGAGCGTTTGTTGTGATCGGTCAAAATGCGAGAACCCAAACGAGGTGATCATGTAAGCTATTTATAAATTCTTGTGAAGTTTATACTTTACTAGATAAGTCGGCATACCCATTCATTTATCTCTCCTGCTTTGTGCTCAACGTTTAAACTTGACTCAGGAGAAATTAGACTTTGACCTATCTGTGGAAACTCCGTTAGAGAAACTTTCATCACATCCATTGTTTATAAATCTTGTCTAATCCATGTTGGCACCCTTTTATCTTTTGTTGACCTTATCTCTTTAAAGATACTTGCTTTTGATGTGATTTTAGGATTGATTGGTTAACTACTCATCATGCCAAAATTGATTGTTTTCGTAAGGTTGTTAGCTTTCATATTCCTAAACAACCTTTGTTGTTCAATTCAACAACTAAACCATTAAAATCAATCACCGTCATATCTAATCATAAAGCTATTCGTTTATTAAAAATGGATGTCAAGCTTTCTTAGCCCATGTTATGGATTTGAATAAAGACACGTCAAAATTGAATAATATTCTGTTGTTATTAACTTTCCGACGTATTTCTGAAGAACTTCCAGCCTCTACCCCGAACGTGAAGTTGAATTCTTTATTGACCTTGAACTGCACAAAGCCCATTTCTAAAACCCCATATCGAATGGCTCCTATTGAACTTCAGAGTTAAAGGTCCAACTACAGGAGTTGTTGGACATTGGTTTCATTAAATCCCAAGACATCTCCTTGGGGTGCTCTTGTTTTATTTGTAAAGAAGAAAAAAGACGGGAGTATGCGACTTTGTATTGACTATCGGAATTGAACCATGTCACTATCAAGAATAGGTATCCTCTACCTCGTATTGATGACTTGTTTGACCGATTGCAAAGAGCACAATTCTTTTCAAAAATCGATCTTCGATTCGGATATCATCACCAAGATTAGAACCGAGGATATTCCAAAGGCGCCTTTAGAACTCGATGACGGGCATTATGAATTCTTAGTTATGTCTTTCGGATTGACTAATGCTCCCGCGGCTTTCATGGATATGATGAACCGAGTATTCAAAGAGTATTTGGATCGGATTCGTTGTTGTCTTTATTGATGACATCCTCATATATTCCAAAAGCCGTGAAGATCATGAGCACCATTTGAAGTCGGTACTCAAAGGCTTCGTGAAAACAAGCTTTATGCCAAGTTAAAGAAATGCGAGTTCGGCTTCGAGGAAGTAGCATTTCTTGGGCATGTGGTGTCAAAACATGGAGTATCTGTTGACGGCCAAGATTGAAGCAATACAAAGTTAGAGCAACCAAGTCCATGGTGATCAAGACGTAGCTTTTTGGGCTTATTTGGTTATTATCGGAGGAGATTCGTGGAAGGGTTTTCTCGAATCGCCTACTCGTTAACTCATCTAACTCGGAAGGATACAAAAATGCGTTTGGAGCGAAGAGTGCGAGAAGAGTTTCCAAGAGCTTAAAGGAGACTTATTTTAAGACTGTTCTAACAATACCATCTGGTTCGGATGGATTTGTTATCTCAAATGATGCTTTCGGGCAAAGGGTTAGGATGTGTTCTCATGCAACGTGGGAAAGTCATAGCTTTATGCCTCGCGACAACTTAAAGAATATGAGAGGAATTATCCCTACTCATGATCTAGAGTTAAGCAATCGTTTTGCCGCTTAAAGATCCGGAGGCACTATCTATATGGAGAGAAAGTGGAGATATATTCGCACCATAAAAGCCTTAAATATTTCTTCACTCAAAAGAACTTAACACTTGCAAATGACGTTGGCTCGAGCTATTGAAAGACTACGACCACACTATTCAATACCATCCCGAAAAGCGAACGTGTAATGACGCGTTGAGTAGAAGATCATATGCAGGAACGAAAGTGCGATGATGTCAAATATACGACAGAGCCAACTTTAATAGAAAAAGTTAAGGTTGCTTTCAAGCCACCCAATTCTTGAAATGATGCATATGAAGAAGAAAGTACAAGAAGGAGCTATTCCTAAGCGAGAATTGATGAAGAAGGAATACTTGAGTCCACTCTGCACTTTGTGTTCCTAACGATTACGATTTGAAGTACAAGATTATGATGGAGGCACACAATACACCATTTGCAATCCATCCGGAAGTACTAAAATGTATCGTGATCTTGACATACATTTTGGTGGAACAATATGAGAGAGAGATGCAAAGTTTATCTCAACATGTTTAACTTGTCAACGTGTAAAGGCAGAGCATCAAGTGCCTAAAGGACCATCAGCAACCACTTGAGATTTCAAATGGAAGTGGGAACACATTACCATGGATTCAATTTACGGGACTTCCCACGGTTTCTCAAGGCATAAATGCTATTTGGGTTATTGTTGATAGATTAACTAAGTCTCGCTCATTTCTTGCCAATACGGAGACTTATTCCTTGAACGTCTTGCTCAAATGTACGTAAATGAGATTGTGAGATTGCATGGCATGCCAGTATCCATAGTTTTGGATCGTGACCCAAGATTCACTTCAAGATTTTGGGTTAGCTTGCAAAAAGCTATGGGTACGGATTTAAGATTCGATTCAAGCATACCATCCTCAAACAGGACGGACAATCGAGAGGACTATTCAAACTCTTGAAGATCTATTAAGACTCTGTGTCCTAGATTTCAAAGGGAGTTGGGATAAGTATTTACCATTGGTGGAATTCTCCTACAACAACAGTTATCAGGCAAGTATAGGTGTGGCTCCATTTGAAGCATTATATGGACGAAAGTGTCGCTCTCCAATATGTTGGGATGAGGTGGGTGAAGCAACATTGTTGGGACCCGAGTTAGTACGTATGACTACCGAAAAGATCCAAATGATTCGACAACGTATACAAACGGCACAAGATCGACAAAAGAGTTATGCGGATCTTCATCGAAAGGACGTGGAATTTAGTATAGGGGATCATGTATTGTTGCGAGTTGCTCCATGGAAGGGAGTTACAAGATTTGGGAAGAGAGGAAAGCTCAATCCACGATTTATTGGTCCATTTCAAATTCTTGACCGAGTAGGAAATGTAGCCTATAGACTCGCGTTACCTCCAAGTATGTCTCGTGTTCATAATGTGTTTCACATATCTGTACTTCGTAAATATGTGAAAGACCCGAACCATGTTATTGAGTTAGAACCGGACGAGATAGCTGAAGACTTAACGTATGAGGAGGTACCTGTCAAGATCTTGGATAGGAAGGAGCATGTCCTACGCACGAAGGTCATACCACAAGTTAAAGTCTTGTGGAGAAACCATCTTATGAGGAAATGACACGGGAGTTGGAAACGAAATGAAAGCGAGGTATCCTCATCTTTTGAAAACACCAGTATCGTCACGTCAATTTCGAGGACGAAATTTCATAAGGAGGGAGGTTATCGGATCCCAAATAATTAATAAATGAAATTTAATTTCCTCTAATTATTATTTTGAAATATTAAGGGTTGATGTGATTAATGTGGATGAATTTACGGGTAAAATACGCAAATATTTCAAAATAAGCAAGTGGTTATAAAATATTCATTGTTGTCAAAGGGAATATTCGTTTGGTCGTGGAATATTAAAGATCGTTTGGGAATATTAAATGACGACAAGTAGCAACCATGTGTGGGCCCCATAACGAAAAGTGATTGGAGGAAGAAAATGACAAATATAAGTTGTTTAAAAATAACTACGTAGTTGTTACTGCTATTTACATTTGTTTGAATACCAAATTGGTTAAAAACACGAATGTCGCGTTGTTGAATCAGAAGTAGACACAGTATTGCACCAATTATTGACTCTTACGTAAGAAGGCACTACTCAATAATGGTTACGATAATTCCGCTCAAAGTGTTTTATTTTATTGATTCAATAATTGTTGCGTTGATATTTTATATTCTTTGTTGTTTTAATAATTGTCATTACACAAGATTATTTTTCATTGTTAAAACAATAATTCATATTATCCGAATAATATTATTAGATAACATTATTGGCAATGTCTAGAAAGTTCTGTCTAAGGAGAGGTTTGGTCACCTAATCATGGCGCCAAGAAGAGAAATTCTTATTCGAAAGCCCCTCTTCCTGAAAGCGCTGGTTGTCAATATTGTGATTACGTAATATTATTTGTGAATAATTAATTATTGATTCATATGATGAGGAAAATATTGATTTTATGTGGATATAGATGGAGAAAATTTTTAATGTGACAATTGTTGAAAATTGAAATTTTATCTTTTTCTGATAAAATAATTCATTTAAATATATATTATTATATTTTAATAATATAATAATGGTGATATTTTTACAACGAATGTGGGATATATGAGTATACGAGGAGGAAGAGTATTTTTGTTGCAATAAATGTTTAAAACATGTTAAACATGTCGGTGGACCCCATTTATTGACTGAAATTTGATTATAGCCTCTAAAATCACCCGTTTATGGATTTCAGTCAATTTTTGTTGGGAATTTAGAAAAACTTTCTTCTGCAAAGTTGTAGAGAATTGGATTTCCTATAAAAACTCGCGAGATTCGAATTTTCTGATAAAAGGGCTATTTATTGTGAATTATTGAAGTTCCGAAGCTCCGAAATAATTAATTTTTGGAAGTTTAAATTATTTTAAATTAGAAAAACGTTTTTTTTATTTTCTTCTAGAAGGTTGGCATGTGTGAATTGCTGAGATTCAGATTTCAAAGAATACGTATAATATTTTTATAAATATTAATATTTTATTAAATTTTTTTCTTTGGTGTTCTAAGCAATTTCCTATAAATAGGTGCTTAGGTTAGAATTGAAAATCACACCAGAAACTGAAGTTTTCTCTCTCTATATTATCGAGCGTATTCTTGTGAGTATTTTGAGTATACTTTGAGTATTGCTATACGGTGAAAGTTCAAGATATAGTCTATATCCAGTATTCCAGTTAGAAGTACTGATCTTTCGAGGTAAGGGATATTATTTTTTTCGTAATGATATTATTTCTTCAATATCATTATTTCAAATATTGATCTGAAGTTTTATCAAATTTGGAACTTTTGGTGTCGGGAGTTCTTATTCACGATACTGAGATTATTCACGAATCATATTACATTATTCATCGAAAAATAAAATTTTTCTTTTTTGTCAAAATATCTATTGTGGATACTAGCTTTGATTGTATCCATGTTTTGATCATTCTTGAATTTTACACCACTATGATTATTTTTGAGGTATTTTTGGACGTGGATAAAACGAAGTACTCTAATCCTTAATCCTTAATCCTTGTCATTTTGTTTCAATTGGATTCGTTTATTTAAAAATATTTTTCATCATCCTCGATCTTAAATGATGATATTATTGAATATCTTTGGCCCGTAGTAAAAGATGAATGATTTATGATGAATATCTTTGGCACTGTAGTGCAAAGATGAATGATTTCGATGAATATCTTTGCCCGTAGTGCAAAGATGAGCAGTGTTTAGATGAACATGACCAATGGTGAATGTCCTCGGCACAGAAAGTGCAAGGATGAATATTTGATCCCAAGTATATATTGATTGATGTTACGAGGATAAAAATAGGCGATGAACTTTAAAATTCATACATAGAAGATAGTAGTTTGCATTCTCTACTTAACTCTTCTAATGAATTATTATTTCAGCTGCTAATATTGATTTAAAACTTGTTGTCTATTGTATTCTATTATATTTTCCTCGTGAAGACTAACGATAATTTTGTTGTATATTATCTTAGTCATAATATTCTTTATGGGCTAGTCGAGCTCACCCTTTTCCTTTTGTTCCATTTTTCTTCTCGGGAGGCGAGAATATATAAAATCTTAGTCTGGGGTATGGAATGAAAGTTCTAGGGAGAGTTATTTAGTAGTCCTCACTATTGTTGTAAAATAATGTATCAATAATTATGATGAGGATTTATTTGTATGTGGATATTGTCTAGATGGCAATATCTGTATTTAAACTCACAGTTTTACTATTGTAATAATAAAGTTGTAGTTGTTTCTGTACCGTGTATTGACAACTCAGAATGGGGGATGTAGACCTATTTTGGGGGTGTCACAATCTTCTTTGATTCTTTCGGCAATTAATCTATCAGAAGTTTTAGTGCTATGTACAGCTGGGTTTAAGAAAATAAGAAGAAGCAATATGCAATATTCATCCTTTGGTGGCTCAGCCACCGGTGTTTCTAACCCAGCTGCCGGCGACAATCGAATAGAAGATTTTTTCCGTTGAATGAAGAAGATGAGTGATGACTAATTAATGCAGTTCTTCTACATGAGGAGAGAGGGAAGAAGTTATGGGGATCCTAAATTAAGGAATCCTAATTGCATATTAATTCCCTAAATTAAGGAATCCTAATTGCACTAATATTGTAAATAAATATGAAATTGTAGTAATCATGTAAATATTTTATGAGTACATTATTATTGTAATTATTTTCAAAAATGTAATAGTATATGTAATTCATCCTTATGTGTTTTGCTTCTTATTGGAATCTTAAGTGGAATATCAAATTTGCATGTCAAGAATTCCATGTGTTTGAAAATAGTTGGGATGAGATCTCTATAATTAGCTCTGCAACCCTTCTTCTTTTTTCTTTATCCTCACATTTTTTTCTGGAAGGAAAATTCTATTACACATGTTTTAATTCTTAAATTTAAGTAATTGATATGTGCATACTTTATATGGAAAATTGCAATTTGGTAATTGTATAATATTAATTGGGTATGCAACTATACATATTTTTAAATTTAATATCTAAAAATTGTATGAGGTTTGAGGAATGTCATCTAGTGAATTACAAGTTAAAATATATGATTTGTGTGCATTAGTTATTCTTTGGAGGGTAGAAAAAAATACATTTTATTAAAATAAAATAAAAACTGTGGACTAAATTTGGGTTAAGGTCACTTCAGAATATTAAGAACCTAAATGTTTATAAAAAAATTGGATGGGTTTATATAGGTCCAGCAAATCAATGTACTTGATTTCCATATAAAAAATTCACTTCACAAGTCATGTTAAATTTATGAAATATACCCAAATCTAGCATATCAAACTTTCTAATTATGTTTCTTGATCGTTAGATGCCCTAATTATTTCATGTTAGATTTCTGAAATAGACTCAAGTCTATAAAAAGTGACTACTAGTTAATAAATGTGCAACTTTGGAAGACAAAAAAAGTAGTTATGTAAGAAATTGAAGACAGTTGAAAACAATGTTTCAAGACAACCAGGCTGAAACAAGAATGAATATTCTAATATTATTAGTATACTTTCATGTTCAATTAGCCCAATAATTTTTTCTTTGACCGCCTGGGATATCTGTACAAATACAATGAATAATACATTTAATCTCGACAGGTATAACATTAATAAATATTACGTGAGAATACAAACTCAAAATAAGGAAGAAATAAAATTGAACGTTAAAAGAAAAAGTAAGTACCACAACAAAAAAATAATAATTAAACTCTGTGCTACATATATGAACACAAGTTTCCAACTTCCAAACTCTCTCCATCACCAGGAATTTTTCCAGCAGGACGAATTTTAACTAATTTTTTTGTTGAAGTTAAATAAAGAAAATTTAAATTAATTATAATATTTTTATAAAATGGGAAAATATATATACACAATTTACAGATTATAAGATGGCATATGACGATGGTTTTTGGGCTAAACCCGTCATCATAGCTTATTCTCGGGCTATGATTTACGCCACTGTTCCTATACCCAAAAAATCTATCGCCATAACTCCTCATCGCAGAATAATACATTTGTGTATATACATATAACCAAGGTTTTCAAACCCGGACTGGACCGTCGGTCGAACCAGAAAAAACCGGACCCGATTCACTCAACGGTCCGGTTTGGACCACTAAACCACAACTGCCTATACTGCCTCTCATATAGATCCGCCCTGCAGTCTCCATACTATAACAAAAAGATATAGAACCAAATGTGGAATGAAGTAGAAGACAATAATGCACATGCATGCCATGCGTGTGCAAACATAACCCCTTAGCACCAACAAGTAAAACACATTACACTTGAAAGGTAAATAGAGCATTAAACAAGAGATACTAAAAGAAAAACTGTAGTCTTCATTTAAATTGGTATAACGTAGATGTCTAAAGTACAATTTCGGGTTTTCGACTATAAGAAACCTAGAAAAAAAATTATACAAGTAACGTGGGGTATACCATAGGCAAGTGAAAAGGGAATTAAAAAAAATGTAAAATTTTGCTAGTCAAAAAATTCTTTATCTCGTTCGAGAGAGAGAGCCAGCAGTCCAGTTGCATACATCTGCCCAACGTTATTCAAAGAGCTTGACGAGTTATAAAATCTCAGGGTCTGTCCCTACAAAGAATCCAAATGGTTTCCTTCTATGCCACCTCTGCAATGAACATCTTTGAAATAATCTTTTACCTTAGTTCGAGGAAAAAATATGAAGAATCTGGCAACGTTTAAAAATTGATTCCGCTAATCGTTAGGGTCCATTTCCTCATCCTGCTCCAAGGAAGGCGTCGAATCAGTTGTAGTGTTTTGGTCATCTGAGTAAAGCATCTCATCTTCTTCTGATTCATCCTCATTAGCACTACTTTCCTGTGTATTCATTGTCGTCACAGTACGCTCCATCCATCTCGGGCACTCATCTTCGCCTTTGTTCAAAATCTGAGAATTTCTAGCCTTCCCTGAATCAGCCTGAACCTCTGATGTCTTGGTGGTGGTTCTACAAGAGCATTCTGGAATTGGATGAGAAAGGAATGACAACGGTTTTGATTGATGATATTCTTTCACAAGGCCCTCCTCACTCAGGCTACTGTTAAGATGTTTCCGCACTAAGAGAGTCCAATTGCGCTTTTGATCATAAATGTTGTTCCTGGTATTATTGAAAAGCTCTGCAAGAAATTTCCTGACCACAATTTAAGAAGCAAATATTAGTAACTACAAGTGTACGACCAAAATACTCAAAATTAAGACGTGAGCATCATGTGTTCATAATATTGCATTAATGCAAGCAAATTGTGCGAATATCATGTTCTCCATTTAATTATATATTGGATAAGAATGTAAAAATAAAACGTAAATAAATAAATAAACAAATGAAACTTCACTTGAAAACAACTATTTGGAAAGTTGAAACCAGTGAATCCGCACCTTGTCAAGTTAAGAAGCACTGAAATTGGAGTTCTGAAAAAACAAATAGTATGGTGGAAATACATCGAAGCAAGGTAATTTCAACATATAGACAGGTAAATTCCTAGCAAAAATGTTACAAGTCTTTCAAAAGAAACTCATATCCAAACCGGGTATCTAAATACATTAAGTCATTTCCTTCACCTGTCAGGTCGATATGTTCTGGAAGAAGCCATATCATAAAGCCTGTGTCCCATAACAAGGCTCGAAAAGTCTGGCCATCCACTACCATCATTGTCAAAACCTGGAAAGAATGCATCTGCTTCCACGGAAACAACATAATCAAGAGCATCCCATAGCAACCGGTGTGCTTGCATCCTTAAATCAATGGGTGAAGGGTCTGGCTCTGTATCCCTCTCAGTAACCCAACCATACCATCCTTCTTTTTCATGTTGATAAATTGGTCGCCCAGGAGGTGGAGGAAGAGGCCGGGGGCGAGGACCAGCCTTATCCCATTCATTTTTCAGTTGCTTTGTGCTTTTTGCAGGAGGGGGCCGGAAAGGATCCACTGGTAGTGGGGTTTCAGGGCCAATTAAATTGATTATTTCTTGCTTGCTACATAGAGACGTGCGATCCACTAAGTTGGTATACATGGCACGTAAAGGGATTAGGACACGTTGGCCGCCAAATATTTCAGAGCCTGCCAAGTATATTCTTGTTTTAGGAGGATAACCCATAGCTCGAAGGAGAATTCCTACCTACAAAATTTATAAGCATATTAACTTTACTGAGGATGCAATGTTACCTCTTATATTGGCCAAATCATGCTGAAATAAAGAAAAGATATATGCAATAAATTATGTCCAAAATACCACTTAACTGACATACTCGTGACTTCACTTGCTATATCATATATCGTTATTTATTACAATTCTATAATTGATTAAACTAGAGTAGGTATAATCAAGTGTATAAGAGAAAATCAGAGGATCAAAAATAGTATAACGACCGTTCCGACAATCAAATTCATCACAATCGAGTTATAAACGAGTCTTAGAGCTAAAACCGAAAAGAAATTACAGAGTGCACCTACAACCATTGTATAACAACTTGTGTTGATATTGAAAGTAGTAAAAAGAATAAGAATAAAAAAGAATCAAAAGGAAGTGTGAAGAACACTTGCAACATGAAAACCACAAACATACTAGAGAGAGAAAATTTGGGGTGTTAGGGAACCTTTACTCTTAAAATCTTAATCTATGTCGTAAATTGTTCTTGATGCAAGTCCTGTAACCATTATCAATTTATCCACAAAAGTAGAAGGCAACTTAAAAAGAGGGAGGAAACAGCTTTTAATTAGCTACTAGATATATTTAAATTTTTTTTAAAAAAACACAGAAATAGGAGAAAAAATTTCCTAAATACTTCTTTCATTCCACAAAAAGAGCCTCATTTGCTAAATTTTGTCCCAAAAAAAGAGTCCCACTTCAATTTATTGTAGTAAAAAATGACACGACGTCCTCAAATTTACCATCACAATTTCATTATCAAGTCATCACTTGCTAAGCTAAACACCAAATAATTTTAGGGTCAACATGGAACAAAATTATATCCTTAAAGTTGATGAATTTTTGAAGGGGAAATGTTTATTTGGAACAAAGTGAGTATCATTCATTCTGCACAAAAACAGGAATTTGATTTTTTTTTTCCTTTTTTTATTTTTTATAAAGACTTCTGGTTTAGCATTATGTCATGAATTTCTTGTTACACAACATACCTGCAAATAATATTACTTAAAAACAAAATTACATATTATACACTGTATACATCAGTAAGTAGGGGGAGGTTCAATGGAATCTGGATGGACATACCATAGTCAAATAGTGCATTATCAATTACAAATTCTGGTAACACAAAAAGATAAAAATGCATGAAATTGGACAATATCACAGTATCATAGTGTTAAGCAATAATAAGGATCTGGAACATAAAGCAACAATTGAAAGAAAGGAAATAGAGGTATTTTATAAATTGTAACACTTCGATGTGTATAATCAGAGGTGGAATTTGTAAGCCTGATTTGCAGAAAGTGCTCTCAGATATTGAACCTACTGAGATGTACAACAGTGCGACTTTCACATTGATGTATAGTTAAGAAATTATCAAAAAACGCAATTTTACATCCTTCTATGAGCAATGTACATACACTAGAAGTAATCTAGATATATATAAAATTGAAAATCACGGACTCCATACCTCTTCCGGCATGAGAGGACATGAGCCATTTCCTTTTCGAATATGTGAATCAGCACTTAGTTCATCATTGATGATCCCTTGTTTAATCATTTGTGCCCTTCGGTATTGTATAAGCTCAGTGTGAACATCCTAAAAAAAAGTATAGAACACAAATATGCAAGTATCCAACAACAAAATAGTATAAAATAGGTCCTTAAAATGTAATCAAACATAGAAGCCAAGTGAATTGCCTGGCCCACTTTGGAAACATCATTAGTACAATAGAACAACTTGTACAATAAAGTTCTCCTACGCTTGAGTTTGAGTAGTGTGAGGGTCATGGTTCAAAACTATATTTCTGGCACGAACTTGAAGATAAGCCAACAACACTTGTGGATATAATATTTTTCATTTTTCTTTGATTAAAATTATACTTAAGCAGCTAAATAATAATTTAGAAAATCTATATTACAAAATATTATTTCTACATGTGTTTTTTGAATGCCTTGAAAGCCATGTCACATACAACATATGACACACTAAATGAGATGGAGGGAGTACTTTCGAAATCATGCCAAACCATGATCTGCAATCTGGGCAAGCTAACTCATTACAAATCAAGATTCAACAGATGTTCCTCATAGTAACTAGTAGCATCTGATATATTTCCTTCAAAAACATTTACTGTTTATGCTTATGTTTTACACGTTAAAGGTGAGCTTAGGCCAAGGCCCAGCAAAGCTCACCTAGAGCAAGTTGTTTGTTCTCAGTCCCAGCGACTTCAATCTGACCTGTGCTTTGTGGGCTTAAGATTCAAACTCAATAGCTGGCTTAGCACGCTTCAATGGACCTTTTTTTTCTAACTGACCCGACAATTTGTTTGGGAGTTCGGGAATCAGTTGTACTTTAATTATTGAATGTTTTCTGGTGGATCAAAGCAAAAGAATAATCCTAAGGAATCACCTGATCTGTGCCGGTCTTCCCTCATTTCCTCAATAGCAACAGCTCCTCTTCCCATTTTATCTAAGTCCCTGTCTCTCCTTTCTATTCCAACCCCATATTTTTCTTTCGATCTTTTTTCTTATTCCAGCTCGCTCTATCACTCTGCTTTCTCATATCAAAACTTATAATTTATTGTTGGAAGTTGTATGAATTTCACTCTATCTCTGTTTTATCCCAAATTAACAATTATCTATCACAAAGGTATTAGCCACTAATAACAATACAAAGAAAGAAGATGAGATTTTCATGCGATACCTGGAAAAGCTCGGCACAACCATGATAAGCTAATGCATCTCTCTTAAGGCCAGGATGAAAAGCAAGGTAAGGTTGACCTGATGCTCGTAATCTGCAAAATATATATATATATATATATATATATATATATATATATATATATATATATATTATTACAGGCTCATAATAGCAGCATAGATTAAAGTTTATCAAATTATAATTCACTGAAGGATTACAAAAACTTCAATGTACGCTACTTTTAAATTTTAATCAAGTAAAGAAAGCCATACAAAACTCACAATTAAATTCAATAACAGATATCCTAAACAGGATTTGCTATACTACAGGTTCTCAAAAAAATTTCATTATCCTTCCCTCGTTTTAGGCATATTCAAGGATTAAAGTGACGTTACACCGTATCATTCCGAATTCTATTAAGATAAATCCAGGACAAACATATCAAATTTATGATTTTGAATCTCAAGTATTTTGGTGGAAAGATAATATCAATTTAACACCTGGGAGAAAAAGGGTAACGCAGAAACATCATACTAAGTAAATACATTGCATCTACATATTTGGGCATATGTAGAAGATATTCTAACCTTTTCACCATTAAATGTGCAAGTGAAATAATTTCTGGCCGGAACTGAAGGGCATGAAATGCTACTCGACATCTAAGCCTCTGATATTCTGCCAAGCTAGGAGGTAGGATAGACTAGAAAGAAAATAAACACACTTTAGAGCTTCAACATAATAAATAAAAGAAAATAATATAGACATTGCCTGAAACATCATTTTGCATATAAGAAACTGAGGTAACAAATGCTAGACCAGTTATCATTCCTGGCTTGCTTCAGCAAAGCACAAATTAAAGCAACTTATCAAGTTCATTAACATCTAATAAGCACTAGAGGCACACAAGTTTATTCAATCTGGTGGCTGGAAAAGCATGTCTGAAGTAAATATTTGTGATTCATAAAACAATTAGTTTGATCTACATCTACAAAATCACGATGAAGTACAAACTCAACAGTAGTCAACACTCTAAGGAATAGACTTGAATGCTTGTTTGTCTGGTATACTGTATGCGACAGGGAGCACTTGTAACATGTATATTCACCTAACTTTGGACTTCTTAGCTAGAACAAACTTCCATAAGAGATTTTTGTTGTCCGTTGTAATTATAATTACAAGGGCTGCAAGCTGTAAAATCCCTTTCTGTTTATTCCATGACTTTGGTTGGGAAGCTACTCTATAAGCTATTTGATTCAGTAAATCAGAAAGGTAGATCTGCCAACATTAACCTTGTTGACTAAATGTCTATCTTTACGTCATATTTTGTCTCATAGAGAGGGAGCAGAGGGGATAGAGAGGTCTCATAGAGAGGAAGGAGTGAGGAGGGAGAGGAAAGAGAGACACTTCTTAAGTCTTGTTACTTCCTACAACTATTTTCAAGGAAATACAACAAGAGATTGATGACCTTGTTGTGATGATAGGAACTTCACTCGATTCTAGTGCAATCACAAATTTGTTTTCCTATACTAATTAGAGTGTCCACAAGACCATATAAGACTAAATTCCACAATATATTAGGCAAGATAAATCCGATGCAGTGTTTTGGTGGTTCTATATATTTGTCCATATATACATGTCTGTTGTGTGTGCTTCTGTGCGTATAGAGAGAGTAAACCTTCTCCTTTTGTGGAAAGCAAAAGGTCATAAACTCAGAAGCCATTGTCAAACACTACAAGGTAAAGAAACATTATGTTTCATGACTGGTTTAATTTTTGTGAGAACATACGATACCTGTAGGCAGCCTCCTTCAGTCAGCACTATTCCAACAACCTTTGCCTTCTTTAGTTCTGGTAAAACCTCTCTGGTATAGAAAGTCAGTGAAGCCGACCTTTTGGGCTTAAAAATTGGGTATTCTTTCCGTTTCCGTGCTGCTTTCAACGCAGGGGGCAGGCTATTGACAATGGTTACATCATTTGTCAGGGCTGCTATGAACTGCTCCTCATTGTAGAGATATGAAAAACTCCTGAACTTGGAACTGCAAAGTATTTGATGAGAAGGAAAATTTAGGCACGCATTGGTGTATATCAAGAAGGAAGAAAACTGCTGGTGATGTTTGATTATGGCAACACACACAGTTTACCTGATGCCTTTCGAATGAGTACTTTCTTGGATCTCTGGGATGACAAGAGTAGCATTCAGAAGCCTGGATATGGTAATAAGATCACAAATCTAGCAAATTGGCAAATTCATTTATTAGAAATTTCAATAAAATATACTATGAAAATGCTGAGGAACACTTCAAAAGATGAAAATTCAACATACCGATGTTCTGATATTCTCAAATCCACCAAAAATTTTGGCATATATGAAGCCATTGTTCCTCTCAGTTGGAGCTGCAAAATACAATGTAGTGAAGGCTTAGGAAAGGACAAGTTGAGCTTAAAGCACCACTACTGAAAAGCTTAGCATGGACAGGATGTTTGAATTCCATTTTTTTTTTCTCTAGAGAAAAAAGGAGATAAGAGATCCTAATTGAAATCAACACCCAGGCAGCTTTTAGTTTATTTATTACTGCAAATATTTCCAATGTTGCCCTTCTTAAGTTTCAGTAACTCATACCCCAATTATTTTTTCCTTACAAGCATTTCTACTGATGACTAACAAAGAGAAAGTTCTAAATTGATAAAAGTCTGGTAGTCAGAATCCTCTGCCATTTTCTATTTATCAAACAGGAAGAAAGGATTTTATGATACAAGTCCAACTTTAATCTCTGTAAATTCCTAATGATTTTATTCACACATGATATTATGATAACAATGTTATAAACAACAAAAATTACCAGGATATCTGCTTCTAGGTTTTGCATATGGCTGCAAGGATTCCAAAGACTCCACCTTTCTCCACAACTTTTTAGATATAGCAGGCTGTACCAATTAGGATAGGAAATGTATCATATAATCTGTGTACATATATGTATATAAGCATGCATGCCTTTTTTGAGTATTAAAAGTTAGAAAAACATAAAGAAGTAATAGCAACTTAGCAAGCATTACCAGCGTTCCCCCGACACCTATATTTATATCTTCATTAAAATTTGTTACAGCACTGTAGTATCCTAAATCGGTGGTTGAATTGGCTAGAAATAAGTGCACCAGTAAAGATAGAAAGGACAAAACCAGTACTCCAAGTGCAGCCCATTTAATTTTAGATTTGAACATCATCTTAATTCACATCCAAAGTACTGTAAGAAACCGGCTGGCATGGCTACAACTGCAATAAGAAATAAAGCCAATGCTAAAGACAACACAAGTAAGCGAGTGAAGATAAACAAGTTCGGCAGCAAGCAACATCATCCAATACAGAGCAAAATACCAGAGGTAATTAATGCTTATTCTAGCAAAATACTTGCAAATTCTAAATAAAATTAAAAACAAAAAGGGCATAAACAACCAAGTGAAACAGCCGGCAAGTAAATGCACAAAAGAAAATCAAACTGATTGAAATATATATATATATATATATACACACACACACACACAATAAGGATCTTAGGCTCACCCCAAAAAAGCTCACCCCGGCTCACCTATAAAAACCCATTTCTTTTTTTCTCTCTCCTCACATTTCAGACATAACACGCCAACTGCAGCTTTCCTCACGCGAACTTCAACTTCTCACGATCTGCTCCTCACCCCAAGCTCTTCTCTCTCGCTCTCACAATCTTTCTTTCCGTCGCTTCTCACGATCTTAGACGCTCACTCGCTTCTCAACCCCTGCTCGCTCACTTGCCCCAAATCTCAAAACCACGGATTGCCCTAATTTTCGCCCCAAATCCGTCGCAACGGCTTGCCCTAATTTTCGTCCCTCAAAAACATCATACGCAAGTTCGTCTTCTATCTCTATTTCAATTATCGATCCCATGCATCCTAACTGTATTACATAGATCGATTATTCATGTTATATTCTATATGCCTGTTGTTTTCTTAATTTTGAGTTTTGAATTGAACACTTCATAAATATGATTTGATTTGATTTTTTTATAAGTAAATCTGACTAGATTTTCCTCGAGAGTATATACCAACAGAAATTTTGTTAATTGCTATTTGAAAATATTTTTTAATGACGCGTCTCTTATTTTTGGTCAATCTGAATCTCTTCCTTAGTTCCGATTTGGCTTTCATTAATTTTTTTTGGGAACATGGACATAGGTAATTGATGTATGTATATATTTTAGTCTTACCAGTCTTGCATTTTTAATGTTTAGCTGGGGTACAGGGACTTTGTGTGGTTTCTTGCACAATCTTAGATATGTTTTTTGCGCAATGCTTTTCATTATACTCCTTGTGTACATGAGGCTTCACCTCCTTTTGGTTATTAATGAAACCATACTCACAAACCACAGAAAAAGTATACTTACCTCCATAAAAACCAGAGTAGGCTGACAAAACTATAAATCAAAACTAACTTTGGTTAGATCACATATTCATAAGTACTTTGCATAGGACTTACCAAAATTTCTTGATCATTCCTGTGAGATACACTAGCTTGATATGCCTCAGGATTGATTTTGGCTGCTGCACGGTATACAAGACCTTGAAGATCTCCTAAATGTCTTTCACGCATGTCTGGATCTTTAATAACATGAAAGAAAAGCATAAGTTTGATATGATAAAGTTCCAAAGCTAATGTTCTTGTTCCTTGGTTAGGGAGGGAAACATTTGGATTTGTGAAGCATCTTTTTGACATTATATGGGTCAGTAATTGGAGTGCCATATTTTGGTGACACTTTTGTCTCATTTTTATGCGCCAAGTTTTAACATGTTTATCTCTTGCAAAAGATGAAGTACCATTCCTTCCATAAGAGTTTCTATTTCGAACTTGAAATTTTCTTCCCTTTTTAATTATAAATTTATTGTTATATTGAATAATGCTTGATGCTTGAAGCTGGTGTGATGCATGAGAAACTCTTTACGGAAAGTTGAAACTCCCACAAGATGAACTTCAGAAAGTGTTGTTTCTTAAATCAAGAATAATAGAAATGCGAGTGAAGTTAATTTTTTTTTTTAAAATGGGAGAGTAAAACTTAAAATGTCATGGTTTATTGTGTTTTTCTATTTTGTATTTGCAGCCATGAATGCAGTATGTGATTGTGAAAGGCGAGCTCAACTTAAAATGTCATGGACCGATTCAAACCCAGGAAGAAAGTTTTTTTCATGTCCGAATTATGGAAAAGTAAGTGTGTTAGGGTTCAAATTTAATGTTATATATATTCCATTCTATTTACTTGCACATATCTCTGAAAAATAATTTGTTTACAGAGGAATGCTTGTCAGTTTTTTGCTTGATATAATCCTCCAATGTCGATCAAGACAAATAATCCCCGGATTACTTCGAAAGATTAACGGAATGGAGATGCGTGCAATAGGCAACATGTGAAGAATAAAATTTATTATTGTACTTGTTTGTTCTTGGCTATTGATTTTATTCATGTTATTGTAGATAGAGTAAATATTGTCATTTGGGTTGATTAAACTTGTAGTATAGTTTGTTGTATCCTTATCCAAGAATTTGTTTTGTAAGCATATGTTTTCAGCCATTTTGTCATATTGACATTTTTACCTTGTGTTTAAATTTATTGTTTTGAGGAATTGGTTATTATCTGGAAAGCTTGTTTTTTTAATTTTTCCAATAGGGGCAATAACATCAGTCACGAAAGTAAGAACATCCATATTCCATCCATAAATAACTCCCAACAAAAATGGATGTCTTAGAACCAACTCCCAACAAAGATGGAAAACTGAGCAATGTGACAGTACAAACATATAATATGCTAGGAAAAGTAAAAATATCCTACAGAACCAAAAAGCCTTCCAGCTTGCAAAATTTTTTCAATCAGAACTAGCTCTATATTCTATATCAAACAACTAACTTCTGATTTGAATCACAAAGTCTTCCAGATCGTTAAACAAAACTGTTACAGAACCAAAAAGCCTTCCAGATCGTTAAACAAAATTGTTACCTTTTGACGGATTTGGGGCGAAAAATAGGGCAATCCGTCGTTTTGGGGATTTGGGGCGAGTGAGCGAGCAGCATGTGAGAAGAGAGGGAAAGAGAGATCGGGAGAGCGAGATAATTTTGAGGAGAGCTGAATAGCGAAAGAGGGAAAGAGCGCCTAATTCGCGTGGTTGTGTTATGTTTGAGAGCTGAAGGAGAGCTGCAGTTGGCGTGAAATGTGAGGAGAGAGAAAAAAAGAAATGGGTTTTTATAGGTGAGGTTTTTTGGGGTGAGTCTATAAACCTTATTGTATATATATATATATATATATATATATGTATTTAAATGTAGCTTCAGAGCTTATGAATTCATCTGCCTAAATATAGAACCAAAAACCTTGTGAAAGCGTCAGTCAGTGTACTGGGATGTCTTGCGTGTACTTTGTCCTTCTCGAATCTCGACGATATGCGAGGGTGCCGTTTAGTCAAACTTTTAGATTTCTATCATTTATTTTTTTTTGCTGCGTAAATTATGCGGACTAAAATAAAAATTATATAAAATTTAAAAGATTAAATATAATAATATTAAAAAAATAAAATAGGAATTATCTTAAAAGTTGAAGAGCATTCTAAAAATTGAATAATACTAGAGACACAAACTATTTTATAAATATTTTATAAAGTAATGATGTGGCATATTTCACCTCAACATATTGTGTGGTGCCGAATACTACATTGAAATAATTTGTTTATCAATATATTGAGGTGGAGTATGTCACATCAGTAGTTTGTAAAATATTTATAAAATAATTTGTCTGTAGCATTACTCTTAAAAATTATTTACATCATAGTCTGTCTCCGACTTTATATATTAGAGATAATTTTAATTGTATTAATAATGTTTTCTAAAAAAAATTCTTATTGTTAATAATAGTTCAATATTTTGAGTTTATTACCACAGTTTTATCATCATATCACTATAATTAAGATAACAATTTAAAACTAGTTTATTATCACAATTTTATCATCATATCACTATTCTTAAGCTAACAATTTACTAGTTTTAAAGATAAATATGATATGAAATATAATTTTATTATTTTTAAATTTTATAAATAATTTAATTTTTATAGAATTTAATCACTCATTCACTTGATTGAATTTATTAATCTAATTTAAATGACATAGTATCTCATATAAAGGATTTTATTATAGGAGAGGAGGGAGCAGATCTCGTGATTTTAATCCAAAACAAACATAATTATTATAATTTTGAATCTAAAACTAACATAAAATTATGGATTTTTGTCAATGTCATTATAAATATTAAAAACTACATAAAATAAAATTCATTGATTTAATTTTTTTATAAATTAATTTTTAAAATGATTTTTTCCTTTGGAACCAAAAATGTTATTCCCTTCATCTAGCTTTATTTGTTTTAATTAATTTTTTATAATCAAATTGACCATATTAAAATAAAAATTATTTTTAAATTAATTAGACATACACAAGATTATTATCATAAGAAAGTACATCTAATATACTATAAAAATTTTGATTTCAAATTTTTTAATATATTTATTTAATTATTAGTCTTTAAATTAATCAAGTAAAGTTGGATAGATATGTTTAAAACTTTGAAAGTGGTTAGCATGAAATTTATTTTTAGGTAAGTTGGTTAATTGACCAGTCGAGTGTTGACGTGCAAACGAGACTCTATGTGTGTTAGCATTCTATTGAATAATTGACCAACTTACCAAAAAATAAACTTCATGCTAACCGGATCCAAAACTTTGATAGTTTCATATTAATTTAATATAAAGAAAAATGTTTACATCCAAAGCAACAGCAGCAGAGGCAGACACCCGTGCAAAACCCACCAAACTCGGACCAAGAAAAGTGCAATTTTTATAACAAAAAGTAGTACACCATCTAAATGTGCCATTTGCAACATGCTCTAGCAAAAGACCACCTTGAGATATATTTTTTTGATTTAACAGATTTAAAATCAATACGCAGATTTGATAAGTAGTTACAACACTGAAACAACAGATCTAAACGTTGATTCAAACCGAGTCGTCGAATAAGAGAACTCAATATGTAGTCGTCAAAGGGCTGATATGAACTTTTGGATCTTTGCCTGTGCCCTCTCCTTCTCTTCTGGGCCATCTAGATCACCGATGTTGTCGTGGTATTCCTGACCACCACCCCCAAAAAGAACATCAAGAGAAAGAAAATAAATTCTTAAAATAACTAACTTAATATTTCTCAAGTTATTCCTTGCATACCTCAAGGATTCTCCTGATGTCCTTCTTCGTAAGCTTTTGCTGCTTAAGTAGTAGTTCTATTCTTGCTCTAATTCGAGAGTGACTGCAACCAAATGTAACAAATTCAGATTACATGTATCAAGATGAGTAAATGATACTTCATAAATAAATTTCAGTTGTTTATATTAGATGCCAACTTACTCGGATGTCCAAAGATGGCCAAGAATAACAGCAATCAACTGTAATAATAATAATAATAATAATAATAAATTAAAAAAAACACAGGTTAGATTTACAATGAAAAGGGCAAGGGAATCTTGGAAAGATGTAAAGCAATAAAATTATTAAAATAGAGCAGATTAGACGAGGACAGAAAGTCAATAGACATGCAATCTCACAAAAGAAAATCAGTGCACATATTCAAATTTACATCTTACAGAATAACATTCATTTGGGATCTCAAGTCCAACAAATTCTAATATAATATTAACCACACGGATTTGTGGTAAAAAAAGAGGCTTAAATATAAATAACTACCCTAGACTATTAATCTTTTCCGCTTCAGTGATCAATCTTTCAATTTTTTTAATCAAGTCATTAAACTATCAATATTTTCCACTTTAGTTCAATTGAACCTACCGCGTCATAAATTGAAGGCGTGGCTCCGCTGACTAAGCTAATCAATGCATATATCTAATTAAAAATTAGACTTAAATATAAATTACTACCCTGAACTACTATTAATCTTTTTCTACCTTAGTGAATAGTGATCGATCTTTCAATTTTTTTCACTTTAGTTCAATTGAAGTTCAAGATGGTGGGTTTCAAACAGGCAAAATGGTGATACATGGAAAGCGAGCAAGTGTAAATTATGTTATAATAATTTAATAAAAAAATTATTTTGTGGAACATAAATAATTAATGATAGTTGTAAGTGTAACGACCCGACTTTTCGGGAAATATTAAAATAAGACTTAAATAAATAAAAATTTTATTAGATGATATATTATGTGATATTGTATTGCATAAGTGACTAAGTGCTATGCAATATGTGATTTTTGTGAATAATAAATAAATTGTAGGAACAATTTATAAAATGAAATGAGATAGGTAAAATTAATGATACAAAAAATTGTTATATCTATTAAAATAATTTATACTATTAAGTTATTTTAATATAGTAAATTGGTGGCATTTAATATATTTATTGTATAACCTCTATTTTATCGAAGAAATTATGTAGTAATAATATATTATTGGATGTAATGTATGTATATTTTTAATGTAGTGAATATATTATTATATTTACTCTGATTAAAAAAATTGTTGAAGACAATTTATAGAAAGGAACGAAAATATGATATTATTATATATTCACTTTTTAATAGCGGGAAAACAATTGTTTTAAAGGAAAAAGAGCGAGTATATATTAAAATAATTTATATAATTATTTTAATATGGTGGGATTAGTATATATAATTATTGCATACGTTAAATAAGGTGAATTAAAATAGTTAATGATATTAAATTATTTTAATATAGTAAGGTTATCACATTAAATATATTATTTATTTAATGTATAGTTTCTGTTTTTATGGAAAAGAGTATGGGTTATTAATTCATTATAATATTTAAATATATATAATGTAGTGTAATTAGTAGATATAATACATGTATTATCAAGGAGAAAGCATGAGCTGGGAATTAAGGAGTAATCTTCAAGCCAAATTAACTGGGACAGTAGGAGAGTAGGAGCTGACCTTATACTACCAACATACCCTTATATACTCGGCAAGCCTAAATTGTGAGGAGCAAGAAATTGGAGTAGCAATCAAGGAAGGATTCGGCTATAAAACCCAAAGCACATACATCCTATTTTGTTTACCTCATAGAACAAAAGTTCAGTTTCTATAAGTTCTATCCCATACAAAATCAACATCATAAGCCTCTGTAAAATCAAATTGTAATCAAGATCATTGAAGAGCTGAGTCTAAGGGAGAATTGAATCATTATAATCATCATAGAAGAGGTAATTTACTACTCTTTAAGATGTTCTGTTAGTTTGGCAGATTCCTAAGAAAGTAATTAGAAGAATTAGTTGGCTTGTATTGTTATGATTAGATTTCTAGTAAAATCTGGGTTGTAGAGTAATCAAGGAAGTTATAACACTTAACTTTCTTAATCATGCCCATGTATTGTTTGATATGTTGCCAAAGAGAAGAATTCCTTTGAAAACTAGGAATTAGATTATGGAATTCCTAGCTTTTCTAATTTGGTTTTTAATTCAACCTTGATCTTAGATACCTGGGAAGTACATAGGCATGTAAAGTTTTAAGACATAAGAACTAGGATTATGTTTGAGCATTGAATTGGAAGCTCTGCAGAAAACAGAACATGTTTTGGCTCCCAGCTGAAGTGGGCGCGGCCGCGCTGGTCTGCAGAAGTGCTAAAATGTTTTCTTGGTGTACTAAGCCTTAAAGCATGTGTATTAGAGTCCTATATGCAGTATTATGTGTCCAGTAAGATAACCAAGCTAGTTATGCATGTAGTGACTTCATAAAGCACGGTTTAGTATAAGTTTTCAAGTGAAAAGCTAAAGGGGTTTTGAAATGCAAACATAGAGAACCTAACCTGGTTTAAGTCATTCAAAAGTCCTATGTATGTGCTATGTTTATTGTTGAATGGTCTTGCATGATGGCTGACCTAGTTAGGCATGAACTAAACTGTCCAAGCTAAGTCAAAAGGAGAATTAAAGGCTAACTTATTTCTAAAAGAGGATCCAAGTCTGGTTTTAAGATTCCAGAATCATGTGTATATATGTTATATGCTATGACCCTAGCATGTTAAAGATGGAACTGGGCATTGGACAACTCAGTTCTGGGCCTAAAAGAGCGGCCGCAACACATTGCAGAGTTGTCAAGAAATTTTTGATCTGAACCTTAGAAGATGTATATATAAGTCTCTTAGGTTATGTTACATGATTAAAAGTACTATTTTGATTGTCCAATCATGAAATGAGTGTGTTGAGCAAAGATTTCAAAAAGTTTTTACAGAGATTTCTAAATGTTAATGAAACTTTCAAAAGGAAAACAAAAGTTATAAGATAATGCAACGATGTGGTTTGAATAGATATATGCCTAGAATGTATATCTGTGAGCAGATTGGTATTGTCAAAGCAAAACTAGATAAATGATTTTCGAATGGATTCAAGGTTATATAAAGTCAAGATAAGAGCTTTGCTAAGTAAAACAAAAGTTTTAGAGTTCAGAAAAAAGCTAATGTAAACTGAACTTATATTGGATGCATGGCAGTGTTTGTGTATTTAATGATTAAATATATGACTGATGTGTGTGTCTACACATGAACTAAATTGGTGTAGCTTACGTGAAGCGCAGATAGCTTATCTATTTTTGTAATCAACGAGTCAGGCAAGTCTTTCAGCTCTTTTGTGTTAATATGAACTTGATATTGTAATGAAATCTACATGAATATGTTGAATTATATATTATGCGGTATGAATTGTGAAAGTAAGATTATAACTAAGATTGATTTGAGTTATGGAACTCAATCTATATTTTATATGTGATATGTTAGACATGAAAATTGTTTAGAGATGTAATGCATGTATAATTTGCATAGTAGAAGGATTATGAGATATAAACTGAGTATGACATTCTGTGCTAGATTTACTTAGTTGTCGAGCTCAATATTGCAAAAACAAAAATTTTACAGGTTAAATACACAATGCGATATTACTTGTCATCTGGACGTTAAGGATTAGAAGACATGCAAATGAATAACTTTTCTTCATTTGGAAATTGTATTGAATCATGATGATTCTTAATATGTGTAACTGACAGTTATGTAAAGTTTGAAATATTCAATATACAAAGAATATTTATTTTTAATGCATTGTGATGAATATTTTATAAAGTAAAGCAGTATCGTGGTAATACTATATAAGAAAGAATTAGAATTGAGTTGTATATACTCATATCTACTCTGATAAAAATAAATATGATTCCGTAAAGGTTGCGATTCAGGGAATAGAAGAAAGATAGGGAAAGTTTTAATTATCTGCATTTTTAGTTCCAATTTTGAGGCGTTACAGTAAGTAAGATGGTATCTAATAATTAGTTACAAATAGTTTTTTTCTCTTCTGTTTTGTTTGAAAATTTAGGTGTGGATGATAGTGATAAGTAATATTTTTCATAATTATTACTTGGTTCTTTTTTTTCGAATAAAAAGAACCTCTTAAATAGATGTTTCATTTTTAAATTATTTTTAGTTTTTGTTGTTAAATTATAATATAATATTACATTTATGCCTATTTAGTTTTTATAAAATGATTTAAACTAATTATAAAATGAGTATTTTTTAACACATCATCAGTCACATCCTAGGTGTTAAAGTGTCGCGTCAACAATTTATGACGTGGCAACTTCAATTGAACCAAAGTAAAAAAATTAATAGTTTAATCATCTGATTGAAAAAATTGAAAGATCGATAATCAAAGTGGAAAAAGGTCAAATAGTTCAGGGTAGTAATTTATATTTAAGCATAATTTTTAATTACACGTAGACATTGATTAGCCTAATCAATGGGGTCACGTCATCAATCTATAATGAGGGAGGTTCAATTGAACTAAAGTGAAAACAATTGATAATTTAATGACCTAATTGAAAAAATTGAAAGGTTGAAAGTGGAAAAGGTTAATAGTTTAGAGTAGTTATGTATATTTAAGCCCCAAAAAAAATGTGGAAGATTTCTTGGTTTACTGCTATTCTTTTTGGACAAACCTACTTTGGTAATCATCTCAAGTCACTTTTTGAGTAAGCTCAACTGCCAGTCCTTGTTACTAAGGCAATCCAAAGAGCGAGAGTACAAGATTATACTTCGATTTGGAATTCAAGCCCAAGTGTAAGAGAGACCAAAGATTAAAACCTTGAAAGGGTGCTAAAAAGTAAAACCTACTAACCTAGAAGTTCTAAGAACTCAAAAGACAAAAGGCAATAATTTTCATAAATAACTGAAATGTTCATTATACAGCTACCAATATTATTATTATAGGAAAACAAAGGCATTCAGATTACAAGGTTCACTCATCAGTTGGAACATCATCCACAGCTAGATCATCCTCTATACTGTGTTTGTAAGCTTTTTTTAGGAGAAAGGAAGGGAAGGGAAAATAATTAAAATCTCCAAATCCCATGTTTGTGAATTTTTTTAGGAAGGGAAGGGATTTAGAGTTTAAGTTGATTTCATTTTTGGCTTAAAAATTTTCCCCCAAAAGTGGGAGGATTTAGAGGGATGAGAAAGTTAGATATTTTATATTACCTAAAGTAATCTTTTAAAATAAATCATGTCATTTATTACATTAATATGTAAGAGTAATATAGTAATAATGTAGTTTAAAAATTAAAATAGTTTCCCTTCCCTTTCATCCATCTAAACTGACAAATAAAGAAAAATATAATTAAAATCCAATTTATTCCCTTCCATTCTAAAACAAGGAAAAATTATAATCCCTTCCCATCCTTTCCTATTCATTCCCCTATTATACTTTCATTCCCATCTCATCCTTCCAAACTCACAAACGCAGCATTAGGAAGTAGATCGAAAGGAAGGTATTCACCCAGTAAGGCAGTCTGACATTGGCTTGGCTTTGAAATGGTGGTAAGGTAAGTTGTATGTATCTAGGTAGAAGAAGACCTCGATCTCTGGGGCTTTAAGAAATAGGGCTGGTTTCCCTAATCCAGACCAGGAAAGGAACTGTATCCTTAATCCAGGTTAGATTATCACACACGACGCTCGTCTAGGCTCACATCAAGACAAACTCACTTCTCTCTCCTTAACGTCTGGTACCATTGTCCCGTCACTCTACCTGTCTTCTTGTGGCCATATTTCCTCTCCAACTACCCCCTTATTAAAGAGGAAGTTCGGGAAACCGTCAGGCCCCACTCGCCTTGTCACCTTATAATAAGCATATTATAAATAAAAGAAAAGAAACTAACCCCGGATGCTCAAGCAAACTGCTATAGGAATGCTACGTGTGAACGGTGTCTGCTAATATTTTGGTAAGATCTTGTTTTCACATTAGAAATTGATAATGATCCTCTCAACAGAGAGAAAGAATGCAAGTATATGTGTGTGCGCGTTAGCAGTTAGCACACTCGCCTATTCTTCCATTTACATCAGCACTTTCTCCGTATTTCCAAGGGAGCACAAAAGATTTACTTTTCAAGCATTCTACAAATCTTTCTTTCAAACAGGCCAGGCCAACAACAGCAAAATATTTTACTTGACTAAGTACTCAGCTGTCCCACAGTACACAAAATTTCTAAAATTACTTATGCAACAAAAAAGTAAGTGAACTCCATCTTCACTTGTGGGACTACAATTGCTGCCCTAATTATTATTTATTTTTTCCACTAAGGACTTGGGGGAGGGGGATTGAACCATGATGTAACAGTTATATAGCTACCCTATTTTGGTAAAGCAGAACCTTAACAATAAAAAAATCAATCTCTTTCCGTGAAGCAATGACAAATCAAACCCTAAAGAACATATTTCTCCCCTCTTAGACATTGTATTAAGTAAATAGTTATAGAAAGACCCGCTCTAAGCTGGTGGAAGGTAAGGAGTTTCTGATGAACTAATTTTTTTCGTAAAACTCATGTGCACACTCATAAAACTTGTGAATCCCCCATGGAGATGTTTGTGTAAAATCCTAATGAACCCCAGAAGATTCTAAGCCTCAAATAAATCTACTGAAATTGCTGATCTATACAAGCCAGAATCTCACTGCAACAGTGCAACTATACCAAGACAGAGACCACCAGCTGACATAGAATGCACACCCATTCTACTGTGGGAGTAATATCAGGCCAAATAGGTGGCTTGAAGATTAAGCTTCGGGAATTATATCAATTAATAAATTAATGCATACAATTGGAATTTCCTTATCTTGGTAAACTTAGGTTTTTCTCATTTAGTTTGTATTTTAATTTGAATTTTAGCATTTATCAAATTGTCAATCCACAGTGCAATGCGCATATATCAACTAATCTGGCTCCTGTTTTACATGAAGGCATGCATCCACCTCAGATGCCAGTTCTCCCCTACATAAATTAATACTCCCTCCATTCAAAAACATTTATTTTCTTGAAATTTGAAATGGAGAGTCATTCTCATTTGAAACTTTTAAAATTTATCATTTTAGCAAATCTTGGTTTTCTTCAGTATTAAAGACAATGAATATCACTTTACAATCTTCAAAATAGGAACAATAATCATAACAATAATGTGGAAGAAACAACAAGGGTTCTATCAACCTGCTCATCTTTCTACAGGGAAAAGCGAAGAAATAACTATGAAGGGAACAACCAGCACACCGCATGAACAATATTGTGAGAAAACTTCTAAAAAAATATCACACAATAAAGAAGAAACCATAAAAAGTGACCACACAATGCTCAGACAAATTTCTCCTTAAGAATTGGCCAGAAAATCATTACTCTACCCTTAAATCATCTCACAACTCTTACAGGTTCTAATTGACATTGAACCCTACCCACACATTGTGAAAGTTCAAATGGGTATTTTACCTCTTATGTCACATAAGATCAATATGTTTCCACCATAATTATAAGGAAATAATTTGTCTCACACCTAAATTATAGCTGCACAATAAGATTGTTATATCTTCTGGATCTTTCCCCCACTTGACCTCTAATCTACTATAACACAATACATACAACATGCAATATCAAGTTAATGTGAAGAAATAAGAAATGAGATGATGGCACGCCAGAGACTTTTAATGATGTTGATGTTCTTGGCTACAAAAAAGACAAACAAAAGAAATTCCTAACCTGAAGACTATACAGTCCTGATTCTAGCTTTCTGTTATACTTTTCATCTTCATCCATCTGCAACATGAAGATAAAATACCAGTTCCAAATTAAAGCGTAATTTTAAAGCAAGTTCAAATACAATAACTTCATAGGAGAAATTGATAAATGAAGTGAACCTCTAGATCATCAAGTTCAAGGTTATTCAGCCTTTCAGTCTCTGCTTTCACTCTATTCGAATATCTGAAAAAGATAAGGGAAACAAATAGATATAAATTGCTAATACATGCCATCAAGGGAAAATAAATTTATCGTTTGAGAAGCGAAATGGGGGCCAGGATTTAATAGAAATCAAAATTTTCTACTATGGTTTTCATTTGAGAAAAGCAAACAAACAAACAAATGGGCAAGGAATCACCTCATATACAGCTCCATAAGCCGGTCTATCTTTTCACACTCATTTTCCACAAATTTACTCAATAATCTTTCCCTTCTAGAACCTCTCAAAATTCCACCTGTTGTTGCAACAGAAAACAAGATAAGTCAATGCATTTATAGAGACAGAATGCCACCAACATGTACAATGCTAGCAGTATAGATTTAACCTAATACACTTGTCATGAGATTCTTCAGTGAACAGCATTAATTTGGAATTTTCAATTACCACAAAAACTGAACTATGATCAAGTGCATATACTTGATATTTCATGTCTGCAAACACAAAACTAGGTAGATCAGCAAGAATAAAGCACACTATATTTAAATAACTGGAGTGAGCCACCAGATATTCTCATTCTGTGCAGGCATAAAGCAATCCTCATGGTATGCCTTGGATTTTTACTTTTATAACTTTCTAAAAATATCATCTACATAGTGTCTTGATTATCATAAATGACGGCCAGCTATTATGAGGCAATAGTTACTTGGGTTTTGAGATACATCAATTATAATTGCAATAAAACAACTGTCAAAAAATAAAACCCAAGCTCTGAAACTACTTGCCTTCTTACCAAATAGTGATGCAACTAGTGAAATGAGGCGTTCTTCCAATTCTTCTTTGTTGCGCTTTTTCTTGTTCTTGTTCATAGGAACCTGAAAAGCAAAAGGTTCAAACATGTTGATTCCATTATCCATATGAACACAATTAATTGGTAAAAGAACAAAACTGATTTAAGCAAAGTGTATGCACAGACAGTTATGAAGTGATAACTGATAGACTCATAGTTCATACATTTTATTATCCCTAATTTTGTCTTTTTATTATATTAGTTTATTTAATTTAATTAATATGTTTTATTTCATTTTGTAGAATTTAATATTTTATTACAATGAATTCAAAATCATGAAAGGAAAGAGGCAAGAAGATTCCTACAAGGAGAAGGAAGGAGGTGGAATAATCTTGGTGTGAAAGTCAAATCCAGCGAGAGAAAGGTAAGTCCATTTAGAAGATCTCTTCGAGAAGTTGACTGCCACTAGAAAGTTGAAACATACATAAAAATAGAATTAATGTCTTATTATGCCTATATATAGAGGAGTATCAAGAGAGATTTGATATTAGGTATTTTTTATGTATTAGGTTAGGTTAGGATTGGAGTAGAATCAAATTACTTCATTGTACGCTTGTTGGATGATCGTTAATAAACAGAGTTTTCTTATTTTATTTTTAATCTTCTTATTAATCTTAGTTGTTTTATTTATTTTAATGTCTAGCTAATTTTTTTAATCTAGATGAAATTAAATAATTATTCATGATAATATTCTCCATCACTTCTATTATTTATGCCTTAATATTTAATTAATTTTGTCTTCATGTTTCGTTATTGAAATACCTTCGTTTTATAGTTTTTATGTGATTTTAAATTAATTAAAAGGTTTTGATAAATTAAAATTAAGATATGAGTTTTTCATAATTTATACTTGCTCAAAAAAATTTGATGGGTTATAGTTAAATTTTCATAATCTATGTTTGCTTACGTTAATTGTAAAATTACTAAATTAAAGGGAAGGGAGAAAATGATAGTTAAGTTATAAAAATAGAAGAGATTGGATTACTTGTTAATTGTTTTTTCATTGTTAGTTTTTACATTCAAATTAGTTTAATTATAGTTAATCAATTCTCCATTTTTATTTCTAATTTGCCTAAAATAAATATTAAGGATGCTTTAGCCAGTTTTTCAATTTGACACTGCATTTGCACTTGCATAATTTTAACACATCAATAACTTCATAAAAATTGTATGAATCATTAACCTAACCAAAAAGATTAATATCTTGAGTCATTCCACTAAATAATTCAGCAGTTATAGATAAAACTGTCACATTATTACAAGGCGTCAATTAAAAGCAAAAGATGACGAACCAAAAAAAAGTTATTCTAATTAAAATGATAGAAAACAAAATTCAGAAAAGAATACCACTAAAAATGCTGGAGGATAGAGCGAGTTGAGGACACTAAATAAAGAACAAGATCAAAGAGGAAGCAAAGAGAGATAAGAAAAAAAACAGAGAAGATAAAATAAGTGAAAACTAAGAAGGGAGAAAAAGAAATGCAGGAAAGTGAAGAAAGAAGGAAACATTGGAGGCAGAGGCAAAAGAAACTTGGAGAACACTAATGCATCCAAGGATATAGCAAGGCAAAACAAAAAATAAAACCAATTGTAAAAATAAGAACACGCTAACTTAGCCCACATTTGGAATAGAATGACTTGCTGAACAAAAATGTAAAGCAATAAAGTTAGAGCGAAATATCAGGATAAAAGTACTTAGAAACAGAAACTTGATAGAAAATAGTTTTGACAATGATGTTGTTAGGATAAGTTTTGTCAAATAGCTTATGAGGATGTGGAGCCATGGATTAATGATTTACAATAGCATAGGTATAGCACCTCCAGGCTCCTACCATATAAAAAAGAGTAAATAGGGGTTGATATTATGAAAGTAAATATTGAAATAAATGCATAGTTCAAAAAAGTTGAGAATAATTATAACAAATCAATGATGAAGGAAAATCAATTAAGAAGGCCCCAAGCACAGAAGCCTAGGCTATCCTGCCAATATCTGCACATATTTACATTATTGTTAGGACATAGAGTAGACTACTGAATGGGTGTGGGAAGAATCTCACAAAAGGTTCCATTTCTGATTCCTCTCCAATGGTATACTCAAGAGATTCGAAAGAGCAAGGAAAATGGGTATCATAAAGAATCCACATTAAATCACTTCTCCATTTTTCAAATGAACCAATGGTCGCATATCAAATGTGTTAAGTAAAGATACTTGTGAAAAACAACTGAGCATGAATCATACGTGCATGTTTCACTACCAAAGAAGCAAAATACATTTGACTGATGTGTAATGGATGAGCTCAGCCACCAAACTAATAAGGGCAGACTTGGAGAAAGAATATTTAAAACAAGGTTCATATGAATAACAGGGGCTAGGAAACGAGATTTGAGCTTAAAAAGAACTCTTTACTCTAGGGAGACTGCTGCCAAAACATCACAAGTATGACAAACACCTTCGAGTACAAATTGTGGGAATTGATTTCTCAATATGGGAAGTGATATAGAGAGCAAGTAGTAATAATGTCAAGCCCCGATAGTTTTAAGTAACAGCTGAGGCTATTTTAGGAAAATAAGTTATTAAGAGATATCTAGAATAAACTCAGAACATATGTGAGTTGGATAGCCGCCTAGGCCCCTCCTAGGCGCTAGGCCCTCTTGGCGCCCCGCCTAGGTGCTAGGCCCCCTTGGCGTCTCGCCTAGGCGCTAGGCCCTTCTGGCACCTCACCTAGGCCCAAGACGGCAAAAAAATATGCCCTCCAAAAAATTAGGCGGGGTCTAGACGGAGAGTTTTTTTTCTAATAACTACCCAAATCAGATCTTGATATATTTATTTTTTTAATGATTTACCATATTCATAATACAGGTTATAGCATATCAAATCACAACAAGAAGTAAACAATATCAAGTCAAAATGGATAATTTTATTATAGTTGTAATTTTTTGAACTTGTACCAACTTTAAATTATATAAATGATGATACATTTGTAATATTTAGTTTAACTCAATATAATTCTTAAATTTATATTTAGTTTCTTAAGTTTTAATATTGAATTAAATTCTTGAAACATTAAATTTTATTATTTAATAGCAATCTTGTTTATGAATAAAATTAATACATTAAAAATATGTTTGAACTTTGAACAATTGCATGTTTGTGTTTGAAATTTGACATTAGCAATACGAATGTGTTTGAATTTTAAGCAAATGCCTTTATTATCTTTATTAGATTGTTTTGTTTGAATAAATATTAAATAAAACATTAAAATTGAGTTACAATAAAAAATTCCGCCTAGGCGCTAGGCCCCCTTGGCCGCCCGCCTAGCGCCTTTTAGAACATTGGATAGAAAGAAGGTGTAGGTTAACCATGTTGTACAAGATAGCATGAGAGAGGGAGTACCTTCTATATAATGCACTGAGATTACTTTATTTCAAGTAATGAGAAATATACGAAAACTGAGTTTGGCTCATCTTCTTCCCCAAGTTTCTTCCCTTTTCTGCGTCTTATCTCTCCCCTACTCTATTTCAGTCTAGTTTAGGCCCATTTATCTTATTTCAGTTAGTTCAAGCCTTAAAGTGCATGACAAATTGGTATCAAAGCTTCCGTTTTCTGGGAAAACTCATCCTCTTCACTGGTTCGTCACTGTTCATCTCCAGATTTCACAAACTCATAAAACACCCAATTCAACCACAAAACCCATAAATATACACTACAATTCAGCCCCAAAACACAACCCAAAATTAGATAGCCCAAGAGGAACCAAGCAAGGATCTAAACCCAACTACAGCAGAAACTTACAAATTGATGCTCTGTTTTTCAGGAGACCTGCAACTGATCATAATACTCATATTCTATGGTTAGGTTTGGTAAATTCCCTTTTCAATCCACTCATTTCAGTTCATATTAGCTTCCCTGATCATCAACTTAAGTTTCTATAACATATACATCATAGATTAATTCTATAGAATCATTTCAGTTCTTACCGAGCAAAATCCAAAACAATATTTGAATTCATTGTTTAGATCTAGTTATTTGTGATTTTTTCTGTTAATCCTTTAGCATCATTTAGTATCACTCCTAAGCATCTAGCATCAAAACCATTCACTCTCATTCAAATTCTTGTTCATTACATTATATACATTTTCTGCCATATATACATTGTTATACATGTGTTATTTCATTGATAACAACATGAACACACTGATTGTTTCATGATTTGGTGCTTATTGAATGTTCAACTATTCTATCAATTTACTTAAGCTAGATAGCTAAGTGAAATTGATCAGTTGTTGCGATCAGAGAACTCAATTGGTTTGAGATCTCTAATTCTCACTAAATATAACTACTCAAGCTCATTTATTTGTTGATAGATCAGTGTTTCCAGTGATCCAACTCTTGTTCAACTCAGAAACTTATTGTTCTAAGTTTCACTTTCACAAAGACCTTACATTCCTTGTGTACTGTCATGGGTAATTCATTAAACTCCGAAGACATGTTGGGACAAGACTTCCTCAGGTTTCAAATGATGGATGAGAGAATGAAAAAACTCATGAAACGCATCACTCGACTAATAAAACAAGAGTCTAGTGGCATGCAACCAAAGTTTACAAACCCTTTCAACCAAGAAGAGGAAGGCATGGGAGTTTACAAGGACCCCTATGTTGATAGGGAGAGAATTGGAAGGCAAGGGGAGGATGAGGTACCTAGTAGGAGAGGGCAAATAATTTATCAAGAGGAAAGGAATATTGACAATGCTGGCCTAGAATTCAAGCATCTCAAATTGATGTTTCCAGCCTACAATGAAGGAGATGAAGCTATTAGTTGGATAAAGGATTGTCAAGAGTACTTTGATATCTATCAAGTGCCAGGAAATATGATGGTTCCAATTGTCATGCACCTACAAGGAGTTCCAAAACACTAGTACAAATCCTACATAACAGGCAAGACAAGTGTGACCTGGGAAAAGTTCTTAGGAAAAGTTCTCAGGAGACTTTGCCATAAGGTTCACTGACGTAAGAATGGAGAGCATTTTTTAGCAATTTAAGCTCCTCAAACAAATAGGCAGTGCCAATGTCACTCAATATTATGATGATTTTGAGAAACTGAGGGGAAGAATGTTAGACAAATTCTTCAGTTAACTGAGATCATCTTTTTAGACACTGTTGTTGGTGATGATATCAAGAAGATGGTCAAACTACTGAACCCAGATTCATTAATAGAAGCTTACAGAGCAGCTAGAGGCTATGAGACACCCACCCTTAAGCCCTTGCCTACATCACAAAGATTCTAACATCTTACCAACACTCAATACCCAGTCAAAAGAGACACTAAAACCGGTTTACAACAAAAAACACCCCTATTCACCTATTCAAAACATAGCCAAATACCTCTACCTGCAGCACCTAAGGCCATAACAATTGCTCAAAGAGATGAGAGAAGAATCAAGGGCCTATTGTGATGAAAAATTTGTGACTGGGCACTAATATAAGAGACCTAGAGCCTTTATGATTGTTGCAGAAAAACAAGATGATGAAGCATACGACTCACCACCTAAATTTGATGAAGATCCTAATGAACATGTTGACATTAAGGAAGCACAAACATCAAATACAAAGGAAGGGAAAGCCTCGCTGCATTCCATGGAAGGGCATTCAAGCCCTAGAATCTTGTTTTTACAGGGTATGTTGGCAAGAGACCTTTTCCCATCATCTATAGATGGGGGTAGTACCCAAATGCTGCTCAAAGGTTAGGATGCATACTAGAACCAACTATTCCAATGGTAGTCACAATTGCTAATGGAGGGCAATTATTCAGTAAGTACCAATGTAAGGATTTCAAATGGAGGTTAGAGGAAGGACTTTTCTTCAAAGATGAGGTCAAGATACTACCATTAGGAGGGTGTGAGATGGTTCTTGGGGTTCAATGGCTTAAAAAATTGGGCCATGTTACTTTTGATTACAAGAAATTAACATTAAATTTCAAGTTTGTTGATGAAATGATTACAATCCGAGGAGCGCACAACAAAGAGACTCCTACACTCAAGATGATGACCGTAGAAGAACTGATGAATCACATCCAACAGCAAGAGCATGGTGTAATGGTACTCTTACATTCTCTCCACCTCTATCCAAAACCAAATTCTCATATAACTACTACTTCCAACCCTTTTCATTGTTCTACCCTCACTGCTCCTCCACTTTACCCTGATATTCAGACCTTAGTGCAAGAATTTAGAGACATTTTTGAAGAACCAAAAAGTATGCCACCAAAGAGAAAACTTGACCACCATATAAAACTTAAACCAAATTCCATTACCTTATAAATGTTCTTATGAGATTGAGAAATTGGTCCTAGAAATGTTCAAGCTTGGCATCATCAGGCCCAACCAAAGTCATTTTGCCTCGCCTATTCTCTTCGTCAAAAAGAAGGATGGGTCTCGGAGGTTCTGTGTAGATTACAGACATCTCAATTCCCTCACCATAAAAAACAAATACCCTATACCCCTAATTGATGAATTGCTGGATGAATTGGGAGGTGCTAAGTATTTCACAAAGCTGGACTTAAGGGCAGGTTACCAACAAGTGAGGATGGCTCCACAAGATATTGAAAAAACAACATTCAGGACACGTCAAGGTCACTTTGAATTTACATTCATACCCTTTGGGTTACCAATGCACCAGAAACTTTTTAGAACCTTATGAATGAAGTCTTTCAGCCATATCTAAGAAAACATGTCCTAGTTTTCTTTGATGACATTTTGGGGCATTCCAAGACTATAGACGAGCACTATCAACACCTCAAGCAAGTCTTTACAATCACGAGGAACCAACAACTATTTGCCAACATAAGCAAGTGTGCCTTTGCCCAAATTCAGATTGAATATTTAGGGCATGTTATCTCTCAGCAAGGAGTGGCGGTAGACTCAACAAAAGTAGATTGTGTGCTATAGTGGCCTAGACCTAACACCATTAAGGGTTTGAGGGGGTTCCTTGGATTGACTTGGTATTACAGAAAGTTTATCAGAGGATATAGATTCATTGCAAAACCTCTTACAACACTCCTACATAAAGGTAACTTTGGTTGGAATGAAGATGCAGAAGCAACTTTTCCAAGACTCAAAGAAGCCCTCACAAGTACCCCAGCTCTAGCACTACCAGATTTCAACAACCCTTTAAAATTGAAATTGATGCTTCAAGGAGTGGTATGGAATAGTCCTTATGCAAGAAGGCAGGCCCCTTGCCTACTTCAGCAAGGCCCTAGGGGCTAGGACCCAAAAGCAAATCATATTCAACCTAAACCTATGAGAAAGAATTGATGGCTATAGTGGAAGCTATTAAAAGGTGGTCTGCTTGCTTGGGACGGAGACAATTCATCATAAGGACTAACCACCAGTCCCTTAAATACTTTTTGGAGCAGAAGATTGTGTCTTACCTTCAACAGAGATGGCTAAGAAAGTTACTTGGGTATGATTGTGTAATCAATTACAAGAGAGGTAAAGATAATTCAGCTGTAGACAGTCTACCCAGGAGGTTTGAGGAAAAAGGTGTTGAAAATTCACTCCATGAGGACATGGAAACTCTTAAGGAAGGCCGGAAGGGAGAATTGTCAAGCCCCGATAGTTTTAAGTAACAACTAAGGCTATTTTAGAAAGAGAATTGATAATTCCACAAAGTCCTCTCTCACATAACAGGTAAACCCCACTTACTATTCATGTAAGGATGAGCTTGTGGAACTATTAAATTTACTTGTGAAAATATCAATTCTCTTTTAGAAAAAGTAGTTATTAAGAAATATCTAAAATAAACTCAGAACATGTGAGTTGAATAGAAAGAGGGTGTAGGTTAACCATGTGGTACAGGATAGAATGAGAGAGGGAGTATCTACTATATAATGTAATGAGATCACTTCATTTTAAGTAATGAGAAATATATGAAAATTGAGATTGGCTCATCTTCTTCCCCAAGTTTCTTCCCTTTTTTTGCCACTTCTCTCTCCCCCTACCCTATTTTAGTCTGGCTTAGGCCCATATATCTTATTTCAGTTAGTTCAAGCCTTGAAGGGCTTGACAAATAACATATTCAAGTATGGATGCAGAGTAGGGCAAGTTATGTTTTCCATCTATATCTTATTTTATTTTATATTTTTTAACAGTTTGTGATTAGCTCCTATATTGTTTTTTAAAAGAAATTTATTTTGTTTACAGTAGTTACCAAAAGTTTGACTTGCCCACACTAAAATGTTTTAAAAAATCCCCCCTTTGATATACACTGAACCACGAAATTTCACCTTCAAAGAAACAATGAGATTAAATCAAATTCTAGGATTTGCTTCCTTAATTTTCTAGTAGTTATTTATCTACAAAAATCAAACAACCATTGCGATTGTGGTTTTGTCTGCAAACTCTGCCATTGTTAACTTTTTTACAATACATTTACTTCACCCATATGTAACGCATAGATATTATCCTGGATATGGCAGCATGCCAATTGCAAAATACTGAAGGTAGAGATGATAGGTAGTCTCAAAATTATGTAACAGGGATGGTGGTGGCAAAACCAACTATAATGTCGTATTCCTCATGGTATAACAATGTGGAAGTAGCATTAAAACTGGACTATATAGGTGTACTTGTTTAACTCAAGAGGTGATAACATCTAAAGAAAGAGACAGCAAAAATAAAGTCATTTTCTGTACCTAATAACCATATCCTGTAATTAATTATGACACTAAAAATTCTCAAAAGCGGGGAAAAAAGTGCCAAGGGAAACAAGAACTTGCCTTACCCATAAAAGCCGGGAAAGCAGTCTTCAACCCCATAACATCCACAAAACGCTCACAAGCTGGAGGATAAGTAGTCATAGCAAAATCAAGCGCCCTTATCGCTGACCCATAACACAATTTCTTCTGATTCATAATAATAATCATCAATTCAACCCCTTCAGCTTTCAAAAACCTTTCCTTATTCTCCAAGGGCATCAACAAACAGCACAAACAATCAAACAAATTCTCCACCATCTCCTCTTCCTCTGAACTCTTCGGATCCCTCGACTTATACATGGCCACGGCCTGTAAAACCACATCAACCCCGTTCATCTGCCCTAACCTCTTCTGATTCGCAGCACTATTCTGCAACAAAATGGCCAATATCTCCGACGCGTACTGCTTATTCCCATCAAATTCTCTCACTTTAATTTTCCCCAACAACCACCTCATCAACTTCGTCCTTTCGCAAACCATTTCCGCAGCTGCAGGCCTCACCTCTATCAAATTCTCGATAGTTGCCAGGGTATTATAAGTCGCTGCCATCTCATCATTATCAGCTTCGCTTAAACGGAACAAATTTTGAACTAGCAACTCCAAAACATTATTTTCAACTAGCGAATCGACGAGGATTTGAGCCGGCTCGTCGTTATCCTCTAGTACGTCTTCGTCCGTTAGGTCCTGAAGGAGGCCAACGACATCAATGGCGATATCAGTATTGTCGTGGTTGAGGAGGGAGAGAATTGAGGGGATTGTGTTGAGGTTCACGAGCTCTGGATAGAGTTCGGGTCCGCCCGCAAGGATTTTCAGCTTCTCGATCTCATCGTGGAGCTCGATTTCGGAGTCGGCGAACTTCTCGGGTTGGTCAGGGTACTTGAGGCGGGCGGCGATGTTGTCTCGGAGACGTCGTTCGAAGGCGAGCACCAGTCTTTTAAGGGTTTTGAGGTCGAGTACTTGGATAGCGTTTTGGGACTTCTCGACGGCTTCGAGCAGAGAGAGATCCACGCCGCCGTTTGCCTCGGCTGCCCGCGGGGATGTGGAGTCGTCGCCGTCGTCTTCGTAATCGACGTTGTCTCGCCGGCGTTTGAGACTATTGTTACGAGAGTTCGCGAGCTCCATTCTGATTGATTTGGTGTAAAATTTAGTAAAACCCTTCTATTTATCTTTCTTCCCTCCAGGCTCCAGATTATAAAGAAGAACAAGACGGAAGAGAAGTAAACTTTTTAAGAACTGAGGATTGAAGAAACGGGCCTGTGGAGACTGAACCAAATTTGTTGGGCCATTTTGCCTTCTTACACTATTTTTGTGGGCATGAGGCCTGTAACAAACATGTCTTTTAAATTCAATCCCATTGAAGAATGTAAAGGGAATTGTAATTTTCACATGTATTTTCTCCTGTTTCTTTATATTTCTAAACAGCACATTACTATTTCCTACTACTCCGTCTTAAGAGAACAGTTTGTTTTGCGAGTCAAATTAATTTTCTTAACCATAACATAAATTTGAAGGTAATAAAACTAATAAGGGGTGCATTGTCTTTTCAAGTTAAAACAAGTTTGCGACCAGGCACGTGCTACTTTCTAAAATAGTTTTAAAAAATTTTTATTTGTACTACATTTCTCAAAAATTGAAAAAATTAAACTCGTAAGTCGTAAGTAATTGAATGTATATTGATTATTTTTGGAGAATTTCATCCTACACGTACAAAATGGTGATGCTAAACTAAATAGTAATGTCAAATTAGTTTTACAAAAAAAAATAATGAAAGAAAGTGAATGAGTACTTATATCTTTTATTCATTATATAAATATATTAGGAATAATGGGCATGCACAATTGTGTAGGGCAAATGTCCAAAAATAACCTTGACGTTTACCCCAATGTCTCACTTTCACTCTTAATTATTATTTTTTTTTTAAAAGTACACCTAACGTTATAAATTTTAGCTCAACTGTGCCTCTCCCGTTAAAAAAAATTGAACTAAACAAACGGATGTGCTAGACAACTGACACGTGGCAAAAATAAATCTAATTAAAAAAATTATTCATTTCTCTTTCTTCTCTCTTCTTCCTCGGTCTCTCTCTTCCATCATCCTTATCAAATTTGTCAAAGATCGACCTAATCTGATCGGATCTGATGGATCTTTCGTCGGCAACAGCGTCACCGTTAATGAGGCTTAGGCTCATCCTCCTTCCTCATCTTCCATAGGTAATATATGTATGTAATTCAAATCATACTATTATTATGCTATAAAAAATCAAATTTATTTTTATGTTTTTTTCTTCTTTATGTGCAAATCAAGTAAGAGTTTTGAACAGAGGGTGATGGACAGATAATAGTACATAAATCGGGGAGATGAGATTAGATCTTGAACAGAGGATGATGGAGTTTTGTTTTGATTGATAAACCCATTTTGGTTTTGAATTTTATTATTGATATTCAATAAAATTTGAGAGGAATTAATCTAGGTATTTCAAATTTGGTGAAGATGGCCTTGAATTAGGCCTAGGTTTAGGGTTTCATTTGATGCTAAGTAAAGGTTTATTGGGCATACCCTCTATTTTCTCTCTCTAAAATTCAACAAAACAAGAGCAAAAGTTTGAAAATCACAACTTTAATTAGTATTAGACATACAATGGCAGTAATTCTGCATCTGTGGCTGCATGTAAAAGTTGGATGCACTGTAATTATCATTGTTAATGTCAAGATCTTCTGTCATGTCCCAATCACGTAAGACGTCTTAATCCTGCACAGTAAACACGATCAACACCAAAAGCTTGACGGCTTCGATCGTCGGGGGATAGCTCAGGCGTGAGAGTCAGTACAGGCGATCACAAGGTTAACAATGAAGGATAAAATATCTAGTGCATTGAGAGAGATAAAATTATCAGTTACCTTCACTTGGATGACTTCCTTGATATCATATACTTTCTACCTGGCCATCGAAGTACCCCCTTCTTGTCGTCATGACCCCCGATCCTGTTGGTTTCTGCCGACTGGATATAGTTCACCCACTACCTCTGGTCACTGTTTTTCAGCGTCGGCCGTCCCCGGATCCCATCCACATTAATACATGGCAGATATATCAGTCAATCATCATGCCTTTTCATCATTACTAGTCAAAGATGGAGATATTTAATATCTAATGGGTCAGCCCACTAACCCGATCCAGTACTATAAGGATTAATCAAGGATAATACAATGACTGGACCCAATAACTCTAAGGTCCATTAATGATGACTCGGCGAACTAACCAAATAAATAGGCCTAATCCACTTGGCCCAATAAGTGGGATATTATGATCCAACATTGCCCCCTAGTTTTTTATTAAACAAACTGTTTAATAAGAAACTATAAATGGTCTTATGATATGAAAGGATCTATTAAAGGCCCATAATGAAAATAACTGAACCAAAGCCCAACCGGTGAAGGATTTAAAATAAAAAGATGGACTAAAACCGGAAGTCTAATTGAAAGGCCCAATTTGATAAATATCTGAGGCTTAACCCGGACGCTACCCATTCAACTTCCTCATCATTGCCAGAAATTAAATGTGCCGCCTTCGAGTCTTATGCAACTGTCAATATAAAAGGTAAATTTTCCCCAAATTGACGGTTTTACCTGCCAATTTGAATTTCAGACGCTTGAGCTCTTTTCTTCTCTCTCGAACTTTTCTTTCCTTCTCTGCAAAACCTCAACAATGGTGGTCCTGAATGCGAATCAGAATTCTCCCCTCCGTGTAACCCCACTCACATCTGCTCCACCTAGCCCTAGCCCCAATGAAGAAGCCTCGAGCTTAAACCCTAAGGTTGTCAATCCCAGCAAAAAACTTCTGCCTCCGAAACCCATGCCTAACCCCTCCGACTTCTTTAAAAACAAAGAACAATATCCTCATGCCAACACCCCCTCCATTATTTCTGAGATTGAATTGCGAAAGATTAAGGCTCGTTATCACATCCCTGACACCCACCTGATAAGAGCCCCTAAATCTAATGATAAGATGTACCAACGTCCAGATGGTTGGACGGTTGTTCCGGTGACTTTACTCGAAAAGGGGGTTAGGTTTCCTCTTCACATATTTTTAGTTACCCTCCTAAGGTTTATTGGGGTAGGGTTTGCCCAACTGGTTCCAAACTCCTACATTCACATCCTGGCATTTATTGCATTCTGTCATGAATTAAGAGTCGAACCTACGCTCGACTTCTTCTTTACTGTATACAAGATTGCCCAATCCAGAGAAAAGGGATTCAAGGTTCTGGGCAAACACGCACCGAAGGCTGGTGAGATGTTCGAGAGGCGGTCGCTGATAAACACTCCTTCGAGCAATAGGGGATGGCATGAGAAATGGTTCTTCGTCAAGGGATCAAAAAGCGCCTCTTTACCGAACTGGGCCACTGTTGAAAAGATTTTTGTTGACTTTGGCGATATCCCCGAAGAACACGTAGTCGAAATGATTGAACTCCTGGATAATTTCCCGAAGGAGGAATGGAAACATGGACTTCTCTCCAAACAGGCGTGGCTATATGACCATAAACGTAAGTACCGAACTACTCTTGTGCATATTTCCGTGAAATCTTTAATAATATTGGCTCTGATTTGTCATTACATAATCTTTGAAGTGTCTTTGATTAAATCGAACTCTTCAGAGGTAAAAGAGTTTGAAGACTTTTTGGCTGGGAAGACTACGGATACAAATGAAGAGCTCCTAACAGAAGAATCTCCTCAAGCCAATCCTCCCACCACTGAAACATCCACCGTCGAACCTCAGATTAATGAACCACAAATTGATGAACCCATTATACCTGAAGAATCCCTCAAACCCCAACGAAGAAAGAGAACTGCTACGAGATCTAGATCCATTCGCCCAGAAACAGACCCTGAAATAGACCTAGAAACAAACCTAGAAGCAAGCCCAGAAGCAAACCCTTCATCTGCACCCACTCCTGCACCCCCTGAACCTGCTCCAACCAGGGGAAGTTTGTTTGACATACCTCTACACGAACGGGCAAAAGTCCTTCGTGTCAAGAAATTGAGGACCAAGATCACTCCCTTGTCCGCCGATGACCTTCGAATTCCTTCATCTTCGATGACATCCCTCCAACCTTCCCCACTGAAATTCAAGTGTCTGATGACGAACCGATCGAACCCATCCCCATACTCTCTCGTAAAAGGAAGCAACCATCAGATAGTCACCCAGGCTCATCTTCTGTCCCTTCACCGGTTCATGATCTTATTCCTGCTCGATCACCTTCCCCCGAAAACATATGCATGGATCCATCACCATCTCATGATCAACCCATTCCCTCACCCCCAAGGCCATCGTCGTACGAGTTTCAAAATGATGCTATGACATCTCCAACCATGTGGTCTCGGTTTAATGCCAACTTCCCCTTTCAACTATTTGATGCTTTAGTCCGGGAAACCGACGATCACCGATTCGATAACAGTTCAAACGGGGATCTGCTTAAGGAAGGCATGAGCTATCTGGCGAAGGTAAATGGTTCTCTCATTAATTTTTGTATTTATCTTTATACTTAGATATTTGAGACTGATCAAATAATGCTGAACATATGTATGCAAATGTTGTATTCGGACGTTTACGTCCAAGGTCTATTGAAGCTGGAGCCGAAGAGGCGGCTATAAGACAAGAAAATGCCATCTTGAAATCGACGTTGGCCCGAGAGATAAGCCAATATGGAATTGTCCTCCATACTAATGAGGGTCTTCGAAAGGAATTGGTCCAGACCAAGGAAGAGGTGAAAGCGTCTAATAAAGAACTGAAGCTAACCAAGGCCAACCACCAAGAGATTGTCAAGATGAATGTTGACCTGGTTCAAAGGAATGAAATAAGGATAGGAAAAATTAAAGAGCTGAAGGCAAGCAATAAGAGCCTGACTAAATTGGTCGAACAACTGGAATTAAAAGAAATTAGTCATCTGAATTGGCGTCAGAAGTTTGAAGAAGAAATCTGGGAACTTCGGGTTCTTCGGGATCTTGGACCTCCCTTAACTGATGATCTTCGCAAGCAGATCTGTGAAGAGTATCGAAAATCAGATGAGATTAATGGAGAAATCATGAAGATATACTCTGAAGGTTATGAGCTCTGCTCGAAGTCATGAAGAAAGAAAAGCTAATATCGCCCAAGTGTAGACTCGACCTTACCTTTCGATTTCTTACGAAGGCGAGGATAGTGCATGAATATGTTTGTTCTGCTTTACTCTGATTTTTAGGACTTATGTGAAAGCTATTTATCTTTTTTGTGTAATCGGGTCAATATTATGTATGAATGAATAGTTAGTTATTGATGAAATTTCAGCTTTCTTTATCATGACTTATGCTTACTTTGTTTCTTGTCAATAATTCAGCATCAATGAACTTGAAAACTATACATAACTCTTTTGAACTTAACTTAAATTGTGAATCAGACAAGTCATATAACAGTTAAGTTAAAGAATAATACTGAACATAATGAACTGAACTGAATGAACCGAACTCAACACTTGAACAAAATAAAGTAATGCATACTTATCGTTTCCGAAGTGTGAGATAGATTAGGCATAAAGTGAATTCGGTTGATCCTTCTTGTACCATCAAGATCTTGTTTACCACTCGGGGTAAAACAAGTATATAAGGGCATTTGTTTACCACTCGGGGTAGAACAATTTCATAAGGACCATGGAATTTGTTTACCATAGGGGTAGAACAAGTTCATAAGGACACACCTAACAATAAGGCTACCATCGAATGGCCAGCTAGTCCACCCGAACCTCCTTACTTCGGTGCATATTGGTTTACCACTCGTGGTAAAACAATATTAAAAAGACTATAAAATTTGTCTACCACGCAGGATAGAACAAGTTCATAAAGACATACCTAACAATAAGGCTACCATCGAATGGCCAGCTAGTCCACCCGAACCTCCTTACTTTGGTGCATATTGGTTTACCACTCGCGGTAAAACAATATTAAAAGGACTATGGAATTTGTCTACCACGCAGGATATAACAAACCCATGAGGACACTTCTGCTGATAAGGCTACCATCGAATGGTCAGCGAGTCCACCCCGTCCTCCTTACACCGATGAAGTTTGCCTACCACGAAGGGCCTGACAAATTCATAAGGACCACCTGCCAAAAAGGCTACCATCGAATGGTCAGCGAGTCCCCCCCGTCCTCCTTACACCATTATGAAATTAGGACCAATAGGAAAAATATCAATTGTGAAAAAATGAATCTTTTATTGATGACGATCCAATATTTACAGACTTCCGGGATACTGACTCGATCTCTACTGAAAATACTTCCGAAGCATGCCAAGTGTTCTTGATCTCGGATCCGTCCAATGCCTTCAACCGATAATTTCCTGGCTTCGGTACTTCAATTACTTCATACGGTCCTTCCCAGTTCAGCATCAACTTTCCCCAAGTTCTGAGGCGTAGATGCTTTGACTTCCCTGAGGATGAAATCTCCCATTTCAAATCTTCGAAGCTTTACTCCTTTATTGTAATGCTTGGCTACCCTCCGTTGATAGGCTGTCAATCTGATCAAAGCCACTTCTTTGACTTCTTCCAACAGATCCAAGTTGACCTTCAGCCCTTCATCATTGTAGATTTCTTTAAACTGACTAACCCGAAGACTGGTGGATCCAATCTCAACAAGGGCTAAGGCATCAGTGCCATAAGCCAATCTGAAAGGTGAGTCCCCCGTAGTAGTTCTCGGCGTAGTCCGATAAGCCCATAATACACTGAGAATCTCTTCAGGCCATCTCCCCTTAGCTTCATCCAGTCTGCACTTGATCCTATTTAGTAGCGTTCTGTTAGTCACCTCGACCTGTCCGTTCGACTGTGGATGAGCCACCGAAGTCTTTCTGTGCTGAATTCCCAACTTCTTCAGAAATCCTTCAAACTTCGATCCCATGAACTGACGTCCGTTGTCCGATATCACCACCTTAGGAATTTCAAAACGAAACACTACTGACTCCTTCATGAACTTCAGGCATTCTTGTTCCATTATCAACTGAAATGGCTTCGCTTCTACCCATTTGGTCATATAATCGATGGCGACTATAACAAAACTGACCTGACCCTTAGCTTTTGGCAATGGACCAAGTATATCTACCCCCAGACAGCAAAGGGTATAGGAGATAAGATCGAGTATAGCTCTTCTGATGGCTGATGTGGGATCGGACTGTTAAGTTGACACTTCTCACACTTCTTCACATACTCTGTCGCTTCTTTGAAGATTGTAGGCCAGTAGAATCCTTAACGAAGTACTTTATAGGCTAATGACTTAGCAGCCATATGGTCGCCACAGATGCCCTCATGAACCTCCCGAAGAGCATATTCGGCCTCAAATGGAACCAAACACTTCAACAATGGTGACGAAAAAGCCCTTCGATAAAGATCCCCATCAATGAGAACAAAATTGGCACTCTTATACTTGATCTTCTTGGCCAACATCTGATCCAAAGGAAGGACGTCATCTGCCAGATATTTAATGTAGGGAGTCATCCAATAGTTAGAACGTTCAATGTACATCACTGCTTCATGTTGGATACTCGGCTGCTGCAGAACCTCCAAATAAACTGACCCATCGAAAACGTTAGCATCCGTAGTGGCCAGTTTCGACAAGGCATCGGCAATAGAATTATCATTACGATCTACGCCCTGAAATTCATAGGAGATGAAATACTGAAGTCGATCCTTCAACTCTGTTAAGTACTTAATCATTCTTGAACCTCGAGCTTCATACTCCTCGACACTGCTTGACGACCGGTGAGAATCCTTTGTAGATAATCGACCGAACTTCAAGACTCTTTGCGGTCGAACTCCCGCCAAAAGCATTTACGTCACTACTGCCTCGTTGTTTGTTGCTCTGAACCCAAATCTGATGGCCTGTTGCACCTTGAATCCCTCCAGACTTGTCAAGATAATCCCTGCCCCACTGATGTCCGTAGTAGAAGTTCCATCTGCATACAGCGTCCATGAACTCTGGTTGTGCTGAAGAACTCAACTACTCTGTCGGTTACTTCGGCTGCTGGCAACTCTGCATCAGCTTCGGTGAACGAGCATTCCACCATAAAATCAGCCAAGGCTTGACCTTTGATAGCGATTCGGGATGATACTCAATGAAGCATTGAGACACATTCCATCGTCGAGCAATTAACCTCCCGAAACCTCCGAACTGCTTTCATCACCTTCTTCAACGGTTGATCCGTGTAAACGACCAGGAACCGACCTTGAAAATATTGCTTAAGCTTTCGCTGGCTATTATCAAAGTAAAGGCAAATTTCTCAATATTCGGGTACCTGGTTTCAGCATCTCTCAAGACATGACTAACATAATAGACCGGATGCTGCTACCCCCTAACTTCTCGAACTAAGATCGCTCCCATCGCTAACGAAATTTTTGCCAGAATCTGAGATATAATGGTTCGTGAGGCTCGGTTTCACCAAACAAAAGGTGCCAAGACAATACGTCTTTATGCCTTGGAAGGCATCTTCATAATCTGAAGTCCACTGGAACATCTTGGCATTCTTCGGTCCCTTCAACGTGCTGAAAAATGTCAAACACCTTTCTGCTGACCTGGACATGAACCTCCTTAAAGCTGCAATCCTCCCTGTCAAACGCTGAATATCCTTGAATGACTGAGGAGTCTTCATGTTCAGAATAGTCTGGATCTTCTCAGGATTGGCTTCGATACCTCTTTGACTGACCAGATAACCCAAGAATTTTCCTGCACCGAGCCCGAAGGTGCATTTAGTTGGATTGAGCCTTAATTAATGATGTCGGACCATCTGAAAGCATTCCTCCAGATCATCCAGATGCTTCTGAACAATCATGCTCTTCACGATCATGTCATCAACATACACCTCCATGTTCCTTCCTAGCTGCTTCTGGAAGACAAAGTTCATTATTATCTGATAAGTGGCCCCAGCATTGATTAAGCCAAATGTCATCTTCTTGTAAGCATACACCGAATGGTGAGTGATGAAAGCTGTCTTTGAAATATCTTCTTTGCACATAAAAATTTGATGATAACCTGAAAAAGCATCCATAAAGCTTAGTAATGCATACCCCGAAGTCGCATCGATGAGCTGATCAATGTGGGGTAGAGGATAGAAGTCCTTCTGCAAGCTTTGTTCGGTCAATTGTAGTCGATGCAAACTCACCATTTTCCATTCTCTTTCGCACCAAAGACTACATTTTCCATCCACTCCGGATAATCGATCTCAAAGATGAAGTCGGCATACTATCGACAGCAATCTCTTCATCAATGATACGTTATCTTTCAGGTGCGAAGATCCTCCTCTTACGCTAAATCGGCTTCTTCGTTGGATCCACATCCAAAGCGGTGCTCGCTATCTTCCTATTTGATTCGGGCATATCTTGTGGTTCCCATACAAATATATCCATAAAGCAATGAAGAAGTTCCATAAGGTTTGTCCGGAAAGGTTCCGACAAACCCGAACCTATCTTCACTGTCTTGTCCTTCTTCCCAAGAACCAGTTCGATCTCCTCCGTCTCTCCTGCATGCATAACCAAGGGCACCGAATTGCTCTCGGTAAATGGCTCAATCTCTATCGCCATGGTCTGCTTTTTGCTTCTTGACCCTACTCCCCGAGGCTATAACGGCATTAGATATAACAACGTCGGGCGGATCCAAGTCCTCGCTACCTCTCCAACTCCATGTGCCGTTGGGAACTTGATCTTGAAATGAGGGATGGAGGTCACTGGTTGGAGAGCAGTCAAGGTAGGTCTACTCAGTATGGAGTTGTAGGCCAAATCTACATGCACAACATAAAATTTACATATTATTTCTACCTGCTGAGGAGCTGTGCCAAAGATTACTGGTAGTTCAATAGTGCCTGCCACTTTGGCCAGGATCGTTCTTTGAAGCCATATAAAGGAGCCTCCTGCCCCACCTCCATCTTTCGCCCATCAAGATGCATCCTCTGATAAGCATGAGCATATAGAATGTCAACAGAAGACCCGTTATCGATCATCATACACTTCACATCCACCGAACCCACTTGTGCAGTGATCATCAGCGCTCCTTCATGAGGTTCGATGGGTTCCGAAGGATAATCTGCATCGGTAAAAGCTATAACTGTCCCTGGAAACGGTCTGTCGGTCTTCGGGAGAACACCCGCCACAGACATAACTGAATCTAGATATCCCCTCCTCTTCTTCCCTACCAATTTCCCTACTGTCCCACCGGTTATTACATCAACGACGTGTCATGGTGGTTGATTTGGAGCAAGCTGCATGGGTGGAACCGTTTGAACCGTCTGAACAGTACGATCAACATTCTGTTGCTCTTGCTGATGGTCCCTCCCAGCCACATACTGAACTAACAAACCGCTTTGAACCTTTCTTTCTACAAAGTCCTTCAAATTGCAACATTCATTAGTATCGTGACCTGCAGCTTGATGATAGCCATAAAATTTTCGAGCATTGCCCTGTCTGGCTTAAAATTATCACGAGGTGGTTCAAAGAACGGCTGGTTCCTGATCTGATCCAATATCACCGACCTATCAGTGTTCAGTTTGGTGTAAACCTTATTCACCTTCTGGGCAGGAGCAGGTGGGCGATTACTTTCCTGTCGCCATGTGTTGTTGTACTTTTTCGAGCTGCCCTTTGGCCGATCATTATACCCTCCCACCTTCTTCTGATTGCCGTCAGCCTTAGAAGTGTCTGCCTCCTTCATCCTATCCGAAGAAGGACGTTTCAAGCTATTCATAGCCTCTTCCACCATAATATAGCCTTCTGTTTTATCAAAAGCTTCGACCAAGCTCTTCGAATGGTGAAACATCAGCTTCTTCACCAGCTTTTCAGACTTAACCAGATCCAGCCCATTCTGAAATAATCCGACAGCCTGAAGATCATTGAGGTCTGCCATTTGGCTAACGACTTCTCTGAATCGCTTCACATATAAACCCAAAGACTCATTAGAAAACTGTCGGACTTGAGCCAAAGAACCCGTAGGCTTTCCCCTCCTTCGGTTACTCCCAAAACAAGCATAAAACTTGTCACACAGCTCGGACCACGACGAGATTGAATCAGTAGGCAAAGTTCACATCCACTGCCTTGCATCATTCCTCAACGTTGTAACAAACGTATGGCACTTGGCAGCATCGGTGAAATCATAATAATCCATCAGCCGATTGAACGCCTGGCTATGGTCATAAGGGTCTCTAGACCCATCGTAACTCTCCATGTGAGGCAACTTCTTAGTGGTGTCTGCCTTCTCCTTAAGAATATCCGAGGAAAAAGGAGACGCCTTTTTTCCCGGAGTGTCTTTCACCTGTTGAACCTCATTAACTACTTCAAGCTCCTTGACTCCTTAACTAAAAAGTCTACACCTTCGGTTTGGAGGAGACTTCTTTCTCAGCGATTCTTTCCTCTTACGAATGGACCGACCTCTCATCATAAAATCGCCTTGCCTTTGATGGACTTACGGGAGTTACTACTTGTGTGACCTATCATCACGGTGAGAGTATTCACGACGCTGCTCCCTTCTTCTACTCTTTGGCACAAACTCCTTCGACCTACTCCTTTGTCTGCCACCATCTCGACCTTGAGAATCAATGACAATAAGTGCTTTCTTTGATATCTCAGGAGTTCTGCTTCTTGATCTCATTCTCTCCTAAGGTTGACCCCGAGACACATGCACGGAATGCTCCGGCTCCTTCTCCTCCCGATGTTGTACATCCTTATACCTACTATGCCTTTCGGACTGAATATAGGTGGATGCCTCATCCTTCAAATCGGCCATCTGAAGCATCTGCACAGCTATATCATCCCTCGACTTCAAAAGAACTTCTAAAGCTTTATCTGCTTCGTCTGTCATCCTTGCTAACTTGGCAGCTTTGTCATGTCGACCACTTTGGTGATGAGTTCTAGGTGGTGTGTAAGACCCCAACTTATTATAAATAAAATTAAATTTCCTCTATTTATTATTTTGAAATAGTAAGGGTTGATTTGATTAATGTGGTTAGTTATGAGTAAAATGCGCAAATATTTCAAATATGCAAGTGGTTATAAAATATTCATTTTATCGGAGAATATTCGTTTGGTTGTGGAATATTCTTACTGTCGGAGAATATTAAATTTATGACGGTAGCGACCTTTATGTGGGCCCCATGCGGAAAGCGATTGGATGAAGAAAGCGATAAATACAAGTTGTTTATAAATAGCAGGCGTAGTTATTACAATTATATTGTTAAAATACCCGGTGGTTAAAACACAAGAAGTATTTGCGGTATTACACCAATTATTGATTCTTACGTAGGAAGGCATTACTCAATAATTGTTACGATGAATTCTTGTTCAATATTTTATTTTATTGATTCGATAATTGCTACGTTGATATTTTATATTATTGTTGTTTCAATAGTTGTCACTACTGCGATTATTTTCATTATCGGATCAATAATTCATATTATTTGAATAATATTATTAGATAACATTATTGGTAAGGAGAGGTTTGGTCACCTAATCAATTGGCAAAGATGAGAAATCCTTATTGGAAAGCCCTCTTTCTCGGGAAGCGCACGGTTGTCGATATTGTGATTACGTAATATTATTTGTGAATAATTAATTATTTATTTATATGATAAGAAAAATATTCATTTTATGTGGATATAGATGGAGAAAATTTTTAATGTGACAATTGTTGAAAAATTGTTATTTTATCTTTTCTGATAAATAATTCATTTAAATATATTATTATATTTTAATAATATAATAATGGTGATATTTTTACAATGAATGTAGAATATATGAGTATATGAGGAAGAGGATTATTTTTGTTACAATTAATGTTTAAAACATGTTTGTGGGCCCATTTCTTGACTGAAATTTGATTTATAGCTTGTAAAATCGCCCGTTTGTGAATTTCGGTCAATTTTTGTTTGGAATTTGGAAAAACTTAAACTTACAAAGTTGTAGAGAATGGAATTTTCTATGGAAAGGACATGTGGTTCAAATTTTTCTGATAAAAGGGCTATTTATTATGAATTATTGAAGTTCCAAAGTTCCGGAATAATTGATTTTTGAAAGTTTTAATTATTTTTATTAAGAAAAACGTTTTTATTGATTTTGGTGAGGGGGGACCACTTGTTTGGCTGATAATTTGAATCTAAGAAAGTGTGCGTAGAAATTTATAATATATATTAATATTTTATTAAATTTTACATTTTTTGTGTTCTAGCATTTTTCTATAAATAGGGTCTTGGGTTAGAATTGAAAATCACACACGAAATTGAAGTTTTCTCTCTTTCTCTCTCTATATTATCGAGCGTATTCTTGTGAGTATTTTGATACTTTGAGTATTCTTTATCTGGTCAAGTTTTCTTCAAAGACTATATCCTAGATTCCAAATTTATAAAGACAATCTTTTCAAGGTAAGGGATCTTTATTTTTTAAAAAATGATATTATTTCTTCTAATATCATTATGCCAGGATTATTAGTAAGATTTTTCTTGTGAAATTCTTGTCTTTTAGTGTCGGGAGTTCTTATTCAGTATATCTGGACTTTATTCACGAAAAAATTAAATTTTTGTTTTTTGTCAAAATATCAATTGTGGATACTTAGCTTTGATTGTATCCATGTTTTGATCATTCTTGAATTTTACTTCACTATGATTATTTTGAAGTATATTTTGAACTCCGGATTATTTAAAGTATGAATCCATAATACTTGTTCTTTTTGTTTCATTTGGATTCGTTTTCTTTTAAAATATTTTTCATCATCCTCGGTCTAAATGATGGTATTCTTGAATATCTTTGGCTTTTGTAGTGCAAAGATGGTTGATTTTCTTATAAATATCTTTTGCCCGTAGTGCAAAGATGTACAGTGTGTTGAGATGAACATGGCCAAGTGATGAATATCTTTGAGTGCGTAGTGAAGATGAATATTTGATTCAAGATGAATATTGGTTGATGTTACGAGGGATAAAATATTGATGATGGACTTTTAAATTCATAGATTATAGTAGATTTCATTCTCTACGTAACTCTTCTATGAATTATTATTTTCATTGCAAATATTGATACGAAACTTGTTATACATTGTATTTTATCGATTTTTCCTGTTGAAGACTAACATTAATTTGTTACATATTATCTTAGTCATAATATTCTTTCTTTTGGGCTAATTGAGTTATTTCACCTTTTCTTTTTTTTGTTCCATTTTCTTCTCGGGAGGCGAGAATGTAGCGAGTTCTAGTCGGGGTGTAGAATGATGATTCTAGAAAGTTGTTTTAGTAGTACTCACCATTTTTGTAAAATAATGTACCAATAATTGTAATGAGAACTTATTTGAGTGTGAATATTGTCTAGACGGTAATATTTGTATTTTAAACTCATAGTTTTCGTGTTGTATTAATAAAGTTGTAGTTTTTTCTGTACCATGTTATTGACGACTCAAAATGGGTGATGTATACCTATTTTGGGGGCGTCACATGGTGAACCCTCCACCTGCCTTCGATCTTGGCCACAGCCTTTATCATCAGCAAACACCAACCTCCGTCTGGCTCCACCATGAGCTCTCGAACGAGAACCCTTGGAAACACGCTTGGAAGCAGTGCTCTCACTCTCATAAGCACTCTTTGAAGGACCCAGACGATCCTTAACAGAAATATGTTGTACAGATGAGCTCACAGTCCTCGGCTGTCTTTCCGGTGTATCTGTTCTACTCCTCACCATCTTTTCTGACGTAGAACAAATAAAGGTGTGTGATTGAAAACTACAAGACACTAGAACACATCCCTCTTTCTAGAGCCAATGTTAACGCCAAGATCTTTTGCCACGTCCCAATCACATAAGACGTCCTAATCCTGCACAGTAAACACGATCAACACCAAAAGCTCGGCGGCCCGATAGTGAGAGGATACTTCGAGCGTGAGAGTCGAGACGTGCGATCATGAGGTTAATGATGGAGGATAAAATATCTAGTGTATTGAGAGAGATAAAGTTATTAGTTACCTTCACTTGGATGACTTCTTTGCTATCATATACTCTCTAGCCCGGTTTACCGTGTCACCCACTACTGTCTGACACAGCCCCTGATCTTGTTGGTTTCTGCCGACTGCATACAGTTCACCCATTACCTCTGGTCACTTTTTCCATCGTCGGCCGTCCCCGAATCCCATCCACATTAATGTATGGCAGATATATCAGTCAATCATCATGCCTTTTCATTATTACCGTTTAAAGATGGAGATATTTAATATCTAATGGGTCAGCCCACTAACCCGATCCAGTACTATAAGGATTAATCAAGGATAATACAAGGATTGAACCCAATAAGTCTAAGGTCCATTAACGATAACTCGGCGAACTAATCAAATAAATAGGCTCAATCCACTTCGCCCAATAAGTGGGATATTATGACCCAACAATCATTGAAATCACAAAGACAGTATAGTAGAATAGATTGAGAAACAGAGTAATGTATTTGATCATATATGCTAATCCAGCTAATTAGCAAGCTATGATTTCGAAATAATATATATATTTTTCAGGAGTATCTTTAAGTGAAGGAACTGGAGCAACTATGTCTGATGACGAGAATGAGATGCACATGGATTACTCTTTGGATCAAAGTGGTAGTGGTGCGCATGACCTGATGGGATTTGGTCCGCTTTTTCCAACAGAATCCGAAAGGTCTCTTATGGAGAGAGTTCAACAAGAATTGAAGATCAAGCTGAAACAGATGGTGATTTCCTGAATTACAAAATTGCTTTATTATTATTATTAATACCTTGTTTATTTTGAAAATCAATCAAGTTTCAAACACAGAATATTGTTCATCTTTTTTCTTTCAGATCATATCAAGAGATCCAAAAGGTTCTACTTTATTTATATTTTGTTAGTTTCAAAATCTCAACTTTATCATTGATTTGCAGGGATATTCAGGTAAAAAATTGAAGATGTTAGAGAAGAAATTCTGAGAAAAAGAAGAGCAGGTAAATTACCTGGTGACACAACTTCAAAACGAAAAATGTGAAGAAAATTACGCGAAAATGTGAAAAAGAAGAGAGAATGAGGAGGAAGAGGAAGAGAAAGAAGAAAGAGAGAGAAAAGGAAAGAGAAATGAATAGTTTTTTTATTAAATTTTATTTTTGTCATGTGTCAGTCGTCTAGCACATTCGTTTGTCTAACTGAATTTTATATAACAGGAGGGGAACAGTTGATTTAAAGTTTATAACGTTAAAGTGTACTTTTGGAAAGAAAAAAAAAGTTCAGAGTGGAAGTGAGATATTGGGTAAACGTCAAGGGTATTATTGGATCTTTGCCCCAACTGTGTATGATTTATTTGTGCACAATTTGTTAAAATTATGTCGTTTTGGTAAATTTATTTTTGATTTCTGATTGAAGAGAAGAGAATATATTTTCTTTATATAAAAAAAAAATCTACCAAAACGGCGTAGAAAAATTATATGTATTCGTGTGTATAGAGAAAAATATGCACTTGCATGAATTTAAAATTGTGAATAATTAAATTTTTTATTCAATTTTTACTATTAAGGTTGTCTTACATATTAATGAAGTTTAAATTTGCTATAATTAATTTTGGATTTGCTACCAAATAGGAGAAAAAAGAAGACAAAGAAAGTGAATGGACTTAGTTTGAGTTAATCTAATTCAATTGTGGAGCTGATAACTTGTCTCTGTTTTTTTCCCTTTAATTTAATCTTATGCATAATAACTTTCAATTATTTCATTGATCATTCATTTTAACGTGCTTATTGTTTCACTCCACTGTACCAACTCGCTACTACTGTATTTGCAATAGCCCAAGTGACGCTACACACAAATAATTATTATTTATACTATTATTAATTTAATTTTTACTTCTTCTTCTTCTTCTTCTTCATCCTACATAGATAGTTGTATACTATTAGGAAATACTAGATGATAACCGTGGGCAAGTTTAAATAATGAATTGACATATAAAATTAATACAAAACAACTAAGCCATTACTATATTTATATTTGTGAAATACTCCGGTTAGATGATATGTAATACCTAGTAGAGAATGAAATTCTATTTCAAACTTTTATTAATTGCGTAACTATTTGTAATAAACATGCAAACAAACACATATCACCCTAGGCGACAATCAGTTAAGTGCTAAAAAATTAGTTAAAATCCGTCCCTGCTAAGAAAAATTTATGAATCCACCCCTAAATACAAAGGTCGAATGAAAAAAAAAAAGTGCTACGAAGGCAATTTAACATCAAAAGTGTAATTAAAATGGGATCCAGTAGTTTAGTTAAAAGCATTATAGTAGGGTCCATTATGAATAAAATTGAAACTCATTTTATAGTATGTCCTCTTATTTGATTTACTGTAAGCCTCTTGTTTTGAGGACAAAAAGAAAAAAGTTGGGACAAATTGACAAATAAAAAACTACAATGGCTATTACGTACACTTGACGAAACACAACAAAACAAATGCTCCCACCGAAGTTATTAATTGGTGGCCATGTAAATCTAGTCATGATTGCACTACAAAAAAACATGAACAAGAGTCAAGGACAGAGTGTTTGTTAGGTATTCTCACAATGCAGCCAGACAATTCAGCACTTCTTGTCCCCATACATATATATATTCTTATATTTAATTAACCACCACCACATTCAAGTTGTATAGATCTTATCAAGAAGGAGAATGACTGTAGATTTGAGCTGAGATCAGAGAACATGGGGTCACAACGAAGGAGTCATTAGAGAATTAACGGAATATTCTGATATCAACAAAGTAGAAACAAACATCGTCAAAAAAAAAAAAAGGAAGCCAATTTGCCTTGTGTTGTTCATATCATATTAATAATATAGAACCCACTTTGAATTTGAACAAAAAAGTATAAGGACGATTCAGATTTATTCTAATTGATTTGGGAGGAAAAGGGTGGTGGGAGAGGAAGGAGAAGAGACAAAAAATTAAAATGAATTGTTGAAACGAAAAGAGAGAGGATTTCGTTACGTCGTCGTGCCTGAACAATTACTAGTATCTCAATAAAAAAAATTGGCTAGCTAGCATCAATTGTATTAGTGGGGTATTGGTCTACACAGACATATATATATATATATATATATATATATATATATATATATATATGGGAAATGATCCATGGAATATGTTAGCTATTAACCCTATTTCAACTAACAATTTGAGTTAATTACATTTGAGATAGCCTTGCTGTAATTGCATTAGAGAGTATGACCAACAAATTTCTTTTATGTTGGTAGTTAGAGAATGTGACCAATCAACATAAAAGAATTTGACTTAATTCTTCGATTATCCTAATTATTCTCAAATGCATATATACTACTTATTAATCATTAAAATAAAATAATAAATAATTATAAGGATAATTATAAGGATAATCAATAATTATCTTTATACTTATTAACAAAATAAGTATGTATAAGAATAATTCTTGATTATTATTTTATTATTTTAATTATAAATAGAAAATAGTGATTGAGTTTATATATTTGAGTAGGAATATAATATAAATTCAATCACTATTATCCTTATAATTATTTATTATCCTTATATATTTGAGTTGTATATTTTGTTAATAAGTATAAGGATAAGTATAAAAATAATTACCGATTATCCTTATAATTATTTATTATTTTATTTTAATGATTAATAAGTAGTATATATATACGAGAATAATTAGTATAATCAATAATTAAGCCAAATTCTTTTTATGTTGATTGTCATTACTCCTCTATGGCCTACGATCAAAACTCTGATCGTTTTATTTGGTATTTAGAGAAATACACAAAGATAAAAGAAATTTGTTGGTATTACTTCTCTCAAGCGGTAAAGCGCTCATCTCGACCATTAACTCCAATTTTGGACTAATTTGGATGATGGCGTTAGTTGAAAACGAGATTAATAGCTAACGTATTTCATGTGATCATTTCTATATATATATATATATATATATATATATATATATATATATATATATATATATATATATATATATATACAACGAGATCTAGTCAGGGATTTCGGATATTTTTAAAATACGGTCTTTTTTTTTGCTTTTTTTTAAACAACTAAAAAAAAGTTTAATATTTTATGGAACTGAAATTTTTACATAATACAGTGTTTTTACATAATACAGTGTTTTCACACTCAAAACACTGTATTATGTAAAAATTTCAGTTCCATAAAATATTATTTTTTTTAAGTTGTTTAAAAAAAAACAAAAAAAAGTTTGTATTTTAAAAAAATCTGGGATCCCAGACTATATATATATATATAATCCGGATCTTAAGCTTACACTTTATCCAACATACCTTGCATATTCCATTTTAGCGACGGATCGGGCGACGGTTCAGTCCGTCACTATATATAAAACTATCGTTTTAGCTTTTAGTGACGGACAACATATTACGACGGACCGAACCTATAGCGACGGACAACATATCACTCTTATTTTGTGTAGTAAGAGTTACCTCATGCAAGAGCGTGAGGTAACTCTTATCTCATTTTTTGTCTTATTTTAATCTTGAAATTTAATTTTTAATTTTTAAAATTAATTACACAAAATATAAATTACACAAGCAATACATGTGTCCCAGGTACTACTGAACATATAAATAGTTGATTTTTTGGGGTTAATTATATTTTAGTTACTGTACCAGTGGTCGATTTTCATTTTGATTACTAAACCTTTTTTTGTTACAAAAACATTACTATAGTAAAAAATAATTACAAACTAGTTATTACTTAACATTATGTCTAAAGAATTAACTAACAATGTTGAACAAACGGCTGACGTTTAACAAGTGTCATGTGGGGTACTTGAATATGTGGCAGGTGGGGTCCTGTTAGGTGGATTGTTTATTGATGATTTGGTTAATGTACTAAGAGTCGATTTTCATTTTGGTTAATGAATTTTTTTATTACAGTCATTATTATACTAAAAACGGTTACAAAATAATCATTATCTAACATTTCGTTCAAAAAATTGATGGAAGTGTTGAACCCTGCATATCACATGGGAAAAAAAACCCCGATGTTTGAGTTAGTTATTGGTGATGTATGTAAGACCCCAACTTATTATAAATAAAATTGAATTTTTCTTTATTCATTATTCTAAATTAATAAGGGTTAATTTGATATAATTCTTTGGTTATGGGTGAAATGTGCAAAGTTTACAAAATAAGCAAGTGGGTATAAAATATTCATTATTTTTAGGGAATATTCGTTTGGTCGTGGAATATTCTTTTTTTGTCGGGAATCTCAAATTTACTGCAGTAGCGATCATTAGTGGGCCCATAACGGAAAAGCGGTTGGATGAAAGAAAAGCGACAAAGATTGAGTTTTATAAATAATCTACAAATTATTCTGAATTAACTTTGTTGGGTTACACAGTTGTTAAAATCTGATAATATCGTGGTTGCACAAGAAATATTAGCGCAGATTATTGCGGTATTGTTGAATTATTGATCCTTACGTGAAGGCGCACTACTCAATAATTATTACGATGAATTCTTATTCAATATTATATTTTATTAATTCAATAATTGATGCGTTGATATTTTGTATTGTTGTTGTTTGATAATTGTCATTACACAAGATTTTCCATTATCAAATCAATAATTCATATTATTTGAATAATATTAATCGATTACATTATTGGCAATGTCTAGAAAGTTTTGTCGAGGAGAGGTTAGTCATCTAATGCGGCAAGTAAGGAGAAATCCTTATTGGAAAGCCCTCTATCTGAGGAGCGGCACGGTTGTCGATCTTGTGATTACGTAATATTATTTTTAAATAAGTAATTATTGATTATTATGATAAAGAAAATATTTATTTTATGTGGATATAGATGGAGAAAATTTTAATGTGACAATTGTTGAAAATTAATATTTTATCTTTTTACGATAAAATAATTCATTTAAATATATTATTTTGATAATATATTAATGGTGATATTTTACAATGAATGTGGGATATATGAGTATATGAGGAGGTAGAGTATTTTGTGACATTAAATGTTTAACACATGTTTTGTGTGTTATTGGACACAATTTTGAATGAAAATTGATTATAGGCGTAAAATCGCTTGTTTGTGGATTTCGTCAATTTTGTTTGGAATTTGGAAAAATTTCTTCTGCAAAGTTGTAGAGAATGGGATTTCCCATGGAAAGTCATGAGTTTCAAATTTTTTGATAAACGGCCTATTTTCTATGAATTATTGAAATTCTGAGAAAATAAAATAATTTTTTATTAATTATGGTGGGACCCACTTTTTGGTGGGTGTTGAATGCACATAAATTCTTTGAAATTTTCAGCATTGAGGGGCTGAAAGCATGCGTAGAAATTGGTTTATAAATAATATTAATTTATTATTTTAGTCTATAAGCTTTTCATGCGTCTAAGCATTTTCCTATAAATAGAGGCTAAGTTAGAATTGAAAATCACACCGAAACTAAGTTTTCTCTTTCTCTCTATATTATCGAGCGTATTCTTGTGAGTATACTTTGAGTGTTGCTATATCTATATGAGTTTCACAAGACTTTATCTAGAAATTGATCGAAATGCGGTTATTTTGAGGTAAGGGTATTATTTTCTTCTTAAATGATATTTTTTCTTTAATATCATTATCTTCAAGTATTGGTGAACTTTTTATCAAATTTGGAACTTGTTGTGTGTTGGGGGTTCTTATTCACGTATACGGCCTTATTCACGATATCGACCTTATTCACGAATCACTAAGATTATTCACCTAGAAAAATAAAAATTTTTTTTTGTCAAAATATCTATTCGGATACTAACTTTGATTGTATCCATGTTTTGATCATTCTTGAATTTTACACCAATATGATTATTTTGAAGTATTTTTGGACATGGATAAAACAAAGTACGAATCCTTAATCCTTAATCCTTGTCATTTTGTTTCATTGGATTCGTTTTTTAAAATGTTTTCATCATCCTCGACCCTAAATGGTGATATAAATGAATATCTTTGGCATGTAGTGCAAAGATGAGCGATTAATCGATGAATATCTTTGGCACGTAGTGCAAAAGATGAGCAGTGTTGAGATGAACATGACCAATTGGTGATACAAATGAATATCTTTGGCACAGTAGTGCAAAGATGATTAAAGATGTATATTGATTGTTATTACGAGGATAAACTATTGATGATGGACTTTTAAACCTTAGAAGGCGGTAGAATTAACTTCACGTGACTCTTACAATGGATTCTTTATTTTCGTTGCATTTGTTGATCTAAAACTTGTTGTCTATTATATTCTATTAGATTTTTCCTGTTGAAGACTAACGATAATTTGTTGTATATTATCTTAGTCATAATATTCTTTTCTTGGGCTAGTTGAGCTCACCCTTTTCCTTTTTGTTCCATTTTTCTTCTCGGGAGGTGAGAACATAAGCGAGGATCGAGTCGGGGTATGGAGTGATGGTTCTAGGAAGATGTTTTTTGGTATCCTCACTATTTACGTAAAATAGTGTATGAATAATTAATGAGGACTTATTTGGGTGTGTATACGCCTGAAGACAATATTTGTATTCAAACTCACGGTTGTATTGTCGTATTCTACTACACGACATCTGTATTGTCAAAGTTGTAATTTGCTTTTATACCATGTATTTTTGGCGACTCAAAATGGGTGTTGTATACCTATTTTGGGGGGGCGTCATGATTAGTATTAGAGCTTAGGATATGATCTCTGGCGGAGATCGGGGAATAGAACTAGGAGGAGAGGCGAGTAAATCCTTCGCTAAAGTGTGTCCTACCTAAGCTTAATTGTTGGTCGATCGTAATATAGGATATTATGTGATATGTTAATTTGTTTAATTAACCCTTGTTTTATGGCGAGATTTAAGAATGGCTCACGAGAGCGTTAACAATGGAGTTTATGAGACCGTGGAGACGCCTTAAGTACTCACCAACGAGGAGAAACGTCGCAACAGCAGTGGCAATGTTCCTCCTGTGAACAACGCCCTTGAGCAAATGATGAGCAACCAGGATGTTTAGAAGCTTTTTGCAGTTCATGCAAAATCGGACGAGGAGACTTCGTGTACAAAATACTGGTGGAAATGATGGCAACGCTTGATGCTGTCACACCAAGCGATTCAAGGAGTTGGGACCACCAGATTTTCATGGAAAGCCGGATCCGATCAAGGCGTAAGCGTGGGTCAAGCAAATTACCAAGATATTCGATGTCTTGGGGTGCCTGAGAGGAACAAAAGGTTCCATTCGCCACTTTTATGTTTCGTGGTGGTTAGATTCTTTGGTGGGAATCATGAAGCGTACTGACCAGATGCACTTAACATGTCTTGGGAAAGATTTGAATCGTTCAATGACAAGTACTTTCCGAAAGTATTCGCTATATGAAGGAGGTAGAGTTTATTAGACTCGAGCGAACAACATGACGGTGTCTCGAGACGAGGCAAGGTTCGCTTGAGAATTATCGAGTTTGCACCTCATTTGGTGGAGAATGAGGAGCGAATGACGCGTATGTTTACGAGAGGTCTAAAACCGGAGATTCGTCAATACCTTATCTCTCATAAATTTTCTCTGTATTGAGATGTTGTCATGGGGCTCGATTATTAGAGCGAGATAGTGAGTATACTCAATCGAGGGACCACAATCGAGGTAGTCATCGAACGATGATAACCAATGAGAGGAGGAAAGAATACGGACAAAGCGGTAACCACTCGGTGGTAATCGTGGACATGATAATAGGAGAGGTGACTCAAGTGGAAATTTCGGAAGAGAAGATTCAACGGTGGCGGAAGATATCAACAAAGAAGACCAAAGACCAACAACAAATGCTAGGGGAGGAGAGCGACCGCCTTGATTAGATGTTACAAATGCGGGAAGGAGAGGACATATCACCCAAACCTGTCCACAACAATCCAAGGTATGTTACAACTGTGGAAAGGAAGGCCACATCGCCGAGATCTATCTTATAAGCGAAACCAAGTTCAGTGGGATTGGTGATTCCAAGTACATCCGGATAAGTCGAAATCGGCGGTTCTGGAAGAGCTTTTTGTCGTGGATCGCCAAAAACGTGAGGAACCCGAGCGAGGTGATCACAGGTAAGCTAATCTTGAATTCTTGCGAAGTTTATACCTTACTAGATCTTGGATTCTACCCATTCTTTTATCTCTCCCGCTTGTGCTCAACGTTTAAACTTGACTCAGGAGAAATTAGATTTTGATTTATCTGTTGAAACTCCGTTGGGTGAAACCTTCGTTACATCTACGGTTTATAAATCTTGCATAATCCAAGTTGGCACTATCACATTACTGTTGATCTTATCTCTTTAAAGATACTTGCTTTTGATGTGATTTTAGGAATTGATTGGTTAACCACTCATCACGCCAAAATTGATTGTTTTCGTAAGGTTGTTAGTTTTCATATTCCCAACTTGACTGTCCTACGAATTCAAACCACTAAACCACTAAAATCGATCCTTTGTCATATCAAGCCACAAAGCTATTCGTTTATTGAAAAGCAGGTGCCAAGCTTTCTTAGCCCATGTTATGGATTTGAACAAAGACAAGTCGATTTGAATAATATTTACGTGGTTAAAGAATTCACGATGTATTTCTGAAGAGCTTCCCGGTCTTCCCCGAGCGTGATGTTGAATTCTTTATTGACCTTGAGGCAAGATACAAAGCCCATTTCTAAAACCCCATATCGAATGGCTCTATTGAACTTCGAGGAGTTAAAAGTCCAACTACAGGAGTTATTAGACATCGGTTTCATTCGTCCCTAAGACGTCTCTTTCGGGGTGCCCTGTTTTATTCAGTAAAGAAGAAAGGCGGAGTATGAGACTTTGTATTGATTATCGAGAATTGAACCATGTCACCATCAAGAATAGGTATCCACTACCTCGCATTGATGACTGTTTGACCCGATTGCAAGGAGCACAATTCTTTTCAAAGATCGATCTTCGCTTACGGATATCATCATTTGAAGATTAAAGCGAGGATATTCCAAAGGCGGCATTTAGGACTCGATCTGGGCATTATGAATTCTTGGTCATGTCTTTTGGATTGACTAATGCTCCGCCGCTTTCATGGATATGATGAACCGTGTGTTCAAGGAATATTTGGATCGATTCGTTGTTGTCTTTATTGATGACATCCTCATCTATTCCAAAAGCCGTGAAGATCATGAGCACCATTTGAAGTGGTACTACAAAGACTTTGTGAACACAAGCTTTATGCCAAGTTGAAGAAATGCGAGTTACGGCGAGGAAGTAGCATTCCTTGGGCACGTGGTGTCAAAACAAGGAGTATCTGTTGACCCGTGAAGATTGAAGCAATACAAAGTTAGGGAACAGCGAAATCGGTGTTTGCGGATCAAGCACGAGCCTTTTCTCGGGCTTATTGGTTATTATCGGAGATTTGTGGAAGGATTTTCTCGAATCGCTACTCAGATTAACTCGGTGACTCGGAAGGATGTAAAATTCTTATGGAAGCGAGGAACGCGAGAAGAGCTTCCAAGAGCTCAAGAGGAGACTCATTTAAGCACCTATTTCGACAATACCATCCGGTTGGATGGATTTGTTATCTCAAACGATGCTTACGGCAAGGGGTTAGGATGTGTTCTCATGCAACATGGGAAAGTCATAGCCTTTATGCCTCATGACAACTCAAAAATATGAGAGGAATTATCCTACTGGCATGATACAGAGTCAAAGCGATCGTATTCACGTTGAAGATATGGAGACACTACTTGTATGGAGAGAAAGTGGAGATTTATACGGACCATAAAAGCCTCAAATATTTCTTCACCCAAAAAGAACTCAACATGCGGCAAACGACGTTGGTCGGAGTCATTAAAAGATTACGATCACACTATTCAATATCATCCCGAAAAGCGAACGTAGTGGTGGCGCGATTAAGTAGAAGATCATATGCAAATACGAGTGCGATATTGTCAACGCAAAGGCCCATTTTGTATGACTTGCAAAGGATGGAGGTAGAATTAAACACTTGGGGACCCACATAATGATGGCGAATATACAAGTAGAACCGAGCTTTAATCGATAAAGTTAAAGGCTGCTTTCGAGCTACGGACTGGGGGCGTCGTATTAAGAAGAAAAAGCAAGAAGGAGCTATTAGGAAGCAAGAATTGATGAGGAAGGAATACTTGAGTCAATTCTAGACTTTGCGTTCCTAACGATTACGACTGAAGCATAAAATCATGATGGAGGCACACAACACCCCGTTTGCGATCCATCTCGGAAGTACCAAAATGTATCATGATATTCGACATACATTTGGTGGAACAATATGAAGAGAGAGATTGCGGAGTTTATCTCAAGATGTTTAACTTTGTCGGCGTGTAAAGGCAGAGCATCAAGTGCCAAAAGGTCCATTGCAACCACTTGAGATTAGGAATGGAAATGGGAACACATTACTATGGATTTTATTCTGTGTCTTCCCAAAGTTTCTCAAGGCGTAGATCTGATTTGGGTTATTGTTGATAGATTAACCAAGTTCGCCCATTTCTTACCGATACGTGAGACTTATCCCTTGAACGTCTTGCTCGTATATGCACGTGAATGAGATTATGACGATTGCATGGCATGCCAGTATCCATAGTTTCGGATCGTGACCCGAGATTCACTTCAAGATTTTGGGTTAGCTGCGAGAAAGCTATGGGCGCGGATTTACGATTGATTCAAAGATACCATCCTCAAAGCGGACGGACAATCCAGAGAGGACTATTCAAACCCTGAAGATCTATTAAGACTCGTGTGTCCTAGATTTCAAAGGAAGTTGGGATAAGTACTTGCCTTTGGTGGAATTCTCCTACAACAACGAGTTATCAAGCAAGTATAGGCATGGCTCCATTTGAGGCGTTGTATGGGCCGAAAATGTCGTTCTCGATATCTTTGGGACGAGGTGGGAGAAGCAACATTGTTGGGACCGTAATTAAGACGCATGACTACGTAAAAGATCCAAATAATTCGACAACGTATTCAAACTTCACAAGATCGACAAAAGAGTTATCTTGCCGATCTTCTTGTAGAAAGGACGTGGAGTTTAATATTGGAGATCATGTATTATTACGTATTGCTCCATGGAAAGGAGTTACAAGATTTGGGAAAAGAGGAAAGCTTAATCCAAGGTTTGTTGGTCCATTTGAGATTCTTGGCCGAATAGGAAGCGTAGCCTATAGACTCGCGTTACCTCCAAGTATGTCTCGTGTTCACAATGTATTCCACATATCTATGCTTCGTAAATATGTGAAAGACCCAACCACATTATTGCATTAGAACCGCAGACGAGATAATCAAGATTTAACCTACGAGGAGATACTGTTGAGATTTTGGATAGGAAAGAGCATATATCTTATTTACGAAGGTTATACCACAAGTTAAGGTTTTGTAGAGAAACCATGCAATTGAAGAAATGACATGGGAGTTGGAATCGGAGATGAAAGCGAGGTACCTCACCTTTTCGATATACGAATGCGTACGTCAATTTCGAGGACGAAATTTCATAAGGAGGGAGGTTGTAAGACCCCAACTTATTATAAATAAAATTGAATTTTTCTTTATTCATTATTCTAAATTAATAAGGGTTAATTTGATATAATTCTTTGGTTATGGGTGAAATGTGCAAAGTTTACAAAATAAGCAAGTGGTTATAAAATATTCATTATTTGTCGGGGAATATTCGTTTGGTCGTGGAATATTCTTTTTTGTAAAGGAATCTCCAGATGACGGCAGCAGTATGATCATTAGTGGGCCCAATAACGGAAAAAGCGGTTGGATGAAAGAAAATGACAAAGATTGAGTTTTATATATAACGGCGTAAATTGTTACCGAATTAACAACTTTGTTGGGTTACACGGTTGTTAAAATACGATAATACGCGTGGTTGCATAAGAAAGCACCAGTATTGCATGATATTGTTGAATTATTGATCCTTACGTAAGAAGGCACTACTCAATAATTATTACGATGATTCTTATTCAATATTATATTTTATTAATTCAATAATTCTTTGCGTTGATATTTTGTATTGTTGTTGTTTCAATAATTGTCATTACACAAGATTTTCCATTATCAAATCAATAATTCATATTATTTGAATAATATTATCGATTACATTATTGGCAATGTCTAGAAAGTTACATCGAGGAGAGGTTAGGTCATCTAATTGCGCCAGGTAAGGAGAAATCCTTATTGGAAAGCCCCTCTATCCAGGAACGGCACGGTTGTCACAAGATCTTGTGATTACGTAATATTATTTTTAAATAAGTAATTATTGATTATTATGATAAAGAAAATATTTATTTTATGTGGATATAGATGGAAAATTTTTAATGTGACAATTGTTGAAAATTAATATTTTATCTTTTTACGATAAAATAATTCATTTAAATATATTATTTTGATAATATATTAATGGTGATATTTTACAATGAATGTGGGATATATGAGTATATGAGGAGGTAGAGTATTTTGTGACATTAAATGTTTAACACATGTTTTTGTGTGTCGGTGGACACAAATTTTGACCGAAAATTGATTATAGGCGTAAAATCGCTTGTTTGTGGATTTCGGTCAATTTTTGTTTGGAATTTGGAAAAATTTCCTTCTCGCAAAGTTGTAGAGAATGGGATTTCCCATGGAAAGTCGCATGAGTTTGAATTTTTTTGATAAACGGGCTATTTTCTATGAATTATTGAAATTCTGAGAAAATAAAATAATTTTTTTATTAATTATGGTGGGACCCACTTTTTGGTGGGTGTTGAATGCTGAATGTACATGGCTTTGAAATTTTCAGCATTGAGGGGCTGAAAGCATGCGTAGAAATTGGTTTATAAATAATATTAATTTATTATTTTAGTCTCCTTTAGGCGTTCTAGTATTTTCCTATAAATAGAGGGCTAAGTTAGAATTGAAAATCACACCGAAACTAAGTTTTCTCTCTTTCTCTCTATATTATCGAGCGTATTCTTGTGAGTATACTTTGAGTGTTGCTATATCTGTATGCGAGTTTCACAAGACTATATCCAGAAATTCAAATGTAAATACGGTTATTTTGAGGTAAGGGTATTATTTTCTTCTTAAATGATATTTTTTCTTCAATATCATTATCGCCAAGTATTGGTGAACTTTTTATCAAATTTGGAACTTGTTGTGTGGGGTTACTATTCACGTATCATGACTATTTATTCACGTATCGACCTTTATTCACGAATCTGAGCCTTTATTCATAGAAAAATAAAAATTTTTCTTTTTGTCAAAATATCTATTCGGATACTAACTTTGATTGTATCCATGTTTTGATCATTCTTAAATTTTACACCAATATGATTATTTTCAAGTATTTTTGGACATGGATAAAACAAAGTACGAATCCTTAATCCTTAATCCTTGTCATTTTTGTTTCTTTGGATTCGTTTCTTTAAAAATGTTTTCATCATCCTCGGTCCTAAATGGTGATATAAATGAATATCTTTGGCATGTAGTGCAAAGATGAACGATTAATCGATGAATATCTTTGGCACAGTAGTCAAAAGATGAGCAGTGTTGAGAGATGAACATGACCAATTTGGTGATCTAAATGAATATCTTTGGCACTGTAGTGCAAAGATGATTAAAGATGTATATTGATTGTTATTACGAGGATAAACTATTGATGATGGACTTTTAAACCTTAGAAGACGGTAGAATTCTTTCTCTACGTGACTCTTCTAATGGATTCTTTATTTCATTGCATTTGTTGATCTAAAACTTGTTGTCTATTGTATTCTATTAGATTTTCCTCGTTGAAGACTAACGATAATTTGTTGTATATTATCTTAGTCATAATATTCTTCTTGGGCTAGTTGAGCTCACCCTTTTCCTTTTTGTTCCATTTTCTTCTCGGGAGGTGAGAACATAGCAGGATCGAAGTCGGGGTATGGAGTGATGGTTCTAGGAAGATGTTTTATTTATCCTCACTATTTACGTAAAATAGTGTATGAATAATTAATGAGGACTTATTTGGGTGTGTATATCATGTCTGTAAGACAATATTTGTATTCAAACTCACGGTTGTATTTGTCGTATTCTACACGACATCTGTATTGTCAAAGTTGTAATTTGCTTTCTATACCATGTATTTTGGCGACTCAAAATGGGTGTTGTATACCTATTTTGGGGGCGTCACAATGTACGTTGCACATTTTGCCATGTGCAATGTCACGTGTATTATTGTTGGGGGTAAAATGCAAAGTAAACCACTGAACTTTAGGGGTTTTTGGGTATTGAGCCCTTTTCTTTTGGTCAACGCAAATTGAGCCCCTTTTTATTAAAAAATTTGGACTTTGAGCCCCAAACGCCACAACATGTGCGTTGACCTGCCTACGTTGCAGATCTGATGTGGATATTTTTTATTTTATTTTAGAAGTGGACGAGCTGACATGGCGCCTTTTTGAAATTTTTTTCAAAATTATCTAGATCCACAGATTCGAACACGGAACCTCTAATTTGGAACATTGGTCCAATGATCATTGAGCAACATGGGTCTTATTGTTATTATTTTGCAAATATTAATATTTATAACTAAATAATTAAATCCCCAAATTAAAAGACAACATATCCCTGCTAGTTTCCATACAAGAAACCTTAAGGATATATTTACGGGAAAAAATATATTTTAATTAAATATATTACCTAAAATATTACATAATTTTCGGTAAATATTGTCTTTAATAGTAATAATAATAATAATAACAACAATACTAATAATAATAATAATAATACTAATAATAATAGTACTATTAATAATAATAACAATAATAGTAATACTAATAATAATAATAATAGTACTAATAATAATAGTAGTAATAATAATAATAATAATAATAATAATAATAATAATAATAATAATAATAATAATAATAATAATAATAAGATTATTACTACTATAAGACCCCAACTTATTATAAATTAAATTAAATTTTCTCTATTCATTATTCTAAATTAATAAGGGTTAATTTGATATAATGCTTTGGTTATGGTGAAATGCGTAAATTTTACAAAATAAGCAAGTGGTTATAAAATATTCCTTTTGTTTTGGGAATATTCGTTTGGTAAATGGAATATTCTTTTTGTCGGGAATATCCGCAATGCAAGTACATGCGATCATTAAATGGGCCCCATAGCTTGAGGATAATTGTCGGATAAAGAAAACGACAAAGTATGAGTTTTTATAATTAACGAGCGTAATAATTACAATTAACTTTGTTGGAATACACGGTGGTTAAAAAATAATGTCTCTGTGCAGTAGTTGCGCGAAGGTACCAGATTACAAAGTATAGTTGAATTATTGATTCTTACGTGAAGAAGCACTACTCAATAATTGTTACTGATGTAGTTATTGTTCAATATTTTACTTTATTGATTCAATAATTTTTGCGTTGATAGTTTATATTATTGTTGTTTCAATAATTGTCACTGCACAGTATTTTCCATTATCAGATCAATAATTCATATTATTTGAATAATATTATTAGATAACATTATTGGCAATGTCTAGAAAGTTCTGTCAAGGAGAGGTTTGGTCATCTAATTGCGCGCCAGTAAGGAGAAATCCTTATCGGAAAGCCCCCTCTTTCCTGAGAACGGTCTGGTTGTCATAATTGTGATTCTGTAATATTATTTAGAAATAATTAATTATTAATTTATATGGTAAGGAAATATTTATTTGATGTAGATATAAATGATGGATTTATTTATTTTATATGGTTATTAATGAAGGAATTAATGCTGAGATGTTTTATCAGTATTTTGTCAGATTGGTGGTATTAAAAATCACCCGTTTGTGGATTTTGGATATTTTTTGTTTGGAATTTGGAAAAACTTTCTTCTGTAAAGTTGTAGAGAATTCGATTTCGTGTGGAATGGATATAAAATTCGTATTTTTTTGATAAACGGGCTATTTTCTATGAATTATTAAAGTTTCTGATTATTGTTTAAATGATAAAACATTTTGGAAAATTCTAGAATTGGTTGGTGAGAAATGTGCTCAATTGAATTTCAAATGTGGTGGGTGGCAATAGTAGCAGGTAAAGCCATCAGGTAGCAGGTCAAGTCTGCTTCGGCGTTCTAACATTTTTCTATAAATAGAGGACTAAGTTAGAATTGAAAATCACAGCAGAAACAAGTTTTCTCTCTTTCTCTCTCTATATTATCGAGCGTATTTTGTGAGTATTTAGATACTTTGAGAGTTCTTTGTTGAAGATAAGTTTCATTCAAAGATCATATCAGATATTTCATTCAAATCATCATTTTTCTTTGAGGTAAGGGATGTTATTTTCTCCATATATGATATTATTTTTTTCAATATCATTATGCCAAAGTATTGATCTCGAACTTTTAATCAAATTTGGAACTTTTTTGTGTCGTGGTTACTTATTCACGATACGACATTATTCAATTTAAAAATAAAATTTTCTTCTTTTTGTCCAAGATGTCTTTTATGGTTACTATCTTTGATTGTATCCATGTTTTGGTCTTTATTTTTGAATTCTTCTTCAAAATTGGTTATTATGAAGTATTATTGATCTTGGATAAACTGTAATACAAATCCCTAATATTTTTCCTTCTGTCTCACTGGATTCGTTTTCTTTAAAATATTTTTCATCATCCTCGGCCTTAAATAATGATATTCTTGAATATCTTTGGCTCAGTAAGTGCAAAGATGAATGATTAATTGATGAATATCTTTGGCTCCGTAGTGCAAAGATGAGCAGTGTTGAGATGAACATAACCAATTTGGTGATATAAATGAATATCTTTGGCACATGTAGTGCAAAGATGAATATTTGATTAAAGATGTATATTGATTGTTGTTATAGGGATAAAATATTGATGATGGACTTTTAAATCTTAGAAGATAGTAGAACTCATTCTCTACTCGACTCTTCTAATGGATTGTTGTTTCCATTGCAGAATATTGATCTAAGACTTGTTGTCATTATATTCTATCGATTTTTTCTGTTGAGGACTAACGATAATTTGTTGTATATTATCTTAGTCGTAATATTCTTTCTTTGGGCTAGTTGAGCTCACCCTTTTCCTTTTGTTCCATTTTTCTTCTTAGGAGGTGAGAACATAGCAGGATCTACTTGGGTATGGAGTGATGGTTCTAGAAAGATGTTTTTTGATCCTCACTATTTACGTAAAATAGTATTTGAATAATTGTAATGAGGACTTATTTGAGTGTGGATATTGTCTAGAAGACAATATTTGTATTTAAACTCACAGTATGTGTTGTCGTATTTTGCACGACAATTGTATTATTGAAGTTGTAGTTTTCTTTCTGTACCATGTATTTTGCGACTCAGAATGGGTGTTGTATACCTATTTTGGGGGAGTCACAGTTGGTATCAAAGCTTAGGGATATGGTCTCTGGTGGAGATCGGGGAATAGAACTAGGAGGGGAAAGATGAGTAAATCCTTCGCTAGGGTGTCCTATCTAAGCTTATTTGTTGGTCGGTCATAATATAGGGGTATTATGTGATATATTAATTTGTTTAATTAACCCCTGTTTTATGGCAGTTTTTAAGAATGGTAGCTGAGAACGTTAACAATGGAGTACATGAGGGCGTGGAACAACCTTTGATTACCAACCAAGAGAACGTGCAATAGAAGGCAATATTCTCTTGTAAACAACACTACCGAAAGCAAACGATGAATGATGCGATGTTTAGAAGCTTTTGGCGCGTTCATGCAAAATCGACGGACGAGGAGACTCGTGTACAAAATCTTTGGTGAAAATGATAAGAACGCATGGTCCGTCACAACCAAGCGATTCAAGGAGTTTGGACCACCAGATTTCTGGGGAAAGCCCGATCCGATTAAGGCGGAAACGTGGGTTAAGCAAATGACCAAGATATTCGATGTCTTGGGTCGACGGAGAATAGAAGGTTCCATTCGCCACCTTTATGTTCCGTGGTGAGGCGAGATTCTTGGTGGGGATCGTGAAGCGTGCCGGCCACCAAATTAACTCAACATGTCTTGAGAAAAATTTCAGAAACTGTTCAATGACAAATACTTTCCTGAAAGTATTCTTCATATGAAGGAGGTAGAATTTATTAGACTGGAACAGAACAACATGACGATGTCCCAGTATGAGGAGAAGTTCGCAGAGTTATCCAGGTTTGCACCTCATTTGGTAGAAAATGAGGAACGTATGACGCGGATGTTTCTGAGAGGTCTAAAACTCGAGATTCGACAATATCTTATCTCTCATAAATTTTCTTTATATTCAGATGTGGTAAACAAGGCTCAATTATTAGAGCATGATAATGAGTATGTTCAACCGAGGGACCACAACCAGGGCCATACCGGTGACAGTAGTCATCGGAGCGATGATAACCAGCGAGGAGGGAAAAATACGTACAAAAGCGGTTACCACTCGGGTGGTCATCGTGGCCATGACGATAGGAGAGGTGAGTTAAGTGGAAATTTCAAAAAGAGGAGATTTAACAATGATGGAAAGACATCAGCACCAACACCAACACCAACAACAAATTCTAGGGGAGGAGAACGACCGCCAGTTAGATGCTACAGATGTGGAGAGGAGGGACACATAAGCCCAAACTGTTCACAGCCTTCCAAGGCGTGTTTCAATTATGGAAAAGATGGTCACATAGCCTGATTTTGTCCGGTAGCAAAGTTAAGTCCAACTGGGATGGCGGCACCAAAGGCGACTACGGAGAAAACAAAGTCGGTGGTTCAAGGAAGGGCGTTTGTCGTAACTGGCCAAAACGCGAGAAACCCGAACGAGGTGATCACGGGTAAGCTAATCTTGAACTCTTGCGAAGTTTATACCTTACTAAATACCGGTTCTACCCATTCTTTTATCTCTCCTACTTGTACTCAACATTTAAACTTGACTCCGGAGAAATTGGACTTTAACTTATCTGTTGAAACTCCGTTGGGTGAAACCTTCGTTACATCTACAGTTTATAAATCTTGCTTGATCCAAGTTGGCACAATCACATTACCTGTTGATCTTATTTCTTTAAAGATACTTGCATTTGATGTGATTTTAGGGATTGATTGGTTAACTACTCATCATGCCAAAATTAATTGTTTTCGTAAGGTTGTTAGTTTTCATATTCCTAACCAACCTGTTATACGAATTCAAGCCACTAAACCACTAAAATCAGTCACTGTCATATCAAGCCATAAAGATATTCGTTTATTGAAAAACGGATGTCAAGCTTTCTTTGCCCATATTATGGACTTGAACAAAAATACGTCAGATTTGAATAATATTCCTGTTGTTAATGAATTTTCTAATGTATTTTCTCGAAGAACTTCCGGTCTCACCCCGAGGCGTGAAGTTGAATTCTTTATTGATCTTGAAGCAAGTACAAAGACCATTTTAAAACCCATATCGAATGGCTCTATTGAACTTCGTGGAGTTAAAAGTCCAACTACAAGAATTGTTAGACATCGATTTTATTCGTCAAGTACATCTCCTTGGGGTGCTCTGTTTTATTCAGAAAAAGAAGAAAAGGCGGGAGTATGCGACTTTGTATTGACTAATGAGAATTAAACCATGTCACCATCAAGAATAGGTATCCAGATTACCTCGCATTGATGACATGTTCGACCCGATTGCAAGGAGCACAATTCTTTTCAAAGATCGATCTTCGATTCGGATATCATCATTTGAAGATTAAAAGCGAGGATATTCCAAAGAGCGCCCGAGAACTCGACACGGCATTATGAATTCTTAGTCATATCTTTTGGATTGACTAATGCTCCTGCTGCTTTCATGGATATGATGAACCGTGTATTCAAGGAATATTTGGATCAGTTCGTTTTTGTCTTTATTGATGACATCCTCATCTATTCCAAAAATTGTGAAGATCATGAGCACCATTTGAAGCTGATACTTGAAAGGCTTCGTGAAAATAAGCTTTATGCCAAGATGAAGAAGTGCAAGTTCTGGCTTGAGGAAGTAGCATTCCTTGGGCACGTGATGTCAAAACATGGAGTATCTGTTGACCCAGCGAAGATTGAAGCAATACAAAGTTGGGAGCAACTAAAGTTGGTGACCGAAGTACGCAGCTTTCTGGGCATAGCTGGTTATTATCGGAGATTCGTGGAAGAATTTTCTCGAATCGCTACTCAGATTAACTCGGTGACTCGGAAAGATACAAAATTGTGTATGGAGCGAGGAATGCGAGAAGAGTTTCAAGAGCTCAAGAGGAGACTCATTTTAAGACTGTTTCAGCAATACCATCCGGGTCGGATGGATTTGTTATCTCTACAATGATGCTTGTGCAAAGGGTTAGGATGTGTTCTTATGCAACATGGGAAAGTCATAGCTTTATGCCTCGCGACAACTCAAAGAATATGAGAGAAATTATCCTACTCATGATCCGGAGTTGGCGGTGATTTATATTCGCGTTGAAAATTTGGAGACACTACTTGTATGGGGAGAAAGTGGAGATTTATACGGACCATAAAAGCCTCAAATATTTCTTCACCCAAAAAGAACTCAACATGCTAAGAACGACGTTGGCTTGAGTTGTTGAAAGATTATGATCACACTATTCAATATCATCCCGGAAAAAATTAACGTAGTAGGCGACGCATTGAGTAGAAGATCATATACGCGAGATACGAATCGCGATATTGTCAACACAAAGGCCCATTTTGTATGACTTGCAAAGGATGAAGATAGAATTAAAGACTCCAGGGACCCACATGATGATGGCGAATATCAAGTAGAACCGACTTTAATCGATAAAGTTAAAGCTGCTCAAGCTACGGACCTGGGGATGATGCGTATGAAGAATAAAGTGCAAGAAGGAGCTATTCCAGAAGCAAGAATCGATGAAGAAGGAATACTTCGAGTCAACTCTAGACTTTTTGTTCCTAACGATTCTGACTTGAAGCATAGAATCATGATGGAGGCACACAACACCCCGTTTGCAATCCATCCTGGGAGTACCCAAATGTATCATGATATTCGACATACATTTTGGTGGAACAATATGAAGAGAGAGATTGCGGAGTTTATCTCGAGGTGTTTAACCCGTCAACGTGTAAAGGCGGAGCATCAAGTGCCAAAAGGTCCATTGCAACCACTTGAGATTCCGGAATGGAAGTGGAAACACATTACCATGGATTTCGTTACGGGTCTTCCCAATGTTTTTCAAGGTATAGATGCGATTTGGGTTATTGTTGATAGATTAACCAAGTCTGTTCATTTCTTGCCGATACGTGAGACTTATTCCCTTGAACGTCTTGTTCGTATGTACGTGAATGAGATTGTGCGATTGCATGGCATGCCAGTATCCATAGTTTCCAATCGTGACCCAACATTCACTTCAAGATTTTGGGTTAGCTTGCAGAAAGCTATGGAGCGCGGATTACGATTGATTCAAAGATACCATCCTCAAATGGACGGACAATCAGAGAGGACTATTCAAACCCTTGAAGTTCTATTAAGACTCTGTGTTCTAGATTTCAAAGGAAGTTGGGATATGTACTTGCCACTGGTGGAATTCTCCTACAACAACAATTATCAAGCAAGTATAGGCATGGCTCCATTTGAGGCGTTGTATGGACGAAAGTGTCATTCTCCAGTATGCTGGGACGAGGTGGGAGAAGCAACGTTGTTGGGACCAGAATTAGTATGCATGACTACAGAAAAGATTCAAATGATTCGACAACGTATTCAAACCTCACAAGATCGACAAAAGAGTTATGCTAATCTTCATTGAAAGGAAGTGGAGTTTAATATTGGAGATCATGTACTGTTACGTGTTGCTCCATGGAAGGGAGTTACAAAATTTGGAAGGAGAGGAAAGCTCAATCCAAGATTTGTTGGTCCATTTGAGATTCTTGATCGAATAGGAAATGTGGCCTATAGACTCGCATTACCTCCAAACATGTCTCGTGTTCATAATGTTTTTCATATATCTATGCTTCAGTAAATATGTGAAAGACCCAACCATATTATTGAGTTAGGTCCGAGATTTGAAGATTTAACGATTGAGGAGGTACTGTTAAGATCTTGGATAGGAAAGAGCATATCCTCCCACGCACCAAGGTTATACCACAAGTTAAGGTTTTGTGGAGGACCATGATATTGAAGAATAACACGGGAGTTGGAATCGAAAATAAAAGTGAGGTACCCTCACTTTTTTAAAACACAGTGTACATATATCAATTTCGAGGGCGAAATTTTATAAGGAGAGGAGGTTGTAAGACCCAACTTATTATAAATAAAATTAAACTCTATTCATTATTTAAATTAATAAGGGTTAATTTGATATAATGCTTTTAGTTATGGGTGAAATGTACAAAATTTAACAAAATAAGCAAGTGGTTATAAAATATTCTTTTGTTAGGGAATATTCGTTTAGTCGTGGAATATTCTTTTTTGGATGGGAATAAAAAAGATCATTGTGGGCCCATACGATAATTTTTGGATGAAGAAACGACAAAGTATGAGTTTTAAAATAATAAGCGTAATGGTTTTGATTTAATTGTTGGAATACCGGTGGTTAAAAAATAATAATGTATTGAGTAGACACTGGTATTACTGATTTGATATTATATTTGATTGAATAAATGAATGATTTTATTATGGTTTTATTTCTTTGCGTTATATAATTGTTAACATAATAAAATTCCTTAGAATAGTGATACAAATTATATAGTTTCAAGTATGTGACTTGAACATGAGATTATATAATTATAATTAGTATCATTGTTCTTAAATGTCCCTAGTTGAGTATCATTGTTGATGGGACAACAATGATGCATTAAAGACTAGTATGTGGATTGATTGATGACCAAATCTCATTGGTCATAAATATATGAGATATTAAGTCGATGCATAGAGTACATGTTAGAAGCGATGTCTTTGGACGGACCCACCATGAGAATTCTATGTGGAGCATTATGCGAAGTGTCATTAGAAATTCTCATAGTGATAATAATGTAATGGTCCTCAGGCACGAAATCACTATATTACTACACAAGAATTTATGTACTTTGATATCATCAAATGTCACCTTTAATAGGGTGGACTATAAAGGTGATTATTGGGTACATCATGAATCGTGTGAGGAATATGAGTGATCTAGATGGAATTTAACCCTCTATATATTAGGGGTGATATCCATAGGCCTCTTGATTGAGTAGGACTATGAAATGCATGGCCATGCTCAAATAGTGATTTGTTTCATATAGTCTACTCATTGATCAAGAAAACTTCAGATTAAATTATGAAGAGTATGACACATTCCATGACTCGAGTTTAATCTAGGATATTAAGGTTAAAAGGATTAAATTACATTGAAACATTGGTCACAAAAGGTTGCATCGAATCATCGATCTTATTATTACTTGGGTAGCGGTGATGCATTACTAGATGTCGCTCACTTTGTTTATAATTTTATAATATGATTTTAAAATTATTGCCAGCGTAATAATAACCTATAAGGTCACACACATAGAAGCGTTATTTAAAAAGGAATTAATTTAAATTTTAAGGATTTAAATATATTAATATGATTAATAGTATTTAAATCACAATTTAAATTAAAAGGATAATTTGTATATATATATATATTAATTAAGTAAGACTTAATTAAGATATATATATATATATATATATATATAATTGATTTTATGAAATTAGGTTTTGATTTGATTAATTCCTTTTTAACTACTATATATATGATATATAGCGACTACTTAGGGTTACATCATAATCAAAAACAAAACCCTAGCCATTTCTTAGAGAGAGACTAGAGAAAAATAGAAAATCCATTCCTTTTGGTGGCTAATCTGTGATTCCTTCTTTTGCGAGATCGTAGGACGATTAAATGTGGAGGCGTTCGTGTGAATCTTAGTAGAAAGTCATGATCCGTTTGAATTGCGTTGGAGATTCGACCGCATCGATTCAACCAAAATAATCGGTATAATTTCTAAACCATTGGATTAATTTCTGTTTCGCATGGATCTATTTTTTGGGTTTGGAAATTGCTTTGAATTGTTCTATTTTCATTTGTTTTTATGTCTTTGAACCCTACGGTGGTATCAAAAGCTACTTGCGAAGCGATTAATTGAGATAACGTGTTTAATTGTTTTCGATATATATGGTATGTGATGATACAATTTCTACCGATCTGAAATTGATTATATTGTTTTCGATATATATGATATATGATGATCTAAATTTTAGAACTATTAATTGAGTATATGATATACATGTAATCGACATATTTTGATATTATGAATATCGGTAATAGATATGCATGTATATATTGTTACATTAATTGTATCTTATATGGCGTAATATGATATTGATTTAATATGATTAATTGAAAGCTGGACATATATGATATGTATCGGGTGTATTATTATTATGACTATTTTGGTGGATTAAAATACGTGATTACGAAAGTGTTTTTGAGAGAATCATTTGGAAAAACCATTTGTCTGATTGTAGTTGAAAAATATTTTCAGGACCCCCCCTTGAGAGACCCCCATGGACCCCGTCGTGGCGTACGATGGTCGTGACCCCAATTTGTTATATATATATTTTTCTTTAATTTTATATAAATTGTTATATCTTATTGTGATATCATGGTGCCTGATTATGGCCTTTTGACCCATAGGTTAGTGGTTTTGGTTTTGAAATAAACTTGCGTATGTTGTGCCTTTCTATAAATTCTAATGTAAAATTCTCTTCTCATCTAAATCCCCTCGAATGTAACTTCGAGGTTTCTTTATGTTATGTAATAATCATAATCGATGAAGATGAAAAGATGAAGGACACGATGGAAAGATGATGATGGAGAGGAGGCACATCTTGAGGAAGATCGAGGAAGCTATTTATTTTAAGATCTTTTACCACCTTAGATTGACCTTAAATCTTTCATTAGCTTGAAAAGATTGACGATGGATTGGGCCATAAGCGTGACACATTTAATTTTGCACTTTATTTATGCTTGTATGCGATATGATATGATAAATAATGTGCATGCTTAATAAGATTAAAATTGGTGAGATCTAAATTTATTAATAAAATCCCTCATTAAATTATTAAGTCTAAATCGGATGCCTTCGATGAATAACACTCATCAAGACCTTGATCGATAGATGTAGGTTTGCCAAAGCAAAGTACCCTATTTATCTAGGTAAGATGCGATAGGATAATTGTGATATCAAGCTATTAAAATCATTGGGCTGACTTAACTAAGTTATCTCGATAGGATTGTGGACTTAGAGGCATAGAGTTTGGTAGGTACCATTAGATGGACTAGAAACAATTGTTGTTTACCAAACTATCTAGAAGTTATATATGATATAATTGACAAAAGGGTTGTCTACCTAAATAATTGTGTTTTAAGAGATTATTAAAAAAGCTAACTTAGGGCATAATGAAATATGGATCTTGGCTCACTAGAAAGATTTAATTAAAAAATGCTTTTCCGAATTAATGGTGAGGGCTATTAATTTGAATAAAATAGTGGGAGGTATATTTTGAATGTCTTATTATCAATTACATAATATCAACTCTGCAATTTGACTTATTATTTTTTGCACTTATAAATTGTAGATATCGATGGCAAACAACAACAATACAAGTAGTCTTTCACTTCGATCGGTCCTTGAGAAGGACAAAGTGAGTGGAATTAATTTCCTTGGTGGCGTAGGAACTTGAGGATTGTCCTCAAACATGAAGCATAAGCTATATGTCATTAAAAAGCCCATTCTGCGACACCGGTGATCTTGCTGCACGTCGCGAGCATAATGCTTACTGAAGCATCAAGATGATGCTCTGGGCGTGAGTTGTCTCATCTTGCATAACCATGAACCATGATTTGAGCTTGAAGCAACATGAGTTGATGGATGCTTATGAGATAATCGAGCATCTCGAGAAATTATTGAAAGGGCATGCTCGGCGGGAGAGGTATAAACAAGCAAGGCATTGTATCAACGCAAAATGGGTGAGCGTGATCCGGTTGGTCCACATGTCTTTGAAAATGATTGGGTATATTGAGTACCTTGATAGGTTGGGTTTTCCAATCACTCCGGAGGCCCAAGCAGATCTTGTTTTGCAATCACTGAGCAATGAGCTATTCTCGATTTGTCATGAATTATCTTATGAATGAAATTGTGAAACCCCTTCTTGAGTTGTTGAGCATGTTAGAAGCTGAGAGAACAACATGAAAAAGCGAGGACCGCTCCCATAATGATGGTGCAAAAGGGGAATGCTAAGGGAAAATGGAAAGCAAGAAGAAGATAGGATCTAAATCGGTGTCAAACCTAATTTCAAAACCAAGCGGGCTTTAAAACCTAAAGGTGGGGTGGCTAAAGAAGGTGATTGTCACTTTTGTGGAAAACTTGGACCTTTGGAAGAGGAATTGTCTTGCTTATTTGGAAGAAGTGAAGAAAAGGAAAGGAAGTGGGACTTGACGATTAGGTATATATGTTATAGAAGTCGATTTGTCTACTTCTACATCATGGGGGTATTAGATCTTGGATGTGGTTCTCACATTTGTGTTAATTAATGCGAGGAACTCAGAAGGAGTAGGACTTTAAGCAAAAGGAGAGGTTGACTACGTGTTGGGAATGGAGCAAAAGTTGTTTGCCTTTGGTAGTAGGAACTTATCATTTATCTTTGCCTGCAGGCTAGTTTTAGAATTAGAAGATTGTTATTTTTGTACTGCTTTATAAGCAAAAACATTATTTACATTTCTTGTTTGGACAAAAAGGTTTTCATTATAATAAAGAACAATAGTTGTTCGTTTTACTTAAATGATATATGTTATGGTGTTGCACAATTGTTTAATGGTCTTTATATTCTTGATTTGGAAATGCCTATCTATAACATAAATCTGAAAGCGATTTAAATCAAATGATTCAAATCAAGCATATCTCTACTTGCTTTGTCGTTTGGGCCATATAAATGAAAGCGCATATCAAAACTCCATAAAGATGGATTTTTGGATTCATTTGATTTTGAATCATATGAAAAATGCGAATCTTGTTTATTAGGCAAGATGACTAAAGCCCTTTCTTTGGACATAGTGAATGGGCTAGCGATATATTGGGACTTATACATAGTGATGTATGTGGACCCATGAGTTAGATTAGCGAGAGGTAGGTTTTATTACTTCATTACATTTCTTGTGGCGACTTGAGTAGATATGGATATGTGTATCTTATGAGACACAAATCCGAATCCTTTGAAAAGTTCAAGGAATTCAAGAATGAAGTTCAAAACCAATTTGGCAAAAGCATAAAAGCCCTTGATCCGTCGAGGAGGTGAATACTTAAGCCAAGACTTTGATGACCTTCTAAAAAGGTGTGGTATTATATCACATCTCACTCCACGGAACACCACAATGGAATGGTGTATGCGAGAGGAGAATCGAACCTTGTTGGACATGGTACGATTAATGATGAGTCATGCGAGATCTTCGATAAGCACGGGGTCATGCCACAGAGGCAATTGCATTCACATTTAGCTTAGTGTTCCTACTAAAGGCGGTTCGAGAAGACACCATATGAGATGTGGGTGGGAAGCGTCCTAGTGTGTCGATTCATGAAGATTTGGGGGGTTGAGGCGTTTGTAAAAGCGTACGGATTACGACAAGCTCGGACCCAAATCTGACAAATGTAATTTTGTGGGATACCGAAAAGAAATAAAAGGGTATTATTTCTACAAACCTTACGAGAACAAAGTGTTTGTTGCTCGCTGGTATTTTTCTAGAAGAGAATTTGTCTCTAAAGGAAGCGAGTGGGAGGAAAGTAGAAACTCGAAGAAATTTGAGAACCAGAATATCATTGAACTTTGAGTTGGAGCGTGGCGGGAACCACAAGATGTTGTGGAAAGTGAACTGCTTTCAAATTACACAAGGAATTCGTAGATCGGTAGGACACGCCGAGAGCAGGAGATATTATGGATATCTTGTGACTCGAAAGCAGCGATGTGATGCTCATAGATCGGGATGAGCACTGCTTCTACCAAGAAGCTATGAATGGGACAGATTACGAGAGATGGCTTGAAGCCATGAGATGCGAAATGGACTCCATGTATACTTAACCAAGTATGGACTTTGGTTGATCCACTAGAAGGGGTAAAACCAATAGGGTGCAAGTGGGTTTTCAAGAAGAAAAGCGCATGGATGGTAATGTACAAACCTATAAAGGCCATTTGGTAGAAAAAGGTTTCAAACAAGTTCAAGGTGTTGACTATGATGAAACCTTCTCTCCGGTGGCAATGGTTAAATCCATCGAGGATCTTACTTGCTTATTGCGACTTTTTATGATTATGAAATCTGGCGGATGGATGTCAAAAGCTGCTTTCCTTAATGGAAATCTCCTTGAGGATGTGTACATGACACAACTTGAGGTTTTGTCGATCAAAGGATCTTTGGAAAGGTATATAGGCTATGCGATCCATTTATGGATTGAAGCAAGCCTCTCGGAGTTGGAATCTTGATTTGATGAAGCGATCAAAGAGTTTGGCTTTATTAAAAATGAAGATGAACCTTGTGTATATAAGAAGGTTAGTGGGAGTCACATTGTATTCACGATATTATATGTTGACGACATATTAATTATTGGGAATGACATTCCTTCATTCACAGTTGTAAAAACATGGTTAGGAAAATGTTTCTCCATGAAAGATTTAGGCGATCGACCTACATTTTAGGTATCAAGATCTATCGAGATAGATCGAGAAAAATGATCGGCCTAAGTCGAGTACATATATTGATAAAGTCTTTGAAGCGATTAGCATGCAAGAAGCAAAAGAGGACATTTACCCATGACTCGTGGTGTAAAGATCTAAGGCCCAATGTCTAAATCAAGATGATGAGGAGGCGTATGAGAAAGATCCCTTATGCTTGACAATTGGATCTATCATGTATGATGATGATATGTACTCGTCTACGGATGTCTCGTATGCTTTGAGCATGATGGCGAGATACCGATCGAATCGGTGAAGGTCTTTGGGCGATGATCGAGAATATCCTCAAGTACCTTAAAAGGACTAAGATTCATTCTTGGTATATGGAGAGTGAAGATGAACTAGCGGTAAAGGGTTTACGGATGCTAGTTTCAAACTAATAATGATGATTATAAGTCTCGATCGGGGTTTTGTATTTTGCCTTAATGGTGGTGTTTTGTTATTTGGAAGAGTTGAAAGCGAGAGGCGATGGCGGAATTCTACAACGGAAATTTGAGTATATTCTTTTGCTTCTAGTCTTGACGAGGAGGTGTATGGATTAAAAAGTTCATCCTTTGAACTAGGTGTTGTTCAACCATTGTTGATCCGGTTAAGCTATCTTGTGATAACAATGGAGCCATTTGCGAGCTAAGGAACCCGGATCTCTGACGATCCAAGCATATACTTAGGCGGTACCATCTCATCAAGTGAAATCATTGATGAAGGAGATATACATATAGGAAGAGTTGACGGATGATAATGTTGCGAGATCCTTGACGAGGCTTTGTCGCGTGAAGAAGCACAGCGGTCACACTAGTTCCATGGGTATTAGATACATGAGTGATTGGCTCTGAGTGCAAGTGGGAGGCTATTAGAGTTTATGCCCTAGAGGCCGATTATTTGATATAATTGCTTAACGTTTTGATATTATATTTGATTGAATAAATGAATGATTTTATTATGGTTTTATTTCTTTGCGTTATATAAATGTTAACATAATAAAAATTCCTTAGAATAGTGATACAAATTATATAGTTTCAAGTATGTGACTTGAACATGAGATTATATAATTATAATTAGTATCATTGTTCTTAAATGTCCTAGTTGAGTATCATTGTTGATGGGACAACAATGATGCATTAAGACTAGTATGTGGATTTGTTGATGACCAAATCTCATTGGTCATAAATATATGAGATATTAAGTCGATGCGTAGGTACATATTGAAGAGCGATGTCTTTGGGACGGACCCACCATGAGAATTCTATGTGGAGCATTATGCGAAGTGTCATTAGAAATTCTCATAGTAGTGACAATGATGTAATGGTCCTCAGGCACGAAATCACTATATTACTACGAGGAATTTATGTACTTTGATATCATCAAATGTCACCTTTAATAGGGTGGACTATAAAGGTGATTATTGGGTACATCATGAATCGTGTGAGGAATATGAGTGATCTAGATGGAATTTAACCCTCCTATATATTAGGGGTGATATCCATAGGCCTCTTGATTGAGTAGGACTATGAAATGCATGGCCATGCTCAAATAGTGATTTATTTCATATAGTCTACTCATTGATCAAGAAAACTTCAGATTAAATTATGAAGAGTATGACACATTCCATGACTCGAGTTTAATCTAGGATATTAAGGTTAAAAGGATTAAATTACATTGAAACATTGGTCACAAAAGGTTGCATCGAATCATCGATCTTATTATTACTTGGGTAGCGGTGATGCATTACTAGATAAGCTCATTTATTTATAATTTTATAATATGATTTTAAAATTATTGCTGACGTAATAATAACCTATAGGGTCACACACATAGAAGCGTTATTTAAAATGGAATTAATTTAAATTTTAAGGATTTAAATATATTAATATGATTAATAGTATTTAAATCGCAATTTAAATTAAAAGGATAATTTATATATATATATATATATTAATTAAATAAGACTTAATTAAGATATATATATATATATATATATATAATATATATATAATTTGGATTTTATGAAATTAGGTTTTGATTTGATTAATTCCTTTTAACTACTATATATATGATATATAGCGACTACTTAGGGTTACATCATAATCAAAAAAAAAACCCCTATCAGCTCTTGAGAGAGACTAGAGAAAATAGAAAATCCATTCCTTTTGGTGGCTAATCTGTAATTCCTTCTTCTGCGAGAGTGCGGGCGTTAATGTGAATACCGTAGAAGTCGCATGATCCGTTTGAATTACGTTGGAGATTCGACCGCATCGATTCAACCGAAATAATCGGTATAATTTCTAAACCACTGGATTAATTTCTGTTTCGCATGGATCCTGTTTTTGAGTTTTAGAAATTGCTTTGAGTTGTTCTATTTCCACTGCGTTTTATGTGCCGAACCCCTACAAATAATTCATATTATTTGAATAATATTATTAGATAGCATTATTATTGGCAATGTACAGAAAGTTACATCGAGGAGAGGTTTGATAATCTAATTACGCGCAAGAAGGAGAAATCCTTATCGGAAAGCCCCTCTTTCCCAGGAGCAGTGCAGTTGTCATAATTGTGGTTCTGTAATATTATTTGGAAATAATTAATTATTGATTTATATGATAAGGAAATATTTATTTGATGTGGATATAAATAATGGATTTATTTATTTTATATGGTTATTAATGAAGGAATTAATGCTGAGATGTTTTATTAGTATTTTGTCAGATTGGAGGTATTAAAAATCACCTATTTATGGATTTTGGATATTTTTTGTTTGGAATTTAGAAAAACCTTATTCTGTAAAGTTGTAGAGAATTCGATTTCGTGTGGAATGGACATAAAATTCGTATTTTTCTGATAAACGAGCTATTTTCTATGAATTATTAAAGTTTCTGATTATTGTTTAAATGATAAAATATTTTAAAAAATTCTAGAATTGGTTGGTGAGAAATGTGCTCAATTGAATTTCAAATGTGGTGGGTGGAAATAGTAGCAGGTAAAGCCATCAGGTAGCAGGTCAAGTCTGCTTCGGCGTGCTAACATTTTTCTATAAATAGAGGGCTAAGTTAGAATTGAAAATCACACCAAAAACTAGTTTTTTCTCTTTTTCTCTCTATATTATCGAGCGTATTTTGTGAGTATTTAGATACTTTGAGAGTTGTTGTTCAGTACAAGTTTTATTCAACATCATATCCAGATATTTCATTCCGAAATCTTTGTTTCTTTGAGGTGAGGGATGTTATTTTCTTCATATATGATATTATTTCTTTCAATATCATTATCTTAGAAGTATTGATCCGAACTTTTAATCAAATTTAAAACTTTTTGTGTCGAGTTACTATTCACGTATACGACCTTTATTCACGTATATGGCCTTATTTATGTATATACGACCTTTATTCACGAATCTGTGCACTATTCATCTGAAAAATGAAATTTTCTTCTTTTTTGTCCAAGATGTCTTTTATGGTTACTATCTTTGATTGTATCATGTGTTTTAGTCTTTATTTTTGAATTACGCTTCAAAATTGGTTATTATGAAGTATTATTGATCTTGGATAAACCGTATCTGAATCCCTAATATTTTTCCTTACATCTCCATTGGATTCGTTTTCTTTAAAATATTTTTCATCATCCTCGGTCCTAAATGATGATATTCTTGAATATCTTTGGCCTATAGTGCAAAGATGAATGATTAATTGATGAATATCTTTGGCGTAGTGCAAAGATGAGCAGTGTTGAGATGAACATGACTTATTTGGTGATATAAATGAATATCTTTGGCACTGTAGTGCAAAAGATGAATATTTGATTAAAGATGTATATTGATTGTTGTTATAGGGATAAAATATTGATGATGGACTTTTAAATCTTAGAAGATAGTAGAACTCATTCTCTACTTGACTCTTCTAATGGATTGTTGTTTCATTGCAGAATATTGATCTAAGACTTGTTGCTCATTATATTCTATCGATTTTTTTCTGTTGAGGACTAACGATAATTTGTTGTATATTATCTTAGTCATAATATTCTTTTCTTTGGGCTAGTTGAGCTCACCCTTTTCCTTTTTGTTCCATTTTTCTTCTTAGAGGAGGGTGAACATAGCGAGGATCTAGTCGGGGTATGGAGTGATGGTTCTAGAAAGATGTTTTAGCGATCCTCACTATTTACGTAAAATAGTATTTGAATAATTGTAATGAGGACTTATTTGAGTGTGGATATTGTCTGAAGACAATATTTGTATTTAAACTCACAATATATGTGTTGTCGTATTTTGCACGACAATTGTATTATTGAAGTTGTAATTTTCTTTACATACCATGTATTTGGCGACTCGAGAATGGGTGTTGTATAATTTTTGGGGGCGTCACAACAACTACTACTACTAATAATAGCAATAATAATAATAATAATCATCATAATAATAATAATAATAATAATAATAATAATAATAATCTTAATAATAATAATAACAATAATAGTAATAGTAATAATAATAATAATAATAATAATAATAATAATAATAATAATAATAATAATAATAATAATAATAATATTATTATTATTATTATTATTATTATTATTATTACTATTATTATTATTATTATTATTATTATTATTATTAGTATTATTATTACTATTATTATTAGTATTATTATTATTATTACTATTATTATTATTATTATTATTAGTACTATTATTATTAGTATTGTTATTATTATTATTAGTATTGTTGTTGTTGTTGTTATTATTATTATTATTATTACTATTAAAAAATATTTACCAGAAATTATGTAATATATTTAATTAAAATATATTTTTTCCAGTAAATATATCCTTAAGGTTTGCTATGGGAACTGCTTGGGATATGATGTCTTTTAATTAGGGGATTTAATTGTTTAGTTATAAATATTAATCTTTGCAAAATAATAATAATAAGACCCATGTTGCTCAGTTGGTCATTGGACCAATTTTCCAAATTAGAGGTTCCGTGTTCGAATTTGTGCATCTACATAATTTTGGCAAAAAATTTCAAAAAGGCGCCACGTCAGCTCGTTCACTTGTAAAATAAAATAAAAAAATATCCACGTCAGATCTACCACGTGCACCACATAGGCAGGTCAACACACATGTGGCGCCTCTGGCTTAAAGTCCAAATTTTTTAATAAAAAGGGGTTCAATTTGCGTTGACCAAAAGAAAATGGCTCAATACCCAAAAACCCTAAAGTTCAGTGGTCTACTTTGCATTTTACCCTTATTGCTGGCGAAAATGAAACGAACCTGATATTTATGACCAAGATGAATAGTAGCAAAATTGTGCTCTATTTTTTTTTTCAGTTTATGATTCCTGTAGCAATATCACGTGTTATATCATCGATAACTAATTCACACGTCAATTAAATAATGTTGAGTAATGTCTAGTTTGTAACATTTTTTAAGTATAATAATGTATTTGTAATAAAAAATGATTAAATAACCAATAAAAAAATCAACCCCTAAAACAGTGACTAAAACATTAATTAACCCTATATGTAATAGGGACTCAACTACCATAGATTCAAGTACGTATACGCTACATAACAACAGTTAAACGTTAGTATATTCATCATTTTCGTCAATTTTTTAGACAGAATGTTAAGTAAGAACTAATTTGTGTAATTTTTTTAAATATAATAATGTCTTTATAACAAAAAATTCAATAAACAAAATAAAAATTGACCTTTAATACAATATCAAAACATCAATAAATCCATTTTTTTGGTTATGATATATTGTTGTTACTTGTCCATAATTAGCTTATTGGCAAGTGGGCCGAAGGTGCGAGGAAAGGTTGAAACTTGAAACCAACACGACTCGTGTGACGCCCCCAAAAAAGGTATACATCACCCATTTTGAGTCGTCAATAACATGGTACAAAAACAACTACAACTTTATTAATACAACATAAAAACTGTGAGTTTAAATACAAATATTGCCATCTAGACAATATTCACACCCAAATAAGTCCTCATTACAATTATTGGTACATTATTTTACAAAAATGGTGAGGACTACTAAATAACTTTTTAGAACCTTCATTCCATACCCCGACTAGTACTCGCTACATTCTCGCCTCCTGAGAAGAAAAATGGAACAAAAAGGAAAAGGGTGAGCTCAACTAGCCCAGTAAAGAATATTATGACTAAGATAATATAGAACAAATTATCGTTAGTCTTCAACAAGGAAAAATTTGATAAAATACAATAGACAACAAGTTTCAGATCAATATTCGCAGCGAAAATAATAATTCATAGAAGAGTTACGTAGAGAATGAAGTCTACTATTATCTATGAATTTAAAAGTCCATCATCAATATTTTATCTCTGTAACATCAATCAATATACATCTTGAATCAAATATTCATCTTTGCACTACAGGCCAAAGATATTCATCAGTTGGTCATGTTCATCTCAACACCTGTACATCTTTGCACTACGGGCCAAAGATATTCATAAGAAAATCAACCATCTTTGCATTATATAGGCCAAAGATATTGATGAATACCATCATCTAGGGTGAGGATGATGAAAAATATTTTAAAGAAAAGCGAATCCCGGTGAAACAAAAGAACAAATATTAAGGATTCGTACTTTAAACAATCCGAGTTCAAAAAATACTTCATAAATAATCATAGTGAAGTAAAATTCAAGAATGATCAAAACATGGATACAATCAAAGCTAGTATCCATAATAAATATTTTGGACAAAAGCTAGTATACAATCAAAGCTAGTATACGTGAATAGTATCGTATACGTGAATAGTAACCCCGACACTAAAAAATAAGAATTTTACAAGAAAAATCTTACCAATATTCCGGCATAATGATATTAGAAGAAATAATATCATTTAAAAAAAATAATATCCCTTACCTCGAAAAGACAGTACTTCTGACTGGAATACTAGATATAGTGCTGAAGGGAACTTGCACCGTATAACAACACTCAAAGTATCAAAATACTCACAAGAATACGCTCGATAATATAGAGAGAGAAAACTTCAGTTTCTGGTGTGAATTTCAATTCTAACCTAAGTACCTTATTTACAGGAAAATGCTTAGAACACCAAAGCAGAAAATTTAATATAATAATATTATTTTTCTAAAACTCCCCACGCACACCAATTGAGTCCAACATCAGCCACACATGTAGCCCACCTCTCAAAAAACATTTTTCTCACATAAATCATTTAAAACTCCAAAAAAATCAAAATCAATTAATCTGAAACTTCAATAATTCACAATAAATAGCCCTTTTAATAGAAAAATTAAAACCTCATGTCCTTCCCATAGAAATTTCATTCTCTACAACTTTGCACAAGAAAGTTTTTCCAAATTCTAGACAGAAATTGACTGAAATCCACAAACGGACGATTTTACAGGCTATAATCAAATTTCAGTCAAGAAATGGGGTCCACAAACATGAAAAACATGTTTTAAATATTTATTGCAACAAAAATACTCTTCTTCCTCATTTATTCATATATCCCACATCCATTGTAAAAATATCACTATTATTATATTATTAAAATATAATAATATATTTAAATGAATTATTTTATCGAAAAAGATAAAATATCAATTTTCAACAATTGTCACATTAAAAATTTTCTCCATCTATATCCACATAAAATGAATATTTTCCTTATCATATAAATCAATAATTAATTATTCACAAATAATATTACAGAATCACAACATTTGGAAACCAAAACATTCACAGGGAAGAGGGCTTTCCAATAAGGATTTCTCTCATCTTGGCGCCTTGATTAGGTGACCAAACCTCTCCTTAAACAGAACTTTCTAGACATTTCCAATAATGTTATCTAATAATATTATTCAAATAATATGAATTATTGATCTGATAATGAAAATACTGTGTAGTGACAACGGACGTTTGCCGTTTGCAAAAAGCTATGGGCATGGATTTACGATTTAGTTTGGCATATCATCCTCAAATGGACGGACAATCAGAGAGGACTATTCAAACTCTTGAAGATTTATTAAGACTTTGTGTCCTTGACATAAAGGGAAGTTGGAACAAGTTCTTACCATTGGTGGAGTTTTTCTACAACAACAGTTATCAAGCAAGCATTGGCATGGCTCCATTCGAAGCGTTGTATGGAAGAAAGTTTCGTTCTACAGTATGCTAGGATGAGGTGGGTGAAGCAACGTTGTTGGGACCGGAGTTGGTACATATAACTACGGAAAAAATTCAAACGATCCGACAACGTATAAAAACCTCACAAGACCGACAAAAGAGTTATACTGATCTTCATCGAAAGGATGTGGAATTAGATATTGGAGATCATGTGTTGTTACGTGTTGCTCCATGGAAAGGAGTTACGAGATTTGGAAAGAGAAGAAAGCTCATTCCTTGATTCATTGACCCATTTTTAATCCTCGATCGAGTAGGGACTGCCTATAGACTCGCTTTGCCGCCAAGTATGTCTTGTGTTCATAACATTTTTCATATATCCATGCTACATAAATATGTGAAAGACCCGAACCACATTATTGAGTTAGAACCAGACGAAATAGCGGAAGATTTAACGTATGAAGAGGTTCCTGTTCAAATCTTGGATAAGAAGGAACATATTCTACGCTCCAAAGTTATACCTCAAGTCAAAGTTTTATGGAGGAACCACGATGTTGAGGAAATGACTAATTTCGAGGGCGAAATTTCATAAGAAGGGGAGATTGTAAGACCCCAACTTTTATGAATAAAGATGAATTTTCTATAATTATCATTTTGAATGAATTTGATATAATGTTATAGTTGTGGGTAATATTTATAAATTTTGCAAAGTACGCAAGTTGTTATATTATATTCGATTGGTCGGGGAATATTTGTTTTAACAGGAAATATTTGTACGATGACACAATCATTGGTGGACCCCACAACGGAATTATTGTCGGATTAAGAAAATGACAAAAAATATTTTATAAAAATAACGGCAAAAGTTTTATTGTTAACTGTTGAAACACCCGGTGTTAAAAGTACAAGAATACGTGGTTGCATAGTAGCACACGGTATTGATTATTGATGCTTACGTGAGAAGTCACTCAGTTTTTGTTGATTATTGTTTGATGAATTGTTGCATAGTATCTCACGTTAATTGATTCAATTATTGTTGATATTTTATAATTGAGATAGCGAAGTTATTAATATTATTATTTGCATTATTAACGATGTCAGAAGTTACGCGAGGAAAGGTTTAGTCACAATCAATTTATGCGCCGATGGGGAGAAATCCTTATTGGAAAGTCCCTCTTTCACAAGAGCGACACAGTCGATTAATAGTGTGAATAATAATAATGATGATGAAGTTTTGTTTTATTAGTATTATTAATGTAATAAAAGCGAGCGACTTTTTATATAAAAGCAGAATACTTTTATAAAGTTATGCGTTTTATTAGGCTAATAGTAAAATCTTTTATATAAAAGCAGAATACTTTTATAAAGTTATCATTTTATTAGACAATAATTAGAATATATTATATTTTATTATGCATAGTATTTGCATAATTATACGTATAATGTTTGCATAGTAAAATCTTTTTAAAAGTTATTAGGTTTATTAGATTATAAATAGAATATATTATATTTTATTGTAAACTAATTTGGACCGTCTGTTTAAAGTAAATCGATCTGGATCGTTCATGGATTAATTCTTATTAGGTCCATTCTTCTATAAATAGAAGCTCATTTCTTCATTATTTCTTACGAATTCTTTGAAACTCTAGAGAAAGCGTAGAGAGAATTATTCTTTTATCTTGGCGTATTTCTTTAGCGTTTAAGAAAGCTTTGAGCGTGGTGCAAGTTTTTTCAAGTATATCCCACTACCTGGTGAGTACTCTTCTTTATAAGGTAAGGGGTTTTTTTTCATATTCATGAAGAGAACTTACATTATTCCATTCTTTATTATTACATTGGAATAACTTTGTATCTGTGATCTACCCTATAATTTGGTGAAATTCTTACATTATTCCATTATTTATTATTCTCTTTGGAATAACTTTGCCTGTCAATATCGCATACATGGTGAAATTCATTGTTATTCCATTCTTTATTATTACATGTTAGAATATCCTATCTATCGCTTTTTCGTCGGACTGGTTCCGTCTTTATTATTTTATCGGAATATCACATGCATGCGTTTCTGTGGGACTGATTCCGTTATTTATTATTACATTGGAATAACTTATGTCTATCTGCAACCGCATGCATGGTGATTTACATTGTTATTCCATTCTTTATTATTACATTTGGAATATCCCGCTTCAGACGTATTACGCTTTGACCTAGTTCCGTTATTTATTATTACATTGGAATAACTTTGTCCGTCATGCAATCTACCGCATGCATTGTGATTTCTTTTGTTATTCCATTCTTTATTATACTCGGTTGGTTAAAGTTTTGACTTCTATACTCCATGAAATTAGTGGAATATCCTTGATATTTCAAGGCTTCATCCGATATCTTTTAGGAAAATATTCTTACGAGCATTCTTGAATTTTACTCTACAAAGAAGTATCATGTTGACAATTTGGACGTTATTAGTTCTTGGATAAATTAATTCTTGAACTTGTTTTATTAAATTCTTATATCATTGTCATCATCCTCATATTTATATATTTTGTTGAAAGTCATACGTGGCTTGTAGTGCATAGATGGACTTGGTATGATTATGACCGGGGATTATTCGATTGTAATTATGGTAGTAATGTTACAAATGATGTGGTAAAAGTCCTCATTGTCCGTAGTGCATTGATGGACGAGTTGTTGGCATGATCATGACCATTGATGAATATACGAATATCCTTGCCCCGTAGTGCATGAATATTTGTGGTTGTGATCTTAATGAATATCCTTGGTAGTAGTGCGGGGATGATGTTGATTATTTATTAATTTGAGTCCCAAGTGATAAAAGTGATGAAAACCTTTTAAATCATAAAAGATAGTAGATTTTATTTTCTATTTGACTCTTTTAATGGATTGCATGTTCCATTGCATGAGTTAAACTTGATGTCTATTGTATTTTATCGGTTTAACTTTGTTGAAGACTAATGATAATTTATTTTGCATTATCTTAGTCATAATATTTCTTCTTGGCTAGTTGAGCTCACTCTTTCTTTCAACGTTCTCTTCAAGAAATGAGAGCGTGGCGGGACTAGTCGGGAGAAGCGGTGTGACGATCCGGATGATAGTATTAGTAGTCCTCATAATTACATTAAATAGTGTGACAATAAATATAATGAGGACTTATTCTCGAGAGTGGATATATTATGCAGAAGACAATATTTATATTAAAACTCATGACTCTCTTGTTGTATATTTTAAGATTGTATTTGTATTCTGTACCATATATTTGGCGACTCGGATTAGGTGATGTATACCTATTTTGGGGGCGTCACAGTTGGTATCAAAGCTTAGGGATATATGTAAGACCCCAAATAATTAATAAATAAAATTTAATTTCCTCTAATTATTATTTTGAAATAGTAAGGGTTGATTTGATTAATGTGGATAGTTATGGGTAAAATACGCAATTATTTCAAAATAAGCAAATGGTTATAAAATATTCATTATTGTTTGGGAATATTCGTTTGGTCGTGAAATATTAAATCTTGCTTGGGAATATTAAATACGGCAAGTAATGACCGATATGTGGACCCCATTACGGAAAGCAATTGGAGGAAGAAAAGCGACAAATATAAGTTGTTTAAAAATAAGCTGCGTAGTTATTCTGGATTTACCTTTGTTGGAATACCCGGTGGTTAAAACACGATGAATACGCGTTGTTGACAAGAAGATGGCTGCAGTATTGCACCAATTATTGATTCTTACGTAAGAAGGCCTTTACTCAATAATTATTACGATAATTCTTGTTTAGTATTTTATTTTATTGATTCAATAATTGTTGTGTTGATATTTTATATTACTGTTGTTTCAATAATTGTCACTACACAATATTTTTCATTATCGAAGCAATAATTTATATTATCTAAATAATATTATTGTGGCAATGTTTAGAAAGTTCTGTCTAAAGAGAGGTTTGGTCACCTAATTGCTTGGCAGAGTGAGGAGAAATTCTTATTGGAAAGCCCCCTTCCTCACGGAGAAGTATGCAGTCATCAATATTGTGATTACGTAATATTATTTATGAATAATTAATTATTGATTCATATGATGAGAAAAATATTGATTTTATGTGGATATAGATGGAGAAAATTTTTAATGTGACAATTGTTGAAAATTAAAATTTTATCTTTTTCTGATAAAATAATTCATTTAAATATATTATTATATTTTTAATAATATAATAATAGTGATATTTTTACAATGAATGTGTGATATATGAGTATACAAGAAGAAAGAGTATTTTTGTTGCAATAAATGTTTAAAACATGTTAAAAAAGTCGGTGGACCCCATTTCTTGACTAAAATTTGATTATAGCCTGTAAAATCGCCCGTTTATGGATTTCGGTCAATTTCTGTTTGGAATTTGAAAAACATTTCTTCTGTAAAGTTGTAGAGAATTGAATTTCTTATAAAAACACGCGAGATTCGAATTTTATGATAAAAGGGCTATTTATTGTGAATTATTGAAGTTCCGGAGTTCTGAAATAATTGATTTTTGGAAGTTTTAATTGTTTAAAATAACAAAAACGTTTTTGTGGTTGGTTGGTGGGCACATGTGTTGCAAAATATGCTGAAATCAGAATTTCCACGTTTGCATATGATTTATATAAATTTATTAATATTTTATTAAATTTTCTGCTTTGGTGTTCTAAGCATTTTCCTATAAATAGGGTGTTTAGGTTAGAATTGAAAATCACACCAGAAACTGAAATTTTCTCTCTCTATATTATCGAGCATATTCTTGTGAGTATTTTGAGTATACTTTGAGTATTGCTATACGGTGCAAGTTCAAGTTATAGCTTATATCCAGTATTCCAGTTAGAAGTACTGTCTTTCCGAGGTAAGGGATATTATTTTTTTCGTAATGATATTATTTCTTCAATATCATTATGCTAAAATATTGATCTGAAGTTTTTATCAAATTTGGAACTTTTGGTGTCGGAGTTACTATTCACGTATACGATACTATTCACGAATACGGCATTATTAATTTAAAAATGAAATTTTCCTTTTCGTCCAAAATATCTATTCTGGATACTAGCTTTGATTGTATCCATGTTTTGATCATTCTTGAATTTTACACCACTATGATTATTTTTGAGGTATTTTTGGACGTGGATAAAACAAAGTACGAATCCTTAATCCTTAATCCTTAATCCTTGTCATTTTGTTTCACTGGATTCGTTTCTTTAAAAATATTTTTCATCATCCTCGGTCTTAAATGATGATATTATTGAATATCTTTGGCTGTAGTGCAAAGATGAGCAGTGTTTAGATGAACATGACCCGGTGATGAATATCTTTGGCACATGTAGTGCAAAGATGAATATTTGATTCGGATATATATTGATTGATGTTACGGGGATAAAAGATAGATGATGAACTTTTAAATTCATACATAGAAGATAGTAGTTTGCATTCTCTACTTAACTCTTCTAATGAATTATTATTTTCGCTGCGAATATTGATTTAAAACTTGTTGTCTATTGTATTCTATTAAATTTTTCCTGTTGAAGACTAACGATAATTTGTTGTATATTATCTTAGTCATAATATTCTTTTTTGGGCTAGTTGAGCTCACCCTTTTTCTTTTGTTCCATTTTTCTTCTCGGGAGGCGAGAATGTAAGCGAAAATGCAGTTGGGGTATGGAATGATGGTTATAGAGAGAGTTGTTTAGTAGTCCTCACCATTTTTGTAAAATAATGTATCAATAAATGTGATGAGGATTTATTTGAGTATAGATATTGTCTAGAAGATAATATTTGTATTCAAACTCACAGTTTTACTATTGTAATAATAAAGTTGTAGTTGTTTCTGTACCATGTATGGACAACTCAGAATGGGTGATGTATACCTATTTTGGGGGCGTCACAATATGATCCCTGCTGAGATGTGAGACAAGAACTAGGAGGGGAGAGACGGGGAATTCCTTCGCTAGTATGACCTACCTAAGTTTATTTGGTATTTATTTGGTCGGTCAGAGTATAGGGATAATATGTGATATATTAATTAACCCTTGTTTTGTGGCAGTATTTGAAAATGACATCCGAGAATGTTGAGAACATCAATGGAGCACAGGAGACCGTTGAGTCTCCACAGATCAATAATGAGGATAATGTGCATCAGGAATGCAACATTCCTAATGCAAACAACAACACTGACCAAATGATGAACGATGGAATGTTCCGAAGCTTCATAAAATTCATGCAACATCGGCGAGAGCGACTCGCATCCAAAAAATGCGGTGGAAACACTTTGGCAACTCTCGAGCGGTCACCGCCAAAGCAGTTCAAGGGCTGGGACCACCGGGAGTTTTTTGGAGAGCCAAAACCACTTAAGGCGGAGGCGTGGATAAAGCGAGATCAACAAGATATTTGATGTCTTGGGATGCTCAGAGAGCAACCTTCATATTCTTGGCAGAGGCGATTCTTGGTTGGAATCTATAAAGCGTACTCAACTCGCCATCTTGAAGATGTCTTGGGAGAAGTTCAAGAGCTTTCAACGACAAGTACTTTCCGAAAGTATTAAATCACATGAAAGAGGTAGAGTTCATTAAACTGGAACAAAACAACATGGCCCGTGTCGCGAAGACGAAGCAAGTTTGCCGAGTTATCCCGGTTTGCGTCCCATTTGGTTGATAATAAGGAAAAAATGATGCGAGTGTTTCTAAGAGGTTTGAAACCAGAGATACATCAATATCTTATCTCTCATAAAGCGTGTTTGTATTGAGGATGTTGTTAATAGGGCTCGATTATTGGAGTAGCGATAATGAGTCAACCCAACCAAAAGAGAAGCGGTGGCGTGAAATGATAATACCGGTGATACTTGATCATGAGCGGTGACAATAAGTGTGGAGGAATCAACATGCGAGAAATGGTAACCACTTGATGGTAATCATGGCCAAAGCAATAAGAATGGACATTTCAAGAAGAGGAGATTCAACAATGATGGAAAGGCGTCAAGATCATACTTTTTTGTTGTTAAGGAAGGAGAACGACCACCTATCATATGCTTCAAATGCATTGGGGAGGGACACATCAGTCCAAACTGTGCGATGCCGTCAAAAGCATGTTATAATTATGGAAGAGAAGGTCACCTAGCCCAATTTTATCATTCACCGAAGACAAGTTCAGCTAGGATGGAGGCACCAAAGGTCACCAGTAGTGCAAGGGAGAGCGTTTGTCGTGACCTCCCAGAAAGTAAGGAACCCGAATGAGGTCATCACGGGTAAACTTATCATAAACTCTAACGATTGATTGGTTAACTACTCATCATGCAAAAATTGATTGTTTTCGTAAGGTTGTTGGCTTCCATATTCCTAACTAACCTATTATGCGAATTCAAACAACCAAACCATTAAAATCAATCAATGTCATTTCAAGCCATAAAGCTATTCGTTTATTGAAAAACGGTTGTCAAGCTTTCTTAGCTCATATCACGGATCTAAACAAAAGTACGTTAGTTTTGAATGATATTTCTATTGTTAATGAATTTCCTGACGTATTCCCTAAAGAACTTCCTGGCTTACCCCCAGAGCGTGAAATTGATTTTGTATCGACCTTGAACCCGGTACAAAACCCATTTCCAAAGCCCCGTATCGAATGGCTCCTATTGAACTTCAGGAGTTAAAGACCCATTTGCAGGAATTGTTAGACATTGGCTTTATTCGTCCTAGTACTTGTCCTTGGGGTGCTCCTGTTCTATTCGTGAAGAAGAAAGATGGGAGTATGCGACTTTGTATTGATTATCAAGAGTTGAATCATGTCACCATCAAAAATAGGTACCCATTGCCTCGTATTAATGACCTATTTGACCAGTTGCAAGGCGCCAAATTCTTTTCAAAGATTGATATTCGTTTTGGATATCACCAATTAAAGATTAGAACCGATGACATTCCAAAGACGGCTTTCAGAACTCAGTACGGGCATTATGAATTCCTAGTCATATCTTTTGGATTAACTAATTCTCCTGCTGCCTTCATGGATATGATGAACCGAGTATTCAAGGAATATTTGGATCACTTTGTGGTCGTCTTTATTGATGACATCCTTATTTATTCAAAAAGCCGTGAAGATCATGAAAGCAACACTTAAAGGCGATACTCCAAAAGCTTCGTGAATATAAGCTTTATGCCAAGTTGAAGAAATGCGAGTTCTGGCTTGAGGAAGTAGCATTCCTTGGGCACGTGGTATCAAGTCATGGAATATCTGTTGACCCGGTAAAGATTGAACCCATTCAAAGTTGGGAACAACCTAAATCAGTGACCAAAGTACGTAGCTTTCTCGGCTTAGCTGGTTATTATCGGAGATTCGTAGAAGGGTTTTCTTGAATCGCTACTCCATTAACTCAGCTGACTCGGAAAGATACAAAATTCGGTTGGAGTGAGGAATGTGAGAAGAGTTTTCAAGAACTCAAGAGAAGACTCATTTAAAGACATGTTACGACAATACCATCTGCTCGGAGAGGATTTGTCATCTGATGATGCTTTGGTGCAAAGGGTTAGGATGTATTCTCATGCAACATGGGAAAGTCATAGCTTTATGCCTCTCGACAACTCAAAAAGAATATGAGAGGAATTATCCTACTCATGATCTAGAGTTAAGCATTACTATTATCTTCGCACTTAAAATTTGGAGGCATTACTTGTATGGGAGAAAGTGGAGATCTTTCTGGATCATAAAAGCCTCAAATATTTCTTCACTCAAAAGGAACTAAACATGCTGACGGTGACATTGGCTTGGCTGTTGAAAGATTATGATCATACCATCAATACCATCTGGAAAAGCGAGCGTGGTAGGTGGCGCATTGAGTAGAAGATCATATGTAGATGCGAGTGCGATATAGTCAGTATAAAGGCCCATTTTGTATGACTTGCAAAGGATGGAGATAGAGATAATGATTCCAGGGACCCCAGTGATGATGGCGAATATCTGAGTAGAACCAGACTTTAATCGATAAAGTTAAAGGCTGCTTTCAAGCTCTGGACACGGAGGTGATGCGTATGAGGAAGAAAGTACAAGAAGGTCTTATGCTGAGGAAGCAAGAATCGATGAAGAAGGAATACTTGAGTCAACTCCGGACTTTGTGTTCTAACGACCCTAATTTAAAGTATAAAATCATGATGGAAGCGCACAACACACCGTTTGCAATCCCATCTGGGAGTACCAAAATGTATCATGATCTTGACATACATTTTGGTGGGGCAATGAAGAGGAGATAGCGTTGTTTATCTCAAGGTGTTTAACTTGTCAATGAGTCGGTAGAGCATCAAGTACCAAAAGGTCCATTGCAACCGCTTGAAATTCTAGAATGGAAGTGGGAGCACATTACCATGGATTTAAATTCTTTGGTCTTCCCAAGGTTTCTCGGGGTATAGATGCAATTTGGGTCATTGTTGATAGATTGACCAAGTCCGCTCATTTCTTACCTATCGAGAAACTTATACACTTGAGCGTCTTACTCAGTATGTACATAAGCGAGGTTGTAAGATTTCATGGTATGCCGGTATCCATAGTTTACGATCGAGACCCAAGATTCACTTCACAATTTTGGGTTAGTTTGCAAAAAGCTATGAGCGCGGATTTACGATTTAGTTAAGCATATCATCTTCAAGCGGACGGACAATCGAGAGGACTATTCAAACTCTTGAAGATTTATTAAGACTACTGTGTCCTTGACTTCAAGGAAGTTGGGACAAGTTCTTACCATTGGTGGAGTTTTCTACAACAACAGTTATCAAGCAAGCATTGGCATGGCTCCATTCGAAGAGTTGTATGGAAAAAAGTGTCGTTCTCCAGTATACTGGGATGACGTGGGTGAAGAAACATTGTTGGGACCGGAGTTGGTACGTATGACTACGGAAAAGATTCAAACGATCCGACAACGTATAAAAATCTCACAAGACCGACAAAAGAGTTATACTAATCTTCATCGAAAAGACGTGGAATTCGATATTGGAGATCATGTGTTGTTACGTGTTGCTCCATGGAAAGGAGTTACGAGATTTGGAAAGAGAGGAAAGCTCAATCCTCGATTCATTGGCCCATTTTTAATCCTCGATCGAGTAGGGACTGCCTATAGACTCATTTTACCGCCAAATATGTCTCGTGTTCATAACGTTTTTCATATATCTATGTTATGTAAATATGTGAAAGACCCGAACCACATTATTGAGTTAGAACCGAACGAAATAGCGGAAGATTTAACGTATGAAGAGGTTCCTGTTCAAATCTTGGATAAGGAGGAACATATTTTACGCTCCAAGGTTATACCTCAAATCAAAGTTTTATGGAGGAACCACGATGTTGAAGAAATGACCTGGGAGTTAGAATCTGAAATAAAATCAAGGTATCCTTACCTCTTCGACATACTAGGTACGTACCCTAATTTCGAGGGCGAATTTCATAAGAAGGGGAGATTGGAAGACCCCAACTTTTATGAATAAAGATGAATTTTCTATAATTATCATTTTTGAATGAATTTGATATAATGTTATAGTTGTGGGTAATATTTATAAATTTTGCAAAGTACTCAAGTTGTTATATTATATTCGATTGGTCGAGGAATATTCGTTTTAACAGGAAATATTCGTACGATGGCACAATCATTGGTGGACCCCACAACGGAATTATTGTCGGATTAAGAAAATGACAAAAAATATTTTATGAAAATAACAATGAAAGTTTTACGTTAACTATTGAAACACCGGTGTTAAAAATGCGAGAATCTGGCGTGGGTGAAATAGTATTTAGCGGTATTGATTATTAATGCTTACGTGAGAAGTCACTCAGTTTTGTTCAATTATTGCTTCAGTAATTGTTGCATAGTATCTCACGTTAATTGATTCAATTATTGTTGATATTTTATAATTGAGATGACGAAGTTATTAATATTATTATTTGTATTATTAACGATGTCTAGAAGTTCTGCCAAGGAGAGGTTTGGTCACCTAATTGCGCGCCAATAGGGAGAAATCCTTATTGGAAAGTCCCTTTTTCACAGGAGCGACACAGTCGATTAATAGTGTGAATAATAATAATGATGATGAAGTTTTGTTTTCTTAGTATTATTAATGTAATAAAACAGAAAAGCTTTTTATATAAAACAGAATACTTTTATAAAGTTATTCGTTTTATTAGGCTAATAGTAAAATCTTTTTATATAAAACAGAATACTTTTATAAAGTTATCTATTTTATTAGACAATAATTAGAATATATTATATTTTATTGTGCATAGTATTTGTATAGTGCCTGCATAGTATTTGCATAGTAAAATCTTTTTAAAAGTTATTCGTTTTATTAGATTATAAATAGAATATATTATATTTTATTGTAAACCAATATGGACCGTCCGTTTAAAGTAAATCGATCTAGACTAGTTCATGGATTTAGTTCTTATTCGATCTATTCTTCTATAAATGAAGCTCATTCCTTCATTATTTCTTACGAATTCACTTAAACTAGAGAGAAAGCGTAGAGAGAGAATTATTCTTTATCTTGGCGTATTTCTTTAGCGTTTAAGAAAGCTTTGAGCGTAGTGCAAGTTTTTCAAGTATATCCTCGCCTTTACTGGTGAGATACTCTTCTTTATAAGGTAAAGGGGTATTTTTTTCATATTCATGAAGAGAACTTACATTATTCCATTCTTTATTATTACATTGGAATAACTTTTGATATCTGTGATACCCTATACTTGGTGAAATTCTTACATTATTCCATTATTTATTATTCTCTTTGGAATAACTTTTCATCATCTGAAATATCGCATACATGGTGAAATTACATTGTTATTCCATTCTTTATTATTACATTTGGAATATCTATCATACATGCGTTTTCTGTGGGACTGGTTAAAATCTTTATTATTCATTGGAATATCACATGCATGCGTTTTTCTGTGGGACTGAATTCGATTATTTATTATTACATTGGAATAACATATACATGAGAAAGTACCGCATGCATGGTGATTTACATTGTTATTCCATTCTTTATTATTCTGTTGGAATATCACTCCGGACGATATTACACTTTGACTAGTTCCGTTATTTATTATTACATTGGAATAACTTTGTCCATGCAATCAATCTGCATACATGGTGATTTCTTTTGTTATTCCATTCTTTATTATACTCAGTTGGTTAAAGTTTTGACTTCTATACTCCATGAAATTAGTGGAATATCCTTGATATTTCCGCTTCATCCAGTATCTTTTCATGAAAATATTCTTCTGAGCATTCTTGAATTTTACTCTACAAAGAAGTATCATGTTGACAATTTGGACGTTATTAATTCTTGGATAAATTAATTCTTGAACTTGTTTTATTAAATTCTTATATTATTGTCATCATCCTCATATTTATATTTTGTTGAAAGTCATTTGTGGCTTGTAGTGCATAGATGGACTTGGTATGATTATGACCAGGGATTATTCGGTGTAATTATGGTAGTAATGTTACAAATGATGTGGTAAAAGTCCTCATTGGCCCGTAGTGCATTGATGGGACGATTGTTGGCATGATCATGACCATTGATGAATACACGAATATCCTTGGCGTAGTGCATGAATAATTTGTGGTTGTGATCTTAATGAATATCCTTGGTAGTAGTGCGGGGATGGTGTTGATTATTTATTAAGGTGAGTCGCGTGATAAAAGTGATGAAAAACCTTTTAAATCATAAAAGATAGTAGATTTTATTCTCTCTTGACTCTTTTAATGGATTACATGTTCATTGCAGATTAAACTTGATGTCTATTGTATTTTATCAATTTAACATTGTTGAAGACTAATGATAATTTATTTCGCATTATCTTAGTCATAATATTTTTCTTGGGCTAGTTGAGCTCACCTTTTTCTTTTCTTTATTCTCTTGAGGAAATGAGAAGCGTGGTAGGGACTAATCGGGGAGCGGGTGGCCGGTCAAATGATAGTATTAGTAGTCCTCACTATTACATTAAATAGTGTGACAATAAATATAATGAAGACTTATTCTGAGAGTGGATATTGTCTAGTAGACAATATTTGTATTAAAACTCACAGCTCTCTTGTTATATATTTAAGATTGTATTTGTATTTTGTACCATGTATTTGGCGACTCAGAATATGTGATGTATACCTATTTTGGGGGCGTCACAATGGGGCCCATACAAGGCTGCGCCGTCGTACGAATATTCTCCGACAGTAAGAATATTCCACGACCAAACGAATATTCTTCGATAAAAATGAATATTTTATAACCACTTGCTTATTTGAAATATTGCGCATTTTACCCATAACTAACCACATTAATCAAATCAACCCTTACTATTTCAAGATAATAAATAGAGGAAATTCAATTTCATTTAATAATAAGTTGGGGTCTTACAACTCATATAATCAAATCTAATTCTTACTATTTGGGTTAAGTTCAGATCACCACCTGGGGTTTGAGCGCTTTCCCACTTAACCACCTGTAGTCAGTAAAGCTATATTTAAACTCTCCACTTTTTGAGTTAAAGTGAAAACGTTACATTTTCATCCAACTTAACAGTGCGTGTATATCAGACGCCAAAAGCGCGTGAAAAGGGAATATAACAATGAAAAAAGACTAGTAAATATCCGAAATACCCCTTCTTCTTCCTCAAATCACAATCCTCTCTTATTTCTCACTCCTCAACCATGTTTCCTCTCTCTCTCATTTCTCAACCAAAAATGTTGATCTGAACCAGACTCTTCCAGACTCCACCTTCTTCATCACAGGCTCTTCCTCACATGACTGATCCCCATCTTAGTTCACTTCTGCTTCTTGTTGGAACCTTCCCGAAATTTTGTGGCGATGATAGGTTTTGGGTTTTGGTTTTGGGGTTCGGACCTTGGTGGTTTTCTGGGTTTGAGATGTTAGGAGTGAGGGATTCATTTCGGATCTGATTTATTTTTAACCAGTTTCTAAACTATGTGTGCCGATGTTTGTTTCTGGTCGTCTTCCGATCTGAATTTCTATTCTTATTGTTTATCAATTAATGTTCAAATTTGAATGTTCCTTGATGGATCTGTTTATCAATTACGCTCTGTTTTTGAGTTTTAAAATGAACAGAAAAGAAAAGAAATGGACGGAAAATTCAAGTTTTCTTTCCAATTCTTATGTTTTTGAGTTTTTTAATAAACGGAAAAGAAAAGAAATGGATAGAAAACTTGGCCACTTTTCTCCTGAAAGTTTTCCAGTCAAAATTGGCGATTTGGACGGAAAAGAAATTAGAATAAGTAATATTTTTATAATTCCCATATTATCCTCAACTTTTAATATAATAAATTTTAAATTATAACTCATGTCCTCAATTTTAAATTTTCTATTCTTTTCTATTAAAAACTCATAAACAACACAAAGGAAAACTTCAAGTTTTCTATTCTTTTCTTTTTTGTTCAAAACTCGTAAAGCAGTGTTAATGTTAGGATGATGAATCCGAATTAAGCGATTGGCGACTTGGCTTTGCGAATCGGCGACTCAAACTCGATTATCTACATTACGATCGAAGTCGGCGATTTTGATCGGCGTGTTGAGGGCTTGAGATCGGACAGCAGAAATTGATTGAGCGAGAAGATCGACTCAATCCCGGCCGATTCTTGGCGATGGAAGTGTACATGTCGAGTAGGCGGAATACCTTTTCCGGCGATTTTTTACTGCTTCTGACGATAAGTTCCGGGAATCCGAAAAGAACCAAAGCGCCTTCTTTTGAGATATCCGTAAACCTCTTCCTTTCTCTTCTTTTGAGATATTTTAGGGTCTGTGTTAGAAAAATCTGCAAGGCCTTGGAGGAAAGATGCTTTTAGGCCTGTATTGCATCATTATGATGGCCCGAAATTTCGTCTTGAGCTTTCAGTCCCTGAGGTGTGTTGAAAACTAATATTCTTCTAAAATATCTTTGAATTCCTCTATCATGCGATCATTTTTTCGAAACTAATTGTTTTTGATCCTGCTTGGTTCTGCAGACAATAGACTTGCTTGATCTCTGTGAACAAGCTGGTGTTTAGAGCTCTATGCTGACATGAAAGGCCATCCAACATAAGTACAAAGTTTTAGTAAATGTGAATGTGTAGTAGGTTTCATGGGTGCAGTGTGTTTTTCAACAAATCGTTTCCGTAGAGCGCAAGCTTGGAAGTTGAAGTCTGGTTTGAGGGATAAGCTAGAGTAGGATTGGCCTTGTCTTGGCAGCCAAATAACATAATGGTGTTATGTGAAAGTATCTTGTAAATTGCTTCACAATTTATAGCGATTACAAGCCTAAAAGCAATTTTTTAATTCTTGTTTCAGTCATTTATCGATGATTTATAGTTAACAGCATTTTTGATTGTCTAAGAAGAATTGTCGAATTAAGGTGTTTACTCTGTTTTTGGTTCACTTTGAGAGTGATAAATTTGAGATGCTCAAGAACAGGATTTTATAATTTATATGAGCTCTTGTTTTTTGTTTGTTAGAAACACAGAGAGAGGGAGAGAGATGAACTTAACCTGATTTATATTTGTTGTGTTTTTCTATTGCTGTTTGGTGTCGAGCTTTTTTAGTTGTTTTTATAAATGATTTTGCAGCTGAGTGTTTTAAAGTGAGGGTAATTAAGTTTTTAGCCAAATAAAGTAACGGAGTTAAGACGGAAAACACTTTTTCACTTTAACTCAAAAAGGCAGGAGTTTAAATATAATTTTACTGATTACAGGTGGTTAAATGAAAAATTATCCAAACCCCATGTGATCATCTCAACTTAACCCTTACTATTTAATTAGGAGTAGCCAACACTTACACCCGTCAGCCACCACACGCCGCCGTAGTGGATTATTGGCCTAGCCCATCCCCTTATTATCACCGTCTTAAATAGTTAATTAATTAACAAATTAATTAATTGAGTTTAATCTAATTATATATAGAATCTGTTTGGTTACGTTGGCGGGTTAATTATAGTAGCATTAAGTATATCCCCTCTTGCCTTTTTGAAGGGAGAGATAATCCCATAGAATACAAAACGAGAAGAAGAAAAGGGAGAAGAAGAAGAAGAAGGGTATCGATCTATGCAACCGACGCATAAGTTTGCGATTGATCTGGGTCGATTCATTGTTACCACCAACAATTTGATTATAATTTCATCAGATTATGAGCTGGTTTGATAAACTCCGTTGTTCTTCTAATTTTAGCCGCCTTATTGCCGGCCTTCTTCTCTTCCTCCTTTATCATTCCTTTCAACTAATCTCTAATTTCTTGATTCCTATACACCCGTAATTTATTTTCTCTTTTCGCGCAATTTGATTGGACCCTGATTATTCGTTCTTCTGAATCTATAATTTGCCGACCGACCCACGTCTTTGTTTGATTTCATAATGAAGATCAAAGATTCAATTCACAGTAATTTATTCGATGGTACGGTTGTATTGAATCATTGTTCATGTTTCAATTATGCATTACTTGTTTATTTGATTAACTGTGATGTTTGTGAATAATGTGGAATATATTCAAGGTGACAATTTTTTATTTTTAAAATAAAGTTTTGATTGTTGGGTTGATAACTTGATTAGATATATTATGTACATAGTGTGACATTTGTTTATCCATTTACAAATAATGAAACAATGTCATAACAATAGAGATTTTTTTATTTTTGAAAAAACTTATGGAAGTTATTATACCAGTAGATCATGTATTTGGTGTTGAGAACATAACCTATACAATTTTCGATGAAGGATAACTTTAGGACGATTTTTGTAAAATGTTGTTTCAATTATGTTCTGAACTTGATGCGGTTACACCATTTGAGTTTTTTCTGTTACACATGAAAAATAGATTATACGACCTTATATCCAAAATTAATTTTTTTATGAAGTGAGATCACAAGACCCCTTCAGCTCAAATTGAGGTCAGAATGAGAACTCAACATCATGCCAACATTTTCAATACTCTAAAGTCTAAACCATCGTGATTAGTGAAAAACTAGGAACATTGATGTGGTATAGACAGCGTGTAGGCCTATCTTTCAGGTTTTTCTTAGGAAATGGTTATTTCCACTAGTAAAAATTGATATTTACACATGATCTCTCACAAGTGTCGTACTCACTTGCTATTCATGTGAGGATCTTGTGGAAATATCATTTTTACTTGTGGAAATACCAATTCCCTTTCTTTTTACTTGCTTGAAGTGGCATGTGATGAATGTTTGGTATGACTTAGTATTCTCTTTGAGAGTCTATCCCAACTCCGATCGCGTTATGAAAGTTGTGAAGTGGCATTGTCCTTAGGTGCTAAAATGCATTGGTATATAAATAAATTCGATACCAATTGATGAGTAGGATTTAGGTTTTTGTAATTTGTCTATATGTTTGATTTGTTGTGAGCTGTCCGTTATGATGTTATCTTTTATTTCAGTCATATGGGAATTAATTGGCCTTGCTTTTATGTGATATCCAGGCACTTTTTCCTCTAGCATTGGTAGACGTTGCAGCTCACTTCCTTCGGTCATTGTCATTGGTGGTGGTATTTCTGGGATTGCTGCAGCACGTGTCCTCCAAAATGCATCTTTTAAGGTGTTTATTTGTTATTATTATAATTATTTTTTATTTTATTTTTAAAGTTGGTAATTTAAGTTGGTCGTCATGTAGTCCTTGTGATACAAATTCCCACAGGATGACCTAAATTTTTTCCTTTCCTGTTATTGATCAGAGCTTTTCTATCTTGTTCAGGTGCTGTTATTGGAGTCGCGAGATAGAATTGGAGGCCGCATTCACACTAACTACTCATTTGGTTGCCCAGTTGATATGGGAGCATCATGGCAAGTTCATGCTTTACTTTTTCTCTGTCCCTTTGATAATAAGCAAGATGTTCTATGGCATCTATATTTTATATCCTCTGACACATTGTTTCATTTACTTAGTGACACAGAATTTACTGGCTGATGCGTTGATAGCACATGCCACCAAAAGCTGCCTAATTTTTTATTCACAACTGACAGTTTGAGAAGTTATGGTTCTAGAATGAAAGCCTTATGTTTGTGTCCATAGATAAATCATTTGATGAGTTTAAGTTTGTCTCTTAAGTACTGGTCATCAGTCCTTAATGTGATTAAATATTTGGAAGAAATTTTCTATCACAATCATACTTGTCAAAATAGTAGATAATCATCAATTATGATGATGGCCTTTATGTAAATGGATAAATCTGGTCTGCGTCTAATGGCTTCAACAACAATAGTACGCTGGCTATCCTTAACCCCTGTTTGTTTTCCTCTGGAAAACCATTTACACCCATTGTGCTTCCTATTCCAACCATCTGTGACCCATAGCTAGTCGGTACCTTCAGTCATCTTTTCTGGCCTAAACATATTGGTAGGAAATAAAAGGTCTGGTAACATGTACATTGTACAATAACTGAATATATCAAAATCATCCAATAGAGGAGGTGACAATGATATGTTTTAGAAAAATGCTGAATTTTAGGGTTCCAATTGTTTTTTTTAAAGTACTTCAATAATTTTAGAGCAGCATTGCATGCTCTGTTGAGTTATTTATCTAATGAGAAGTAAGGCTGTAAACGCACCAAACAGTTCGGGCTCGACTCGAAAAAATACGAGCGAGACTCAGATTCGTTAATAATATGATTCAAATCTGAGCTTAAAAAATAGTTCGAATAAAAATATGAGTAGAATCTGAGCAAGGTTATACTCGACTCGTTTAAGGTTCAAAATACTTGAATTATCAATTGTGATTTGATACATACTCGATTGATACAAATTCAATTAGATACTCGATACATTCTCTATAATATATACAAAATTAAATCAAATTAGAATAATTAATTATTATTTTATTTTGTTTTGTTTTTAATTTCAATTGTGATTTTATATTTTTAAAGTGTAATAGTAAATATATTTTCTCATTTCTAACTAAAATAACAAATTCAATTTATAATTATATTTATTATAACGTTAGTAATTATGTGGAGACTCGAATTCGAGCTTGAATTTGAAGCTTGCGAGTAGTTTGAATATAAGTAGATCGGAGTCGGATCGAATTCGAGTAATAAATAGTCGAGTCGAATCTGAGTAGAAATTTTCAAATACAATTCGAATTCGAGTCGAATTCGAGAACGTTTCGAGTCGAATTCGAGCAACTCTCAATCGTTTACACCCTTAGTGAGAAGTGAGAACAAATATTGTTTAAACATTGTGATTAATTTTAGATTGCATTATGTCAGAGATTTGTTACATTGAGTTTTTGATCAGCTTCTTTGCTTTATGTGACATGTATCATCTAGTTTAAAATGCAACCTTGATATTGATGTTGAATTTTCTTCATTTGGCATGTTGAGGTTGCCTATAAACGTTGTTCTCTGACCTTGTTACCACCAACCTCCCCACCCCCAATTTATTTAACACAGCCAATTAGTTGTGTGGAGACTCAGAAGCAAACTCACCTAGAGTGCAATTTGTTACTTCCTGTTTATAAATGAAAAGTAAATCCTTTGACAGTTCATATTGTCAGCTACATAGTTTGTTCTTCAACTTGGGAGTTGTTTCAACTCTTCGAAAGGACATTCATTAATTTCTAAGCTTACTAAATAACTACTTTATGTTGTGTCAGGTGGCTTTATTTTATTTTTGGAAGCATATAATAAATTCATCACTGCAATTTTGTATTTTTAATTAACCATTTCCTAATTCAGGCTACATGGTGTGTGCAATGAGAATCCTCTAGCTCCATTGATACGTCGTTTAGGGCTTACATTATACAGGACAAGTGGGGACAACTCAGTGCTGTATGACCATGATTTGGAAAGGTAGTTCTTCTTCTACTTTGATATTTCTTTGGATGTTCGGGTTAAGCATTATATCAATTTGATATTGGTCATATTGTATACTATAACTCCTTAGAGATATGGTTCTCTTAATATGTCAATTGTTTAATTTTCCTTTGTCCAAATTTGTGAACAAGTATCTCTTAGTTCTCAGTCTAAATATCTATTGAAAATATTTCACTATATCCATGTATACAAGTATCAGAGTAAGTTCTCTAATGAGAAGCGATGTATGTTGTCTAACAAATGACCATTGCAATTGTAGTTTCTTGTTTATTTAGTTGGAATATTATCTTGAGGATTTGGATTTGATCTCCTTTCAGTTATACTCTTTTTGATATGGATGGTCATCAAATTCCTCAACAAATGGTTATTGAAGTTGGAGAGGCCTTTAAGAAAATTCTCAAGGAGGTAGGCTTTCACTCTTGAAATCTGTAGATCTTTCTGTATTAGCGGATATCTTTTATGGCCAACTAGACAAACTACTGATTAATTTGTTGGGTACTCTAGACTGAAACGGTGAGGGATGAACATAGTCATGACATGTCAGTTCTTCAAGCAATATCAATTGTGCTCGACAGACATCCAGAATTGAGGTCTGGAATCAGTCATTAAAACTTTGGATACAAGCTACCCATTCAAGCTTTTGAGTAAGAGTTCTGAAATTCATCAACATAATTTGTATGCTGTGCAGACAAAAAGGACTTGCGCATGAAGTATTGCAATGGTACATATGTAGGATGGAAGCTTGGTTTGCTGCAGACGCAGATATGATATCTCTAAAAAATTGGGATGAGGCAAGTTGAACATTTTTATATAGTCTTTCGTATAAAATTATTTTTTCTCCTGGGAAAGACGCCTACTATAAAGATAATCCTGCATGGTTCATAACTCTTAATGCAACTGGAAAGTTATAATAGGTAAGTTTTCTGAAGAAAATGTGACATGTAAATAAATTGGGGATTCTGAAACTTGACCATGTTAAATGATATGAAAATTAAATCTTTGTATGGTCACTGTGAAATAATGTTTATCATCTATGAATTCTTACATATTAATGGTTTTCTTTAATGTACAGGAGCATGTTCTGTCTGGTGGTCATGGACTTATGGTGCAAGGCTATTATCCTGTTATCAAGGCTCTGTCGAAAGATATCGATATACGGTTAAATCACCGGTAAGCTTGTTCAATCTTTGAATGACATGAAATCCTTTCGTCTTATATTTTTTCATTTTTTTGAAGTAAAGTGCTAAAAGCTTGACTAAAATACTGTAACAGTCGCTCCTCAGTCTATGGACTATGTTTAGCAACCAATAATCTATCCTAAAATTTTGTCATTGCGGTTGCATGATCATACTTCTAGATGCACATAATAGACAAAAATCTCTCTTATACCCACGATACATTGAACTTACAAGTTCTGGATAAATGTAAGCTATCGTTATTATTATTTGTAAGCTAGGTCCAGCAACACTGAGAAAAGTTGCAGCAATTGCTTTGGGAAAAACTAGCTGCATAATAAGCAAAATGGATGCTCAAAGATAATAGAACACTGTTGGTCGATTTCTCAATCAAATATATGTGCAAGTGTACACAGTCAACAAGTAATAAAGTGATAAGATAAAGTGTCGATTCCTCACAGAATTCCAATCAATAAATTCTAACTACTAGCACTATATCAATTCAATTTTATTCAAACAACTAATAAGTGTGATTTTTCGAAATAAGAAAACTAAATTAATCAAGTAAAAAAAATATTATTCTAAAAATTAAATCAACTAAAAAAAACTAAGATTTGACGAATAAATTCAGATAGATAAGGTTAAGACTCCAATATCCCCACCAATTATTCAATTATCCCAATTATTATGCCTACTGAATTGTTAACAGGAATTCTAAGTGTCAAAAGCCATTTTCCAAGTGATCAATTAACTTTTATTTAATCCAATTAATCTTGCGATATTCCTATGCAAAACAATTAAATTAAACTCTTTCAGTTCCAATTCCCAATTTGTTACATGCAGTGAACAGATATTCCTATTCAATTCACAACCCTAATTATTCATCATGCAAATAATTAAGCATACATGTTATCATGTCCAGTTCTAACCCTAGATCTCATCTCCCGAATCCTTCTAGAGTAACAAGGTAATTATTGGCCGAATAATTAATCAATAAGCACCAGACATAATAAACAATTCACTTTGACATAAATAATTGGAATAAATCAAATAATTAATTTATAGACATACAATTGTAGTCTTAATAAAAGAATTAGTTCATAACAGAATTTAAAACCAACAATCTCTTGAAAAACATCCTTAAGGAATTACACAAATTGAAAATAAGGAGAAGAAGAAACTCTAGAGTAAATCCTTCAATCTTCAAGTAATCCCTTGCTCAGCCTACAATTATCGTAGATGATTTAATTTCAGCCCATTAGCCTTTATATACTCTTCTCCTCTAACCACAATCCTTTTCCCAATCAACTTATCAATTAGCACCCAATTATACAAGTCAAACCATTGGTCAAACGCGCGCCTGATCAACATAAGTCGAGCTCCAGCGCCCTGGCGCTGCCATTAACACTAGTACCAGCGTCCCGGCGCTACTCTTTGTGTTATTTACCAAAATGCCATTTTCAGCTCAACAATCCCAAATTGCCCCTACAGCTTCCGAATCTGCAAAATAACCACTAGACACAGTAAAAATGCTTCTAATAGACTCGAGAATACAACAATTTAAGCCCACGTATATCCAATTCATGGGTATATTACCCAATCATCAAACACCAAATGTAAAATATTCAAGATGGAACGATTGGCAAGACTTTTAGGTCTCTAAGCAGTCCCCAATGTCTTATTACTAAGAGAAGCCTGAAGAATAATTATTTTACAAAAATTATTAGATTGGATAGATATTTGATTCCATTTGTTGATCGTATTTATAAGGGTTTCAAGGATAACAAATGGACCTGGTGAGGTGATGGTTACAGTGGAGGATGGGAGGAACTTTGTTGCAGATGCTGTCATTGTGACAGTGCCCATTGGAATTCTTAAAGCCAACTTAATTGAGTTTGAGCCGAAATTACCCGAGTGGAAGGTTTCTGCAATATCAGATCTTGGTGTAGGGAATGAAAATAAGATTGCCTTGCAATTTGATTCCGTCTTTTGGCCAAATGTGGAACTGCTTGGTGTAGTTGCTCCGACTTCTTATGCTTGTGGATATTTTCTTAATCTCCATAAAGCAACAGGCCATCCTGTCCTCGTCTACATGGCTGCTGGAAAATTTGCGTATGACCTTGAGAAGCTATCTGATGAGGCTGCTGCCAGTTTTGTAATGTTGCAGCTCAGGAAAATGTTTCCTAATGCAACTGAGCCCGTAAGTCCTTTCTTCAAGCACAATTATTTTTCGCATTCACTTCAGTTAAAATCTTTCAGTTTCCTGAGGCAGTCTGATTGAATGTAAAGATTTAGTATGCATATGGGATGAAAAAAGCTAGCCTGCTTGCTGACTTCATGACTTCTGAACTAACATAAAAAATACAACACAATAATTAGTCTGTATTTTATCTTCATTTTCTCTTAAAAATGAAGAAAAAGGGGAGTTTGAAAAGAAAAAACAGAAGAGTATTGGGTCTGTTGCTATGTTTATAAAGATTTAGACATTAAATATTAAATTTTGCATAGCTAGTTTCTCTCTCAAGCGACGATAGAATGCAATTAATATTGATAGTGCCAAAGTTTGTAACAGTTGATTTCTTGGTTCTATATGCAGGTTCAGTACCTTGTTTCTCATTGGGGAACAGACCCCAACTCCCTTGGATGTTATTCCTACGATCTTGTCTCTAAGCCAACTGACGTGTACGAGAGGCTTCGAGCACCTTTGGGTAATCTTTTCTTCGCAGGTGAAGCTGTTAGCATGGAGAACCAGGGATCTGTACATGGAGCCTACTCATCTGGAGTTACGACTGCAGAAAATTGCAGAAGGCATCTTACTGAGAAACGTGGTAGCCTAGAAGATGTACAGTACATCTCTCTTAGAGAAGAAATTCTTGAAGCCACAATTCCCCTCCAGATCTCAAGGATGTGATTAACTAACTCCTCTGTTTAATTTATTTTAGCCGGGTGCTCGAAGAGGCCCTTGTACTTCTTAAATTTGCAATTTCTGCTGCCATCTTGCAGTCGATAAGAGGCGCATCCTTTTTTTTTTTTTTTTAATTGGACACTGCAGTTGACATGAATTCTGTGTTGATGGAAGAACTCCCTCAAAACCTTAAATTCTTGGAAACTTAATGAAATTTTGTTTTCAATCAGCTTTATTTTTCATATAAAGATATTTGTGTAGGAATGTAATTTTTGCTTTAAATTTGTTGTATTTCTACAGAATAAAATGCCAAGGAACATGGTTTAGAAATTTTGGTCATTGCTCAAATCAAAATAACTGAGATTGCATACCTTGTATATAAATACAATATATATATATACACAATATAAGAAGAATACCGAAAGCTTATTATACTTTGTATAAATAGCCCTCTATTCCCTCTTTTGTTCTTCACCCCATCCTTCATTTACTCTTTTTTTTTGAATATCCTTTAGACAAGAAAAGTTAAAAAAAAAAATAGAAAGAGAGAGTTGTTGGTCAGACTAAAATTATTTATAGTATACAGTTATATTTTATATGAACAATTTCTAAGTCGTTCATTTTATTTAATCATATAAATATTTTGATCAAAATATACAGTAGCACACTATATTAGATCCAAAAAAAAATAGAGAAGATCGCAGTCTAGAATATTACAATTCAATTTTAGGAATATACTAGATATAAACCCGCGCGTTACAGCGGAATTATTCATTTTGTTAATAATAAATTTATACGTGCAATTACTAAATTAAAATATAATAAGAAGATGGTAGATTGTTATGCGATTATTAAATTTTGGTAGCATATATTGTATAGAGTTGGGTAAAAGTTTTATGAGCAAATACATATCCAAGTATAGCATATGTTGTATAGAGTTGGGTAACAGTTGTGTGTGTGTGTGTGTGTATATATATATTAATTTTTTGATAAAAATGTTTATAATGTAACCAATAGAGTTAAAAATGGGTACCTATTGCATTCTAAAGCACTAATAAATATTTAGAAAGTGTAATGCACAATGTCATCAAGTTGTTATATTGATACGATTGTTAGTGGCATATTTGAAGTCTGTTACACATTACACAAACCTCACCAAGCCTCAAATATCTGGCACAGGTACTTGATGCATTTTAAAGAGTCCATGTCTCATATATGCTTACTTGCACCAGAATTCAAACATCTAAATGAAATGAGAAACAGATAAAGAATGTCCCAGTTTCAGTCCTCAAACCTTAAGGAAAATTACATGTTAAACAAACATCGTGTCCAAAAACATAGTAGTATAACACTGTGTCATACATAACACAATGTTATAGTTAAAAATGAATACATTGTCTCATTAGTTTTTTATCCATTTTTGGCAATTGTCACAGTATTACCATAATGCCAAAAAAAACTATTAATGATGATGAAAATAATTTACCAGATGCTAGTACTTAACAAATCATGCAAAGCTACAATCCAGATAATAAAATACAATAGATGAGGAAACCATAAATATAAACACCGTTATATTTATGAATAAAAAATGTCAACAAAATGTCATTTTAAGGACGTAACTGACAATAATTGAACGTTAGAGACGACTTTAAAAATGGGTGGTAATTTGGAGGTACAGAAGTGTCATTCAACAATAATGATAATATCATAAAGTAGTGCTTTTAAATGATAATAATTAAATTTAAAAAAATAATATCAGAACAGATGACATTACCAAAATAGTTTAGATTTGTAGTGATTTAGGGGATTATAAATTCAAAATATTAAATTAGTAATGATAATATTAAAACAGTTAACATTATCAAAATTGTAATAACCCGAGATTTCCTAAATAAAATAAATAAGAAAATTTGCGTATAATTTTTTTTTTATTTATTTAATAGCGAGAATAAGTGTCTAGTAATGTGAGCGATAAATATGAATATATTTATTACTTGAAAAATTAGAAATAATTTTGGAATTATTAATTACTACAAATTATATTTTATGGTAATTAATTTACATAGCGAAATATATTTTTATTAATTATTTTCCATGATAACATGATTGGAAATAATATATGAAGTGATAATTAGAATTTATATAATATATATTTTATTATATGAATTGTTGAGAATATTTAAATCAAGTATTTTAACTTGATATGCGAAGAGAAGTCGGATATGAGATCCAAACCACGAATTGGGATTGTGATCAAGAGATGAGAATAATAATATTATATTATTGTTATAATGATTTTCTGATACAATAATTATGTCTTTGTGTATGTATGCAGATGAGATAATATTGAAGCGATAGCGGTCAATTAGGTGTAGCATATTACCCTTTGTGAAACCCTAATTATTAAACTCGATTACAAGATATGGTGAGTAGTAGTGAGTAGTATAAATCATGTATATGAAGGTTCTTGTGTATAAGAGATGCCGGTAATTAGAAGAAAACCCTAATTCTTTGTTGTATAGTCGATAATTAGAACAAACCCTAATTATTACAACCCTAATCGGTTGAAGTTAGAGATTGTAATGGTGTGTTAGAACATACACGAGATAATTAGAGAATCCTAATGGTCAATTAGAAACCCTAATTGATGGCGTTAAGAAACCCTAATTAGAAAACCCTAATTTTTCAATCAAAACCCTAATTTAAAATTATTGGGTTTAATTACGATGTTAATGTATAAATGTTTTAATTTACCAAAGGATGAAAAGTAATTGGTAAATGATAAGAATTACCATCTAGTGATTAAATATTACATTTAATTGCTATGTACAAGAATACCCATGAAATTATATGGGAAATTACCAAAATACCCTTTTTGTCCATTTTAGTGTATTATTAGTAGCATTGTTGCTAGAATCTTTGCAAAAGCTAGCCAACCACCACTTTCTAGAATTCCCTCATGCTACTATATCATTACACCTCAATTATACCAACCAAATCAGCATCCAAAGCATCTAGCATGGCCTATAAATAGAGATCAAGGAAATTGAATGAAAACAGACTCTAATATTTTCTAAACTCTCTAGCCACACTCTCTCAAGCTCTAGCCAACGAAATTCTCTTACCCATAAGCTCTAATCAAAGCCCGACCATCACAAATAACAAATCGGAAGCATCGAAGTGAAATCAAAAATCAAGTAAGAAAAGGTATGAAATCCCAAAATTAGAAATCCTTGATTCGATGTTAATTGATGCAATTGATTGTTTAAAGTTGTGTAATAAGGAGTCTATTAATGTTACGGGTTGTAAAAACACGGACCCATAACATCAAAGTGTGCGAATTTGAAGATTTGAGCAAGTTAGAAAAGCAAGATTACTGTGATTTTTGGGCAAATGTCAAGACTTATATCTCTGTGATTATTTCTTTGTTTTTTGTTGTTTAAAAGTTGTTAGGTGTAGCTTGTTATGTGTTCTTTAAACTCCAAAAGGAATCAGGTCTATATCTATTGTAGATCGGGATTTATAAGCGGTCAAAGTGGGTTGACCGGCTGTTTTTCAAACCCAGAAAATATTCTAAGTGTCCAGAAATTTTTTTTTGGCAAATGTCAGGCCTTATATCTCGGTCATCTTTAATGTGTTTTGTGTTATAAAGGTTGATATATGTAGCTTGTTATGTGGTATTTAACCTCCAAAAAGAATCAGGTCCATATATATTACGGATTAAGAGTTATTTAAGGTCAAAGTGGGTTGTTGGCATTGACCGAAAAATTTCAAAATTTGAATTTTCTAAGTGTTAATTTTTACGACAAGGTTTGACCATACTTTAGATGCTTGATTTATTATTTTTTATGATGATGTTAAGTGTTAGAGTTGTAGTCTTACATGTTGTCTCTACACTTTGGAATTGATAGATCACATAAGCGGTACACGATCATCAAGTTATAGAGGTCCAAAGTAGGCACCTCGAGCTGTTCTTCGTGAAGAACGACTTTGGTAACTACTTTGATGGCTGATTTATCCCAGATCGATGTTTGTTTAGAGGTTATGATTGTTGGATCTTATATTCTTGTATTTACTCTACAAGACCCAATTTATAGATTGTCCAAATTCGTTAAGATGAGAGAGTTATTCACACGGTCAAAGTAGGCCACTCGGTTACGCCTTATGAAGAAGATCTGGGTAGGCTCAAGAACACCTATAGCGACACATACGTCACTATAGGGGCCTTTAGCTGACGATTTTAATTATTTTAATTTCGATTTTTAGGAAATTAATTTAAAAATTAGAAAAATTAGTTTTTAATTATTAAAAATACCAAATAAATTATGAAAAATTATTTTAAAGTACGAAAAATAGTTTTTAATTATTTTGAGTATATTTCATAAATATTTAATATTTTTGAAATATAAAAGGTATTTATTTATTTAATTATAATATTAAATAAATAATTTAAAAATAGTTTTAATTCATGAAAAATCATGAAGAATTATTTTATGGTATAAGAAAATATTTTGAGTTATTTTCCATGACTTTTAATATTTTGTGATGTATTTCATTAATTAATTAATATTAATGATATTAAAGTTATTTAATGATTATATTAAATAATTTAGTTTAAAAATGATTTTAATATTATAAAAATCATTTTAAATGAAATTAAAGTATTTAAAAATATTTTAAGTTATAAAATATAACTTTTAATATTTAAAGGATAATTTCATTAATAATTTAATATTAATGATATTAAGATAATATTAGTGATATTTAGTTTATTTAATAATTATTATTAAATAAATAGTTTAAAAATGGTTTTATTTATTTAAAAATTATTTAAAGAGGATATTAAGGATTTAAAAATATTTTAAGTTATAATTAATGACTTTTAATATTTGGATGAATAGTACATTAATATTTATATATTAATGGTGATTATTTAAAAATGATTTTAATTGTTTTAAAAATCATTTAAGGGTAATATAAATGTTTTAAAAATATTTTGAGTTATTATAAATAACTTTTATATTTTGGCAATGGTTTCATTAATTAATAATTTAATTATTAATGACAATGGAATTATCTAATGTTTAAATCATTTAATTATGATTAGATGTTTGAAAGTTATAGTTGGCCAAACTAGGTATTGAAACCAGGTTATGAAGTCCGAGGATTTGATGAAGAGCACCCATAGTAACAAGTTATATCACTATAAGCCCTTGAGTGATGATTTGAATTATTTTAAATTTTTCAATTTACGGAAATTTGAAAATGATTAAAAATAAAATGTTTGATATTTCTGAGATGTTGAGGTATAGGATAAGAGTCTTAGACTAAGATTATTTACCGATAAAAGGCCGTCGATGCATGGCAAACAATTATGTCGAATTCTATAATAGAAAAAAAAGGCTCTTTGTAAGAGCATGGATGAGATATTTGAAAAATGTATAAAAATATTTCAAGTATAGAATATGAACTAAAAGTATGATCACTGCGATTAAGTGATGACGTGATTAGACTATGTCTTTGTTGTAATAAGCGATCTATGTGTTATGATATATTGTTCTAATCGAGCGAATGATCGATTATTGATAGGTTGTGATAAAGAGATAAAACCTAAGTTGAGATTTGTAATCGGTGAATCGAAAAAGTATCTTACCTTTGCATTTCCTTTATGCAATGGACATGAGTAAGAAGTTTGAAATTATTCTATTTTCACACAGATTATATACGCTTTGATTATCAACATGTTAGCTCGGATATATATTACGTTAAGTTGATTTCTAAATGGTTATACAAGTGTCCCCACTTGGATAATCATGGCATTTATTCACATGTTGATATACCTTTGTCAATTACCCGTATACATATATGTTGAATTACATATTATTGTTGAGCAAGATTAAAAACCTTGGGTTTGGAACCGAGCATGTATGAACATCCCGATAATGGGAAAATTTTTATATGACTTTACGGACAAAGGGTGAGCGATGAATTTCGTTCAAGTTATGTAGTATTGATGATCAATACATGTCTGTACAATCTGGTGATCACCCTCCGTGTTCCGTAAGTTATGACGATTTTTGGATGAATTTTACATTAAACCTTTTGAAAATGAAAAACCATGTTCATAGTATGTTTCTTAAACCCTATTCATGGGTGGAGCCTAATTTCAAGAAATTGAAAGAGAGTTGTTATGTGAATCTTTTATCAATCTGATTACTTCACAACTTTTGATTCGTTTGTAGAAGTGTTATGTAAAGAGAATACTTATATTCTTTCAAACTTATATATATAATTGCTATTACTTCTTTGGGCACTCAAATGCTCATCCTTGCTTAAATTAAATGTTTTCGATTACGACGATCGACTCAAGGCTCGAGGCACGAACAAAGGAAAAGAAAAGCTATTGAATGAGATTTAGTATGAGTTAATGGTTATAGTTAGTAAGACAATGGAATCTATTATCGATATTGTAAGGAATGTATTTGAAGGTTACGTGCACAGGGAAGTAAACTTTGATGTATGTAAATTAAGTTCGAATGTATTATTATTTAGTATTATTCAGCTTAAAGAAATGGTATCGTGGAGAACCGAGTTCGGGTTTCAAGTATCCGGATTTGGGGTCGCCAAAAAAATAATTTAGATTTGTAGTGATTTATAGGATTATAAAATTAAAAAATTAACGTGAGATTAAAAAGTAGTGATTTTAGGAGATAATAATTAAGTAACGATAATATAAAAACCGTTTAGATTGAAAATGTAGTAATTTAAGAAATTATAAAATCAACATAGTACGTAAGTTATGATTGATATTATTTGTTTTTTAAATTTTGTTTTAAATGTTTTAAACTGTATAATATTATATTTTAATATAATTATAAATGGTATAATATTATGTTGTAATATAATTTAATTAGTAATGATAATATTTTTGCAGTTTAGATAAGTGGTGATTTTGTTATTTTGTTATATCGTGTATTATAATATTTTACCATACATGTATGATATAATTTATGGTATAATATTAGAAAAGTAGTAATTTTAGGATATAATAATTATGTTTAAAAAGTAGTAAGTTATGATTGATATTATTTGTTCTTTTAATTTTATTTTAAATATTTTAAAGCGTATAATATCTTTGTTGTAATATAATTATAAATAGTATAATATTATGTTGTATTAATAGAAATAAAATTAGGTTAAATAACGGAAAGTAATGATAATATAACAAAGTATTAATTTTAGGATATAATATTAAGTTAGAAATGATAATATCGAGCAGTTGATATTACCAAAATAATTTAGATTTATAGTGATTTAGGAGATTATAAATTTAAAATATTAATTTGGGATTAAAAAGTAGTAATTTTAGGAGATAATAATTAAATTAGTAATGATAATATTAGAAACGATTAACATGTATTTGTGTTTTAGTAGTGATTAAAAGTAGTGATTTTAAAGTAATGATTTAGGAGATTATAAAATCAACATAGTAAGTTATGAATAATATTATTTGTTATTTTAATTTTATTTTAAATATTTTAAATTTTATAATATTATGTTGTAATATAATTATAAATGGTAAAATATTATGTTATAATATAATTTAATTAGTAAATATCTGCATAGTTTAGATAGGTAGTAATTTTATTATTTTGTTATATCGTGTATTATAATATTAGATATCATACGTGTATTATAATATTATATCATACATGTATGATATAATATATGGTATAATTATGAATGATATAATATTAGAAAAATAGTGATTTTAGGATATAATAATTATGTTTAGAAAAATAGTAAATTTTGGGGATTATAAAATCAACATAGTAAGTTACGATTGATATTATTTGTTATTTAAATTTTATTTTAGATGCCATATTTGAATAGTTGATCCCAAATTTAGGGGAATAAATTTAGGTTTGTTTCAACCTCATTTGTTATGTTAGTTGGGCATTTTTATTAAGTGTTTTAAGGAACATTAATTAGACATGACATGTGTTAAATTTTGAGGATGACATGTGTCAAGCTATTGTGTCATGTACTATATTTTAGTATAATTAATAGATGTCCCAGTTTCAGTCCTCAAACCTTAAGGAAAATTACATGTTAAACAAACATCGTGTCCAAAAACATAGTAGTATAACACTGTGTCATACATAACACAATGTTATAGTTAAAAATGAATACATTGTCTCATTAGTTTTTTATTCATTTTTGGCAATTGTCACAGTATTACCATAATGCCAAAAAAACTATTAATGATGATGAAAATGATTTATCAGATGCTAGTACTTAACAAATCATGCAAAGCTACAATCCAGATAATAAAATACAATAGATGAAGAAACCATAAATATAAACACCGTTATATTTATGAATAAAAAATGCCAACAAAATGTCATTTTAAGGACCTAACTGACAATAATTGAACTTTAGAGACGACTTTAAAAATGGGTGATAATTTGGAGGGACAGAAGTGTCATTCAGCAAAAATGATAATATCATAAAGTAGTGTTTTTAAAAGATAATAATTAAATTAAAAAAAATAATATCAGAACAGATGACATTACCAAAATAATTTAGATTTGTAGTGATTTAGGGGATTATAAATTCAAAATATTAAATTAGTAATGATAATATTAAAATAATTAACATTATCAAAATAATTTAGATTTGTAGTGATTTATAAGATTATAAAATTAAAATATTAACGTGAGATTAAAAAGTAGTGATTTTAGGAGATAATAATTAAGTAACGATAATATAAAAACCGCTTTAGATTGAAAATGTAGTAATTTAGGAAATTATAAAATCAACATAAGACGTAAGTTATGATTGATATTATTTATTTTTTAATTTTGTTTTAAATATTTTAAAACTGTATAATATTATGTTTTAATATAATGATAAATGGTATAATATTATGTTGTAATATAATTTAATTAGTAATGATAATATTTGCACAGTTTAGATAGGTGGTGATTTTGTTATTTTGTTATATATGTATATTATAATATTTTACCATACATGTATGATATAATTTATGGTATAATATTAGAAAAGTAGTAATTTTAGGATATAATAATTATGTTTAAAAAAGTAGTAAGTTATGATTGATATTATTTGTTCTTTTAATTTTATTTTAAATATTTTAAATCGTATAATATACTATTGTAATATAATTATAAATAGTATAATATTATGTTGTATTAATAGAAATAAAATTAGGTTAAATAACTGAAAGTAATGATAATATAACAAAGTAGTAATTTTAGGATATAATAATTAAGTTAGAAATGATATTATCGAGCAGTTGATATTACCAAAATAATTTAGATTTATAGTGATTTAGGAGATTTTAAATTTAAAATATTAATTTGGGATTAAAAAAATAGTAATTTTAGGAGATAATAATTAAATTAGTAATGATAATATTAGAACAGTTAACATGTATTTGTGTTTTAGTAGTGATTAAAAGTAGTGATTTTAAAGTAATGATTTAGGGATTATAAAATCAACATAGTTAGTTATGAATAATATTATTTGTTATTTTAATTTTGTTTTAAATATTTTAAATTGTATAATATTATGTTGTAATATAATTATAAATGGTAAAATATTATGTTATAATATAATTTAATTAGTAAATATCTGTATAGTTTAGATAGGTAGTAATTTTATTATTTTGTTATATACGTGTATTATAATATTATATCATACGTGTATTATAATATTATATCATACATGTATGATGTGACGCCCCCAAAATAGGTATACATCACCCATTCTGAGTCGCCCCCAAAATAGGTACAGCATAATGATATTGAAGAAAATAATATCATTTAAGAAGAAAATAATATCTCTTACCTCAAAGAATCAGTACTTTGAAATGAAAGGTAGGAAGTGATCTTTGAATGAAACTTGATTTGAACAAAGAACTCTCAAAGTATCTAAATAGTCACAAAATACGCTCAATAATATAGAGAGAAGAGAAAGCTTATGTTTACGGTGTGATTTTCAATTCTAACTTAGCCTCTATTTATAGGAAAATGTTAGCCCGCCAAAAGATTTGACTTGACCTGTATGTGCGCCCCAAAATAGGTCCATTCCACCCAACACATTCTCGAAGTGCCAAATACATGGTACGAAATAACTACAACTTCAATAATATAAATGTCGTGTGAAATCTGACAATACATCTTGTGAGTTTAAATACGAGATATTGTCGCTGCAGACAATATCCACACGCAAATAAATCCCCATCATCATTATTGATACATTATTTCACAAAAATGGTGAGGACTACTAAACAACTCTCTAGAACCTTCATTCTATACCCCAGGCTCGATCCTCGCTATGTTCTCACCTCCGAGAAGAAAATGGAACAACAAGGAAAAGGGTGAGCTCAACTAGCCCAGTAAAGAATATTATGACTAAGATAATATACAACAAATTATCGTTAGTCTTCAACAGGGAAAAATCTAATAGAATACAATAGACAACAAGTTTTAGATCAACAAATGCAGCGGAAACAGCAATCCATTAGAAGAGTTAAGTAGAGAATGAAATCTACTATCATTTATGAATTTAAAAGTCCATCATCAATATTTTATCCCGGTAACATCAATCAATATACATCTTTAATCATCTTTGCACTACAGGCCAAAGATATTCATTTGTATCACCAGTTGGTCATGTTCATCTCAACACCTGTTCATCTTTGCACTACGGGCCAAAGAGATTCATCGATTTAATCATTCATCTTTGCACTACTAAAAGCCAAAGATATTCATCAAATATCACCATTAAGGACCGAGGATGATGAAAACATTTTTAAGAACGAATCCGGTGAGATAGAAGGACAAATATTAGGGATTCGTTTAATGGTTTATCCAAGATCGATAATACTTCATAATAAAGCGATTTTGAAGCAAAACTCAAAAATAACGATCAAAACATGGATACAATCAAAGATAGTAGCCAAAATAGACATCTTGGACAAAAAAGAAAATTTTCATTTTTTTGGTGAATAGTCTGCAGTATTTGTGAATAGTGCAAGATATCGTGAATAGGCCGCAGTATCGTGAATAGTAACCCCAAACACAAAAAGATAGAAATTTCACAAAAAAAACATCTTCACGCTTCGTAAATAGACTTCGTGAATAGTAACTCATGAATAGTAACTTCGTGAATAAGAACTCATGAATAGTAATCCGACATGAAAAAGTTCCAAATTTGATAAAAAGTTCAACAAAGATTTTGGCATAATGATATTGAAGAAAATAATATCATTTACGAAAGAAATAACATCCCTTACCTCAAAATAACCGTATCTTACGATTGAATTTTGAGATATAGTCGACAAAAACTCGCAGACCAGATAAGCAACACTCAAAGTATACTCACAAGAATAAACTCGATAATATAGAGAGAGAAAGAGAAAACTTAGTTTCGGTGTGATTTTCAATTCTAACTTAGCCCTCTATTTATAGGAAAATGTTAACGCCTAAAAAAGGAGACTAAATTAATAAAATATATTATTATTTATTCAAAATTTCTACCCACATATTTTGAAAACTCTAGCATGCCTTCTTTGGTCAAAAACATCAGCCACTCATGTGCCAACAACCACAAAAACGTTTTTCTTATATAAAATAATTAAAACTTCCAAAATCAATTATTTTGAACTCTAGGAACTTTAATAATTCATGATAAATAACCCTTTTGTCAGAAAATTTGAATCTCATGAATTTTTATAGGAAATTCAATTCTCTACAACTTTGCGGAAGGAAGTTTTTCCAAATTCCAAGCAGAAATTATCAAGAAATCCATAAATGAGCGATTTTACGACGCCTATAATCAATTTTGATCGAGAATTGTGTCCACCGACACACAAAACATATGTTAAACATTTAATGTCATAAAAATACTCTTCCTCCTCATATACTCATATATCCCACATTTATTGTAAAATATCACCGATTAATATATTATTAAAATAATATATTTAAATGAATTATTTTATCGAAAAAGATAAAATATTAATTTTCAACAATTGTCACATTAAAAATTTTCTCCATCTATATCCACATAAAATAAATATTTTCTTTATCATAATAATCAATAATTAATTATTTAAAATAATATTACTGTAATCACAAGATCGACAACCATGCCGTTCCTCAGGAAAGAGGGCTTTCAATAAGGATTTCTCTTCTGGGTGCCTTGCAATTAGGTGGCCAAACCTCTCCTTAGATGTAACTTTCTAGACATTGCCAATAATGTTATCCGATAATATTATTCAAATAATATGAATTATTGATTTGATAATGGAAAATACGTGTAATGACAATTATTGAAACAACGGTGATACCAAATATCAACGCAAAGAATTATTGAATCAATATAATATTGAGCAAGAATTAATTGTGTAACAATTATTGAGTAAAGTGCCTTCACGTAAGGATCAATAATTCAACAATATGCAATACTGGTGTCTTCATCAGACAACCACGCGACATCTTGTATTTTAACAACCGTGTAATCCAACGGTTGTTAATTGTGAATAACTACGTGAATTATTTATAAAAGCTCAAACTTGTCATTTCCTTCATCCGACATTTATTCACGTTATGGGGCCCACAAATGATCTACTGGCTATCGTCTGACGGATATTTCGACAAAAAGAATATTCCACGACCAAAAGAATATTCCCAAACAATAATGAATATTTTATAACCACTTGCTTATTTTGTAAACTTTGCACATTTTTTATATAACCAAAGCATTATATCAAATTAACCCTTATTAATTTAGAATAATGAATAAAGAAAAATTCAATTTTATTTATAATAAGTTGGGGTCTTACATGCTACCCGATGGCTTTACTACTACTATTGCCACCCACCACATTTGAAATAAAATTCAAAGATATTTCTTCACCAACCACAAGTGGAACGCTTCAATTCTAGAATTTTTCACCAAAATCATTTATAAACCTAATTTCTGAATCAGTCACCTCTTAAAATTCATAACAAATCATTCGTTTATTTTTAACGGTTCAAAATTTGTGGACATATACTCAACTTATATATGTATAACATATCCAAAAATCACCACGATCCAACGGTCAGATTAAAAGTTATAACTCACGCAATATATCTCAAGAACAATGATTTAATTTTTAATACCTCCATTCCGACAAAAACACCTCAACATTAATTCCTGCAATTATATTCGCATAAAATAAATATATTCATCAATTATAAAATAAATATTTTCTTATCATATAAATCAATAATTAATTATTCATAAATAATATTATAGAATCACAATTATGACAACCAGGTCGTTCCTAGGAAAGAGGGGGCTTTTCAATAAGGATTTCTCCTTACTAGCGCGCAATTAGGTGACCAAACCTCTCCTTAGACAGAACTTTCTAGACATTGCCAATAATGTTATCTAATAATATTATTCAAATAATATGAATTATTGATCTGATAATGGGAAATACTGTGCAGTGATAATTTTTGAAATAACAATAATATAAAATATCAACGCAAAGAATTATTGAATCAATAAAATAAAATATTGAAAAGTAATTATCGTAACAATTATTGAGTAAGTGTCTTCTCACGTAAGAATCAATAATTCAAAACTCATCATGCAATACTGTCTTCATACATGCAACCACGCCAGACATCGTATTTTAACCACCGGGTATTCCAATGTGTTAGCAGTAATAACTACGCCATTATTTATAAAAACTCAAACTTGTCGTTTTCTTCATCCGAAAGAGTTATTACATTATGAGGCCCACGAATGGTCGCTGGCTGGTCGCATCTGAATATTCCCCGACCACAAAAATATTCCACGACCAAACGAATATTCCCCGACAAAAATGAATATTTTATAACCACTTGCTTATTTTGTAAAATTTGCACATTTCACCTATAACCAAAGTATTATATCAAATTAACTCCTAATTATTTCAAGATAATAAATAGAAAAATTTAATTTTATTCATAATAAGTTGGGGTCTTACAACCTCCCCTCTTTATGAAATTTTGTCCTCGAAATTGATGTACGTACCTAGTGTTTCGAAAAGGCGAGGGTACCTCGCTTTCATTTTCGATTCCAACTCCCAAGCCATTTCTTCAATAGCATGGTTCCTCCACAAAACCTTGACTTGTAGTATAACTTTTGTTCGTAGGATATGCTCTTTTATATCCAATATCTTGACAGGTACCTCCCCGTACGTTAAATCTTCGGTTATCTCGTCTGGTTCTAACGCAATAATGTGGTTTGGGTCTTTCATATATTTACAAAGCATAGATATGTGAAAAACATTATAAACACGAGACATACTTGGAGGTAATGCGAGTCTATAGGCCACATTTCCTATTCGGTCAAGAATCTCAAATGGACCAACAAATCGTGGATTGAGCTTTCCTCTCTTCCCAAATCTTGTAACTCCTTCCATGGAGCAATACGTAATAAAGACATGATCTCCAACATTAAACTCCACGTCCTTTCGATGAAGATCAGCATAACTCTTTTGTCGATCTTGTGAGGTCTTTATACGTTACCGGATCAATTGAATCTTTTCTGTAGTCATGCGTATTAATTATGGTCCCAACAACGTTGTTTCTCCCACCTCGTCCCCAAAGATATCGGAGAGCGACACTTTCATCCATATAACGCCTCGAATGGAGGCATACTATACTTGCTTGATAATCTGTTGTTATAAGAGAATTCCACCAATGACAAGTACTTATCCCAACTTCCTTTGAAATCTAGGACACGAGTCTTAATAAATCTTGAGGGTTTGAATAGTCCTTTCCGATTGTCCGTCTGGTTTGAGGATGGTATCTTTCAATCAATCAATAAATCCGAATCCCCCCATAGCTTTTCAGAAGCTAACCCAAAATCGTGAAGTGAATCTTGGGTCACGATCCGAAACTATGGATACTGGCATGCCATGCAATCTCAAAATCTCATTTACGTACATACTAGCAAGACATTCAAGGGAATAAGTCTCACGTATAGGCAAGAAATGAGCCGACTTGGTTAATCTATCAATAATAACCCAAATCGCATCTATACCTTGAGAAACCTTGGGAACTAAAAACTTGTTGGGTAAAATCTAATTACGCACAACACGCAAGTATACGTGGTCAACAAGTAATAAAGTGATAAGTTGAGTATCGTTCCCACAGAGAATTATTTAATAAAAATCACCAAGTACTAACCCATGACCAATTTAATCTTATTTAAACAAATGATTTAATAATTTAATTTAAAATAATTAAATAAACTATTACTAACTATCCCTAGAATGAAACAAGATATTGAAGACTTGAGATTACAATTTCACTTATTGTTATATTTAAATCAACACACTTCTCGTTAAGCCAAATTATTTATCTTTGGATTGTTAATCAAGAACACGAAAGTAAAATATGGCCATCTCTCAATGCACCATACTCATATCAAATCAAATCCACAGATGATAGAATCAATTTGAACACCCTAATTAACTAACCCACTATATCTCTATGTGAATTACAATTAAAAAGGGTTTAAGTTCAAGTTTTTATTAGACTACATATGGTGTAAAGGCATATCTCTATCCTAAACACGAATCATGAATTCCATCTATGCAGAAATAAAGAACACATGCTATCATGATCAGATCTAAATCTATACTTCATCTCTCGAGTTCATATAGATTATCACGGTAATTGTTAGCTAGGCAATTAAGCAATTAAGTCCAAACCATAATAGACAATCCAAATATAGCTAATAAGACTAACAAAGAAGCATATCAAAGTAAACTACACAATAAGATCCATAGTAATCTCAAAATAGAGTTTAATTCATAAATAAACTAGAATCCATCATCCACAATTGATTAAGCATTAAAAAGATACAAATAAATAAGAAAAGAAATTAGAATTGAGATAAACAAATCTGCATTCTCTTGCTTCCAATTTGATTCTCCAATGATAATCAATAGCTTCAATCTTCAATTCTAATCTAATCTAGGGTTCCTAATCTATGAAAGAAAGTAAAGAATTCCATTATTGAAATATATCCCAAGAGGGATTTAATAGAGTCTTAGAACTAGCCCTCCCAATCCAAGTTAAACTCAAGTATTTAGAGTTCTAATGGACATCCTAGTAAGTTAGGCAACTAAGAATCCTATTCTAGCTCAATTTAGACATCAAATAACACATTTTTACTCCTTTCCCGCCACTTAGCAGACAAGCCAACATTGTGCCTAAGTTTCTCGGGCGCGATCACGCTTATAAAGGCGAAGAGTCGTCTGCTGGCTTAGCGCGATCCATATTACTCTGTTTTCTGCTACGACGTCCTTTGGTAAAATAGACATAACCTTTGATCCGCTTGGAGTTACGGGGCCTGACACCTATCAAATCGAAGATAACGACGAGATCTACAACTTTTATTATTTGAGCTTTGACAAATTCGAATTCTATCAAGGCGGAAATCGGTCTTGAAGTAGATGCTATGTAATATGGCAAACATGACAACTCTTAGCTTTGATCTTCGTTGATAAAAAAGTCATAATTCTCACATCCGAGCTCCGATTGAGACGATTCAAGATGTTCCGGAAAGATAAGAAGTAGAGCTAGCATAAAATCCAAGTTCCAAGCCAAGAACATGCATCTAACTTGGTGTTAAAAGTCCTTCAATATTCTCTTCTTGCATTTGCTTGCGTATTTTAGTCCAAAAGATATCCGAATTGCTTATCCTTGCTTCTTCATGCCAATGTCATTTCATAGCCTACAAAATAACATAAAATGTATGAAAAGTAACTAAGAACATGAATATAAGCAACTAATTCAAGTAACAGATACCGGATAAGTAGGTATAAAACCTACTTATTAGAAGACCTGTAACAAAATCCACAGTAATGTGTTCCCACTTCTATTTCAGAATCTCAAGTGGTTGCAATGGACCCTTTGACACTTGATGCTCCGTCTTTACACGTTGACAAGTTAAACACCTTGAGATAAACTCCGCGATCTCTTTCTTTATATTGCTCCACCAAAATGTATGTCGAGGATTGTGATACATTTTGGTACTCCCAGGATGGATTGCAAATGGTGTGTTGTGTGCCTCCATCATGATTCTGTGCTTCAAGTCAAAATTGTTAGGAACGCAAAGTCTGGAGTTGACTCAAAGCATTCCTTCTTCATCGATTCTTGCTTTCGGAATAGCACCTTCTTGTACTTTATTTTTCATACGCATCAGCTCCAGGTCTGTAGCTTGAGCAACTTTAACTTTATCGATTAAAGTCGGTTCTACTCGTATATTTAACATCATAACGTGGGTCCTTAGAGTCTTTAACTCTATCTTTATTGTTTGTAAATTATACAAAATAGGTCTTTGTGTTCAACAATATCGCACTCGTATTCGCGAACGATCTTATACTCAACGCGTCAGCTACCACGTTCGCTTTTTCAGGATGGTATGGTAAGAACATGTGCCGAAATGAGTTGCCGCTTGAGCTCTTGAAAAATCTTCTCGCATTCCTCGCTCTATACAAATTTTGTATCTTTCCAAGTCAGCTAAGCTAATAGAGTAGCGATTTGAGAAAATTCTTCCACGAATCTCCGATAGTAACCAGCTAAGCCTAGAAAGCTAGATATTTTGATTACTGACTTAGGTTGTTCTCAACTGTGACTCATATCCCAATCTTGGATAGCACGTCACAATGATACCTATCTTTTTACCACCACACAAATATAGAGTCCCCTACGGAGAGTCTGGCTTTGGTGCATTTCACAAAGGAAGTCACCAGATAGAGGCCCGGGTACCAACTCTTGTACTTGGGTTTTTAACTCCTGAAGTTCAATAGGAGCCATTCGATATGAGATTTTAGAAATTGGTTTTGTACCGGTTCAAAGTCGATACAAAATTCAATATCACACTCTGGGGGTAGGCCAAGAAATTCTTCAGGAAATACGTCAGGAGATTTACTAACAACAGAAATATCATTCAAATCTGACGTATTTTTGTTTAAATCCATGAAATGGCTAAGAAAGCTTGACATCCGTTTTTCAATAAACGAATAGCTTTATGGCTTGATATGATAGTGACTGATTTTAGTGGTTTAGTTGCTTGAATTCGTATAACAGGTTGGTTAGGAATATGAAAACTAACAACCTTGCGAAAATAATCAATTTTGGCATGATGAATGGTTAACCAATCAATCCTTAAAATCACATCAAATGCAAGTATCTTTAAAGAAATAAGATCAACAGGTAATGTGATTGCGCCAACTTGGATCAAGCAAGATTTATAAACTGTAGATGTAACAAAAGTTTCACCCAACGGAGTTTCAACAGATAAGTCAAAGTCTAATTTCTCCGAGTCAAGTTTAAGCGTTGAGCACCTGGCGAGAGAGATAAAAGAATGGGTAGAACCAAGATTCTAATATGGTATAAACTTCATAAAAATTTATGATTAACTAACCCGTGATAACTTTATTTGGGTTCTCACACTGTTGGGAAGTCATGACAACCGCTCTCCTTGAACTACCCGGCTTTGACTTGTCTGGGGCAAAGATTTGGTGTCATCACTACCGTTGAAATTAACTTTTCTATAGGCATATTCCACCTCAATCGCTTCATCGTATTTTTTATTTCATGATCTGAATAATTAATCTTCGATCCATATCGAATTGGGGTCGACCATGAATGTATGTGGTAACTCAAAACTCGATGTTGAGTTCTCTCAATTGCTGTCCAAAAAGAGAAATATATATCATCTATTTTAGCCTTCTTAGATCGGACATCTCTTTCCACAATATCAACGCGTCGTGCGGATTTTTCCCATGCATCATTCATTCTCACTCATTCAGTTCTTTCTTCTTTTAGCTCAGATTCCAGCTTTATCATTTTATACTCTGCCAAAGAGTGCTTCTGTTCAAGCATCACATATCGGGTAACACAAGCTTGAATTGTTGCATCCTTTTGGTCCACGACATCACCGCCGTTCTTTTCAAATTTTCGCTTCTAACTAACTCATGAATACGATTTTGCAATTCTAAATTTCGATAATAAAATTCTTCTAATAAATTCTCCTCGTAATTTTCTTCTTCTTCTTCTTCTCACTCTCAACTGCACCTGTGACTATCTAAAGGTGCAACTATCAATTCTTTACTCACCATATGGATATCTCTAATTCCTTCTTCGCCTGACATCACATTATCCTGGTTGGTGATTAGAGGTGTCTCCACGATCTCGTTCACTCCATTATTAACGTTCTCAGCTGCAATTCTTAAAAACTGCCATAAAACAAGGGTTAATTAAACAAATTAACATATCACATAATATCCCTATATTATGACTGACCAACAAATAAGCTTAGGTAGGACACACTAGCGAAGGATTTACTCATCTATCCCCTCCTAGTTCTATTCGCCGATCTTCGCCAGAGACCATATCCCTAAGCTCTGATACCAACTGTGACGCCCCCAAAATAGATATACATCACCCATTCGAGTCCATGAAAATACATGGTACGGAAAAAACAACTACAACTTTATTAATATAATTGTCGTGCAAAATACTACACAATACATACCGTGAGTTTAAATACAAATATTGTCTTCTGTAACAATATCAACACCCAAATAAAGTCCTTATTACAATTATTGATGTACTATTTTACAAAAATAATGAGGACTACTAAAACAACCTGCCTCAGGACCATCACTCTATACCCCGATTGGTTCTCGCTATTTCTCGTTTCACGAGAAGAAAAATGGAACAAAAAGAAAAGGGTGAGCTCAACTAGCCCAAGAAAGAATATTATGACTAAGATAATATACAACAAATTATCCTTAGTCTTCAACAGGAAAAATCGATATAATATAATCGACAACAAGTTTTAGATCAACAACTGCGTTTGAAACAACAATTCATTGTAAGAGTTAAGTAGAGAATGAAATCTACTATCATTTATGAATTTAAAAGTCCATCATCAATATTTTATCCCGGTAACATCAATCAATATACATCTTTGCACTACGGGCCAAAGATATTCATTCATATCATGGATTGGTCATGTTCATCTCAACACATGTTCATCTTTTTGACTACTGGGCCAAAGATATTCATCAGTAATCATTCATCTTTGCACTACAGCCAAAGATATTCATCAAGTACCACCATTAAGGATCGAGGATGATGAAAAATATTTTAAATATTTTAAATTGTATAATATAATGTTGTAATATAATTATAAATGGTATAATATTATGTTGTATTAATAGAAATAAAATTAGGTTAAATAACGAAAAATAATGATAATATAACAAAGTAGTAATTTTAAGATATAATATTAAGTTAGAAATGATAATATCGTAGCAGTTGATATTAACAAAATAATTTAGATTTATAGTGATTTAGGAGATTATAAATTTAAAATATTAATTTGAGATTAAAAAGTAGTAATTTTAGGAGATAATAATTAAATTAGTAATGATAATATTAGAACAGTTAACATGTCATCGTGTTTTAGTAGTGATTAAAAGTAGTGATTTTAAAGTAATGATTTAGGGGGATTATAAAATCAACATAGTAAGTTATGAATAATATTATTTGTTATTTTAATTTTATTTTAAATATTTTAAATTGTATAATATTATGTTGAAATATAATTATAAATGGTAAAATATTATGTTATAATATAATTTAATTAGTAAATATCTCGCATAGTTTAGATAGGTAGTAATTTTATTATTTTGTTATATCGTATTATTATAATATTATATCATAGTGTATTATAATATTATATCATACATGTATGATATAATATATGGTATAATTATGAATGATATAATATTAGAAAAATAGTGATTTTAGGATATAATAATTATGTTTAGAAAAATAGTAAATTTTGGGGATTATAAAATCAACATAGTAAGTTACGATTGATATTATTTGTTATTTAAATTTTATTTTAGATGCCATATTTGAATAGTTGATCCCAAATTTAGGGGAATAAATTTAGGTTTGTTTCAACCTCATTTGTTATGTTAGTTGGGCATTTTTATTAAGGGTCTTAAGTAATATTAATTAGACAAGACATGTGTTAAATTTTGAGGATGACATGTGTCAAGCTATTGTGCTATGTATTGTGTTTTAGTATAATTAATAGATGTCCCAGTTTCAGTCCTCAAACCTTAAGGAAAATTACATGTTAAACAAACATCGTGTCCAAAAACATAGTAGTATAACACTGTGTCATACATAAAACAATATTATAGTTAAAAATGAATACATTGTCTCATTAGTTTTTTATCCATTTTTGGCAATTGTCACAGTATTACCATAATGCCAAAAAAAACTATTAATGATGATGAAAATAATTTATCAGATGCTAGTACTTAACAAATCATGTAAAGCTACAATCCAGATAATAAAATACAATAGATAAGGAAACCATAAATATAAACACCGTTATATTTATGAATAAAAAATGCCAACAAAATGTCATTTTAAGGACCTAACTGACATTAATTGAACGTTAGAGACGACTTTTAAAATGGGTGATAATTTGAAGGGACAAAAGTGTCATTCAACAATAATGATAATATCATAAAGTAGTGCTTTTAAAAGATAATAATTAAATTTAAAAAAATAATATCAGAACAGATGACATTACCAAAACAGTTTAGATTTGTAGTGATTTAGGGGATTATAAATTCAAAATATTAAATTAGTAATTATAATATTAAAATAATTAACATTAGCAAAATAATTTAGATTTGTAGTGATTTATAGGATTATAAAATTAAAATATTAACGTGAGATTAAAAGGTAGTGATTTTAGGAGATAATAATTAAGTAACGATAATATAAAAACCGTTTTGATTGAAAATGTAGTAATTTAAGAAATTATAAAATCAACATAGTACGTAAGTTATGATTGATATTATTTGTTTTTTAATTTTGTTTTAAATATTTTAAATCGTATAATATTATGTTTTAATATAATTATAAATGGTATAATATTATGTTGTAATATAATTTAATTAGTAATGATAATATTTGCATGAGTTTAGACAAGTGGTGATTTTGTTATTTTGTTATATACGTGTATTATAATATTTTACCATACATGTATGATATAATTTATGGTATAATATTAGAAAAGTAGTAATTTTAGGATATAATAATTATGTTTTAAAAAGTAGTAAATTATGATTGATATTATTTGTTCTTTTAATTTTATTTTAAAATCGTATAATATATCGTTGTAATATAATTATAAATGGTATAATATTATGTTGTATTAATAGAAATAAAATTAGGTTAAATAACAAAAAGTAATGATAATATAACAAAGTAGTAATTTTAGGATATAATAATTAAGTTAGAAATGATAATATAAGCAGTTGATATTACCAAAATAATTTAGATTTATAGTGATTTAGGAGATTATAAATTTAAAATATTAATTTGGGATTAAAAAAGTAGTGATTTTAGGAGATAATAATTAAATTAGTAATGATAATATTAGAAACAGTTAACATGTATTGTGTTTTAGTAGTGATTTTAAAGTAATGATTTAGGGATTATAAAATCAACATAGTAAGTTATGAATAATATTATTTGTTATTTTAATTTTGTTTTAAATATTTTAAATTGTATAATATTATGTTGTAATATAATTATAAATGATAAAATATTATGTTATTATATAATTTAATTAGTAAATATCTACATAGTTTAGATAGGTAGTAATTTTATTATTTTGTTATATACGTGTATTATAATATTATATCATACGTGTATTATAATATATGGTATAATTATGAATGGTATAATATTAAAAAAATAGTGATTTTAGAATATAATAATTATGTTTAGAAAAATAGTAAATTTTGGGGATTATAAAATCAACATAGTAAGTTACGATTGATATTATTTGTTATTTAAATTTTATTTTAGATGCCATATTTGAATAGTTGATCCACAATTTAGGGGAATAAATTTAGGTTTGTTTCAACCTCATTTGTTATGTTAGTTGGGTATTTTTTATTAAGGGTCTTAAGGAACATTAATTAGACATGACATGTGTTAAATTTTGAGGATGACATGTGTCAAGCTATTGTGCCATGTACTGTGTTTAGTATAATTAATAGATGTCCCAGTTTCAGTCCTCAAACCCTAAGGAAAATTACATGTTAAACAAACATCGTGTCCAAAAATATAAAAGTATAACAACATTGTCATACATAACACAATGTTATAGTTAAAAATGAATACATTGTCTCATTAGTTTTTTTATCCATTTTTGGCAATTGTCACAGTATTACCATAATGCCAAAAAAAACTATTAATGATGATGAAAATGATTTACCAGATGCTAGTACTTAACAAATCATGTAAAGCTACAATCCAGATAATAAAATACAATAGATGAAGAAACCATAAATATAAACACCGTTATATTTATGAATAAAAAATGCCAACAAAATATCATTTTAAGGACTTAACTGACAATAATTGAACTTTAGAGACGACTTTAAAAATGGGTGGTAATTTGGAGGGACAGAAGTGTCATTCAGTAATAATGATAATATCATAAAGTAGTGCTTTTAAATGATAATAATTAAATAAAAAAAAATAATATCAGAATAGATGACATTACCAAAACAGTTTAGATTTGTAGTGATTTAGGGGATTATAAATTCAAAATATTAAATTAGTAATGATAATATTAAAACAGTTAACATTATCAAAATAATTTAGATTTCTAGTGATTTATAGGATTATAAAATTAAAAAATTAACGTGAGATTAAAAAGTAGTGATTTTAGGAGATATAATTAAGTAACGATAATATAAAAACCGTTTAGATCGAAAATGTAGTAATTTAGGAAATTATAAAATCAACATAGTACGTAAGGTATGATTGATATTATTTATTTTTTTATTTTTGTTTAAATGTTTTAAAATCAGTATAATATTATGTTTTAATATAATTATAAATGGTATAATATTATGTTGTAATATAATTTAATTAGTAATGATAATATTTGCATGATTTGACAAGTGGTGATTTTGTTATTTTGTTATATACGTGTATTATAATATTTTACCATACATGTATGATATAATTTATGGTATAATATTAGAAAAGTAGTAATTTTAGGATATAATAATTATGTTTTAAAAAGTAGTAAGTTATGATTGATATTATTTGTTCTTTTAATTTTATTTTAAAGCGTATAATATCTTGTTGTAATATAATTATAAATGGTATAATATTATGTTGTATTAATAGAAATAAAATTAGGTTAAATAACTAAAAGTAATGATAATATAACAAAGTAGTAATTTTAGGATATAATAATTAAGTTAGAAATGATAATATTAGAACAATTGATATTACCAAAATAATTTAGATTTATAGTGATTTAGGAGATTATAAATTTAAAATATTAATTTGGGATTAAAAAAGTAGTGATTTTAGGAGATACTAATTAAATTAGTAATGATAATATTAGAATGATTAACATGTAATCGTGTGTTTTAGTAGTGATTAAAAGTAGTGATTTTAAAGTAATGATTTAGGGATTATAAAATCAACATAGTAAGTTATGAATAATATTATTTGTTATTTTAATTTTATTTTAAATATTTTAAATTGTATAATATTATGTTGTAATATAATTATAAATGGTAAAATATTATTTTATAATATAATTTAATTAGTAAATATATGCATAGTTTAGATAGTAGTAATTTTATTATTTTGTTATATCGTGTATTATAATATTATATCATACGTGTATTATAATATTATATCATACATGTATGATATAATATATGGTATAATTATGAATGATATAATATTAGAAAAATAGTGATTTTAGGATATAATAATTATGTTTAGAAAAATATTAAATTTTGGGGATTATAAAATCAACATAGTAAGTTACGATTGATATTATTTGTTATTTAAATTTTATTTTAGATGCCATATTTGAATAGTTGATCCCAAATTTAGGGGAATAAATTTAGGTTTGTTTCAACCTCATTTGTTATGTTAGTTGGGCATTTTTATTAAGGGTCTTAAGGAATATTAATTAGACATGACATGTGTTAAATTTTGAGGATGACATGTGTCAAGTTATTGTACCATGTACTGTATTTTAGTATAATTAATAGATTTTATCCCATGGTTTAGGAGTAAATCTAGATAGGAGTTTTGAAAAAAAAAGGTAGTGGAACTTGAAGAAAATCATAAACACAAAATTTAAAAAATAAAATTTATAAATGAAAATTTCTTATAAAAAGCTTCACATAACTGGAAAAATAAAAATTGCTCATAAATTCAATCTTAATCATATAAATATAAACGAAGGGAAGAGTCTTAATCTTGTCTTGGTATTCGTTTTGTCGGTTACAATGCCAAAACAAAAAGCGATGATATAAACTTTTTAATGATCCTTCTACCAAATGTTATGTCCTTTATTTAAGTCAAGTGACGCCGACGCGCTATCTAACACGAACAAGAACAAGAACACCAACCTCTCTCCTCGAATTTTGACTGATCCCAAATTACGTCTTTGTTCAGCTAAAACAACCCTTTTTTATCTCTCTAAAACTTCCAAAAACCTCCATCGATCTTCAAGGTATTGTTTTCCATGGCGACGATCGGTCACAATAATCTCAATGCAAAACTCGTAAGTCTACAAATTACTGCAATTTTGCTAATAGATTTTTGGCCTTTGTAAATTTATTTAACGAATTAGTTTTTTAGGTTTTACTAGGCGATATGGGAGCTGGTAAATCCAGTCTGGTTTTGCGTTTCGTCAAGGGCCAATTCCTCGAATTCCAGGTATCTATCTTGCTATATAGTGTGAATTTGCTATGTTTGCTTATCGATTACTGATTGTTATTATGATTCGATGATTTCAATGATGATAAATTGTGGTTGGTTATAGGAATCGACGATCGGAGCGGCGTTCTTTTCTCAAACTCTGGCGGTAAACGATGCGACGGTGAAATTCGAGATCTGGGACACGGCTGGACAAGAAAGGTACCATAGTTTAGCCCCTATGTACTACAGAGGCGCTGCTGCTGCTATAATTGTTTACGACATCTCTAACACGGTAGGTATTTCTCATGATGTTTGAGCTGTTGCCATTTCCACTAGCTTGTTTATAGACTTCTAGAATTGGATTAAATAATAACAGTCATTGTTAAGCACAGTTCACATTCTATAAAAGTTACATTATGTTCCATATCTACTATTAATGAAAAGTGCTTAAGACTAGATTTTACTTAAAAGATCAACGTTGTTATTCAAATTTAGCTAAGATCTTGAATTTGTCATTGATAACTTTTCTAAAACTGCATTGCTTTTATTTACTTTTATGGGACTGTTATTGGGTATTGTGGATGATGGAAATGAAATTAGATGTAGTATCTGTTGTTAATGACATTGTGCTTGCTGTAGAGTATGTTGTACCTTAAGATAAATATTTATTGTGTTGTGATGTTTAAACAAAGACTTTGTTACTTAACTGTTGGTTAGGTAATATATGTTTTTGCTGATTAATGTTTTTTTTGGCCCAGTGCTGATTAATGTTCTCTGTCCTTTTCTTATTTTGTTTTACTCAGGATTCATTTGCACGGGCTAAGAAGTGGGTGCAAGAACTTCAGAAGCAAGGTATTTAGGCTTGAATTTCTCCTGTCCTTCAAGCATTAGGCTTTTCCATTTTGTTGGATGTTTAATATTTTAAATTGTGTCTCACTTGATTGTCTGTCACATCCACCTTTTGTCATTTGTGGGGACACACACCACAAAATATGGGTCCCGACCCATGACAAATGATGGCTATGGGAACTTATATGGCCACCACATCTTGCACCGTTCATTGCAAGATTTAGCAGCACGATATACAAACACAAGGGCTATGTGTGTTGTGGTAGGCAAGTCTCCTTCGAAACACCACGTGTTTCCCCTTGCATCTCAGTCGCTTTTACTTTATGGTAGGCTAATTTCCCTGCGAAGCACTATGTTGCACAACAAGAGAGTTGTATTTTTAAATCGTGGCTGCCGGATCTTGAAATGAACGACTACGACATAGGTCTGATGGCCATACAAGGTCTCGTATTTGCTGTCCTATACACATTGTATCATTTATATCAGGAGACTTGCATATACAGTACATAGGCAGAGGTCACAGATACTTGACTATCTTGTTGTTTCAGGTAATCCTAACATGGTTATGGCACTTGCTGGGAATAAAGCGGATTTGGAAGAAAAGAGGAAAGTGACTGCAGAAGTAAGTAATATCACTGCTGTTTAATTTTACACATTGAAGTTGATGCGAAATGGCTTTTGGTATTGCCTTCTTGTAGATTTCATCTTGTTGTAATGTTGTCTTTCAGCAATGTCCAGTGGATTATCTATGAGCATGTTTATTAGGCATCAACTTAATTTGATTCTGTCTGTTACATTTGTTTTATGTTGAAGTTGTGATAATCGTCTTTTAAATGACTTTATAGGAGGCACGTGTTTATGCTGAGGAGAATGGTCTTTTTTTCATGGAAACCTCTGCCAAAACTGCTGTCAATGTAAATGACATATTCTATGAAATAGGTTTGTATTCTCTATTTCTTCTGAAGGTTTGAATTGCTGTATGAGTTGCGTAGTTGGCCCTCCGCCCCCTCTCTCATGTTTTCCCCAATTCCTATTCTTTGTAATAAATTTGATTCGTGGAGTGGTTATTTTTTCTATCACTATTCAAGTAGTGTTTTTTTTGGAGATGGATTTCTAGTTCTGTAAGAAATGCCATTATTATAATGTCCTCTATTTAAATTTAACTAGATAGCTAAGGGAAATTTTTGTTTTAAGTGAATGGAATCGAATGAAGATTCAATGAAATTTGAATCAAATAATTGAATCGGTCAGTGCGTTTGTTTTGGTCTGAATGGCTGAATCGGTAAGATGGACGAGCTGAATGGTTAAGTCATTAGCTGAATGGCTGAATGGCAGCTGAATGAAGTAAAAAAAATTTAAAAAAATATATTAACTATTATATTATGTAATATTAAATAAATTTAAAACAATTTTGAATTTTTTTAGAGGGATAAAATAATAAAATTTTGTCATTCAGATGTTTCAGACATGTCAATTATCAAACAGCTTTTTTAATTCAGATTCAACTCATTCAGATTCAGATTCATTAAATTTTTATCAAACAGCCCCCAAGTATTGAGTCTAGCCATGGTTTCAAGTCTTAACAATGCAACCAGTCTGCATTATTGAAATAAATTGTATAGCCGCTGCTCAATTCATATACCTTTGCTTTATGGAGTGAATCAAACCGCTTTCATCAGAAAACTTAGACGGTTCTTGCTTATCTGAAAAAAGTTATAAAGTTCTTGATTTTCTTTTGGCTTATCCATTCTTCTGATTTTGTCTTGAAAGCCGCTGCTCAATTCATATACCTTTGCTTTATGGAGTGAATCAAACCGCTTTCACCAGAAAATTTAGATGGTTCTTGCTTATCTGAAAAAAAGTTATAAAGTTCTTGATTTTCTTTTGGCTTATCCATTCTTCAGGTTTTTCAGATTTTGTCTTTAAAAAATTTCCAGTAGTTTTTAGCATTTTAATAACTGTATGGAATTTCACACTTCCTATAGCATTTGATAAAGAATCCTTGTTATGGTGCATGCAGCTAAGAAACTGCCTAGAGCTCAGCCTGCTCAGAATCCCGCAGGAATGGTTCTTGTCGATAGACCACTTGAAGGACCACAAGCTGCATGCTGTTCTTAGGTTTCACTTTTCTTTCATCCATGCTTCTTAGATCCAACATTTGTCACCCTTTATACATTTAACTTTTTGCGTGTTTTGGGTGGTATATTAATGCTTAGACACTGAAGCAAATAATATAAACTAGAGAGGCATGTCTCTGTGGGAGATAATTGGTCCAATAATATGCTTTAACACATCCATATGTTTTTATAACTGCATTATACCAATTTCTTCCAACTGTTCTAGAATATTGGTGATTATTTATCATAGTATACTATGAAGTATTATTCTCTGTTTGCCTACAGTATTCATAGGTGCCTGTAAATTGCATGTGAAAGCATGAATTAGAAAAATTTAACAAGTAATACACATCCGATTAATTAAATATATAAGTCGAAGATATCTTTTTCATAATGCAGGTCGTGTCACTTTCTTTGGCACAGCCACAAGCCCATTCACTTAATTGGGGATGGAAGGAGGATTAATTAAAATTTTAAAGTTATTTTCGTTGTAAATGGCTGTAGAAGTTTGTCATCAGACTCAACACCAACTGAGTTACACTATAGTTCCTTCTGGAGTCATGGGGAAGATGTTATAAACCTTAGGTTAAGCCTTATAATTCTCAATTAACTTGTATTAGTTGGGCTGAGTACTTAAAAAAAACGTTTGGCTATCACAAACATTTTGAAGTCTGAAAACTTTATAATCTATTATTAGAATGTGGACCATCTCAGTTAAGAACAATGTCATAATAAGGCATAATTTTTTGTAACTACCAACACAAAACTTTCTACATAGTCTATGTAGAAAGTGTGTATTTTTTAATTTATATTTCACTAACTTTTGCATAACATGTAGATGTTTGCATAACCTTAGTAAAGTCCAATTTCAATTATTATTGGTTATATATTTGATGTGCATCTCATTATGTAATCTATACATATAGTTGCCAATGCTGTTAGACTTATTGTATTTTTGCTATTTTGAATTTTCTAATGCAAGCGAAAGTCTGTCAGCTACGAAGTTGAAGTGCTAATAGCGCAGTACATAAAAAACATCTGTTCTGTTGCTAGAAAGTAATTCTCATAGGCAAACATATAAAGAAATCTCATGAATGTATATAGTTAAATCTCAGAATTCTCAATTTGTACCATGTGGAACCTCTTGGAGTCTTTTGGAACAATATTTAGGTTGCAAAATAATATCTATAGTTATATTGCAAGGTGATTATCCATATGATGAAATGAGACTGCCTAAAAAAAAGGTTATCCATGTAAAACAAATTTTTGTTGAGAATTCCCTCCAAGCTGACGTGCAAAGGTTATTAGTTTAGACTTTAGAATTTAGAAACAACATATCATGAAGTCACTGAGCATAATCCTGAATTAATTCAGTTCTTACATGATATAACATTTTCTATAAATCTTGAAGAACAAAAAGACCACTTCAGTGTGTTTCTCCTTTATGTAAAATTCTGATGTCATACTATGTGGAAATAAATAATTCTGTAATAAGTCCACGACGATTGACAAAGGGCCTTTATCTAAGTAGTGGTGAGTTGGGCTTTAATTTTATAAAGGTCGTGTTACTGAAGAAACTAAAGCAAAGTTAATAAATATGAAATTACAACTTTGATTATTATTAGGTCAATGAATGAATTTATAGAGGTATTTATCTAAAGTGAGGTCACTGCCATAGCTCATTTGGATTGAAACAAGGTTGTGTTACCGACTAGGGGAGGCAGAACATATTGAGAGTTTGAAGCTGACATAAAATGCAGAACATATTGAGAGTTTGAAGCTGACATAAAATTTAAAAGCCAAGTCTACATTGTGAAGGTTGGTTGATTATGTAGGATATTAGCTACTAGCAGGCTTGGACCTCGGATCAGTTGTGGTGAAAAAGAAATACAATTAATTTACCTTTTTGTCTAGATTCTGATTTGCTGGTTTTTTGTATTGTTGTTGGCAGGTAAATTCACAGTTGTTAAATACAGCAGAAAGCAGAAGTCACAAACAAATCTTAGATGTCACTGGATTTATGGGTGAGAATTTCAGAGGGATCCTGTTTGCTCTTCCTTGTTTGATGGATAATTGTTGTGACAACTTGTAAATGTTAGTTACGCTTACTGTTTGATACAAAGAATATATTTAGAGAATGATATTCTCATTCCATGTATGGGCTGTTGGGTGCTCTACTGACCTATTAAACATTCTTCATTAATTTTTTTAAGTCTCTCTCTCTCTCCCCCAATTCACACAAAAAGAAGGAAAAAGGTGGGAATTTGTGCTCTGTAAGGCACAGAACAAGCATGATTTTAGTGTTTGCCTAAGCATGACCACCACAAGGTTTGACATCCCATGTGAAAAACACTTTCTTTCAAGGAGTCGTAATCAAGAGATGTTTAAACTCCTGCAAAACCTTTTAGCTTGATCATGACCCTGAGGCAAGGCATATGCAACCAGACCCTAGTGTCTTTAGTTTGCTATGTTTTGTTGTTTCAGTATTGAGACGATTGTAATTTTCTACTAGTCAGTCTCCTATTTTGAAAAAAAATGTGGTTTAATCTATACTTGTTATATATGCACTAAAAGTTATATTCTCTTAATATTAAATTTTGAAACTATAATTTATTATTAAGAATATTGTTAAAAGAAAAATGATATATATGTGGATAAATATTTGATGAAGTTGAATTTCGATTAACGTAAAAATGTATGCGATAAAATAAAATAAATTAAAGTGAGATTTTTTTTAATTCTCACCTATCATATGCATATATGTTGCAATCATAATTCGGCTTGTAATGTATAATAGGAGTCTCGTTAAAATAACTATACTTTAACTAATTTGGTATATTCTAAATAAATTTTAAAATGAATAAAAAGGTTAATAGAATTAGTGGTCAATATGGTAAAATTGTAGAGTGGTATGATGATATAAAATAATATTGATAAAATACTAACTTTTACAAAAATAAATAAATTCAATGATATGACGGAACTAGGGGAAGGGGAAGGGGAGGGGCGAGGGGCGAGGGGCGAGGGGCGAGGGGCGAGGGGGGAGGAGGGCGGGTGTCATATGACCACTCTGTTTCAAAATAATTATTTTGGTATATAAATAAAGCAGTAGGTTATATATTTGTTATTGATACCTTTTTTTTAATAAGTTTATAAAAATTAGATAGAATATATTTGTTATTGATGTGAAATTGATTATGGGAGTTTTGATTATAGAACCATGAAGGATTTAGATGATATAAGGATGAAATTATATATGGAGGTTATATGTTTATATGTTTGGATTTCATGAAACTATGAATTTAAAGCTTGCATACCATGTGTTTGTATAAATGCTATAAAGAGGATAATTTGGTTAAAGCATGAAAATTAATGAGTTCTCTCTGTAAATTGATGTACATACATTTTAGTTATAAGTTAACTCAAGTTGTTTGAGTGCTTCATCAATTAAAAAACAAAAATCATAAATTTCATCAGTTGTAAGTCCAAATTTCTTGTTTACATAATCTTGAAATGTGTGGATACACAAGTAATTTTTTTGAGTTTCTTTTCAGCTTCCTTCTGAGCTTTAGCGGCCACTTTCTCTGCCAACTTTTTCTTCCTTTCCAACGCCTGGTTAACTTTAGCCATCTCTGTGACGCCCCCAAAATAGGTATACATCACATATTCTGAGTCGCCAAATACATGGTACATAATACAAATACAATCTTTAATATACAACAAGAAAGTTGTGAGTTTTAATACAAATATTATCTTCTAGACAATATCCACTCTCAGAATAAGTCCTCAGTACATTTATTGTCACACTATTTAACAGAATAGTGAGGACTACTAATACTATCATCTTAACCGTCACTCCATTCCCCGACTAGTCCCGGCTACGTTCTCATTTCCTGAAGAGAACAGTGAAAGAAAGGGTGAGCTCAACTAGTCCAGTAAGAAATATTATGACTAAGATAATGCAGAATAAATTATCATTAGTTTTCAACAATGTTAAACTGATAAAAATACAATAGACATCAAGTTTAACTGTAGCGGAACATGCAATCCATTAAAAGAGTCAAGTAGAGAATAAAATCTACTATCTTCTATGATTTAAAAAGTTTTTCATCATTTTATCACGAGACTCAAATTTTAATAAATAATCCACATCATCCCCGCACTACTACCAAGGATATTCATTAGTATCACAACCACAAATTATCCATGCACTACGGGCCAAGGATATTCGTGTATTCATCAATGGTCATGATCATGTCAACAACTGTCCATCAATTCACTACGGCCAATGAGAATTTTTACCACATCATTTGTAACATTACGGTCATGATTATACCGAATAATCCCTGGTCATAATGTGACGCCCCCAAAATAGGTATACACGACCCATTCTGAGTCGCCAGATATCATATTATAAAAATCAAATACAAACTTCATTTATCTAATTTGTTGAATCTGTCAGATAGAATATTTACCATCGTTAACTGTGAGTTTTAATACAATATTATCTCATAGGCGGTATCAAACTCAAATTATTACAATGCCATATAAAATACAAATGAACAAATATTTCAAGACCCCAAAAGAAGAACGAGAAGATTACTATTTTGTTCATTCTAATGAGGTGCACTTTTGACGCTTCCAAAGTCTGGGTTCTCATCACCCTATTGTTGTTCACCAAAATCAATTATTAAGTGACGTATAAAATACGACACCCACATCTTAGGTACTCAATACAATTATATATTGTATGTCATGTCATTTTATAATATATTGAGAAACTTCGACAGTCTCGGACCATCACACTATTCCCCGTTATCCCAGCGCCGATCCATTTACACTCTTATTAAAAGGAAGGAAGCAGCAAAAGGTGAGCACAACTAACCCCGTAAAGAATATATCATGACTAAAGATAACTACATTATCAATAGCTTTCATAAATAATAAATCAGAGATTTAGAACATATGGTAGATAATAAAACTTTTCAACCATAGTTGCAGAGGAACGAGCAATCCATTAGAAGAGTCAAATAGACCATCGGATCTATTATCTTCTATGTTAAAAGTCTAATCGATAATGTTTTATCCTCAGTAACATCAATTAACAATTCTTGTCCACAATCATATGAATAACTCATAATCATAATTGTGATTCTAAATTCCTTTTCGCACCTGGTGATCGAAGATAATTTTATCACCCATCTTCACCTAAAACATCAAAAATCATGGTTATACCAAATCACAATTCCTCGCCATAATCATATTTAATAAATTCATCTTTGCACTACGACCAAAGATATACAATCAGAAAACAATAATCTTTGAGACTCAATTTTAATAAATAATCCACATTATCGAATCACCCTCAGACTACGGCCAAGGATATTTGTTAATATCACATCCATGAATTATCCATGCACTACGACCAAGGATATTCATTATTATCACATCTATGAATTAATATTTCATTCTTTGAGACTCAAATTTCAATAATTAATCCACATCATCGAATCATCCCCGCTACTATGTGCTAAGGATATTCTTTAGTATCACGACCACGAATTATCCATGCACTACGGGCCAAAGATAATCGTGTTTTCATCAACGGTCCTGATCATGCTATAAAATAATTCATCTTTGCACCCTTGGCCGAAGAGAATTCATAGCCATAATCATACCAAAAATTGTCCATCAATGCACTACGGGCCAATGAGGAATTTTTTCACATCATTTGTAATATTACAGTCATGATTATACCGAATAATCCTTGGTCATAATCATACCAAGTCCATCTATTCACTACAGGCCACATATGACTTTCAACATAATATAAATATGAGGATGATGACAATATTATAAGCATTAATCAAACTAAATCAAGGATAAATATTAAAGACTTTAAATTTATCCAAACATTATCAATCACTTAATAAAATTATAATCTAATATTGTTAATATTATAACAATATTTTAATCATTTCTTAAACTTATAAACAATTTCATTTAATTGTTTACACTTTTCCAAATAATGCATTTAATCATTCAAAAATGCCATACTCATAAGATTTCATCACCAATAATCAAATCACTCATCAAAAATCTGCATATACCTTATATAGGACTTTCAAGCCATAAAATCCTATTTACAAATTTTTCAACTTCACATAACATATTTAATTCATATGTTCGTAACTAAACCATTTTCATAAAAAATACAAAATCAGTCCCAAAAATTATTCTTTTTTGGGATTTAGCATAATATAGTCCCATATCATTTACTATTTTTCAAAAATTAATTTTTAATTAATTCCTTAAGAAATTAGTTACCTTAAATTTAACTTCAGAAATTTCCAAATCTTAGCAGGATCTTACACATGTTAATGTGAGCTTTCAGTTTAAATTTCATGGTCATCGGAATTATAGAACTCCGGTTATAGCGTTTTTTGTCGAAAAAACCTAAATATTGAAATTGTCATAACTTGCTCATTTTAAGTCGGAATGAGCTCATTTTTGGACAGGAGGTACTTTATACCATATATTTTCATGTCCCAAAAGGCCAGAATTTTTCTCACAAATTAAGTGGCCAAAAATGCCCTTTTAAAAATCTGGACAGTAGCTTTTTCTCATTTTTCACTTTTTCGTGCTTTGCTAAAATCAGTCCACACGAAAATCTACAACACCTTTTCCAGTGATTCCATTTGAATAAGTTATAAAAATCATAGACCTAACTCTAGAACTTGACCACACTCAAAAATTAGAAATATAATAGGAGATATGGTCAATTGAATTTCATGTTCTATTTTCACCAAAATTTGATTTTTCAACCCTTTGTGATTTCTAAGAAACTTTCATGTTTTCACATAATAACCAACATAACTCATCATAACACTTACTAATACCACATATATCCATGATTTTTATTAGTCTAATGCTTTTATTATGACTTTTATCATAATCCACGTAAACAGATCATTTCCATAATTTAACAAGGAATGAAATACAAAGGATCGTTCACCATGCATGTGGTAATCCACATGTATAGGCAGTTATTCCAACAAAATAATAAAGAATGGAATAATGTATGATTCACCATGCATGCGATAGAGATCGCATGCATAAAAGTTATTCCCAATGAGAATAATAAAGACGGAACTGTGTCCCGTACAGAAACGCAAAGACATGATATTCCGTGAGAATAGTAAAAGACGGAACCAGTCCGGCAGTAAAACACATGCAGACAGGATATTCCAATGTAATAATAAAGAATGAAATAATAATGTAAATCACCATGCATGCGATAATCGCACGCACAAGTTATTCCAATAGAATAATAATTAATGGAACTGTGTCAAAGCGTAATACGCACCGACTGTGATATTCCGACATAATAATAAAGAATGAAATAATGAAGAATTTCACCATGTATGCAGATTTCTTGATATACTGAGTTATTCCAATGTAATAATAAATAATGGAATAACAGAAGAATTTCACCAAGTATAGGGTAGTCCCCGTATACAGGTTATTCCAACAAAATAATAAGGAATGGAATAACGGAAGTTCTCTTCATGAATACGAAAGAAATAATACCCCTTACGAGTACAACAAATAATATCTCTTACATTTGAAAGAAGAGTATTCCGACTGGTAGAGCGAGAATATACTCGAAGAAAACTTGTACTACGCTCAAAGCTTTCTTAAACTCTAAAGAAATACGCTCAAGATTATAGAAGAAGAATTCTCTCTATAGTTTCTCTCTCTAGAGTTTCAGTGAATTGAAAGAAATAATGAAGGAATGAGCTTCTATTTATGTAAGAATGGATTGCGATAGTAACTAATTCATGAGCGGTCCAGATTGATTTACTTTAAACAGACGGATTCATATTTAAAGCAAAATTTTTAAATAAAATATAATAAATTTATTTATAATCTAATAAAACGAATAACTTTATAAAAGTATTCATTTTATATAAAAAAAATTTACTATACAAAACACTATGCAGAGCACTATGCATAATAAAATATAATATATTCTATTTATGTAATAACTTTATAAAAGTATTACATTTTATATAAAAAGATTTTACTATGCATAATAGAATATAATATATTCTATTTATAGAATAACTTTATAAAAGTATTACTCTTTTATATAAAAAGTTTTTTCTGCTTTTTACATTAATAATACTAATAAAACAAAACTGAGTGACTTATCACGTAAGCATTAATAATCAATACCGTGTGCTACTATGCAACCACGTGTATTACTGTACTTTTACTACCGAGTATTTTATGACAACTTGCTTACTTTGAAAAAAAATTCACATATCACCCTTAACTTTAACTTTTATCAATTTAACTATTTACCAAAATAGAAAAATTGAATACTTTTATTTCATAAAATTCGGGGTCTCACACATAATCATACCAAGTCCATCTGTGCACTACAGGCCACAAATGACTTTTAATAAAATATAAACATGAGGATGATGACAATGATATAAGAATTCAATAAAACAAGTTCAAAAATTAATTTATCCAGGAACTAATAACGTCCAAATTGTCAACATGATACTTCTTTGTAGAGTAAAATTTAAGAATGCTCAGAAGAATATTTTCATGAAAAGATACTGGATGAAGCGCAAATATTAAGGATATTTCACTAATTTCATGGAGTATAAAAGTCAAAACTTTAACCAACTGAGTATAATAAAGAATGGAATAACAAAAAAAATCACAATGTATGCGGTACAGATGATAAAAGTTATTCCAACGGTAATAATAAATAACGGAACTGGTCAAAGCGTGTAATACATTACCAAGATGTGATATTCCAAATGAATAATAAAGAATGGAATAACAATGAGAAATCACCATGTATGCGGTACTTCACATGCATGAGTTATTCCAATAGAATAATAAATAACGAAACCGGTCCTAGATAAAACGCATGCATATGATGATATTCAAATGTAATAATAAAGAATGGAATAACAACATAATTTCACTATGTATGCGGTACTTCGCATAGACAGGTTATTCCAACAGAATAATAAATAATGGAATAACAAAAGAATTTCACCAAGTATAGGGTAGCCCGCGTATACAGGTTATTCCAACAGAATAATAAAGACTGGAATAACAGAAGTTCTCTTCATGAATATGAAAAAAAATTACCCCTTACCTTATAAAGAAGAGTACTCCGACGGTAGGGCGGAGATATACTTGAAGAAACTTGCACTACGCTCAAAGCTTTCTTAAACGCTAAAGAAATACGCTCAAGATTATAGAAGAAGAATTCTCTCTACAGTTTCTCTCTCTTAGAGTTTCAGTGAATTCGTAAGAAATAATGAAGGAATGAACTTCTATTTATAGAAGAATGGACTGAATAGTAACCAATCCATGAACGGTCTAGATTGATTTACTTTTAAACAGACGGCCCAGATTGATTTATAATAAAATATAATATATTATATTTATAATCTAATAAAACGAATGACTTTATAAAAGTATTCTGTTTTATATAAAAAGATTTTACTATGCAAATACTATGCATAATAAAATATAATATATTCTAATTATTATCTAATAAAATAAATAACTTTATAAAAGTATTCTGTTTTATATAAAAAGCTTTTCTGTTTTATTACACTAATAATACTAATAAAACAAAACTTATATATATAATATAACAATCAACAATAATTGAATCAAATAACGTGAGATACTATGCAGCAACTATTGTAAGACCCCAACTTATTATTAATGAAATTTAATTTTCTCTATTTATTATTTTGAAATAGTAAGGGTTGATTTGATTAATGTGGATAGTTATGGGTAAAATACGCAAATATTTCAAAATAAGCAAGTGGTTATAAAATATTTATTGTTGTCGGAGAATATTCGTTTGGTTGTGGGCCCCATAACGGAAAGCGATTGGATGAAGAAAATGACAAATATAAGTTGTTTAAAAAATAACAGGCGTAGTTATTCACAATTATTTGTTAAAATACTCGGTGGTTAACACACAAGAAGATGCAGTATTGCACCAATTATTGATTCTTACGTAAGAAGGCACTACTCAATAATGGTTACAATAATTCTTTATTCAGCTTTTTTATTTTATTAATTTAATAATTGTTGCGTTGATATTTTATCTAATCATTGTTGTTTTGATAATTGTCATTACTACGTATTTTCATTATCGAAGCAATAATTCATATTATCTGAATAATATTATTAGATAACATTATTGGCAATGTCTAGAAAGTTCATCTAAGGAGAGGTTTGGTCACCTAATTGCGGCGCAAGAAGGAGAAATTCTTATTGGAAAGCCCCCTTTCCAGGAGCGCACTGGTTGTCAAGATTGTGATTACGTAATATTATTTGTGAATAATTAATTATTGATTCATATGATGAGGAAAATATTGATTTTATGTGGATATAGATGGAGAAAATTTTTAATGTGACAATTGTTGAAAATTAAAATTTTATCTTTTTCTGATAAAATAATTCATTTAAATATATTATTATATTTTAATAATATAATAATGATGATATTTTTACGATGAATGTGGGATATATGAGTATATGTGGAAGAGGAGTATTTTTGTTACCAAAAATATTTAAAGCATGTTTTATGTGTCGGTGGACCCCATTTCTTGACTGAAATTTGATTATAGCCTGTAAAATCGTCCGTTTGTGGATTTCGGTCAATTTCTGTTTAGAATTTGGAAAAACTTTCTTCTGTAAAGTTGTAGAGAATTGAATTTTCTATAAAAACTCGCGAGATTCGAATTTTCTGACAAAAGGGCTATTTATTGTGAATTATTGAAGTTCCGAAATAATTGATTCTTGAAAGTTTTAATTATTTTTACTTACAAAAACGTGTTTTTCATTTTGTTTCCCTCATTTAACATGTGATAGGGGCTGAGTTCAGATGATAAAAGCATGCGTATGAAGTTTTGGAAAAAATATAATAATATTTAATAAATTTTCTACTTTGGTGTTCTAAGCATTTTCCTATAAATAGGGTGCTTAGGTTAGAATTGAAAATCACATCGTAAATCAAGTTTTTCTCTCTATATTATCGAAAGTATTCTTGTGAGTATTTTGAGTATTGCTATATCTGATTGCAAGTTCAAGTCATAGCCTATATCCAGGTGTTTCAATTTAGTAAGTACTTATCTTTCGAGGTAAGGGATATTATTTTTTCGTAATGATATTATTTCTTCAATATCATTATCTTTGAAATATTGATCTAAAGTTTTATCAAATTTAGAACTTTTGGTGTCGGAGTTACTATTCACGTATACGGCACTATTCACGTATACGACACTATTCACGAATATGACACTATTCATCGAAAAATAAAAATTTTCCCTTTTCGTCTAAAATATCTATTATGGATACTAGCTTTGATTGTATCCATGTTTTGATCATTCTTGAATTTTACACCACTATGATTATTTTTGAGGTATTTTTGGACATGGATAAAACAAAGTACGAATCCTTAATCCTTAATCCTTGTCATTTTGGCCTGTAGTGCAAAGATGAATGATTTCTGATGAATATCTTTGGCCCGTAGTGCAAAGATGAACAGGTGTTTAGATGAACATGACCAATTGATGAATATCTTTGGTGCAGTAGTGCAAAGATGAATATTTGATTTCGGATATATATTGATTGAGGTTACAGGATAAAAGATGAGCGATGAACTTTTAAATTCATACATAGAAGATAGTAGTTTGCATTCTCTACTTAACTCTTCTAATGAATTATTATTTCATTGCGAATATTGATTTAAAACTTGTTGTCTATTGTATTCTATTAGATTTTTTCCTGTTGAAGACTAATGATAATTTGTTTTATATTATCTTAGTCATAATATTCTTTCTTGGGCTAGTTGAGCTCACCACCTTTTTTCTTTTTATTCCATTTTTCTTCTCGGGAGGTGAGAATATAAGCGAGACTGCAGTGGGGTATGGAATGAAGGTTCTAGAGAGAGTTGTTTAGTAGTCCTCACCATTTTGTAAAATAATGTATCAATAAATGTGATGAGGATTTATTTGAGTATAGATATTATCTAGAAGATAATATTTGTATTCAAACTCACGATTTCTTGTTGTAATAATAAAGTTGTAGTTATTTCTGTACCATGTATTGACAACTCAGAATGGGTGATGTATACCTATTTTGGGGGCGTCCACAACTATTGTAGCAATAATTGAACAAAAGCGAGTGTTTTCTCACGTAAGCATCAATAATCAATCTTGGTGTCTTTCTTGCAACCACGCCAGACATTCGTATTTTTACTACCGAGTAGTTCAACAGTATTAATGGTAAAACTTCCGCCGTTATTTTCATAAAATAATTTTTGTCATTTTCTCAATCCGACAATAATTCTGTTGTGGGGTCCACCAACGATTGTGCCGTCGTACGAATATTATCTGTTAAAACGAATATTCTCCGACCAATCGAATATTATATAACAACTTGCATACTTTAAAAAATTTATAAATACTACCCACAACTATAACATTATCTCAAATTTCACACCATAATATTAAAAAAAATATTTTGAGAAAATTAAATCTTTATTCGTAAAATTTGGGATTTTACAATCTCCCCTCCTTATGAAATTTTGCCTTCGAAATTTACGTACGTACCTTGTACGTCGAACAGATGAGGACACTTCGTCAGATTCTAACTCTTGAGGTATAACCTTTAAGCGTAGAATATATTCCAGGATTTTAACAGGTACATCTTCATACGTTAAATTATCCGCTATCTCGTCCGGTTCTAAATCAATAATGTGGTTCGGGTCGTCCACATATTTACGTAACATCGATACATGAAAAACGTTATGAACACGCGACATACTTGGCGGTAAAACGAGTTTATAAGCCACAATTCCTACTCGATCGAGGATTTCAAATGGGCCAATAAAATCGAGGGTTGAAATTTTCTCTCTTCATTGACTCTTGCTTCTAGAATAACGCCCTCTTGAACCTTCTTTTTCGTGTTCATCAGCTCTGGGTCTATAGCTTGAGCGGCTTTAACTTTATCGACTAAAGTTGGTTCTAATCATATATTCATTATCTTCACGTAGGTTTGTATATTCGCACTCGTAAACGCATACGATCGATCTTCTACTTAACGCGTCAGCTACCACGTTCTCTCTTCCACAATGATATTGAATGGTATGATCGTAATCTTCAACAGCTCGCGCCAACGTCTTTGGCGCATGTTACATTCATTTTGGTTGAAGAAATATCTGAGGGTTTAAGAAATGGGTTTTGTACTGAGGTCAATACAAAATTCAATTTCACGTTCTAGGGGTAGGCTAAGAAGTCTTCAAGAATACGTCAGGAAATTTATTAACAATAGAAATATCATTCACAACTGTGACTCTCATCCAAGACTTAGATAACACGTCACATTGATACCTATCAACTTGCCATCGTTATTCACAACATCCCCTACGAAAAGTCTGGCTTCGGTGCATTCCACACAAGGAAATCAACAACGAAAGGATCGGGGCTCTTTACTTATGGCTTGATGTGACAATGATTGACTTTAGTGGTTTGGTTGCTTGAATTCACATAACAGGTTGGTTAGGAATATAAAAGCTAACAACCTTACGAAAAGCATGATGATTAGTCAACCAATTGATTCCTAAAATCACATCAAATGCAAGTATTTTCAAAGAGATAAGATCGACAGGTAACGTGAAAGTGTCGATTTGAATCAACAAGATTTATAAACAGTGTAGGTAACAAATGTTTCTCCTAACAGAGTTTTAACAGACAAGTCAAAGTCTAATTTCTCCGGAGTCAAATTTAAACGTTGAACGCAAGCAAGAGAGATAAAAGAATGGGTAGAATCGGTATCTAATAAGGTATAGACTTTGCGAAAATTTATAATTAACTAACCCGTGCTAACTTCGTTCGGGTTACTCGCTTTTTGAGAAGTCACGAAAAATACTCTTCCTGAAACCACCGACTTTGTTTTGTCCGTATCCGCTTTTGGTGCCAGCTGGACTTGACTTCACTATACGATAAAATCGAGCTAACTGGCCTTCTCTTCTTGAAATTTCTACTTCTATTATTTTGGCCATGATTACCACCGAAAGTGGTTACCATTCTTGGCATGATAATTTCCCCCACGATGGTTATCATTGTTAGATGGATGGCCGTTGCCACCCAGATGATTATTATCTTGTTCTTTGGTCATTACCTTTTGGTTGTCTTTGACTTCATTATCGTGCTCCAATAATCGGAGCCCTATTCACAACATCTGAATATAAACAAAGTTTGTGAGAAATAAGGTATTGACGTATATTGGGTTTCAAACCTCTTAGAAACATTCGCGTCATTCGCTCCTCATTATCGACCAAATGGGATGCAAACCGAGACAACTCAGCAAACTTAGCCTCGTACTACGACACGGTCATATTGTTTTGCTCCAGCTTGATGAACTCCACCTCCTTCATGTGACGAATACTTTCGAGAAAGAGCTTGTTGTTGAACAACTCTTGGAACTTCTCCCAAGACATCTTGAGTGCGTCAGGCTGGGTACGTTTTACAGATTCCCACCAATGATCTGCTTCTTCACGCAACATAAAGGTGGCGAATGTAACTTTTTGCTCCTCTGAGCATTCCAAGATATCAAATATCTTGGTGATTTGCTTAATCCATGCTTTGCCTTAAGTGGTCCCAGCTCCTTGAACTGCTTAGCGGTGACCAACCGTGGGTTGCCATTGTTTCCACCTGCAGTATGAACAGGAGTCTCTCTCGTTTGGTGTTGCATGTATTCTAAAAAGCTCCTAAACGTACCATCGTTCGTCATTTGATCAGTGTTTACAGGAGGATTATCGCCCTCCTGCTGCACATTATCCTGATTATTGATCTGTAGAGACTCAACGGTCTCCTGTGCTCCATTGCTATTCTCAATATTTTTGGATGCCATTTTTAAATACTGCAACAAAACAAGGGTTAAATAACATATCACATATTATCCCTATACTCTGACTGACCAATTAAATACCAAATAAACTTAGGTAGGTCATACTAGCGAAGGAATTTCCCGTCTCTCCCCTCCTAGTTCTTGTCTCACATCTCAACCAAGGATCATATCCCTAAGCTTTGATACCAACTGTGATGCCTCCAAAATAGGTATACATCACCTATTCTGAGTCTCCAAATACATGGTACATAATACAAATACAATCTTTAATATACAACAAGAAAACTGTGAGTTTTAATATAAATATTGTCTTCTCGACAATATCCACTCTCAGAATAAGTCCTCAGTACATTTATTGTCACACTATTTAACAGAATAGTGAGGACTACTAATACTATCATCCGGACCGTCCACCCGTTCCCCACTAGTCCTGGCCACGTTCTCATTTCTCAAGAGAAACGGTGAAAGAAAAGGGTGAGCTCAACTAGCCCAAAGAAGAAATATTATGACTAAGATAATGCAAAATAAATTATCATTAGTCTTCAACAATGTTAAACCGATAAAATATAATAGATATCAAGTTTAACTGCAGCGGAACATGTAATCCATTAAAAGAGTCAAGTAGAGAATAAAATCTACTATCTTCTATGATTTAAAAAGTTTTTCATCACTTTTATCGCTGGGATTCAGCTTAATAAATAATTCACATCATCCATGCACTACGACCAAGGATATTCATTAGTATCACAACCATAAATTATCCATGCACTAAGGGCCAAGGATATTCGTTTATTCATCAATGGTCATGATCATGCCAACAACTGTCCATCAATGAACGACGGCCAATGAGGACTTTTACCACATCATTTGTAACATTACGGTCATGATTATACCGAATAATCTCTGGTCATAATCATACCAAGTCCATCTATGCACTACAGGCCACAGATGACTTTCAATAAAATATAAACATGAGGATGATGACAATGATATAAGAATTCAATAAAACAAGTTCAAGAATTAATTTATCCAGGAACTAATAACGTCCAAATTGTCAACATGATACTTCTTTGTAGAGTAAAATTCAAGAATGCTCAGAAGAATATTTCCATGAAAAGATACTGGATGAAGCGCAAATATTAAGGATATTCCACTAATTTCATGGAGTATAAAAGTCAAAACTTTAACCAACTGAGTATAATAAAGAATGGAATAACAAAAGAAATCACCATGCATGCGGTGCCAGCATAGAGCGAGTTATTCCAACGAGAATAATAAATAACGGAACCGGGTTAGGCGTAATCGCTTGCGGCGGGATATTCCAACGAATAATAAAGAATGGAATAACAACGAGAAATCACCATGCATGCGGTACTTGGCGATAGGCGAGTTATTCAACATAATAATAAATAATGGAACCGGTCGGCGTAAAAGCGCATGAGATAGGATATTCCACAGATTAATAAATAAAAGAATATGAGAAGAATTTCACCAATATAAGGTGGCAGCAGTATCTGAGTTATTCCAACAGAATAATAAAGACTGGAATAAATGAAGGTCTCTTCATGAATATGAGAAAAAAATACCCTTACCTTATAAAGAAGTAGTACTCACCGGTAGGGGCGGGGATATACTTGAAGAAACTTACTGACTACGCTCAAAACTTTCTTAAACGCTAAAGAAATACGCTCAAGATTATAGAAGAAGAATTCTCTCTACAGTTTCTCTCTCTTAAAGTTTCAGTGAATTCGTAAGAAATAATGAAGGAATGAACTTCTATTTATAGAAGAATGGACTGAATAGTAACCAATCCATGAACGGTCCAGATTAATTTATTTTTAAACGGACGGTCCAGATTGGTTTACAATAAAATATAATATATTATATTTATAATCTAATCAAACGAATAACTTTATAAAAGTATTCTGTTTTATATAAAAAGATTTTATTATGCAAATACTATGCACACACTTTGCAAACACTATGCATAATAAAATATAATATATTCTAATTATTGTCTAATAAAATAAATAACTTTATAAAAGTATTCTATTTTATATAAAAGTTTTTATGTTTTATTACACTAATAATACTAATAAAACAAAACTTATATATATAATATAACAATCGACAATAATTGAATCAAATAACGTGAGATATCTGTCGCAAAGAACTATTGTAGCAATAATTGAACAAAAGCGAGTGTTTTCTCACGTAAGCATCAATAATCAATACACTAGTGTGCTACTATGCAACCACGGCGTATTCGTACTTTTACTACCAGAGTAGTTCAACGAAGATAACGGTAAAACTTCCGTAGTTATTTTCATAAAATTATTTTTGTCGTTTTTCTCAATCAAAATAATAATTTTCGTTATGGGGTCCACTAACGATTGTCTTGCGTCATCTGAATATTCCCTGTTAAAACGAATATTCCCCGACCAATCGAATATTATATAACAACTTGCATACTTTACAAAATTTATAAATACTACCCACAATTATAACATTATCTCAAATTTCACACTATAATATTAAAAAAAATATTTCGAGAAAATTAAATCTTTATTCGTAAAATTTAAAATTTTACAATCTCCTCCTCTTACTTCAATTCTTTCAACTTCACCTCGACAACTTCATTTTTCTTTGGAAGAGGAATTTCTTCCGATTTTTCCAACTCAAATATTGCCTCTATCTTTCACAAGACTTTCCTCTACAGTACTTTTGCAAGAGGAATTTCTTTGGATCGCATTGTAGCTCGTATCGCCGTCGTCATGATTTTGCAAGTATATTTTGACCCTCATCTCAAAAGTTTTTACTTCTGCCACTGTATCGATACTATAATTAAATAAACAATTTGATTCTTCCTCTTTATTTTTATTGGTTTGCTTATTTTTGTGGTGCACCTGTTATTTGGTTTGACCTTCTACTTTTCCTACAGTAAGTCAACATCTATTATTAATCTATCCAAATTAGAAACTAGAATTAATAACATAATTATATAAAAAAACAAAATAAGATTATCTTATATACTCTATTTGTTTCAAAATTAGAGAATATTTTGACTTTTTAGAGTTAATTTATGAAATTCTAAAACTTAAAATTGATATAATTTGATTCAAGTTTTAAAAACAACAAATATGATAATTAGTAGTGTTTTATACTTAGTTTTCAATTGTTACATTTGTTGTATTAAAACTAAATAACTTCATATTAATTTTAAATTTTAGAATTTTACAAATTGACTTTAAAAAGTCAAAATGTATCTCTAATTTTGAAACGAGAATAATAATATTAGTTATTGAAATATATACACAATTATTCAAGTTTAATTAAAATTAAATTATTAGTTGGGTGATATAGTTTGAGATACAAATTATTTCTAAACTATATTAATTTAATTTATAACTATTATTAAAACATAAGTGTAGATATATTGTAAGTATAAGTAGGATTTTATTATTACTTAGATAGTATAATTTTAGAAAGAAATTATGTTCTTACGAAAACCACCTTAACAAATAATAAATTATATTATTATTAGAATACACATATATATAGGCATAAAAAAATTCATTGACCAATAATTTGATTTAATTATCAAATTAAAATATAAAAATTGATAAAATTACTCTTTTTAATAATATATTTATAAAAAAATACCACAAAACTAAAAAAACTTTTTAATTATATAATAAGACCATTTGAAATAAAGATATATAGTTTTAAAATAATAAGATCATCTTATTTAATATTAATTTGTTATTATTATTAAATCGTAAGTATAATTATATTTCAAATATAAGTAAGCTTTTACTAGTATTACTTATATATATGTATATATACATAATATTTAAGAAAATAATTTTCTTACAAGGGTATCTTACCTAATATTAAATGGTTACTATTATTAAAATAAAGGTATAAATATAATATATTAACCAACAATAAGATTCAATTATTAAAAAAAATTAATTTCTTTATCCAATACTATTTTGTAAAAATAAAATAAAAACTTCAATATTATCATAATTTGGTTCAACTGAGTCAAAAACTAAAATAAGTTTTATACTTTTTACAAAATAAAACAAAATAAAACAAAATCATAAGACCATCATACCAAATATTAATTCAAAAATTTTATTACTACTTAGATAATATGATATAAGAATGAAATGATTTTTTATAAAGATAAATCTTAACTAACTTTCGAATTTGTTACTATTATTAAAATAGAAGTATAATTATATTTTTAGTATAAGTAAAATTTTATTATTAATTAGATAATAAATTTAGAAGGAAACTATGTTTTTATGACGATCAACTTATGTAATATTAAATTATTACTATTATTAAAATATAAATATAAATATAATAAATTAGTCAATCATGTAATGAAATTATTAAAATAAATAAATTAATAAGACCACAGTGTTTTACACAGGGTATACAAGACATGTACAATACAGACCTGGTCTGACCTGACTTAGGCCTGCTAGGCCTTAGGCATTTACCAGACCGTTGGCTTAGGTCTGTCGACCAGGTCTTGGTCGTTGAGCTTTGGTCTGGTTAGGTTTGCAGGTCAAGCCAAACTTAGGCCGGTCAGGTCATTTTTTTAATGTTAAATATTAAAAATATAAATTACTAAATTTTGTAAAAAATGATACAAGATTTTTTGAGATTTATTTTATTTTAACATTTTACTACACACCAATATAAGTTGGATGATTAGAACAAAAATAAATACATTGCTCTTAAATTAAAGAAAAATGTAATTTAGATGTAACTGGAATATAAAGTAAATTGATTTCCTAAATGTATGTCTACATTTATACTATGCACAGTTTGACGTTTGTGTTCATTGAAAATATAATTTGAATACAATCTACTGTGATACATATGACTATAGATGTAAAATAAAATTAATTTACTGTAGATCACACTTTTATATTTTGAATATAAAATTAGTTTTTATTTTATTTTCTTTTAGTACTAGGATCTGTTAGAAATATATTTTGAAAATTTTAAATACACATATCTTTTATTTTATGTTCATTAAGCACTTATATATTTATATATTAAGTATTATTTTAATTAGTTTTCTAAGCGCTTCATGTAATTATTCTTTAAGTTATTACAACAGAATACGAAAAATAACAAAAATCATAAATTCCCCCAAAAAATTTACCATATAATAAAGAACTTGAGTATTTATAAAAAACTAACTTAGTATTAATATTTAATATTAAAAATTAGTTTATTGATGTATTAATTAATGTTAATATTTAACATTAAAAGTAGCAAATAATATTAATAAAATTTAGTGTTAAATATTAGTAATTTAGTATCTACAATAAACTAATTTATTATTAATATAAAATCAACTAAGTAACTAACTTATTATTAATATTAAATATTCCAACTAATTCTATTCATTGAAGATGTATATTAATTAAATGTATTTACAAGAAATCAAGAATGAATAATTAAAACTTTAAATTTTATTGATGTATTAATTAAATCTAATGTATTATAACTTATAAATTACAATAATAAATAAGTAAAAATTTGTACTTTGACGTTGATGAATAATTATAACTTTAAAAATTAAAAATAACTATGGATTAGGGCTGAGTAATGAACTAAATTGTAACCGAAGCTGCACCAAAAATTGCATAAACCGCACCAACGATTCCTGCGTATGTGGCGATTTTAGGTGGGTTGAAAAATTAAATTTACGGTTTTAGTTTGGTTCCTAGCCAAAACCGCACGCATAAAACCGAAATCAAACCGCAACATGAAAATTAATTAATTATACAATTCTACAACAGAGATATTTCAATTAATATTGTGAAATGAACCTCCCATAAAAATTAAGCTACTAATTTTGAATTTAGATGGTATCGATCTACCTGATCACCATTACCATACAAATCTCATACAATTATCCCTTAATTGTAGAAAAATATTGGACTACACACTGCTTGAGAATATATATATATATATATATATATATATATATATATATATAATTATTTGGATTCAATATCTTTTATGGTTAAAAGAATTGAAGATATTGGAATTAGACAAATCATGAGGCAACACTCTTGAGTTATCAGCGTCTTTTGAAACTTCGATGTTGGATGAAGTAATCTTGAATATTCTTTCTTCTTTGCTTTTTTTTTCTTTTGGATGTGTGTAAGCGAGGATAAAACTACTGGTGCCTTTGCTTTGATCTCTTTTACAACTTTAATATTGTGTGATGCTAAATTGTTAATTTAAATTGCATAAAATATGTTGTTTCAATTGGTTTTAGAATCGAAACTGCACCAAATGAATTAAACTGCACCCACGATTCAAAATCGAACCAATCACAAACGGTTTCATGTGCGGTTTTGAATTTGTCAAACCGTACCTAAGTGGTTTTGGTACAATTTGGACTTCAAACCGCACCAAACCACACCATGTTCACCCCTAAACTGGATAAAGAATTAGGTCAAGCCGCAGGCCGGGCCATACCAGGCCTAAGATTAGGCCAGGTGCAAGGCCAAGTCAGACCAAACTTTTTTACAGACTAAACCATATTTCTGTTTTAAAAGAACGGTGTTTTCAAACCTTTTCGGTCAGATCTAACCTGTTCAAGCCTTAATCAGACTAGGTTTTGACCAGTTCCACTTCGGACCAAGACCAGGCTATGGATGTTTCGTGCATCCATGCTAATAATTTGTGGTAGTGCTAATAATTACTATATACCACAATGCACTCTCCACACATAGTACTAGGATCCTCTCTATTTCATACTCCAGATTTAAAATGTGTTGAAATGTAAAATAAAACACTACAATTTTTTTTTTAACATTTTTGTTCGGTCCCATATTTCAGTTTTCCCTTCGGACGAATGGCATTAATCTGTCTTACCATTACCACAATTCCATTATAAATGCAATTAATACTGTTCATACCTACAAGAAATGCATGTCCTCAAAATTTATGTTTATTTCAAAATAAGAAAATTTTGTACAAGCACTCTATGAATTATCACTGGAACATTTTCCATGTATAGTATAATTAATATTATAACAGCAACATTAAACATTAATTGAAATTTTATAACCGAGACATTGCAAGAATCTGCTCATGAGATTCATGGTTATTGTATTGAGGGCGTTCTCTATTAACTTGGTTAGACTGCTTCTTCTTGGAGGTGGCCGTTTGATTCTCCGAAATGACTAGAGTCTTGGCAATATCCCTCAGCTCAGCCTTTTTAAATTTCCCTGTTGAAGTCTTGGGCAACTCTTTCATGAACTGAACCTTTTTTGGTACCATATATTTCGGCAGATTTTCCCGGCAATGCGCAATGATGTTATCCTCCTTTACAATGTTGTGGCCGGACTTTTTCACGACAAAGGCACAAGGGCTCTCCCCCCACAGCGGATGTGGCATTGCCACCACGGCCACCTCCAGTACACTTGGGTGCTTGTAGATTACAGACTCTAATTCAAGGCTGCTGATATTTTCGCCCCCGGATATAATGACATCTTTGGACCTGTCCTTGATTTCTAAGTACCCGTCTGGGTAAATTACTCCCATATCTCCTGTCAAGAACCAACCGTTTTGAAAAGCTTCATTTGTGGCAGCCTCGTTTTTGAAATACCCTTTCATGATACTACTGCCACGAAGAACGATTTCCCCCATCGTCTTACCATCACAGGGCACGCTTTTCATTGTTTTCAAGTCCTTGACGTCCACATCAGCCAGGGTGAGAATACTGACGCCCTGGCGAGCCTTGAGCTTTGCCTGATCTGCCCGTGGCAGGTTGTTCCACTTGGCCTGCCACTCGCAGACCAGGGCGGGTCCTGTGGCCTCAGTGAGGCCATAAGCGTGCATCACATGGAAATTACCGAGCTGTTCCATCTTCTCCAAGAGGGATGCGGGAGGTGGTGCCCCTCCTGCGAGTATGTTGACCATTTTGGTAACATTGCAGCGCTCATGCGGCTTTGCCTCCAGGAGAATAGTAAAGACAATAGGAGCGCAACACATGTGCGTGACTTTATGTAATGCAATGGCAGAGTACATTTCTTGTGCGGTGGTGTTGCGGATGCACACGTTGGTCCCGCCTCGTGCTGCCACTCCCCATGTGAAGGTCCAGCCATTACAGTGGAACATGGGGAGTGACCACAAGTACACTGGCTCAGTCCCCATCTCCCATCCCTGTATTAAACTCATGGTACTCAAAAAGGCCCCTCTGTGACTATACACCACTCCTTTGGGAGCCGAAGTAGTGCCTGATGTATAATTCAAAGCGATCGGGTCCCACTCATTGTCGAGCTCATCTGGGACGTACCCTGGGTGTCCGTGGCGGACCAGCTGCTCATATTCAAGCTCGCCTAGCCGGATACCGGTGGGCGAGTCAATATCATCAATGACAATTACTAAAGGGATTGCTGATTCCGAAACAGAAGACTCGGACATGAGCAACCGGAGGGCGTCACGTGCCAGAGGCACGTATTCGTAGTCGACAAAGAACACCTTTGCCTCGGAGTGGCGGAGAATCGTGGCTATGTTTTTTGCATCAAGCCTGGTGTTGATGGCGTTAAGCACAGCTCCAGCCATGGGCACTGCAAAATGCATCTCATACATTGCTGGAATATTTGGTGCTAAAACTGATACCTGTATTTACAAACCAAACCCTCGTAGTTAGTCCACATGTATCCATAAAATTTAATAAATAATTAAGCGTACATATTTATTTGAGTCATTTTATACTGACAAAAAAACATCTGTCAGTTATAATACAAATACACTCCCAACAAAAGTTTGACATGTTTTTGACACACGTACTAAAATCTTTTCTGTATTTATTTATGCTATTATGAGTAAATTTAATCAACCAATTAAGTAAAAAAAGCTTACTACATTGTTCTTGACAATGTTGAGAGATCGAAGGGAGGAAGCAAGTCGACAGCAACGCTCGTAAGTTTGCTGCCAAGTGAAGCGGACTCCGGCATATATTACCGAGGTCTGGTTGGCATAAACCTTTGAGGCTCTCTTTAAGAATGTGAGGGAGTTAAAGGTACATAATTTGCTGCACATTTGGGAGTTTATCCATTGTAACTTAGTTTGCCTTTTCAAGGTGAACAAATGGGAATTAAATTTAGAGGAGATATATATGAATATATTTAGAGAGAGAAAGAGGGTGATTTTTGAGATGGTTGAAGTGGGGAGATAATGGACATATATATAGGGGAAAAAGAAATAAATATTTTCTTTCCTCAAAAAAAAAAAAAAAAAAAAGAAAGAAAGAAGAAAGAATAAAGAAATTAAGGGGCCACATGATTTCTAGTGGGGAGAGGAGTATATGGAAATTAAGAGGGAAGTTGCTATGGTCTTACAGAGTAGAGAGTAGTTTGAATATAGACTTTTTGACTCGAGAAAAAAATGTTGGTTTACATGGATTCCACACCATATTCGTCTTCTTGACTTCACCACTTCACTTTGTATTTTTCCCCCAAGCAATTTTCTCCATAACAAATTAACTGCTCATGCTTCAAGCCAAGCGATTGGTTGTTATGGTTTTATATATTTAGAAACTATCTAATGAATAGCTTTCAGTGTCTTTAATTTATTTATTGGCTTAAACATAAAGAAAATGCAAATTGACAATTGTTAGATTAATCTATTAACTTTACCTACTATATATAAAAGATTATAAAACAGAAAAAATAATACAAAATGGGAATTGTAAACTACTATATATCTATCCAACTGATCATTTTAATAAATAATAAGTTCACACTAGCTACATAAATTGATTACAAAGGTAAACTAAAACCACTTGGTTATGTTGATTTTTTTTTTTCATTGTCATTGATAAAATAATCCCTCAAAATTAAACATACACCTTCAATAGAAAATAAAACAAATATGTATTTAATGTCTAGGGATAATATGAAAAACATAATAAATAAAACATTTTAAATTTACAACCGACCAATAAAAGAACAAAAAAGTTGTCTAAAAAGACCATCAAAATTGAATAAAAGGTATAGTTAATTTACAATATTATGTATATCAACTAATATTAAATGAATTTGGGTGTCAAGGATTGCAAAGGCTCTAATTTTTGTAAAAATTCATTGCGATTATTAATAAAATCATCCCTTAGAACATATAAAGTGGTATTTGTTAAAAATTGAATGAATTAATCTGAATCTGGATGAGCTGAATCTGAATGGAAAAAGTTGTTTCGTAATTAACATGTCTGAAACATCTTAATGACATAATTTTATTATTTTACTCCTCTGAAAAAATTCAAAGTTGTACGTTGTAAATTTATTTAATATTACTTAATATAATAGTTAATATTTTTTTAATTTTTTAATTTTTTTTACTTTATTCAGCTGCTCATTCAGTCAAAAAAATCTAACTTAGTAATTCATCTCAATCATCTGACCGATTCAGCCATTCAGACGATTTTTTTCAAAACAAATGCACTTAATGACTGACCGATTCAGCCATTCAAATGTATTCAGTCCTAAACAAACAGCCCCTAAGTATAACAGAAAATAAGACTCTTTTTTCATGACAGAAATTAGTAATACTTAATTAATTAATCATATAAAAAAAAGTCATGTATTTAATTATTCATGAAAAAGTTGAAGGCCTGCATGCTATGGGAGTCTTCTTACTCGTGACTAATTGTTTAAAGTTAGATTTTTCTGCAGATTTTTAATTCATGCTGATGGATGAGTTTCGATATTTTTTTCTCAGCTGGCGTGTTTTGCATGTCACCCAATTCTGGAGGAAATTGGAATTCAAAACATTAACCAAAGTCAGTCATAGTCTTAATTCAAGGATATCCACTTGGCCAATTCTTTAAAATTAAAGACCGAGAATACTATGATTTAATTTTATATGCTTAATTAACTAACAACAAATTGAACTAATTCGTTTTACCAAACAAAATAAATAAAAAGTCCCATTTTGACTTCGAAATTTAATATTCATATTTCATGAGTTTTGGAAATAAGAAAATTTATATTTATTAATTAATACCTTTTAAATATTGTATTAAACACAAGAAAATAAATTCATATCCATTCTGAATTAATTAAGAAATTGACTTCAAAATGAGAATTAATTATTTCTTTACTAAACAACCTATATATATATATATATGTCTCTAGAAAAAGTTGAATTTCTATATAAAAATATTACATAATTTGGTGCCTGTTGAATTTATTTTCGATATATAGACATAACAGTACCTGTGTCTGTGTATACAAAAGTAGTCTCATCTACGTACCAACTTTCATCTCATTACTTAGCAAGAAGGAAGTGGAATATATCATATATATATAGAAAAAAATAATTATAATCAAAAGTAAACATATGTACGTATGTATGTTAATTTCCAAGAACTTTGTTTGAAGGTCCGTCTACCCTTTTTCATTTTCCAAACAAGTTTAATTTCTTTGGAAAGTCTAACAATCTGTAGGCCTGTGCCTGTTCTTTTTTCTGAATCTTCTCTTATGAATTCTAACGTAGGAAATCTCAAGGAAAATTAACATATACATAAATAAGTTCCAGGAAAGTCAATGGAATCCTCAACGAAACAAAAAAGAAAACAAATGTCCTTTGTATGTTACTTGTGAATCACGTTTTGGGAATATTTAATTGTCATGTAGACTGATCCAATAAGTATGTTAGATCACTTTTTTATCTACAAGTTTAGTTAACCTATTAGGTTGAGATTCTGTCATTCCTCAACTCATCTATATTCTTGAATTTATCCGACATGAGATTCATGTTTTGTAAACATTAAATATAATTAACGAAGGAAAAAAAGAAAAAGATATTAATTAACAGGCCTCAAAATGTTGTGTTCAAACAAACTATTCTATAAAATAGTTTGTGGTATTTTATTTTGAATAATGCTACACACAAATTATTCTATAAATATTTTACAAACGGCTGATGTGACATACTCCACCTCAGTATATTATGTGGGGCCGAAGACTACATTAAAACAATTTGTTGATCAATATGCTGATATAGAGTATGTTATATCAACGGTTTGTAAAATAATTTTTGTATGTAGCATTACTCTTTTATTTTACTACCATCAAAACAACCACTTTTTATGAAAAAAAAACTAAAAAAATAAATGAGATATAGAGAGCAGTATCCTTTACTGGAAAAACTTTTCCTGTCCTGACGACCACAAAATTTTCTTCTTCTTTTTGGAACCTGTTGTGAAATCAAGCTCACACAAATACACTAAGATAAATACAAACACACTACTGTATGAGATATAAAAATAATAACACAAGAATTTTACGTGGAAACCCAATTTGGGAAAAACCACGGGAAGAGATCTCGAGAAAATCACTATGAAAATAATATGGAGATTACAAACTCTCAACCGAGAAATAAACTAACATTTATTTCTCTCTACACCCTCACTTTCTGAATGCTCTGGCTCGAGCTTCTCACTCTCTAACTCTCTTTGACACTCAAACTAGAGCTTTCTTTCTTCTCTCTCTAAGATATACTCTATCAATTTTGGTGTGTCTTTTCCTCTTCCATTTGGCCTCCTTTTATAGCCAAGAACTAGAGGGTAGAAAAGGAAATGAGTTGGACTCATTTTCACTAAAGGAGTAACATTAATGAGATAATGGTGATATGTTCCCTTGACCCATTAAAGGAGTAAGGACCATTGACCATTGACCAATGATTAATGACCAAAGACCAAAGACCAAAAAATAGGATCCAATATTCAACAATCTCCACCTTGGCTCATATTTTCCAAATACTGTGATCTTCTTTGTGTCTGTGAATGTATCCCTCTCCCTGGATACTCCACTACGAACTCAACATTAGACGAAGTGAATTAAGTCCAAACAGTGCTTGAACTTTTCTGCTGTAACTGACTTTGTGAGCATATCAACATGTCATCGACATATAACGTTAACAATACTAGAGATCCATCATCAAGGGATCTGAAATACACACATGGATCATACTCCGAACGAGAGTAACCATGAGCCATCATGAAGTTATCAAACTTCATATACCCTTTATCTTGGGGACTGCTTCAAACCATAGAGGGACTTCTTTAAGCCGCAAACTAAACCCTCTTTTCACGGTTCAATAAACCCCTCAGTCGCTTCATGTAGATCTTTTCTTCTAAATCACCGTGGAGAAAATTTGTTTTTCACATCAAGTCGTTTCTAACTCCATATCTGTGATCTACTGATAGATAAGATCAATAAGAATCGATGTGTGTTTCTGTTGGTGAGAAGATCTCATTGTAGTCGATTCCCTCTCTCGAGAGAATCCTTTGCCACTAATCGGCCTTGAATCTTTCACGCTTCTTTATCGGTGAGCTTCCTTTTCACGAACACCCACCGCATCCTATAGCCTTGATCCTTTTGGAAGTTGAACTAACTCCATATGCGGTTCTTTTGTAAAGATTCCATCTCTTACGCCATAGCTATCGCCCATTTATCATTATCATCGGATGAATAGCATCGATAGCTAGTTGGATCTCCACTACCTAAAGAATCAAGGCAAAGGCAACCATGTCTTCAAACCCATATCTCTGCCTTTGGTTTCTTGACTCGCTTTTCCCGATCTCTAACAAGATTATAGGACCTCTCTTGGGGATCTGAAGGTTGATCATCTTCAATCTCTTGAGGAAGCTCCACCTCAATCGGGTGTTTTTGCAACTCACTGCTGCAGATTCTTCATTCTCGGACTTGTTCAAACATGTGTTTCTCATTGAACACCACATCTCTGCCGACAACCTTCTTCTTGGATTTGGATCACATAACCTCAGATCCCTTGACACCATCTTCATATCCAAGGAAAATACACTCTTTTGACCTTGGATCAAGCTTGGACTGTCGCTCTTCGATTGGCAGATGAGCATAAGCTGGACAACCAAAGATTTTCATCACAGAAAAATCAACTGGTTTCCCACTCCATACCTCTTCGGGGATTTTGTAATCAATTCTGCTTTGAAGGAGATCGATTTATCGAGATAACCGTCAGATTGATTGCCTCAGCCCAGAAACTCTTGGGCAATCCTGCATTCAATCTCATACATCTCGCACGTTCCAATAGAGTTCTGTTCATCCTCTCAGCAACCCCATTTTGCTCTGGAGTTCTTTTGATTGAGAAGTGCCTGGTGATACCTTCATCGATGTAAGGCTGTTGGAATGACATCCTTGTATTACGTGCCATTATCGATCCGAAATACTTGACTTCTTTCCAGGTCTAGTTCTCTACTTTAGCTTTCCAACGCTGCTTGAAGATTCGAAAACCTCGGATTGCTTCATAAAATACACCCACACCTTTCCGAGTAGTCATCTATAAAGTTAACAAAATAATGGGCTCCACCCATTGACGTATGCTTGATCGGGCCCCACACATCCGAATGTACATAATCAAGTACATTCTACTTTGGTATGTCTTCTCTGCTTGAAGTGACCCTCCGTTGTTTCGTCTGACACGCAAAACTTGCAAAATTCAAAGCGCACGTTTGACACCTTTCAAAGAATCGCCTTATGTGAAGTTCTTTCATTCCACCTTCACTCCAAAATGACCAAGTCGCATGTGCCATAATTACGTCTTTATCACTTTGTTGGAATTATCTGCGCATTGAATTCTTCGCTCCACCAAAGAATTGTGTCCCCTATCAACTTGTAGAGGTGCCCTTCTTACGGCCCTTCATAATTACCATCGAGCCCTTGGTAATTTTCATGACACCATCTACGATCGAGATATCGCAACCTATAGAGTCAAGTACTCCAACCGATAGAAGCTCTTCTTGATTCGGAATATACCTTACATCACCCAATGTTCTAACAACTCGTCAAACATTTTAATTTTTATGGTGCCTATCCCAAGTAACTGCGAGATCGCATTGTTACCCAATAAAAACTGTACCACCATTGCAGGATGTAAAAGTATCAAACCAATCCCCTATGAGGGACATATAGAAAAGAACAAGGAATCCATGTACCAATCAGTAAAAGGTCGCCATTGCTCTCTAACAGATAAGAGATCACCTTGTGAAGCTTCATTTTACGTCGCATGTCTGACTCTCGTCGTCACGCACACATCTCGCTCAAGAAGAACATTAGCGATTTTTCAATCGCTTTCCTTTCTTCTTGTTATCCTTCTTCAACAACAATGGACCTTTGATTTTTGTAGTGGCCCTTCTCGCGTGACAATGATAACATTCAACCCGAGATTTATCCTTGCTTTGCGGTCTCGATCGAGACCTTTCTCGTTCTTGTCGGAATACTTCTTTTGATTAGGACCCCCGCCACGCCCATTTGAAAAAAGTAAGAAGACTGCCTCTCTTGATCTCCGGAAGTAGTGCCTTGAACTTATCACGGTCCGATCTGCGACATCATCACATCGTCAATCGCAAGCTTTTCCTTCCCTACTGAGGAGTGTAGTGCGGAGAGTTGAGTATGAATGCGGTAGAGACAAGAAGCGATAAGGCTTATCTTCTTCGTCAACTTCACATCAATCTTTGGTTAGTTGGGTCACCAATCTATTAAACTCATTAATATGATTGGCCACAATCGACCCTTCTTCCATCCAAAGCCGAAGACAATTCCTTCTTCAAATATAACCGATTTGTGAGACTTTGACTTGTAAACTTTCTCAAGTTTCTCCCACAAGTCCTTGAAGAGGTTTCTGTCAAAAACGATATTTGATACGTGGCGCCCAAACTCAATCGATTGTTGCGACTACTTTAGCTTCAAGTTCCACCCATTTTTCATCCGTCATAGTCATTTGGTTTCTTCCCTTCTAAGTGCCTTTTGTCAATCCTTGTTGAGCCAAAAACATCTTTGTTCAGACACCGCTAATCTGAAATTTGACTTTCATCAGTTAAATGGTTCAACTTCATACCTCGTGACTTGTCTTTGCCATCTTCGTATTTGTGACTGCCTAATTTCTCTTTAAACCGATCGTTGGTGTGAGCCGAGAGAGCTCGATACCAATTGTTGTGAAATCAAGCTCACACAAATACACTAAGATAAATACAAAACACCTTCTTGTATGAGATATAAAAATAATAACACAAGAATTTTACGTGGAAACCCATTTGGGAAAAACCACGGGAAGAGATCTCGAAAATCACTATGAAAATAATATGGAGATTACAAACTCTCAACCGAGAAATAAACTAACTTGTTTATTTCTCTCTACACCTCTCACTTTCTGAATGCTCTAACCGAAGCTTCTCACTCTCTAACTCTCTTTGACACTCAAACCAGAGCTGGCTTTCTTCTCTCTAAGATATACTCTATCAATTTTGGTGTGTCTTTCCTCTTCCATTTGGCCTCCTTTTATAGCCAAGAACTAGAGGGTAGAAAAGGAAATGAGTTGGACTCATTTTCACTAAAGGAGTAACATTAATGAGATAATGGTGATATGTTCCCTTGACCCATTAAAGGAGTAAGGACCATTGATCATTGACCAATGATTAATGACCAAAGACCAAAGACTAAAAAATAGGATCCAATATTCAACAGAACCACATATAAATTTGGAAAAGAATTGAAACCGTGAGATGTGGTGGTAATTAGTATGAACAAACATGTAGTGTGAGGAGTTCAACTAAATATATATTATGATGGCCTTGCAATTTTCAAGTTCCATTGTACTACATTGTATATATAGTAGCAGATGTTGAACTAAATATATATTACGTTTTCAACTAAATATATATATTACGTTTTTTATTTTTCAACTAAATATATATTACGTGTTTTATTTTTCATTTTTGCATGTTTCATGACAATATTAATTAACACACAATTCCTTACAAGTACTTTTAACCCCCACGCACCCTTTTTTTTCCTCCTAAGCATATGAAAAAAAAGCAGCAGCAAAAATACTACAATTAATAGGCTCATAAGTCGTAACAACCGAATCCTTTAAAAATGATATAGAGGAACACTATTTTTACATGTGTTTTTGATATTTGTACGTGATTTATTCTCACATAAAAATGAGACTTACTGTATACTTATGTCAGAAAGAATCATATGAAAATATTGATTCCCATGATATACTGCATAAGAATTCAATATTTAAGAGATTGGGTATATAATGCTTTTCTATTTAATCCCAGTATTATTTATTATAGAAATTAAGCTGTTTTACAAAAAAAAAAAAAATTATTGAATATTTAGGCCTTTAATTAATAATAAATGTTTTGGTAAATATTTTGATCCCGTCAGACATAAATTGCTGGTTCCACAGCTGAGTTTCAAGTGGTCCATGCCATGCATGTAGGGAAGAGAGGTAATTTATGTGTGCTATTTTTTTTGGTAAATGTACCAGTTTATTTAGCTTTGGCCGGAGACCAGATCCTCGGTCTCTAATTTTTCTGTCTCTTTGTGTCTCTTCACTTAAATTTTGACATCTAGTCTCTTTATTAACACTAATTAATTTTAAAATTAAATAAAAAGACATGTGTCAAAATTTAAGTGGAGAATACAAAAAGGACAAAGAATTTAGGGACAGGTGATCCACTCTCGGCTGACTATCCATATAATGAGGAATTCGTACCAATTAATAATTGATGCAATTGTCGTCCACATAAATACTACTATATTCTGTAGTAGTTAATTTCTGTAGGAACTCATTTCCATCTACCAGAAAGAAGTTTTAAATTTGTAGGGGACAAATATTAGTCTGATGGGCTATGTTTGCTTGTTTCTGATCTATTTAGATAAATCTCCATAAAAGTAAAATAAAATAAAAACAAATATAAATGAATTGTGGTCCAAACAAATTAATAATTGTAGTGTACTGTTCAATCACCTCACCAAATACTACTCCCTCCACACTATAATATATGACATTTTAGATAATTTTATTTTTTCTAAATTATTTATCATTTTATATAATCTAGAAGAATTAAGTATAATCTTTTCAAAATTATCCCTATTTGAAAAATATTACAGACGAAAGAAAGTATGAGATAAGTACGATAATTATGAGAATTTAATAGTATTATAGACAATTAATATTATATTTAATGTTATACAATTATTTTTTTTATTTCGTGTACACAACTCTAAAATATCATATATTATAAGACGGATGGAATAATATGTTGGGAAGTTTACCTTTTGTTTCATGTGCAACAAGGGCTGATGGAGTTGGAGGGCAGCATAGGGAGCTACCTATGCTGACTTTTTTTTTATTTTGTTTTTTTGAGGTATAAGGGTAGAGGCAAAATAATATAAGTTAATAAATTTAAGGGGACATATTATATAGAAAAGTTAAACTTGGTGAGGGGCAAAAGAAAATAGTTTCATTCTAATCTAAATCTACAAAGTACATGCAGCGAGTCAAAGAGCATACTAACTCGTTATCTGCTTGGCAGAAAGCCTAAAAGTTTGAAACAAATGTTCATTCAGTCATTTCAAGTACTTTTTTAGAGTTATCTCTCCACCGCGACTTCTCCTCTTCTCAGCGACATCCAAACGACTTCGTCTCTTTTTCTCATTCCATTGCAGTCTTTACTCTTTAGTCTCTACCCCTCGCCCCTTAGACTTAAAAGTTAACTAAATAAGAACTTTTTATTTGATAATTTTAAATTTATAATTTGTTTGAATTTATTGTTGGTTCCGGACTTAGGTTTAAATTCAATTCAATTTATTTGATGTATTTGTTGTATTTTAGACTTATGAGGTAACTAATTAGGACTTTTTTTGTTTGATAATTTAAATTTTAAATTTATTTGAATTTGTTGTGGATTTGGGTTAAATGTAGGGGTGAGCATGATGCGTTTTGAAGCCCAAATCGCACACAAAATCGTTTAGGTGCGGTTTGACAAATTCAAAATCGCATATAAAACCGCTTGTGATTGAAGCGATGCAGTTTTGAATCGTACGCCCGCATTTGGTGCGATTTCGGTTTCAAAACCAATTTAAACAACAAAATTTTTTGCAATTTAAATTAATAATTTAGCATCACACACTATTAAACTTGTAAAAGAGATCAAAGCAAAGGTACCAGAGTTTTTATCCCTCGTTCTACACATCCAAAAAGAAAAAACAAGCAGCAAGGAAGAATATTCAGTACTACTTCATCCAACACCGAGTTTCAGAAAGACGTTGATAACTCAAAAAGGTTGCTTCATGATTTATCTAATTCCAATAACTTCAATTCTTTTAACCATAAAAGATATTGAATCCAAATAATTATATATATATATATATATATATATATTCCTAGGTTCTATCAGGACTCAGGACTTTCTTAAAATACGGGACTTTTTTTTTCTTTGCTTTTTTAAAAAACAACTAAATTTTTTAATATTTTATGGGAACTGGAATTTTCATATAATATAGTGTTTTGGATGTGATTTGGATCATTATAACAAAAGCAAGTTTGTCATGAATCGTACATACATTTTTGGTATAGGTATCCAAATCTCGCCTAAAACATCAGTATTATGGAAAAATTTCGATTCCATAAAATATTAATTTTTTTTGTTGTTTTAAAAAAACAAAAAAATAAAAATAAGGTCCGAATTTGATCGGGGTTTGAGAGTCAGAACACGATTCGTGGTGTGTGTATATATATATATATATATATATATATATATATATATATATATATATATATATATATATATATAGGGCAAAGGTGCAAAAATGTCAAAAGTTTTTTCCAATGTCCAAATATTTTTTTTTCTCAAAAGTATTCCTAACGTTATAATTTTTGGGTCTAATGCCCCTTTTGTTAACAGATATACGTGATTAACAGCTGGACAAATTTTTGAGTCTGACATCCCTCGCTCCTTTTTCCTTCTCTTCATTGAAGTTGTGTGCTTCAACTTGAAGCCACTAATCAACTAGGGATAGAAAGTTGGGCTTACTGGTTCATAGCATAGATGACTTGGAAAATAATTAAGAGTTGGGCCGAGTCCAAATAGATGCAATCCAAGTCCTGAGAAACCATATCCATAAATTTATGTACATCGGTCCAAGGAAGATCATTGAACCATGATCTTGTGTTACACCGGGCTCATAACTCCTTGGGGTTGGGTTGGACGGACATGTGTGTTTTATAATTTCACTTATTTGTAATTTGAACCCCAATGAAAAATAAAAATACAAATCGGTGCCTCCAATTTTCATGTCCTAGCTTATTAAGCCATCATCAACTGCATTACTTTCTTCCAAGCAGGGCGGCTTGAAATATCAATCCACCAAGAATTCACACTCTTTCTTTCTGTTACCAAGTGCCCCAATCCAACTTCATTCATCAAATACCTTATTCCAGGAAGGTGGCTCAGATCAGCAAGGGAATAATAATCTCCCGCAAGATACCGGCTTTTGGATAGCCTCTGCTCATAAACATCGAGCACTTTCTCTAGCTTTTTCTCGCAGTTTTGAACCAAAATAAGGTCGGTTTGTCCGCCCATTCTTGGGAAAATCAGTAGCTGATAAACTAGTGTAGCAACCATGTCATTGAAGCTGTGTGCTTCAACTTCAAGCCATTGATCAACTAGGGCTCTTTCCTCCAATGTGGTTCCAATTAGTTTAGGACCTTTTTCGGCATACTTTGCCCAATAGTACCTGATGATGGCCCTAGACTCTGTAGAGAAATATAATTAATTATCTATTTGGTTACAAATTAGGGATCATTGATCATAGTATTTGGAGCTTGTCGAGGGCTAGTTGGTCTTACCAAAAAGCTTGAAATCGCCATCCTCTATAGCAGGAACTTGTCCGAATGGCTAAAACAAACAAGTCAATTGACCCACATTATCAGAAGAAAAATCAAGTACATTAATTAAGTAGAAAACAACTCAACAAGAAATCATTAATTTCCCGCTGATTTCTTAATAGGAAACAAAACAAATAATGTTCTTTGAGGATATGTTGTATAACCGATGCATAAATATTACTCGTCTTTTCAAGTACAAATCCCATTGCAAGATCCATTCATTGTGGTGAAAAAAGGGTAACGATCCATTTCTTTTATTTTTATTTTTTTTAAGAATTGACATGCATGCATGCATACGGGCACTGAGTGCTTGTTTGTGAGTTTTGTTTTGGAGGGATTAGAAGGGAAGGGAAGAGAAAGTTCTTCCTTCCAATTTTTTTGGAAAGAATAACTTTCCTTCTCCGTCCGTCCCGTCCCTTCTCTTCCCCTCAAATTAAATACTCACAATCGAGCTATAAACATGTATTATATACTTCCATTAGGCTTAGAAATTTAAACAACGTACACGAATCATGTATACTTGTGTGTGTATGTGCGTACGTGCATGTATCACCTGTCTAAGTAAGAATTCTGGTCTTTTATGCTCTCCCGAGTCGAGATCAACATGAACAAGCTCAAACTCCAGCCCCAACTCCTGAAGGCAAGCTAAAACTCTCTGCAGGCAAGCTGCCTTAATAGGGCCAAACACTTTAACCACCATTTTTCTATAGACCAATTAAGTACCCAAGCTGCCTATAATGTATATATGTTAACAGGGAAATATATACACTACAAGTCTACAGCTAGTGATTGATTATTTATTCTCTTTAAATAGGACCAAACGAAAATAATCTTATGGTCTTTGTGTGGGGGTTGTCATGTGATCAGTTTTGTCCCAGAATGTATAACTCCTTTGTTGAAGATCAGAGCCGGTCCTGGGTTTTTTAAGGCCCAGGGCAAAAAAATTTAAGTGTGCCCCTTTATACAAACTAAATAAAAAAATTATCAACTAATTAATTTTATTAAAATTATAAGAATTTACAAAAGATAAGGAAGAACACTTTAAAATGTCATCGAAGCAAAGACTCATCACATGTACCTACAAAATAAAAATATCAATGAAATCGGTAACACTAATGAAATACACATTGTAGTTGACAAGTTTTACTGATTACACAATTGAACTTTTAATTTTTCAAATTACCCACTAAACTAATTATTATTTTGAAATTGGGTTATTAGTTAAAAAAAAAGCAGACGTTAATTTTATCTACAAAACTAATGAATTACTCACTTTGTAGTTGGCACGCTTTTCTTGATTATATCATTGAACTTTTAATTTTTAAATTATCCTATTAAATTAATTTAAAAATGATTATTTTAAATATTTTTAAAAATAGTTATTATTTTCAAGTAAAAAAATATTATAAACTTTAATTTTTCCATAAAATGAGTAAAATTTCATAAAATGTAGATTTAAAAAATTAAGATTTTATGAAACCTTACTGATTTAAAAAAAATCTTTATTTTCAAATTTTTGAATTTATATTTTATAAAATTTTACTCATTTTTTAAAATATGAAGAATTTTCCAATTTTTTCTTGAAAATAATATCTATTTATAAAATTATTAATTTCTTTTTTGAAAAAATTGAATCAGTTTTTTATTTAATTTCTATTTTCAGTTAAAAAAAAAATTATAATATTAAGAATGAGTCATTCTTTTAAAAATTAAGTAGACATTAATTTAATTTAAAATCACTTTAATTTTTTTGAATCTATATTTTATGAAACTCTACTAATTTTATAAAAAGTTTTTAATATTTTTTACTTAAATTAATAATTATTTTTAAAATATTTAAAATAATTATTTTTAATTAATTTGATGGGGTAATTTAAAAATTAAAAGTTCAATGGTGTAATCAGTAAAATGTACCAATTATAGTGGATAATTCATTTGTTTTGTAGATAAAAAATTAACGTCCGTTTATTTTTTTTTAACTGAATGACCCAATTTCAAAATAATAATTAGTTTAGCGGTGTAATTTAAAAAATTAAAAGTTCAATGGTTTTAATCAATAAAAACCTACCAACTACTGATGGGTATTTTTTTAGTTTTGCCCAATGAAATCAAAACCACAAAACATCATTTAAAATGTCTTCTTGTTACACTTTTAGATGCAAAATCATAAATTATACTATCATATTTAATATTTTTTAACATATCATTTTCAATGCATAATATCGCTAATCTTTTTATTATTTTTTTTTTTTTATACACATAAATATATAAATTTATAAAAACTTTTGGACCTCCTTCAACTTTGGGCCCTGAGCTGTTGCCCTGTTGGCACATGCCCAGGGCCGGCTCTGTTGAAGATTTTGTGGGGGTTGTCACATGCCACCAACTGGTGGGTGAAAGAGAGAATGGTTGGTAGCTGGAATGTGATAGGATTAAGTGAGACTGCACAAGTATTGAATTGATTCATGTTGGGACAAATAAAAACGAGAAAAGGGAGTACCATCTTTTTCATCCTTTTCTTTTCTTTTTTTCAAACACGAGTTCTCTTTTTTCAAATGCCAGAGAAAAAAAATATTACCAACTGTTTGTAATATATACTAGGGCCTAAGTTTTAACCACAAGATTAATATCTCATTCACATCTATTCTCATATGTTTAAACAAGAATACAAACAAGTTGGGTTATAATTTAGGTTGTAAACTATGAGTCCGTTACTTACACGCGTTGCGTGTAAATTATATGGGGTAAAATATGAAATTTATAAAATTTAAAGAATTAAATAAAAAAATATTTATAAGATCAAGAATGAGGATGGTATGTGTAATCCCTATCCGGCCCTGACGAAGCCCTGCCATGCCCCCATTGCCATTCCAATGGAGAATTAACTAAATGGGCTATCAGACAATCATGGCCAAGAAGCCTATTATCACGGTAGTAGTTAACATGAAATTAACTTTAGTTAATTGACCAACTTACCATGAAGTTAACTTTATAGTAACCGGATCCCATTATCACCTTTCGAGTTTCCGAAATATTTATTTTTACAATTTTTTTTATTTAGAATGTTTGTCCTCGTGATAGTCAGAATTCTTAATGTTCATAACTCATTGAATTCAAGAGTAGAGGGAGAGTGCGATTTTAGCAATTATAGGTAAATAGTTTTATAATTATTCTAGCGATTTAAAAAAAAAAAAAAAAAGTGATGCTTATTGCTCTGCTAGCAACATTTTTGTTCCGCCTGACATATTAGAAATTTTATGACACTTTATTAGTCTAAAAAATATATATATATATATATATATATATATATATATATATATAAATTAAAATGGGCAAAAATGCTGTGTTGTTTAATTTGGAAGGTAGGGAGTGAGAATTAGGTTTACTTAGAGGCTGAGGTACTCCTGCCTAATTCCTAAACAAGGATGCTCCTGCTGAAAGTACAGGGTGTTGTTACCTATCAGATGAAGAAGAGTCCCTCTTATCGTGTGACCTTAAAACAAGAAAATTGTTATTTCTATAAATAAATATTAATATAAAAACCATTACTTTTGCTAGTAGAATTTAGAAATATTAAAACCATTTAGGCTGACAAGGGAAAAGAAGAAGTTGGTATCCTAAATTGATGAACACTCGACAGTTTGTAATATACATATATTTGCCTGCTTCCTTTCTACAGTAGACAATATATCATTCTTCGGATTTAGAATTTGATGTTCTTGGTCACGCCTTCAGCGATGGAGAAGCTGTTCTTGATGGGGCAACAAGAGACTTTGCATATGCAGCAGGTAAAGCAAGTATTTTCTTGGGTTTACTCACATAAGCCCTCTTTGTAAAGTTATTGTAGTCATTCGCTTCAATCTCGTCTAATATCTGACGATACAACAACAGAGATGCCCATACCTGCAACAATCAAGAATCAATATACATATAAAAATTGCTAGAAGCGTAGACAACATATATTCCGGTAAAGAAGATTTCAACTTGATATGATATATAATTTCATTTCAATTCCTCCACATGAACTAACATTGAAGGAAATTTCAACATGATACAGAATTCCTTTATATGAATTAGTAGCAAGTATTTTCACTCCAGTGTAGTTATGAATTTTCTCGATTTTCATCATATCCAATGATAATAAGTCTTCAGTATCAAATAAATAGAGGTGGTGAACTGCTTACCGGCCATCTACTCGCAGGGCTGAGCTCTGTGACTCCTTTTTCTGCCTCATCAAAGAACATTCTTGCTCTCTTAATTTGCTTCCTCATGAAGTTCCTCCATTTATCCGTCACTTTTCCTACAAATATATCCTCATTGGAAATACCTGCCTGCGCCAGTTCATCTTGTGGTAAATAAACCCTTCCTCTTCTTGCACTGCAACGAAAAAAGAAACATATCAGATACAATAAGCAAAGGATTTTGAAGCATCTAATACTCATTATATTAAAGCATGTATCAACAAGATGTTATAATGGTGCTCAATGTGATTGTCAGGAGACCAGTAAAAGGAAATAAAATTCAAGATCTGGCAAGGATTTGAGACAAAAATTGTTGATGTGAAGATATGTATAACCATCATCTTTTTATCATTTGTAATACTGAATTGTATCACTAGGGTATTAGCGCTAATTGATAGTTGAGTAAATGATCACTAAACTTCAATTATTCAACTCATGGCCCCTCTTGTTATTGATTTGGAAGGTATTATACTGAAAGAGAATGAAACTAATACTTAATAAGACTTGCATGATCAGTTTTGCTGCTAAGTACTTACTCTTCCCCGACATCCCTGAGAATGTTAGTCAGCTGATTAGCAATCCCCAATGCCAAAGCAGCATTGTAAACACTCTCTGTCGTAGCCTGTGAATCAGGTGCAATGCCCATAATTGGAACGCTCATCAATCCAACTGTACCAGCCACATAATAACAGTAAAGATAAAGCTCATCAAAGTTTTTGTATCTTGACTTCTTAAGGTCCATCCTCATTCCATCAATCATATCTTTGAATGGCTGAAAAGAAGACATGGGAGATTCTACATTACTAAGCAGTTCAGATTATTAAGATATACAGCCTATATTTTAAAGACCTTAATACTTGAACCTTAAATCAACCATAAACAGCTACAATGAAAATAATCAGGAGAAGTGCAGAAAACACCGAAAAAATACATAAGATGTCAAGACTAGTAATAATCTACATAAAATTAGGAAGGAATAATGTTGGCTATGATGCCCCTATGTTGAGAAAGAACATTATAAACATTATTCAGAATTCATTGATTCTTGAATTTGATTTATTATTAACATCAAACATCTTTAGTGCGAGTAGAACTCCATTAGATTGGATATTGTAGTCGCTGTCAAGCAATTGCAATATACTAACCAACCTGAATGTCAACAGGAAACTTGGTAACCGTATCTGATAACGCAGCATCAAGCATGTCGAATGGACGCCCCTTGAAAAGATCCTCCAGTCTTAACTCCCACCTATCCAAAGCTGAAGGAGTTATATGTGATGCATTAGGCCCATCAACCAGTTCATCTGTTCTCCTACACCACACTGGATGAATAGTGTAAAGTGAGAAATAGAGGAGTAAACAAGTTTAGTTTTCTTCTTTTTTAATTGTTTTTGGTGGGTATTATATCCATACATTATCCAAGATTATGAGAATTGCACACACTTACAGTAACTATTTCAAACGAAGAGGAGAAAAAGGACAGAAAAGCTAACATGAAGAAGAAAGAAAGCGTCCCCGTGATAAGCCATACTTAATGATGATATATACGTGACAAGTTACAAACAAATTTCTAAATTAATATAAAAATGCATAGGCGTTTCAGTATATATCTTGGTTTTAATTTTGATTAGTAGGGGTTCCTGTATACAACTACATATAAAGGGAATCATAATCAAAATTTATTTATGTTAGAGATTCCAAAATTTATTTTTCTTTCTGAAGTAGAATATGTCCTGAATTCAGGAAGTGATCAAATACTCTCAAGTGGCAAAAGTATTTTCAAAATAAATTTAATGGTAGTTAAAATCAATATCACTTACAAATGGCAGACAACATAAAGCGAATTTATATCCACCCATCATGAGGACCACTGAGCATCAACCATATATATATTTGTGTTGGTACTTGTGACTCGTAACTGAAAAGTTTCTGAAAAAGGTCGAGTGCAAAGCGTAGCGGAGTGAGGGAGCGAAGCACTGGCCCATCAGGTTGTGAACCGAAGGTTGGGGGGTGCGGAGCCCCGCGGTATGGTACGGAGTTTCTGGAGGAGCAGCGCGGGCCGTGCCAGACCGGAGCGCCGGGCATGGACAAGACTCTGCAGCACTAGCGCGGGGCGCGCCGCTGGCAGTCTGAAAGCTACGCAGGCCGCGCCGGTCGGCGGACATCAGTTTTATGGTTCGATATTTACAAGGACATTATGGGTATTTAGGCTATAATGTGAATTAGGGTTGGAATAAGAATAGTAATTATAAATACTATCTATTGTAAAGCCCTAAGGAACTATCAAGTTGAATAACAAAAAGGAACGCCGCACCCGTGGACTACCCAAATTGGAGAACCACGTAAATCTCTGTGTTATTTTTTTATTGTCGTGTGTGTGTGATCTAATTCTAACAATTTGTTTGGAAGTTCTGTTAAACAATCTCCTTTTGAAAGTCTTTCCAGTCTAACCAATAATTGGAGTTAAAATCTAGGGCCATCACATATGTGTTCAAGTTTCTTATTGCATGTAGTACTATTTCAAGTCAAGATCAGGGCAAAGGGAATGGGGGGGCATTGTCCCTCCAGTTTTTTTTCTTTCAGAACTCTACTTTTCCTTGTAAATTTTCAATATGGTACCCATAAATCAAAAACGTAATACATAGGTACCCAATCTCAAAAGTTAAAATAAATTATAATAATAATAATACTGGCAACAAATAACGTCGTCGTCTAAAAAAATTTCTAGTTGTTGCCTTAAAATTGTTGAGGGTCCCCCATTTTGAAAAGTCTAGCTCCTTCACTGGTCTTCAAGATATAATTAATTTTGAGGAAGCTGTTTAATTTTACATAACTATTTTGTCCGGACTAGATGATACTTTAAAATATAATCAAACCTAGTTTCTATGCTTGAAATGAGATAACTAGCAATTGACAAGTCCTTTGGTGTGCTTTAGATTACAAAATCAAAGTGATTGTTGTTCTCAGAAATTCCATAAGTGGTTTCCCAAACGCTAAAACTAACAAAAATAATAATTCAACAAGAATAATTTGAGAGAGAATAAGAAGAAAATGGTCTGCCTAACTTAGCTTTTCCATTTCCATTTTGTTTGGACTACTAAAAGTATAAGGAAAGAGGTAACAAAGTGGAAAGTTAAATAGTCAAAGATTATCAAGTATGAAGACAGAAACCCATTAGTGGACCAATTAGTGGAACAGGCAGACTAGAACTAAAGTAATTGGTTTGACTAAAAATAGTTGATTCCATGATAAGTAACACTGTACTTCAGGAGTGACTGCATAAGGGAAAAAGCCTTCATGCATAGCAAACATTTGAGAGTTAATATCTAACTACAAGAAAGTGTTCTGAACCTTTGTTATTAACATTTAAAATTCAGCTCTAAAGAAAACTCAAAAGTAATCATGAATTTAACAGGGGAACTAGCAACTTAGGCTGCTAATCATGGAATATTACGTGTACCTGATAGAATATGAAATAGTAGATGCTTTTCATATAGGCAAGAACAAGTTAGTTTGGTAACCATGACTATAGTGTGTTTCTCACAGTCCACACATGATATTTTTCATTCAGTTGCAGCCATGTTTTTATTATGCGTGATCATTTTTTCACTTCATTATTTGAATCTTATCTCTGACACCCTACATGCTACATCAATTCGTTCAGAATCATACCCCTCTAAAGTTTCATTCATATTTCAGATGCAAAGACTGATTTGATTAAATTAACAAGTCATTGAACTCACCATATATAGCCCAGATAGCTCTTCGCCTCTCAGGGGTCATCAGCAGTGTTCCTGAAAAAAGGGAAACAAGTTTAAAATTATATTTCCAATTAACTATGTTCGCTATTTTTGAGTCCCCAGTTGCACCTCCATAAAATCTCTTTAATTAAAGAATGAACATAGAAGGCTAACCCAAGTAAAATGTCTTGGCGTACTCGGCGCAGACTTCACCACACCGGTCATAAGCTTCACTCAATAAGCTCAGCGTCCCCGGAAGAATGATATCAGGTTTCACCTCCAAATCCTCGCTAGATCTCAACTGCCTCTTAACCAACGCCGCTTGCTTTAGAACCACATCATAAACCTTTTGCTCAGATGATAACGTCATTTCTCCAGTGGGGTTCGCTACCATATTTGAATGCACAGTGAATTTACTTTCATTTTGTAACCTTGAGCTACCCAAACATGAATACCTTAATTCAGCATTGAGAGCACAAGAACTCCATCTCTGTATCTTACCTTTCTTGAGTCTACCACTATTCACATTCCTATCCCGGGAAATCAACCTAGATGAATCTAGTAGTCGGCTTCCCTCTCGCCCAGTTTCCAAGTACCCAAAGCAATTGGAAATCTCAGAATTGGGGGAAACAACCCACACCAGAGCAACTGACATGTTGGAGTTGAAACTTTAGTGTTGTAAACAATTTTAAATAACCCAAACCCCACTAAAGTAGTCTATTTTTAAATAAAGCCCACCTCACCTTAGAGGGAAAATACAATAAGTAGCCAACTACCAAATCAACAGCTTATATATAATGTAACCAATTCAAGCCGAATTCTTTAGCTCTTGACCAGCAAATGAAGCTTTTCTGGGGTTTCTGCAATATGAATCAAAAATTTAAGTAAAAGGAAATAACAGAACACTTGCAGTAAAACTACATCAAAGCAAAATATAACACCAAAAGAACATATTGTCAACATAAACTACCAAGAAGAGTATACATTTTATCAATCTTTTTTGGTAATGGGTCATTTCTTTCTCTCTTTTTATTGTCAACTGGATTATAGTAAGCTCAATTCACTATATTCCAGCACAAATAAATGTTACAGAAAGCATGACACATATAAATAACAATTCAAATAAATAAATGACAAGAATGGAAAGCAGCGGCTATGAAAATTAAAAGAACAATTGAGAAAAGAAGAGAGAGAAAGGAGGGAAAAAAAAAACCAACCTCTCTGTGTATTGGTCTAAACCACTCATTCACAAGAACCTCCAATTGTGGATGAAGCAGGACTTTAAGTTTTCAAATGATGAGATAAAAATAGAGTAACAATGGCCACCAAAAACACTCGCCTTCACAATCACAAGACCCACCAAAAATAAAAACACTAAAAACTTCCAGAATCCTGCAGCTTTTTCTTGTTTTCACTTTTCTTCTGAATTTACTCCGCTTTAGAAAAATCACATTTTCTTGTTCTCTACTGCGGATTGGGATTGAGTTTTTGTACATGTTCCTCTATATTTCTTTATTTAAATTGGCTATGTTTTGGACTCATAAAGCTTAAAGACTTTACAGCCCGCTAGCTTTAAGCTGGTTCGGGTATATTCCCTAATCAGGGCTTGAATTATGCCACCGTTTTCAATTTCTCGATAATGCCAACCCTCAATTTAATTTAATTTCTCTAAAAATATGTAAACTTGTTTAATTGTCAAAAATGTAAAGGTAAGATAATTATGATAATTTCTTTTCCGTCAAGTATAATAATATTGTGATATGGTTCATGAAAATTACAACTAATCGATTTAAAGTGTATTTCTTTATTCGTAATTCGTATGCAAAAGAAAATGAGTTATAATAAATAAAACTACAATAAAAAAAAATTGTATTTAATTTATATAATCAAATAACATTACTCCCTCCGTTCCTTAATATAAGTCGTTTTAGGATTGTGTACAAGTATTAAGGTAATGATTATATAGCATTAACTATAATATCAATTGTCTGTATTGCCCTTGTATTGGAATAAGATATTGTTATTTATTGGACAAAAAATAGTGAGAGAACCAAAGTTACATTTAATACTTGGGGTAATATTGGAAATTAAACAATTAATGTTTACTTGAAATTTTCAAACGACTTATATTAAGGAACAAAATCATTTCTCTAAAACGACTTATATTAAGAAACGGAGAGAATACGATTTATAGGTAAAATTTCCAACCGCTTAAAGTTTATCTACCATACAATGCAGAGTCGTTCCTAAGATTTTAGTGGTTCAGGGAGAAAAATAAAAACGAGACCCTCTTCGAAATATTGTCTTCACAAAAAAAATATAAAAATAAATAAAAAGTACAAGTTGTATGCCTGTATTCAAAAAAGTACATTTCCGGTACTTAAAACATAATTGTTCGACTACAACAAAATATATAAAAATATATTCATTAAAAGATACTTCTTCTAATATTAGTAGAGCTAAAATTTTCAATCAAATATTCAAAATCCAATATATATATATATATATATATATATATATATATATATATAATTGGGGGGCGGTCGACCCTCCCACCCGTGCTCAGGAACTGCTTTAATACAATGTGATGTATAACTTCCATAGAATAAATATAATATATAGTATAAAATATTATATTATCCTTTGAAAAGTATAAATATTACTCCTCCGTTTCTAAAAGATTGTCGTTTTAGGAAGTAATTTTTGTTCTAAAAAGATTGTCGTTTTTAGTTTATCAATACACATTAGCTGTTTTTTCCCTACTTTACCCTTATTTAAAGTTTTCTTCTATTCAAAGTTTTCTTCCTTTCCCAATGATTCTTATTCAATTTAATGCTATAATAATCCAAGTAGTAATTGGTTGAATAAGAAGTTAATTGGTTGAATTGAATAAGAAACATTGGGAGGGAAATAATTGGTTGAGACAATTAATAAGGGTAGTATAGTATTTTCGCTAAGTATTAATTATATTTTTTAATCTGTGTGCATTAATTTTAAACGACAATCTTTTAAGAACAGAGGGAGTATAATATAGTATTATCAAAATGAAAATCAACATATTATCCTTTTCAATCCTACTATTTGCTTTCTTTGTTGGGTAGGTAGGTCGGTTGCATTTGTGATTTCTAAAACAAAAAACCCGGGTCATGTGCTTTTTGACCGACCCAAAAGCTCAGAAGATAGGATCCGATTACGATAGCTTAGCTTTGCATTGCTTTAATTAAGGATTAGTAGTAGGGGGAGAATCCAACCTAATCGACACGTGGAGGTTAAGGCCCAATGAGTAGAAAATAACGTTATCAAACTCGAAGTGCTCAGAGTGGTGAGAAATGTACACATGGCTGGCGATTATTGGTTGGTTTAAAATACTACAGCCCCGGTATTGGAGGGTGGTGGAGGCTGGACCCACAGAGTCCATTGAGTTTGTCTACAAGCGGAATAGGAAGGGGGTGTCGTAAAATAGCGGAGACCACATGTTGCTTTGGGACGAGTCGAAGGGTCAGCTGTTTGACACGTAACGCTTTTGCACTTTCTGTCTTATAAATTATATATCCATCTATACAAAATAAAAATATTTTTGAACATACTTAATTTCCCGCTCAAACTATATTAAAAGATCTTGATCATCAAAATTTTAGGATAAATTTAACCCTTCAAAAAATTTTGAAGGTAATAACTCACTCTCTCTCTCTCTCTCTCATACTGCCATGGTGGATTGGATAAAATACTTCTATTTTACTATAAAATATTATATGAAAATGAATATTTTTATAAATATAAGGGATAATTTCACAATACTTTTCTCATATTAATAAATATTTTTATAAATATAAGGGATAATTTCACAATACTTTTCTCATATTAATAATAAATAGATATCACATTAATATAAAAAATGAAATTATCACATTTTACTTATAAAAAATGAAATTTTATTATAGATATTTTCATATAATAATGACAATTTTTAATTTGATTGTCCAAAATTTAGGATAAATTTTACTACCCTCCATAAATCTTAGGAGTAACGGAATTTATTCTTAGTATATTTATATTTTGATAAAAATAAAAGCACTTAATATTTATATTTGTTGTATTTAATAGTTTTTGTTAATATTTAACTATGTGTAGAGTAGGTAGTTGTTGAAAATAATTAGTAATATTTAAATTTTTTATTCAATTATATTATTACAAATAAATGGTGTTATATAACTATTAGAAATACATTGGATACCAATATTATCAAACATTGAAGTTAGAAGAGTTTGGAATAAAATCCATAAAAAAAAAAATTAAAATCCTTGACCTGATTATTAGTTTGGACCAAAATCTCTTAATATTTATTAATTGTGCTAGAAAAAGTTAATAACAAGCAACCAAAAATTAATTATTACGTATATTGAGTCATGATATTTCTTTTTTTTGGGCCGGGTAAATTGGGCTTACTCATTTAATTAATCTATTGGGCCTTTATTATTGAACTGTGAAAGTCATTTGGCCCTACCACCATATTATTTCCATTTTAACCTATAAGGCGGTTTGTTCGATTGGATCGACCCATTAGACATTTTAATATCTATTGCTTTGACCAGAATGATGAAAAAGATGATTGAGTTGACCAAAACTCTTGCCATGCATTAATGTGGATGAGATCATAGCCTATGGCCAGTAGAAAAGCAAGGCCAAAAGCGATTGGGATGGACCATATGCAGTCGCAGAACCCATCGGATCGTGGAGTCGTGTCGGATGGTGGTGGGTGGCACAAGAATCTAAGGCGAAGAGAGTATAACCTAGCAAGGAAGTCTTCACGAAGGTACGTTTCATACACTTTCATATTCATATTCTCACATACACACAAATGGAATTATTATCTCTCTCTAAACACTAGACATTACATTCCTCCATTAACCTTGTGAACACGATATCGACTCTCGCGCGAATTTATCCCCTCGACGGACAACCGTCAAACTTGTGGTGTTACCGTGTTTCTTCGTCTGCAGGATCAGGCGTCTTACGTGATTGGGGCGTGGCGAGAAGATCTTGGCGTTAACATTGGGCGCTAGAAGGAGGGCCTTTGAGTTCTAGTGTCATTGAAATTTTCAATCACAATCGTTTAACCTACTTCGAGGAAGGCGATGAGGAGTAGGGGCATGACGATGCAGAAGAAAGGCGGTGATGGTCATTGGCTCGCCACCGTCCGTGTTTGATAAAGGATCGTCTGGGTCCTTCTAAAAGTGCTCACGAGAGCATGGCCTCTAAGCATAATTCAGGAGATCTCCGTCCGAAGATCCATGGTGGGGCCAGACGAAGATTGGTTTTCGGTGCGGATAAGGAGCGTGATCATGGTTAAGGGCAGACGGAAGGCTCACCGACCAAGACTTATCGTAGAAGTGGTCAGGAAGATAGAGCCGCCAAGTTGGCGAAGATGGCGGACGAAGCAGATAAAGCCTTTGAGGTTACATTGAAAGCAGAGAAGATATAGCCGAAACGGATGCTTGGCGTGGCGGAATTAAGGGACGAAGCATCTAGCCATGTTCAGTCCGAAAGGCGGAGTAGGCATAAGGAGATATCACGGCGAGAGGGCAAGGAGTCGGAGTATTCTGCGCATGTGTCTAGGGATCGTTCTCACAGTAGGAGAAGATCGAGGAACAGAACTCCCGTGGCCCCGAAGAAGGCACTGATGGTCGTTGGTTCTCAGCATCGAAACGACGACAGACGAAGAAGCAAGTCGAGGGAGATCATGCCGTAAACCGTATCAGGAGTATCGTACGTGACCATTCTCATCATGAGGACAGAAGTGCACGCCGGAGTAGATCAAGAAGCCCCACAAGGGCAATGGGACCGACAGGAGGACGTCTGTGACACCCCCAAAATATGTATACATCACCCATTCTGAGTTGTCAATACATGGTACAGAAACAACTATAACTTTATTATTACAACAGTAAAACTGTGAGTTTGAATACAAACATTATATTCTAGACAATATCTTTACCCAAATAAATCCTCATCACATTTATTGATACATTATTTTACAAAAATGGTGAGGACTACTAAACAACTTTCTCTATAACCATCATTCCATACCCCGACTCGTACTCGCTACATTCTCGCCTCCTGAGAAGAAAAATGGAACAAAAAGGAAAAGGATGAGCTCGACTAGCCCAGTAAAGAATATTATGACTAAGATAATATACAACAAAATTATCATTAGTCTTCAACAGGGAAAAATATAATAGAATACAATAAACAACAAGTTTTAAATCAATATTAGCAGCGGAAAATATTAATTCATAGAAGAGTTACGTAGAGGATGAAATCTACTAATATCTATAAATTTAACATGATCCATCATCAATATTTTTATCCTGTAACATCAATCAATATATATCCGGAATCATATATTCATCCTCGCACTACAAAGTGCCGAGGACATCCACCGATTGGTCAGTGTTCATCTAAACACTTGTTCATCATGCACTACGGGCCAAAGATATTCATCGAAATCATTTATCTTTGCACCACGGGCCAAAGATATTCATCAAAATCATTCATCTTTGACTACTACAGCCAAAGATATTCCATAATATCATCATTTAAGAGGTGAGGATGATGAAAAATATTTTAAAAAAGCGAATCCAAATGAAACAAAAACGACAAGAGGATTAAGGATTAAGGATTCGTACTTTGTTTTATCCACGCCCAAAAAAATACCTCAAAAATAATCATAGTGGTGTAAAATTCAAGAATGATCAAAACATGGATACAATCAAAGCTAGTATCCGAATAGATATTTTGGACGAAAAGAAAATTTTTCATTTTTCGATGAATAGTCTTAGTATTCGTGAATAAGATCAGTATATGTGAATAAGGCAGAGTATACGTGAATAAGAACCCCGGACACTAAAAGTTCCAAATTTGATAAAACTTCAGATCAATATTTCAAAGATAATGATATTGAAGAAATAATATCATTACGACAAAAATAATATCCCCTTACCTCGGAAAGACAAAGATTTAACCTGGAATCTTTGGATATAAGTTATAACTTGAACTTGCATCAGTATAACATTACTCAAAGTATACTCAAAATACTCACAAGAATACGCTCGATAATATATAGAGAAAACTTCAATTTACGGTGTAATTTTCAATTCTAACCTAAACACCCTATTTATAGGAAAATGCTTAGAACACCAAAGCAGAAAATTTAATATAATAATATTATATATATTACAATTTCCTACGCACACTTTGAATCATCTGAATTCAGCCACTTGCATGTGTTTAATGAGGCTAATCAACACAAAAAACATTTTTCCTATTTTAAATATTTTAAACTTTCAAAAATCAATTATTTCGGTTCTTCGGAACTTCAATAATTCATAATAAATAGCTTTTTTTGTCGGAAAAATTGAATCTCATGAGTGTTTATAGAAAATTCAATTCTCTACAACTTTACGTAAGAAAGTTTTCCAAATTCCCAATAGAAAATGACCAAATCCATAAACGAAGCGATTTTTCAAAGTTATAATCAAATTTCGATCAATAAATGGGTCCATGAGACATGTTTAACATGTTTTAAACATTTATTGCAACAAAAAAATACTTTTTCTCCTCGTATACTCGTATATCACACATTCATTGTAAAAATATCACCATTATTATATTGTTAAAAAAATATAATAATATATTTAAATGAATTATTTTATCGAAAAAGATAAAATTTTAATTTTCAACAATTGTCACATTAAAATTTTCTCCATATATATCCATATAAAATCAATATTTTCCTCATCATATGAATCAATAATTAATTATTCACAAATAATATTACTGTAATTACAATATTGACAACGAGGCAGGTTCAAGGAAAGCAGGGCTTTCAATAAGAATTTCTCTCATCATGCAAATTAGGTGACCAAACCTCTCCTTAGACAAAACTTTCTAGACATTGCCAATAATGTTATTTAATAATATTATTCAGATAATATGAATTATTGTTTCGATAATGAAAAATACTGTGTAATGACAATTATTGAAATAACAGCAATATAAAATATCAACGCAGCAATTATTGAATCAATAAAATAAAATACTGAACATTAATTACTGTAACCATTATTGAGTAGTGCCTTCTTACGTAAGAATCAATAATTGATGCAATACCAGAGTGTCTTCTTGTGCAACAACGCCAGACATCGTGTGTTTTAACAACGGGTATTCCAACAAAAGTAAATAAGAATAACCACGCCAGTTATTTTTAAACAACTTATTTTTGTCGTTTTCTTCCTCCAATCGCTTTCCGTTATGGGGCCCACACATGGCTGCGTCGTCGTACGAATATTCCCGACAGTACGAATATTCCACGACCAAACGAATATTCCCCGACAACAATGAATATTTTATAACCACTTGCTTATTTTGAAATACTTGCGTATTTTACCCATAACTATCCACATTAATCAAATCAACCCTTACTATTTCAAAATAATAAATAGAGGAAATTTCATTTGATTAATAAAAAGTCAGGGTCTTACAAGGTCAATCCACTTAGAGACAGAATGTCGTTCATGAGAAAGAGGTTTCCTCGCAGCCCAAAGGTGTTGATTTTCTGGTAAAGGAGTTAAAAGAACTCCGAAAGCAGCTGGCTGAGGTCCAACAAGTGAAGGACGCTCCAGGAAAGAAGGCATCCCCTTTTTCCTCAGATATTCTCAAGGAGAAGGCAGATATCACCAAAAAATTGCCTCGCATGGAAAGTTACGATGGGTCCAGGATCCATGACCACCATGTGAGCGTTCAATGGGTTAATGGACTATTATGATTTCACTGATGCTGCCAAGTGCCACACTTTTGTTATGACGCTGAGAAAAGATGCGAGACAGTGGATGGGAACTTTGCCGTCAGATTCGATATCCTCTTGGACCGAGCTTTGTGATAAGTTCCATGCCCATTTTGGGAGTAACCGAAGAAGAGGAAAGCTTACGGGTTCTCTGGCACAGATCCGGCAGTTTACCAGTGAATCTTTGGGCCATTATGTAAAGAGGTTCAGAGAAACAGTCGGTCAGGTGTCCGACCTCAATGACCTCCAGTCAGAGGTTTGTTCGAGAATGAAATTTGGATCTGGTAAAGTCCGAGAAGTTGGTAAAGAAGTTGATGTTCCACCATCCAAGAAAGCTTGGCCGAAACCTTTGACAAGGCAGAAGGCTATATTGTTGTGGAAGAGGCCATGAACCGCCTGAAGCATCCTTCTTCGGACCAGTTGAAGGAGATAGTAGTTCCCAAGGCGAAGTTGATCAAAGGAGAAGCGGGGGTATAATGATCGCCGGAGGCGATTCAAGAAATACAATAACTCGGCAAGCGAAGCGAAGCGATCGTCCCCTATTTGACAAAGAAGGTGAATAAGGTCTACACCAAACTGAACACAGATAGATCAGTGATCTTAGATCATATCAGAAACCAGCCTTTCTTCGAGCCACCTCGTGATAATTATAGAACGGGACAGGGTAACTCTCGTAAGTATTGTGGCTATCATCAAGCATGAGCCATGACACTAACGAAAGTGTTGCAATTTAAAAGATTTCGTGGAGAAGAAGATTAAAGATGGCTTGTTGGTGCAGTATGTGGCCGCGAACGATCAACGTGATCAGCAGAATATCAACCGTACTATTTAGACGGTTCAAATGGCTCCCTCCATCCAGAATGCTTCAGTACCGTCGCCAAGGCATGTCATCGATGTAATAACCGGTGGATCTGTAGGGAAGTTGATAGGGAAGAAGAAGAAGGCTTTACGGATTCTGGCCATATACATGATGATGCTCCCCGAAGATCGAGACCATTCCTGGAACCTTCATATCATTTACTTTGACGCAGATTATCCTTCGGAGCCCATCGAGCCACACGAGGAGCCTTGGTGATCACAAAGTATGAAGTGGGCTCGGTGGACGTGAAACGCATGATGATAGACAATGGGTCTTCAGTGGATATTTTATATGCCCATGCCTATCAGAGGATGCATCTTGATGAGTAGAAAATGGAGGTCGGGCAAGAGGCTCCTTTATACGGCTTCAACAACGATCCCGGCCAAAGTCAGAAAGCTTTATTGAACTCCTGGTTATCTTCTTAAGACAAGACCAAAGCAGTAGAAATAATATGTAAATTCTATGTTGTGCATGTGGACTCGGCTTATAACGCTATACTGGGAAGGCCTACACTGACGGCTCTCCAAGCTGTGACCTCCATCCCTCATTTCAAAATCAAGTTCCCCACAGCGCATGGAGTAGGAGAGGTGGCTGGGAATTTGGATCTGGCCCGACGATGTTATCGGAATACTGTTATTTCGTCCGGAGTGGGGGTTAGTAAACAGAAACAGACAATGGCAATTGAGATCGAACCCTTCACCGAGAGCAGCTCAGAACCGTTGGTAATCCCTGCAGGTGGGACAGAGGAGATCGAATTGATCATAGAAAAATTGGACAAGACGGTGAAGATTGGTTTGGGCCTACCAGAGCCTCTTCGGATAAATTTTATGGAACTCTTACGCTGCTATACGGATATCTTTGCATGGGAACCACAAGACATGCCTGGAGTTAGCCAGAAGATAGCTGAGCACAGTCTGGATGTAGATCCCTCGAAGAAGCCAGTTAGGCAGAAAAGGCGGATCTTTACGCCCGAGCGACAGAAGATCATTGATGAGGAAATTGCAAAGCTGTTAGCTGCCGACTTTATCTATGAAATTGATTATCCTGAGTGGGTGTCGAATGTGGTGTTGGTGCAGAAGCAGAATGGAAAATGGCGGGTTTGCATCCACTACACCGATCTCAATAAAGCTTGTCCGAAGGACTTTTATCCTTTGCCCCATATCGATCAGCTCATCGATGCCACTTCGGGGTATACGTTACTAAGCTTTATGGATGCTTTTTCAGGTTATCATCAAATATCCATGCGTAAGAAGTACATTCCCAAGACAGCGTTCATTACACACCGTTCGGTGTATGCCTACAAGAAGATGACTTTTGGCCTTATAAACGCGGGAGCCACCTACCAGAGAATGATGAACATCATCTTCGACAGGCAGCTGGGGAGGAACATGGAAGTATATGTAGATGACATAATCGTGAAGAGCATGCAGGTTCAGAATCATCTGGACGATCTAGAGGAATGCTTTCAGACTGTCCGTCGCCGTCAACTGAGACTCAATCCGGCCAAATGCACTTTCGGCCTCGGTGCAAGAAAAAGTTTTTGGGTTATCGGTCGTTCAAAGGGCATCGAGGCCAATCCGGAGAAGATCCAAGCCATTCTTGATATGAAGACTCCTCGGTCGTTCAAAGACGCCCAACGTCTCGATTGGTAGGATGCGACTTTAAGGAGGAGGTTAAATCGCCAAATCTGGAGAGATGCCTTCCTTTCTTTGACACCTTGAAGGGCCCGAAGTATGCGAAGACGTTCCAGTGGACTTCAGAGTGTGAAGATGCCTTCCAAGGCATAAAGACATATCTTTCTTCTGCTCCTTTATTGGTGAAGCCCACCCCAGCAGAGACTTTATATCTATACCTTGCAGCAAGTTCGTTGGCAGTCGGAGCAGTGCTGGTTCGGGAGGTCAACGGGAAGCAACATCCGGTCTATTATGTCAGTCACGTCTTACGAGATGCTGAAACCAGGTATCCGAATATTGAGAAATTTGCCTTTGCTTTAATAATTGCTAGTAGAAATCTTCGGCAATATTTTTAAGGTAGACTCCTGGTCGTCTACACGGATCAACCATTGAAGAAGGTGATGGGCAAGCCAGAGGTTTCAGGCAGACTAGCAGCATGGACTATGGAGCTGTCCCAATTCTTCATTGAATACCATCCCCGAACGGCTATCAAGCGGTCAAGCCTTGGCCGATTTCATGGTGGAATGTTCATTTTTATCAAGTAGATGCCGAGAGTTGCGGAGGTGAATCGTCCGATCGAAAGCGATTCGCGGTTCTTCAATGAGGTCGAATGCTTGGGCCAGATGTATGCAGATGGATCCTCTCTGATTATGATTATTAGTGGGAAGGAATTATCTTGACGAGTCCAGAGGGGTTTAAAGTTCAGCAGGCCATCAGATTCGGGTTTAAAGCGACGAACAACGAAGCCGAGTACGAAGCAATGTTAGCAGGTGTTCGATTGGCAAAGAGCCTAGAAGTCCAGAAGTTGATCATCTACAGTGACTCTCAGTTGGTCGTCAAACAGCTGTCGGGAAATTATGAGGCTCGTGGGACCCGGATGATCAAGTATCTGGCGAAATTAAAAGACGACGATCAAAGATTTTGCTTCAGACGAGTTTCGGCAAGATAAGCGTGGCGACAATTCCATTTCTTAGATGCACTATTGAAGCCGCCACTACGGATGCAGATGTTTTCAATGGATCGGTTTACTTGGAAGTTTTCATAAAGAACCGAAAGTGTTCAAAGATGAAGCGTTGATGTGTATCGAAAGCGATCTAAGCTCTTTGGATGACTCCCTATATCGAGTATTTGGCAGATGGCGTCCTTCCTTCGGATCAGATGTTGGCGAAGAAGATCAAGTACAAAAGTGCCAATTTTGTTCTTATTGACGGGGATCTTTATCGATTGGCATTTTCCTCACCATTCTTTGAAGTGTCGGTTCCATCCGGCCGAAGTACGCTCTTCGGAGGTTCACGAGGTATTTGCGGTGATCATATGGCTGCCAAGTCTTTGGCTTATAAAGTACTTGACAGGATACTATTGGCCTACAATTTTCAAGGAAGCTACGAAGTATGTCAGAGAGATGTGAAAAATGCCGATTAACGATCGATCCACATCGACCCACGGAAGAGCTATACTCGATTTTATCTCCTATACCCTTCATTTGTCTCAGGGGTAGATATATTGGGTCCGTTGCTCAAAGCTAAAGGTCGGTCACTTACTTCGTCATAATTCTTTATTGATTACATGACCAAATGGGTGGAGGCGAAGCAAACTTCGATTAATCTTGAACAAGAGTGTTTGAAATTCATAAAAGAGTCCGTAGTATTTCGCCGGATTCCTAGAGTGTTGATATCGGACAACGGACCTTGATTCGTGGGATCAAAATTTGAAGGATTTTTGAAGGAGCTGGGGATTCAGCATAAGAAGACTTCAGTGGCTCACCCACAATCAAATGGGCAAGTTTAGGTGACCAACACGGGTGACGTTGAAGCGGGATCAAGCCTTGATTGGATGAAGCTAAAGGAAGATGGCGTAAGAGCTGTCAAGCGTCTTTGTGGGCTTACCGGACTACGCCGAGGACGACCACAGGGGATTCACCTTTTCAGCTGGTCTACGGTACTGATGCCTTGGTCCCAGTCGAAATTGGATCTCCAAGTCTTCGGGTCAATCATTTCAAAGAGATCTATAATGACGAAGGACTGAAGGCCAACTTGGATCTACTAGAAGAAGTCAGAGAAGTGGCTTTACTCAAATTGGCTGCTTATCAACGAAGAGTAGCTAAACATTACAACAAAGGAGTCAAACTTCGCAGATTCGAAGTAGGAGACTTCGTCCTCAAAGAAGCCGAAGCTTCTACACCTCAAAACACGAGAAAGTTAATGCCAAACTGGGAAGGGCCGTATGAAGTGATCGAAGTATCAAAGCCGGGCACTTATCGGTTAAAGGTATTAGATGGTTCCGAGATCAAGAACACTTGGCATGCTGGCAGGCTTTAGAAATACTTTCAATAGAGATCAAGTCAATTTATTGGAAGTCTGTATATGATTGTCCATTATCAATAAAAAGTCACTTTTTCACTATTGATCCTGGTCCTATTTGTCCTAAGGTCACTATGGTGTAAGGAGGTATGGTAGGACTCGCTGGCCATTCGATGGCAGCCCATTTGTTGTTCTACCCCGAGTGGTAGACAAAGGTCCTTATGATCCTATATTGATTTTACCAAGGGTGGTAAGTCAATGGTCACTATTGATCCCTGGTCCTATTTGTCCTAAGGTCACTATGGTGTAAGGAGGTATGGTAGGACTCATTGGCCATTCGATGGCGACCCATTTGTTTCTACCCAGTGGTAGACAAAGGTCCTTATGATCCTATATTGATTTTACCAAGGGTGGTAAGTTAATGGTCACTATTGATCCTGATCCTATTTGCCCTAAGGTCACTATGGTGTAAGGAGGTATGGTAGGACTCATTGGCCATTCGATGGCAACCTTTTTAGTAGGCGTGTCCTTATGGGTTTGATTCTGGTGATAGATAAACAAATTCCATGGTCCGTATATCTTGATCCTTATATCTTGGTCCTTATATACTTGTTCTACCCCGAGTGGTAAACAAGATCTTGTTGTTACAAAGACGGTCGGCCGAGTTCACTTTATACATGACCGATCTCACACTTCGGAACCGATGAGTATATATTACTTTATTTTATTTAAGTGTTGAGTTCAGTCCATTCAATTCAGTCAAGTTAAATTCTGTCCATAAAATTCAATTCACTTCATTTTATAAATTAACCGTTATATGCCTTAATTGATTCTTTATTTGGGTTGGTTCATTGATACCGAATTATCGATTGAGAAACTAACCAAAGCGAGTTCACAATCAAGGAAATTGAAGATTCATCAATAAAATAAAACATTCATTCGTTCGATTCATTCATAAACTGATCACACGAACATAAAAACACTGTCAAAATCCATATATAAAGTTTCAAAATAATCCCAGAAACATAAAAAGTTTAAGTAGTTAAATTTTTACATAGTTAGAATAAAAGCGGGAGGGACATTGGCACCACCTTCCGTCCTCGAGAGTTAAGAAAAGGGGATCCGGTGAGCTGACAGATAGCTTTTCTTTGCCTCGCTTCGCCTCGAAATCTTCATATCCTCCGAATAGACCTTCATGATTTTTGGCATTAAGTTAAATACGAGTCCCTGTAGTCACTTTGAATCTACTTCCGCATGACTCTTGATTGAAGAGGACCCGAATCCCTCAAGCTCCTTTATTTTATGACGAAGTTTATGGCGTTTGGCCTTGTGCCTTCGTTCTTCATCCTGGGTCTTCGCCTGAGCTTCGCTAAGTTGGATCGCCAAGCTTCGGTTGGTTGAAGAAAACTCCTCGTTTTTGGCCTTTATAAGTAAGTTTTCTTCGACCAAGCCGGCGTTCATATCAGTTAAAACTTTTTGGCTGGCTTCGGACGCAGCCAACCCATCCTCGTGGCCCTCAATTTCGTCGTCGACGCGTCTTCAAGTCCATCTGGGCTGGTCTAAGTCTCTTTGAAGGTCGTTGATGGTATGAAGAAAGCGTCTTCACGATCGACCCTTTCTCGATCCGAGTTGATCTTAGCATATCTATCTCTTGCCTCATGAAGTCCTCCTCGGCCTCCCCATTTATGTGCCTCGGACTTAAACGTCCAAGAAAACGGTGATTAGCCTACATATATTCAACAAGTATTCAAGTCAAGTACCGGATATCCAAGCAAAAACAGAGAAATAGAAAATAAAGAAATGGTTATTTACCTTAGCCAGATAGCTCATCCCTTCATTGAGCAGATTCCCGTCCGTGTGGTCACTGAACCGATGATCGTCAGCGTTCCGTACGAAGGCCCCGAAGAGGTCAAAGGGGAAATTTGCATTGAATCTAGGCTACGAGTCGGAGACCCCATGGCCTCGGCATGATAACCCCCGACGAAGGACCAAAGGTCGTTCGGGAGAGGTCTCGACCTTTAGGAGAAAGGAATTGGCCGTTCGGGAGGAGTAGGGTCCGCATATATAGTCTCGGGAGAAGGAGATTTATTGGGAATCGGCTCCTGAAGAGATGGGGCCGAGGCAGAACTTGGATGGCGGTCAGGTGTACATTTCCTCTTCCTGGACAGCGTTAGAACTGTTTAAATCCCCGCTTCACCTTCTTCTGCTTATTTGTATTTCTACAGGCAAAGACGAAGGGTGGGATGATCGAAGTTCTGTGGCACCTCGAGTTCTTCTGCGGATCGTCGGGCGTTATCTTGGTTTTAGTTTTTGGTTGAAGGATACTTCTTCGATCAGACGATCAAGTAAGCCTCTCTCGAGGAATTGATGTTCATGGTTGGCTCAATTTCAGGGGTGGTTTCGGAAGGGCTAGGGAGAGGAGTTGATTTGGGTTTTTTAATGGCCCTCCTCCTCTAACGAGGACGGAGGGTCTCTTCTGGTGCAGGAGCCTCATTAGCTTCTGGCTCTTCTGTTCGAAATTCGTCGGTGTGTATTTCCGGGGTCGGCTCGGCTTCGGGGGTAGCTTTTGTTGGAAGATTCTCAACAGCTTCCGAAGACTTATCGGACAAAAAATCTTCAAACTCCTTTATTTCTAAGGAGCTCGGTCTGATCAAAGATACTGCATAAAACAAACAGTCCTATGTTAGATTCCACCTCATAAAAGCATTTTCAAAAATTTATATACATAAAATAGACCGATACTTACATTTATGGTCATATAACCATGCCTACTTCGAGAGGAGTCCATACTTCCACTCCTCCTTAGGGAAATTGTCAAAAAGTTCCATCATTTCAACTTCCCGTTCGTCAAAAATGTCTCCAAAGTCAGCAGAGATCTTCTCGTCAGTGGCCCAGTTCGGTAAAGAAGAAATTTCGGGACCTTTGACGAAGAACCACTTCTCGTGCCATCCCCTATTGCTCGAAGGAGTGTTCACCAGCGAACGCCTCCTGAACTTTTCTCCTGACTTCGGGGAGTGTTTACTAAGGGCCTTGAACCCCTTCTCTCTAGATTGGACTATCTTGTATACGGTGAAGAAGAAGTCCAAGGAAGGCTCAACGCCCAATTCATGGCAGAAGGCCACGAAGGCCAAAATATGAATATAAGAGTTTTGTATCAGTTGGGCGAACCCCACGCCCAAGAACCCTAGTATAGTCACTATAAAAATGTGCAGAGGGAAACGAACCCCCTTCTCGAGTAAGGTCATAGGGACGACCGTCCAACCCTCTGACCGTTGATACATCTTTTCGCCGGATCTGGGAACCCTAATCGCATGGGTATCCGGAATGTGGTACCGGGATCGAATCCTCTGTAACTCAGCCTCAGTCACGATAGAGGGAGTATTGGCATGCGAGAAGCGATCCATGCTCCTGTAGTGTTCGGAGGGGGTTTTGAAAGTTTTTGGGAGGGGGATCTTGTCAGTTTTCGACACCTTGGGATTCAAGGTCGAAGTCCCTTCGCGAGGGTTAGGGTTTGGTGGAACGACGGTGATCGGTGTTACCAGTATGGGTGAACCTTGTTCAGAGTCTTGGGAAGCCATTTTTGGCGGTTTGCGAGAGGAAAAAAAAGAGTTCAGAGGAGGAGAGAAAATTCAAAAGGCGCTCAAATTTCAAATGGGGAAGTAAAACTCATCAAATTTGGTAAAGTTATCTTTATACCAAATTTTACACGGTGTTCAAGTAGTAGCATTAAATGTTAGTAATGATTTAGAATTTGAATGGGAAAGCGTTGGTTAGGGTCCAGATATTTAATAGACATGGCCTTTCTGATTTGGGCCTCCGTTCTCCTCTCTTTTCATCTCGTGAACAGCAACTGGGTACACTTCAATTATTTCTTACTATGGACCTTTATTAAATTATCATTGACCATTTATAGTTTTCTATTAAACATTACATTCAACAAAAAACTAGGGGCAATGTTGGGTCATGATATTTCCTCTCTTTGGGTGGAGTAAATTGGGCTTACTCATTTAATTAATCTATTGGGCCTTTATTATTGAGCTGTGAAAGTCTTAGGCCCGATCACCATATTATTTTCATTTTTAACCTATAAGACCAAGTTTGGTTCAATTGGATCGACCCATTAGACATTTTAATATCTATTGCTTTGACTTTGATGATGATGAAAAAGATGACGGTTGACCAAAACTCCCTGCCAATGTGGATGGGATCATAGCCGGCCGGCGGTAGAAAATAGTGGCCAAAAGTAGTGGATAGACCATATGCAGTCGGCAGAACCCATCAGATCAGGGGGCTGTGTCAGATGGTGGTGGGTGACACGATAATCCGCCAAGAGAGAGTATAACCTAGCAAGGAAGTCTTCACAAAGAGGTGCGTTCTCATACACTTTCATATTCATATTCTCACATACACACAACAGTGGAATTATTATCTCTCTCAGACACTAGACATTACATTCCTCCATTGTTAACCTTGTGAACACACGATATCGACTCTCACGCCTGAAATTTATCCCAAGCGGAACGGTAGTCGAGCTTGTGGTGTTCTGGTATTTATGTCTTGAGGATCGTATGCGTCTTACGTGATTGGGACGTGACAGAAGATCTTGGCGTTAACAACGTACTTAGAAAAAATAAGCTGAATCAAACTAGCTTATTTTATTTTAATTTAGGACATATATATTGCCATACTTAAGTATTGTACAAAAAATAAAAAGGATATTTATTTATGATCATCTCCAATTATTAACATACATTTAAACAAAAAATAAATAAATGACTTGTAATAATGTAGAGAAAATAATATATATATATATATATATATATGTATATGTATATACATAACAGATATTAAGTCTTAAATAACATATCTCTTAAATAGCATACCCAGTTAGGCTCATATTTGACTTATTTATATTTTGAGTCGAGTTCGAATCGAACTTTTAGTCGAGCGAGTACGAATAGAATCTGAACTGTTTGCTCATGTTACAACTTTAATTAGCTCATTGCATTCATCATATGCAACTATATATATTTTTTTTAAAAAAAAGTTTTATTATATATTTGTTAGATTCTTCTAAATTTTATTAAATTTTGATTCTTCTAAATATGGTTATCAGGAATGTCGTCCACTATCTTGATCTATTTTTGAGAAGGAAAAAAAAGGGTAAAGTTTTGTGAAGATTATTAATTATCCATTCAAGTTAAAAATATGAAGGAAATTGCCGTAGCTCATTAATTTTGGTTGCCAAAATGACTTTCATTCTTAAATAAATAATTTTTGACATAAATAAATTTTCCATGACTTCTAATTCTTATGGTTAATTTCTTAAGAAAAAAGGATAATCATTAAACGTTTTCCCACCCCAAAAAAAAAATGAGAAGGGGGACTTTAACTATTTGTTTTTTTGTACATCATTTATAAGTTTGCCAATATCATCATGTAGCTAGCTAGATATTATAGATTTATTATTTTTTAAGAAGTTAAATAAGTTTACATTAGTTTTTTTTAGGAGGTGATAATAAACAATTGAAAAAAAATAAGATTGTATACACTTCAATATAATTATAACTAACATGGTTATAAGTGAAAACCGATTTTTATTGAGTTATGAATGTAATCAAGATAAAATAATATTGATCATTTTATGCATCGTCAAAAGGAATATCAAATGCAAAATATTTAAATATACTATCGAATTTACTTTCATAATCATATATTTGTAGAAATTTAATTAATTGGTGTTGCTTTTAAAGGAAATATTCTTTATAATTTTGATACCCGCATTATTTCATGCGTATTACATATAAAGATTGGAAAATAGAATTATAAAATCATTCTCTGTAATTTTATTCTAACACTGTTACTCATATACTTGCAACATTTTTTACAAACTTTAATCATATATTTGTTGTCTATAACACCTAAATTATTAAATGTTTATTTTAACAGATAATATTGAAATTATTATGGTAAATTTTAGATATGTGCCGTTTTATATTACAATAAAGTAAAATATAACTAACCATTTAGAACAATTTTTTATTATTTACAAAATATGTCAAATAACAAGGTCAAAAAGTATATAACATATATCAATAATATATAAATGTGGGCTTCACCAAACTTTCTACCCTAATTTAGCCCCTAAGTTTAAGGTTCTTTATATTTTATCTCATAACATACATTATTTTAATTTGGGATTTAAAACTTGGTTCAGTTTGTTTTGGGTTTTGTTAGGAAGTCATTGGGCCAGCCTAGTTTTTGACATTAGTCATAATATTCTGAACCCAAAAAGGAAGAAAAGGAAAAGGAACAATTACATATATTAGTATATTTTTGAAAATAATTATAAAAATCATACATTTATAAAATAATTACAAAAATACTACACTTCATCATTTTTATTTTTAAACCTAATACAATTAAAAGTCCTTAAATTAAGGGATTAGTATTAATGGGTTGACATAACAAATTAGTTTCCATCTTCCTTAGGTCTCTCTCTATCCGTCCTTACTATTTCTCTCTCTTCTCTCTTACTACTTCTCTCTCTCCCTTACTACTTCTCTCTCTCCTCTCGAAGCCTCTCGTCGTCGTCCTCTTCCGCCGCCGCAACACCATAGTATCTCAAATCTGACAGAAAATTGAATACGTGACACCATAATCTCTCATCTCGAAGCCAATCGTCCTCTTCCGCCGCCGCCGCCGCAACACTATAGTCTCTCAACTCGTCGTCGTACTCTTCTTTATCTACTAGTATTTCTTCATCTACTGATATTTTTTCATCTACTGATATTTCTTCTTGTTTTTATACTGGTATTTCTTCTTTTTCTTCATCTTCATCATCATAGTTGTTAGACTAATTAACTAATTGGTGGCGTAATAGAAATTTTGCTTCAAACAAGGCTCTTGATGTTGTTCGAAAAGAGATCATGGCGACAAATGTCATGGGAAGAAGCTCAAGTTCATAACCAGAAGATATTTTCAACCCAAAATTTTTTAAAGGTGTGTTAATTTAAATTTTGTTATTGTTACTATCATATAACTGTTTGGTTACTTCTGCATTATGTTTTGGTTACTATTAACTTGTGATTCGGATACCATTTTTGTTACCTTGATTTGGTATTTTGGTTACTTTTTTATGTTGTTATGGTTACCATGTATTTGCTTAGTATACATGGTTGTCTAAACTGATTTTAGTGTACATGTTGTTTATGTATTGGTTACCATTAAAATATGTTTTGGTTACTATCATATAAATATTTGGTTACTTCTTTAGTATGTTTTTTAGTTCTTTATTAGTTTCGATTTGGATTCAATTTTTGTTTCCTTGAGTTAGGATTTTGGTTACTATTTTTTGTTGTTCTGGTTACCATGTATTTGCTTAGTATATATGGGTTGACTAAACTATTTTTGGTCTATATGTTGTTTATGTATTGGTTACCATTAATATATGTTTTGGTTACTAACATATAACTGTTTGGTTACTTCATTAGTATATTTTTTTGTTATTGTTGGCTTATGATCTACATACCATTCTTTTTTCCTCAATTAGGATTTTGGTTACTTTTATATGATGTTTTGGTTCCAATGTATTTGCTTAGTATACATTGGTTGACTAAACTGGATTTGGTATACATGTTGTTTATGTGTTAGTTACCATTAAAACATGATTTGGTTACTATCATATAACTGTTTGGTTACTTTCTTAGTATATTTTTTGGTATACATATTTTTGTTTTGGTGACCTTTAAATTATGTTCTGGTTAATATTATATATAACTGTTTGTTTACTACATAAAATGGTATGTACTACATGTTGTTTATATTTTGGTTACCATTAGATTATATAATATAACTTTTTGGTTACTACTTTATTATGGTATGGTTAATGTTATATTATGATATGATAACTATTATTGTGCAGTCAATGTGGGATGTTGGTTATTTGTTATAGTCTCATTTTTTGCCATCTTTGTGTAATTGTTATATTATGTTTTGGTTAGTATGCTCTTATTTGTTGGACACTACGTAACTGTTTATGTTATAAATATTGTTTATATCTGGTTACTAATGATTGTGTAAATTTGATTTTGTTTATTTGCAGTTATGGGATCTTTACTATGAGGAATGCAACATAAAATTCATTAGAAAAGTTATATATTGGTGTGACATGGAAGTCCCCAGTATTATTATCAAGAAATTGAACCCAAGTCAGTTGGAGAAGTTTAAGGCATCATTAGTTTGTGGATGTATTATTTTTGTAAATAATAAACCCAAGTCATAATAAATCATGTATTTGCTTAGTATACATTGATGTATTATCTTTGTAAATTCTTTCAAATATATTCTACAAGGGTTATGTTCTTCTAAAAAATTCATTGGAAAAGTTATGGTTAAATGTACATGTGAGAGTATACATGGGTTGCCTAAACTTGGTTGGATATACAGGTTGTTTCTGTTTTGGTTATCATTAAAACATGTTTTGGTTACTTTCATATAACTATTTGGTTACTTCTTTATTATGTTTTGGTTACTGTTACCTTATGGTTTGGCTACTATTATTGTGTCCTCAATGTGGGATTTCAGATACTTTTATTTTTTATTCTGGTTAATATGTAATTGTTTAGTATATATGGATTGCCTAAACTGGGTTTCATTACATGATGTTTCTGTTTTGGTTACCATTAAAACACATTAAGTTCTTATTGTATAATTATGTGGTTCTTGTTTTATTATGTTACATTATGGTTCTTTGTTATTAGTAACCAGATAGTTACAAGCTTGTATCAGGACAAACATCAATTATTAAATGTACATGTGTGAATGTCCTATTTATCTACAAGCTTGTTAGTAACCAAATAATTATCATAGATAGTTACAAGCTTGTTAGTAACCAGATAATTATAAACTTGTATCAAGACAATTATAAAGTGTTAAAGGTATATGTTTTATTTATACACTGTTGTAAGACCCCAACTTATTATTAATGAAATTAAATTTTCTCTATTTATTATTTTGAAATAGTAAGGGTTGATTTGATTAATGTGGATAGTTATGGGTAAAACGCAAATATTTCAAATAAACAAGTGGTTATAAAATATTCGTTTGGTCGTGGAATATTCTTACCGTAGGGAATATTAGATGCAACGGTATCATCTTGTGTGGGACCCATAACTGAAAGCGATTGGATGAAGAAAGCGACAAGTATAAGTTGTTTATAAATAACTGGCGTAGTTATTACAATTAATCTTGTTAAAATACTAAATTGGTTAAAACACAAGAATATTACTGGTATTGCACCAATTATTGATTCTTACGTAAGAAGGCCTTTACTCAATAATTGTTACGATAATTCTTATTCGAAAGATTTTATTTTATTGATTCAATAATTCTTTGCATTGATATTTTATATTTCTCGTTATTTCAATAATTGTCATTACACAAAGTATTTTCTATTATCTGAGACAATAATTCATATTATCCGAATAATATTATTGGATAACATTGTTGGCAATGTCTAGAAAGTTCTATCTAGGAGAGAGGTTAGTCATCTAATCATGTGGCCAAGAAGGAGAAATCCTTATTGAAAAGCCCCTACATCCCTGAGGAGCTACTGGTTATCATATTGTGATTACGTAATATTATTTGTGAATAATTAATTATTAATTTATATGATGAGGAAAATATTGATTTTATGTGGTTATAGATGGAGAATTTTTTTTTATGTGACAATTGTTGAAAATTAATATTTTATCTTTTTCTCGATAAAATAATTCATTTAAATATATTATTATATTTTAATAATATAATAATGGTGATATTTTTTTTCAATGAATGTGGGATATATGAGTATATGAGGAGGAGGAGTATTTTTGTTACTAAAATATTTAAAACATGTTAAGCATGTTAAGACCCCAACTTATTATTAATAAAAAATTTAAATTTTCTCTATTTATTATTTTGAAATAGTAAGGGTTGATTTGATTAATGTGGATAGTTATGGGTAAAATAAGACCCCAACTTATTATTAATGAAATATTTCAAATAAGTTGATTTGATTAGTGGTTATAAAATATTCGTTTGGTCGTGGAATATTCTTCTTTGTCGGGGAATATTAAATGCAATGGCGTGACCTTAATGTGGGCCCCATGCAAAAAGCGATTGGATGAAGAAAGCGACAAGTATAAGTTGTTTATAAATAGCAGCGTAGTTATTCACAGATTATCTTGTTAAAATACTAAATTGGTTAAAACACGATAGCACACGGTATTGCACCAATTATTGATTCTTACGTAAGAAGGCACTACTCGATAATTATTACTGATAATTCTTTATTCGGTATTTTATTTTATTGATTCAATAATTCTTTGCATTGATATTTTATATTCTTTGTTGTTTCAATAATTGTCATTACACAGTATTTTCCATTATCGGAGCAATAATTCATATTATCTGAATAATATTATTGGATAACATTGTTGGCAATGTCTAGAAAGTTCTATCTAAGGAGAGGTTAGGTCATCTAATTGCGCGCCAGTAAGGAGAAATCCTTATTGAAAAGCCCCCTCTATCACAGGAGCGGCTTTGGTTGTCAATATTGTGATTCTGTAATATTATTTGTGAATAATTAATTATTGATTTATATGATGAGGAAAATATTGATTTTATGTGGATATAGATGGAGAATTTTTTTTTATGTGACAATTGTTGAAAATTAATATTTTATCTTTTTCTGATAAAATAATTCATTTAAATATATTATTATATTTTAATAATATAATAATGGTGATATTTTTTTTCAATGAATGTGGGATATATGAGTATATGAGGAGGAGGAGTATTTTTGTTACTAAAAATATTTAAAACATGTTAAGCATGTCTGTGGGCCCATTTCTTGACTGAAATTTGATTATAGCTTTGTAAAATGCTTTGGTTTGTGGATTTGGTCAATTTTTGTTTGGAATTTGGAAAACTTTCTTACGTAAAGTTGTAGAAAATGAAATTTTCTATATGAAAAGACATGTGGTTTGAATTTTTCTGACAAAAGGGCTATTTATTATGAATTATTGAAGTTCTGAAGTTCCGAAATAATTGATTTTTGGAAGTTTTAAATATTTATATTAACAAAAACGTTTTTTTAAGTTTGGTGAGGTGAGCCCACATGGTGGCTGAAGTTTTTGGGCAAATCTAGTGTGCGTAGGAAATTTTGTTAAATATATTATTAATTTATTAAATTTTCTGCTTTGGTGTTCTAAGCATTTTTCTATAAATAGGGTGCTTAGGTTAGAATTGAAAATTACACCAGAAACTGAAGTTTTCTCTCTCTTTCTCTCTCGATATATTGAGCGTATTCTTGTGAGTATTTTAATACTTTGAGTGTTGTTATACGGTGCGAGTTCAAGTCATAGCTTATATCCAGGTGTTTAAATTAGAAATCTTATTCTTCGAGGTAAGGGATATTATTTTTTTAAAATGATATTATTTCTTCCAATATCATTATGCTTAGAAGTATTGATCTCGAACTTTTAATCAAATTTGGAACTTTTTTGTGTCGGGGGTTCTTATTCACGTATCGACCTTTATTCACGTATCTGACCTTTATTCACGAATCGACATTATTTATTGAAAAATGAAAATTTTCCTTTTAAGTCAAAATATCTATTATGGATACTAGCTTTGATTGTATCCATGTTTTGATCATTCTTGAATTTTACTCCTTATGATTATTTATGGGGTATTTTTGGACATGTATAAAAGCGAGATACTGAATCCTTAATATTTATTCTTTTGTTTCCTTTGGATTCGTTTTTCTTTAAAATATTTTTCATCATCCTCGGTCCTAAATGATGATATAATTGAATATCTTTGCTTTTGTAGTGCAAAGATTAATGATTTTATGATGAATATCTTTGGCTCGTCGTAGTGCAAAGATGAGCAGTGTTGAGATGAACATGACCAAGTGATGAATATCTTTGGCTGTAGTAGCAAAGATGAATATTTGATTCAAGATGTATATTGATTGATGTTACGAGGATAAAAAATCTTTGTTGATGGACTTTTAAATTCATAGATAGTAGTAGATTTCATTCTCTACGTAACTCTTCTATGAATTATTATTTTTCGCTGCGAATATTGATCTGAAACTTGTTGTTTATTGTATTTTATCGATTTTTCCTGTTGAAGACTAACGATAATTTGTTTTATATTATCTTAGTCATAATGTTCTTCTTTGGGCTAGTTGAGCTCACCCTTTTCCTTTTTGTTCCATTTTTTTTCTTCTCGGGGGAGGCGAGAATGTAGCGAGTACGAGTCGGGGTATGGAATGATGGTTCTAGAGAGAGTTGTTTAGTAGTCCTCACCATTTTTGTAAAATAATGTATCAATAATTGTGATGAGGATTTATTTGGGTATAGATATTGTCTAGAAAATAATATTTGTATTTAAACTCTCAGTTTTTATGTTGTATTAATAAAGTTGTAAGTTGTTTCTGTACCATGTATTGACAACTCAAGAATGGGTGATGTATACCTATTTTGGGGGCGTCAAGTTGGTATCAGAGCTTAGGGATATGATCTCTGGCGGAGATCGGGGAATAGAACTAGGAGGAGAGAGGCAGAGTAAATCCTTGCTAGTGTGTCCTACCTAAGCTTATTTGTTAGTTGGTCAGTATATAGGGATATTATGTGATATATTGATTTCCTTAATTAACCCTTGTTTTATGGCAGTATTTGAGAATGTCGACTGAGAATATTAATGATGGAGTAAATGAGGCCGTAGTGGAGGCGCTTTGTACTCACCAACGAGAGAGAACGTGCAACAACAGTGGCAATGTTCCTCTCTGTGAACAACACCACCTGCTGGCGAGATGATGAGCGATGGGATGTTTAGAAGCTTTTTGCGAGTTCATGCAAAAATCGAGACGAGGAGACTTCGTGTTCAAAATACGAGGAGGAAATGATAGCAATTCACGGGTTTGTCATGACCAAGCAGTTCAAAAAGTTGGGACCACGAGTGCAGGGGAAAGCGGATCCGATTAAAGGCGGAGGCGTGGGTCAAACAAATCACCAAGATATTCGATGTCTTGGGATGCGGAGGAAGCGAAGGTGCCATTCGCCACCTTTATGTTAAAGTAATGAAATGATTCTTGGTGGGAGATCGTGAAGCGTACCCATCCAAAGCGCTTTTCGGTATGTCTTGGGAGGCGTTTGAAACTTTTCAATGACAAGTACTTTCACGAAAGTATTCGTCATATGAAGGAAGTGGAGTTCATTAGACTGGAACAAAATAACATGGCGGTGTCCCGAGATGAGGCAAAGTTTGCGAGTTATCGAGTTTGCACCTCATTTGGTGGAGAATGAGGAGCGTATGGCGCGGATGTTTACGAGAGGTTTGAAACCCGGCATCGTCGATATCTCATTTCTCATAAATTTTCTCTCTATTAGGATGTTGTCAACAGGGCTCAATTATTAGAAGCGAGATAACGATACGTTCAATGAGGGACCACAACCGAGGATCATCTAGGAGATAGTAGTCAGCGAACAACGATAACCGGAGGAGAAAGAAAAAGGCGGACAAAAATGGTAACCACTCTCTGGTGGTAATCATGGCCATGAAAATAGAAAAAGCGAGTCGGGGGGAGATTTTAAAAAGAGGAGATTCAACAATGACAATGCGAAGACGTCAGCACCAGCAACAACTGGTTCTAAGGGAGGAGAACGACCACCACCGGTCGTATGCTCTTACAAATCACGGGAAAGAGGGACATATCATTGCAAAGCTTACAGCAGTTCAAGGTATGCTATAATTATGGAAAGGAAGGACATATCGCTCGAGATTATGCGGTAGCGAAACCTAGTTATTGATGGGGACGGTGACTCAAAAAAACATCCCGAGAGAAAAGTCAAAGTCAGCGGTTCTGGAAGAGGTTTTTGTCGTGATTGGTCAAAATGCGAGGAACCCAAGCGAGGTGATCACGGGTAAGCTAATCATTAATTCTTGCGAAGTTTATACCTTACTTGATCTGGGGTGCTACCCATTCATTTATCTCTCTCTGCTTGTGCTCAGCGTTTAAACTTGACTCAGGAGAAATTAGACTTTGATTTATCTGTGGAGACTCAGTTAGGAGAAACTTTCATCACATCCTTTGTTTATAAATCTTGTTTGATTCAAGTTGGCACCATCACCTTACTGTTGACCTTATCTCTTTAAAGATACTTGCTTTTGATGTGATTCTAGGGATTGATTGGTTAACTACTCATCATTGCCAAAATTGATTATTTTTTCATAAGGTTGTTAGTTTTCATATTCCTAACCAACTTTGTTGTTTGAATTCAAACAACTAAACCATTAAAATCAATCCTTTGTCATATCAAGTCATAAAGCTATTCGTTTATTGAAAAAGCGGATGTCAAGCTTTCATAGCCCATGTTATGGATTTGAATAAAGACACGTCAAATTTGAATAATATTCTGTTGTTATTGACTTTTCTGACGTATTTCTGAAGAACTTCGGTCTACCCCCTAGAGCGTGAAGTTGAATTCTTTTTATTGATCTTGAACACTGGTACAAAGCCCATTTCTAAAACCCCATATCGAATGGCTCTATTGAACTTGAGGAGTTAAAGGTCCAATTCTGGAGTTGTTGGACATCGGTTTCATTAAATCTAGTACATCTCCTTGGGGTGCTCTGTTTTATTAAGTAAAGAAGAAGAGCGGGAGTATGCGACTTTGTATTGACTATCGGGAATTGAACCATGTCACCATCAAGAATAGGTATCCACTACCTCGTATTGATGACTGTTTGACCGATTGCAAGGAGCACAATTCTTTTCAAAGATCGATCTTCGATTACGGATATCATCGGTGAAGATTAGGCGAGGATATTCAAAGGCGCCTTGAGAACTCGAGTACGGGCATTATGAATTCTTAGTCATGTCTTTTGGATTGACTAATGCTCCTGCTGACTTTCATGGATATGATGAACCGAGTATTCAAGGATTATTTGGATCGGTTCGTTGTTGTCTTTATTGATGACATCCTCATATATTCTAAAAGTCGTGAAGATCATGAGCACCATTTAAAATTTGGTACTCAAAGGCTTCGTGAAAACAAGCTTTATGCCAAGTTGAAGAAATGCGAGTTACGGCTTGAGGAAGTAGCATTCCTTGGGCGCGTGGTGTCAAAACATGGAGTATCTGTTGACCCGTGAAGATTGAAGCAATACAAAGTTAGGGAGCAAGAAGGCGGTGGCCAAAATCACGTAGCTTTACGGGCCTATTTGGTTATTATCGGAGATTCATGGAAGGGTTTTCTCGAATCACTACTCCATTAACTCAGCTAACTCGGAAGGATACAAAATTCGTTTGGAGCGAGGAATGCGAGAAGAGTTTCCAAGAGCTTAAGAGGAGACTTATTTTTATTTTTGTTCTAACAATACCATACGGTTCGGATGGATTTGTTATCTGACTGATGCTTTGGCAAAGGGTTAGGATGTGTTCTCATGCAACGTGGGAAAGTCATAGCCTATGCCTCATGACAACTTAAAGAATATGAGAGGAATTATCCTACTCATGATCTAGAGTTAGCGGTGATCGTTTTTTGCTTTAAAGATCTGGAGGCACTATCTATACTGGGAGAAAGTGGAGATATATTCGGACCATAAAAGCCTCAAATATTTCTTCACCCAAAAAGAACTCAACATGCGACAACGACGACGTTGGCTCGGTTGTTGAAAGACTACGACCATACCATTCAATACCATCTGAAAAAGCGAGCGTGGTAGTAGCGCGCAGTGAGTAGAAGATCATACTTGGGAATGAGTGCGATGTTGTCAACACAAAGGCCCATTTTGTGTGATTTACAAAAGATGAAGATAGAATTCAAGACTCAGGGACCCATGCAATGATGTCAAGTATCGTATAGAACCAACTTTAATCGAGAAAGTTAAAATTGCTCAAGCCACGCTGAGACCGGAAGGGTGATGATTATGAAGAAGAAAGTGCGAAGAAGGTCTTTATTCCGAAGCAAAAATCGATGAAGAAGGAATACTTGAGTCCACTCCAGAACTTTGTGTTCCTAACGACTACGATTTGAAATACAAGATCATGATGGAGGCACACAATACACCATTTGCAATCCATCTGGAAGTACCAAAATGTATCGTGATCTTGACAAACATTTTGGTGGAACAATATGAAGAGAGAGATTGCAAAGTTTATCTCGATGTGTTTAACTTGTCAGCGTGTAAAGCGGAGCATCAAGTGCCTAAGGGTCCATTGCAACCACTTGAGATTCCAAAATGGAAGTGGGAACACATTACCATGGATTTCATTACGGGTCTTCCCACGGTTTCTCAAGGCATAAATATTATTTGGGTTATTGTTGATAGATTAACCAAGTCCGCTCATTTCTTGCCGATCACGGAGACTTATTCCTTGAGCGTCTTGCTAGTATGTACGTGAATGAGATTGTGAGGTTGCATGGCATGCCAGTATCCATAGTTTGGATCGTGACCCAAGATTCACTTCAAGATTTTGGGTTAGCTTGCAAAAAGCTATGGAGTGCAGATTTACGATTCGATTCGGCATACCATCCTCAAGCAGACGGACAATCGGAGAGGACTATTCAAACTCTTGAAGATCTATTAAGACTTTGTGTCCTAGACTTCAAGGCGGTTGGGATAAGTATTTACCATTGGTGGAATTCTCCTACAACAACAGTTATCGAGCAAGTATAGGTGTGGCTCCATTGAAGCATTATATGGACGAAAGTGTCGCTCTCAATATGTTGGGATGAGGTGGGTGAAGCAACATTGTTGGGACTGAGTTGAGTACGTATGACTACGAGAAAAGATCCAAATGATTCGACAAGCATATATACAAGCGGCACAGGATCGACAAAAGAGTTATGCAGATCTTCATCGAAAGGGCGTGGAATTTAGTATTGGGGATCACGTATTGTTGCGTGTAGCTCCATGGAAGGAGTTACAAGATTTGGGAAACGAGGAAAGCTCAATCCACGATTTATTGGTCCATTTTGATTCTTGGCCCGAGTAGGAAATGTAGCCTATAGACTCGCGTTACCTCCAAGTATGTCTCGTGTTCATAATGTTTTTCACATATCTGGTGCTTCGTAAATATGTGAAAGACCCAAACCACGTTATTGAGTTTAACCAGGACGAGATAGCGGAAGACTTAAGGAAGGGGAGGTACCTGTCAAGATCTTGGATAGAAAGGAGCATGTCCTACCTATACGAAGGTCATACCACAAGTTAAAGTTTTGTGGAGGAACCATGCTATAGAGAAATGACACGGGAGTTGGAAACGGAAATGAAAGCGAGGTATCCTCACCTTTTGAAACACACAGTCGTCACGTCAATTTCGAGGACGAAATTTCATAAGGAGGGGAGGTTGTAAGACCCCAACTTATTATTAATGAAATTAAATTTTCTCTATTTATTATTTTGAAATAGTAAGGGTTGATTTGATTAATGTGGATAGTTATGGGTAAAATACGCAAATATTTCAAATAAGCAAGTGGTTATAAAATATTAGTTTGGTAAGTGGAATATTCTTCTTGCTGTCGGGGAATATTAAATACGATGGTATGACCTTATGTGGGCCCCATAACTGAAAGCGATTGGATGAAGAAAAGCGACAAGTATAAGTTGTTTATAAAATAACGGCGTAGTTATTACAATTAATATTGTTAAAATACTAAATTGGTTAAAAACACGTGAACATGCGGTATTGCACCAATTATTGATTCTTACGTAAGAAGGCACTACTCAATAATTATTACGATAATTCTTATTTAGTATTTTATTTTATTGATTCAATAATTGCTGCATTGATATTTTATATTACTGTTGTTTCAATAATTGTCATTACACAGTATTTTCCATTATCGGAGCAATAATTCATATTATCTGAATAATATTATTGGATAACATTGTTGGCAATGTCTAGAAAGTTCTATCTAAGGAGAGGTTAGGTCATCTAATTGCGCGCCGAGGAAGGAGAAATCCTTATTGGAAAGCCCCCTCTATCCTGGGAACGGCCTGGTTGTCAGTATTGTGATTCTGTAATATTATTTGTGAATAATTAATTATTGATTTATATGATGAGGAAAATATTGATTTTATGTGGATATAGATGGAGAATTTTTTTTTTATGTGACAATTGTTGAAAATTAATATTTTATCTTTTTCTGATAAAATAATTCATTTAAATATATTATTATATTTTAATAATATAATAATGGTGATATTTTTTTCAATGAATGTGGGATATATGAGTATATGAGGAGGAGTATATTTTGTTACTAAAAATATTTAAAACATGTTAAGCATATTGTGGGCCCATTTCTTATTTGAAATTTGATTATAGCTTTGTAAAATCGCTTGGTTTGTGGATTTGGTCAATTTACATTTGGAATTTGGAAAAACTTTCTTACGTAAAGTTGTAGAAAATGAAATTTCCTATGAAAAAGACATGTGGTTGAATTTTTTCGATAAAAGGGCTATTTATTATGAATTATTGAAGTTACGAAGTTTAAAATAATTGATTTTTGGAAGTTTTAAATATTTATATTAACAAAAAGCGTTTTTTTAAGTTTGGTGAGGTGAGCCCACATGGTGGTTGAAGTTTTTGGGCAAATCTAGTGTCTGTAGGAAATTTTGTTAAATATATTATTAATTTATTAAATTTTCTGCTTTGGTGTTCTAAGCATTTTCCTATAAATAGGGTGCTTAGGTTAGAATTGAAAATTACACCAGAAACTGAAGTTTTCTCTCTCTTTCTCTCGATATATTGAGCGTATTCTTGTGAGTATTTTAATACTTTGAGTGTTGTTTTATCGGTGATGAGAGTTCAAGTCATAGCTTATATCCAGGTGTTTCAAATTAGAAATCTTATTCTTTCGAGGTAAGGGATATTATTTTTTTAAATGATATTATTTCTTCCAATATCATTATGCCGAAGTATTGATCTGAACTTTTAATCAAATTTGGAACTTTTTGTGTCGGGGTTACTTATTCACGTATCTGACCTTTATTTATTCGAATCTGACACTTATTTATTGAAAAATGAAATTTTTCCTTTTAGTCAAAATATCTATTATGGATACTAGCTTTGATTGTATCCATGTTTTGATCATTCTTGAATTTTACTCCACTATGATTATTTATGGGGTATTTTTGGACATGTATAAACCGAGATACGAATCCTTAATATTTATTCTTTTGTTTCACTGGATTCGTTTTCTTTAAAATATTTTTCATCATCCTCAGTCCTAAATGATGATATAATTGAATATCTTTGGTCTGTAGTGCAAAGATTAATGATTTTATGATGAATATCTTTGGCTCGTAGTGCAAAGATGAACAGGTGTTGAGATGAACATGACCCGGTGATGAATATCTTTGGCACTGTAGTGCAAAGATGAATATTTGATTCAAGATGTATATTGATTGATGTTCTGAGGGGATAAAAATCTTTGTTGATGGACTTTTAAATTCATAGATAGTAGTAGATTTCATTCTCTAACTCGTAACTCTTCTATGAATTATTATTTTTCATTTTTTCTGTTTGCGAATATTGATAGTCATAAACTTGTTGTTTATTGTATTTTATTTGATTTTTTCTGTTGAAGACTAACGATAATTTGTTATCTATATTATCTTAGTCATAATGTTCTTTATTTGGGCTAGTTGAGCTCACCCTTTTCCTTTTGTTCCAGTTTTTTCTTCTCGATGGAGGCGAGAATGTAAGCTTAGGGATAGATCTCTGGCGGAGATCGAGGAATCTAGGGGTATGGAATGATGGTTCTAGAGAGAGTTGTTTAGTAGTCCTCACCATTTTTGTAAAATAATGTATCAATAATTGTGATGAGGATTTATTTGGGTATAGATATTGTCTAGAAAACAATATTTGTATTTAAACTCTCGAGTTTTTTATGTTGTATTAATAAAGTTGTAAGTTGTTTTACGTGAAGCGTACCATGTATTGACAACTCGAAAGAATGGGTGATGTATACCTATTTTACCTCATTTGGTGGAGAATGAGGAGCGTATGTACGCGGATGTTTACGAGAGGTTTGAACCCCAGGCGTCGTCAAGTATCTCATTTCTCATAAATTTTCTCTCTATTCAGATGTTGTCAACAAGGCTCAATTATTAGAGCGAGATAACGAGTACGTTCAACCGAAGGACCACAACCAAGATCACCGGAGATAGTAGTCAACAGAACAACGATAACCAGAGGAGAAAGAAAAAGACGGACAAAAATGGTAACCACTCTGGTGGTAATCATGGCCATGAAAATAGAAGAAGTGAGTCGGGGGGAGATTTTAAAAAGGAGATTCAACAATGACAATGCGAAGACATCAAAGACCAAAGAAGAATCGGTTCTAGGGAGGGAGAGAATCGACCACCGGTCAGTATGCTACAATCTGGGAAGAGAGGACATATCACCCAAAGCGCCCACAACAGTTCAAGGTATGCTATAATTATGGAAAGGAAGGACATATCGCTCGAGATTGTATTTTATCAGATTTTTCCTGTTGAAGACTAACGATAATTTGTTCTATATTATCTTAGTCATAATGTTCTTTACTGGGCTAGTTGAGCTCACCCTTTTCCTTTTTATTCTATTTTTCTTCTCAAGAGGCGAGAATGTAGCGAGTACGAGTTGGGGTATGGAATGATGGTTCTAGAGAGAGTTGTTTAGTAGTCTTCACCATTTTTATAAAATAATGTATCAATAATTATGATGAGGATTTATTTGGGTATAAATATTGTCTAGAAAACAATATTTATATTTAAACTCTTAGTTTTTATGTTGTATTAATAAAGTTGTAAGTTGTTTCTGTACCATGTATTGACAACTCAAAATGAGTTATGTATACCTATTTTGGGGGCGTCACACATGTCATCATGATAGAATAAGAAACTCCAATTAAGAGTTCTCATTTATATATATGATGGTCACTTATAGATCTCATATTAAAATAAAAATAGCTTAAGAGGTGCAATTGTTAACCAAACCTGTATATAAGGGTAACCATTTTAGTTTTTGTTAGTAACCAAATAATTAAAAACTTATATCAGAACAATTATCAAGTGCTTAATGTACATGTGAGGGTTTTCATTTATCTAGCTGATGGATACTTTTAAATTACGTAGTTATAAAAGTTATTTGGAAATGGTCCATGCCAGTTGGTAACTAAATATGAATATAGAGGTAACCATTTTATTTTAGATGGGTAACCAAATTTACATAAAAATGTTTCAGAACAGTTACCAATTGTTCAATGTATATGTTTACTTTATATTGATAACTCATGATGGAATCAAAAATTAAAATATTAATCAACATCAATTTTGGTTACTGTACACCATCAAAAATGTTACCAACCATGTGGTTAATAGTTACTAGCAGTAAATAATTATATATTCCTGTAAACAATTAAATTTGTTGTATTGGTTACTGTCAGTCTTCTTTGTCTAACAACTGAATAAACATTATAAAGTAACCAAATCAATATTAGACAGTAACCAAATTACATAATCTTAGTAATCAGAATATAAACCACATTTTTACATGCAATTTTGAAGGCCTAAATGATGAAATTTGACTAAAACACCCTGCAGTTCACCAGCAAAGCTGGTGAGTTTTGATCGTTGACCCGTTTTCAATAAAATTAGGCTCCGAAAATGCCAAAATCTAACACTCCAAACTTGACAGAAATTATCAAATTGTCACTACAACCAAATAAACATTATACTGTAACCAATTAAATAGTATACAACAACCAATATATATAATCAGATTAACAGTTGTATGAAGGTAACCAATGTAGTCAATAAGTAACCACCAATATAAAAGAAACAATTATAAAACTCAATACCATTATAGAGTAACCAAATAAACACCTTACAATATTTAAATATATATTATACAGTAACTAAGATACATGTAATTAGTAGCCAAGATTATAAAAAATATTTTTACATTTATTTTACAACCAAAACAATCAGTAATGACTTTATTACAAATTAAAGACTAACAGGTGTATGAAGGTAACCAATGTAGTTAATCAGTAACCATCAATATAAAAAAAATCAGTATAAAACACAGTAATATTATGTAGTAATCATGGTAATATTACACAGTAAACAAGTCAGCATTATATACTAACCAAATTCAGATTAGACAGTAATTAACATATATTTACTTAGTATCCATAACATAAAATATATTTGTCATGCATTTTACAGCAAAAACAAACAATATAAAAAATATCAATATATACTTAAAGATCCAACAGTTGTAGGAAGGTAACTAATGTATTTAATAAGTAACAATCAATATAAAAAAATATCAGTAGAATATACATTTAAAGTATACAACAACCAAATAAACATTATACAGTAACCAAATCAATAATAAACAGTAACCAATTTCTATGTTCTTAGTAACCAGAATATAAAACATATTTTTACATTCATTTTGCAATCAAAACATTCAGTATACTGACTTTGTGACCAATCAAAGAGCGAAAAACTTAAGAAAGATAACCAATATTCGAGTATATATAAGAACTACGTGGTAACCAAATAAACATTTAAAGTATACAAAGAACCAAATAAACATTATACAAAGATCCAAATCAATAATAATAAAGAACCAATTTCTAAATTCTCAAGAACTGAGAATATAAAACATATTTTACATGCATTTTATAATCAAAAAATAATATATCGACTTTGTGACCAATTAAAAAGCGAAAAACTTAAGAAAGGTAACCAATATACGAGTATATAATAAACCACGGGTAACTAAATAAACATTTAAAGTATACAACAACCAAATAAACATTATACGAGAACAAATCAATAATAAAGCGATAACCAATTTCTATGTTCTTAGAACTGAATATAAAACATATTTTTACATGCATTTTGAAATCAAAACAATCAGGATACTGCCTTTGTTAACAATCAAAGAGCGAAAAACTCAAGAAAGGTAACCAATATACGAGTATATAGTACCCACGGGGTAACTATATGCATATAAACTTTAAACTCAAAGTTGTTATAGAGGTTGATTACTGATCTTGAAGTTTTTATTGATCTTGTTGAAGTTGTTGTTGATCTTAAGGTTGCTGTTGATCTTTTCCTCTATTATCCGATCTCAGAGTTGCCATCTCGTCTTCTCCAATCTATCGTTGCTCTGTTGTTTCTGATCTCCAAGTTGCTTTTTTTCTTCGTTGCTCTGTTGTTTCGTCTTCTCCGATCTCAATGGTGTTTCGCGCAAGAATATTTGGATTTTTTCGATATCAAAGTTGTATGTTTTGTTCAGTTGCTTGAATGTAGTAGCAGTTAGTTGCATATAAAAGAGTCCGTAACTGACGTATATACGTGATTTTAGCAACTTTATATTGTGTTGTTTTATTTTTATAATTATGTTGTGTGTGTTTTATTTTTGTAATTATTTTCTAATTATTGTATATTAGTGTTAAGGATCCAAAGGAAAAACAATACAACCATCGGGAAGAACCCATTTTCCAGCATTTTACAGTCCCTACTAGCTGAAGTGCTGAAGGAGGAGACGGAAATATGGAAGAAGGAGAAGAAGAAGAGAAACTAGAAAGCTTTCTAAAATGGGCTGCTAAGCTCGGAATATCAGACTGTATTTCCAAGTCTCCGCTTTCCTGTTTGGGACATTCTCTCTCCGTCAATTTCTTCCCAAACGCCGGCGGGTAAATTTTAACGTCTTCATCCTTTTATTTTCTATCTCTATATGTATATGTATATGTATATATATGCACAGAAATTGTAATTGAGTATATATACATGTGTTGTAGACGAGGTTTAGCTGCGGCGCGTGATCTTCGAAAGGGGGAATTGATTCTGAGAGTTCCAAAAGCAGCCCTAATGAACAGTCAAACTATTTTGATGCAAAATCAGAAACTCTATATGGCTGTTCAACGATACCCTTCTCTCTCTCCTACTCGGGTGTTCTTTCAGCTGAAAAAGCCCTTTCCCTTTTTATGCATTTTACCTATGTTACTTCTACGCTTTCTTCGTATGGATGGCAAACAAATTGTTGAAGGGAAATGTTAATTATGTTTTTTGAGAAATTTTCTTGAGGGTAACGTTAAAATGGGATATAACATCGGTTTACTTTATTCAAGAATAGGATTTTTAGTTAGCTGGAAATTGACTTTCTTTATTCATGAATATAAGCAGAGAAATAAATTAAAAAGAATTGTTGGATTTTGGGTATCAAAATGGGTTGCCCACGGAGGGTCTGACCCATTTGGTTGTTGGCTAGATTACCCAGCAGTCTTGGTTAATTACCGTTTTAACTTTTTAATGTTGTTTTGACTTATCTGTCGGAGAGTTTGTAGGAAGTGGTTTAAACCACTTCACCCATATAAACCCACGTCTCTCACAAGTACGTGATTAAATTATCAGTACTCCTACAGAGAGAGAATAGAGAGATACATACTGCCAATACAGAGAGCTTCCAACATACCGAATGAATTCCTAGTTGCTTCGAATCGTGGAGTTGAGTCCGTTCTTATCTCACAAGGATTGTAGTTCGAAGACGCTGTTGGGTTGTAGAGTATGTGAAATTGGATTACATATTGTGGTATGGAGGGTTGAACCTGCGATTGATTGGTTACTTTGATGCCAATTGGGGAGGTAACCAGGGAATGCACATAAAACTGTAAAATGAGCAAATACTTCGGGCTCGATTCGTACTCGCTCGACTAAAAGTTCGATTCGGGCTCGACTCGAAATATAAATGAGTCAAATTTGAGCACATTTTAAAGTTCGATAAATTACTCGAACCTCCTCAAATTATAATTTTCTATTGATACTCGGATCATATTCGTTGAAAAAGTCCAAACTGCTCGGGTTCGATTCGGAATCGTGCTCAACTCGGTAGCTAAATGGGCCTCAATCAAACTTTATTTTATACTCGATAAATTTTGTGAACCAAATCTGAGCAACTAAATACTTGGATCGACTCGGTTCATTTACACCGTTAAATGCACAAGTCGACCTCAGGATATGCATTCTTGTTATATGGTGGTGTCATCACTTGGTGTAGCAAGAAACAAACTTGCGTTGATTTTTCTACGATGGAGTCAGAGTTTGTAACATGTACGTCAGTTGTTTAGAAAACTATGTGGTTGAGGAGATTATTCGAAGATCTTGGAATCGTTCCTCAAGCTTTGGATCCTGTGACTGTTTACTATGATAGCACAACGGCCCTGGATTACACTAAGGACCCCAAGTATCACGGCAGGACGAAACACATTGACTTGAGAATGAACTTTATTAGAGAAAACATAACAAATAATGAGGTGATATTGGAGTACATGCCCATTGACCTTATGGTAACGGATCCCTTGACGAAGTTGATTCCCAGAGATGCTTTCTGTAGGCATGTTAGTTAGTTAGTTCTACCTTCCTAGGGTTTGATGTACTTTCTTGTTTTTCTTATGTCTCATTATTTGGCTTGTATTAGAGATATTCGTTATTGTTTCGAAACATTTATCATTTATGCGATATTCATTTGTTCCCACTTACGATTGTGTTTCTTTAGTGCATATGATAAAAAATAATAGTTTACACATTTGTTATGCTTATTGGATATATGTCAACAGGTTGATTGACTCACTCACATGAGCAATCACCCTTGACGTTTTGAAAAACGAGCAAAGTTGAGACATTTCATTCAATTGGTGTTTAGTAACGAGTAAAATGAAATATTATGTCGCCTTAACATGTGCTAAGATGAGGTTAATTTGGATTAGCTTAATATAGTATGCCCCACTATTTATATAAACATGTACTAATAGCCGGATAAGAAGTTTTAAAGTTGACGCTTGGGAAAATGAGCAATCTGGAAATTCGAGTTGGGCGTTTCTGAAGCGACTAAACTAAGATCTATACGACATAACGATAGAACATATGCTCATATAAGTGAGATTCTCTGCCGTGACATGATAACCGGACACAAAATTTCAAATGTGACATTTTGGTAAGCGAGTAGCTTGAAATGTTATCTGAGAGTAACTAGACTGAGGTCCGCATAACAAGACTATAGAATAGTATGTTGTGAGAGTGTGACATGTGCTTAGTGATCATGTAAAGGAGGTGGAGAGAATGAATCTATGTTTCCTCATTATGTTAGTCTTGTAGGACAAGATCCTTATCCTTACATCAAGTGCTCTTTGACTATACTACAAAGATATGGATTAGTGTTGCTACTTTGATTTTGATTCCTAAGGTTAGGATTAATTGAGACTATAAGGACTGATTCTGAGAAAATAATTGATTCATATCTGGGTAGTATTAAGGCAAATGGAATACAATTTGATTTCACCTCGTTCTGTACTTATTTTCGACAACTATAGCGCTTCGATAGCGGTATAGTAATAAGTGAGATACGAAATGGATTTGGGTTTAAGTATGTCTCTCTGAGGGATTAGAGATACTTAACCTAATGAAAATTCAAATGTGTCTAGGGTACTTTGAGTTTATGGATTGTAGCCTCTATGTGAACTAATTGAGTTTGGCGTGAGAGCTCCCGCACTGTTTTTTTTAAAAGGGTGGAAGCTTTTATGTTGGCCCTAACGAGTTTGATATAGAGCTCCCGCATTGTAGGTGAACTCATTGGTCGCATGGTCCGACAACTAAAGATTTACGAGTTTTGATTTGAGCTATTTTTGGCAGATGTGATGATTACGTCGTCTCCACCATGAGCGAGTGGGAGATGTTGAATTTTGGGTATCCAAATGGAACGCCCATGGAGGGTCCGACCCATTTGGTTGTTGGCCAGATTACCCAGTCAATTCCCGTTTAACTTTTAAACGTTGTTTTGACTTACCTGTTGGAGAGTTTTTAAGAAGTGGTTTAAACCACTTCACCCATATAAACTCACGACTCTCAGAAGTACGTGATTAAGTTATCAGTACTCCTACAGAAAGAGAAAATAGAGAGATACATACTGCCAATACAGAGAGCTCCAACATTATGAGTGAATTCGTAGTTCGAACCGTAAAATCGAGCTTCGTTCTCATCTCACAAGGATTGTAGTTCAGAGACGCCGTTGGGTTGTAGAGTACGTGGAATTGCACAAAATTTTTCCGCACCAAAGGCTAACACGTTTCAAGAGGTATGTCCTTTGATTCTCGTCCTTGTGTAAACAAGTGATAGCATACATGTATTTAATCCTTCAGGAATCAAGTTTATATATCACTTGAGGATGAATTCAATTTTTCTGAGCAAAAACTGGTTACTTTTATTGGTGATGGTTTTATTGGCAACATTCTATAATGCAGATACTGACTATTGCATTGCTAACTGAAGTGGGTAAAGGGAAGAGTTCTTCATGGTTTCCGTATTTAAAGCATTTGCCGCGTAGTTATGACATATTGGCAAGTTTTGGTCAATTAGAGACGCAAGCTTTGCAGGTTTGTTTTGGTAAAGGGAAGAGTTCTTCATGGTTTCTGTTGTTGCTATTTTTCTTTTAATTTTTTTGTTATATCTGTTCATTAATGATAAAATTGTAGTATTTGAAATACTTGGTAGGTGGATGATGCAACCTGGGCAGCAGAAAAGGCGATAGGTAAGGCTGGATTAGAGTGGAAGGAAGCTATTCCTCTCATGGGTGAACTTAAGTTGAAGCATAAACTTCAAACCTTGAAGGCTTGGCTCTGGGCTTCTGCAACTGTAAGTATATCGAGGGTCTATAGCTTATTAAAAAATATTGAGGGTCTATACAGAATATCCCTATAATACACTTAAGTGGAAAAAAAAATTAGATAACGTTCATGTGGCCTTGATGAATGGGTTCATCTTCACATGAAAGAACTAATGCATTTAGAGTAATTTGTCCTTAATGGTTATGCTCCCCGGCCCTTGTGTACTTGCCTCAAGTGTGATTCTTAATTATCTATGCTAAAGTTTAGTAGTTTGAAAATTGAAGTTTTCAAAATAATTTGCTCGAAGATATCTTCCCGAACATTGCATATACCATGGGATGAAGCTGGATGTTTATGCCCTGTCGGGGACTTATTTAATTACGCCGCCCCTGGGGAAGAACTATTTAACTGTGAAGATTTGAGTACTCAGGGAAATTCCTCTGTCTTGCCCATCAATTCTTCCCATACTACAGATAAATCAGATGCCGAGGAGTTTGATGTTAACTCGGTGCGGTTGACAGATGGTGGGTATGAAGAAGATTTTGGAGCATATTGCTTTTAAGCCAGAAAGAGCAATAGAAAAGGAGAGCAGGTATGCTATACACTGTCAGTTTGTAACATAAGATATTCTATGCACCATCTGGTTAATAAAAGTTCTTTTAAACTTGTTCACTTAATGAAGTTGACATAAGGATGCATTTATGTGTTCAAATAGTAGCTTGTGATCTCAACTGTTCTCATCTTTTAAGGACGCTTACTCAAGGTGGAGAAATTTTGGGTGTGTTAGCCACTTTTATCAAAATTTCATACCTTTATCTGTATGTGATTCATAATATTGGATAATAATTATGTCTCAGTGAATTGAACTTTAATTTTGATTTCAATACCCCCTATATTGTTTTCTTTAATATTGATTTCAATGCCTCAACTGAGCAATCGTGAAAAAAAGTAAGAATTATACTTGTTTGAATGTTGTCAGAGACTCAGCGTATGTGATATGTCATGATTGGTTGCTGCTTTTATGCCCCTTAAGATTTAATAGTTGAAGCAGCTGGCTGCTGTTGTAGTTTGTCATACTATTAATTAACAATCTGAAACTTGTCCTACATATACGCAGACTGGAAAATTAAGAGTACTAGAGACATGAATTGAAGGAAAGTACTATGAAAAATGTGAAATGATTTGTTGTTGACATTGGACAAATTAGATAATGAGTTCATGACAAATCATGAGCTGAATATATTACTCGAAGAAATCGAACTTTAAACAGAAGCTATACACCTGCTAAACAAATAGTTATCAGATCAAGTAAAAGATACTTGATCTTTGTGTTGTCATGCATGTGCTGCTGTTCATTTGCTTTCTCTAGAATTAAAGATGAAGCAGCAGCCCATTTGGAGGTGTATGAAGTATCCATCAGTCTGCATAAAGCAAAATTTGCATAAACTATCTGACTTGTCAAGTTTCGTGTGTTCCCCCCTCCCCTCTTCTTTTTGATAGAATTGATCTTGGAATTTGGATTTTAAAACATGAATCTTGCCTTCAGATTCTGTTAAGCTACGGAACATACACGAATTTGGAGCTTCTGGAACACTACGGTTTTATTCTCAATGAAAACCCAAACGACAAGGCTTTCATTCCTTTAGCACCTGATATGTACTCTTGGTGTTCATGGTCCACAGACTCTTTATACATTCACCAAAATGGGAAGCCATCATTTGCCCTGCTTGCTGCTGTGCGATTATGGGCAACACCTCCCAATCAGCGGAAGTCTGTCAGTCACCTTGCTTTTTCAGGATCTCAATTATCAAAAGAGAACGAGGTAATTGTTATGAAATGGATAGCAGAGAAGTGCCATGTTATTCTTAAGAATTTTCAGACATCAATCAAAGAAGACAATTTATTGCTATGCACTGTTGACAACATTCGTGGTTTTCTGGCACCCATTGAGCTGGAGAAACTGCCATCAACACTCAAAAGCCAGATAAAGGCTTTATTAGATGCAAATGGTATACCAAATGTGGAAATTGGAGCAAATATTGATTTATGTAGGAAGTCAAGCCTCTCAAGTCAGTCCATGGAAAGATGGAAATAGCAGTCCAGTGGAGACTTAACTACAAGAAAATCCTTGCTGATTGCATTTCATATTGTATCGAGAGAATTGATAATCTCTCTGCTTTGTCTTTTGAAAACTAAATGGACTCTTAATCTCTTTACATGTGGAGAATGTTTTTTTATAACTTGTATAATGTAACTTTATATTGTGAAGTCAAAACAAACTAATTTTTACTGCTAGTCCATCATTCTGAATTGTTAATTCTATTGGCAAATACATAATTAAATTGTTGGGGAATGCAATTGGATCGACACTTTATTACCAAACAAATTTAAGTTGCCCTATTTCCATAAATATTTTTTTTATTGTATGTTAATAATATTGTTCATCCTTTTAAAAATATTTAGCAACCTTTAAGTAAATATGTTTTTCAGTCTTATATGCATGCATTAAATCTACTAAACTTCAGTGAAATTATGTAACAATAAATCTATGTACATCAATTTTACTCCCCGCATACGCAGGAGTAAAGTCGTTTTGAGTATTATTATTTTTAATTCTTTGCTCCCTATTGCTTCAAACCCGTGTCCTCTCCTACAACTCCCACCCAAATCGCTTCCGCCGCATCTCCGGTAGCTCGGAGCGTCTCCAGTAGCTCTTCTCCGACCAAATTCACGCAAATTCTTCTCTTTCCTCCTAGAACCTCGCAGAGAAAGAGGAACCTCCACACAATAATTAATATGTGGAGCTCTAATAAGATAAAATCTTTTTTGAGTAATTTCTACTTTCAGTTGATGGTACTGTTTACTTTGAATTTAATTGGGTTTCTACAATTTCTTGTCGATTTGAGTTTCTTCTTTGTGTTTCTTGTCTAATTTAAGTTTAATTAGGTTCTTCTAATATTCACTTTATTACCCAAATAGAAGATGAGGGTTCTGTCATGTAAATTTTGGAATATGCTTTGGTCAATTAGGTTCTTAATATATGTTAAAAGTTTGAAGAAGATTACTAGTAGGTTTAGTGATGTAGTCTCTTTCTCTAATTCAAATGGAAGTTTGATCCTTATAACACTATTTCGAGTTTTTATTGAACAAAATTTTACGTCATTCTAAAGAAAATTGATTTCTACATTAGTAGTTACTCATGGTGATTATAACTGTCAAATAGCTGAAACCTCTCATTACAAGACTTAGATGGGGTATGATGTATAGATCAAACCCTTTGTGAATTGATGACAAGCAAAAATTTATTGGAAGGAGACTTTTTACAAGTAAAAGAGTTTATTTTCTTTTATCAGTGAGTGATATAAAAACTAAAAATGTAAACAACTTACTAGACTGGATTTTGAAGTGCTGACATGATATATGATGAGCATATCTTCTACTTCATATGAACTGTGAACTGAGTCAGCATTTTACTGGCCCATCTCTTCCAATTATTCCCCTTGCACAGTGGCAAGGTCTTGCCACACAAGCATAAAGTATGGCCATACGCAGCTAAAGGGAAGATATTAAATGGTCTGCCTTGTGGAATCATTCCACATAATCTGTTTGCCCTGAAGTTTGCATGCCTTGGCTTTTCAATGTCTAGCAAACTTTCTGGAATTCTTCCAATAAGACAAGTCTAACTTTGATTTCTTGAAATGTCTAACCTTTCAAGTGTGAGCAGGTTTGAGATGGAACTAGGAATGTGTCCTGTAATTTTGTTCCCAATGTTGAGTAATGTTAAACTTGAGCCTTCAGTGAATTCAGGAATACTACCTGAAATTTTGTTGTTCGACAAGTTGATGGCCTGCATAAATCTGCTTGTGTTTGTTGTTTAAGATGCTTGAAAGAGACCCAAATAGTTGATTTGAATGGAGATCAAGGGAAACAAGTCCTATTGGCAACTTGATATCCGAAAGTTCAGATTTCAATTGGTTGTTTGAAAGCTTGTTCTTTTGCAAGGTGGACATCTTTGCCAAGAAATTTGAAATCCCATCAGTGAAATCCAATCTGAACTGGGATATTTCCACTCTGCTGATTTTTGCTTAGGGACAAGTCCGAAAGACTGGCTAGACTACCCAAGGAAATGGGAATTTGCCCGGATAATCGATAATTGGAGAGGTCAAGAAATGTCAGATTTTGATTTTGGCCTAAAAATTCTGGGATTAACACAGATAAGGAATTGTAACTGAGATCGACATACTGCAAAATGAAGAAATTTTTGAAAGTTGCTAGAATAAGACCTCCCATTGAGTTTCTGGCTAATGTAAGCTGGACAAGGTTGTTGAAATTCCCAAAGCTAAAAGAGGAATCTGCCCAGTCAAATGGTCTTACAGCGTCGCACGATGCAGTGAAGCTACATAAAAAAACTGAAATATTGTCTTATGAGCTATTAAGTTATTGTATCATTGTTTTTTAATTACATCCCTTTGTAAACAATTAAATCGTTATTATTGTTTATGAAATGAATTTCAATTATTACATTCATCAATTTAGTATGTTCTAATAGTTTCTTTTAGCTTGACATATATTATGTTTGTTTGGTAAATATTTAGTGTATACTGAGAGAAATTACCGAGCAAAACCAACATTAAAATTTGGAAAACTAAAGATGAAAATAGATTATCAGAATTAAATATTTTTGGTACATATGGACAGTATTATCATAAGCCTGAATCATCCACTGAGCGACCTCAGTTTTGTTTTCATCAATCAAGTGTTGAGCAACAGACCAAAAGAAATGATAATAACTGGTCTAGCCATCTATATATACCATACCAAAGCTACAACTAAATTAAGACAGAAATCTCTATAGCCAACATTGGAAGTGCTTCACCTATAATTTTAAAATTTCACACTTACAGGAAGAACCATTGTCAAGTGAGTTCATACATTTGAAATTTATGATCTATAAAAGGTAAAACTTTAACTAATCTATAAACATATATGCACCCTTAAAAATGCTCACCAATAAAATAAAAACAACCACCATAAAAATATGAAGAAAAAAAATCATTAGTTAACATTTCCATGATGACTCTCGTGTCTCATGAAAAATAGGTATCTGATTAATAGTCGTATCCAGTGTTTTAAAAATTCCCGCCTAGGTTTGCCTAAGCCCCGCCTAGGCGCTAGGCCCTCTCTTAGCGCCCAACCTAAGTGCTAGGCCCCCCTTGGCGCCTCGCCTAGGCACTAGGCCCCCTCTTGGCGCCCAGCCTAGGTGCTAGGCCCCCCTTGGCGCCTTGTTTAGACGCTAGACCCCCTGGCGCCTTAACTAGGCCTAAGGCGGCAAAAAATCCCTCCGAAAAATTAGACGGAAGCCTAGGTAGAGTTTAGGTGAAGAGTTTTTTTTTTATTTTAATAACTACCCAAACCAGATTTGATATATTTATTTTTCTAATGATTTATCATATTCATAATACATATTGTAATATCAAATCACAACAAGAAGTGAACAATATAAAGTCAAAATTAATAATTTTATTATAGTTGTAATTTTTTAAATTTGTACCAACTTCAAATTATATAAATAATGTTACATTTGTAATATTTAAATTAATTCAATATAATTCTTAAATTAATGTTTAGTTTCTTCAAATAAAACTAATACGTTAAAAATATGTTTGAACTTTGAACAATTGCATGTTTGTGTTTGAACTTTAACATTAGCAATATGGATATATATTTGAATTTTAAACAAAAGACTTTATTATCTTTATTATAGATTGTTTTACTTTATATTATTATTTTGTTTGGATAAATGTAAAATAAAATATTAAAATTGACATAAAATAAAAAATTCCGCCTAGGCCTCGCCCAGGCTCTCTAGGCACTAGACCCCCCTCAGCCGCCCGCCTAGCCTAGCGCCTTTTAGAACATTGGTCGTATCAAGCTTAAAGACCTAAAATAAAAGAAGTATAATTTCTCATTTTATAAGACAATATTAATCACAAAAAAGTTACAATATACAGATAACATGGCACTACTTTAACCGGATACGATTTTAGAGTGTAATCTTTGAGTTGTCTTTGACTTTCTGTATTTGTGACATACAAACACTATATTAGTATTTATAAACCTCATCAACATTGTCAAACACCATGTGTAACTTTGGCTCTTCCACTATTTGATTATTCTATTTTTCAGTCTTTTTCTACTTCATCATTCCTTTCGTTGTTAAACAGATATCTACGTCAATATCCACATTTGTAGAGCTAATATTTATTTTTGATTCCACCGGTAGAACTTGCACTACTATAAAAACTACAAAGGAATTTTTTTAAACATTTGTTAATATATTTATTTTAAGAAAAGCATCAATAACAAATGAATATTTCATATTTATACGAGGATGGTCCTGGACAACATCATTCCACTATTTTCACATAAAAAATATCGCTATAGATTTATCGATCTATAGCGACGATTTTTATGTAAAAATATCATTTTCTGTTGTGAGTTTATCAATTTTCATTTTGTAATCAATGTTGTCACTAGAAAGACATAAAATTTTGTTCAATAAAAACTCGAAAGTGTTATAAGGAACTTCCATTTGAATCAAGAGAAAGAGGCTACATAAATAAACCAACTAATAATCTTCTTCAAACTTTTAACATATATTAGGAATCGAATTGACCAAAGCATATTCAAAAATTTACATGACAGAAACTCAGATTATTTGGATAAGAAGCTAAACCCCTTCTTCTATTTGGGTAATAAAGTGAATATTCAGAAGAACCCAATTAAACCTAAATTAGAAAAGAAACGCAAGGAAGAAACTCAAATTGATAAGAAATCACAGAAAAAACCCAATTAAATCCAAATTAAACAATACAATCAATTGAAAGTAAAAATTACACAAAAAAAAGGATTTACCTTATTAGAGCTCCACAAAACATGGTTCCTTTTCCTTTGCGAGATTCTAGGAGGAAAGAGAGGGATCCACATGAATCTGGTGTTTGACCAGAGAAGAGCTACCGGAGATGCTGAGCCGGCTGAAGGAGTTTAATTGAACAGCTAGTAAAGGAGTTTTTTGGGTGGAAATTGTAGAAGGGGGACAATTATTGTTTTTTACTCAAAACGACTTTACTCCCCGAGTAACTGATGTAAATATAGATTTATTCATTATGTAATACACCTACACTAATCTTCTATTTCTCCAACCATTCTTCTAGACAACTGTAATAGTAACTGACAAATGAGTTTTGTTGTTATCATCTATATAAATTTCAATAATAAAATTTTAGAAACTTCTACATAAACTCTTTGTTGCACGGTACAAAGATACTTGGCACAATTAACCATAAACTTAACATTCCAAACTAGCTACATGAAACATCACTGGCAGACATGAATTCTGGTCTCCAAACATTCCAAACTAGCTACAAGAAAACATCTTTGGCGGTTTCCAAGGTTCAGGATGGCTTGTCAACAGAAGCATATAGAAGTGTCCTGCCAAAGATTATGTACTGAACAAAAGAAACATTGGTGGCAAAAGTCTACCAAAAAAAACATTTATGGGCAAAAAGTCTACCAAATATCCACCAAAAAATTGCAACTATTGACTATAAATTATACCCAAAAAAAAAAGAATTACCATGAAAATAATAACAAAGGAGGACCATGAAAATGCTTTCAAGGTACATATATGACAGAGTAAATCAAATACCAACAATTTGCAGTTTGACAAAGAACCTATTTTCAACTTTAACCGGAGTAGTTAGCATGAAATTAACTTTGATCAATTGACCAATACAGTATCGACATACAGGTTGAGCGATATCTCTCTTTGTGTATCAGCACTGTATTGGTCAATTGACCAAATGGTAACTGGATCCACTTCAACCATATGAAAAAATAATCTTCACAACTATCCATGTTGTCAACATTACTCGATTTCTGCAACGAACTAAAGACTACTAATGACAACAATTTACATCATACTTTTACTCTTACAATATATAAAGTCAAAAAGGCAAAGTTTAATTCATTTGTAAAAGAAAGACTTTAATTGGATTTGGTACTAGGAAAAGGCAAACAAAGGAATAGAATATGAAAAGCCCTTGGAGAAAAGATGGATCAGAAATCTGGCTTGGATTTCTCTTAAAAGAGAAAAAAATAAAGCGCTCAGTAATTTAAACTTCGATCATCTGGGGAAATAATCATCACATCCATCTAAAGTTTCTGATTACTAAATTTCAACAATAAACCAAAAAATATACAAGTGATAACAATCTATAAACATCTAAAGTAGAATTCCAACTAAATTTTATCTATATGGTGTAATAGTATATGCAAATTGCAAGGTCATAGATAATTAATTAGAAGACATGTAAATATAGCTCAAACAAGTATATAAAAAAGAGATGGATCAAAAATCTGGCTTGGATTTTTCTCAAAGAGAAAAATAAAGATGGCACTCAGTAATTTCAGCTTCGATCATCTGGGGAAATAATCATCACATCCATCTCTTTTATTCTCATTACTAAATTTCAACAATAAAATAAAAATTCTAATAACGATAGAATCCTCTAAACATCTAATGTAAAATTAAATCTTTTATTCTGATCAGGTCATATGCAATATGCATAAATAGAAGCATTTATACCATTTTAGTTTAACAAAGTTGTGCAATCTCATTCAAAGTATACATAAAGATATATATAGACTCACAAAGAACCATTAAACTATTGATAGTAGACAAGATAAGATGGATCAGAAATCTGGCTTGGATTTTTCTCAAAGAGAAAAATAAAGTTAGCGCTCAGTAATTTCAGCTTCGATCATCTGGGGAAATAATCATCACATCCATCTCTTTTATTCTCATTACTAAATTTCAACAATAAAATAAAAATTCTAATAACGATAGAATCCTCTAAACATCTAATGTAAAATTAAATCTTCTATTCTGATCAGGTCATATGCAATATGCATAAATAGAAGCATTTATACCATTTTAGTTTAACAAAGTTGTGCAATCTCATTCAAAGTATACATAAAGATAAATATAGACACACAAAGAACCATTAAACTATTGATAGTAGACAGATAAGATGGATCAGAAATCTGGCTTGGATTTTTCTCAAAGAGAAAAATAAAGTTAGCGCTCAGTAATTTCAGCTTCGATCATCTGGGGAAATAATCATCACTTCCATCTCATTCAGTATATAATAATTCAAATTATTAAAAAAAATGAACAATAAGTAAAGGAAGATATTAAATTTCTCCAGATCTGATAAAAATTACCTCAATCAAGAGGAATACTAGTGAGTAGATACAGATATGGACTACAGATATCGCGTCGACTCATACGCAACGCCCATTAATACAAGAGCGACCGTAATCAGTATTTCGACGCACAAATTCAGAGAATATAAATTCTATATACAAAAAGGAGAGAAAAAAAATAAAATTTTGGGGTTTAGTTGAAGAGATTCTGAAACCCTAAAACGAAATTAGACTGATTTGCGGTGGAGTATGGAGACCGAGGGTTTAACATACATATATATATATATATATGGTGTTGTAGCTGCGCCGGGACCTTAAATCCTAATTCTCAGCGTGGGGCTGAGAAACTGGGAACTGTAGCTCAAGATTTCGGTCAGTCGTGTGACTTCCGCATCTTGGAAAATGTCTTTTAGGCCTATGGAGGCCCAAAATCAAGGGAAGGGCCAAGGTCCAATGGAGTGGGGATCATGGGCATCATGGCCTATCTAATAAAATTATAATATTTTAAAGGGAATTGTTAAATTCACAACAAAAAATATTATTTTCACAATAAAAGTGTCGCTATAGATCCTATAACGACGGTTATAACGACGGTTTCACCGTTGTTATACATCTACAGCGATAATTTTGTTGTTGAAATAACAAAAAGTGTTGTAAATTTAACAATTCCCTATTTTAAATCAAGTAGGTGTTATAAACTCGTAATTATGATTTGAAAATTTTATGATATTTACACGGATTTATTTTAAAAAATATTTTGTTGTTACGATAATACAATATTCTTTTATTGCTCTCCTTACAATTTATTTGATACCATTTTTAAAATTTGGTTATGCAAACTTTTTGAAAATGCTAATATCTAACTGAAACTTGTAAAGTTTATTAAGTTAATTAAAACTAAATGTTAATTGATGATTTAACAAATTGTTAAAACTTTTTATGGAGTTATTATTCAACAACTCCAAGAGTTCCCTAGACATACAATATTATAGTCTAGAATTTATTTATTTTTTTTGATATTTTCAACGTAATAATATAAAATAACTAGATGTATTACTTAATATATATTCATATGGCATGGTCTTATTTTTTTTCTCTCAAATTCAAATAAAAACCGCATTGGCGTCAAGCTTGAGGGAATGCTAGACGTTTGATAATTTCTCCTCCGGCCAAGATAAAAGATGCTATTGAAGGTATGTACACCTGATCACACAAATTGTATAATATCATAAATAGCTATATATATTCCAGAGAGTACCCATCCCCCACGAGAGAGTTCTTGCGTCTACGCTGCCTTTATAAAAAACTTGAAACGTAAGAAAATTTGAGAACTTGAGACTATTCATTGAAATTAAATGATCAATTCTTAATAAAATTATAAAGCATTCATGTCCAATTTTTATATCAGCATATAAGAGTTGATAAAATCTTTTATTGAACACGTTCGTCTATTTTCATGCATAACAACAACCGCTATTTCATGTAATCGAATTATATATACGTGATCTTCGATCATCACTAGCCGATAGTTCATGATTTCATGGCCAACCTGCATAAGATATACAGAATTTTTTGAAAGAGATATATTAATTACTCCTATTACGTACGTAGTAATATTAGAAGCGGTTTAGTAATATTATAAAGATTATAAAGAGTGCTTTGTAAAAATTGCATTCCATTAATGTCACCTATGTGCTACGTATCATTAAAAGTTTCAAAAGAGGCCACTAAAATAAAATTAGCCACCCTTTTTCTTATTCTCCCCAACTTGTCATTCACCCAATATATATATATATATATAGTCGTTCTTCAACGGACGGATCAGTCTTTAGTGACGGATCGATTGTCCGTCACTAAAGTCCATAATATTGTCTGTTATGAGCTTTAACGACGGACAGTCCGTCGTTAAAGGCTGGTCCATTAACGGTTCATGAACCCGCCTATATATATATATATATATATATATATATATAGTTGGTCTGATATCAACTAATACTTAAAAGTAAATATGTATTTCATTAATCTGATCCAGTTACAACCCATAACCAATAAAACTTTTGAAAAGAAAAAAAGTTTACATATATATCAAAATAAATTGGAGTCCAAGTTAGAAAAGACTAATATAATTATGCCTTTCCAATTTAGCAGCTATATATGGTTAGTAAAGCAATAAAACCACCAAAGTGAAGAGGCCGGATCAATTAGTTGGAGTATATAAAATGTACGTGCTGCACCCAAATTAAGGCCATATCTTGTTCAAAACAACACTGCTGCTCCATTCTACCATCTCCACAATTAATCCAACTTTTTTTTCCTCATAATCCCACATCACATTTTCAAGTTTTTCCATATTATTCCATGATCTCTTGGAAATGCAACCTTTCTCATTATAATCATCAATATAATCCCCAATATCTAAGCAGTGTGTCAATATGAGTGCAATTAGACCAATAGGGCTCTCCATTTTCCTCCATGGCTTCAAAGATTTGCCAACTCCAACCAACTTTTTTTCCGCGAAAGCCTTGAACTTGTCGAATAAAGACCTCATGATTGTTGGTGAACTCAGAAATTTGTGATTTATTACCGGATTTAGTTGGACCTTAACCGTCTCTGATGGCACTAATTCATGAAAGAACGTTTTTGGAACTTGACGGGTAGAAACAAGTAAACCATGGTTGATTTCTATTTTCTGATCATAACTTGAGAAATCATCCAAGTCTCCATCATCTAAGAAGCTATGATCGTTGGGATCGTCATTGGCGAATCCAAGTGAGAAATCATCATTTCCTGCTGTATATATATATATATATATATATATATATATATATCATTGAAGTCATGAAAATTATTAGGGTGATTGGCTAAATAAAACAAACTAAAAAGTTACATGAAAGAATGGAAATTAATCAAGAAAAAGAAAAAGAAAAAACTTCAACTGTTATATACCTTGGACCTCATTCTCCCCCATCTGGAAATTTGATATATTTTCCATTGGTATAGGTTTGTATTCTTCCAAGAAAGTCTGTCAAGAAGAAAAAAAATATATAATACGTAACTCGACGTAAATTCAAAATCTCTTTCTTCAAGAACTATTCCAAGAAATTTTAAGGGACTTGCACCGCAAGAATAAAGAAAGTTGGGATAAATTATGGAAAAAATGATAATTAATAGCCTATGTGATTAGTAATAAGTAGTGTTGTCATTTCAACTAAAGAAACGAACTTTATTTTATTACTTCAGTCACAAACTAGGGTCTAAATTAATTTCCGTAAAAAGCTCATAATAATCATAATTATTCATTTTCTTGATTAGAAGTACCTACCTAGAGAGGTTATTGAGTAATGAATTTACCCTTTCAAGATCTTCACTGGACATTCCTACCCATCGCAAGTTCTCAACCATTCTCTGATCGGATTTGAATTGTTCATCCAAATCACCAATCTCAATGGACCTAGAACTACTGGTGCCTTGATTTTGGTAGTTATTAGGCAAAAAGGAGAAATCGTCATTAATTTCAGCAGCATTATTATTATTTGCAAGCCATGAATTCTGATCCATCAATTCCTGGGAAACTTGAGCAACCGAAAGAATTTCATTCAAAATATCTTGCTGGTCTTGATCACTTGTGTTTCCATACATGGAACTTGATGGTGGCATCTTTAAATCAACAAATCCAGCCTGGGGAAAATATTCTTGCACTTGTAATGGAGGTACCGATAGCCGATGTTGCAGCCTTCCGCATTGCAATGCAATATCAACCTGATCAAATAACAAATAATTTAATAACTGTACCTGTTACCATTCAGTAAGAAAAATAAATAATGGTGTTATATATTCCTTTCTCATTAAATTAAGTCGATGTAGAATTTTGACACGTTATTAATAAATAAATTTATGTTGAGATTATATTGTGTAGCGAAATTGCACGATCCATCTCACATCAATTTATATGTTGCACGATTCATCCTAAATCAATTCATCATCAATGCATTAATGTTGTACTAGCTCAATAAGCATGTTGGACTACCCACTTACTTAAAATTAAGTTAACCTATTAAATTTAGACTCCACCATACTTATTAACTCATCTATAATTTTGAATTTATCTGATGTGTGCCCAACATGTTGATTTAAACTTTCATATATAGATTGTCAATGTCTTGCTATTAGTGTACATATATATCAAATTTAATAATCTTTATTTATATAGGTACGTACGTACCTTAGATGGTGGATATGAAATGGCCCCGCAATGTGGGAAATTAGATGGATCTTTGTAGCAAAATGCCTCTTCGGATAAGTATTGCATCCATTTTGAATCAGTAGTACTTGTGCCACATATATTATGTGGAGAGCCATGCATGATCAGATTGTTGTTTGGTGGATATGTGCTTGAGAATGGCATTGGATGAATATCAGAGCTCTCCATATTATCTTCACCCCTCCCATCAGAATAAATTTCAATATTACTCGAGGAACAATATTGATCACTAGCTGTGATACCATAGTACTGATCATGATCTACAATCTTTGGTGCATTCAAACTCTTCTTGAAAATGCGGCATAATGCATAAGCATCCTGCAGCTATATATATATATATATATAATAAACAAGTCAGTTGTGATCATAAAATTAATCGGACCTAAATAATTTCGTTAATTCAAATCTTATGACTGCAAATTAATAAACAGTAGTTTAAAAATTAGTGGGAATTGAACATAAATGAGACATTATAAGATTTTAATTAAATATATTCATTCACCTGCAAGCCGGAGGCAGTTTCACATTCTCTCTCATCAAGCCGGTATTCATGCATTACCCAATCGGTTCGACCGCCATGAGGAGCTCTCCCTCGATAGTAAACTAGGGTTTTCTTCATTCCCACAGCACGCGTTTGGGAGTTCACTTTTCGATCCTTCCCCGTAGCTTTCCAGTATCCGGCTCTAGTAGCACGATTAGTCCTTGATCCATTCGGGTATTTACGATCTCGAGGACTAAAGAAATACCACTCCAGATCTTTGCTCGGCAATAATGATTTCCCTACATACATGCATGCAAAAGTAGTTCATTTTAAACTCCATTAAAACATTAACTATATATATAAAGCTATATATGTGATCAATATATATATATATATATATATATATATATATATATATATATATATATATATAGGGTCGGTTCTTATCCGGACTCCGCATTTTTTAAAATGCAGAGTTTTTTTTTTTTTTTTTTAAAAACAACTAAAAAAAGTTTAATATTTTTTATGGACCTGGAATTTTTCATATAATAGGTGTTTTGGGCGTGATTTAGATATCATATAACAAAACAAGTCTCAGAATTTAAGTCATCAGAACTCTCAGACTGGATCCATTTCCTATATATATATATATATATATATATATATGGATAATGATTCATAACATGTATTTGTTATGTATCAAAAATAAACAAATACCATTCTAAGCGCCCATTCAGAAGAGCAATGGTTGGGATTTAAATTTTGGGAACCGCGTCCGCTAGAACTTCTGGCCGACATAATAAAAAAAAATTTGGACGATTTTTGGACGAAAATGGCCCGATTTCTAGCCGACGAAGCATAACAAGTTTAAAGCAAAACAAGTCATATATTCTGATTCATGCCTTGTCGCGCGGCTGAATGGGATCCTTCCCGAAAATCACTTTTTTCCAATCTATAATTGCAAAGTCCGGTGAATTTAGTCGTGGGGATTCTATGTGTTGATTAGTAGGGGTATTGATTTGAGTGGGTTTGGACCTTGGAGTTATGATCTGCAGTGGAGTTTGCTAGGGGCTAAGGTTATGGAGTCTGGGACCTGGTTGTTCGGTTGGGGTTGGGGTTTTGGAAGAGGGATTTGTTCATATTTGGTTTCTTAAATCAGATCTTGAACTGTTCTACTAGTGGGTGTATACGGTGGTTCTGTTTGCACGGATGGGTGTTCGTTCATGTGGTTTCCGATCTGGAGTGTTTTTTTTTTTTGCTTATTGCCTATCGTTTTAATTTTTTCAGATTTGGATGTTCTTTGCTGGTTAATGGGTTTAATTATATTGTTTGCTTATTGATTAGGTTTTGATTTGGTGCCTGAAGATAATTTGGATTTGATTTTGAAGCGTTATATTCTGTGTTGACTTGGGGTTAATGGGGGGCAAAATTTTCTAATTTTTTTAAAAAACAGTCCCCTAGAATTTCTAGGTAGCGGATGGAGAATTGTCCTTTTTAATCTCACCAGACATAATTATAACGAAACGTAGATATGGTATTTAATTATTTTTGATCTATAACAAATACATGTTATGAATCATTACTATATATATATGTTGGTTAAGTTCAAAGGATAAGTACTGGATCATGATGATATATGAATTTGATCAAGTTTTAAGTAATATAAGAGAGAAAAAAGAATGGATGGAAAATTAATTAAATTCGTGTCTAGGAGAATATATATTGCAATCATGCATGTTCTTTTTTATATATATCTTTGCTTTTTTGACTTCAATCTCTCACCTAAGTACGCATCTTAATTTGTGTTCTAATAGATAGGAGCTTAAAAGATGTAGGGACCATGAGTAATACAGTTACATAACTCCCTTTTTCAGTGGGAACGTCATAAAATTAAGATCATAGACGATATGATGTACGTACTAAAGGGTGTTTAATGAAATTTGACTGATATATAAAGCATGTTCAATATTGCATATATATATATATATATATGTGTGTGTGTGTGTGTGTGTGTGTGTGTTATTTCTGTTCAAACGTCCCTTCCAATTTTTATGCTCCAAAAATCTTTAATTTATGGTAATTGGTAAAGAGGAAATTAAAGAAAAAATGGAACCTTCTTTCGCATAGAATATATTTTCTTTTTTAGAATTAACATGAGTTTTATGTAAGCTACTCTCTAGGAATTAGTTAGCGAATTCAGTCGGATAGCAAAGCGGTTTGTTTTCTTTCCATAAACTTGTTTATACTCATGTTGGTTATAGAACATTTATAATGATCCAACAGCTCTATAGAAGGGTGCAAATGCAACAATTAATATTCATGATCAGGCTAATTAAAGATCATTGACGAGCAATTTTTCAGTGTTACTTTTAAATAAGAAGGATTTATTAATGCATGCATGTTGGCTTTACATGTTTTCGTTTAAGAATTTAAATAGTAATCCTCTAATCCAAAATTAAAGATATATTTTTCTTTTTAATCAGTTCTAAAATTAGAGATAGTCTTAAAATGACATTATTTCTTAATTTGTAATTACATTTTTACTATCATTTTCAATATTAAGCGATCACATTTGAATTCTTAACTAATACTAAGGTTATATTTAAAAAAAATAAAATTATATTCAAAAATCGTCGTTTTATAAATGTATCTCTAATTTTGAAACAAAGAGTAATTTTTAATTATTCCATATGTTCCAAAATTAAAAATATAGTAGATCGTGCATGACATGATAGTATTGATCAAGCAATTAACCTTGAATATAAGTAAAATAAAATTAAGAAATTTTTTGTCACTTCATAGTCTAATTTTCTTTTAACAAAAAATTAACTTTAAAATCGACAATAAAATAAATTGTATCCCTACGCTTGTAATGGAGGGATATTATCATGTAATATACCTTTCTTCATCACCTTCTTTTTTATATATATATATATATATATATATATATATATATATATATATATATATATATAGACAAACTATCAACCGATGATTTATATATGTTAAGAAAAGAATAATTCTAAATTATATATAGATTTAGGATATTTTTTCCTTCTTTTTTTGCTCTAAATTATTGAAAAAAAGAAGAAGAAGGAAGAGTGATTAACTCTTAAATTAATAGATATACCTGGCAAATCCCATGGTTCAGACTTGTAGAGATCAACTTCAGGGATGACCTCAAGCTCGATATTATGGCCATTAATTTTTCTCTTGAGGTAGTATGCTACCAGTTCCTCGTCGGTAGGGTGGAACCGAAAACCAGGAGGCAATGAAACAGGTGCCATTTATTTATATATATTATGTAAATTCTGTCTCCTAATTTGGAAATTAATATTCTTCCCAATAAATATAAAATTAATTAATTAAGCCCCCCACCAAAAAAAAAGCCTGGAAAACTGTATGATCAGCCGCTAGCCTTGTGCCCCCCAAAAAAACTAGGGATCAGACCAGCTTTGAAATCAACAACTATTAACGCTGCAAAAACAACAATTTAAACAACAATTTTCGGTGAGAGGAACCAACTGGTTTGAGAGAGAGAGAGAGTTACCTTAGGCAGAAGAAGATCCTAAGAGAATACAAGTCTCACAGAAGAGGACTGAAGTATATAGTGAGAGAGAGAGAGAAAAAAGTGGAGAGAGATTGAGAAATGGAGGGGGTGGGGTTTTGATCATATATACGAAGATGACAAAAAGAGAACAAAAAAGCAAAGGGGAGGCTGCCACCCTCTACCCCGTTGCCCTCTTTATCTTTAATATATTTTTTCCAGATGCTTTCTAAACCTTTCCTCTCAAGTTCCTCTCTCTCTTTGATATATATACTACTAAAAAAATAGTCATTTGTGACGGTCTAAATCCATCACAAAAAATAAGAAAACCATCACGAAAGATTTACGTGATGACTTTAAGCATCATAATGGTCGTCTTGTATACGTCCATCATGAAAAATTTTACGTGATGATTTTGGCAATCACGCAAACGCTTAGTGCTTTTGTGATGATTAATACAATCACATTAACACGTAATCTATTGTGATTATCAAAGTCATCACAAAAAAATAAGACTTTAGGGATCAAATGTAAGAACGTGAATATCTATTTATGTATAATTTATTTCACTGTATTAATTGTATCTATATTAATTGTATCAAATGATACTTGTAGGATTCGAACCCTCCCCCCATTTGCAAACTAAATAACGAGTATTACCACTACACCAAAGCCCAAATCATGATTATAATTTTAAAATAAAATATAAAAGGAAACATATGTGAGTTGACTTACTAAACAAAATTACTTCCACATAAGATTTGGTGATTGCAATGGCAGTCACAAATACTCTATACTAATGATAAAATTAATCATCACTGAGAGCCATCATATATTTTATTATTTTATGATGGCTTGAAAATTCCAACACAAAATACCTTCTTTTTGTAATTGCAAATAAAAGTCGTCACAAAAATCTATCTTTTTAATGATTGTCATGGCCGTCATAAAATATTGTTTTGATTATTCTTACATTAAAATATATAGTGATATCTTAAATTCAATCACGAAAAGGGTATCTCTATAAGTGATGACTTAGTGCGTCACAAAAAGAAAATTTATTTTGCGTAAAAAATTTGGTGTGATTGACATGGCCATCACAATTATAATACATTGATGGCAAGATTAGTCATCACTAAGAGCCATCATATTTACTATTATTTTTTGATTGCTTAAAAAGTCCATCACAAATTACTCTGTGTGGGCAAGGAAATCGTGCCTTGCTAGTTAGGGTTTTGTGTTGGCTGAGGAGGAGAGAAATCCACAAAGAGCACGGAATTAATTGGTTGATTGAAGAGGGGAGAACGACAGGTGGGCGATTACTCCAACGACGCGTGACAGGACTCCAAGAATCCGGGAACCGTGTTAGGGTAACAGGGATTCCAAGAGCCTTCTTGAGTCCTTCGAGTTGAGAGAATGTCCAAACTCTTTTTAGTGCTTTTAGGTGGAATATCACAGCCTTTAAGTCACCAAAAAAGTCCCTTTTGATCTTCCATGAGTCCAAGTCCTGAGTCTGAAGAGAGGTTCAAACCCTTTAGTGCTTTTAGGTAGAAAATCCAAGCCTTTAAGTCACCAAAAAGAGTCCCCCTTCCATTCTAGGAATGGAAGGGGTATTTATAGAGTTTTCTGGAATTAAGTAGTCACATGTTAGGCACATGTTTTCAGAAAAATTCTAGAAATACCCTTTATTCATTAGAATAATGCCCATATTGCCATGTCCTTCTAGCCACCAATCCAATGCCTCAATCAATTCCCAAAACGAGCTGCCTCCACGAGCCTTCTGCCTCGGGACCCGTGGAGGCTTCTCTCGGGTCTCGCCTATTTATTTTTGGCTTTTCCGTCTTCATTCCATTAGGTTATGCGAACCCTAATTTGCACATTTAATGAGGTCCCTAATTGTGCATTTAATTCAATTAGGTCATATGAACCCTAATTTGCACTTGAGCCCACATTTGCCCCTTGCGCGAGAGTCGCATTTCCAAAGAGACGATCGTGTAAGAATAATGCAAGCTATTTGAACGATTTTGTTGGGCTCCACCTGCAGATCTTGAAGGCAATGGTCTTAGTAGAGGGAATCCTTAGGGAGCCCAAACCCTTAGGGTTAAACCCTAGGGAGGCAAAACCTAGCAAAGTTTTTCCTTGGATGAATTGAGAAATCTTCCAAAAAATCTTTTCATAGCTTGGGCATTTGTTTCCTTATTTTTTCTGGAAATTGAAACAAGAAAACATAATCAAATATCACCCAATAGAATTTAATTTAATAAAATCCTTCTTTTCGTAAACCAAATCTTTCCTTTTTACCAAATAAAATCAAATCTTAATTTTATTTTGGAAATAAAATAAAATCTAAATTTTATTTTGGATAGGATCAAATCTTAATTTTATTTTGAAAATAAGATCAAATCTTTCTTTATTTGATCTTGACAAGATTATATATATATTATCAAATTAAATCATATCTTATTTTTTTCTAGAAATAAAATAAAATATTCTGGAATCTTATTTTATTTTATTTAGAAAATAAACTTGTTACTTATCTTATTTTGGAGAAGTAAGGAATCGATATTCATAATCCATGGTCACATATCTTGTATCCGAATTGAAGTAGAGACCTATTGAAGCTATGCATCCGAATTGCAGTAGAGACGACTATGCATGTTATTCTACTAACAGCGCGCCATCAAAGTTGCTAGGTGCTAATAGCCATCAAAGTTGCTTGTGTGCATGTGTCCAATAGTTGGATTTTAAACTTCAATTAGGATTGTCTCATGATCACTAGGAGCCACGAACCCATGTGCTATTTTTGTAGTAGGCCTTGATTCATGTTATGTTCTTGCCACGTGTTTGAAAATTATGTTCCAAATAAAAGAAAACAAACCAACTTCTTTATCTTTGAATTCTTCTTGATTACTTCATCTATTTGTCTTATCAGGTAATTGTAGCCTTTCTTTGTTTCTGAGCCCCATTACCTTGATCATATCTTGTTTTTTTCCCTCGGAATTCATCAGAGGAAGGTTATAATTTTCGCAGCGAAAGAGGATTCGTTCCAAGCAGTTGATTGGTAGAGCAACAGGACCTCAAAGGTATAAAGGGGAACAACTCCTAGGTAGCTGAGGCCAACATGGCCGAACCCTAGGGGGTTGAAGCCAACATGGCCGCACCCTATGGGAAATTGAAGTTTAAATGAAAAAATGAAGTTTTAGAAGAGCAGTTACTATTTTGATCATAACTTTTGACTCGTTTGGAGTTTCTGGGCCCACAATATATCAAAACAAAGCCAGCGAGGAACCCTACGAAGCCAACATGGCCGAACCCTAGGTGACCTAAGGAAACATGGCTGAACCCTATGGGAAAATGAAGTTTAAATGAAAAAAATGAAGTTTTTGGAAGAGCAGTTACTGTTTTGATCATAACTTTTGACTCGTTTGGAGTTTCGGGGCCCATAATATATCAAAACGAAGCTAGCGAGGAGCCCTACAAAGCCAATATGGCCGAACCCTAGGTGGTCTAAGGCAACATGGCCGAACCCTATGGGAAAAATGAAGTTTAAATAAAAAAAATGAAGTTTTTGGAGGAACAACTACTATTTTGATCATAACTTTTGACTCATTTGAAGTTTCGGGGCCCATAATATATCAAAACGAAGCTAGCGAGGAGCCCTACGAAGACAACATGGCCGAACCCTAGGTGGCCTAAGGTAAAATGGCCGAACCCTATGGAAAAAATGAAGTTTAAATGAAAAAAATAAAGTTTTGGAGGAGCAACTACTATTTTGATCATAACTTTTGACTCATTTGGAGTCTTGGGACACATAATATATCAAAACGAAGATATCGACGAGCCCTAGAAAGGTCATCACCAACGGCCATGATGTATGCCATTATAAGTCCAAAAAAGGCTCCGAAGGATGCCTTTTGGTCGTCCGAAGTTATTTTCAAAAACTTTCAAAAAATAATTGTGATTCCTAACTCTTTCTGACATTGTTTCTTCTTCTTTTCAGGTGTTTTGAAGCTTAAATCTCAGACTTTCCTCTTTGCCATGATGAGCACTTCAAGTTCAAATGCCTCATTTCCTTGCTCTTTAGATCCCTTATGCTGAATACTTTTTTCTTGCAGGCCCTCCCTGTTGAACATTCTGCAGACTTGGGAACAACCAAGGAGGCCCGTTTCTCAATGATTGGGAAGGGCTCCCTCTTTGGTCTTTTCGGCGTCTTTTGAGAGTGAGTCTAGACTTATGATCGTACAACACTTCCTCCACCGCGAGAAGAAAGGCTTATTTCTATATGCAGTGGCTTGTGGAGGTTGGGATGACTTTCCCTATTCCTATCGCATTCCCCGCATATGCCTAGAGAAGTCACTACAACAAAAAAGCTTATCGTGATCAGATATCGTGACCGCGTCACGGTCGTGAGATGAGTATCAATGACCGTATCGCGGTCACGATACTAATCGTCGAGATAATCCTGGTCATTTGGGAGGACATCGGTGACCAATAATAATGACCAAACTAATTAGCGGCCGTGACTCTGCGGCCGATACCGTCGCTTATTCGGCGATTCGAGTCATTCGTCGGTGTGGCGTGGCACGCGTGGCGTGACGGACAATAGCGACCGCGTCGCGATCATTAGATTCTTCGATGTTGATGTAGTGTTAGCGACCGCACGCGATTCCGATGTTTTTTTTATAATAATTTTGCCTGTTTTATTGATTTCCCAAAAATAACTTGCTTTGTACCTGTTTTCAATCCCAACACAACAATATATATAAACAAGCATCCATATTAACATCCATCCAATACAATACAAAACATTCATCCATGAATAAACATTCATCAAATATAATACAAAACATTCATCCAACACAATACAATCGATATCATAAACATCCGTATAAACCAATACAATTGTCCAAATAATGAATCTAAAATAGTACAAGGCTTTAAAAATCTAAAAAAAATAAGTCTAGGCGCTCTTCATGGATCATCTAAATTAGGATCCTATGATTAACAAAGTAATAAACCATATATGTTACATATAAGTAAGACATTGACTCAGAGACTATAAACATATATGAAAATGTAGCTATACAATAAACGATATATATATATATACCGCTCCTCTTTGTCGTCTCCGCTTCCGCTCCTGCTCGCCTGCCATTGCATTGCTGCCCTTGCTTGCCCATCGCCTCCGCCTAACTCATCATCGGGACTCAAAGACTGCAGATGCCCGCCCAAGATATCTGAAGAAGATCACGATCTGACAGAGATCGCGCTCTCTCACGATCGGCAGGAGTATGATAAATTTGGATAACTGATGATGTGTAGACCGGGTGGCAGAGCTGCTTGTGCCATGATGATGGTGAGCGCCGTCTTTGTCCTTGGCCTTTGACATAATTTTTTCTTCACGATGGACGCCTCTCCCATAATTCTTGATCAATCGGCCAGACGCGGGGTGCCTTGAGGATATCGCTTCGTTCATTAAGCCCTTATAAGTGTCTGTCGGAAGATGAACAATTAAATAGTTTAAAATAAATTAAAAAAATACTAAAAAAGGTCGTCACAATTTATAAACAACATATTAGGATAAAGTGAACTTATTATCATTATCCGAGCGACCTCAGGCGGACCATCTTTGGTGGCTACATACACATCCAACCAATTGATAGGTTGACCTTGAGATGAGACTCCTACAATTCATTTTCTCATATTATTATGTAAACATATGATATTTTAGCTACAAAAGATTATGTAAACATAACATACGCATACCACAGTAGCAATGTCTTACGGTGATGATATCTGCCGCCCCGTCGTGCCTTTTGCCTTCTCGTGCGTCTAATACACACGAGGATCTGCATTCGAGGCGGCGATCTTGCGCCTTCTTGACCAGCTCTCTCATTTCTCCTTTGGTCACACATTTGCACATATATATGGGTTGCGCACCACTCAGGGCTATCTTTCATGCATATATTGCTCACCACATCTGGATGGTCAATCTCACATTGTGCGAGGGGCTTTTTGTCGTTCCTTGTTCAAATTATCTTTAGTTCGGATGGACGCATTTACGCGAGAATAGTGTCGAATAAGCGATGCTTGTGCGTCATCCCATCTATATACGCTTCGCAAATAAAATAAAACAACAATAATAATAAAGCTGTTATATTACTAAACAATATTATTTGATTAACTATGTATTACCTATCGAGTGATAAAAAAATATACGAAATTCAAATTAAATCTGCATCCTTATGGGCGAGAGGTGTGCTCGCCCATGTAATCATTGGCGTGGGCGATTATTACGTAACATAATTGTGAAATGCACTTCACAATTTTTTACTATCTTGAAAATCACTACAATATCTGATAATTTACATTAAAATATATTTATAACAATGGAAATATTAAACCCTTATACATACACGATGTTTAACTTACATGCTTTACGGAGGAGGACGGATCTCAGTATAAGAATGCGATCATCCGGATTAACAGGGGCCTTGACACATGATTAGGAGCCCCAGACCCAACCCGGCGCTTTCGTCTTTGCGAGTTCAAGAAGACATCTATAAATAAAAAAATTAGGATGTTAGTATGAAATTATGAATGACAATTAATTGTATGAAATAGTTAACTACGATTATCATAAGTGAAAGATACATAAACATGATGCGCAAAATAGTTAACTACAACAACTACAAATGATATAGTTAAGGATATAGAGAACATTCCTATATAGAGAACATAAATAAAAGGTACATAATTATGAACTAAACATGAACATGAACATGAACATAAACATACATTTTGTACAATTATAACTAAACATACATTTTAATGAAAATCGTTATACGATGAGTCGAGAATCATTTTGTACAAGTATCGGAGATTCATAACCATCTTCTTGATTACGTGTCGATTGTCGATCAATAACTCTTCCTCAATATCAACGTCATCCGCACAATAAGCATCTCGGGATCCAATTCATCGAGTTCATCTCCACCTCTAACTAGATTACATCATTATTGTCCTCTATATTTATTATAGGAGGTCTCAAGCATTTCCTCTTGGTAGAAATCCTAAATCTATTACTTGGACACGACTACGCGGGGAGTATGAATTACAACTTGCCAATCAGAAGTGGTCATCCCTTTTCCTAACGGGACTAGGAGTATAGTAAACTTGTCTTTGTTTGAGTTGGTAAAACAAGCGGTTCGTTGGAGACGCAGAGACTATGGAGGTCAATATCGGCGATTCCATGTCCATCAACACGTATCCCTTTTTACGAATCAAACCAGCGGCACTTGAACAAGTGAATATAACCCCATCGTGTCCTTGTACGACAACTCTACGATTCCTCCAACTCCCCATAAAAGGCACGACCAAGCTCATTGTAACAATCTCCTTGGACACACACTCCGAGTTCGTTGTTCTTTTACTGGCGCCTATATGCCTTTGTGTGAAATTCACAACCATTTATTTTGTAACCATTCGGGTGACTTGGTCCATATACGGTCCCATAGCTAGGACTTGTACATTTATTTGGAATCGTTGATCCCTCGATCAAAGCCTATAAAAACTCCATCTTATTAAATGAAGTCATAGTTAACATGGAGTATATATATATATATATATATATATATATATATATATATATATATACTACGTCTTTAAAAATTGAACTTACTTTGTCCTTTAGCCAAAGTGCAAAAGTTTTATCCCGATTGATTTGAATATCTTTATCAATTACGCCGGATGCTTCACTTTTAACTTCGTCATCGTACAATCTATACCATGTTATAAACATTAACATATTGGAATAAATTTTTAACTTAAAAGATAAATTATCAAGTTTACATGTGTACCTCACAAATTAAATCAATCTCCTCCGCAATTGAGAAGAATGTAAGTATATGCGACATGTAATTCTTGCTCGAGAGAGGAATATGCGCTTCCCTTTTCCATAAGCATACCGATAGACCAAATCAGAGAGACCATTTAGTTCAACATTTCCCCCATCATCATGTCTCGATACTCGATTGGGCTTTGTCAAGACTTCGTCTAAAAAATAGTCTGAGACAAACGTAGATATCTCATCGAAACTGTATGTCTCACATATCGACCCCTCAACATAAGCTCTATTCTTCACCTTCCTCTTAAGGTTTCCCATCACCCTCTCGAAAGGGTACATCCATCTATATTGAACTAGACCCCCAACACGAGCTTCATAGGGAAGATGAATTTGCAAATGCTCCATGGAGTCAAAAAATCTAGGTGGGAATATTTTTTCCAGTTTACACGTGATCTCTATGATGTTATTCTCAAGTACAAACATGTCCTTCTCATTCAATGATTTTGAACACAAGTCTTTGAAGAAACAACTAAGATCCGTCAAAGCATCCCATATTGGTTTATCAATGGATCCCGAAATGCTATAGGCATGAGTCTCTCTCCATGAACACATGGCGGTCATGACTCTTCATCCCTTGCAATTTCCCACCAGTAACACACCTTGCAATGTTTGACGCATATTCATCCGGTAGTTCAGGAGACTTAACTCATGTGCACACATCTTCAACTTGCTTTTTGGACAATGTGTACCTTGCATGCGGTTTGACAATCTTACCATTAGGAGATTCATAAAGTTCTAATCTAGAATTACAAATATCTTTCATGTCCAAACGTGCCTTATCGTTATCTTTTGTCTTCCCCGTAACATTCATCACGAGTGTTAAACACATTGTCAAACACATTCTTCTCAATATGCATCACATCTAGATTATGATGAATCAAATTTGTGAGACCAATACTAAGTAGTTCCCAAAAGATGCTTCTCCGAACCCGGTTATGAGATTCACCAAACCCATTGATTATGTTTGTGACATCAACCTTCTAGAATGGGATAACCGGCAATCTCATCACACGATCTCGCATCTCTGTTCTCGACAATCGCGATGCGGGCATATCATTATCTACTTTCCCTTTCTCAAGTGTTTCTATTTCTTCAAACGGGTGATCTACCGGTAGCAAGCGATGTGATCAAACCAACAAGGCTTTCGACCTTTTGATAGATTAAACGACTTTGTATGCTTCCATACAATACGGACAAGCCAACTTCCGTGTGTACTCCATCCAAATTAACATACCATAGTGGGAAGTCACTTATAGTCCACATAATCATCGCGCCTAAGGTTGAAATTTGTTTTCGTTGCAACATCCCAAGTCTGTACTCCATCCTCCCACAATACCTTCAACTCGTCTATAAGAGGTCTCAAGTAAACATCTAAGTTCTTTCCAGGACTCTTAGGACCAAGAACCACGAGTAAAAAAACAAGTATGCACAAGCTTACACATCCGAGGAGGCAAGTTGTACGGAGTAACAATCACAGAAGGCCAACATGAGTACGGAACAACTGAGTGGCCAAACGGATTAAAACCATCGGTGGACAATCCAAGCCTCACATTTCTAGGTTCCAATGCAAATCCAGGATGTGCTAAGTTGAAATCTTTCCAAGCCTTCCCATCTGCGGGATGATTTAGTTCTCCATCTTTAGGTGGAGATTTCGCATGCCAACTCATATGTTCAATTCTTGAAGACATGTACAATCTTTTTAGTCGATGTGTTATTGGAAAATACCTTAGAATCTTAAATGGTATACTTGATATTTTGTAGTCACACCCTCTTTATTAGGCCTAAACCGATCATGACTGCAAAACGTGCACCTTGTCAACTGTTCATTTTCCTTATAAAACAACATGCAATCGTTGGGACATGCATCGATATTTTGGTATCCAAGACCCAACTTTTTCACCATTTTCTTACAAAAGTAATAGTTAACGGGTAATTTCTCACCGTCGAGCAACATACTCTTAATGGCATTCAAGAAGCGACTCAAAACACTCATGACTCATGTTGTGATCGACCTTGATGTTAAGTAATGTCGCCACTTGTAGACAATATAGTGTGTTTGGTGCAACCATGCCACAATGGCTCATTACCCTCGTCTAACAACTTAAAGAAGTCTTTGGCATCGAATTCATAGGTTGCTCTCTCGCTTTGCTCCCAATCAAAATCGGCCTGCAATATCATGAACCATTTCATTCAATACGATGAGTACTCTCGCCCGAATTGTGTACTTGTGTGATGCCACCATCTCTCTTTCTCCGCCCATGTGCCCACCAAAGATTCTTCGTAATTTCTCATGAACCCGAAACAAGTAAATGATAGTTTACCATGTCTCCGTCCATATAATTTACATTCTTACACTTCAAACATGGACATCGATTCATGATTTACCATTCATACATTAGGGTGACTATCGCGTACTCCAAAAACACTTGGCAACCAAATTCTAAATTCAAACCAGAAGATTTACACGGGCACTTGACTTTTTCGTCGTGCCATCCAACTACTGATGCGAATAGAGGTCCATGATTCCACGGTACCTACTACAGACAACATTATAAATGTTAACATATGACTTGAGCATACTAGCTAGTAAGCATATGACTTGAGCATACTTGTAAGCATATGATTAACATTTAAGCATACTTGTAACCATATGACTTGAGCAACATATGATTAACATATTGCGCCCATACTTGTAAGCATATGACTTGAGTATACTAGCTACTAAGCATATAACTTGAGCATACTTGTAAGCATATGATTAGCTCATTAATATTATAAATGACCGCAACTACCTCACCATATTGCCTCATGTTGTACTTTTCGTAGTAGATTATTATTACATCATGTTCTTGGTCCATATCTGAACACAACAAAAACTCTTCTACATATGGGGATGAGGTGATGAAAATATCTTGATGGTCAAGTTTGAAGAATAGCCAATGGACTTTCTGATGTGTTTTAGAAACTATAACGTTGTGTATATCAAGATTGAAGAAGAAGGCATACTAATAGTCCTTAATGTGGGACTATTAGTCCTATAAAGTCATTTGATACCCACAACAAATTCAAAACATTACTTACTCGTAACATTTAGTTGTCTTTCTAATACCCAAAATAGTTCATTCAAAGCATTTTCAGCATGGTTTAACACTAAATTATCATAACAGTCCCTAAGCCTTCAATTTTAAACATTATCACATAATCTAATTGCTATATACTTTGTATTAATGGCTTAAAACTTAAGGGTGCATGGCTTAAATTCTTTGGCATCTCTCATATACAATGTTAGATTATTCTTGGCAGTTTTCGCAAGTTTGCCCCTATCCTTTTGTCATAATAGTTTTCTTTCGTAGCAAGGATTACTAACATACATAAAAAAAAACTCATGCTAACCAAACCTCACGAGAAGCCCAAATCTTATGTTTGTTGCATTATAACCTCTTTGATTCATGTTTTCAACATTCCCGGTTCCATTTTAGTTTGCAATTACGGTTGGAGAAGAAGGCAATTTCTCAATTTTCCATTTCCACTTCTCTATTAACATGTTATTAATCGATGACCTCTTAGAGGCAATTTATCTTTGGTATACCCATTGAAGACTTTGTAGTTTGTTCATGAACACATTGTATGCAAAAATTTTTCCATGCACCATTTAGTCTCCCTATAGTAATGTGTATCACCCAAAAGAAAATCCCAACCGATAAATTGAAAATGAAAAGTTTTCATCATCGATGGCATTTTGATAAAGTGCGTCATGGATATGATTTCTATGAGGCTAATGTTTGGTAGTTGCTAATTTTCATTCTTCTGCGATTTTACTATTTTGTGGTTTTCTTAGTGTTTGCTTCTCCTGTTGGTATCCACACGAAATTTCAAAAACCTAATAAAAAATCTTACAAAGTAAATACGAGGAATTGAAATTATGTCAAGATACTAATAGTATTCGTGATCATAAGTTCAACAACAAAAGGCACATTATATTAGCTCACATACAACACTAAAAAAAATATCTCATACAATGATGAATCAAATTCACAGAGTAAAACTGAATTCAAAGAATTTTTTACCTCCTCATCCCAAAATAAAAGCATACTAGATTTCAAAGTATTAGTATTGGCTTGTGATTTTAATTTTATGGTTTTACTATTTATTCTTCTGGAGTTACTGGTATATAAGGCCTAATTAAATATAAAGATGCATTATTTGAAAAATTTCATTTCTTGTTTCTTGTTGATTGAAATATCTTTCAGAGATAACTTCTATAGTTTTATATCTATGTAGAGAGGGAGGATACATATTGAATAGTACATTTTGTTAAGTAACATTGCACTAATTAAATCTAACATTGCACTAATTAAATCCAATTCAGTATATAATCTAATCTAACATAAGAATAAATAGTAGAAATGTAATATTGGGAGAAAGAAATAAAAAAATAATCTGGGTGCTTGGTGGTGGCGGTACCGGGTTTGATGATTGCAATGGGTTCGATGGTATGTTGAACCCTTTCTCCCTCTTCTATTTCTTCTCTTCTCCCCTTTCTCCCTCTCTTCTATTCCGAGCTCTCCCCCCTTTTTTTCTTCTTCACTTTGAGTTGAAGCGAATGACTGAATCTGCAAAGATTAAGTTTAATCAGTGACCGCTTTTGGCGACCGCACGCGGTCGCTGATTTTTAATGACGTGGACACTTACAATGATCCGATACAGCCATCGACAAAGATTAGTCATAAAAAAAAAAAACGTGCCAAGGTTTCGCACCAATTTTTTGGGGGGAAAATTTATCTCTGCGACCGCATGCGGTCGCAGGTAGAAATTAGCAACTATAATTCAATGTGGTCGCAGATAGCGGTCGCTAATATCATTATCAGCGACCATACATGCGGTCGCTGATATTGTTGGTCGCAGATAAGTCTTTTTTTGTAGTGAGTAAGAATACCCTTTCAGTCCCCTTCGCTTCATATCTGATTCATCTGGTCGCCTTCAAGGATAGCAGGATTGGACTGATGAGATCCTTGAAAACACTGATTACGTGGATATATTCAAGAGTACGGACATCTTTTGTTGTGTTCAACTATGCAGAGACCTTTATATCCAATAGAACCATCACGCCCTTACTGTATTGATCTCACGATTGTGTTCCTCTACTTGCACATTACATCCGCACTGGGGAATATGTACCTCTCTACGGAGGACGCGTCTATGTCATCTACCAATCTACCAGTAAGCATTTGCCCCCTGCGCGTGAGTCACGCCTTTGGTGAGATGAGCGCGCAAAATATTATAAGTGTGGAAGTCTTGATTCTAGTGTTTGAACACTTTGCGGGGCTTGATGTTTTGCAAGCCTCAAAAATGAAAGTCCTAGGAGAGGGAACCTCTAGGGGAGCAAACCCTAAAAGGGCGAGCCTTAGAGGAGCTCTCCTGGGATATTTTGAAAATCTTCGATCTAATCTTTCTTACCATCTCTTGAAATTTCTCTTTTCTTTAGAGTCAAGAAGTCATTAAGAATCAAGAAGTCCGTGAAGGCATGATAGCCTCTAAGGTCTGATAGCATCGAAGGCCTGATAGCCTCGAAGGCCTGATAGTCCCGAAGACCTGATAGCCACGAAGACCAAGCTTTAGGTATTCCTCTCTTCAATTCGACAGGTCATGGCCTTTAGATCATGAACTTTCGTAGTTTTTTCTATTTCCTGTATCAGAAAATTCATGTACATATTTTTCATGCAAACTAACACTTGAATCTATACTTTTTATTTATTTATTTATTTATTTTTATAAATCAAAAGAAATTATCAAGTATAAGTGAAAGTTTAACAAATTTATTGATAATCAAATTGCTTTTAACGAAAAGCATAACGTTTCATATAATAAATCTTGCTTTTATCGAAGAAAGCATAACGTTCACCATTTTTAAAGATAAAGTGCAACTTTATTGCTTTTGTCGAATAAAGCATAATGTTCGCCACTTTTAAAGATAAAGTGTAACTTTTGGGGTTGAGGGCTTATACTCAGGTGCCTCAATCACCATTCACTTTTGATGATAAAGTGTAACACTCGGGTGCCTCGTCACTCGGGTCGTCCAATTTCTTGGCAAGTTCAGTCTACGAGGACTTAAAATCGGGTGCCTCGTCACTTGGGTTATCCAATTTCTTGGTAAGTGCAGTCTACGAGGACTTGAAATTAGGTGCCTCGTCACTTGGGTCGTCCAATTTTTTGGCAAGTGCAGTCTACGAGGACTTGAAATTATGTGCCTTGTCACTTGGATCGTCCAATTTCTTGGCAAGTGCAGTCTACGAGGACTTGACCATCATTTAAAATGGACCACCATCTTGGGTGGATTTTTTTTTCTGTCAATTCTTGTGCCTCCTCCCTTGGTCATCCAATTACTTTGCAAGGGATATTCTTGAGGACTTAAACCACCATTTCTGGTGGACCACCATCTTGGGTGGATTTTTAATTCATCTGTAGTTCAAAGTTTTTTCGATGGTAGAACCAGTATTTGGGTTCTTGACTTTCGGGACTGCACCATGGGTGATAGCGTTGCACATTTTTTTCTCCTAGTTCGATCTCCCCGGCCGTCAGCTTCTCATGGTATATCCTCCGCAGACTATAACAGTCCATAGTGGAATGTCCTGCATATTGGTGGTATACATGTAAGTCCTACTTTTCTTTTCATCTCTTCTATTACGACCAACCGGGGCCTTGGAGCTGCTTCACTACTCCGTGCTCAACCCATTGTTCATGCAGGCCCCTGAATGCCTTCTCGCTGCATGTGATAGCCTCTGGAACTGGCATTTTGGTATACTTGTCACCATGCTTTTCTCTGCTTCGCTCAAATTTCTCATTCTTCTCTCTCTTCTGCCCTTGTGGTTTTGGTGAGAATCGCCAAAGCCACAGCTTATCGCTCTTCTTTTCTTCCATGTAACCATCGCATGGTTGTTGGGAAATGTCATGATTCCCCCCAAGTCTTGTGCAAAAGATGAGAGGGTCGTAAATGAATCACAAGCCTTGGTAATGAGGTGGGGCTTGAAGGCGTCTAAAGCACCATTGTTGCATATGTTAACCAAGTTTTTTTCTTCAATCGGCTCTGCGCACTTCTGTGCCTGGGCCCTGAACCTGTCAACGTAATATGACAACTCCTCATTCGGCTTCTGCTTGAACCGCATGAGCTCTACAATGGTTACCTGTTTTTGCACATAGAAAAATTTCTTAAAAAATTATAATTTTTGATCATCCCAATCATGGACTGATCCCTTCTCCAAGTTGTAGTACCAACTAAAGGCATTATCCGTCAAAGTCTTGTTGAATTCCCTCATCAATAAATTGTGATTGTTCACTTCATCATATCCTAACCATGGAGACATTCGACTCCCTATTGTATTTTAGAAATTGCGGGGGATGCTCGATATACCTTGCTGGGTAAGGTTGTCTCTGAATATGTGCCTGTTAGAGTTTATGCCCTAAAGGCCAATTATTTGATATAATTGCTTAACGTTTTGATATTATATTTGATTAAATAAATGAATGATTTTATTATGGTTTTATTTACTACGTTATATAATTGTTAACATAATAAAATTCCTTAGAATAGTGATACAAATTATATGGTTTCAAGTATGTGACTTGAACATGAGATTATATAATTACAATTAGTATCATTGTTCTTAAATGTCCCTAGTCGAGTATCATTGTTGATGCGACAACATTGATGCATTGAGACTAGTATGTGGATTGACTGATGACCAAATCTCATTGGTCATAAATATATGAGATATTAAGTCAATGCATAGGTACATGTTAGAGAAACGATGTCTTTGGATGGACCCATCATGAGAATTCTATGTGGAGCATTATGCGAAGTGTCATTAGAAATTCTCATAGTGATAATGATGTAATGGTCCTCCGACCTGAAATCACTATATTACTACACGGGAATTTATGTACTTTGATATCATTAATTGTCACCTTTAATAGGGTGGACTATAAAGGTGATTATTGGGTACATCATGAATCGTGTGAGGAATATGAGTGATCTAGATGGAATTTAACCCTCCTATATATTAGGGGTGATATCCATAAGCCTCTTGATTGAGTAGGACTATGAAATGAATGGCCATGCTCAAATAGTGATTTGTTTCATATAGTCTACTCATTGATCAAGAAAACTCATATTAAATTATGAAGAGTATGACACATTCCATGACTCGAGTTTAATCTAGGATATTAAAGTTAAAAGGATTAAATTACATTGAAACATTGGTCACTAAAAGGTTGCATCGAATCATCGATCTTATTATTACTTGGGTAGCAGTGATGCATTACTAGATGCCACTCACTGTTTATAATTTTATAATATGATTTTAAAATTATTGCCAACGTGATAATAACCTATAGGATCACACACATATAACGTAATTTAAAAGGGAATAAATTTAAATTTTAAGGATTTAAATATATTAATATGATTAATAGTATTTAAATCACGAATTTAAATTAAAAGAAAAGTTTGTATATATGTATTTTAATTAAGTAAGACTTAATTAAGTTATATATATATATATATATATATATAAATTCGGATTTTATGAAATTAGGTTTTGATTAATTCCATTTAACTACTATATATAGGATATATATAGCGACTACTTAGGGTTAATTCATAACTTAAAATCCTAGCCGCTCTTAGAGAGAGACTAGAGAGAAAACATCTGATTTCATAAAGGTTCCTTTGGTGGCTAGTACATGAAGTCCCTCTTATTGCGAGAATCGTTCGACGGTTAAATAGGCGTTGAGGATGAGGATACCATAGATATGTAGTTTCATGAGGAATTGCGTTAAGAATTTGAGCGCATCAATTTCAGATTCTCGTTTTTCATATTCGGTATAATCTCTAAACAATTGAGTTAATTATTTTTCGCATGGATCCTATTTTTGGGTTTCGGAAATTGCTTTGAATTTTTATATTTCCGCTGGGTTTTATGTGCCGAACCCCTACAGTGCCGGGTAGGGTGGAGTAAAGTCTAACTCCATAGGTCGGGATGTCTGCCTGTGAAGTTGATTGATCACATCGATTATATCATCCTTTGTGACATATTGGCTTATGGTGTGGACTCTCTGTGGTGTTGTGATGTATGGCGACATTGGTCGTGTGTATGGTACGGAAATTGGTTGATGTACACTGGTATCAAGTAAATTCTATATCGGTTGTGCTTGTGGGTTGGTTCGTTGGACAATGCTTGGGATGGTTGGTATCTACACTTGTGAAAATGCGGGATAGTGGTCGGAATGATGTTTGTCTGAGGCTGGCTGACTTCCAGTCTGGGTTGTGGCATGTCACCACTATTCTGAAGTTCCAAGTGGATGATTGGAACAGACTGATTCTCCGTCAATGGAGGTGCAATCTGATTCTCCTTATTGTTGTTATCGTTGTTGTTGTCCTCCACTCCTGCATGTTCTCCCTGTGAATTATCTGGGAACATGGCCTTGAAAGCGGGATTCTGCATCAACTGTTGGCAAAAATTTTCCATTTTCTCTTACTTCCTCTGTATCTCCAGCATCATAGCCATCATCATCCCTTGTTCTTCCTGTGTTTCCTTCAACGCCTTGAGCATCTGCAGTTGCACAGCATTTGTCTGCTCTCCACTTTCTTCCTCGTCTTGCCTTCCCGTGCCTGTCTGCCTGACATTCGTTAATTATTGATCAGCCATGTATGGTGATGTTGAACTTCCTTCTGAGGCGTCTTCAAGAATGGGTTGATCGACATCTAGATTCATGCCTTGGAAAGCTTGACTCGCTTGCCTTGGAACTGGACCCTGTGAGGTAATGCTATTTGTTGGTGAAGCTCTTTCTGTTGTCCTCCCACTTCAAGTTGTGGGCATACCCTTCACTAATTCTACACCTCCCCAGCAGAGTCGCCAAATAAATGTGGGCAAGGTAATCGTGCCTTGCGAGTTAGGATTTTGTATTGGCTGAGGAGGAGAGAAATCCACAAAGAGCACGGAATTGATTGGTTGATTGAAGAGGGGAGAACGACAGGTGGGCGATTACTCCAACGACGCATTGCAGAACTCCTAGAATCCGGGAACCGTGTTAGGGTAGCAGGGATTCCAAGAGCCTTCTTGAGTCCTTCGAGTTGAGAGAATGTCCAAACTCTTTTTAGTGCTTTTAGGTGGAATATCACAGCCTTTAAGTCACCAAAAAGAGTCCCTTTTGATCTTCCAAGAGTCCAAGTCCTGAGTCTGAAGAGAGGTCCAAACCCTTTAGTGCTTTTAGGTGGAAAATCCAAGCCTTTAAGACACCAAAAAGAGTGTAAGACCCCAGCTTATTATAAATAAAATTAAATTTCCTCTATTTATTATTTTGAAATAGTAAGGGTTGATTTGATTAATGTGGTTAGTTATGGGTAAAATGCGCAAATATTTCAAATATGCAAGTGGTTATGAAATATTTATTTTTATCGAAGAATATTCGTTTGGTCGTGGAATATTTTTACTGTCGGGGAATATTCGTACGACGGAAAACGATTGGATGAAGAAGAATGACAAGTATAAGTTGTTTATAAATAACGGCGTAGTTGTTACCGTTAATACTGTTGGAATACCCGGTGGTTAAAATACAGTAGCACACGGTATTGCACCAATTATTGATTCTTACGTAGGAAGGCATTACTCAATAATTTTTACAGTAGTTACTGTTCAATATTTTATTTTATTGATTCAATAATTGCTACGTTTATATTTTATATTATTGTTGTTTCAATAATTGTCACTACACAATATTTTCATTATCAGATCAATAATTCATATTATTTGAATAATATTATTGGATAACATTATTGGCAATGTCTAGAAAGTTCTGTCTAAGGAGAGGTTTGGTCACCTAATTGCGCGCAGGAACGGCCTGGTTGTCGATATTGTGATTCTATAATATTATTTGTGAATAATTAATTATTGATTTATATAAGGAAAATATTCATTTTATGTGGATATAGATGGAGAAAATTTTAAAGTGACAATTGTTGAATTATTGATGTTTTATCTTTTCTGATAAAATAATTCATTTAAATATATTATTATATTTTAATAATATAATAATGGTGATATTTTTACAATAAATGTGGGATATATGAATATATGAAGAGGAAGAGTATTTTTGTTGCAAAAGTTGTTTAAAACATGTTAAACATGTCTGTGGGCCCATTTCTTGACTGAAATTTGATTATAGCTTGTAAAATCGCTTTCGTTTGTGGATTTTGATTTCGATTTACATTTGGAATTTGGAAAAACTTTCTTCTGCAAAGTTGTAGAGAATGAAATTTCCTATGAAAATGACATAAGGTTCGAATTTTTCTGACAAAAGGGCTATTTATTATGAATTATTGAAGTTCCGAAGTTCCGAAATAATTGATTTTTGGAAGTTTTAATTATGTTTATTAAGAAAAATGTTTTTTTTGTTTTGTGGGATACACTAACATGTGCAAGATAAGCTGAAATCAGATTTCAAAGATTGGCGTGAAAGTTTTGTAAAAATAATAATATTTTATTAAATTTTCTGCTTTGGTGTTCTAAGCATTTTTCTATAAATAGGGTGCTTAGGTTAGAATTGAAAATCACACCAGAAACTGAAGTTTTCTCTCTCTATATTATCGAGCGTATTCTTGTGAGTATTTTGATACTTTGAGTGTTGCTATACGGTACAAATTTCTTCAGCACTATATCCAATATTCCAATCAGAAGTACTGTCTTTTCGAGATAAGGGATATTATTTTTTTTTAAAAATGATATTATTTCTTCTAATATCATTATGCGAATATTGGTAAGATTTTTTTGTGAAATTCTTGTTTTTAGTGTAAGAAGTTTACTTATTCATGTATACGACCTTTATTCACGATATCTGACCTTATTCACGAATACGAATACTTATTCATGAAAAATTAAATTTTTGTTTTTTTGTTCAAAATATCTATTATGGATACTAGCTTTGATTGTATCCATGTTTTGATCATTCTTGAATTTTACTTCACTACGGTTATTTATGAAGTATTTTTGAACTTGGATTGTTTGAAATACGAATCCTTAGTATTTATTCTTTTGTTTCACTGGATTCGTTGTCTTTAAAATATTTTTCATCATCCTCAGTCCTAAATGATGATATTACTAAATATCTTTGGCCTGTAGTGCAAGGATGAATGAATTTTTGATGAATATCTTTGGCCTGTAGTGCAAAGATGAACAGGTGTTGAGATGAACATGACCGACTGATGAATATCTTTGGCCTGTAGTGAAAAGTTGAATATTTGATTCAAGATATATATTGATTGATGTTATAGGGATAAAATATTAATGATGGACTTTTAAATTCATAGATTATAGTAGATTTCAATCTCTACGTAACTCATCTATGAATTATTATTTTCCGCTGCGAATATTGATCTAAAACTTGTTGTCTATTGTATTTTATCAGATTTTTCCCTGTTGAAGACTAACGATAATTTGTTCTATATTATCTTAGTCATAATATTCTTTACTGGGCTAGTTGAGTTCACCCTTTTCTTTTTTGTTCCATTTTTCTTCTCAGGAGGTGAGAATGTAGCGAGTTCTAGTCGGGGTGTGGAATGATGGTTCTAGAAAGTTGTTTAGTAGTCCTCACCATTTTTGTAAAATAATGTACCAATAATTATAATGAGGACTTATTTGGGTGTGAATATTGTCTAGATAGCAATATTTATATTTAAACTCACAGTTTATATGTTGTATTAATAAAGTTGTAGTTGTTTCTGTACCATGTTATTGACGACTCAAAATGGGTGATGTATACCTATTTTGGGGGCGTCACAAAGAGTCCCCCTTCCCTTCCTAGAATGGAAGGGGTATTTATAGAGTTTCCTGAAATTAAGTAGTCACATGTTAGGCACATGTTTTCAGGGAAATTCCAGAAATACCCTTTAGTCATTAGAATAAATCTCATATTGCCCTGTCCTTCTAGCCACCAATCCATCCCTCAATCAATTCCCAAAACGAGCTGCCTCCACGAGCCTTCTGCCTCGGGACCCGAGGAGGCTTCTCTCGGGTCTCGCCTATTTATTTTTCGATTTTTCCATCTTCATTCCATTAGGTTATGCGAACCCTAATTTGCACATTTAATGAGGTTGCAGAACCCTAATTGTGCATTTAATTCAATTAGGTCATGTGAACCCTAATTTGCACTTGGGCCCACACTCTCTTTTGTGATTGTTTTTAAAAACTGTCATAAAGTTCTATCGAGTATTCTTATTTTTCAAGTAGTGATATATATATATATATATATATATATATATATATATACGGTCCGGATCTTAAGTTCACCCCTTATCTAACTCACCCGAGCTCACTCCTCTTTAGCGACGAACTCGTCGACGGTTCGGTCATACAACCGTCGTCTATACTTTTAGTGACGCTATATGTTGTCCATCGCTAAAAGTATAGACGACGGTTATGACCGAACCGTCGCCGAATTCGTCATTAAAGGGGGTTAAGCTTGAGTGAGTTGGATAAGGGGTGAGTTTAAGCACTACAAAAAGGCCTATCTACGACGAATAATATCAGCGACCGCATATCCGATCGCTGATAATAGTAGTAGCGACCGCTACCTGCGACCGGGATAATTCTAGTCCCTAGTTGATATCAGCGAACGTATGCGGTCGCTGACATGAATTTCCCCCCAAAAATTTGGTGCGAAACCCTGACGCATTTTTTTGTTGCGACTAATCCTTATCAGCGACTGCATGCGGTTGCTGAAAGCGTCCACATCATTAAAAATCAGCGACTACATGCGGTCGCTGATCATTCTTAATGTTATCAGTTTCAGTCATTTGCTCGACACAGACGCGAAAAAGAAAAAAAAAGAGGGAGCAGATAGAGAGAAGAGGGAGATAGGGGGAGAAGAAGGAGAAGAAGGAGACCGCCTCGCCCATTCCGCCACTGCCTCGCCCATTTCGCACCGCCACCGCCTTGCCCATTCCGCCACCTGAGGTATTCTGTCCCTCATTCTCGCCCATTCGTTATCTGAGGTATTCTGTCCCTTTTTTTTTATTAGGTTAGTTGAATTTGCTTTGTGTTAATTTGTGGGTCTTGGGTTGGGTATCTTGATTATATGAATTGTTGGTAGGGTTAATTGAATTTTTTTTCATAACTTTTGGTTCAATGCCCTATTTTCCTATGAATTTTCAGAAAGTTTTAAGACCTTTGCATATTAGATGGAAGCAAAGTGTCCCAAATAGTGTATGATATGCAAAGTTTTAAGACCTTTGCATATTAGATGGGGCAATGCCTAATTGAATTTTTTTTGTGTTTGTGGGTCTTGGGTTGGGTATCTTGATTATATGGATTGTTGGTAGGGTTTTCAGTGAATTTGATTCATTGCGACTGTTTCATAGTTTTTGATTAATTGTAATAGTTTATTGATTCATTTTAAAGTGATGCTTTCTTTTGTCTCTGCTGATTGGAGTGGAGTACGTGGTCTTAAAATGTGTTGGAGATCTTCATTAAGTTATTGAATTTTACAATTGTTTTCTGTCTCTTGACTGTGATTTGTTCTATTACTATAAAGGGGATGTTTTGGTCAAAATCATGAAAACCATGAATACAAAGTATATAGAAATTATTTGATGTAATAATATTTATAATGGAAGGCTTGGGGACTGTTAGTATAATTTAGTATTTAATCATGCCCAAAGTACCTTTTATTATCATGATTTTAAAGTTGTTTGAATGCCTAAATATTTTTTTTTGCCTACATGTGGACTGTTTATGAAATTATAGTCAAATCTATGCCTATATAAGAACTATACTTATGCAAGATCGTCTATGAGTAATAGTTAGGCTTTTCTTCACATTGCTTATACTTATGCAAGATCGTCTATGTGGACTCTTGGTTTGTGTCTTGGGTGCCTAGAAATGACCTTATATACATGCCGCCGCATGCGTGTGGCTAGTCCATATTATGGGAGACTCGGCAAAAAAAATTTATTGGGTCGGGTAGATTTACGAACATTTATACTATTAACGAGCCTATTGGTGATCCACTAGAGCCTATTAAGGGATGTTGAGGCGATGAAATTTGGGCTTGGGCCGATGAGGCCACACGAGGCCACGCTAAGCTTAGCCAAGCCTCACAGGGCCAAGCCAAGCTTGGTTGTTAGCATAGTAAGCTATTAGGATGCTGTTAGCCAAAATAGGCAGTGCTAGTTGATATGAATGAATCTCCAAGATACTCAAAAGTTGTATAAATGAGTTAGCAAACTCTGATATAAAGCTAGCATGAATGAAATACCTTACGTATTCACTTACAATAAACAATAAAAACAAATTAAAATAAAATAACATGATATAATATAACTATTACACTAAGTAGCATTTACTTAGTTTCTCATACTAAATTTAATAACATTTAAAGTTTCTCATACTGCTTTAATTTGCATTCATTCGTTAACATCAAGTATGCTTAAATGTTAATCATATGCTTACAAGTAGTCATATGATTACAAGTATGCTCTCAAGTCATATGCTTACAAGTATGCTCTCAAGTCATATGCTTACAAGTATGCTTAAATGTCATTCATATGCTTACAAGTATGCTCAACTCATATGCTTACAAGTATGCTTAAATGTTAATCATATGCATGCTTACAAGTATGCTCAAGTCATATGTTAACATTTATAATGTTGTAGTAGTAGGCTGAGTGGAATCATGGACCTCTATTCGCATCAAGTAGTTGGATGGCACGACGAAAGTCAAGTGCCCGAGATAAATCTTCAATTTGAATTTAAATTTGGTTGCCAAGTATTTTTGGATAATGCGTATAGTCACCGGAATGTATGAATGGTAAGTCGCTTGGATCGATGTCCATGTTTGAAGTGTAAGAATGTAAATTATATGGATGAGAGACATGGTAAACTATCATTTACTTGTTTCGGGTTCATGAAAAATTACGAAGAATCTTTGGTGGGCACATAAGGCGAGAAGAGGTGGTGGCATCACAGAAGTACAATTCGAGCAGTAGTACTCATCGTATGAATGAAATGGTTCATGATATTGCAAGGCCAGATTTTGATTGGGAATAAGGCAGAGAGCAACCTATGAATTCTGATGCCAAAGACTTCTTTAAGTTGTTAGACGAAGGTAGTGAGCCATTGTGGCATGGTTGCACCAAACACACTACATTGTCTGCAGTGGCGACATTACTTAACATCAAGGCTGATCACAACATGAGCCATGTGTGTTTTGAGTCGCTCTTGAAGGCCATTAAGAGTATGTTGCCTGACGGTGAGAAATTACCTGGTAACTATTACTTTTATAAGAAAATGGTAAAGAAGTTGGGTCTTGGATACCAAAAGATCGATGCATGTCCCAACGATTTCATGTTGTTTTATAAAGAAAATGAACAGATGACAAGGTGCACGTTTTGCAGTCATGATCGGTTTAGGCCTAATAAAGAGGGTGTGACTACAAACAAATCAAGTATACCGTTTAAGATTTTAAGGTATTTTCCAATAACACATCGGCTAAAAAGATTGTACATGTCTTCAAAAACAGCTGAACATATGAGTTGGCATGCGAAATCTCCAACTAAAGATGGAGAACTAAATCATCCCGCATATGGGCAGGCTTGGAAATATTTCAACTTACACTACAACAAAAAGGCTTATTTTTGACGGAATATTACATCGGTACTAAGACTATTCCGTCGAGGATAACTCATCTCCGACGGAATATTCGGTTGGATATTCGGTCGTATATAAGCGCGTCAAAAATAAGTCCGTCGAGTCTTCGGTAGGGACTAATTACCGTCGACGGAACTATTGTCGACTGAACATTCAGTCGGGGTTAATATATCCCCGACGAAAATGTGTCTGTCGAGTATATTCGGTCGATACTATGTATGCCACGTGGCAGTCGAACAAAAATTAAAAATTAGCTTACGTGCGACTGACTTCCGTCGACTCTATACTTAGTCCATCGAGGATATTCGGTCGATGATATTCGGTCGAGGCTATGTATGCCACGTGTCAATATACCGAAAATGGGAAGAACCATAACCTCGACGGTTATCCGTCGAGAATACCAATATTTCGTCGAGGTTACTATTTTTTTTAAATTTTTTTTTTTTTTGTTTTTGCAATATCCAGGGATTTAACCCACATCTTGTACCTGTACCTGTACCTGTTTTCCCAACATCACATACACAAGCTAAATTAAGCTAAATGTCAAAAACATCCCATTACTACTAGCATAACCGCAACAAACCAAAGTAATGAAATGTAAAACCGCATTAATCAAAGTAAATTAAACTAAGGTAAATTACAAAAGATCCCATTAATCTAAACTAACTATAACAAACATCCCATTAAGCTAAATTAAGCTAAGTGTCAAACTGCAACAAAACCAAAGTAATTAATGATAAGGTATTTTAAACTACAATATGTACGTAAAAAGTTATGTAAAATTAATACAAAAGAATTTAAACTACAAAAGAATGTAAACTAAGTCAAGCTAGTAGAGCCCCCGGTGTGAGAAGGATCATCTAAGAGCCGTCGTATTTGCTGAGTATGAAAATCGTCATCCCGCTCGTCAGTCCGCTCGTCACCCTGTTGATACAATATAATGTAACTTATTAGTCCATATATATGATTCAGTTAAAGATAACTAAATGAAAATTAAATAACATGCATAATATATATTTGTATTTAAAACGAAATATACCTGAGCAGTCGAGCGTTGACTCAACATCGGCCTAAACGCGTCCTCGACTAAGGTAACCACCATCCGAACAATCTCGTCTCATATCATTACCATCGCTCCCGGAGGGATACTCAGATTCTCTCGGCGGTGGCACCATTTGCAACGTCTGCAAGAAGTTGATGGAGGCGAGAACTACCAAGGGTCTCGACGATGGAACAATGGATCGGTCTCAAAACCCTCCGATACTCAGAGCCATAACATCACTGGAACAAAGCATCATCTAAGCCGGTACCAGATGTGATGGTCCCACGGGGCTCTCTTGACGCAGACACATGGCTAGAGCCTACAAAAATAAATATAACATGAATAATATTACAAGTTTATTTTATTCATAAACACGAAATAAACATAAATATTATACCTCATGGCAGTGTATAGGTTGGTATCCTCGGTAACCCCAACACTCGATACCGACCGCTAGTACTAGTGGGAGTATCCTGAGACGCGACTCACAGAGCCGTCTCCTCGTCCTGAGATAAACTAATCTTGGGCGGAGGGACGGTGGAATCTAACGTCTCAGCATTGCCCCTAGTAGCTTGCAACTCTGCTATACGTTGGCTGCGGAGCTTCTTAAACCGCTCTTGTAATTTGATATACAAGTGAGTTATCTTGGTATCATCATATAAATTACGTAATATTATCATAAATAATATCTATTATAGTAAATGTATTACCCGTATAGCTAGTGGTGCTGGAGATATCGTCGACCCCGAAGTAGAGCCCTTTGGCATATGAACTCTATCCCAGAACTCGATCATAGCAGGAGGTCGGCCCAAGCTACTCCGCATGGCCTAGATCATATACATTAAATAAGATCACCTTAATTTACTATAGTTGCAATATAAGATTAAACTAAACTAAAGAGAAATACATACCGACTTAACCTCCACGAAACTACGTGTGAGCGTAGTATGTACAACTTCCATGACTTGCCGCGATTCTTCATCATCCGCTTCGACTTGGTCTTGAACGCAACATCATCCCCAAGACGCATACACATCGCAACCCATGTTTGATCTCGTCATCGCCGTGGTGATGATCTCGCAAAGTAGTCCCGGGCATTTTTTCTATCGCCGGATCGCCTCTGTCGCATCTCGCATAACAACCAAAGGATATAATTCTTGAGATGTGGGCAATGATAATGGCGTCACCAAATTACTCGGTGATCTTGGCCTCAGATTCCGTAGTATCTCTATCAAATGTATATAACATACGTATAATTTATTATTTGAATAATATGTAAATAACATGCATGGACCTTGATTTAATATATGTAAGTTGACTTACGTGAAACTCCCGCAACACTGTCACCATGAATCCCAAGCATCGTAGTCGCAGATTAACTAAATCGCATACCCGGAGGGAGATCGCATGAGGCGAGATGGCGTGTCTGATCGCTTTAGCGACAGGATCCATAATACTAGAATACAAATTTATTAAGAACATTTTAATTTATTAATCACATGATAATATAAGTGATATATTATGGTTGAAACCTACACAGACGAGCCGACATTAACTGGAACTGTGTCAGGCACTGCCGGTGGATGACCTAATCGACCGAGGTTAGGCCCTCGCGAACGCGGATGTCTAGCATCTGTATGTTGATATATATAGTTATGACATTGTCCAAAAATAGTAAATGAATGTGTAATATAGTTATAAAAATAATGTTATTGAGCCAAAAAAGAAATCAACTCACTAGCATCTGAAGACGACCCTCCCTGGGAGCCGTCACCCGATCCGGAACGGCCGCCACCACGGCTACCTCCACCGCTATATCGAGGCATATATAGCTGTACTACTGAAATAACAGACATAGATACGATGAACGATCAAATGGTCTTCAAGTACACGAAATAGACCAAGACAACTTAGTCTAAGTATGCACTCAAAGAACATATGTAGAGACACCAGCTGAAAAATCCTCAAAAAATTATAAACACGTACGCACCTTGTGAATTAGCACCGCCCTAAGTGAGAGACATAACATCCAGTAACAGTCCCAAACTGGGGACTATTCGGCATTCACTCCTACTGAGTGAATGTCAAACGGGTTTCTAAGTTTCAAAGTATATTACATATATATATTTATGAGTGTATTAAAGAGCAAATGGAGAGTATCATTGAGTTTATTGAAAATTATGAAAAACTAAGCAAATGCTACTTAGTTTAATAGTTGCAACTAATAGTACTCCAACCGGTTCCTTGACGATGTCGGACAAAAAAAAAGAATTCATCGTAGTTTACATTTGTTCACTATATACTCGAATAATAAAGTTAATTGAATTATTGAAGACATTCCTCATGTCCCGGATTTACATCATATGAGCAATGCTTCATTCCAGTACGGAAGGGTTCCATTAAGTTGTTGAACAAAGTTATAGGTTAACCTATAACTTTGTTCAACAACTTAATGGAACCCCTTCCAGATAGGAATGAAGCATTTGGTATGGGTCTAAAGTTGAGAAATGTCTTCAATAATTCAATTAACTTTATTATTTGGAGTATAAGACACAAATGTAAACTACTTAAATCTTTTTTTTTTTAATTGTCACGAGGAACCTATTGAGTACTATTATTAATGAATCGCTACGTCAATTTCGCATACAAGGAAGAGTAAGATATATATATATGTAGGTAGAGTATTATCGAATTTATTGAAAATTGTGGCAAACTAAGCAAATGCTACTTAGTTTATTTTGCCAATGATAAACTAAGTAAACGGCACTTAGTTTATTAGAATTGTTATTTGGAATCTATAGAGACTACTGTTCGATATTCACTCCTACTGCTTGTCAAATGGGTTTCTAATTAAGTTGCAAAGTATATTATTTTAATTCCGCGACAACATTCTTATATATTCAATCTCTTTGAATTGCATCCCAACTAAGCAAATGTTACTTAGTTTATTATTTTGAGTTGATTTAATGTATTATTTTAATTTATTATAATTTATTTTATTTTATTTTAATTTATTTTATTTTGTATTATATAATATAATTTTAAATTTTCTTATTAAATTAAATTAAATTAAACTACCTTATAACATTTATTAATTATTAAATTAAATTTTAATTTAATTTATTAAATTTATTTTATTTGATTTGATTTTATTTTTATTTTATATTATTTTAATTTATTAATTATTTTCATTTAAATTATTTTTTATTATATTATATTATCTCATTTTTAAAATTTATTTTATTTAATAAACTAAATTAAATGAAATTTATTGTTTTATTTATTTTATTTATTTGCTAATAATTTTATTTTTAATTTAATCTATTTATATATTAAATTATATTTATTTCATTTATTAAACTTTATTTTATTTTATTCGAATTATATATTAGTATATTAAATAGTGAATTTTTATTTTATTTTGTTTTTTAATTAAGTTGATTAAAATAATTGATATTTGAAGTATAAATTATTTGTTTAAAACTAATTAAGTAAATGCTACTTAATTAGTGAATTTTAGTATTAGTAAATTAAGTAATAAATAGTTTAGAAGCAATGATTTTGCATCTCAAGAATTAGCGTAATTCCGTGGGAAATTTCGTCTCAAATATCAAGCATAAAATTACTTTTTATTGTTATTAACATACAAATATATATACAATATTAAAATTGAAGAAATATACTGCTAATTACATAAAAGAAAATAAAACCAAACAATAAAATGGATCTTTATTATACGGAAAGTCTGCGAATGACCAATTTCGAGACCTAAATGACCAAAAATGTAATTCATATATACATTATAATACCAAAAACAGAATTCAAGCAAATATACATTATACATTATCAATCCAAAAATAAAATAAATTTAAACCAATTGCACATTATAATACCAAATTCATACACAAATTTCAGACTTAAATTTCATACTACTAACATATATATAATATATATATACTCAATACCTGGACCGGCGGCAGTGGGTCTAAGTCATGCATGACAATCTACGTGATTGTGCCATTGTGGGTCAGGCTTATGCGAGTGAAGTCTTGGGTGGTGGGTGGGTCCTGGGGGGAGAGGGTGGGGGAATGCTGGGAAGGGTTTGGGAGTGGGGTATTGAAGAAGGGTGGGTGGGGTGGGGTGGGGTGGGGTGGTCTGGGACTCACCGGATGACGTGAGGGACGATGTCGGCAGGGGGGAGAGGGTGGGGGTACCAAGGCGGTGTCGTGCGTGGGGGACGACCCACGGGAGGGGGGAGCCGTGGGGCAGGGGGGGGACCGGTGGAGATCGAGGGGGTTGGCCGGTGGAGATCGAGGGGGTTGGGACGGGCGTATGAGAAAGAGAGAGATCAGTACGTAGTCTAGAGAAATAGAGAGGGAAATGAAAATGAGAGGACGCAGGGAAGGGGAAGGGTTTTTTTAGGTTTATTTTTGACGGACGTCCGTCGAGGTTGTGTCGGTCGACTTTATGATAACATCGACAAGTTATTCAGTCGAGGATGACACATATTCGGTCGACTAAATATTCGCGCTGGCGGGAAACCCTCGAGCCAAGGAGAAGTTCTTAACTCCGACTGATGTCAGTCGAGGATACATTCATTCCAACTGAATTAATGTCGACTAAATATTCGGTCGGTCTTATATTAACATCGACTGAATATGTTTGGTCGACAATACTTCCATCGGAAATAAAGCTTTTTCTTGTAGTGTTAGCACATCTTGGATTTGCATTGGAACCTAGAAATGTGAGGCTTGGATTGTCCACCGATGGTTTCAAATCAGGTTTGGCCACTCAAATTGCTCAGACTCATGTTGGCCTTTGATTGTTACTCCGTACAACTTGCCTCCTTAGATGTGTATGAAACAGCCATACTTGTTTCTTTCACTCGTGGTTCCTGGTCTTAAGAGTCCTGGAAAGAACTTAGATGTTTACTTGAGACCTCTTATAGACGAGTTGAAGGTATTGTGGGAGGATGTAGTACAGACTTGGGATGTTGCAACGAAAATAAATTTCAACCTTAGGGCAGCGGTTATGTGGACTATAAGTGACTTCCTAGCTTATGGTATGTCAGCTGGATGGAGTACACACGGGAAGTTGGCTTGTCCGTATTGTATGGAGCATACAAAGTCATTTAATCTATCAAAAGGTCGAAAGCCTTGTTGGTTTGACTACCATCGTCGATTCTTACCGGTAGATCACCCGTTTTGAAGAAATAGAGAACACTTCAGGAAAGGGAAAGTAGACAATGATATGCCTGCACCGCGATTGTCGGGAACAGGGATGTGAGATCGTGTGATGAGATTGCCGGTTATCCCATTTGGTAAGATTGATGCCACAAACATAATCAATGGGTTTGGCGAATCTCATAACTGGGTTTGGAGAAGCATATTTTGGGAACTGCCTTATTGGTCTACAAATTTGATTTGTCATAATCTAGATGCATATTTTGGGTTCGGAGAAGCATCTTTTGGGTTTGGAGATGCATATTGAGAAGATTGTGTCTGACAATGTGTTTAACACTGTGATGAATGTTACGAGGAAGACAAAAGATAACGATAAGGCACATTTGGACATGAAAGATATTTGTAAGCGTCCTAGATTAGAACTTTATGAATCTCTAATGGTAAGATTGTCAAACCGCATGCAAGGTACACATTGTCGAAAAAAGCAAGTTGAAGATGTGTGCATATGGGTTAAGTCTCTGAAACTACTGGGATGGATATCGCCAAACATTGCAAGGTGTGTTACGGATGGGAAATTGCAAGGGATGAAGAGTCATAATCATCATGTGTTCATGGAGAGACTCATGCCTATAGCATTTCGGGATCCGCTTGATAAACAAATATGGGATGCTTGATGAGATCTTAGTCGTTTCTTCAAAGACTTATGTTCAAAATCATTAAATGAGAAGGACATGTACAGACTTGAGAAGAACATCATAGAGATCACGTGTAAACTGGAAAAAATATTCCCACTTGTTTTTTTTGACTCCATGGAGCATTTGCAAATCCATCTTCCCTATGAAGCTCGTGTTGGGGGTCCAGTTCAATATAGATGGATGTACCCTTTCGAGAGGGTGATGGGAAACCTTAAGAGGAAGGTGAAGAATAGAGCTTATGTTGAGGAGTCGATATGTGAGGCATACAATTTTGATGAGATATCTACGTTTGTCTCAGACTATTTTCCGGACGAAGTCTTGACAAAGGCCAATTGAGTATCGAGACATGATGATGGGGAAATGTTGAACTAAATGCTCGGCTCTCAGTATTTGGTCTATCGGGTCGTGCTTATGGAAAAGGAAGCGCGATATTCTCTCTCGAGCAAGAATTACATATCGCATATACTTACATTCTTCTCAATCATGGAGGAGATTGGATTTAATTTGTGAGGTACACATGTAAACTTGATAATTTATCTTTTAAGTTAAAAATTTATTCCAATATGTTAATGTTTATAACATGGTATAGATTGTAGACGATGACGAGTTAAAAGTGAAGCATCCCGGAATAACTGATAAAGATATTCAAATCAATCGTGATAAAAAATTTGCACTTTGGCTAAAGGACAAAGTAAGTTCAATTTTTAAGCATGTAGTATATATATATATACTCTATGTTAACTATGACTTCATTTAATAAGATGGAGTTTTTGTAGGCTTTGATCGAGAGATCAACGATTAGGCTAATGTACAAGTCCTACTATATGGGACCGCATAGGGACCAAGTCACCATAATGGTTACAAAATAAATGGTTGTGAATTTCACACAAAGGCATATGGTATGCAGTAAAAAAGAACAACGAACTCTGGAGTGTGTGTCCAAGAAGATTGTTACAATGAGCTTGGTCGTGACTTTTATGAGGAGTTGGAGGAAATCGTAGAGTTGTCGTACAAGGGCACATACGGGGGTCATATTCACTTGTTCAAGTGTCGTTGGTTTGATTCAGAGAAAGGGATTCGTGTTGACAGACATAGAATCGTCGATATTGACCTCCATAGATCTGCGTACTCCAACGAACCATTTGTTTTACCAACTCAAACAATACAAGTATACTATACTCCTAGTCCTGTTAGGAAAAGGGATAGACCGCCTACAAATTGGCAAGTTGTAATTCATACTCCCGCGCGTAGTCATGTAGAAGTAGTTGATGGGGAGATTTATCAAGAGCAGATGATTCATAGTCAAACTATAATAAATATGGAGGAAGACAATGAAGTAATCCAGTTAGATGGTGGAGATGAAACACATGAATTAGATCTTGAGTCAATACTTGTATCAGATGACATTGATACTGAGGAGGAAGAGTTATTGACTGAATCTGACACTGAATCTGAAGCAGATGATGGTTCTGCAACACGTATACAAGATGATTCTGAATCAGACATTGACACTTGAACAAATGAAATGTATGTTTAGCATTACATGTTTTTTATATCATTGTCATGTTTATGTACTAAACTATTTAAATGTAATTTTTGGTTATTGTCATTTTATATTCATATATATACATGTTTATATCACTGTCATGTTTATGTACTAAACTATTTAAATACAACTTTTGTTTATTGTCATTTTATATTCATATATATACATGTTTATATCACTGTCATATTTATTGTCATATATACATGTAATCAAATATGACTTATAATAACATCTTGATATTTGTAATATACAGATGACTTCTGAAGCAGCGCAGAAAAAGCGCGGCTTGGGTAGGGGACCTAATCATGTGCCCAAGGCCCCTACTAATCCGGATAATCGCCCTCCTCCGAATAGCACGTACGTCCCGCATATATCATTTATATATAAGCATTTAAGATTCCATTTATATAAGATATATAGAACTTAGATGTAAATTGCTTTAATATATCTACTTATCGTAATTTTTTTTACTGCTTTAATTTGCATTCAATTGTTATTGTTTTGCTCTTATTGTATTGAAAATTTGTATATTTCTTTTGGTTTGTGTCTTGGTTGCCTAGAAATGTCCATATATGAATGCCGTTGTGCATGTGGCTAGTCTATATTGTAGGGGAGACTCTGGCGTTCTTTTTAAAGTATTATAAGTATAAGTTTGAAAAATGTTCATAAGTATTATAACTTAGATGTAAATTGCTTTAATATATATACTTATCGTTGATGTAAATTGTTGTATATTATAGTGATTTTTCAGATAATAAGATGGTCAAGTGCATATCACAACCTGTGTTTCTGTAATTAGCTTCACACATGTGATTACGTGCATGAAGACACCTATCGCCCACAAGGATCTTTGTTTTTCAAGCGTAATTTCGTGTATTTTTTTTAATTATGACAAATAATATTAATATAATATTCAAAGGATAATTATTTAGTAATGTTATTATTGTTATTTTATTTGCAGAAACGGTATAAATGGGAGGGCGCTTGCAGCTTCAAAATCTGAGACATTATTCTCAAGCGTAAGTGTCATGGTCCGCACCAAAGACAATTTGAATAAAGAAAGACAAAAAGCCCTTCACAATGCCGAGATCGACCATCCAGGCCAGGGAGAAGATTACATGCACGAGCGTAGTCCCTGGTGGTGCACCCAGGCCATATGGACTGAGATGTGTGTCCAATGGAGAGTTGAGAGCTGGGTGAAAAGACGAAAGACTGCCGCCACCAACAGATCCTCAGGTGTACCCGATGGCGAAAAGGCTAAAGGGACATACAAGGGCGGTAGTATTTCACAGTTGTTGTGACGCCCCCAAAATAGGTATATAACACCCATTCTGAGTTACCAAATACATGGTACAGAAAGCAAACTACAACTTCAATAATACAATTGTCGTGCAAAATACAACAACATATACTGTGAGTTTAAATACAAATATTGTCTTCTAGACAATATCCACACTCAAATAAGTCTTCATTATAATTTTTCAAACACTATTTTACAGAAATAGTGAGGACTGCTAAAACATCTTTCTAGAACCATCACTCCATACCCTGACTAGATCCTGCTATGTTCTCACCTCCTGAGAAGAAAAATGGAACAAAAAGAAAAAGGGTGAGCTCAACTAGACCAGTAAAGAATATTATGACTAAGATAATATACAACAAATTATCGTTAGTCCTCAACAGGGAAAAATCTGATAGAGTATAATAGACAACAAGTTTTAGATCAATATTCTGCAGCGGAAACAACAATCCATTAGAAGAGTCAAGTAGAGAATGAGTTCTACTATCTTCTAAGATATAAAAGTCCATCATCAATATTTTATCCATGTAACAACAATCAATATACATCTTTAATCAAATATTCATCTTTGCACTACAGGCTAAAGATATTCATTTATATCACCAGTTGGTCATGTTCATCTCAACACCTGTTCATCTTTGCACTATGGGCCAAAGATATTCATCAATTAAACATTTATCTTTGCACTACAGGCCAAATATATTCAGTAATATCATTTAGGATTGAGGATGATGAAAAATATTTTTAAAAAAATGAATCCAGTGAGACAGAAGGACAAATATTAGGGATTCGTATCACAGTTTATCCAAGATCAATAATACTTCATAATAACCAATTTTGAAGCGTAATTCAAAAATAAAGACCAAAACATGGATACAATCAAAGATAGTAACCATAATAGACATCTTGGACAAAAGAAGAAAATTTCATTTTTAAATTGAATAATACCAAGTGATTCGTGAATAGTATCGTATACGTGAATAGTAACCCCGACACAAAATGTTCCAAATTTGATTAAAAGTTCAGATCAATACTTCGGTATAATGATATTGAAAGAAATAATATCATATATGAAGAAAATAACATCCCTTACCTCAAAGAAACAGTACTTCGGAATGAAATATCGGATATGATGCTAAATGAAACTTGTACTGAACAAAAACTCTCAAAGTATCTAAATACTCACAAAATACGCTCGATAATATAGAGAGAGAAAGAGAGAAAACTTGTTTCTGGTGTGATTTTCAATTCTAACTTAGCCATCTATTTATAGGAAAATGTTAGCACGCCGAGGCAGACTTGACATGCTACCTGATGGCTTTACCTGCTACTATTGCCACCCACCACATTTGAAATAAAATTCAACATATTTCTTCACCAACCACAAGTGGGGCCCACTCAATTCTAGAATTTTCCACCAAAATCATTTATAAACCTAATTTCTGATTCAGTCACCTCTTAAAATTCATAACAAATCATACGTTCATTTTTAACGGGTCAAAACTTGTGGACATATACTCAACTTATATATGTATAACATATCTAAAAATCACAACGATCCAATGATCGGATTAAAATATTACTCACGCAATATATCGTAAAAATACTGATTTGATTTTTATTACCTCCATTCTGACAAAAATACTGATAAAACACCTCAACATTAATTCCTTCAATTATAACCACATAAAATAAATAAATCCATCATTTATATCCGCATCAAATAAATATTTCTTTATCATATAAATCAATAACTAATTATTCATAAATAATATTACAGAATCACAATTATGACAACCAGGCCGTTCCCAGGAAAGAGGGGACTTTCCAATAAGGATTTCTCCTTACTGGTGCGCAATTAGGTGACCAAACCTCTCCTTGACAGAACTTTCTAGACATTGTCAATAATGCTTATCTAATAATATTATTCAAATAATATGAATCAATAAAATAAAATATTGAAACAACAATAATATAAACTATCAACGCAACAATTATTGAATCAATAAAATAAAATATTGAGCGAATAAGAATTCATCGTAACAATTATTGAGTAGTGCCTTCTTACGTACGAATCAATAATTCAACAATACTGTGCAATACCGTGTGCTACTGTGCCACCACGCGTATTACTATATTTTAACCACCAGGTATTCCAACAGTGTTAACGGTAACAACTACGCCGTTATTTATAAAACTCATACTTTGTCGTTTTCCTTCAAACCAATTTGTTTTTTCAGTTATGGGGCCCACAAATGATCAAGGCTGGTCGTATTTAATATTCCCCAATGTAAATGAATATTTTATAACCACTTGCTTATTTTGCAAATTTGCACATTTCACCCATAACCAAAGTATTATATCAAATTAACTCCTAATTATTTTAAGATAATAAATAGAGAAAATTTAATTTTATTCATAATAAGTCGGGGTCTTACAACCTCCCCTCCTTATGAAATTTCGTCCTCGAAATTGACGTACGTACCTGGTGTTTCGAAAAGGTGAGGGTACCTCGCTTTCATTTCAGATTCCAACTCCCAAGTCATTTCCTCAATAGCATGGTTCCTCCACAAAACCTTAACTTGTGGTATAACCTTTGTTCGTAGGATATGCTATTTCCTATCCAATATCTTGACAGGTACCCACGTTAAATCTTCGGCTATCTCGTCTGGTTCTAACGCAATAATGTGGTTTGGGTCTTTCACATATTTACAAAGCCTAGATATGTGAAAAAAGTTATGAACACGTGACATACTTAGCGTTAAGGCGAGTCTATAGGCCACAGTTCCTACTCGATCGAGGATTTCAAATAAATCGAAGGTTTGAACTTTCTTCTCTTCATCGACTCTTACTTATAGAATAACACCTTCTTGCACCTTCTTGTTTATATTCATTAGCTCCGGTGTATAGCTTGAGCGGTTTTAACTTTAATAATTAAAGTCGATTCTACTCGTATATTTGACATCATCACGTGGGTCCCTAGAGTCTTTAACTCTATCTCTATCGTTTGTAAATTATACAAAATAGGTCTTTGTGTTCAACAATATCGCACTCGTACTTGCGTACGATCTTTTACTTAACACGTCAGCTACCACGTTCGCTTTTCCAGGATGGTATGGTCAGAACAAGTGCCGAAATGAGTTACCTCTTGAACTCTTGGAAAATCTTCTCGCATTCATCGCTCCATACGAATTTTGTATCTTTCCAAGTCAGCTAAGTTAACGGAGTAGCGATTCGAGAAAGTCCTTTCATGAATCTCCGATAGTAACCAATTAAGCCTAGAAAGCTAGATATTTCGATTAATGACTTAAGTTGCTCTCATATGTGATTCATATCCCAATCTTGGATTGCACGTCACAATGGCACCTATCGTTTTACCACCACACAAATATAGAGTTCCCTACGGAGAGTCTGGCTTTGGTGCATTCCACAAAAGAAGTCACCAGATAGACGCTCGGGTACCAACTTTTGTACTTGGGTTTTTAACTCCTGAAGTTCAATAGGAGCCATTTGATAAAAGATTTTAGAAATGGGTTTTGTACCAGGTTCAAAGTCGATACAAAATTCAATATCACACTCTGCGGGTAGGCCAGGAAATTCTTCAGGAAATACATCAGGAAATTCATTAACAACAGGAATATTATTCAAATCCAACTTGTCCTTGTTCAAATCCATGACATGGGCTAAGAAAGCTTGACATCCATTTTTTAATAAACGAATAGCTTTATGGCTTGATATGACAGTGTTTGACTTCAATGGTTTGGTTTCTTGAGTTCGCATAACAGTTTGGTTAGGAATATGAAAACTAACAACCTTACGAAAATAATCAATTTTGACATGATGAGTGGTTAACCAATCAATTCCTAAAATCACATTAAATGCAAGTATCTATAAAGAGATAAGATCAACAGGTAATGTCATTGTGCCAACTTGGATTAAGCAAGATTTATAAACAGTGGATGTGATAAAGGTTTCTCCTAACGGAGTCTCCACAGATAAGTCAAAGTCTAAGTTCTCCGGAGTCAAGTTTAAACGTTGAGCACAAGCAGGAGAGATAAAAGAATGGGTAGAACCGGTATCTAGTAAGGTATAAACTTCGCAAGAGTTCAAGATTAGCTTACCCGTGATCACCTCGTTCGGGTTTCTCGTGTTTTGGTCAGTCATGACAAACGCCCTTCCTTGAACCACCGACTTTGTTTTGTCCGTAGTCGCCTTTGGTGCCGCCATCCCAGTTGGACTTGACTTTGCTACCGGACAGAATCGGGCTATATGACCGTCTTTTCCACAATTGAAACACACCTTGGAAGGTTTGTGAAGCAGTTTGGACTTATGTGTCCCTCCTCTCCGTGACTGTAGCAGAAGATCTAAATGGCGGTCGTTCTCCTCCCTAGAAATTGTTATTGTGCTCAGTCGGTGGTCTTTGGTCACGATGTCTTTCCGTCATTGTTGAATCTCCTCTTTTGAAATTTCCACTGACTCACCTCTCCTATTGTCATGGCTACAATGACCACCCGAGTGGTTACCGCTTTTGTCCGTGATTTTTCCTCCTCCTGTTGGTTATCATCACTCCGATGACTATCATCAATAGTATGACCCTAGTTGTGGTCCCTTGGTTGAACATACTCGTTATCACGCATTAATAATTGAGCCCTGTTTACAACATCTGAATATAAAGAAAATTTATGAGAGATAAGATATTGTCGAATCTCGGGTTTTAGACCTCTCAGAAACATCCGCGTCATACGTTCCTCATTTTCTACCAAATGAGGTGCAAACCTAGATAACTCCGTGAACTTCGCCTCGTACTGGGACACCGTCATGTTGTTCTGTTCCAGTCTAATAAACTCTACCTCCTTCATATGACGAATACTTTCAGGAAAGTACTTGTCATTGAACAGTTTCTGAAATTTTTCCCAAGACATGTTGAGTGCAGCTGGCTGGGTACGCTTCACAGACTCCCACCAAGATGTCGCCTCACCACGGAACATAAAAGGTGGCGAATGGAACCTTCGTTTCTCCGTGCACCAAGAGACAATGAATATCTTGGTCATTTGCTTAACCCACGTTTCCGCCTTTAATCGGACGGGCTTTTCCCATAAATCTGGTGGTCCTAACTCCTTGAATCGCTTGCATTTGTGATGCATCAAGGTTGCTATCATTTCCACTCAGTATTTTGCACACGAAGTTTCTCGTCTCGATTTTGCATGAACCGCAAAAAGCTTCTAAACATCGCATCATTCATCGCTTGTTTCAGAAAGTGTTGTTTACAGGAGAGAATATTACCTTCCTGTTGCACGTTCTCTTGGTTGGTAATCAAAGGTTGTTCCACGCCTCATAGACTCCATTGTTAATGTTCTCATTTGCCATTCTTAAAATCGCCATAAAAGCAGGGGTTAATTAAACAAATTAACATATCACATAATATCTCTATATTATGACCAACCAACAAATACGCTTAGGTAGGACACACTAGCGAAGGATTTACTCATCTCTCCCCTCCTAGTTCTATTCCCTGTTCTCCGCCAGAGACCATATCCTAAGCTCGATATTAACTGTGACGCCCCCAAAATAGGTATACAACACCCATTCTGAGTCGCCAAATACATGGTACAGAAAGCAAACTACAACTTCAATAATACAATTGTCGTGCAAAATACAACAACACATACTGTGAGTTTAAATACAAATATTGTCTTCTAGACAATATCCACACTCAAATAAGTCCTCATTACAATTATTCAAACACTATTTTACAGAAATAGTGAGGATTGCTAAAACATCTTTCTAGAACCATCACTCCATACCCCGACTAGATCCTGCTATGTTCTCACCTCCTAAGAAGAAAAATGGAACAAAAAGGAAAAGAGTGAGCTCAACTAACCCAGTAAAGAATATTATGACTAAGATAATATACAACAAATTATCGTTAGTTCTCAACAGGGAAAAATCTGATAGAATATAATAGACAACAAGTTTTAGATCAATATTCTGCAATGAAACAACAATCCATTTAAGAGTCCAGTAGAGAATGAGTTCTACTATCTTCTAAGATTTAAAAGTCCATCATCAATATTTTATCCTCGTAACATCAATCAATATACATCTTTAATCAAATATTCATCTTTGCACTACAGGCCAAAGATATTCATTTATATCACCAGTTGGTCATGTTCATCTCAACACCTTTTCATCTTTGCACTACGGGCCAAAGATATTCATCAATTAATCATTCATCTTTGCACTACAGGCCAAATATATTCGGTAATATCATCATTTAGGACTGAGGATGATGAAAAATATTTTTAAAAAATGAATCCGGTGAATGAGATGTAAGGACAAATATTAGGATTCAGTACATGGTTTATCCAAGATCAATAATACTTCATAATAATCAATTTTGAAAGGAATTCAAAAATAAAGACCAAAACATGGATACAATCAAAGATAGTAACCATAATAGACATCTTGGACAAAAAGAAGAAAATTTCATTTTTCGATGAATAGTGTCGTATTCGTGAATAGTGCTGTATAAGTGAATAGTAACCCCAACACAAAAAGTTCTAAATTTGATTAAAAGTTCAGATCAATACTTCGGTATAATGATATTGAAAGAAATAATATCATATATGAAGAAAATAACATCCCTTACCTCAAAGAAAGCAAAGACTTGTAATGAAATATCGGATATGATCTTTGAATAAAACTTGTAATTGAACAAAGAACTCTCAAAGTATCTAAATACTCACAAAATACGCTCGATAATATAGAGAGAGAAAGAGAGAAAACTTGTTTCTGGTGTGATTTTCAATTCTAACTTAGCCCTCTATTTATAGGAAAATATTAGCACACCGAAGCAGACTTGACCAAGCCACCGATGGCTTTACTCGCTACTATTGCCACCCACCACATTTAAAATAAATTTCAAGATATTTCTTCACCAACCACAAGTGGGGCCCATTCAATTCTAGAATTTTCCACCAAAATCATTTATAAACCTAATTTTGAATCACCACCTCTTAAAATTCATAACAAATCATACGCTCATTTTTAACGGCTCAAAACTTGTTGACATATACTCAACTTATATATGTATAACATATCCAAAAACCACAACGATCCAACTATTCGATTAAAATTATAACTCATTTAATATATCGTAAAAATATCGATTTGATTTTTAATACCTCCATTTCGACAAAAATATCGATAAAACACCTCAACATTAATTCCTTCAATTATAACCGCATAAAATAAATAAATCCATCATTTATATCCGCATCAAATAAATATTTCCTTATCATATAAATCAATAACTAATTATTCATAAATAATATTACAGAATCACAATTATGACAACTGCACCATTCCTGTGAAAGAGGGGGCTTTCCAATAAGGATTTCTCCTTATCTGGTAGCGTAATTAGGTGACCAAACCTCTCCTCGATGTAACTTTCTAGACATTGTCAATAATGCTTATCTAATAATATTATTCAAATAATATGAATTATTGATCCGTTAATGGGAAATATCATGCGTTGATAATTATTGAAACAACAATAATATAAACTATCAACGCAAAGCAATTATTGAATCAATAAAATAAAATATTGAACAAGAATTCATCGTAACAATTATTGAGTAAAGGCCTTCACGCATTTAATCAATAATTCAACAATACTATGCAATACCGTGCGCCATCGCGCCACCACGCCAGACATCAGAGTATTTTAACCACCGTGTATTCTAACAAAGGTTAATTCTGTGAATAACTACACCGTTATTTATAAAACTCATACTTTGTCGCTTTCCTTCATCCAAAGTTTTTCGTTATGGGGACCACAAATGATCTACCGTCTGCATTTAATATTCCTCACACAAAAAGAATATTCCACGACCAAACTAATATTCCCGACGTAAATAAATATTTTATAACCACTTGCTTATTTTGCAAAATTTTCACATTTCACCCATAACCAAAGTATTATATCAAATTAACTCCTAATTATTTCAAGATAATAAATAGAGAAAATTTAATTTTATTCATAATAAGTTGGTGTCTTTCGATTCTTGAGATATCAACGCTGTGGTAATACGATTTACAAGTTTTAATATGTTTACAATCATGAATTGTAGGAAATATATCACATTTTTACTTAGTAATATTATGCTATTTTTTGTATAGGAGTCTCAGTCCCAAGGTCAGCCTATCCATTAATTTCGGATGTGTACGTACGGCCACCGTGATGATCTGCTTGAGGCTATCCAGATAGCAGTAATAAATTTTAACAACTTGATCTTGTTTATAAATGCTTACTGTAATTAATTTATTTTTAACTATTTAATTGTTAAATGATGATGATAAGACACTTATAAGCGTTTATTGAATGAGCGTATTATCTGAAGGCACTCCACATCCGCTTTATTGATCAAGAGTTGTGGAGAGAGGCGTCTGTTGTGAAGAAGAACTACATTAAAGGTCAAGGACAACGACGACGCCATCCTTCAAATGGCTCAGTCGCTTCTTCTACCTAGTCTAGTCTACATACCATCGAGCCATCCAACCTGCTCATACTCTGGTTCGTGCGGTGAGAGCTATATGTCAAGATCGCGATCTTCCAAGATATCGGGCGCATCCGGGGCATCTGAGGCTCTCGAGTCTTTGAGGAGTTAAATTTGAAGCGATGGCGGCAGGCGGCAGCGTGATCACAACTTTCTGGGGATGGCGGCGAGGTATAAAATCAATTTATTGTATATATTATCGTAATATACCAATATTAACATAGTTAGTATATATTTGTAACTTGTTTTATTATTTTGTTAATTACGGGGTGATCGAGGAGGCGATGATGCTTGGCGTACTGCTTTAGATTAGTTTTGTAGTTATAGTATAAGCTTGTACTTATATATTCATTCTTTGGATGTTTGTATGTTACTTAAACAAGTTTTGAAATGTTATTATATTTATTCAAATCATATTGGTTTTAACGGTTTATATCTCTTAGTTTGGTGTATGTGTTGGTGGGCGATGGATGTTTATATTGTTGTGTATCTTTGTTGTTGGGTATGTGTGTTGGGATAAGCGAGATCAAAAGCAGTCTGAGTTTTAAGTGCAAAGCATAAAAAGTTTTTTTATTTTTTCCATGCTCGCCAATGACGCGTGCGATCGCTGATGAATAACTACCTATTCTAAATATCATGCGATCGCTAATTCACGACTTTTGGTCTGGACCATCTTGGCTTCGACTCGGCGCGACTTCATTATCGTCGACGTGATGTGCATCTCGTGACGTAATTGTCGACGATATCGACTCGTCTGCGTCATTGATGGATATCTGCTGACCGTCTATGATCATTGATAAACCTTTTCTTGTAGTGAAGATCCAGTATATATAAATATATATATATTCTCCTTCATTCTACAAAAAACTTTAATTTATTAACTTAATATGATATATCTTGTTTTCCTTACCCTACCCCTAAATTTACTAATTCATTGATTAGTTCAATATATCTAATATATATAATACTTCTCCTCGAGGGCGTATAAATTATTATAAGATATTATTGATTTTTAAAAGTTAATTTAAAATTTTTTAAACTTCAAAATTGAGACGAATCATTAAAAATATGAACAATAAATCTTACATTTGTTATACTTTACAATATTCATTATATATATATACTAAATCGATCGACGACTTATACTTGAAAAATGAGATCATAGTTTATTAAATTTGTGATTAATTGAGAATATTATATCATTCTATTTATATAATATTATATAATAAAATAGAAACTTCATATTAAAAATATACATGACAAATAAAGCGAGGTACGCAAGATATATTAAATAAGAGGTATATCTTGCATACCTCCTATAAGCAATGGACCGAGCTTACCATTTGATTTATTTGATCCACAATATAGGTTCTATTCTGGCCTCGTCGTTATATGTTGTTCGTCGCTATATATATGTTGTTTGTCGCTAAAAGCTAAGATTTATAGCTTTGAGATATAAATATGCACCTAATCGTCAGTCCTATTCTGCCTCTAAAGGGGTATGCAAAGTATGTTAGATAAGTGGATAAATTTAAGTTTATATATATATATATATATATATATATATATATATATATATATATTTCCCAACATAAAAGAGATACATCGGTTGTTCTATTAAAACATATTCATTTGTCATAATATTTTTTTTAATAAAAAAAAATATGAGTTTCATTTTTTTTAAATTATAAAATAGAATGATATAATATTCTCAATTTTATAATCACAAATTTAGTACTAGATCTCTCTTTTTTGAAGTATAAGAATATTTTCAAACTCAAGACATAGATTGATTTAGTTTTAGTTCACATAATAATGAATATTGTAAAGTATCTAACAAATACTACTCATTGTAAGATTTATTGTTCATATTTTTTAATGATTCGTCTCAATTTTGAGTTTAAAAAATTTTAAATTAACTTTTAAAAATCAATAATGATCTTATAATAATTTATGCCTGAGGAGAAGTATTATATATATTAGCACTATATTGAACTAATCAATGAATTAGTAAATTTAGGGGTAGGGTAAGTGTGAAACAAGATATATCATATTAAGTTAATAAATTAAAGTTTTTTGTAGAATGAAGGGAGAATATATATATATTTATATATATATATATAGTCTGGATCTTCACTACAAGAAAAAGGTTTATCAATGATCAAGTAAAACTATCCGCAGATATCCATCGGGTCGAGTCAGACGCGGTCAGTCGATAGTCGTCAAGATAAATTCTCGTCAGCCGAGATGCACATCAACGACCACAATTAGCTTAATCGGCATATATCCGCTAATCGATATGAAGACGATTTAAATTACAAATCCGGTCATAAGTCGAGTCAAGATGGTCCAGACCAAAGTCGACGTGGTTCACGTAGTTAATGAATTCCAGATTAGCGATCGCATGATATTTAGTCAGAAGGTTAATGATACTCATCGACCGAGCGTGACGTCATTACGATATGGAAAAAAAAAAAAAAACTTTTTACCTGCTTTTACAGAATTCTAAAAAACTCAGACTGCTTTTGTATCTCGCTTATCCCAACACACATACCCAACAACAAAGATACACAACAATATAAACATCCATCGTCCACCAACACATACACCAAACTAGTATATAAACCGTTAAAACCAATATGATTTGAACAAATATAATAACATTTCAAAACTTGTTTAAGTAACATACAAACATCCAAAGAATGAATATACAAGTACAAGCTTATACTATAACTACAAAACTAATCTAAAGTGTATGCCAAGATCATCGCCTCCTCGATCACCCCGTAATTAACAAAATAATAAAACAAGTTACAAATATATACTAACTATGTTAATATTGGTATATTACGATAATATATACAATAAATTGATTTTATACCCCGTCCCTAAAAGTATAGACGGCGGTTGTATGACTGAAACCGTCGTCGGGTCCGTCGCTAAAGGGGGTGAGCACGGATGAGTAAGATAAGGGATATGCACTTAATCCTTGCTATATATATATATATACGGAGCCGTTCTAAAGCGGACCAAAGAACGAATCAATGCAAAAAACACACACGGGTCGGGTTGAAATCGCAAAAATACGCGGGTTCAACCTGATTCACGTGTTTTTTTTTGTATTCTTTAATTTTATTTATTTAGTTTTAGAATCCTGCTTATCTCTCTTCTCTCTCTCTCTCTCTCTCTCTCTCTCTCTCTCTCTCTCTCTCTATATATATATATATATATATATATATATATATATATATATATATATATATATATCTCTTAATTGTTACAGTACTAGTATAGTAGTAGGAGAACACAACACAAGAATATGTACGTAGGTAGATAGTTGCATAACATACAATTATTCTGTTTAATGATCCCAAGCTTGGATGTAGGCCTTTCTTGGAATATGAGCTTCGTAGCTACGTCCACGTGGTGCATAGTTATTCCTTGTATTACCCACCCCCTACTCTAATGACTAATCATATAGTAGTACTACTCCATATATAATGTTTCAGTTACAAGGATCCTTAACCATAAACTGCAGAAAACAGATATTGGCGGCGTGTGTAACTGCTATAGAATGTTCCTTTCACATGCCTCGCTCATCCAACCTCTTAATTCCACCGACAAATTAAAAATATCCCTTACTACTATACTCCATCCGTTCCTTAATACTACCCTTATTAAGGTTGTCGTTTTAAAGTTGTGCACACTAAAAAATAATTATATAATATTAAATATAATATTATCAATTGTCTATATTATCCTTGTATAAAAAAAATATTATTTATTAAATAAAAAATAGTGAGAGAACCAAAATTATATTTATTACTTGAGATAATATTAGAAACTAAGCAATTAATGTTTACTTGAAATTCTCAAACGACTTATATTAAAGAATAAAAACACGCCCCCTCACGTGTGGTCCAGTGTGAAACTTTATATCTCAACACGTCCCCTTACGTGTGGTGTAATTTTAAGTCAAACACGTATGTTGGTCGTTGAGTATGCACATAAATAATGAATAGAATATTCTGTCAAATTATTTATTGAGTCTCCAGATTTTAGTGGTAGGAAGTAGGACTTTATATCTCTCGGGTTCTTTTGGTTTGGACCTGGTATTTGGGCATTGGGCCTGCATCCCAACAGTATTCTTATTGGTACCCTGTACTGTAATACTAGTAATTAAGAAGTAATGAATTAAGGTTACAGTAGAATAACTTTAGGCAGATGCACCAAGAGATTATATATAATGCCGAGGAAGTGACCTGGTAAATAGGGTTGGATTCGTTGTTGCAGGTAGGTAGGGCCAGCTTTTGCCACGTGAAGTAATAAAATTCCAACGTGGCGGAGCAGAATCACTTTTCTCTCTCTCATACTTTTCCTTTTCACCAATCCATCTTTTTGGTGCTTTTCCCTGGTGTAGGTTTATGTTCTTGTCTTAATTGATGTTCAATACTTGCATAAAAACATAAACATACACAAGCTTCTACTACACAAATATACATACATACATACATACATCCAAAACACTTTATTCTATAAAAATTCCAGTTCTTAATTTGTCATTATTTTGTTACTATCATTTTCAATATTAAACCATCACAGTTGAATTCATAGAACATAAAATCATCCTTAAAAATTATTATTTTGCAAATATATCTAATTTTGGGACGGAGAGAGTATTATATAAATTTAATTACACATAGAAAATTAAATCAATGACGTAGCTCAGAAATTTTAAAACTATATATATAGCTACCACCCACAAAGACCTGCCGAAAGGTAGCTCCTTCATGTTTAATTTTTTTTCTGGTCTGAATGCTCTATTAAAACGGAGGTCACACGAATCTAAACCTGAAAAAGAGAGAAAGTAATTAATAATAAATTTAAAATATTAAATTCAAAAGATAAAAAGCAAAACCCTTGTTTTGTCCATACGATTACTAAAGATAATGGATATATATTAAAAGACTAAAATCAAGCCTTGCAGGTGATTCTATGATTAATGAAGACAAAAAAGATGGAGTATTACGCTACGCATATAGGTAAAGGTTGAAAAAGTCAAAGTTGAGTTCAAGAGAATAAGTCAAGAGACAATAGCATGACTGTTGTTCAAATATATTGTTGGCCATTTGTATGCTCTATTATGCAATTTTTGTCTTAAATGATTAAGTTGTTCTTGTAATGAAAAGTGGTCTGTTTTATGAAATATTAAAAGGATATTAGTTATATGAAGTGGTGTGTTTGATACTCTCTCCTATTCGATTAAATGATATTTTAGAGTTAAACACACTTATTAAGAAATAATTTGTATTGTGACGCCCCCAAAATAGGTCTATTCCATCTAACCCATTCTAGTCGCCAAATACATGGTAATGTAAATAACTACAACTTTATTATTACAACATATAAACTGTGAGTTTAAATACAGATATTGCCATCTAGACAATATCCACACGCAAATAAATCTCCATCATAATTATTGATACATTATTTTACAAAAATGGTGAGGACTACTAAACAACTCTCTCTAGAACCTTCATTCCATACCCCGACTAGTAATCGCTACATTCTCGCCTCCTGAGAAGAAAAATGAAACAAAAAGGAAAAGGGTGAGCTCAACTAGCCCCAAGAAGAATATTATGACTAAGATAATATACAACAAAATTATCGTTAGTCTTCAACAGGAAAAATCTAATAGAATACAATAGACAACAAGTTTTAAATCAATATTCATAATGAAATAATAATTCATTAGAAGAGTTAAGTAGAGAATGCAAACTACTATCTTCTATGTATGAATTTTAAAGTTCATCGCTCATCTTTTATCCCAGTAACATCAATCAATATATATCTCGAATCAAATATTCATCTTTGCACTACTACAGCCAAAGATATTCATCATTGGTCATGTTCATCTAAACACTGCTCATCTTTGCACTACGGCCAAAGATATTCATCGAAATCATTCATCTTTGCACTATGTGCCAAAGATATTCATTATAAATCATTCATCTTTGCACTATGTGCCAAAGATATTCAATAATATCATCATTTAAGACCGAGGATGATGAAAAATATTTTTAAATAAACGAATCCAAAGGAAACAAAATGACAAGGATTAAGGATTAAGGATTCAGACTTTGTTTTATCCATATCCAAAAATACCTCAAAATAATCATAGTGGTGTAAAATTCAAGAATGATCAAAACATGGATACAATCAAAGCTAGTATCCGTAATAGATATTTTGGACTTAAAAGAAGAAATTTCATTTTTCGATGAATAGTGCCAGATTCGTGAATAGTGTCAGATACGTGAATAGTGCCAGACACGTGAACAAAGAATCTGACACCAAAAGATAGAAATTTCACAAAAAAAAAACATCTTCACGCTTCGTGAATAGTACTGAATAAGAATCATGAATAAGTAAACTCATGAATAGAACTCGTGAATAAGAACTCATGAATAGAACCCCTATATGAAAAAGTTCCAAATTTGATAAAAAGTTTCAACCAATATTTTGGCATAATGATATTGAAGAAATAATATCATTTTTAAAAAATAATATCCCTTACCTCGAAAAGACAAGATTTTAGTCAAAAACACCTGGATATAAAGCTATGACTTGAACTTGCACCAGATAGCAATACTCAAAGTATACTCAAAATACTCACAAGAATACGCCGATAATATATAGAGAGAAAACTTCAGCTTCGTGTGATTTTCAATTCTAACCCAAGACCCTATTTATAGAAAATGCTTAGAACACCAAGTTAGTAAAATTTAATAAATAATAATATATATATTAAGTTTTCTACGCCTAACCTTCCTAGATCTGAATTCACCAACATGACACATTTATAACATGTGGAACACTCACCAAAAACGTTTTTATTATTTAAAATAATTAAAACTTCCAAAAATCAATTATTTTCGAACTCAAACTTCAATAATTCATAATAAATAGTTCTTTTGCCAGAAAATTGAATCTCATGACTTTTTATAGGAAATTCAATTTCTACAACTTTGCGTAAGAAAGTTTTTCCAAATTCCAAACAGAAATTGGTCAAATCCACAAACAAGCGATTTTTGTGCTATAATCAAATTTCAACCAATAAATGGGGTCCACCGACATGTTTAATATGTTTTAAACATTTATTGCAACAAAAATACTCTTCCTCCTCAGATACTCATATATCCCACATTCGTTGTAAAAATATCACCATTATTATATTATATATATATATATATTTAAATGAATTATTTCATCGTAAAAAGATAAAATTTCAATTTTCAACAATTGTCACATTAAAAATTTTTCCATCTATATCCACATAAAATCAATATTTTCCTCATCATATGAATCAATAATTAATTATTCACAAATAATATTACGTAATCACAATATCGACAACCGTGCAGCCTCCTGAAAGAGGGGCTTTCCAATAAAGATTTCTCCTCATCGGGCGCCGCAATTAGTGACCAAACCTCTCCTTAGATGTAACTTTCTAGACATTGCCAATAATGTTATCTAATAATATTATTCAGATAATATGAATTATTGCTTCGATAATGAAAAATATCGTAGTAATGACAATTATCAAACAACAAAGAATATAAAATATCAACGCAAAGAATTATTGAATCAATAAAATAAAATATCGAATAAAGAATTATCAGAACCATTATTGAGTAGTGTCTTCACGTAAGAATCAATAATTGGTGCAATACCGCAGTGCCATCGCTCAACAACGCCAGATAGTGTGTTTTAAACCACCGGGTATTCCAACAAAGATAATTCAGAATAAACTACCAAGTTATTTATAAACAACTTATTCTTGTCGCTTTTTCCTCCAATCGCTTTCCGTTATGGGGCCCACAAAAGATCGCTACCATTGCATTTAATATTCTCGACAAAGATTTAATATTCCACGCACCAAACTAATATTCCCTAATAATAATGAATATTTTATAACCACTGCTTATTCAAAATATTTATGATTTTACCCATAACTATCCACATTAATCAAATCAACCCTTACTATTTCAAAATAATAAATAGAGGAAAATAAATTTCATTTATTAATAATTTGGGGTCTTACAACCTCCCTCCTTATGAAATTTCGTCCTCGAAATTGACGACGCATTGTGTGTTTCAAAAGATGAGAATACCTCGCTTTCATTTCCGCTTCCAACTCCCGTGTCATTTCCTCAATAGCATGGTTTCTCCACAAAACTTTAACTTGTGGTATAACCCCAGACATAGGACATGTTCTTTCCTATCCAAGATCTTGACAGTACCTCCTCAGACGTTAAGTCTTCGGCTATCTTGTCCGGTTCTAACTCAATGACGTGGTTCGGTCGTCCACATATTTACGTAACATCGACACGTGAAAAACGTTATGAACACGCCGCCATACTTGGCAAGTAAAACGAGTCTATATGCCACAGTTCCTATTCGATCGAGAATTTCAAATGGATTAATAAATCAAGGTTTGAGCTTTCCTCACCTCACCGATTCTCGCTTTTGAAATAACAACTTTCGCACCTCCTTCTTCAAATCATCATCACCGGTGTAGCTTGAACATCTTTAATTTTATCGATTAAAGTCGATTATACTCAGATATCATCACGTGGGTACCTAGAGTTTTCATCTCCATCTCTATTATTTGTAAATTATATGAAATGAGTCTTTGACAATATCGTACATCAGATTTTGTATACGATCTTCTACTCAACACGCCGCCTACCACGCTCGCTTTTCCAAGATGGCATGGTCGTAACATGTCTTTGAAATGAGTCTCCTCTCGAGTTCTTCAAGCTCTTCCCACATTCCTCGCTTCCATTCGAATTTTGTATCTCTACGAAGTCACCGCGTTAATGGAATAGCGATTCGAGAATATCCTTCAACGAATCTCCGATAATAACCAACTAAGCCTAGAAAGCTACGATTTCGACAATCGATTTAGGTTGTTCTCAAATCGTGACTCATATCCCAACCTTGATAAGACGTTACAATGACACCTATTAGTTTACTATCGCATCGAATATGGTGTCTCCCTACGGAGAGTCCGCTTCGTGCATTCCACAAAGGAAGTCACCAGATAAAGGCTCATGTATCAAATTCTATAGTTGAATTTTTTAACTCCTCAAGTTCAATAGAGCCATTCGATATGAGATTTTAGAAATGAGTTTTGTATCGGGTTCAAAGTCGATACAAAATTTAATATCAGGCTTTGGGAGTAAGCCAAGAAATTCTTCAGAAATACGCCAGAAAAATCAATAACAACAGAATATTATTCAAATCGACGTGTCTTTATTCAAATCCATAACATGGACTAAGAAAACTTGACATCCATAATAAACGAATGACTTTTATGGCTTGATATAAAAATGTTTGACTACAATGGTTTGATTGCTTGAATTCAATAACAAAGTTGCTTAGAATATGAAAACTAACAACCTTATTTAAAGCAATCAATTTTGGCATGATGAGTAGTTAACTAAAAAATCACATCAAAACAAATATCTCTATAGAAATAAGGTTAATGTGTAATGTGATAGTGCCAACCCGAATCAAGCAAGATTTCTAAACAACGGATGTAATGAAAGTTTCTCCTAATGGAGTCTCCATAAATAGGTCAAAGTCTAATTTTCTCCGTAGTCAAGTTCAAACGCTGAGCGCAAGCAAGAGAGATAAAAGGATGGGTAGAACCCAGATTCTAGTAAGGTATAAACTTCGCAAGAATTTATAATTAACTAACCCGGCTAACTTCGCTCGTGTTCTCGATTTTGACCGGCCACGACAAACGCTTCTTCCAGAACCGCTGACTTTTGACTTTTTCGGGACATCCTTTTGAGTCACCATCCTCACTGGACTTGGTTTCATACCGCATAATCTCGAGCGATATGTCCTTCTTTTCCACAATTATAGCATACCTTAAACTGCTAGGGGCGTTTTAATGATATGTCCCTCTTCCCAAGATTTGTAACATACGACCGGTGGTCGTTTCTCCTCCTGGAACCGGATTTGTCATCGGGCACCGACGCCTTCACATGGTCGTTGTTGAATCTCTCTTTTTAAAATCTCCTCCCGACTCGCTTCTTCTATTTTCATGGCCACGATTACCACCAGAGTGGTTACCGCTTTGTCCGTATTCTTCTTTCTCCACCGGTTATCGTTATTTCGATGATCGCTATCTTCTAGATGATCCTCGGTTATGGTCCCCCATTGAACGCACTTCGTTATCTCGCTTCTAACAATCGAGCCTCGCTGACAACATCCGAATAGAGAGAAAATTTATGAGAAATGAGATATCGACGATGCCGGGTTTCAAACCTCTCAAAAACATCCGCCATAACGCTCCTCATTCTCCACCAAATGAGGTGCAAACTCGATAACTCCGCGAACTTAGCCTCGCATTGGGACACCATTATGTTATTCTCGCTCCGCCTAATAAACTCCACTTCCTTCATACGATTTAATACTTTTCGGGAAGTACTTGTCATTGAAACTGCTTCAAACGCTCTCCCACGACATGCCGAAAGGTTTGGATGGGTACGCTTCACGATTCCCACCAAGAATCGCCTCACATTTTAACATAAAAGTAGCGAATGGAACTTTCGTTCTCCGCATCCCAAGACATCGAATATCTTGGTAATTTGTTTGACCCACGCCTCCGCCTTTAATCGGATCCGCTTTCCCTGAATTTCGTGGTCCCAACTCTTTGAATCGCTTGGTTGTGACCACCCGTGAATTGCTATCATTTCTTCCTCAGATTTTGAACACGAAGTCTCCTCGTCTAATTTTGCATGAATCGCAAAAAGCTTCTAAACATCCCGTCGCTCATCATCTCCGCTTTCGGTGGTGTTGTTTCACAGGAGGTACATTGCCATTTATTGCACGTTCTCTCCTCGCTGGTAAAGACAGTGCATCTCTACTGGCCTCATTCACTCCATTGTTAATATTCTCACGACATTCTCAAATACCGCATCATAAAACAAGGGTTAATTAAGGAAATCAATATATCACATAATATCCCTATATACTAACCAACTAACAAATAAGCTTAGGTAGACACACTAGCGAAGGATTTACTCTGCCTCTCTCCTCCTAGTTATATTCCCCGATCTCCGCCAGAGATCATATCCCTAAGCTCGATACCAACTATGACGCCCCCAAAATAGGTCCATTCCATCCAACCCATTCTGAGTCGCCAAATACATGGTACATAAATAACTACAACTTTATTATTACAACATATAAATTGTGAGTTTAAATACAGATATTGCCATCTAGACAATATCCACACGCAAATAAATCCTCATCATAATTATTGATACATTATTTTACAAAATGGTGAGGACTACTAAACAACTCTCTCTAGAACCTTCATTCCATACCCCGACTAAGTAATCGCTACATTCTCGCCTCCCGAGAAGAAAAATGGAACAAAAAGGAAAAGGGTGAGCTCAACTAGCCCAAGAAGAATATTATGACTAAGATAATATACAACAAAATTATCGTTAGTCTTCAACAGGAAAAATCTAATAGAATACAATAGACAACAAGTTTTAAATCAATATTCGCAATGAAATAATAATTCATTAGAAGAGTTAAGTAGAGAATGCAAACTACTATCTTCTATGTATGAATTTTAAAGTTCATCGCTCATCTTTTATCCCTCAGAACATCAATCAATATATATCTAGAATCAAATATTCATCTTCGCACTACAGCCAAAGATATTCATCATTGGTCATGTTCATCTAAACACTGCTCATCTTTGCACTACGGGCCAAAGATATTCATCGAAATCATTCATCTTTTGCACTATAGCCAAAGATATTCATCATAAATCATTCATCTTTGCACTATGTGCCAAAGATATTCAATAATATCATCATTTAAGACCGAGGATGATGAAAAATATTTTTAAATAAACGAATCCAAAGGAAACAAAATGACAAGGATTAAGGATTAAGGATTCGTACTTTGTTTTATCCATATCCAAAAATACCTCAAAATAATCATAGTGGTGTAAAATTCAAGAATGATCAAAACATGGATACAATCAAAGCTAGTATCCGTAATAGATATTTTGGACTTAAAAGAAGAAATTTCATTTTTCGATGAATAAGGTCGATTCGGGAATAAGTGTCGATACGTGAATAAGGCCGACACGTGAACAAAGAATTCGACACCAAAAGATAGAAATTTCACAAAAAACATCTTCACGCTTCGTGAATAAGACTCATGAATAAGAACTCGTGAATAAGAACTCATGAATAAGAACTCGTGAATAAGAACTCATGAATAAGAACCCCGACATGAAAAAGTTTCAAATTTGATAAAAAATTTCAACCAATATTTTGGCATAATGATATTGAAGAAATAATATCATTTTTAAAAAATAATATCCCTTACCTCGAAAAGACAAGATTTAGTTGAAACACCTGGATATAAAGCTATGACTTGAACTTTGCAACCAGATATAGCAATACTCAAAGTATACTCAAAATACTCACAAGAATACGCCGATAATATAGAGAGAAAACTTCATTTTCCGTGTGATTTTCAATTCTAACCTAAAGACCCTATTTATAGGAAAATGCTAGAACACCAAAGCGTAAAATTTAATAAATTAATAATATATATATTAAGTTTTCTACGCCAACCTTCCTAGATCTGAATTCAGCAACATGACACATTTATAACATGTGAACACTCACCAAAAACGTTTTTATTATTTAAAATAATTAAAACTTCCAAAAATCAATTATTTTCGAACTCAAACTTCAATAATTCATAATAAATAGTCCTTTTGTCAGAAAAATTCAAACCTCGCGACTTTTTATAGGAAATTCAATTTCTACAACTTTGTAGTAAGAAAGTTTTTCCAAATTCCAAACAGAAATTGGCCGAAATCCACAAAACCAAGCGATTTTACAAAGTTATAATCAAATTTCTCACCAATAAATGGGGTCCACCCGACATGTTTAACATGTTTTAAATATTTATTGCAACAAAAATACTCTTCCTCCTCGATACTCATATATCCCACATTCGTTGTAAAAATATCACCATTATTATATTTAAATGAATATATTTATTTAAATGAATTATTAAATCGTAAAAGATAAAATTTCAATTTTCAACAATTGTCACATTAAAAATTTTCTCCATCTATATTCACATAAAATCAATATTTTCCTCATCATATGAATTAATAATTAATTATTCACAAATAATATTATGTAATCACAATATTGACAACTGTGCGGCCTCTCAGAAAGAGGGGCTTTCCAATAAAGATTTCTCCTTCATCTGGCGCGCAATTAGGTGACCAAACCTCTCCTTAGATGTAACTTTCTAGACATTGTCAATAATGTTATCTAATAATATTATTCAGATAATATGAATTATTGCTTCGATAATGAAAAATACCGTAATGACAATTATGAAACAACAAAGAATATAAAATATCAATGCAACAATTATTGAATCAATAAAATAAAATATCGAATAAAGAATTATCGTAACCATTATCGAGTAAAGTGTCTTCTTACGTAAGAATCAATAATTGGTGCAATACTGCAGCTACTTGTTCGCTCAACAACGCCATTAGTGTGTTTTAACCATCGAGTATTCCAACAAGATAATCTGTGAATAACTACGCTACTGTTATTTATAAACAACTTATTCTTGTCGCTTTCTTCCTCCAATCGCTTCCGTTATGGGGCCCCATAAAAGATCATGTCGCAGCATTTAATATTACTCGACAAAGATTTAATATTCCACGACCAAACGAATATTCCCTAACAATAAAGAATATTTTATAACCACTTGCTTATTCAAATATTTATGATTTTACCCATAACTATCCACATTAATCAAATCAACCCTTACTATTTCAAAATAATAAATAGAGGAAAATAAATTTTATTTATTAATAATTTGGGGTCTTACATTTATTTTTTAATTCATAGGATAACTTAAAATAATGTCATGTTATGTTTGTTTTCTTAAGATTAATTAAAGAATTGTATAAGTATTATATCCATGGCCGGTTTAATCTAAATGGATAGAATAAGATATTATGGTCATTTTAGAAAAAAGGTTAAAATTAATTTTGTCTAGAAATTTTTAGTCCTAAATGGTAGGGATTATAATATCGGATAGAACATGATATTAAATAATCCACCATCCTAAGTCATTTTATAATCTCTGAACTAATCACAAGCTCAAATTTAACAATAAACACAACATTTGAGATTAATAATTTTATCTCAAGTGTAATCCTTGCAAACAAACATAGCCTTAGAACTTTCAGCAAAGATTTACCGGAAAATGGAGTGTGTATTTAATTATCTGAGTTGAACTTTAACGTGAATTTAATTTTAAAAATTGTATAGGGTGCAAATTGATTTTCGTTGCAAATTTTTTGGTGCAAAATGGATTTTAGTCATATTAAAATTGTTAGTAGTAATTCGGTCCAACAATTAAAAAAGTGTGTTCAACAAAATAAAGTTTTGTCACGTTTTTTATACTGTACACAAATATTCCAAGTATCCTTCACTTTTAAGTTGTTCAATCACACTCGTTTAAAGAATTGAGTTTTGTTATATATTGTGATAAATTTATATTGAAACAGTAAAAATTATAGAAAGATTTTAATTATTACACGTCTTTAAAAAAATTATCATAAATATTTATTCAAATAATTTACGATCAAAAAATTAATATAAATATACTGCTAGTATTTGAACCGGGTCAGATCCGTGGATCATGAACATCCACTTGAGTATGGGTATTGGATAACCCAATAAGGATTGAAAGAGTCCCATATCACTTGAAAGTATTTTAAATAATACGTGATATGGTTAGGACTCTATATGAGATAACTCTCCTGATTTAGTCAATTGTAGACTTATCCCTTACGTATTGATTTTTACGTTAAATACTGAAGCTTACTGTGTGTAGGGCTAAGGAAAAATAACGTATTATTTTTCCTATACAGTTTCTCTCTATATACTCTCTCTAGTATTTTCAAGCTTCCATCAATAGGTTTGGGTGTACTTGTGTGAACCATTAAATAGTTCGTTCGCATTAATTGCTTGTAACAACTATATATTGACGAGAATTAAGAAGGATCGTAGTAGCTGTGTTCGTGGTGTCGCTTGTAGATTTGACATTCGGTTCAACCGTTTTCGCTTCGTGGATACTTACCGATTCATATGTAAGTATTATTTATGTGTTAGTTTCCACCTAATATTCTAACATTGGCATCAGAGCCATGATATGCCTGATCTCGCATAAATATTCTGTCATTATTTTTGTTTTTGCATATAAAGCTTGTAATATGACATTAATGGCATAATATGCTAGAGTACATATTAGAGGCTGAAAATACAATATGATTTAATCCATATGCATGTTTAGACACCTGCAAAATTTGGTTGCAATCGGATTTGTTTTTTGAGAGAAAACGCAAACCTTAATTTGTATTTACGTTTTTTCTAAATAAAAATCTGTTTTACTACAGAAGTCAAATGTATATTTTTTTTTACATATTAAAATAGTATATCTCGCCACGATTCCAGAAATATAAAGTTTGTATTTTTTGGACATCCGTAGAATTAATTATGATTTTTTGAAAAAAGGGTACTAAACTATAATTGTGCTTCTGGTCCGAGGAAGAAAACGTAAATGATGTCGTCGTCGTCGATCGTCGTCAAGACGTGTGTCACAAGATCAAGATCGTCATTGATAAGACCACGCCTATTAATAAAAAAACTGCGTATGTGGGGTCCACGCGCCACCTTTCGGATATTTTTTTTGAAATTTTTTTTTATAGAAAAATTTGTTTTTAATTTCTGGTCGCTTTAATTATTTTTTTATCAAAGAAAAATATTTTCAAAAATTATTTGTAGCTATTTAAAGTGATTTAAAAATTGTTTAAAAAATGTTCAGAAATTTTTTTTGGGGGCCAAAATTTTTCCTGTGATTTCAGAGGCGTATTTACAAGTTCTCCACTTATTGGTGTTGAGAATTGGTTTGTATTAGTATCTTAAATTATTTTTCTATCAATTATTATTTATTTGAAAAATAATTGTATTAAATAATAAAATATTTTGAAAATCCGAAAAATCTAAAAGATTAATTCTTCATGTATAAATACTGTTAGAAAATTATTTGGTCAATTTTTGAGTAACATTGGATATTATTTTACATTTATTATTGTATATTTATGTGTAAATATTATGTTTAATGCGCATATTTGTTGTGTTCGTCCCCTTAAGACTTGACCAAATACATCTGGCTTCCTAGTGGGAGCTGTGGTGGGTTCATTCATGCACATACCTCTTATTTGTTATTGCATGGTGCTTTGGATGGACTAAAAAGGGTTGATATTTATTTGTTTTTGGAGACGGGCTCTCACTTTATGATAGAGACCTGAGATAAAGTAATTATGAGAAGATAAGTGCAGCATTCCCATTTTTATTATTAGATTGATGTAGTAGGAATCTTTGATGTAATTTTTTGATATTGATGTATTTATATCGAAGCCTTGTAAGGGAATGTAATTTTGCACTTGTTCTTCAATTAATTGATTTTATCTCCCAAAAAACAATTAAATTGTCAATATGGGTTTTTTCTTTCATAAACCCGTCCTTATTTTGTTGAAATGAGCTATTTGGATTTTGTCATATAAAATCAAATTAATCACAATTATTTATTTTATGACGTGGAATGATGATTATGAGTTTAGCGATTTTTCGATTTCTATCCATAGACTAAATAATTGTGATTAATTAGGATTTAATGAATAATTATTATGTGTGCTAATATTCATATTTTGTGCAACCTTATTATAGTGACATGGCCTCTAAAAATGTGATTGCTGACCTTAACAAAGGTGAAAAATTGGATAATAAAAATTATTACATTTGGTCGAAGAAAATTCAATATTTGCTTAATGAGTTAGATGTGCTTGAAACTTTGACTACCACTATGCAATCGCCTGAGGATGGCACCACTGTTCAGCACCGTCGAGACAAACAAATCTATGATGAATGGGTCAAGAAGGATCGTTGTGCGCGCTTTACCATGTTAAGCAGCATGCACAACGACCTCATTGGTGAATTTGAGTCCTGTAAAACTGCAATGGAAATGTGGGATATGCTTAAGACGTCCTTTGGAGGGACTACTGCTACTAGGTTGCGTGAGCTTAATTATAAGTTGGACCGTTACAAGAAGGAGCCCAAACACACTATGGTGGAGCACCTTCGAGTAATGTCTGCAATGATCCGCGAGCTTAGTGCAGCTGGCACAACCCTTACTAAAGAGCAACAGATTCAAGCTGTGCTCAGGTCTTTACCTGATGCTTGGGAGCCTTTCACGATGACTATGATACATAATGACAGTATCAAAATTCTTGTTGATCTCAAAAGGCATCTTGAGCTTGAATATGAGCGTCGTAGTGCTAAAGATGGCAGCTTTGTTTTTGTGGCTCAAGCTGGTCCGCGCAATGCAAAAGGCAAGCACAAAAGGCAAGCTAATGGCAACGATCAGGTTAAGACTAATGCACCAAAACAGAAGGGTAATGCTAAGCGTCGCAGGGGCAAAAGAGGAGGAAAGAAGAAGATGACTTCTTCAGAATCGCGGAAGGTTGGACATTTTTGCTCGTGAGTGCCCGAAAGCGAGAAAAAGGTACAATCTAAATTTCTTTATTGCGATGAATACTTTGTGTGTTCACATGTTTTTCTTGCTCAAACTGATCCTTCGTGGATTATTAATACAGGAGCAACCAAGCATGTAACTCGCGATAGGGAGGGATTCACCGAGTATCGGCGAGTTTCTAAAGGGACTCAAAGTTTGTTCATGGGAAACAATTGAGATGAGCAAGTGCTCGGTTTTGGCACTTATCAACTGACTTTGCGAAATGGTCGCACACTGATCCTTGATGATACACTTTATGTACCGAGAATTGACGGAACTTAATATCGGTTGTAGCTTTAGTTAGAGTAGTAGGTATTCTTTTCCTTGAAGTAGTAAGCGTATCTATTTATTTTCATAATGATTTTGTCGGACATGGTATTTTATGAGATGGTTTTTATGTTTTGAATAAAGGTGAATCCCATTTTTCTTATATTACTTCTCATGATGACACTGTTGATGAATCATTGAAATGGCATGCTAGATTAGGTCATATTGGCCAAGAAAGGATGACTAGGCTAGCTCGAGAAGGCCTTTTAGGCTCACTTGCTAAAGTTAACCTTCCAGTATGTGAACCTTGTTTAGCAGGGAAGGCAAAAAGAAAACCTTTTGGGAAGGCAGTGAGGGCCACTAATCCTTTAGAGCTAATTCATTCTGACATTTGTAGCCAATGAATGTTAGAGCACGACATGGTGGTAACTATTTCATCACTTTCATAGATGATTATTCGCGATATGGATATGTCTATTTAATTTCTCATAAGTCGAAAGCATTAGATTGCTTTAGACGTTTCATTGCTGAAGTTGAGAATTAAAGAGATAGATCCATTAAGGTTCTTAGAACTGATCGTGGATGTGAATATTTATCTGAGCAATTTAAAGGACTCAGTGAGGAAAAATGTATCATCAGGCAGCTAACGATTCCTAGTACTCCGCAATAAAATGGTGTTGCAGAAAGAAGGAATCGTACGCTATTAGAGATGGTTAGGTCGATGATGGTGCAAGCTGATCTTCCAATTAATTTTTGGGGAGATGCACTAATGACTGCTACCTACATCATTAATCGCGTGCCTAGTAAGTCAGTTACTTCTACACCATATGAGTCTTGGGAAGGCGGGAAACCAAACCTTGAGCATTTAAGACAATGGGGGTCGGCAGGATATGTGCGCATTCCTTCCCAACAACTTGGGAAGCTAGACTCTAGAGGAAGGAAGGGTATCTTTATAAGGTATCCTAAACACTCGAAGGGTTATGTGATGATATGTGAACAACCTGATGGAGTAATGACTAAGATTGAATCACAAGATGTGGAATTCATAGAGAATAAGTTTCCAAGCAGGGGTGACACGAGAAAGGATTTTGAGCTATATGAAATGGCCGAATCAGTGGGAGACGTTTCACCATCCCTTAGCGAAGGAAGGGAATTTAATTTTCATCGTTTTTTTGCTAAGGATAGTGAGAATGATCTACCGCCTAACGGGGCACCACCTGATTCACAAAATCTTGAGCCACATCATAGTAAACATGTAAATGTACCTCGAAAATTTTTTGAAATTGAAGAGGAATCCCTTCTTGTGCTTGAAGGGGAAGCCCTTATGTGCGCTCTAAAAGATGATAATGAGCCTTCTACATATAAGGGAGCTCTCACTTCACCTGCTCGTAATGAATGGATAGATGCTATGAAGGATGAAATTGGTTCTATGGGAAAGAACCAAGTTTGGGAGTTGGTTGATCTACCGCCTGGTCGTAAGGCCATTGGAAACAAATGGGTTTTCAAAATTAAACGAAAGGCGGATGGATCAATCGACAAGTATAAGGCTCATCTTTTGGCGAAAGGGTTCACCCAGAAGGAAGGTGTGGACTATGATGAGACATTTTCACCAGTTGTGAGAATTGGCTCCATTCGCCTTATTCTAGCTATTGTCGCATGTTTAGATTTAGAGCTTTATCAGATGGACGTTAAAACTGCATTTCTATATGGAGAACTAGATGAGGAGATTTATATGAATCAACCAATTGGCTTTGAAGTTAAGGGACAAGAGCGCAAAGTGTGCAAGCTCAAACGTTCCATTTATGGCTTAAAGCAATCATCTAGACAATGGTATTTTTGATTTCATCGAGCCATCATTGCTGATCGGTTTACGATTATTGAGGAAGATCATTATGTGTATGTTAAGCGGGTCGACAAAAGCTTTATGATCTTGTGTTTATATGTTGATGACATCTTGATAGCTGGAAATAATATGGGATTGATTGTCGCCACTAAAATGTGGTTATCATCTAATTTTGAGATGAAAGACATGGGTGAAGTAGAATTTGTACTCGGAATTAAAATCTATAGGGATCGCTCTAAAAGATTTTTGGGTTTAAGTCAAGAGACTTATATAAAATCTATTTTAGAGCATTTTCATATGCATAATTCTAAACCAGTTGACACTCCCATTGAGAAGGGTCATAAACTAAGCCAGGATCTTTGCCCTAAGACTGATCAAGAAAAAGAGCAGATGGCTTGTGTTCCTTATGCTAGTGCAGTTGGTAAGTTGATGTATGCAATGACGTGTACACGTCCCGATATAAGTTTTGCAGTGGGCATGGTTAATCGATTTCAAAGAAATCCTGGATTTGCTCATTGGGTGGAAGTTAAGAGGATACTTCGACACTTGAGAGGCACCATGGACTATATGTTGTGTTATCAGGGTGGTGAGCTACGCTTACAGGGGTACAGCGACGCAGATTGGGCTAGCGACTTGGATGAATAAGTCTACCACCTGGGTATAACTTGCTTTGTGGTGGAGCCATTAGTTGGTTGAGCAAGAAACAACCATGTGTTGCTTTATCCACTATGGAGTCATAATACATCGCATGTTGCTTTGCGATAAAGACAAGATATAGTTACTGGAGATTCTTCAAGTTACCGTATGTTGGATCACATTCGAAAGTGACCACATCACTATTCATTGTGACAATCATTTGCGCTTTATCTTACGTTAAGGATCCCAAGTACCATGGAAAGGCCAAGCATACTGAGACTAAATTTCATTACATTAGGGATATTGTGGCACGAAAGAAGGTGGTCCTCAAACATATCTCTACGAGCGACATGGTTGCTGTAAGACCCCAAATAATTAATAAATGAAATTTAATTTCCTCTAATTATTATTTTGAAATAGTAAGGGTTGATGTGATTAATGTGGATAGTTATGGGTAAAATACGCAAATATTTCAAAATAAGCAAGTGGTTATTAAATATTCATTGTTGTCGGGGAATATTCGTTGGTCGTGGAATATTAAATGCTGTGTCGGGAATATTATTACGACGAAGTAGACCATGTGTGGGCCCCATAACGGAAAGCGATTGGAGGAAGAAAACGACAAATATAAGTTGTTTAAAAATAACGGCGTAGTTGTTCTGGATTTAATCGTTGGAATACCCGGTGGTTAAAATACGAATGTCTGGCGTTGTTGCCGCAGAAGACATGCAGTATTGCACCAATTATTGACTCTTACATATGTAAGAAGGCACTACTCAATAATGGTTACTGATAATTCTTTATTCGATTATTTTATTTTATTGATTCAATAATTCTTTGCATTGATATTTTATATTCTTTGTTGTTTCAATAATTGTCATTACACAAAGATTTTTCATTATCGAAGCAATAATTCATATTATCTGAATAATATTATTAGATAAAATTATTGGCAATGTCTAGAAAGTTCATCTAAGGAGAGGTTTGGTCACCTAATTGCATGCGCCAAGAAGGAGAAATTCTTATTGGAAAGCCCTCTTTCCAGGAACCGCCTCGTTGTCAATATTGTGATTTCGTAATATTATTTGTGAATAATTAATTATTGATTCATATGATGAGGAAAATATTGATTTTATGTGGATATAGATGGAGAAAATTTTAATGTGACAATTGTTGAAAATTGAAATTTTATCTTTTTATGATAAAATAATTCATTTAAATATATAATATTATATTTTAATAATATAATAATGGTGATATTTTTACAACGAATGTGGGATATATGAGTATACGAGGAGGAAGAGTATTTTTGTTGCAATAAATGTTTAAAACATGTTAAACATGTCGGTGGACCCCATTTATTGACTGAAATTTGATTATAGCCTCTAAAATCACCCGTTTGTGGATTTCGGTCAATTTCTGTTTGGAATTTGGAAAACTTTCTTCTGTAAAGTTGTAGAGAATTGAATTTCCTATAAAAACTCATGAGATTCGAATGTTCGACAAAAGGGCTATTTATTATGAATTATTGAAGTTCGAAGCTCAAATAATTGATTTTTGGAAGTTTAAATTATTTTAAATTAGAAAACGTTTTTATTACTTTTTCTAGAAGGTGGCATGTGGTTATTGAACTAAAATCAGATTTCAAGTGTGCGTAGAAGATTTATTATATATATTATTATTATATTAAATTTTACCGCTTTGGTGTTCTAAGCAATTTCTATAAATAGGTCTTTAGGTTAGAATTGAAAATCACACCCGTAAACTCAGTTTTTCTCTCTATATTATCGAGTTTATTCTTGTGAGTATTTTGAGTATACTTTGAGTATTGCTATACGGTGAAAGTTCAAGATATAGCTTTATATACTGATTCCGATTAAAAGATCGATCTTTCGAGGTAAGGGATATTATTTTTTTTCGTAATGATATTATTTCTTCAATATCATTATCTTTGAAATATTGATCTCAAGTTTTTTTCAAATTTGGGACTTTTGGTGTGGAGTTACTTATTCACGATATCGGACTATTCACGATACTGATCTTATTCACTTAATACCAAGACTATTCATCGAAAAATAAAAAATTTTCTTTTCGTCCAAAATATCTATTGTGGATACTAGCTTTGATTGTATCTATGTTTTGATCATTCTTGAATTTTACACCACTATGATTATTTTTGAGGTATTTTTGGACGTGGATAAAACAAAGTACGAATCCTTAATCCTTAATCCTTGTCATTTTGTTTCACTGGATTCGTTTCTTTAAAAAATATTTTTCATCATCCTCAGTCTTAAATGATGATATTATTGAATATCTTTGGCCCAGAGTGCAAAGATGAATGATTCTCGTGAATATCTTTGGCCCGTAGTGCAAAGATGAATGATTTCGATGAATATCTTTGGCCCGTAGTGCAAAAGATGAGCAGTGTTTAGATGAACATGACTAATGGTGAATGTCCTTGGCTCAGAAAGTGCAAGGATGAATATTTGATCCCAGATATATATTGATTGATGTTACAGGATAAAAAAAAATATAGGCGATGAACTTTAAAATTCATACATAGAAGATAGTAGTTTGCATTCTCTACTTAACTCTTCTAATGAATTATTATTTCGCTCGAATATTGATTTAAAACTTGTTGTCTATTGTATTCTATTATATTTTTCCTGTTGAAGACTAACGATAATTTTGTTGTATATTATCTTAGTCATAATATTCTTTCTTTGGGCTAGTCGAGCTCACCCTTTTCCTTTTGTTCCATTTTTCTTCTCGTGGAGGCGAGAATATAAGCGAGTAATTAGTGGGGTATGGAATGAAAGTTCTAGGGAGAGTTGTTTAGTAGTCCTCACCATTGTTGTAAAATAATGTATCAATAATTATGATGAGGATTTATTTGTATGTGGATATTATCAGATGGCAATATCTCGTATTTAAACTCACAGTTTTACTATTGTAATAATAAAGTTGTAGTTGTTTGCACTGTGTATCGACAACTTCAGAATGGGTGATGTAGACCTATTTTTGGGGGGGTGTCACAGGTTGGTATCGAGCTATAAGTAAAGAGCCCCGAGCCTCTCATTTGGTGACTTCTGTTGATGGGGAATGCACCGGACGCATCCGTAGGGACGCTGATTCATGCGGTGGCAAACCGATAGTACCAATGTAAGGTCTTTGTGGTTGAAGCACCATGAGAGTTCTGATTGGTATCGAAGCTTAGGATATGATCTCTGGCGGAGATCGGGGAATAGAACTAGGAGGGGAGAGACGAGTAAATCCTTCGCTAGTGTGTCCTACCTAAGCTTATTTGTTAGTTGGTTAGTATATAGTGATATTATGTGATATATTGATTTCCTTAATTAACCCTTGTTTTATGACAGTATTTGAGAATGTCGACTGAGAATATTAACAATGGAAATGAGACCGTGGAGACGCTTTGTACTCACCAACGAGAGAGACGCGCGTCAACAGTCGACAATGTTCCTCTGTGAACAACACCACTGAGCAGATGATGAACGAGGGGATATTTAGAAGCTTTTTGCAGTTCATGCAAAATCAGACGAGGGAGACTCGTGTTCAAAACATAGAAGGAAATGATAGCAATTCACGGGTTGTCACAGCCAAGCAGTTCAAAGAGTTGGGACCACCAGAATTTAAGGGAAAGCCAACCGATCATGGCAGAAACATGGGTCAAGCAAATTACCAAGATATTCGATGTCTTGGGATGCACAGAGAACAGAAGGTTCCATTCGCCACCTTTATGTTCCGTGGGCGAGGCGATCTTGGTGGGAGTACGTGAAGCGCACTCCATCCAACCGCGACTCAAAGATGTCTTGGGGAGACGTTTGAAACTATTTATTGACAAATACTTTCACGAAAGTGTTCGCTATATGAAGGAAGTGGAGTTTATTAGATTGGAGCAGTAACAACATGACGGTGTCTCAAAGATGAGGCGAAGTTTGCGAGTTATCGTGTTTGCACCTCATTTGGTGGAGAATGAGGAGCGATGACGCGGATGTTTTCGAGAGGTTTGAAACCCAGATACGCCAAAGATCTCATCTCTCATAAATTTTTCTCTATTCGAGGATGTTGTTAACGGGGACTCAATTGTTAGAGCGAGATAACGAGTGCGGCCAACCGAGGTACCACAATCAGGATCATAAGGAGATAGCGATCAACAAAACAACAATAACCGGTGGAGAAAGAAAAGACGGCCAAAATGGTAACTACTTTGGTGGTAATCATGGCCATGAAAATAGAAGAAGCGAGTCGGAGGAGATTTTAAAAAAGGAGATTCAACAACGACCATGTGAAGACGACGGTGCAAGAAGAATCGGTTCCAAGGAAGGAGAACGACCACCATTCATATGCTATAAATGCGGAAAGAGGGACATATCACCAAAGCGCCCACAATTCGTGTATGTTATAATTGTGGAAAGGGAGGACATATCGCTTTCGAGATTAGACGCTAGCGAAACCTAGTTCAATGGGACGGTGACTCAAAAGATCATCCCGTAAAAGTCAAAGTCAACGGTTCTGGAAGAGCGTTTGTTGTGGTGGTCAAAATGCGAGGAACCTAAACGAGGTGATCACGGGTAAGCTATTTATAAATTCTTGTGAAGTTTATACTTTACTAGATAGGTGCTACCCATTCATTTATCTCTCGCGCTTGTGCTCAACGCTTAAACTTGACTCAGAGAAATTAGACTTTGACCTATCTGTGGAAACTCCGTTAGAGAAACTTTCATCACATCCATTGTTTATAAATCTTGTTTGATTCAAGTTGGCACCATCACCTTACCTGTTGACCTTATATCTTTAAAGATACTTGCTTTTGATGTGATTTTAGGGATGGATTGGTTAACTACTCATCATGCCAAAATTGATTGCTTTCGTAAGGTTGTTAGCTTTCATATTCTTAAACAACTTTGTATGCAATTCAAGCAACTAAACCATTAAAATCAATCAACATCATATCTAATCATAAAGCTATTCGTTTATTAAAAACGGATGTCAAGCTTTCTTAGCCCATGTTATGGATTTGAATAAAGACACGCCAAATTTGAATAATATTCCCTGTTGTTATTGACTTTCCCGACGATTTCTCAAGAACTTCCGCCTACCCCTAGAACGTGAAGTTGAATTCTTTATTGACCTTGAACCCGTACAAAGCCCATTTCTAAAACCCCATATCGAATGGCTCCTATTGAACTTCGTGGAGTTAAAGGTCCAACTATTGTGAATTATTGGACATCGATTTCATTCGGCCCTAGTACATCTCCTTGGGGTGCTTCTGCTTTTATTCGTAAAGAAGAAAGACGCGGAGTATGCGACTTTGTATCGACTATCGGGAATTGAACCATGTCACCATCAAGAATAGGTATCCTCTACCTCGTATTGATGACTTATTTGACCCGATTAAGGAGCACAATTCTTTTTAAAATTGATCTTCGCTCGGATATCATCAATTTGAAGATTAGAATCGAGGATATTCCGAAGACTGCCTTTAGAACTCGGTACGGGCATTATAAATTCTTAGTCATGTCTTTTGGATTGACTAATGCTCGCGCGGCTTTCATGGATATGATGAACCGAGTATTCAAGGAATATTTGGATCGATTCGTTGTTGTCTTTATTGATGACATCCTCATATATTCCAAAAGTCGTGAAGATCATGAGCACCATTTGAATTTGGTACTCCAAAGGCTTCGTGAAAACAAGCTTTATGCCAAGTTAAAAAGAAATGCGAGTTCGGCTTCGAGGAAGTAGAATTTCTTGGGCATGTGGTGTCAAAACATGGAGTATCCATTGAATTGGCCAAGATTGAAGAAATACAAAGTTGGGAGCAACCAAGTCGGTGATCAAGACGTAGTTTTTGGGCTTATTTGGTTATTATCGGAGATTCGTGGAAGGTTTTCTCGAATCGCTACTCCGATTAACTCATCTAACTCGGAAGGATACAAAATTCGTTTTGGAGCGAAGAATGCGAGAAGAGTTTCCAAGAGCTTAAGAGGAGACTTATTTTAAGACTGTTTCTAACAATACCATCTGGTTCGGATGGATTTGTTATCTCAAATGATGCTTCAGGCAAAGGGTTAGGATGTGTTCTCATGCAACGTGGGAAAGTCATAGCCTATGCCTCGCGACAACTTAAAGAATATGAGAGGAATTATCCTACTTATGATCTAGAGTTGGCAGCAGTCGTTTTCACGCTAAAGATCTGGAGGCACTATCTATATGGGGAGAAAGTGAAGATATATTCAGACCATAAAAGCCTTAAATATTTCTTCACTCAAAAAGAACTTAACATGCGGCAGCGACGTTGGCTCGAGCTATTAAAAGACTACGACCACACTATTCAATACCATCCTGGAAAAGCGAACGTGGTAGCTGACGCGTTGAGTAGAAGATCATATGCAGGAATGAGGGTGATGATGTCAAGTATACGCATAGAGCCAACTTTAATAGAAAAAGTTAAGGTTGCTCAAGCCACCGACCCAGAGCTGATGCATATGAAGAAGAAAGTACAAGAAGGAGCTATTCCGGAAGCAAGAATTGATGAAGAAGGAATACTTGAGTCCACTCCAGACTTTGTGTTCCTAACGATTCGATTTGAAGTACAAGATCATGATGGAGGCACACAATACACCATTTGCAATCCATCCAGAAGTACTAAAATGTACCGTGATCTTGACATACATTTTGGTGGAACAATATGAAGAGAGAGATTGCAAAGTTTATCTCAACATGTTTAACTTGTCAACGTAAAGGCGGAGCATCAAGTGCCTAAGGGACCATTGCAACCACTTGAGAATCCGAAATGGAAGTGGGAACACATTACCATGGATTTCATTCGGGACTTCCCACGGTTTCTCAAGGCATAAATGCTATTTGGGTTATTGTTGATAGATTAACCAAGTCTCCGCTCATTTCTTACCGACACGGAGACTTATTCCTTGACCGTCTTGCTCAAATGTACGTAAATGAGATTGTGAGATTGCATGGCATGCCAAGATCCATAGTTTTGGATCGTGACCCAAGATTCACTTCAAGATTTTGGGTTAGCTTGCAAAAAGCTATGGGTACGGATTTAAGATTCGATTCGCATACCATCCTCAAAGCGGACGGACAATCAGAGAGGAATATTCAAACTCTTGAAGATTTATTAAGACTCGTGTCCAGACTTCAAGGCGGTTGGGATAAGTATTTACCATTGGTGGAATTCTCCTACAACAACAGTTATCGTGCAAGTATAGGTGTGGCCCCATTCAAGCATTATATGGATGAAAGTGTCGCTTCCAATATGTTGGGATGAGGTGGGTGAAGCAACATTGTTGGGACCCGAGTTAAGACGTATGATCACCGAAAAGATCCAAATGATTCGATAACGATATACAAACGGCAAGAAGATCGACAAAAGAGTTATGCGGATCTTCATCGAAAGGATGTGGAATTTAGTACAGGGATCATGTATTGTTGCGTGTTGCCCCATGGAAGGGAGTTACAAGATTAGGGAAGAGAGGAAAGCTCAATCCACGATTTATTGGTCCATTTCAAATTCTTGACCGAAAGTAGAAATGTAGCCTATAGACTCGCGTTACCTCCAAGTATGTCTCGTGTTCATAATGTGTTTCACATATCGTACTTCGTAAATATGTGAAAGACCCGAATCACGTTATTGAGTTAGAAACCGGACGAGATAAACAAGACTTAACGTATGAGGAAGTACTGCCAAGATCTTGGATAGGAAGGAGCATATCCTACGACGAAGGTCATACCACAAGTTAAAGTCTTGTGGAGAAACCATGCTTTATAGAGGAAATGACACGGGAGTTGGAAGCGGAAATAAAAGCGAGGTATCCTCATCTTTTCAAACACTGTGTACGTATGTCAATTTCGAGGACGAAATTTCATAAGGAGGGAGGTCAGAAGACCCCAAATAATTAATAAATGAAATTTAATTTCCTCTAATTATTATTTTGAAAGAGTAAGGGTTGATGTGATTAATGTGGATAGTTATGGGTAAAATACATAAATATTTCAAAATAAGCAAGTGGTTATTAAATATTCATTGTTGCTTCGGGAATATTCGTTGGTCGTGGAATATTCGTCTTTGTCGGGGAATATTCGCACGACTAGTAGCAGCCCATGTGTGGGCCCCATAACGGAAAGCGATTGGAGGAAGAAAACGACAAATATAAGTTGTTTAAAAATACTTAAAGCGTAGTTATTACCGCTTTACCTTTGTTGGAATACCCATTGGTTAAAATACGAATGTCTGCGTTGTTGCATTTGCAGAAGACACTACGGATTGCACCAATTATTGACTCTTACATAAGAAGGCACTACTCAATAATGGTTACGATAATTATTATTCAAAAGATTTTATTTTATTGATTCAATAATTCACGCATTGATATTTTATATTCTTTGTTGTTTCAATAATTGTCATTACACAAAGATTTTTTATTATCGAAGCAATAATTCATATTATCTGAATAATATTATTAGATAAAATTATTGGCAATGTCTAGAAAGTTCGCATCTAAGGAGAGGTTTGGTCACCTAATTGCGCCAAGAAGGAGAAATTCTTATTGGAAAGCCCCCTCTTTCCTGAACCGCACTGGTTGTCAATATTGTGATTACGTAATATTATTTGTGAATAATTAATTATTGATTCATATGATGAGGAAAATATTGATTTTATGTGGATATAGATGGAGAAAATTTTAATGTGACAATTGTTGAAAATTGAAATTTTATCTTTTTTCGATAAAATAATTCATTTAAATATATATAATATTATATTTTAATAATATAATAATGGTGATATTTTTACAACGAATGTGGAATATATGAGTATACGAGGAGGAAGAGTATTTTTGTTGCTATAAATGTTTAAAACATGTTAAACATGTCGGTGGACCCCATTTATTGACTGAAATTTGATTATAGCCTCTAAAATCACCCGTTTGTGGATTTTGGTCAATTTCTGTTTGGAATTTGGAAAAACTTTCTTCTGTAAAGTTGTAGAGAATTGAATTTCCTATAAAAAATCGCGAGATTTGAATTTTCTGACAAAAGAGCTATTTATTATGAATTATTGAAGTTCTGAAGCTCCGAAATAATTGATTTTTGGAAGTTTAAATTATTTTAAATTAGAAAAACGTTTTTTTATTACTTTTTCTAGAAGGTGGCATGTGTTTATTGAACTAAAATCAGATTTCAAGTGTGCGTAGAAGATTTATTATATATATTATTATTATATTAAATTTTTCGCTTTTGGTGTTCTAAGCAATTTCTATAAATAGGTGCTTAGGTTAGAATTGAAAATCACACGTAAATCAAGTTTTCTCTCTATATTATCGAGTTTATTCTTGTGAGTATTTTGAGTATACTTTGAGTATTGCTATATACGGTGAAAGTTCAAGATATAGCTTTATATCCAAAGATTCCAGCTTAAATCTTCGATCTTTCGAGGTAAGGGATATTTTTTTTTTTTTCGTAATGATATTATTTCTTCAATATCATTATCTTTCAAATATTGATCTCAAGTTTTTTTCAAATTTGGGACTTTTGGTGTGAGTTACTTATTCACGTATACTGCAGACTATTCACGATATCTGATCTTATTCACGAATCTCACAAAGACTATTCATCGAAAAATAAAAAATTTTCTTTTCGTCTAAAATATCTATTGTGGATACTAGCTTTGATTGTATCCATGTTTTGATCATTCTTGAATTTTACACCACTATGATTATTTTTGAGGTATTTTTGGACGTGGATAAAACAAAGTACGAATCCTTAATCCTTAATCCTTGTCATTTTGTTTCACTGGATTCGTTTCTTTAAAAAATATTTTTCATCATCCTCAGTCTTAAATGATGATATTATTGAATATATTTGGCATGTAATGCAAAGATGAATGATTTCTGGTGAATATCTTTGGCCCGTAGTGCAAAGATGAATGATTTCTGATGAATATCTTTGGCCCGTAGTGCAAAGATGAACAGGTGTTTAGATGAACATGACCAACTGGTGAATGTCTTTGGCCTGTAGTGCAAGGATGAATATTTGATCCCAGATATATATTGATTGATGTTACAGGGATAAAAAAAAAATAGACGATGAACTTTAAAATTCATACATAGAAGATAGTAGTTTGCATTCTCTACTTAACTCTTCTAATGAATTATTATTTCCGCTGCGAATATTGATTTAAAACTTGTTGTCTATTGTATTCTATTATATTTTTTCCTGTTGAAGACTAACGATAATTTTGTTGTATATTATCTTAGTCATAATATTCTTTTTGATCTTTAGTCGAGCTCACCCTTTTCCTTTTTGTTCCATTTTTCTTCTCAAGAGGCGAGAATATAGCGAGTACGAGTCGGGGTATGGAATGAAAGTTCTAGGGAGAGTTGTTTAGTAGTCCTCACCATTGTTGTAAAATAATGTATCAATAATTATGATGAGGATTTATTTGTATGTGGATATTATACAGATGGCAATATCTCGTATTTAAACTCACAGTTTTACTATTGTAATAATAAAGTTGTAGTTGTTTCTGTACCGTGTATTGACAACTCAGAATGGGTGATGTAGACCTATTTTGGGGGTGTCACAGTTGCTGATCCCTTGACTAAGCCCATTCCTAGGGATGTTTTTCGAGCTCATGTTAGGAGCTTGGGACTTCGTAGGCCTTGATATGTTTTATGTTTGAAAATGGACATCTTTTGGATAGTGTTTATTATATTTTTATGCAATAAAAGTTATTACATAATGTTGATTTCTATTCAGTTATATGTTTTAACTTGTTGTATGTATATAAGCACACATATAAAATGTCACAAGACAAAAAGGTTGATCTATTCACACGGATAACCTGTCTCGGCGCTTGTAATAGCGAGCGAGATGAGACTATATTATGGTGGTCTAAATGGTTGGGCACCATTTTTGAGACACTATGATTTAATCGCCTTGGCTGGGTCCAAGAAGAGGTATCGTTACATACCGAACATTTGTAAGAGGTGTAGCCTTGTTTTGGGTTGCCGGACATTAGATTCATACTAGATACTATTTGAAGTAACTAGGGATGTGTTCTAAGGTTAAACGCTAGAGAGCGATTAACTACTGTCTGTACGGTGTTATTTTAGCTAGAGCGACATTTTTTTTTTGGCACTCCACCGTAACATGAGAATTGTACCCGTGTAAAAAAAAGCGACATCTGAGAAGAGTGATGTGGTGGATCCCTATCCAATCAACATGTGAGCCACATACATTAATTTATTGTCCTTAGTAACTTGAACCTATGTCATGAAACAAAGACTTTGTGTTCTTACTCTAGTTTGTATTCCTAAGTTCACATAATGAGGTTCCATTGGTACTTCTTTGGGAAAGCAACAAAGTTAATGAAGATTGGCATGAGAGTTTAGGAAGACAACATCGGCATCACATTCAATGAATTGGTTATGCTATGCGCGCACAACTATTTTAAACTTTATGTATTATACTATATGTATATGTTTTTAAATGTTAGCATACCAAGGCAAATGGGTTTGAGTGAATTTCTGAAATGTAATTAATGAGGGATTCGAAATACTCAATGTAATGTGATCAATGGTCTCAGGACATGACGAGTTTTTTTTTTTTTTGGATGCTTCATATTAGTTATGATGGAGACTTAATATGCGAGCTCTCGCCCTTGATATCATTTATTTCTCGTCAGTCGCACGCCAAAGCACCTGTACAAGGAAATCTAGATATTATTGATTTGAGATGAGTTAGTACCTTTATAACCCAAGTGTCTGAGTGGGAGATGTTAGTATTTGAACCGGGTCAGATCCGTGGATCATGAACATCCACTTGGGTATGGGTATTGGATAACCCAATAAGGATTGAAAGAGTCCCATATCACTTGAAAGTATTTTAAATAATACGTGATATGGTTAGGACTCTATATGAGATAACTCTCCTGATTTAGTCAGTTATAGACTTATCCCTTACGTATTGATTTTACGTTAAATACTGAAACTTACTATGTGTAGGGCTAAGGAAAAATAACGTATTATTTTTCCTATACAGTTTCTCTCTATATACTCTCTCTAGTATTTTCAAGCTTCCATCAATAGGCTTGGGTGTACTTGGTGTGAACCATTAAATAGTTCGTTCGCATTAATTGCTTGTAATAACTATATATTGACGAGAATTAAGAAGGATCGTAGTAGCTGTTTGTGGTGTCGCTTGTAGATTTAATATTCGGTTCAACCGTTTCCGCTTCGTGGATACTTACCAATTCATATGTAAATATTATTTATGTGTTAATTTCCACCTAATATTCTAACACGTACATTTACGATATATATAATTTTTCTGAAGAATTTGACAACGTTGAACAGCTCAATGGATATGTTTGCTCAAATATAAAGTATGTAAATATAAACAAAATTTAACATTCGCATGGTCTTGTGGCCCATTCCAAATCTTTTGCATTTTTTTTTCGATAAAAATAAAACATACGTATAAATATTAGGATTAAATATTATTTCCATCTTTCTTTTTCATTCTTTTTTTGAGAAATTTTTAATTTTTTTTTATCTTAATAATAATTAGTTTAATCACGCGTCACATTAAATTAACCAATATACTCTAAACCTTGGATGTGTATGCATGCTTAGTCATTACATTTTCGATAATGCTATTTACAGTAATTATTAGGATTAGCATTGTGTACAAAAATTAGGTTTAATTCCTCAACTTGCAAATCCTAGGAAACATTATTGATAGTTGCATCGCGGCCACATATATGTCATGTGTATAAATCACTGTATATGCACTATATATAATATTGATATTTTCATATGTATTTTTAATATTTTCACATATTTTTCTTACATGAGAGTACAGTTAGTCCCAATGACGGATCTATTGGGGAGGACAGAATAGGCAGTGCCTAGGGACAGGAGAAAGAATAAAATTTAATAAACATAAGGGGACAAATTTATGAAAAAGTTAAAAGGGGTGAAAAAAATTTAAATTACTACTACAATAAAAAAAACTAAACACGCGCTGTATAATGTATTTAAACTCTAAACTTCAACCCTTCACTCCAATTTTCAACCCAAAAAAATTTGCCTGCTAATACCCCTGGTGGGTCCCACCTTCAATTCATGTGAGAAAAAACGGTAGAAATATTAAAAATATATGTGAAAATAGTATTGCTTAGATTATGTTGTCCAAAAAAACGGAAATCAGGAGAAAAAGAAGGCCAGCATCATGCATTAATATTATCATTAATGAAGATGAAGCAAACACAGAACATTTTCCCTTCAATGAAAATGATTATTTTTCTCTTATTGCTCACACTCTTTTATCTGAGAAATACCCTAACCCCCCACCCCATGCCATGCTCCCACCCAAAAAAAAATTAAAGCCAGAAAAACATAAAAAGAAATCAGATAATTAGGTAGCATGATCAATGCATGCATGTACTACGTACTAGCTAGTCCTCAATGCCACTCTTCTTCCTGAGAAAGACGACGCAGTCGCAGATTTTTTCGGGGTCTGGAAGGTATTTAGCGACGGATTCTCTCTCCAAGCATCTCTTAATCCATGCTGATAATTTGGGGCAGTGATCCTCAACCTTGAATCCACCATATTTTTCATAAGCAAGAAACCAAGAGGTGTGAGGGACAGTTATAATGTCAACAAATCCGAAGGTATCACCCCCAAAGTAATCGTTATCCCCCAAAGCTCCCTCAAGTACTTTCAATATTTCAATAAAGTCCTTCTTAGCAACCTCTAGCTGATCTTCCCCTTTGCTCAGCCATAAATCCCTTCCTCCACTGAACATCTGCAGCATGTATATATATTGATCACAAAATTAGCTAGCTAGCTAGATACATACAAATACAGTTGCATTTTGAGGGAAATAATTAATTAAAGAAAATGAAGTTGACCTTTTCATCGACGTAGTGGGCCCAAAACCGAGCTCGGGCTCGGCCATAAGCGCAAGGTGGCAACAATGGTGGGGAAGCCCAGGTCTCATCGATGTAGGAGACAATGTTGGTGGACTCCACCGTGGGTTTATGATTGTGCAACAAGACGGGCACTTTTTCATATACTGGGTTGGAGGTAAGCAGCAACTCACTCTTGCCTCCAAACAAGTCCTCCCCTTGACATTCAAAACCCACTCCTTTCTCAGCCAAGGCAATTTTTACCCTCATGCAGAAAGGGCTGCCCCAGAAATCCAATACAAGAAGTTCATTTTTTGTCATTTTAATTTGCTCTACAAAATACAATATAAATATTTCTCTCTTATAAGTAGTAGTTGTTGTTGTTCACAGAGTAATTAATAAATTGATGTATTTATAATGAATTTCTGCTTGGTTTACTCGGATCCTCCGGAAGAGCTTTGGTATGGCCATCCATATTTTTGGCAGGGCATATACGGAAGCTTGAAGCCTGTTGCCGGCAATTTTTGATTCTTTAAACATAGTGATTGGAGGGAATTTTCAAGACTGTTATTATAATTATCTGTTGTTGTTTGTGCACCAATGACTATCCCCATATATATACGGTCCCCTTCTCCGGTGAATCAAAAACGAATCGGCTATAGCGACGACATTTTCCGTCGCTATAGCCTACAAAGCCAATGATATAGTTATGGCGACGGTTGAACCGTCGCTATAGTTCAAAAAATAAATCATTTTATAAATGGGATCGTTTTTAGTCAATGATAGAGATGAGACCGTATATATATATATATATATATATATATATATATATATATATATATATATATATATATATATAGTTGACAATTGCTACAATCAACTTAGATAAGGGAATAGTCAATTAGGTAAAGTCAATGGTTGCTTTTTCCTTCATTTCTTCGGTGCAAAAAAATACAGGATTAATATCTTAATAGTCAACATCGACGGAGGGTCAAAAGTGGGGATTACGTATTAATTTCACACGCTTAAAGTATCCGTAAAAGTTACGTATTCACTTGCTATACTACATGACTAGAGTAATGCTATGGACACAAACTATTTTATAAATATTTTATAAATTATTGATGTGACATATTCCACCTCAGCATATTGATTAACAAATTGATTTAATGTAACATTCGGCCCCACATAAAAGCTAAGATGAAATATGCCACATCAGCCGGTTTGTAAAATGTTTATAGAATAGTTTGTGTCTCTAGCATTATTCTACTACGATATTATGAGAGAAAATTAATTGAAATTTAAATGAGCATAACCATGAGCCTAAATGAGAGTTCTTGCTACTCAAATAGTAAATGGCCAAAAGTTACACTGAAAAGCTTGAGCTCCAGTAATTCAGAAATGAGTAAACATGTAACGCATTCATTCACCAAAGTCGAGTCACAACAAATCTAATTGAATCACATTCAACTATGGAAAACAGGACATTTGAACTCATGGACAATTCAATTATCTGTACAGTTCTATACAGTAAACAGGATATTTTCTAATACCTGAGACACCCAATCCCTTAATCAAAGGGTGCGATGGGTTAAACACTACTCGTTATATGGCAAGTGGTTCTGGAACTTTGACATAAACACATATATGAAGATAGTGTTCAGGGTTCACTAAATTGTTCACCACCCAAGTAAAGGGAATCTCCAACTTCGGTTCAATCCCTTGAATGCGGAGAAGTTTGATCTCAGCAGTTTCTGATAGGCTGCAGGATTCCACATGTTCACCTAGTGTTTCTTCAATCTCTTCTGTGCCTTTTGTGCTGCTGCTTACCTCTTCTGAATTTAGTTTCTGATCGGCCTCGACTTCTGCTTTAGGTATACCTTCACTTGTCAAAGGATTGTCTGCAAAAAATTCTGGCAATAGCATCTTTACCGCATCACCCAAACTGAAGCATTTTCCTGGATTCCAAAGGCCATTAGATTACAAACCAATAATTCAGCTCACTACTATGCCACCCTAAAAATATCCCTGATCAATTCAGCTAACAGCAGTCAAACAACATTTGAGATAAGAATTCACAGAATGCACTTCACACATCAGCACAAATTGGTAACCACCAATGAGATTAGTAGTGATAAAAAGCAAGGAAATTAGAACATCTTCCAAACCATTGGATAAAAACTATAAGTTAATTGAATTCTACAATTGTTTCATTAAATTAACTACCAATGAGCCTCCCGCAACGGTTATCCACCCCTTCTGAAAATCATTAAATATGGAGGGGACTTTTTAATTATCTTGGAGGGTCATGTGGACAAGTATCACTGGACCAACACTAATGTACCAATTCAGTTACTACAATATTCCCGAGAGGACAGTGGTTTGCAGGTCAGCTTAGACTTGTATCTATCTATAACACGGAAACCTAATTTGAGAGGGAGGGGGTGCAAATGCTTCTGAAGTGGATCGAGTCATAAAGAAAGTAGGTGTGAGTTTGATATGAAATGAATCAAATGCACTAAAACTATCCTATCAGACAAACAGCAGGCAAATACATACTCAAAACAATCTTTGGGCAATAATTTAATTAACTCGAACTGGACACCACCAAGGAAGATTATTAACACTATAGCATACCTTCTCCATGAATCTCAACAGGTCGGTTTATGTATGAGATTTTATCCCAGCTATCAAAATAAGGTGCATCTTCAAGATCGTTAAAATCCCCTTCGATACTCCAAACATATAAACGAACTGGAATTCTACCTGACCAAAGCTTAAACCAAAAGACAATAAACATTAGGCTATCAAAATAACCAACACAGAAATATTAAGGGAGAAAGAAAGAAAAGAAAAGGTGGAATCAAAGGTGAGAAACTAGATCCCAAAACAAACTGGGATTCTCCAATTAATATGAGCCCAGAAATTCCAAAGGTCATTCAGCGACAAAAGATAATCACATGTTACTGAAGTCTCAATGTTTGTATTGTTATGCACTCATCCTCATTACCAACTCCCTTCCCACAAAGTCACTTTCACGCCCTTCCAGAGTAAGCAACAATACTGCTAAATTAGGTCGAGTAAAATATAGACATAGGTCTAAGCTGATACATAATGTGTTATATTGGACACCAAAGACCCATGGTGCCCGTGTTGGATTTTCTTACCTGATGTAACTTGACCGGTAGCATCTGTTTCGGCTCTTTCCCGAGATTTAATAGAGGATGAGTTCAATCTCATCGAAAAGGCATCTCCAACTATTCCAAGTTTAAGCTTAGATGAAACCCGGAGGTAAGCTTCCAAGTTACCTGCCAACAAATTTGATGGTAGGGAAGATGATGCATTACAAAATGAACAAATGAGTATTTTTGCTATGCAAACGTAGTATACATGATTCTTGAAAACTTCCGCATGATCCCACTAATGTTAACTCCAAAACTATAGCACACAATTGTTTCAAAGTGCTGCTAACAGGTGTATGTGTTGCATATAAAGATTTTCACGTGTGTAAAGCCAAAACTATAAAATTCACTGAAGAAACATGAAAGGCACAGCCTTCCTCGCAAAACAACCAAAAATGGCCAACAAGGGCACAAAATCTGAAATTTTGGAAACTCTGCCAAGATGAAATTAATATTCAGGAAGCCATTAGGAATGTAATGTTTAACTTCAAACAAGCAAACTGCATATTAAAACTCGGCTAATAAAACACCCCTTACCACTTATACACTTTAATTTGCATATTGTTTCATCATTTGGGCCATTAAGTTCAGCATGTAAGAAATATTACTACCTGTCTTACAACCCTCTCCCCTCTCAAACAGTTGCTAGTCTATTCATTAACTACTCTTGTTTCTTGAGATCAGATATAGCCATATAGGTGGACACTCAATTTTATTTTATTTTTCATAAGTGGATGCTCTTTTTTCCTGGTAAGTAGTATGAACACTCTTAATCATTTTGCAGGCGTACCATTCATGACAGAGCGCCAAAGTTCCACCTGATCAGTTTGGGACATGTTCATGACATTCTTACAGTTCCCATTGATTATATACGCTGCCTGCAGAAAATTTTCGAGAAATAGTAAGAGAAAGGATAAACCTAGTCAGCATCATATGTTTCTCTATAAAGATTCCCCGCTTGACCCCCACCGACCAGAAACAAGAAAGCCACCAAACCAGTCCCTACCCAAAAAGGAAAGAAAGAAATAAAAACGAAAAGTAGAATGAGAAAAACAGATGACATGGACTGCAAAGAATGTGAATGAGTTCATCCATAAGCATATCTTGAAGTCTTTGCATTTTCTTATTCAATCTGAGGTCTCTCCAACTGTGAGAGCTGAGCAAGTTGACCAAGCATTTCTTTAGTTATAGTTTTATCAATAAATAGTCTTAGTTTAGTTATGTGATTAGCATGTGCTATCTTTAATGTGAATAGAAGCTGACTAGCCTCTTGCTATAATGCTCTAGTAGTTATAGCAAGCAGCCAACAGTTATCTTATTTTGGAATATATAAATCTCTGTTCTTTATTACAGATATTTTCTGCTGCTACACATACCAAACAATGTCTAAATAGGTAACCAATATAGAAAGAAGGAACATTTAAGTGAGTGGAATAGAATATCTTGTAAGTTACTTCCGAACAAGATTAAAAATAATAATAGAATAACATAAAACCACCACAACAATTATCAACCACGTAAGTAAATAAGGAAAATTTAACCCCTTAAATAGCCAAAGTAAAAGAGCACTGTGAAATCACACACTAACCTCTTTCAGTGAATTAATAAAGCTCCACTTTACACTATCTTCATCTTCACAAGGGGTCAATATATTTGCTGGATATCCTCTAAAATGTACCTGCAGAGAGAAAATACCATAACTGAGTTTCAACTTTCAATACATTGATGGAATACAACCAATCAAATTGCACAAAACAAATTCAGCATTACAGAGGTTATAGAGCATGGCAGCATGCTCCCCACACTTCTATCAACATGATTAACTCACAAAAGCAAAACAAAATGGAAACTCATACGACTTCCCATTATACTTAATTAGCTGCTTCCATATATTACTCACGTTAAGCCATGCAATAAAAATTGAACAAGCATAATGAATTAATTTTCCACATGTTATGAAGCAGGAGGAGATAGAATGAAAGGGGAGATACCCAAAGAGGAAAGCTATCAATATAGAAGGGTGCTACTATTATTATTATTATATGGCATAAATTCACAAAACTAATAGAGAGATGATATGTACCAGTTATGTTGTCAATGTATGAAATAAATAATAGAGTAACAAACAAACAGAAAAGGAAAAATTACTATGTTGAGCTAACAAAGAGAATTTAATTAAACAATTCATTTCATTTTCTTTCATTAAATTTTGAAGCAAAATGCTAAATTACGTTTTGTCTAAATAGAAAAGTTAAATTAATTAAAGTAACTAGACTTCTGCTACTCTAGATGAGTGCAGAGTTCTTTAGACACGTGACAAAAAAAGGACAATTATCGCATGGGTAAAAGTAAAACTAAAATTTGGGCATAGCTGGGTGTATTCATGAAGTCATCCTCTTACTAAACATGCCATATTAAGGCTTTCACTCATTCCTCTGCATCTAAGGAAATCAAAAACCATAAATCAACTAAAAGAGAAGAAAAGGTAACAGAGCAACCATCCTTTGATACCGATCTAGCGAGAGAAGAGATGCCTATGGAAGGAAGGAAGGAAGAGAAAGAGAAGTAAGAGAACAAGAGTACCTAAGGTAAACCCTATATTATTGCCAATTTGGGGCTATTCAGGTAATTGCCTCGTCTCTCTCTGAATCAATTTTATTTTTCTTCCAAAACAGCAGACCTTGCAAGCCCTAATCCAATCTCTTTAATGGGATACACAATTGCCACACCCAGTACGCACTCCCGCGCACCCCGTGCACAACTCATAACCAAACCCCTTAAGGATTGCAACAGGGCGGAGAGGGGACAATTTTTACACAAAGCACCCGTACCCAATTCCATCAGGGTCAGGGTAAGATAATACTGTCAGGTTTTACATACCCGCGGTACCCATGGGTAACCTATTCCTTTAGTAACATACTTAATTATAATATAATTATATAATTAAAAAATAAATTTGTAAAAATATAAGTATACAAACGCATCAATATATATAGGAGTATTTAAAATATTTATAAACATGTATACCACTAAAATATTAGTGTATAGGGTCGGGCGTGGTGCGGGGAGAGTAGCACATCACCCGACTCTAAACCCCAAAAATGGTCAAAATATCAGCCCTGCCGGATTCGGGAGTAAATTCTTATCCATACAAAATGGTGCACCCTGCTTCCTAGCACATACGGTTCCTTAGACCATAGATGCATAAAATAACCTCTACTTTTCATTCTAAAACAAGTCCCCAGATTCTATATTCATGTCCTAAACCTCAAGAACTGATCACTCCAATATTACTCCTCGTCTCTTTTACTTTTCATGTCCAAAGATCATTTAAATGCAACTACTTCCATAAAATTTATTTGGACATATTATTTCCCTGTAGATAATATATTGTACTTTGAACAGTGGCTAAATAGTTTCAAATAGCACCAGCCAGATAAGTTTTTTCACACACAAAATTATCTTTACTTCTTTTCTTAATTTATCATCTACTTAAGCGTATGAACACTTGTAGATTTTAGAGATGCCAAGATGAATTAAATAGAATTTATACCGTTAGATTCCAAGGTCTTTCTGGTTCTGCACATAAAAGATCGAAAAGGACTCCTGTCGGTATATACCTGAAAGAAACAACCACAGTATAAGTATTCCAAAATGGTCTTAGATAATGAGAACGACGTAGACAAATTTCTTTTATTGTGGCAAGGATGCTTACCATTTCAGGGGCAATCCTTTGTAGTCAAACCATACAGTGTCTACACCTGGGGGAAGTGCACTACTGAAGAAAGGCTTAATAAGTGGAACTAACAGTGGTAGGTATCCGATACGAGAGGCCAAGATCTGCAAAATAAAAAAAAAATGAGTGTTACTACTTACTAAGCAGGATGATATAAATGATCACAGGTTGCAGCTGTAATAAGCACATTCAAGTGAGAGACAGATATGCATGTGGGCAGCCACAACCAATAAATGAATATGATTTTAACATCTCCAAAGCCAATACAGATTTTACTCTTTTAGTAGTAATTAGGAGATAACTTATGTTTAATCAGTCTCGCTGAAGTATGCCGCATAATATGCACAAATGATGAGATGTACGAAGGGAAATTATAAGTATTTCAATTCAGCATAAGAAAAATCTAAAGCATACAAGAACATATTGCAGTAAAGTGTTTGACACTAAATTTTAACAAAAGAAGTAAAGAAGCCAAACAAGGGGGGGAAATTGGGTGGCAGGAGAAAGGAGGGAGGAAAAGAAGACAATCTTACCATCTTGTTTCTCAATCTAGACTAGCTGACTAGGTAGGTATCACAGATATGTAAGTAACCCATTGCATAAGGTCCACTAGAAGAGAAAAACCATAATGTTACATGTTACTCTTAAGATGAATATAAGATCAGACCACACCCGGGAGACACTATGTGAAACAACCCGGGTCAAATCCCGAGTTCGGAACAAATCCCGAGTTCGGAACAAATCCCAATAAGGCCTTAAACCATTGGCCCAATAATATCTTCTTGGGTCATCTTAACCCACCACAGGCTCACCGAAAAGGTCATGACTTGAAGGTACTATTGTTAGTTACTTAATTCCTTATATACAGACAAATTTTCACCCTATCTTTCGAAGTGGGACTGGGGTGTTACAAACTCCCCTACTTAAATTTATAACGTCCCCGTCAGAACCGATCACACACACGGTTCACAAATCTTTGCCTCTCTAGCCATTGTGGGATAATACCGGCTGGCTTCGTGTCCCCACCTCCGGATCTCCATCTCTCCATTGCGGGATAATACCACCAGCCTTCGTGTCCCCACCTCCGACAAACCCAATCGAATAACCCGACCCGAGCTTTCGAGAGTCGGCTCTAATACCATATGAAACAACTCGGATCAAATCCCGAGTCCAGAACAAATCTTGGGTCAAATCCCAAGTCCGAATCGAAGTCATCCAAATAAGGCCTTAAACCATTGGCCCAATAGTATCTTCTTACTATTCTTGGGTCATCTTAGCCCACCACAAGCTCACCCAAAAGATCATGACTTGAAGGTACTATTGGTAGTTACTTAATTCCTTATATACAGACTAATTTTTCCCCTATATTTTGATGTGGGACTGGGGTGTTACACTATGTAAGCAATATGACTTGTTAGCAGCCAATATGACCTTTATACAGTCATGAGACTGATGTCCTACTATTTCAGTAACATGTATTCGCAATCAATTAGCAAATGTGTAGGTTTGCAAGAAGGCGTGATCCAGATTAAACAAAAGTTTTGTGCTTGTATGATGACCAAAGGTGAATAATGAAGCAAAAGATTTGACAAAGATGTCCAAAGGTGACGCAGATTTGGAGCAGATGAGATTCTTGGGAGGAATGTTGTTCTGTTTCGAAGACATGTCAGACCCTAGAATTAAGGTTGGCAAAAGTAACTTATTACCAGTGGACAGTTAAGTTGGCTATGTCCCTAGGATATCCACGTAATTCAAATATTACAAACTTTCAACAGTGATTCAGTCAATCAGATATCTCTGCAAAGATGAATTCTTCAATTTATAGGCCAGTATTGATGTTTTATTTCTAAAGAAGAGGCTACCTAACAAGCCAACCCCAAGTAACTGGGGCAGTCCTTTATTGAGCCCAGGCTCATGCTTCAGTCTTGACTGATCTCCTGCATTCGAACTCAATCGTACATCTAAAATTTTCCACATTCGCCTTTGAATCAAAAGTACTGTATCCTATAACCCTATTACAAAAAACAGCATTCCCCAAAGCTATATACAGCAAAAGTGCACTACTAAAAATACTACTAAATAGAAAAAATAAATTACTTGATGTCAAAAGAATTAAAGCACACCCCTTTTTCTATTTAGATTTGAGTGCTTAGATTCATATAAAAAATAAGTAAATAAATTACAGTCAATCTCACTCAATTCAACTAAAGAGCAAAAGAAATTAATTGAAAAAGACTCAATGATGAATTGTAAGGAATTGAAATGGATGAGAGCGAGAAAGTAAGAACCAGAGCAGGAGGAGGAGAAGGGAGAGTGGTGACTTCGGATTCGTGAAGACGAATCTGCAGAGGTATCGCTCCTTCCCAAACGTAGTTTTTTGCTTCTTTACTTTCTCTCTCCATTCCCTTCTTTTCTTTCTCGTCCTCCTCCTATATTGAATGTAGAGAGAGAAATTGATAAAGGAAACTGGAAAAGATTGATGATCGTCTTCTTCACCTTGAGGTTTCACCAGTTCCGTCCAGTTGCCGTGAAGACTTTGGAAGTAGCAGCTACTCTAAGCTAAATTCATTGGGCAATTTATTGTGAATTTTTTTTCTATATTAATTCTAATATATCTGATCAATGAACCATAACAAAATTTGGTAGCGATTCTAGGAGGTCGGAAAAGCGATGTGTAGAGTTGTAATGACGAGGGAAATGAGTTAAGGTCCTTGGGTTTGATTTTGACCCAGATTGAAAAAAATGAAAAATATATTAATGGCCCAATGCACAAGGCAACACGCTACCGAAAACACCAATAATCAGACCCAATAATTAACTTAATTGGATAATATATACAAATTAAAACAATGAAATTCATTACACTATGACACTTATATATGAAACCCAACTTTTCATGTAACACACATATCCAAAAAACAAAAAACTCATAAATTCAATAGATTCATGAGAATTAACCAAAACCCAATAAAAATCTCAGGATTCATCAATAAAAATTCATGATTAATCTTTATCATCAAAACTTAAAACATATATAAAAGATTTAGAAACAAAAAACAAGTCATTTCTTGGAGTAAGACCAAACTTTCTCATTAGAGTACTTACTACGATATATGAAGAGATGAAGGTAATGTTGAACGAGCTCCGAGACTGCCCAGGACACCACAGCCTGAACCTTCTTTGGACCTTTTTGAGGATTTTGACAAACACTGAGCAAACACCCGCATGAATCATGTATTCAACACTTTCCGGGTCACGCCCAAGAAGCCCAATTGCTCTGGTGGCGTTCTCTCGACCCTCTAATTTTCATTTTTCACCAATTTCAACACCGCCCAACTCGCCTTCTTTAATGATCGAACCTGCAAATGCGGATCGTTGTCGGCCGTGAAACAAAGCGAGGTTCTTTGCATCAGATTGATCATCTAACGACCCAGTATATAAAATTGCAATTTACTCCCATATAAGATATAAAATAGGCTCGTTATTCACCGCAATTGGTGGAAGGCCCAGAATCTCATCATCGTCATGTTATCGATCGAGGCGGAAGACGCCGAAGAAGCCGAGGAGGCGTCGAGGGTAAAGGACTCGAGGGAAAGCAAGACTACTGGCTGGCGGTAATGGCGGCGGCGATAAGTGTAAGACCCCAACTTTTATGAATAAAGATGAATTTTCTATAATTATCATTTTGAATATTATGAAATGAATTTGATATTATGTTATAGTTGTGGATAATATTTATAAATTTTGCAAAATCGTGAGGTTGTTATATAATATTTAATTGGTGGGGAATATTAAATGCGACAGTATGAATCATTAGTGGACCCTGGCGGAATTATTATCGGATTGAAAAAGCGACAAAAAATTTTATTGAAAATAACGGGTGAAAGTTTTACCGTTAATCTTTGTTGAACTACTCGGTAGTAAAAAATACGATAATATGTGTGGTTGCATAGTAGTTTACCACGGTATTGATTATTGATGCTTACGTGAGAAGTCACTTAGTTTTGTTCAATTATTGCTACAGTAATTACTGCATAGTATCTCACGTTATTTGATTCAATTATTGTCAATATTTTATATATTATTAAATCAATAATTGAGATACCAAAGTTGTTAATATTATTATTTGCAATATTAACGATGTCTAGAAGTTCTGCTAAGGAGAGGTTTGGTCACCTAATTGCGGCGTCGATAGGGAGAAATCCTTATTGAAAGCCCCTTTCCAGGAACGACTGGTTGATTAATAGTGTGAATTATAATAATGATGATGAGTTTTGTTTTATTAGTATTATTAATGTAATAAAACAGAAAAGCTTTTTATATAAAATAGAATACTTTTATAAAGTTATTCGTTTTATTAGACTATAAATAGAATATATTATATTCTATTATGCATAGTGTTTTGCATAGTAAAAATCTTTTTATTAAAAGCAGAATACTTTTATAAAGTTATTCATTTTATTAGATTATAAATAGAATATATTATATTTTATTTAAAAGATTTTATTTTTTATTAAATCAATACGGATCGTCTAGTTTAAAAGTAAATCAAACAGATAGTTCATGGATTAATTCTTATTAGAGTTCATTCTTCATAAATAGAAGCTCATTCCTTTATTATTTCTTTACGAATTCATTGAAACTCTAGAGAGAAAGTACAAAGAGAAAGAAGAAAAGTATTACGCCACTTCACTACTTCTATATCCGGTTCTTACAGGTAAAGGGTATTATTTCTTTTGTATTCATGAAGAGAACTTACATTATTCCATTATTTATTACTCTGTTTGAATAACTTTTGTATCGTGGGCTACCCTATACTTGGTGAAATTCTTTTGTTATTCCATTATTTATTATTACGTTGGAATAACTTTATATCTGTGCTACCTATATACTTGGTGAAATTCTTACATTATTCCATTCCAAAAGCGGCTTTCCGGAACTAAGATGCGGGCATTATGAATTCTAGTCATGTCTTTTGGATTGACTAATGCTCATGTTGCCTTCATGGATATGATGAACCAGAGTATTCAAGAAATATTTGGATCGGTTTGTGGTCGTCTTTATTGATGACATCCTTATTTATTCAAAAGTAGTGAAGATCATGAAAGCAACACTTGAAAGGTCGATACTCCAAAAGCTTCGTGAATATAAGCTTTATGCCAAGTTGAAGAAATGTGAGTTACGGCGAGAAGTAGCATTCCTTGGGCATGTGGTATCAAGTCATGGAATATCTGTTGACCCGGCAAAGATTGAAGCCATTCAAAGCTGGGAACAACCTCAATCAGTGACTGAAGTACGTTACTTTCTCGGCTTAGCTAGCTATTATCGGAGATTCGTAGAAGGGTTTTCTCGAATCGCTACTCCATTAACTCAGCTGACTCGGAAAGATACAAAATTCGGTTGGAGTGAGGAATGCGAGAAAAGTTTTCAAGAACTCAAGAGGAGACTCATTTCAGCACCTATTCTGACAATACCATCTGGCTTGAAGGGATTTGTCATCTACAGTGATGCTTCGGGCAAAGGGTTAGGATGTGTTCTCATGCAACATGGGAAAGTCATAGCCTATGCCTCTCGACAACTCAAAGAATATGAGAGAAATTATCCTACTCATGATATAGAGTTGGCAGTAGTCGTTTTTGCACTAAAGATTTAGAGGCATTACTTGTATAGGGAGAAAGTGGAGATCTTTACGGATCATAAAAGCCTCAAATATTTCTTCACTCAAAAAGAACTCAACATGCGACATCGGCGTTGGCTTGAAGCTGTTGAAAGATTATGATCATATCATCAATACCATCTGGAAAAAAAAAAGCGTGGTAGGCGTACGCATTGAGTAGAAGATCTTATCTTGGTCTGCAGTGAGATATTGTCAACGCAAAGGCCCATTTTGTATGACTTGCAAAGGATGGAGATAGAGATAAAGACTCCGGGACCCACGTGATTATGGCGAATATCTGAGTAGAACCAACTTTAATCGATAAAAGTTAAAATTCTGCTTCAAGCTACTGGATCCGAGGTGATGCGTATGAGGAAGAAAGTACAAGAATGTCTTTATCGCGAAAGCAAAGAATCGATGAAGAAGGAATACTTTGAGTCAACTCCGGACTTTGTGTTCTAACGACCACGAGTTAAAGTATAAAATCATGATAGAGGCGCACAACACACCGTTTTGCAATCAATCCTAGGAGTATCAAAATGTATCATGATCTTGACATACATTTTGGGTGAAATGATATGAAGAAGAGAGATATTTGTTTATCTCAAGGTATCTAACATCGGCGAGTCAAAGCAGAACATCAAGTACCAAAAGGTCCATTGTAACCACTTGAAATTCCAGAATGGAAGTGGGAGAACATTACCATGGATTTCGTTACTGGTCTTTCCAAGGTTTCTCAAGGCATAGATGCAATTTGGGTCATTGTTGATAGATTGACCAAGTCTGCTCATTTCTTACCAATACAAGAAACTTATACGCTTGAACCTTGAACGTCTTGCTCGTATGTACATAAACGAGATTGTAAGATTATATGGTATGCCAGTATCCATTATTTTTGATCGAGACCCAAGATTCACTTCATGATTTTGGGTTAGTTTACAAAAAGCTATGGGCACGGATTTACGATTTAGTTCGGCATATAATCCTCAGACGGACGGGCAATCAGAGAGGATTATTCAAACTCTTGAAGATTTATTAAGACTACGTGTCCTTGACTTCAAGGAAGTTGGGACAAGTTCTTACCATTGGTGGAGTTTTCTATAACAATGATTATCAAGCAAGTATTGGCATGGCTCCATTCGAAGCGTTGTATGGAAGAAAGTGTCGTTTTCGATTATCTTTGGGATGAGGTGGGTGAAGAAAGTTGTTGGGGGGAGTTGGAGTTGGTATGTATGACTACGGAAAAGATTCAAACGATCAAACAACGTATAAAAACCTCACAAGACAAACAAAAAGAGTTATGTTGATCTTCATCGAAAGGGCGTGAAATTCGATATTGGAGATCATGTGTTGTTACGTGTTGCTCCATGGAAAGGAGTTACGAGATTTGGAAAGAGAGGAAAGCTCAATCCTCGATTCATTGGCCCATTTTAATCCTCGATCGAGTAGGGATCGTAGCCTATAGACTCGCTTTTATCGTGAAGTATGTCTCGTATGTTCATAATGTTTTCACGTATCCATATTACGTAAATATGTGAAAGACCGAACCACATTATTGAGTTAGAGCCCGGACGAAATAGCGAAAGATTTAACGTATGAAGAGGTTCTGTTCAAATCTTGGATAAGAAGGAACATATTCTACCCTCGAGGTTATACCTTAAGTCAAAGTTTTATGGAAGAACCACGATGTTGAGGAAATGACCTGGGAGTTAGAATCGAAATGAAATCAAGGTATCCTTACCTCTTGACATACCAGGTACGTACCCTAATTTCGAGGGCAAAATTTCATAAGAAAGGGAGATTGTAAGACCCCAACTTTTATGAATAAAGATGAATTTTCTATAATTATCATTTTTGAATATTATGAAATGAATTTGATATTATGTTATAGTTGTGGGTAATATTTATAAATTTTGCAAAATCACGCAAGTTGTTATATAATATTCGATTGGTTCTGGGAATATTAAATGCGACGACAGTATGATCATTAGTGGACCCTACAATAACGAAATTATTGTCGGATTGAGAAAGCGACAAAAATATTTTATTTAAAATAACGACGGAAGTTTTCTTTATTATCTTTGTTGAACTACTCGGTAGTAAAAAAGTACGATGTCTGGCGTGGATGCGTAGTAGCGCTACGGTATTGATTATTGATCTTTACGTGAGAAGTCACTTAGTTTTGTTCAATTATTACTACAATAATTCTTGCGTAGTATCTCACGTTATTTGATTCAATTATTGTCGATATTTTATATATTATTAAATCAATAATTGAGATACCAAAGTTGTTAATATTATTATTTACAATATTAACGATGTCTACAGAATTTCTGCTAAGAGAGGTTTGGTCACCTAATCTTGGCGTCGATAGGGAGAAATCCTTATTGGAAAGCCTCCTCTTTCCAGGAGCGACACAGTCGATTAATAGTGTGAATTATGATAATGATGATGAGTTTTGTTTTATTAGTATTATTAATGTAATAAAGCGGAAAAGCTTTTATATAAAATAGAATACTTTTATAAAGTTATTCGTTTTATTAGACTATAAATAGAATATATTATATTACATTATGCATAGTGTTTTGCATAGTAAAATCTTTTATATAAAACAAAATACTTTTATAAAGTTATTCGTTTTATTAGACAATAATTAAAATATATTATATTTTATTATGCATAGTGTTTGCATAGTAAAAATCTTTTTATATAAAAGCAGAATACTTTTATAAAGTTATTCGTTTTATTAGACTATAAATAGAATATATTATATTACTATTATGCATAGTGTTTTGCATAGTAAAATCTTTTATATAAAAGCAGAATATTTTTATAAAGTTATTCGTTTTATTAAACAATAAGTAAAATATATTATATTTTATTATGCATAGTGTTTGCATAGTGCCTGCATAATGTTTGCATAGTAAAAATCTTTTTATATAAAACAGAATACTTTTATAAAGTTATTCGTTTTATTAGATTATAAATAGAATATATTATATTTTATTTAAAAGATTTTATTTTTTATTAAATCAATCTGGACCGTCCGTTTAAAAGTAAATCAATCTGGATCGTTCATGGATTAGTTACTATTCAGTCCATTCTTCTATAAATAGAAGCTCATTCCTTCATTATATCTTACGAATTCATTGAAACTCTAGAGAGAGAAACTATAGAGAAAGAAGAAAAGTATTTTGCTACTTCACTACTTCTATATCCAGTTTCTTTTAAGGTAAGGGGTATTATTTCTTTTGTATTCATGAAGAGAACTTATGTTATTCCATTCTTTATTATTACATTGGAATAACTTTGTATCTGCCAAGCTACCCTATACTTGGTGAAATTCTTCTGTTATTCCATTATTTATTATTCTGTTGGAATAACTTGTAATACCCCAACTTATTATAAATAAAATTGAATTTTTTCTCTATTCATTATTCTAAATTAATAAGGTGTTAATTTGATATAATGCTTTGGTTATGGGTGAAATGTGGAAATTTTGCAAAATAAGCAAGTGGTTATAAAATATTCATTCTATCGGGGAATATTCGTTTGGTCGTGGAATATTCTTGTTGTTGGGAATATTAAATGCGTGCAGTGCGCGACCATTTGTGGGCCCCATAACGGAAAACGGTTGGATGAAGGAAAACGACAAAGTATGAGTTTTTATAAATAACGACGTAGTTATTCTGAATTAACATTGTTGGAATACCGGTGGTTAAAAAAATACGATAATATGCGTGGTTGCCACGATGGCCTTACGGTATTGCATAGTATTTTGAATTATTGATCATTACGTAAGAAGGCCTTTACTCGATAATTGTTACGGTAATTATTATTCAATATTTTATTTTATTGATTCAATAATTATCTGCGTTGATATTTTATATTATTGTTGTTTCAATAATTGTCAACGCATTATTTCTCATTATCATATCAATAATTCATATTATTTGAATAATATTATTTGATAGCATTATTGGCAATGTCTAGAAAGTTACATGCAAGGAGAGGTTTGGTCACCTAATAATTGCGGCAAGAAGGAAAAATCCTTATCGGAAAGCCCCCTCTTTCCTGGGAACTACCTGGTTGTCATTATTGTGATTCTGTAATATTATTTGTGAATAATTAATTATTGATAAGGAAATATTTATTTGATACGGATATAAATGATGGATTTATTTATTTTATGTGGTTATAATTGAAGGAATTAATGTTGAGGTGTTTTATCAGTATTTTTGTCGGAATGGAGGTATTAAAAATCAAATCAGTATTTTTATAATATAATGCGTGAGTTATAGTTTTTAATCCGACCATTGGATCGTTGTAATTTTTGGATATGTTATACATATATAAGTTGAGTATATGTCCACAAATTTTGAACCTTTAAAAATGAACGTATGATTTATTATGAATTTTAAGAGGTGACTGATTCGGAAATTAGGTTTATATACGATTTTCGTGGAAAAATTCTAGAATTGAGTGGGCCCCACTTGTGGTTGGTGAAGAAATGTGCTGAATTTTATTTCAAATGTGGTGGGTGGCAATAATAGCAGGTAAAGCCATCAGGTGGTGCAGTCAAGTCTTGCTTGACGTCTTAACATTTTCTATAAATAGAGGCTAAGTTAGAATTGAAAATCACACGAAACATAAGCTTTTCTCTTTCTCTCTATATATTATCGAGCGTATTTTGTGAGTATTTAGATACTTTGAGAGTTGTTATTCAGTACAAGTTTCATTCAGCATCACTTCCGACCTTTCATTATGAAGTACTATTTCTTTGAGGTAAGGGATATTATTTTCTTCTTAAATGATATTATTTTCTTCAATATCATTATGCCGAAAATATTGGTTTGAACTTTTTAATCAAATTTGTTGATCGGTCATAACATAGGGATATTATGTGATATGTTAATTTGTTTAATTAACCCTTGTTTTATGACAGTATTTAAGAATGGATGCTGAGAACGTTAACAATGGAGTGTATGAGACTGTGGAACAACCTTTAGTTACAAATCAAGAGAACGTGCAACAGGAAGGCAATATTCCTCCTGTAAACAACGCTACCGATCAAACGATGAATAATGGAATGTTTAGGAGCTTTTTGCAGTTCATGCAAAATAAGACGAGGGAGTCTCGTGTACAAAATACGGGTGAAAGTGAAAGTGATAGCACGCCTTGATGCACATCGACCAAGCGATTCGAGGAGTTGGGACCACAGATTTTGGGAAAGCCCGATCCGATTAAAGGCGGAAAGCGTGGGTCAAGCAAATTACCAAGATATTCGATGTCTTGGGATGCGGAGAGAATAGAAGGTTCCATTCGCCACATTTATGTTTTGTGGTGAGGCAGATTACTGGTGGAAATCAGGAAGCGTACCCGACCAAAGAAGACTCAACATGTCTTGGGAAAGATTTCAGAAACCGTTCAATGACAAGTACTTTCCTAAAAGTATTCGTCATATGAAGGAAGTAGAGTTTATTAGACTGGAACAGAACAACATGACGGTGTCTCAGTACGAGGCGAAGTTCGCGGAGTTATCGAGTTCGCACCTCATTTGGTAGAAAATGAGGAGCGATGACGCGGATGTTTACGAGAGGTCTAAAACCCGAGATTCGTCAATACCTTATCTCTCATAAATTTTCTCTATATTCGGATGTTGTCAGCAGGGCTCAATTATTAGAAGCGAGATAATGAGTATACTCAACCGAGGGGATCACAACTGGGTCATCACCGGTGTGGCAGCATGTGATCATCGAAGCGATGATAACCAATGAGGAGGGAAAAATACGGACAAAGCGGTAACCACTCGGGGGTAATCGTGGCCATGATAATAGGAGAGGTGAGTCAGTGGAAATTTCGGAAAGGAGATTCAACAATGACGGGAAGACATCAGCAGCAGCACCAACACCAATAATAAATTCTAGGGGAGGAGAACGACCGCCAGTTAGGTGTTATAAATGCGGGAAATAGGGATATATCAGCCCAAACTGCCCACAACAATCCAAGGTATGTTATATGTGACGTCCCCAAAATAGGTATACATCACCTATTCTGAGTTGCCAAATACATGGTACAGAATACAAATACAATCTTTAATATACAACAAGAGAGCTGTGAGTTTTAATACAAATACTGTCTTCTAGAAAATATCCACTATCAGAATAAGTCCTCATTATATTTATTGTCACACTATTTAACAGAATAGTGAGGACTACTAATACTATCATCTGGATCGTCACTCCGTTCCCCGACTAGTCTCGGCTACATTTTCATTTCCTGAAGAGAACAATGAAAGAAAGCGAGAATAAATTATCATTAGTCTTCAACAATTGTTAAACCGATAAAATACAATAGACATCAAGTTTAAGCTGCGGTGAACATGCAATCCATTAAAAGAGTCAGTAGAGAATAAAATCTACTATCTTTTATGATTTAAAAAGGTTTTTCATCACTTTTATTCTTTGGGACTCGACAATAAATAATCCACAACATCCTCGCACTACTACTGACCGAGGATATTCATTATTATCACAACCACAAATTATCCATGTATTACTACGGGCGAGGATATTCGTGTGTTCATCGATAATCGTCATGATCATGCCAACAAGCGTCCATCAATGCACTACACAGCCAATGAAGACTTTTACCACATCATTTGTAATATTACGGTCATGATTACACCGAATAATCCCTGGTCATAATCATACCAAGTCCATCTATGTACTACAGGCCACAGATGACTTTCAAAAAATATAAACATGATGATGATGACAATGATATAAGAATTCAATAAAACAAGTTCAGGAATTAATTTATTCAGGAACTAATAATGTCCAAATTGTCAACATGATACTTCTTTGTAGAGTAAAATTCAAGAATGCTCAGAAGAATATTTCCATGAGAAGATACTGGATGAAGCACAAATATCAAGGATATTCCACTAATTTTGTGGAGTATAGAAGTCAAAACTTTAACCAACTGAGTATTATAAAGAATAGAATAACAAAAGAAATCACCATGCATGCGGTACTTGGCATAGACATATTATTCAACGAGAATAATAATTAACGAGAACCACGGTCGGTGAAATTAATTGCAAGCGATGTGGATGTTCCAACAGAATAATAAAAGGCGGAACCAGTGCGGCGTAAAAAGCGCCAGAACGAGGATATTCCACGAGAATAATAAAGGCGGAACCGGTCCGGTAATGAAACGCATGACGGAGATGAATAATAACGAATGGAAAAACAAAAGAATTTCACCAAATATAGGGTAGCCCGCGTATACAGGTTATTCCAACAGAATAATAAAGAATGGAATAACAGAAGTTCTCTTCATGAATACAAAAGAAATAATACCCCTTACCGTAAAGAAGATTATTCCGACTGGTAGGGCGAGGATATTCTTGAAGAAAACTTGCACTACGCTCAAAACTTCTTAAAGCTCTAAAGAAATACGCTCAAGATTATAGAAGAGTATTTCTCTGAATTTCTGGTGTGATTTTCAATTCTAACTAAGCATCCTATTTATAGGAGAATGGAAGGATACTATTTGAAAAAGAAAATCACGGACGCACAGTGTTTGAAATTAAACGAATTCACGGGCGTCTTACGGGGATTGATTTTCAATACAACCATCCACAACAAATAAAAATATAATATATAAATATATATATAACACATGTTTTCAAATTATATATATCAATATTATATAAACCCACTTGGTTTTATCCCCGTAACCAACATCAATCCCCACCCCCAAAAAATCACTTTCATCATATATATATATATATATATATATATATATATATATATATAATATAAAACATATATATTATATATATATATATAATACACCCACTAATTTTTCCTTCTTCCAATCAAGTGACAAACATAACATCCCACCCAAGACTTTCCTCCACAAGTAGGACCCACCCGTGGGCCCTCCCTTAAAATAACTTCTATTGATTATTTTTAAAAATGGATAAATAGGGGTCCATAAAATAAGTAACATTTACGACAAATACTTCATAAAAATTTCCTCAGTATTTATAACAACATTTATCATCATTATTATAATTCACAATATTAATCGACCAGGTCATTCCCAGGAAAGAGGGAGCTTTTCAATAAGGATTTTTCCTATGGCGGCCAAGAATTAGGTGACCAAACCTCTCTTGGCGAGAACTTCAGACATCGTTAATATTACAAATAATAATATTAATAACTTTGTCGTCTCAATTATTGATTTAATAATATAAAAATATCGACAATAATTGAATCAATTAACGTGAGATACTATGCAATAATTATTGAAGTAATAATTGAACAAAAACTTAGTGACTTCTCACGTAAGCATCAATAATCAATATCGCGTATGCTACTTATGCAACCACGTGTATTCTCATACTTTTAACACCGAGTGTTTCAGCAGGTTTTAACAAATAAAACTTCCGCCGTTATTTTCATATAAAAATATTTTTGTCGTTTTCTCAATCCGACAATAATTCCATTATGGGGTCACCTAATGATTGTCTTGCGTCATTTGAATATTCCTGTTAAAAGCGAATATTCTCCAACCAATCGAATATAATATAAACCACTTACGTACTTTGCAAAATTTATAAATATTACCCACAACTATAACATTATATCAAATTCATTCCATAATATTTAAAAATGATATTTATAGAAAAAATCATCTTTATTCATAAAAGTTGGGGTCTCACATTATAACTGTGGAAAGGAGGGTCATATAGCCCGAGAGTGTTCTGTAGCAAAACCAAGTTCAGCAGGGGTGGTGACTCCAAAAGTTATCCTGGATAAGTCAAAATCAGCGGTTCCTAGAAGAGCGTTTGTCGTGACTGGCCAAAATGTGTGGAACCCGAACGAGGTGATCACGGGTAAGCTAATCTTGAATTCTTACGAAGTTTATACCTTACTAGATACCGGTTCTACCCATTCTTTTATCTTTCCTGCTTGTGCTCAACGTTTAAACTTTACTCCGGAGAAATTGGATTTTAACTTATATGTTGAAACTCCGTTGGGTGAAAACTTCGCTACATCTACAGTTTATAAATCTTGCTTGATCCAAGTTGGCACTATTACATTACTTGTTGATCTTATCTCTTTAAAGATACTTGCTTGTGATGTGATTTTAGGAATTGATTGGTTAACCATTCATCATGCCAAAATTGATTGTTTTCGTAAGGTTGTTAGTTTTCATATTCCTAACCAACCGGTTATGCGAATTCAAGCAACTAAACCACTAAAATCAGTCACTGTCATATCAAGCCATAAAGCTATTCGTTTATTGAAAAATGAATGTCAAGCTTTCTTAGCCCATGTTATGGATTTGAATAAAGACAAGTCGATTTGAATAATATTTACGTGGTTAGAGAATTTCGATGTATTTCTGAAGAACTTCCGGCCTACCCCGAGCGTGATCTTGAATTCTTTATTGACCTTGAACCGCATACAAAACCCATTTCTAAAACCCCATATCGAATGGCTCTATTGAACTTCGTGGAGTTAAAAGTCCAACTACTGAGGAGTTATTAGAACGCCGGTTTCATTCGCCCCTAGTACATCTCCTTGGGGTGCTCTCTGTTTTATTCGTAAAGAAGAAAAGCGAGAGTATGCGACTTTGTATTGACTTCTGAGAGAATTAAACCATGTCACCATCAAGAATAGTATCCATTACCTCGCATTGATGACCTTTTGACCCGATTTACAAGGAGCACAATTCTTTTCAAAGATCGATCTTCATTCGGATATCATCAATTTGAAGATTAAAAGCGAGGATATTCAAAGGCGCCTTCGAACTCGATGCGGGCATTATGAATTCTTAGTCATGTCTTTTGGATTGACTAATGCTCCTGCTGCTTTCATAGATATGATGAACCGTGTATTCAAGGAATATTTGGATCAGTTCGTTGTTGTCTTTATTGATGACATCCTCATCTATTCCAAATCTTTGTGAAGATCATGAGCACCATTTGAAGTCGATACTTGAAAGGCTTCGTGAAAACAAGCTATATGCCAAGTGAAGAAATGCGAGTTCGCTTCGAGGAAGTAGTATTCCTTGGGCGCGTGGTGTCAAAACATGGAGTATCTGTTGACCGGCGAAGATTGAAGCAATACAAAGTTGGGAGCAACCAAAGTCGGTGGATCAAGACGTGACTTTACGGGCTTAAATTGGTTATTATCGGAGATTCGTGGAAGGATTTTCTCAAGCGCTACTCGTTAACTCGGTGACTCGGAAAGATACAAAATTAAGTATGGGCGAGGAATGCGAGAAGAGTTTCCAAGAGCTTAAGAAGAGACTCATTTCGGCACCTGTTCTGGCAATACCATCTGGTTCGGATGGATTTGTTATCTACTGCAATGCTTCAAGCAAAGGGTTAGGATGTGTTCTCATGCAACATGGGAAAGTCATAGCCTATGCCTCGCGACAACTCAAAGAATATGAGAGAAATTATCCTACTCATGATCTAGAGTTAGCAACAGTCGTATTCGCGTTGAAAAGTTGGAGACACTACTTGTATGGGGAGAAAGTGGAGATCTATACGGATCATAAAAGCCTCAAATATTTCTTCACCCAAAAAGAACTCAATATGCGGCAACGACATTGGCTTGAGCTATTGAAAGATTACGATCACACTATTCAATATCATCACGGAAAAGCGAACGTAGTAGTGTGCGCGATGAGTAGAGAAGATCATACGCGAAGTCACGAGTGTGATATTATCAACACAAAGGCCCATTTTGTATGACTTACAAAGGATGGAGATAGAATTAAAGACTCCACGGACCCACATAATGATGGCGAATATACGAGTAGAACCGACTTTAATCGATAAAGTTAAAGCTGCTCAAGCTACGGACTTGGGGCTGATGCGTATGAAGAAGAAAGTGCAAGAAGATGCTATTCCAGAAGCAAGAATCGATGAAGAAGGAATACTTCGATTCAACTCTCGACTTTGCGTTCCCAACGATTCTGACTTGAAGCATAGAATCATGATAGAGGCACACAACACCCCGTTTGCAATCCATCTTGGGAGTACCAAAATGTATCATGATATTCGACATATATTTTGGTGTAACAATATGAAGAGAGAGATCGCGGAGTTTATTTCGAGGTGTTTAACCTGTCAACGTGTAAAGGCAAAGCATCAAGTGCCAAAGGGTCCATTGCAACCACTTGAGATTCCGAAATGGAAGTGGAAACATATTACCATGGATTTCGTTACAGGTCTTCCCAAAGTTTCTCAAGGCATAGATGCGATTTGGGTTATTATTGATAGATTAACCAAGTCTATTCATTTCTTACCTATACGAGAAACTTATTCCCTTGAACGTCTTGCTCGTATGTACGTGAACGAGATTATGAGATTACATGGCATGCCAGTATCAATAGTTTCGAATCGTGACCCAAGATTCACTTCACGATTTTGGGTTAACTTGCAGAAAGCTATGGACACGAATTTACGATTTAGTTTGGCATACCATCCTCAAACAGACGGACAATCAGAGAGGACTATTCAAACTCTTGAAGATCTATTAAGACTTTGTCCTAGACTTTAAAGAGAGTTGGGATAAGTATTTACCATTGGTGGAATTCTCCTACAACAACAGTTATCAAACAAGTATAGGCATGGCTCCATTCGAGGTGTTGTATGGACGAAAGTGTTGTTCTCTAGTATGTTGGGACGAGGTGGGAGAAGCAACGTTGTTGGGACCAGAATTAGTACGCATGACTATAGAAAAGATCCAAATGATTTAACAACGTATTCAAACCTCACAAGATCGACAAAAGAGTTATGCTGATCTTCATAGAAAGGACGTGGAGTTTAATATTGAAGATCATGTACTGTTACGTATTGCTCCATGGAAGGGAGTTACAAGATTTGGAAAAAGAGGAAAGCTCAATCCAAGGTTTGTTGGTCTATTTTAGATTCTTGACCGAATAGGAAATGTGGCCTATAGACTCGCATTACCTCTAAGTATGTCTCGTGTTCACAACGTTTTCCACATATCTATGCTTCGCAAATATGTGAAAGACCCAAACCATATTATTGAGTTAGAACCAGACGAGATAGCCGAAGATTTAACGTACGAGGAGGAGGTACCTGTTAAGATCTTGGATAGGAAATAGCATGTTCTACGCTCCAAGGTTATACCACAAGTTAAGGTTTTGTGGAGGAACCATTGTGACACCCCCAAAATAGGTCCAATCCATCCAACCTATTCTGAGTCGCCAAATACATGGTACAGAAAATAACTACAACTTTATTACTACAATTGTCGTGCAAAATACAACAACACATATATATTGTGAGTTTTAATACCATTTGTGACTCATGTCCCAACTATGGACAAGACCTCACAATGATACCTTACATAAAGGTACAATCTAGACTGCTTTTAGAAATTAAAATCTTTGGGAAGTGCTCAAAGAAACCTTCGTACATAGGAGGCCATAAATCTAAGTTAGATAGATATCATATGTCCGGAGAATTATCCTTGGTTGATCTAATAGACCCCAAAGAAAAGCGAGAAGATTACTATCATGTTCCTTTGATAGTGAGTCTTCTATTGACATATAACTATCTCCACCGTCTGCGTGATTGAACATTATGTTTCAACCCAACTCCAAGATCATATAGGTAGTGCTCGTAGATATACTCAAAGAAGTGGATGTGCACAACCCTTTCTTATGATAACACGAGATTGTATGTCATTAGACATCTTGTATGATAAGTGGCAAAACACCCTTCCAAAGTTGGGTTCACCTCACCCTATTATTTGTTCACCAAAATCAATTATTAAGTGACGATATATATATACACACACATCTTAGGTCCTCAATACAATTATATATTGTATGTGTCATATCGCTTTTATAATGTGTTGAAAAATTTGATAGTCTCGAACCACCACACTATTATTCCTGTTATCCATTTCGACCCAAATTTACACTTTTATTACTTGAAAGGAATTGTGAAGCAAAAAGGGTGAAGCACAACTAACCCAAAGAAAGAATATCATAACTAAAATAATTAAATTATCAATAGCCTTCATCAAGTAAATCGTAGATTTAGAACATATGGTAGATGATAAAACTTTTCAACCATAATTGTAGCGGAGCGAGCAATCCATTAGAAGATTCAAATAGACCATAACGTCTATTATCTTCTCCATGTTAAAAGTCCACCAACAATGCTTTAAACCTCGTAACATTAATCATGAGATCCTGTTCACGGTCATGTGAATAACTTCATAATCATAATTGTAGTTCTAATTTTCTCTCTCATCCAAGAGGCGAAGATATTTTTCATCACATGTCTTTACGAAACATCAAAGATCATGGTTATACCAAATCACAGCCTCATTCATAATCATACTAATAAGTTCATCTTTGCACTACACGGGCAAAGATATTCATTATGATTCATCTTTGCACTACATGCCAAAGATATTCAACAACAGTCATCTTTGCACTACTGCCAAAGATATTCAACAATAAGTCATCTTTCAGACTACACGCCAAAGATATTCATCAACAATTCATCTTTTGACTCAAAGCCAAAGATATTAATATCTCAAAGAAATATATAATCATTTGAATTTATATAAACAATAATTATAACCATGTTGATCAATTCACCTTTTTGACTTAAGCTAAAAATATTCAATTGTAAATTCAATAGTCATGATCATACAAATCAACAATTCATCTTCACCACCATGGCCAAAGAGAACCCATAGTCACGATCATACCAATAATCTACACATCTTTACACTTAAGTCAAAGAGAAATTTCATCACCGGATTATAAAATGTTATATATGATAATAAAAACAATACGATCAACAATCGCATTTAATTTCAAGAGTAAGATTCATAAATCAATGATTTCATAACACCTTAATCCAAATGTTATAAATCACTTAATAATCTCATAATCTAATATTATTAATACTACCACAATATTTTAATCATTTCTTAAACTTATAAATAATTTATTTTAATTGTTTACACTTTACTAATTAATGCATTTAATCATATTAAAATGTCAAACTCATAAGATTTCATCAACAATAACCAAAAACCTCATCAAAAATCTGCATATACCATATATAGGATTCCCAAGCCATAAAATCCTATTTTTCAATTTTGTTACTTCACATAACATATTTAATTTATTTATTCATAACTAGTCCATTTTCATGAAAAATACCAAATCAATTCCAAAAATATTTCTTTTCTGGGATATAGCATAATATAGTCCCATATTGAACATATATTTTTCTCGAAATTTTTAAAATTCATTTACTATTTTTCACATGGTCAAAACTGCCGAATATTTAGACATTTATCATAAATTGTACTTTTGTCCAAAAATTCCTAAATTTACTGAGTATAATGATATTATATAGATGTACTCTCAATAAAAATTTCATCAATTTTAAAATAGTCTTTTCTCATAAAATCCATAACTCCTAATTTATACATCCAAAAATTTCCATTTTTGGACACAATCAAGAAAACTCATCAAATTATTATTTTAAATTTTTCCAGAATTTTTGAAGGTCCAGAGAAAAAGTACTAAACCGAAAAACATAATAATCCTTAAAATCCTTACAATCCCCTACCTAAAAAAAGAAGATTTGATAGGATGTAAAAAGTCAAGGAACCTTCAGATTTGAATAAAGAACTCTTAAAAGTATCTAAATACTCACAAAATACGCTTGATAATATATAGAGAAAGAAAAGCTTATGTTTACGGTGTGATTTTCAATTCTAACATAAGCACTATTTATAGAAAATGCTAGAAGCCCAAAGGAGACTAAATTAATAAAATAATATATTAATTATTTCTCATTTCCTACGCTTTTGACCATTTAAGATCACCCACCACACTTGAATCTCAATTCAAAGACATGCATTCAACACCAACCAAAAAGTGGGTCTCACCCAATTTAAATAAAAATTATTTTATTTTTTGAAACTTCAGTAATTCATAGAAAATAGTCTGTTTATTAGAAAAATACAAATTTTATGTCTATTTCACACGAAATTGAATTCTCTACAACTTTCTAAAAGAAAGTTTTTCCAAATTCTAAACAAAAAATATCCGAAATCCACAAACGGATGATTTTTAATACCTCATAAAATTCAAAACAAATCATTCGTTAATTTTTAACGGTTCAAAATTTGTGGACATATACTCAACTTATATATGTATAACATATCCAAAAATCTGCGATCCAGCGATCGGATTGAAATTATAACTCACGCAATAGAGATTTAAGAACACTAATTTGAGTTTTTAATACCTCAAATCCGACAAAATACTGATAAAATATCTCAATATTAATTCCTTCATTTATAACCACATAAAATAAATAAATCCATCATTTATATCCACATCAAATAAATATTTTCTTATCATATTAATTAATAATTAATTATTCACAAATAATATTCTGAGAATCACAATTATGACAATGAATGGGTAGTTCTGAAAAGAGGGCTTTCCAATAAGGATTTCTCTTCTTGGTAGCATGATCAATTAGGTGACCAAACCTCTCCTTGATGAACTTTTTAGATATTGCCAATAATGATATCTAATAATATTCTCCAAATAATATAAATTATTAATCTGATAATGGAAAATACTGTGCAGTGACAATTATTAAAACAACAATAATATAAAATATCAACAGCAACAATTATTGAACCAATAAAATAAAATATTGAATAGTAATTCTTGTAACAATTATTGAGTAGTGTCTTCTTTACGTAAAATTAATAATTCAAAAATCAATGCAATACAGGTATTCTCTTATGCGATCACGCCATTCATTGTATTTTAACCACGAGTATTCAGCGATAATACTTGATAACAACTCACGCCGTTATTTATAAAAAACTCAAACTTGTGCGTTTTTTCGTCATCCAAATGATTATTACATTATGGGGCCCCTGAATGGGCTGCTTGTGGTAAATACGAATATTCTCGACAACAAGAATATTCCACGACCAAACGAATATTCCCCGACAGAAATGAATATTTTATAACCACTTGCGTATTTTGAAAAATTTCATATATCACCCTTAACTTTAACATTTTTTTTTATCAATTTAATCATTTACTAAATAATAATTATAAGAAAAATTGAATAATTTATTTCATAAAATTCGGGGTCTTACAACCATGCTTTTGAGGAAATAACCTGGGAGTTGAAATCGGAAATGAAAGCAAGGTACCCTCACATGTTCGAAACACCAGGTACGTACGTCAATTTCGAGGACGAAATTTTATAAGGAGGGGAGGTTGTAAGACCCCAACTTATTATAAATAAAATTGAATTTTTCCTTTATTTATTATTCTAAATTAATAAGGTATTAATTTGATATAATGCTTTGGTTATGGGTGAAATGTGCAAATTTTGCAAAATAAATAAGTGGTTATAAAATATTCATTCTGACGGGAAATATTCGTTTGGTCGTGGAATATTCTTGTTGTCGGAGAATATTCAGATTTGATTTACGCAGCAATTCATTCAGGGGTCCCATAATAAAAAAACGGTTGATGAAAGAAAATGACAAAGTATGAGTTTTTATAAATAATGGCGTAGTTGTTACCGTTAACACTGTTGGAATACCCGGTGGTTAAAAAATATGAAGAATGCGCGTGGTCGCATTAATAAATTACCTGATTATTAGCATAATATTTTTGAATTATTGATCCTTACGTAAAAAGGCACTACTCAATAATTGCTATAGTAATTACTGTTCAATATTTTATTTCATTGATTCAATAATTGCTGCGTTGATATTTTATATTATTGTTGTTTCAATAATTGTCACTGCACAGTATTTCTCATTATCATATCAATAATTCATATTATTTGAATAATATTAATTGATATCATTATTGACAATGTCTAGAAAGTTTTGTCTCAAGGAGAGGTTTGGTCACCTAATCATGCCGCCAAGAAGTGAGAAATCCTTATCGAAAGCCCCTCTTCCGGGAACTTCCCGATTGTCATTATTGTGATTCGTAATATTATTTGTGAATAATTAATTATTGATAAGGAAATATTTATTTGATGCGGATATAAATGATGGATTTATTTATTTTATGTGGTTATAATGAAGGAATTAATGTTGAGGTGTTTTATCAAGATTTTTGTTTGAATGGAGGTATTAAAAATCAAATCAAGATTTTTACGATATATGCGTGAGTTATAATTTTTTAATCCGACCATTGAATCGTTGTGGATTTTTGGATATGTTATACATATATAAGTTGAGTATATGTCCACAAATTTTGAACCGCTAAAATGAATATATGATTTGTTATGAATTTTAAGAGGTGATCGATTCGGAAATTAGGTTTATAAACGATTTTGGTGGAAAATTCTAGAATTGAATGGGCCCCACTTGTGGTTGGTGAAGAAATTTCATGAATTTTATTTCAAATGTGGTGGGTGGCAATAGTAAGTGTAAAGCCATCAGTAGTAGCAGTCAAGTCGCGCTTTTGCGTGCTTAACATTTTCCTATAAATAGATGGCTAAGTTAGAATTGAAAATCACACCGTAAACATAAGTTTTCTCTTTATCTCTCTATATTATCGAGTATTTTGTGAGTATTTAGATACTTTGAGAGTTCTTTATTCAAGATAAGTTTCATTCAAAGATCACTTCTTGAACCTTTCATTCCAAAATCTTTTGCTTTCTTTGAGGTAAGGGATGTTATTTTCTTCTTAAATGATATTATTTTCTTCAATATTGTGACGCCCCCAAAATAGGTATACAACACCCATTCTGAGTCGCCAAATATATGGTATAGAAAGCAAACTATAATTTCAATAATACGATTGTCGTGCAAAATACGACAACACATACTGTGAGTTAAAATACAAATATTGTCTTCTAAACAATATCAACACTCAAATAAGTCCTCATTACAATTATTCATACACTATTTTATAGAAATAGTGAGGACTGCTAAAACATCTTTCTAGAACCATCACTCCATACCCCGACTCGATCCTGCTATGTTCTCACCTCCTCAGAAGAAAAATGGAACAAAAAGGAAAATGGTGAGCTCAACTAGCCCAGTAAAGAATATTATGACTAAGATAATATACAAAAAATTATCATTAGTCTTCAACAGAGAAAAATCTGATAGAATACAATAGACTACAAATTTTAGATCAACAAATGCAGCGGAAACAACAATCCATTAGAAGAGTCACGTAGAGAATGAATTCTACTATCTTCTAAGATTTAAAAATTCATCATCAATATTTTATCCCTGTAACAACAATCAGTATACATCTTTAATCAAATATTCATCTTTGCACTACAGGCCAAAGATATTCATTTGTGTCACCAGTTGGTCATGTTCATCTCAACACCTGTTCATCTTTGCACTACAAGCCAAAGATATTCATCAGTTAATCATTCATCTTTGCACTACATGCCAAAGATATTTAGTAATATCATCATTTAAGGCTGAGGATGATGAAAAATATTTAAAAAAAACGAATCCACTGAGACAGAATGACAAATATTAAGGATTCGTATAACAGTTTATCCAAGATCAATAATACTTCATAATAACCAATTGTGAAGCAAAATTCAAAAATAACGATCAAAACATGGATACAATCAATGATAGTAGCCAAAATAGACATCTTGGACAAAAAGGAAAATTTTTAATTTTTGGTGAATAGTCTTAGTATGATTCGTGAATAAGTGTCAGATATCGTGAATAGTCGTGATATCGTGAATAAGAAACCCAACACAAAAAATTTCAAATTTGATTAAAAAGTTCACAAATATTTTGACATAATGATATTGAAGAAAATAGTATCATTTAAGAAGAAAATAACATTCCTTACCTCAAAATAGCAGATTTCCGACCTGGAATATCGGATATAAAAGTCAAGAAAGTTTCAGACTAGGACAACAACTCTCAAAGAATATAAATACTAACAAAAATACGCTCGATAATCTAGAGAGAAAAAAACTTGTTTCTGGTGTGATTTTCAATTCTAACCTAAGCGCCTATTTATAGGAAAATGCTAGAACGCCATAGGAGACTAAAATAATAAAATATTAATATTTTCTTTTTTTTTCTTCCACACTTCCTCATTTGTCAAGCCAGCCATTTTGAAAATCAAACATGCCATCTTGGAAAAAATAGCAGCCCACATGTGTTAAAACACAAGTGGGTCCCACCCCATTTTGAATAAAAATTATTTTATTTTTTAAAACTTCAATAATTCATAGAAAATAGCCCGTTTATTAGAATTTTATGTCCATTCCACACGAAATCGAATTCTCTACAACTTTGTAGCTTTGAGTTTTTCCAAATTCTAAACCGAAAATATCCAAAATTCAAAAACAGAAGATTTTCAACACCGTTTCAACACCTTTTAAAATTCATAACAAATCCTGCGTTAATTTTCAACGGTTCAAAAATTGTGGACATATACTCAACTCATATATCTATAACATATCCAAAAATCACAACGATCCAACTATTCGGATTAAAATTACAACTCACATTAATAAAGCTTTAAGAACACCGATTTGAGTTTTTAATACCTCCAATCCGATAAAAATCGATAAAACACTTCAACATTAATTCCTTCATTTATAACCACATAAAATAAATAAATCCATCATTTATATCCACATCAAATAAAAATTTCCTTATCATATAAATCAATAATTAATTATTCACAAATAATATTACGAATCACAATTATGACAACCAGCCGTTCCTGTGAAAGAGGGACTTTCCAATAAGGATTTCTCCTCATTTGGCCAAGCAATTAGGTGACCAAACCTCTCCTTGATGTAACTTTCTAGACATTGCCAATAATGCTTATCTAATAATATTACTCAAATAATATAAATTATTGATCCGATAATGGAAAATATCTTGCAAATGACAATTATTGAAACAACAATAATATAAACTATCAACGCAAACAATTATTGAATCAATAAAATAAAATATTGAAACAAGAATTCATCGTAATAATTATTGAAAAAGTGCCTTCTTATGTATTTAATCAATAATTCAACAATACTGCATTCTTGTGTTATTCTTTGTGCCACCACGCGCCAGACATCAGATTTTAACCACCGGTGTAACCCAACGGTGTTAATTGTGAATAACTACGCCGTTATTTATAAAAACTCAAACTTTGTCGTTTTCTTCATCCGACAGTTATTCCGTTATGGAGCCCACAATTGACTACTGGCCGCATAAATGATATTTTCCGACAAAAAGAACATTCCATGACCAAACGAATATTCCCCGACAGAATGAATATTTTATAACCACTTGCTTATTTTGCAAAATTTTCACATTTCACCCATAACTAAAGCATTATATCAAATTAACACCTTATTAATTTAGAATAATGAATAAAGGAAAATTTAATTTTATTTATAATAAGTTGGGGTCTTACAAATATCATTATGCCGAAATATTGGTTTGAACTTTTTAATCAAATTTGAAACTTTTTGTGTCGAGGTTACTATTCACGTATACGACACTATTCACGAATACGGCACTATTCACCAAAAAATAAAATTTTTCCTTTTTGTCCAAGATGTCTATTATGGTTACTATCTTTGATTGTATCCATGTTTTGATCTTTATTTTTGAATTCTGCTTCAAAATTAGTTATTATGAAGTATTAGTGATCTTGGATAAACTGTAACATGAATCCCTAATATTTGTCCTTCTGTCTCACTGGATTCGTTCTCTAAAATGTTTTTCATCATCCTCAGTCCTTAATGATGATATTATTGAATATCTTTGGCCTGTAGTGCAAAGATGAATGATTAATCGATGAATATCTTTGGCCCGTAGTAAAAAAGATTAAATGTATGTTGAGATGAACATGACCAACCTGGTGATATAAAATGAATATCTTTGGCTCGTATTGCAAAGATGAATATTCGATTAAAGATGTATATTGATTTTTGTTCTGTGGATAAAATATTGATGATGAACTTTTAAATCTTAGAAGATAGTAGAACTCATTCTCTACTTGACTCTTCTAATGGATTGTTGTTTCACCGCAGCTTTTGATCTAAAACTTGTTGTCTATTATGTTTTATCGATTTTTCCTGTTGAAGACTAATGATAATTTGTTGTATATTATCATAGTCATAATATTTTTATCGGGCTAGTTGAGCTCATCCTTTTCCTTTTTGTTCCATTTTTCTTCTCGGAGGTGAGAACATAGCAGGATCTAAATGGGTATGGAGTGATGGTTCTAGAAAGATGTTTTAGCAAATTCCTCACTATTTTTGTAAAATAGTATTTGAATAATTGTAATGAGGACTTACTTGAGTGTGGATATTGTCTAGAAGACAATATTTATATTTAAACTCACAGTATGTGTTGTTGTATTTTGCACGACAATTATATTATTAAAGTTGTAGTTTACTTTCTGTACCATGTATTTAGCGACTCATAATTGGTGTTGTATACCTATTTTGGGGGCGTCACATAACCTCAGATAATGCTGCTACCCTATACTTGGTGAAATTCTTATGTTATTCCATTCTTTATTATTCATTGGAATATCCTCATGCATGCGTTTTACATGGGACCGGGTAAAATCTTTTATTATTCTGTTGAATATCCTATGTATGCGTTTTTACGGACCGGGTTCCGTTATTTATTATTCTCATTGGAATAACTGCGTATGCAAGGATCTATCGCAGCCTGGTGATTTCTTTTGTTATTTCATTCTTTATTATATTCAGTAGGTTAAAGTTTTGACTTCTATACTCCATGAAATTAGTGGAATATCCTTGATATTTGCGCTTCATCCAGTATCTTTTCATGGAAATATTCTTCTGATCATTCTTGAATTTTTCTCTACAAAGAAGTATCATGTTGACAATTTGGACGTTATTAGTTCCTGAATAAATTAATTCTTGAACTTGTTTTATTGAATTCTTATATCATTGTCATCATCCTCATGTTTATATTTTTTTTGAAAGTCATCTGTGGCCTCAGAAGTGCATAGATGGACTTGGTATGATTATGACCGTGGATTATTCTGATTGTAATCATGGACCGTAATGTTACAAATGATGTGGTAAAAGTCCTCATTGGCCCGTAGTGCATTGAAGGACGAGTTGTTGGTATGATCATGACCATTGATGAATACACGAATATTCTTGACCAATAAAGTGCATGGATAATTTGTGGTTGTGATACTAATGAGTATCCTGGTAGTAGTCTTGAGGGGATGATGTGGATTATTTATTGCCGAGTTCCAAATGATAAAAGTGATGAAAACCTTTTAAATCATAAAAGATTGTAGATTTTATTCTCTATTTGACTCTTTTAATGGATTGCTTGTTCCGCTGCAGTTAAACTTGATGTCTATTATATTTTATCAGTTTCACATTGTTGAAGACTAATGATAATTTATTCTGCATTATCTTAGTCATAATATTTCTTACTGGACTAGTTGAGCTCACCCTTTCTTTCACTGTTCTCTTCAGGAAATGAGAACGTAGCCGGGATTAGTCGGGGAACGGAGTGACGGTCCGAGATGGTGTCTTAGTAGTCCTCACTATTCTATAAAATAGTGTAATAATAAATATAATGAGAACTTATTCTGAGAGTGAATATTGTAGACAATATTTGTATTAAAACTCACAGCTCTTGTTGTATATTTAAGATTGTATTTGTATTCTGTACTATGTATTTGACGACTCAAAATAGGTGATGTATACCTATTTTGGGGGCGTCACAATAAGCTTCATCCTAGGGGGGTTATATGCCCCCCTCGACCCCCCTGGTTCTGCCTCTGAATATATATAACCGAAAATAAAAAATTACTACATAAAAAGTGCACTTCTCTAGCTCCATAGTCTGTATTCATCAAATTTGCAATAAGCATCATGATATTCCATAAATTTATTAAATAAGGCAATACTCAGTTCATCTTTTATCATTTCATTTACAGGCTAAATAAAAAGGAGATATAAACATATAACTAATTATGTAAGGAGATACAAACATATAACTAATTGTGTTTCTGATTGTTCATCAAAGACAAAAATATCTTGATTGTTCTTTTTACTCGGCACAATTTTAATAAAGTTTTTATTTTTTCCTTAGCACACTCTCTCCTCGTTCATAGAAAAAATTGTCAACGTCTTTCTCAATTTAGACCTACAAACGAACTAAATTGATCGGAACTTTGTCGAACTCAAACATTGTTAGTTGAACTCAAACACGAACATGTTCGAGTAACATGATCGAACCAACACTCATGTGCGAGTTCGATCGTTAGTTGTTCGCGAATTGTTCATGTTCGCAAATTGTTCGTGAACATAAACAGTTCGCGAACGTTCACGGAAACATGCTCGTTCGCGAACGTGATCAAGTTCACAAATATTTTGACGAACCACGTCGACTAATTATATTTTCAATTTTTAAGTCGATAAAAAATTTCATATGTAAAAAATCGAACCACTCGAACCATGTTAGAAATCGAACCTCGAACCCATCTCGAACTTCCCGAACCGATCCCAACTGTTCACGAACACAGACGAACCGAATCACATCTTCGATCGAACGTGAAACCATGTACGAACTTGACTCGGCAAAATATCAAACTCGAACTCGAACCGAATCAAACTTGAATTGAACCGAATCAGTTCCCGAATGATTCGGTTCGTTTACATGTCTAATTATAGATCTACTTTAAGATTAGTATATGTAAATACAAACTCAATTTCAAGTGATCGGTGCATGAATGGATTAGGGTTTTAAGTTAAGTAATTTTTTTACGATCACTTTTGGACGGATAAATTTCAGGAAAAAAAAGGAAATATTAAACAACTGAAAATTAATATTAGGGTACAAAAACATACATTTAGAAGTATGGGTTGCTAACCAATCCATACGTAAACTTTAGGCTGCAAATCATCCTTCAAAATTTCAATGTAAAAGGCCAAAAACCGACACCTCCTTCGTACCTGCAAATTCGTCTCTCTGGCGCACTTTAGCAAAAAAATCTTAAATATAGCTAACTTGCACTAACCACCCATCACCATCTCCGAAACCTCCCTCGAACAGTTAAAATAACCTTCTCTCTTTCTATCTCCACTTTCATCTTCCGTTACACCATACACATCACTAACGTATCCCTTGATTCACACTCCAATTCATCCCACCCACCCCCCAAACCCTAACTCCAATAAAACTGATTCCTATTAGGGTTTCCAGATGTGCAGCAGGAATCGAAAAACATAGAAGAATCCGAAATAGAAATGTTTGGGGCCGTCCATTTTGGACTAATGGCGGCCTGCGTAGTCCTGTTCGTGCCAATGGGAATGGCCGGCTGGCACCTCAGCCGCAACAAAGTCCTCTTCTTTAGTGGCGCTCTCTTCATCACACTCGCGGTAGGCGTTCATATCACTCCTTACTTCCCTTCTGTTGTTAATTACATTAATTCTTCTCCTTCTGGTTCATCCTCCTCCGCCGTAGTTTTAGAACAAGAAGATCGTGATGTTTGCATTTCTTTACTCCATCATATCATATACGACTTTAAATTGAGTACTGATTATGGATCGCTGAATAATTCGAGTCTTTATGAAGAATTGGTTTGGAATTGGGACAATTCTGGTCCTGTTATTTCTTGTGAGTTTCAGAAGTTGGGTCAGGTGGATGCATCCGATTTGTTAAATGGGTCGTGGGTGGTTGTGGCCGGGGATTCGCAAGCGCGGTTATTTGTTGTTTCTTTGTTAAATTTGGTTTTAGGGCCTGAGCAGATGGAATCAGTTCGTGGGGATTTGTTTAAGAGGCACAGTAATTATCAGACTGTGATTGGTAAAATTGGGTTAAAGCTGGATTTTATGTGGGCACCTTACGCCAGCAATTTGACGGATGTAATAATGGGATTTGAAGGAAATAGGAGTTACCCTGATGTTTTGGTGATAGGGGGAGGGTTGTGGGATATGCTAAAGATTACAAATTCCAATGAGTATGGCATTTCTTTGGAGCTATTGAGGAAATCTTTGGTTTCGGTGTTACCAGATTCTCGTGAATTTAGCACAAATGGGCCGGAGACAGGGTCTGTTTCCTTCCAGACACCGCATTTGTTTTGGCTTGGCATGCCGACATTGATAAATGGAATGTTGAATACCGAGGAGAAGAGGAATAAGATGACTGACACATTGTATGATGCTTACGAGAGAGAGCTGTTCAGAAGTAAGCTATTGCGCTATTCTGGTGGTCCCATTCTGTTACTCGATATCAAATCGTTGAGTCATAAATGTGGGGACTGGTGTACCAAGGATGGAATGCATTATGAACGTCCTGTTTATGAAGCAGCCATTCATATTATGTTAAATGCATTAATAATTCAATCTCAACAGAAGCTCTGATTGAGAAAGTTTGTTTTCTGTTTGGAACTATGAAGCTCCAACTCTCGTGGAGAACACAAAAGGGTTCCCCAACAAATTATTGTTTTGATACTTTCTAGAGGTCATCTCAACATTGCATACAATTTTTTCCAGGTGCTCTTCATTGCTTCAAATTAACTGAATAGTGCAATTTTTGGATAGTTTTTACGTGAGATGTTCCTTTTTTTCCCTTTTCAACATGTATCAATAGCGCAAACTCTCTCAACCTGTATTCCATAGTCAGAAAACTCTTCATGACTCGTATTCCAATCTTCTCGTGAACATATATGAAGTTTTGTTTGAACATATTGATACATTTTTTCCAGTTTATAAGACATTTCGATTTGGTTCATCATTTACATATGGTTGTCCCTTTGTTCAATTGTCTGCTTTTCTTAGTCAGGCTTATGGAATGTATGCTATGCTATGCTTGTTTTTGTTTGCCTAGAGTATTTGCTTGGTTTTATAGTTGACAAAAAGAACAAATTTATGAATCAAAAGAAGTTGAGATGGAAGTAAACTAGTATAGTCTATTGTACAAGGATCAGAACTTGTATTCTTGTTATTCTTGTATACTCTACTCTGTGTGACTTTTTCTGTTTTGTTTTGGAACTACTCTGATCCTTATTTCTGTTTTACTGGCACCACTTTCTTAAGTTTCCTTGGATGGCTTAGAGGATTGATCATTTGATCTTCTTCTTTGGATGTCTTTTGGAAGTTTCTTATTCCACCTCAGTGGCCTCTCCAAATTAATTTTACACTGTTTAGATATGTGTGTAGCTGTGTATTTCTGTGTATCAATTCTAGACAAGCCCCACATAAAGGTCTTGTTAAGTTGAGTACCAATGGCAAAAAAAAAACATCATTCCCTTCCCCTCCTCCAAAGGACCAAAATTTAAGAGGAAAAAGAATTTAATAAAATAACATATTTGCCAGTTATATTGTGAATGGTATATTTGTAAATTTTAGTCCCTTATTTGCAGTAGTATGTGAAGCTGAAGGTGCCCTTGTGATACAATCTTGACCAGTCTCGAGTCAAACAACAACAACTCGATTCGAGTTCCGAAAAGTCAACGAATGGTTGCAAGTAATTGGGTTGAAATTGATTCAAGTGCCACATTTGGAGTTCAACTCAATTGAACCACGAGGAGAGGATTTGAGTTACACGGCAAGGCGTTCATCATGGGGACTGATTAACGAAGCTTGGAATGAGGTTGGATCAAGTTCAGAGATGGTGGAGATGGAATCCAAGCCTATGAAGCTCATGAATATGTGCCGAACCAAAAGACAAAAAGGAGAAGATTCAATTTTCTGGGTCAAGTGTGGTCGCGCCGTGTTCCAAGCCAAAAGCAGCATGACCGCGCCACTCTGTAGACATGAAAAATAAAGGACTTCGCCTCGGCGAGCTCACCAAGACTTCTAAATTCACGCCGGCACGTTCCTCTCTGTATTTTGTCGCCCCGACGCTTTCTGAACTCACCCCAGCGCCTTCCTCTTTGTTTGAGCCAAACCACCAGCGCGACCGAGCTGCGCCCTAGTACATTTCCAGCCCGGCCATGCCGTAGGGGATATTTTGTTGGTGTGTTTTTCAAGACAGATGTGTTTTGACAGCTTTGGGTCATGGATTTGTTTCCTAAACTCAATCTTTTCGGTTTATTATTAGATTTCTACTATAACTAAGAAATTAGCTTAGAAATTCTTCTAAAAAACAGAAATAATAATTCTCACAAAAGTTGATAAACTGAATATTATTGAATGATTAGTCAATTACATAAATAAGCCTTTAAATAATAATAACTTGAAACCCTAGAATCCCAATATTGAATTACAAGTGTTTTAGAATCACAAAAGGTGTTGGGGCGAGTTTAGAAAGCGTCGGGGTGACAAAATACAGAGAGGAACATGCCAGCGCGAATTTAGAAGCCTTGATGAGCTCATCGGGGTGAAGTACTTTATTTTCCAAGTCGGCGCGGTCGCGCTTGACCCAGAAAATTGAATCTTCTCCTTTTTGTCTTTTGATTCGGCACGTTCGCTTGCAACATATTCATGAGATTCATAGGCTTGGATTCCATCTCCACCATCTAAACTTGATCCAAGCTTTATTAATCAGTCCCCATGATGAACGCCTTGCCGTGCAACTCAAATCCTCTACCCGTGGTCCAATTTAATTGAACTCCAAATGTAGCATCCTTGAATTAATTTCAACACAATTACTTCCAACCATTCGTTGACTCCCCGGAACTCGAATTGAGTCGTTGTTTGACACGAGCCTAGTCAAGATTGTATCATTCCCCTCTTCTTGAAAAGGATTTGTTCTCAAATCTGGCATCCCCTTCTCTTGAAAAGGATTTATCCATAAACTTGGTCCTATATAAAAACAAACTAAGTTAGTAGCATCAAACAAATCATAATGCCAAAACTCAATGTGCAAATGACATATATAACTATTAAAAATTCCAACTCCCGCCAAGAATATAATAATGTCTGACTTCTCTCCCGAATTGACATTAGCAATTTGTAAACTAGTTACTTCCCAAATATTAACTATATAAACTAATCTACTATCTACTAAAATAAACGTGAATGCAATGTAAATAAGAATATAAAAAGTTCTATCTCCTCCGGGATCACATATCATCACATACAACTTCTCATGTAGTAGATTCTCCCATTCACGAATTCTCGGATCAAACGTTAATATGATGATTTCGTACATCCGCATAAATACAACCTCCAATACATCGGGGTCAAATATCAACACTTGAAATTTGTCATGCTTCACACGCAAACTCTCTTAAATTCCTGGATTAAACACAAAACAAAACAAATTAACATGCATCTTTTGTCTAATCATAAATAAATCAAAATCACATGCATAGTCTATTAGAACAATATTCAAAAACTTCTCTGTAGAATCTCAATGCATTGATCTAATTAAATTGCATGATCCCTGATTTCTCGATGAATATGGTCATATCACTATCACGAATCTGCAAAACACAACTAACCTTCCTCTTTCCATTCATATTAACCCATTCAAGATCAAGTAATAACATCAATGAAACAAAAAGGTCATAATCACAAGTCGAAAACTCAATAACACATTTATCCTGATGACGCACAAATTCAACACATGCTAATGAATTTTCCAAAGTGTTGACAATAACGGGAAATCACCAAAACAGATATTAGCAAATTCTTCCATGAAAGAATGCAAAATATGATTCAACAACCCATGGTAGTATACAATGCTTTAGCTAATCCAAGTGAACTAACTAAACATGCATCTCAATCCATCTTGATGATAAACAATTCTCGAATAAAACCCAGATGATAGCAAATCATGTAATAATCATTGCCCTAACGAAATAACATGACTACTACCATTGTCAACTATCGACATCTCATGTAAAGATTGCCTAGCATGAAAACCTATCTTAACATATGGATAAGAAAGCCCCGAATAAATTTCATGCAAGTAAAAACATTAAGAACGAGAAAACATATCATGATTATAAACTAATTCAACAAATATCAAATATCCTTCATAGTTTATGATAAAGAAGATTCTACCCTCAAAATAACTAACAACAAATTTTCCAATGGAAGCATGCAAAACGTGTTTTAAATAATTCATGAAAACGCTAGATGCATCAGTTAATTAAATAGAAATAACTAACCATCTATACAAATCACATGTTAGAACAATTTTTCATTTTTCACATTCCCTCATGCTAATTTGAGTAGGAATTGTCATCACATGTCACTTAAGTACTATGCATATTATCAAACATATTATCTAAACAAAGAAAAAAATAACGATACTTGTTTACCAATTCAAAATTGATGCACAAACTCGTTGTTCCATCCTCCTTAGGCACTATGATCTCATAATTAGCACACGAACTCGTGTCTCCTATCATGATACCCTTTCATTAACTCTCCAACTCGCCTCGGTAATTCTGTCATCTCCTCGGGAATACTATCAGCTGATCGGTATGGAATGATAGCACCGGATATGTATTCTCTCACCTGTATAAGAGACAAAACAGAACTAGACAAAGAAGAGTTAACCTTGTTAGTATTCAAAAGCGTCGTTTTGTATTTCCAACTCACTCTTTTTTTCATAGTCACTTATTTCTCCCTTTTCTTTCTTCCTCAATCTCTCGTTTGTTTTCTCTCTCATTCTTTTCAATCTCTCTATTTTTTTCATTCTTATTTTTCTCAATCTCCCTTTTCTTTTCTTCCTCCTTCGACGGATCATGATCAATATATGCTTGAAGAAAATCTAAGGCCTGCAAACTGTATTCATCCATCATCTCACAAATTGGTTCCATGATGTAATCTTTGATCTCCTTCGAAAATACTTGTTCTCTATACACCTTAGGAGCTTCTCGTGATTGTCTCCAATGTGATTCCCTATGCATATGATCCTTCCTTTCTTCAAATCGCCTTAAAGGTTGCTCTACATATCTTGGAATTTCATACTCAGTCCTCCTATTAAGTTGTACTGAAACAATTCACTTTCTCATCACGATTTTCAACTCTTCCCATGTCTCGATCAGATGTTCTCCACATCTCTTACTAAGCACAAATCGATCCCACCATGTAGCTGCATAATCGGAAAACTCTTGAATCGCAAGTTTAACCTTCATCTGCTCGGAATACTCAGAATAGTCAAACTCTCACTCCATTTGTTTCTCCCATCTCAAATAAGCATCAGGATCATTCCTTCCTTGGAAAGTATTCTTTCGAGACCCATAAGAAATTTCATAACCATAATCATACATGTTCGCTGCAAAACAAAGGTTAGTAGATAAAAAAAAATGCCTCGCACATTCCATTACGTGTTTCGCTCAATCAATGTACCACTCAATTATGAAATCGCTCGTGTATCGCACAATTGGCTTTTACCCTCGATTGATCTCACACTCTTGCCTTTTATCGCTCTATATTCTCTCTTATATGTTCTTTTTGAATTCACCAAACAAAATCACAGTCGACTATGCAATTCAATAAGAACTTATCACAAAAACAAAATATAGCAATATATGACTTATGATAACCAACAAGATTTCTCGATCCCCAATTAGATCCTTCTTGAATGAATCTTCAATATCTTCGAAATTCGTAGAAACCAAGCACTTGAAAATAAATAATAATTTTCCTCCTTTTTTTAATTTACTTACGATTTTTTTTCTCGATATATATTCAACAGGAAATTAAATATAAGTAACTCGCTATAAGACTTAGCTTTGATACCAAAGTCACACGGCACGCTTGCAACATATTCATGAGCTTCATAGGCTTGGATTCCATCTCCACCATCTCTGAACTTGATCAAACCTCATTCCATACTTATTCTCTACTTTTGTGAGAATTATTCTCTACTTTTGGTTCTTTTAAGAATTTTTAAGCTAATTTCTTAATTATTTGAGATTCAATTTGACTTATCATACAAAAATACATAGTTGTGTATGACGTCTTCTACCGCATCAATCGTCGATTGTACCGAGGTTCCTGTTTCAATATAAACACGAGGTTTAGGTGTCATTGGTGTTCCATTCAACGCTGATTTCATTGCTTGATCGATTGTACGAAAGTTCTTGTCTCAATATAGATGTTGGGTTGAGGTGTCGTGAGAGTTCCACTCTATCAACTATGCTAGAAACGATCTTGGCGACGACCACCTAACGTAAGCTGTGTCGTAGAATCCATCACCTTTCAATATTTCATCATCTGCAATTGCAATAATGTGATGTGGAGTTTAGAGCCTCTAGGGGATTCTGAGAAAAGACTGAAAACAATTGTGGTCGTTTTTCATAACATTTGTATTTGTATTTGGTAGGATTTACATCAAAGAGTTGTAGGTGGGTGAAATCATATGAATTTCTCATTCAACATATTTTCTCCTTTATTTATTGCCTTGTGAATTTTGTTTCTTTTTTTGACTAAATCTTATGAATGTTCTTTCTGCTGCTTTCTTGTTATCATATAACCGTTACGTAATAGTGTTCTGACTTCAGATATGAGAAGGTTAGTAGGAGTAATTTCTTGCAAGTATTGGTCCCATCAAATGGGTTATTATAAAGTTAATTTGGGTTATTATAAAGTTAATTTCATGATAAGTTGGTAAAAATAGAGATTACCTCTCGGCCTGCGTGTTGATACTGTATTGGTCAATTGACTAAAGTTAACTTCATGTTAATCACTCTCCATCCAATATTATCTAATTTGCAGTTTGTTACGATATGTGGAATGGAAACGGAAAATGTTACATGTCATGGTATGAAATGAAGTACAATAGAGGTATATGTTTGATACGAAATACGTGATACATTACACTTTTTTTTTAAAGATATAATTAAATCTGGTTAAGTTAGTGTCCCAACATACACATTTTCAAGAGACTTCACCACGTTATTACACTTATTGGACGCCCACAAGGTGTTCTTTTGGTGACACTAGTTGATATTTATTGTTAGTTTTAACATTTCACTATTTTTATTAACGATTGTTTTGACATTTCATTATTTTAACAATCAAAAATACGTCATATTAAGTGCATGACACATAAGCTTGAATTTATCTAAGAAGCATACTATATATATATATATATATATATATATATATATATATATATATATATATATAAAAGGAGCTGATCCTAGCCAACTCATATGTGGTCATTCATTGCAGTCTTCAACGGCCAAGATTAGAAGGGTCTTATTACTATTCGTAAGATACTTTTAACGTTAAAAAAGTCGAGAAAAAAATCAGAAACTATCTCTCCTAACTCAATTTTTTTCTTTTTCTTTAATCAAATCTTAAAATTCAATAATTTTTTCGTTACAAATTTAAAATTGTTAATCTATATATGATTGAAAAGGTCTCGAAAAGATCTTCAAAATATGAGGCGTTATTTTATGTTTTGATGTAATTAAAAGGTCAAAAGTTACAACTAAAACTTATAATAGCGTATTTCAAAATATAAAATTTTAGTTTCAATTTTGGTGATTTTAACTAGACAAAAAGATATCAACAATGGATCTTATTTTAAAGATGTTAACGAGAGTTTTTTAACAATATATAGATTAATAAATTAGATTTGTAACGAAAAGTTATTAAATTTTAAAATTTAATTGAAGAAAGAGAAAAAATTAGGTTAGGAGAGAGGAAGTGTTCTGACAATTTTGTTATTTTATTTTTATTTTTATTTTTATTTTTTTTAATATCTCCCAAATAATTTATAAGATTTATTGGAATTGAAATTTTTACAGAATAAAGTGATTTGGATGTCATTTGGATACATGTAAAAAAATATGAAAATAAAAAATAACCCGGTCGCCCCCAGACTTTTTCTTCAATCATTACCGTTGAAGATTGCAATGAATGACCGACCAGGATAGGGGATAGATTTAGCAGCTACTCTTTTTGGAAGCTAGGACATTAAAGAAGAGTTTATCAAAGGAAGGAAGCAAGCATGCTAGAGATTTTGTTTACAAGTCAGCTCAGCAATAGCCAATAGCCAATAGCCAATAGCCAATAGATGTGGTACATATTGTTAGAAATTAGAACTAATATCATGATCAATCAGAATCTGGGAAAAAGTTAATAGCAATGCTACACAAGAATGTCTCTATTATATTTCTCCTGGAGTGGTTGGATTGCTTTGTCCTTCCCTTAACCTTAAAAGATTAGATTCCCTGCTCACTCATTTTCCCTCCCCTTCATATGGATAAATTATAAATTCTAATTCGATATCATTTTATTCCATATCAAGTTCCAGTTTATTGCCAGCCTCCTTGTTGGATCTTAGGATCAGCCTTATGAAGAGATTATTTGCCACCGGTGGATTGTGTCGACTTAATTTTGTAAGACAGAAGAGAATGATAGCTAGCACCAACCCCTCCTCAAAAAAGGTTTCTCCCTGCTCTTTTCAGAATAAAAAGATAATATACAAATAGCGTCATGGTATCCCCAGCTGTTGGACATGTCTCTTAGTAGCTGGTAAAGCATGAACTTTCCCTCGTCTCCAAGATTTCTATAATAAAGCTCTCATAGTTGCACCTGCTTGGATCCAGGTTCAATTTTTTACATATATCAATGAAACACCAAACGTATGAGATTCCTTCAAAATCTTTGCCCACCCCTTTGAATTTTTCGAGCTGCATATTCGTAAAATATGCAGTGCTACGTGAGAATGTTTGATGTCTGATCTAAACACCAATTTCTCAAGTGTTTAAAACTTGAAGGGTTAAAGAAAAGCTTAAATAAAGCAAGTAAATTTCAGTATTCCGTTGCACTTGATTTTACCATTACAATTGGAGTTGAATTTTTTTTTTTAATTTTAAAATTACATGCAACTTGATTTATATCTATTGGATGATTGATTTGTATTCCTTCATTTCCCTTGCTCTTTCCAAATTTGCTCTTGAAACTTTAGATGCCTCCCTTTCCTGGTACGAGAAAGGAACACAAACCTCTAAATAAGAAGCATGCATCAATCAATTAGGAAACCTCTTCCTCCCACACAACTGTTCACGACTTCTTCCTCTTCCTTTTTTTGGTGTTGAAAGTTGAAACAAACAATAAATGGGAATGTTTAACAAGAGTGGTAATACTGACTGTTCAATTTCTTTCTTTACATTTGAATGATACAAGTCTGCTCCCAATCTGCCTTCTAACATCTATCCGCGGCTCACCCTCTTCCAAAAATAAATATAGGAATACAGAATGTTGACCATATCATGCACCACTCATTCATCCAACCTAATCCAGACAAGGAAAAAGGGCCTTATAGTACATGTCTTTACAGTTTTACTTCAAGATTCATACTGCTTGCCTTCAAAACTCTGTCCGAAATTCCAGTTTTTGGGACAAACATTGTAAGATGTTAGCGTAACCCCGTCACTGCTAGTAATCTCAAATGAAAGCGGTTGATTCTTTATATCAGCATTTATATGCCAGTTCTGGCCCCAATTTCTATTCATTGGGAGCCATCCTGTTCTTGAACCCTTGATCTTCACTGCCACTATATCTCCGGCACCAGCAACGTTGCTGATCAACACTGATAAGAATATCCCAGAGCCGTCAATTGTATACCGCACCCCACCTTCCTTTCTGCAGTTGATCCTGTCAAGAACCCAAGGGAATTAGATAAAGGCTTTTCATTCATGTCTGATAGATCTCTTTGTTTGCTCTAGGATTCTACGGAATACTGTACAAGGGCGAGAGCTAAAAATTCGACTCTCAGTTGGCGGTACAGCATTACCTTTTGTGTCAAATGTTGAAGATTGTTATATGGAAAGACATCAGAACAAAAATATTTTAACTGCATACTTGGTAAAATCTCTTGGATGTCATGAGATGATGAATCTAGCATGTGAAGCTTGCCCTTATAAATGTTATCACCAACACTTATTCACACAAGCCATTGCATGTGACATGGAGTTTTAGGCAATCAATCCACCTAACAGTCTTATCACTTTCATTGAATTTGTACACTACCCACCCTCGAAACAGTTGATTACTTCAACTGAATTGGTACACAATCTATCCTCCTAACAGTCTGCATTGATGAGACCAATAGTAGGAAATGAATCTAAAGACTGTATCAAACAGGTATCTTTACTGACGTTATCACTATCCTAAAGATGAGCTCTTGAACACTTGGAATGGGAACAATGAATGCTGATACCTCTCAACCAACAAAACAGTGAGAGACAAAGTTATCCAAATATTTAGCATCTTTCCTACACATGCAGCACTACAAAAACTTCTATATTATTTATCCAAAAAATTGATATGACCAGTGTCAAGGAGTTGGAGAAACTAGGGTGTAGGGATGCCAATAGATTGGGGTAAACATATAAACCTGCCCCAACCCTAACAGATCGGTATGCAGAACAGTAGTAGTTGGGTGGGATTAATATGTGTGCTAACATAGTTGGATGACTTGGGTCAAATGTAATATGAATAGTAGATTACTGGCTCACTGCAATGACGCAAGCGTGTGAGGTGAAAGGAGTTCAGGTCCCTGCTTAACATATGCTAAGGTGCATCAGTGCATATTGATAACCTGTGTGCCATCATAATGAATACAAACACAAATGCACTTCCAAAATAATTCTCCTGCGTAATACAAAAATCTCTCCCCCCCCCCCCGGAACCTTTTTCTTCCCAGCTGTATCTTCGATCATTAGTCCAGCACATTCGATAAGCTAGATTGTCCGGTAAAGCTATTAAAATACCCTACCTTCATAGCCGAATGAACTTGTAAAACTAACTGCAATACTAAAGTTCCTGAGCCGGATATATGTAACCATCAAGATATCATTTTCTTGCAAGTTCTGTAGTCTAGGCAGAAGGTTATCTCACCTCGCCATAGGGCTGGCAGAAAGTTTAGGGTGAGTGAAATCATTCAATATGACCGTCAAATGAACCTTATTAGAACATATGCAAATCACATAAAAGAGAGTGTCACACAATCACCATAACTCATTCACATCATAGCTGGTACCAATATTTGAACTTACAAGTTAAGTTCCGGTTCCACCCAGGCACCCACCAAATCACATGAGAGTAAATGTGGCGGGTGAATCACAATGAACTGAATGTGTAAACCATCAAGGGATCTATGTATCCATAAATATGTACCATAATAATCTTTTGAGTCGCTGGAACAAATGAACATACTATAGTAGTGGCCTATGTGAACTACCTGGAACCAATATTGTGTCTCTAATACCCAAATTACCCTTATTAGTACTTAGCATTTCTATATGATGATTAGTGAAGTAGCAATAATATGAGCCCTAGTGTGAATGCCTGAAAGAAAGGATAATTTTGACTAAAAGGGGGGGGGATGAGAGAAGAAGTACCTGCGATACTGAATGGGCATATTGGAAGCCTTCCAAATAGCAATCTTTTCAAAAGCTTCAATAGGAAGCACAAAATGAGCATTCGGAAGATTACACCGGCCGCCGCTATCGGCGGCGAACCCATAATTCGGAGCACAGAAATTAGTGGCAGTAACAATGATCGACGTCCCTGGAATACACCACCGGAGGTCCTCCACGCACCGGACCTCGAAGCAGGCGCCGCAGATCTGCCCCTTGTCGAACAACGCCGTACTCAGCCCCGCCGTGGCTTTTCCGTAACCACTTTTCTCGAGGTCGCCGTAGCCGCAAGCGCCGCCGACGGCGTCTCTGGGATCCGCGGCGGCATAGTAAGTAGCTCTAGCTGATCTCCAGTTGGATTGTTGGTGGGTGGAGGATGAGTATGAAAATGGAGCGGAGGAATATGAGTGGGCAGTTACTTGTATAGATGTTAATGCGAGTGTAAATAGTACTAGGTTTTGTATCGTCAGCTTCAGGTGACCTGAATCCATTGTTGTCATTTTCTTCGCAGGCGAATCCGTGGGGCAGGGCAGATGCAATTTGGCTTCTTACTTACTTACTAGTCTAGTAGTGTTTTTAACTTAGCGGCGGAGGAGGAGTAAAGTATGTATCCAACAAAGTTGTCAACACAAGCAAGTAAACATCATTTAATTGCTAAAGCTGGCAATAAATAAGATTTCGTATATAAATATATTATTTAAATCAGATACATACATATTCCTTTTCCAATTAAATTTGCATAATGGGCCTAATGAGGAGTAAGAACCCATTGGGCTAGTCCGTTAGCATCAAAATTAATTAGGAACAATTACATATATTAGTACATTTTTGAAAATAATTATAAAAATCATACATTCATAAAATAATTACAAAAAAATTATACTTCATCATTTTTATTTTCAATCCTAATACAATTAAAATTCCTTAAATTAAGGGATTAATATTAATGGGCTGAGATAGCAAATTAGTTTCCATCTTCCTTAGGTCTCTCTCTATCCGCCCTTACTATTTCTCTCTCTTCTTCCTTACTACTTCTCTCTCTCCCTTACTACTTCTCTCTCCTCTCGTAGCCAATCGTCGTCGTCCTCTTCTGCCGCCGCCGCGAGCAATACGTGAAAGGCTATGTTTTCAGGTTGATACGTGACTTTCTCTCTCCAACTCTGACAATCGAATACGTGATTTCTCTCTCCAACTCTCTCACAATTGAAAGGATTCTGGTTTCTCTCTCTAAGGTCTGGTTCTAATTTCTGTTAATTCTCATTCTACTAATTAATTGTCAACATGATCATATATATACGCCATGTTTCTAACAGAATGGGGTATTGATTGTTTGAGTTTGTGTTGTTTTTATGTTTTGTATAGAATGGTTGATACAAAGAAGAAGGATGGAAAGAGAAAAAGAATCACAGAGGGTGATTCTATTAAGGAATTGAAGAAATTTATTTGGGTTTGTCTTGCGGTTGGATTCTCGATTTTGATGTTCTCAGTAGTTAAGATGTAAGCTCAAGTTCATAAATGTAAAATATTTCCAACCCAAAATTTTTTAAAGGTGTGCTAATTTAAATTTTGTTTTTGTTACTATCATATAACTGTTTGGTTACTTCTACATTATATTTTTGTTACTATTAGCTTGTGATTCGGACACCATTTTTGTTACCTTGATTTGGTATTTTGGTTACTTTTTATGTTGTTATGGTTACCATGTATTTGCTTAGTATACATGGTTGACTAAATTGGTTTTGGTTTACATGTTGTTTATGTATTGGTTACCATTAAAACATGTTTTGGTTACTATCATATAACTGTTTGGTTTTTTCATTAGTATATTTTTTGTTACTATTAGCTTATAATTTGGATACCATTTTTTTTCTCTCAATTGGGATTTTGGTTACTTTTATATGTTGTTTTGGTTACAATGTATTTGCTTATTATACATTGGTTGACTAAACTGGGTTTGGTCTACATGTTGTTTATGTGTTGGTTACCATTAAAACATGGTTCGTTTCTAAAGATATAACCTGTTTGGTTACTTCTTTAGTATATTTTTTGGTATACATATTTTGTTTACTACGAAAATGGTTTTGTATTTACATGTTGTTTATATTTTGGTTATCATTAGATTATATAATATAACTTTTTGGTTACTGCTTTATTATGGTATGGTTAATGTTATATTATGATATGATAACTATTATTGTGCAGTCAATTTGGGATGTTGGTTATATGTTATAGTCTATTTTGGCTACTGTGTAATTGTTATATTATATTTTGGTTAGTATGCTCTTATTTGTTAGTCACTATGAAAATGTTTATGATATAGATATTGTTTATATCTAGTTACTAATGATTGTGTAAATCTGATTTTGTTTATTTGCAGTTATGGGATCGTTACTATGAGGAATGCAATTCATTGGAAAAGTTATATATTGGTGACATGGAAGTCCCCAACATTATTATCAAGAAATTGAACTCAAGTCAGTTGGAGAAGTTTAAGGCATCATTAGTTTGTGGATGTATTATTTTTGTAAATAATAAACCCAAGTCATAATAAACCATGTATTTGCTTAGTATACATTGATGTATTATTTTTGTAAAGTCCTTCAAACATAACCATTTGTTATGGTTAATGAGTATGTAATGTTTATTGGAGCTTATGTAAATAGAACTACATATTTGATTATATAATCAATTATTTGACATTGTTTGTTGGTTCGTATTAAGTTCAGGTTCGATACATTATTTGAAAGGTGCGATTGGTAACCAAACATGCATGTAAGGGTAACCATTTTATTTTTGGTAGTAATCGATAATTCATGCTTGTATCGTGACATATATTAAGTGTTAAATGTACGTACGTGAGAGTATACATGAGTCATTTAAACTGGGTTGGATATACTGATTGTTTCGCATTTTGGTTATCATTAAAACATGTTTAAGTTACTTTTCATATAACTATTTGGTTACTTCTTTATTATGTTTTTATCATTGTTACCTTATGGTTTCGCTACTATTATTGTGCTCTCGATGTAGGATTTTAGTATCGTTATTTTTTATTCTAGTTAATATGTAATTGTTTAGTATACATGGATTGCCTAAATTGGGTTTCATTACATGATATTTATATTTTGGTTACCATTAAAACCTGTTATGGTTACTATCATATAATTATGTGGTTACTGTTTTATTATGTTACATTATGGTTACTGTTATTAGTAACCAAATAGTTACAAGCTTGTATCAGGACAAATATCAATTGTTAAATGTACATGTGAGAGTTTTCATTTATATATATGGTTACATATAGATCTCATATTAAAATAAAAATAGTTTGAGAGGTGCAGTTGGTATCCAAACATGCATATAAGGGTAACCATTTTAGTTTTTGTTAGTAACCAAATAATTAAAAACTTATATCAGAACAGTTATCAAGTACTTAATGTACATGCGAGGGTTCCCATTTATCTAGCTGATGAATACTTTTAAATTACATAGTTATAAAAGTTATTTGGAAATGGTCCAGTTGGTAACTAAATATGAATATAGAGGTAACCATTTTATTTTAGATGGGTAACCAAATTTTCATAAAAATGTTTCAAAACAGTTACCAATTGTTCAATGTATATGTTTACTTTATATTGACAACTCATGATGGAATCAAAAATCAAAATATTAATCAATAACAATTTTAGTTACTGTACACCATCAAAAATGTTACCAACCATGTGGTTAATGGTTACTAACAGTAAACAATTATATATTCCTATATTTACACTCTTTTTGTTTATGTTCCGTTGAAGTAAAGCACAACTGGAATCATCTCCATAGTTTAACAACTGAATAAACATTATAAAGTAACCAAATCAATATTAGACAGTAACCAAACTGCATAATCTTAGTAACCAGATCATAAACAACATTTTTACATGCCATTTTGAAGGCCTAAATGATGGAATTTGACCAAAAAATCATGTACATCACGAGTAAAGCTGGTGACTTTTGATCGTTGGCCCGTTTTCAATGAAATTAGGCTCCGAAAACGCTAAAATCTGACACTCCAAACTTGACAAAAATTACCAAATTGCCATTGAATCAAATTTTTCCATAATTTATCAAATCTTTCCATAAACTGGATCAAATCTTTTCATAAACTGACATGCCTTCTCTTCAACTGCATTAATTTGTTACCAACTAAAGACTAACAGTTGTATGAAGTTAACCAATGTAGTCAATAATTAACCATCAATATAAAACAAACCAGTATAAAACACACTAATATTATACAGTAATCATAACAACATTATACAGTAACCAAATTTAGATTAGTCAGTCAATATAAGTAACCAATGTATTTAATAAGTAACCATCAATGTATATGTACTTATAAGTAACATTATACAGTAACCAAATTTATATGTACTTAAAGATCCAATAAATAAAAGAGAAGGTAACCAATGTATTTAATAAGTAACCATCAATATAAAAACATCGTTAGAATATACATTTAAAGTATACAAAGAACCAAATAAACATTATACAAAGAACTAAATCAATAATAAACAAGAACTAATTTGTATGTACTTAGTAACCAGAATATAAAATATATTTTTACATTCATTTTGCAATCAAAATAGTCAATATACTGACATTGTGACCAATCAAAGAGCGAAAAACTTAAGAAAAGTAACCAATATACGAGTATATAGTAACCACGGGGTAACCAAATAAATATTTAAAGTATACAACAACCAAATAAACATTATACAGTAACCAAATCAAGAATAAACAGAACCAATTTCCATGTTCTTAGTAACCAGAATATAAAACATATTTTTACATGCATTTTGCAATCAAAATAGTCGAAGATAATTGACTTTGTGACCAATTAAAAAGCGAAAAAACTTAAGAAAGATAACCAATATACGAAAGTATATAAGAACTACGGGGTAACCAAATAAACATTTAAAGTATCTGACAAAGAATAAATAAATATTATACAAGAATCAAGTCAATAATAAACAAAGAAACCAATTTATATGTATACATAAGAACGAATATAAAACATATATTTACATGCATTTTGAAATCAAAACAGTCAGTATACTGATTTTGTTACCAATTAAAGATCGAAAAACTTAAGAAAGGTAACCAATATACGAGTATATAGTAACCACATGGTAACTATATGCATATAAATTTTAAACTCAAATACCTCAGTATACAAATCAATAACGAATCAATCAATAATCAAAGTTGTTACAGAGGCTGGTTACTGATCTTGCAGTTGGTGTTGATCTTGCAGTTGCTGTTGATATTGCAGATCTTGCAGTTGCTGTTGATCTTGTAGTTGTTGTTGATCTTCTTCGATATTGTCCGATCTTAGACTTGCATCGCCGTTGGAGAATTCTTCTTCTCTGATCTGTTGTTGCTCTATTTTTTCTGATCTCAAATTTGCCTTTTTTCTTCAGTAACGTAAATTTAGGACCGATTAGTTGAAAATATGAAAGTGGTAACTGGCGTGTAGGACTTGATGACGCGTGATTTTAGGAATAGTAATATACTGTGTTATTTTATTTATGTAATTATGTTGTGTGTGTTTTATTTTTGTAATTATTTTCTAATTATTGTATATTAGTGTTAAGAACCCTTAACTACTAGTTCAATATTATAACTTGTGATAGCGAACCGAATCCCAAAGAAAATGTTTGAAAATTCCATAGCATAGTATAAATAGGCAAATGTCCAAAAATATTTATGTACCCCGATATTTCACTTACACTTTGAATTATTTTTTTTTAAAATATATTTTACATTATAAATTTTGGATCAATTGTGCCCCTATTTTTAACGGACATGCCACCTAGACTAACTTGATCGACACCTAGACAAATTTTAATGACAAGCCTGACACCTGAATAAATTTTTGTTACCCAACAAATTCAGAACCATTTTCTCTCTCTAAACTCATCTTTATCATATCCATTTTCCCTCTCTCTTTCTAAACTCATTTTACTCAGATCTATATTTCGTGTTTGCCGATCAGAGCTTCAACTTTTATGTCATTTTCCGAAGTCGTTCTCTAACATAACGCTAAAAGAAACCTTTTCATCTCTTTCTCTCATTTCCTTCGCAGCTTTATAAGGGTTTTGGAAGACAGGCGAGGTTAAAAAAAATCCCCAATTCATCACCATGAGGTTCTTCTGATCTGAGCTATGAGCTTGCCAGATTATGAGTTCTCTCTTTTCTAGTGGTTTTTATGGATTCTGGGATGCTCTCGATTGATCCATGTTTCATGGTGATTTGGGTTCATGCTGCATCTACTGAATATCATGTTCATGCTCTGCTCTGGGTTCTATTAAGGTTTCCATCTCAGTTGAATTGGGGACGATTCTTATTGATTTTATTCGTCTGATTTGGTGTTTTACTTTCAATCAATTTCAATTTTGGCTGGTTTGGTTTTGATTTTTTTCTTATAATTATTTGGTTTGGTTTTGATTTGGTATTAGGTATTTGGGTTTCGGTGCTTTTAGTTTCACTCTTGCATTTGGCTGGTTGAATCTTGGGTTGCTGTCCCTCACCAAGTTTGGGCGGCCGGAATCTGGGTTTTTGGCTCGTCTGATTCCGTGTTTTCTTAGTTCTGGGTATCATTTTGTTTGTCTATCTTTCATATTCAAAGTTTGGTTGGGCTTGAGTTGCATCTCTTGATGCCGTTAATGTCGTGTAATAATGGGAAACATGGAGGTTGTTCATCCTGCATAAAAGCAGCTTCATCCGAGTTTAATTTGAATTGTTTACAGAGAATGGGTTTAGAGAGAGAAAATGGCAAACACTAAATGATGATTACATGAGTTTGAAATTAAGTTGTTTAATTTGTTTTAATTAGAATTTAATATTCTATCTTCATACTTTGTCACTAAAATTTGTCTAGCCACGTCAGTAACGTTAGTTTATGTGGCCGTTAACGGCAATGACACACTTACCTAAAATTTATAATGTCAAGTGTATTTTTAAAAAAAAAAAAAATTAAAAATATAAGTAAGATATCGGAGATATTTTTAAACTTTTGCCCTAGCATAAATTGATAGGAATTACAAATGTCATAGAAATTAAAATATCGCTAAAGCAAGTGAAAAATTATCGCTAAATGAGTATTGCTTTAACAACATAAATAATAATACTCCTTTGTTAATTTTAAAATTATTTGTTTGTTTTACTTTTATAAGCACAAGTCTTATTTATACATACAGTATTATGTTTTTTTATCAGCTTGATACTTTTAATTTAATAATGAAGGTAAATTTGAGAACATGGTATTGTTTTGATTTATATTACGCTTTTGCCACCATTCATTTTCCTTTCATCCAATGTGGTCCCATATGTTTCTTCCACCCACATATCACCATCACAGGTGGATGCCATCATAATATATATACTAAATAAATTTCTATCGATTATTTTGAAAAATAGGTAAATAGGGGTCCATAAAATATGCAAAATTTTATAAAATCACCTTAATAATTTTAACAACATTTATCACCTTTATTATAATTCACAATATTAATCGACCAGGTCGTTTCCAGGAAAGAATGAGTTTTTCAATAAGGATCTCTTCCTATTGGCGCGCAATTAGGTGACCAAACCTCTATTTGGCAGAACTTTTAGACATTGTTAATATTGCAAATAATAATATTAATAACTCTGTCATCTCAATTATTGATTTACTAATATATAAAATATCGACAATAATTAAATAAAACCGAATGACTTCTCACGTAAAGATCAATAATCAATATCGTGTGCTTCTTATACAACCACGCCAGACATCGTACTTTTTTACTACCTAAAGTAGTTCAACAAGATAATCTGTAAAACTTCCGTCGTTATTTTCAATAAAATATTTTTGTTGTTTTTCTCAATCCCGATAATAATTAAGTTGTAGGTCCACCAATAATGATCATACATTATATTTAATATTCCTCGTTAAAACGAATATTCTCCTAAACCAATCGAATATTATATAACAACTTTAGACTTTGTAAAATTTATAAATATTACCCACAACTATAACATTATATCAAATTCATTCCATAATATTCAAAAATAATAATTATAGAAAATTCATCTTTATTCATAAAAGTTGGGGTCTTATAATCTCCTTTCTTATGAAATTTCACCGAAATTAGTAGTACGCACAGTATATCGAAGAGGTAAGGATACCTTGATTTCATTTGATTCTAACTCCCAGGTCATTTGTGACGCCCCTAAAATAAGTATACATCACCTATTCTGAGTCGCCAAATACATGGTACAAAATACAAATACAAACTTAACTATGCAGCTGTCGTGTAAAATACGACAAAACACAAACTGAGAGTTTAAACAAGAATACTGCCTTCTAGACAATATTCATTCTCAATGGAGTCCTCATAAACAGTATACAAACTCAAATTCAGTCCTCGTTACATTTATTGTCACACTATTTAACAAAATAGTGAGGACTACTAATCTTATCATCTGACCGCCACTCTGTTTCTCGATTCGTCCCAAACCTATATTCTCATTTCAAGAGAGAAACGGTGAAGGAAAGGGTAAGCTCAACTAGCCCAAGAAGAAATATTATGACTAAGATAATGCGAATAAATTATCATTAGTCTTCAACAATGTTAAACCGATAAAATACAATAGACATCAAGTTTAAGCTGCAATGAATAAGCAATCCATTAGAAAAGTCAGTAGAGAATAAAATCTACTATCTTCTATGATTTAAAAAGGTTTTTCATCAATTTTATCATTTGACTCTCGAACAATAAATAAATCATATCATTGAATCATCCTCTTTCTACGGGCCAAGGACATTCATTAAATCATCAATGGTCATGACTATCTTGAATAATCCCTCGGTCATAATCATACCAAGTCCATCTCTCGCACATCGTAAGCCAAAGATATACAATAATAAAACCAATAATCAACAATCCATCTTTACACGTAAGCCAAAGATATACAACAAGAAAACTAATAATCAACAATCCATCTTTTTCGTAAGTAAGCCAAAGATATACAATTCAATAATCAATGTAGTCCATCTTCGCACGTAAGTTTAAAGATAACTTTCATCACCATATAAGCATGAGGATGATGATAATGATATAAGCATTAATCAACTAAAACAAGGATAAATATTAAAGACTTTAAATTTATCCAAATATTATCAACCACTCATAATCTAATATTATTAATATCATAACAATATTTTAATCACCTCTAAACTTATAAATAATTTATTTCAATTATTTACACTTTACTAAATAATGCATTTAATCATTCAAAGAATGCCATAATAATAAGATTTCATCACCAATGATCAAATCCCTTATCAACAATCTAGATATATCTTATATAGGATTTTCAAGCCATAAAATCCTATTTTCCAACTTTGTTACTTCAAGTAACATATTTAACTCATATGTTCGTAACTAAACAATTTTCATGAAAAATATCAAATCAGTCCCAAAAATATTTCTTTTCTGAGATTTAGCAGAATATAGTCCCATAATGAACATATATTTTTTTCGAAATTTTTAAAATTCATTTACTATTTTTCAAAAATCAATTTTCAATTAATTTCTTAAGAAATTAGATACCTCAAGTTTAACTCCAAAATTCCTAAATCTTGGCAGAATCTTACACATATTAACGTGAGTCTCCAGTTTAAATTTCATGGTCATCGGAGTTATAGAACTCCGGTTATAGCATTTTTCGTCGAAAAAACCTAAATATTGAAATGGTCATAACTTGCTCATTTTAAGTCGGAATGAGCTCATTTTTGGACAAGAGGTTCTTTATACCATATACTTTCATGTCCCAAAAGGCCAGAATTTTTCTCATAATTTAAGTGGCCGAAACAACCCTTCTAAAATCTAGACAGTAGCATTTCAGTAATTTCCAGCTTTTGACTCCTTTGCTAAAATCAGTCCACACGAAAATCTACAACACCTTTTCCAGTTATTGCACTTGGAGATGCTACAAAACTCATAGATCTAACTCTAGAACTTGATCACACTCAAAAATTCAAAATATAATAGGAGATATGGTCAATTGAATTTCATGTTCCATTTTCACCAAAATCTGATTTTCAACCCTTTGTGATTTCTAAGAAACTTTCATGTTTTTATATAATAACCAACATAACTCATCATAACACTTACTAATACTTCATATACCCATGATTTTCATCAGGCCAAAGCTTTTATTATGGCTCTCATCATAATCAACGTAACCAGATCATTTCCACAATTTAATAAGGAATGAATATAAAGGATTATTCACCATGCATGTGGTAATCCACATAGACAGTTTATTCCAACAAAATAATAAAGAATGGAATAACAAAAAGATTCACCATGCATGCGATAGAGGCCGCATAGACAGATTATTCCCAACAGAATAATAAATAATGGAACCAGTCCCAGATAAACGCCTTGCATGCGAGGATATTACGGCGGAATAATAAATGTGGAATAATAAATAATGGAACCAGGTCCGGCGTAAACGCACAGACAGGATATTTCGACAGAATAATAAATGTGGAATAATAAATAATGGGAACCAGTCCCGCCAGTAAAATGCACGCAGATGTAATATTACAGCAGAATAATAAAGAATGGAATAACAATGAGAATTTCACCATGTATGTGGTATCAGATAAACAAAAGTTATTCCAATGAATAATAAAAAGCGGAACCAGTCAAAGTGGCGAAAGACCGGCTGGATATTCTAAATGAATAATAAAGAATGGAATAATAGAAGAATTTCACCATTTATGCGGATTGCGATAAACAAAGTTATCAAAGATAATAATACTGAGAATGGAATAATGGAAGAATTTCACCATGTATGCAGTGACTTTGCATAAACAAAGTTATTCTAACATAATAATGAAGAATGGAATAACAACTCTTACGAGTATTGAAAGAAGTAATTCTCTTCATGAATACGAAAAAAAATACCCCTTACAGTACAACAAATAATATCCCTTACCTCAAAAAGAAGACCTGGATATCGTATAAAGTGAGGGAGCAGACTTCTCTTCTTCTTTCTCTCAATAATTTCTCTCTATAATAATGGCTCTAAAGCTTTAGTAAATTGGTGAGAAATGAAGGAAGAATGAGCTTCTATTTATAGGAAAATATAGTTTCGATAATTGCACGTTTTGGGGCTCAAAAAATTACAGTACAATACCTCCAAATTTTCTTTCATTTTTAATTTAGTCATCTAAGTATTATCAAACTTCCACCACCTCCCCTAATAGTAAATCATGTGAATCAATAGTAAATCATGTGACTCAATAGTTCTAAACATGTGAAAAAATTAATTACAGTATAATACCTCCATCTATACCTCCATTTTTAACTTAGTCATGCAAGTATCATCAATCTTGCACCAACTGCCCTAATAGTATAAGAATGTGATTCAATAGTATACACATGTGAACAAGTTATATGAGCATGTGAATTAGTAGCAATTAATTGCTCATTTACCCGATTAATTTCTCGGTTTATCAATATAACCCCCAGACATCAATTATCATCGGAATAGATGTCGATTTCATCTAACACCAATAATCCCAACACAATGGAACTATCAAATTCATCTTTAATCAACACGAACTTATTCATCATTAATATCATAACTTACAATATTTAACAACCAGGTCGTTCCCAGGAAAGAGGGGGCTTTCCAATAAGAATTTCTCCCTATTGGCGCTTAAATTAGGTGACCAAACCTTTCCTCGATGTAACTTCTAGACATTGTAAATATTGCAATTTAATAATATGAATAACTTTGTCATCTCAATTATTGATTTAATAATATATCATATAATGCAGATGATACTGTGACAATAATCGAATCAATAATATGAGAGATATGATACAACAATTACTATAGCAATAATTGAGTATAACTGAGTGACTTCTCACATAAGCATCAATAATCAATACCGTGTGCTACTATGCAACCACACATATTACTGTACTTTTACTACCGGGTAACGGTAAAACCTTCGCCATTATTTTCATAAAATATTTTTGTCATTTTCTAACTACGATTTACAAGATTTAGATTTGTGGGGTCCACTAATGATTATCTTGTCGTCATTTAATATTCTCAGAAAAAAGAATATTTTCCGACCAAACGAATATTTTATAACAACTTGCATACTTTACATAATTTATAAATACTACCCACAACTATAACATTATCTCAAATTCACACCATAATATTCAAAAAAAAAATCGAGAAAATTAAATCTTTATTCGTAAAATCTGGGATCTCACAATCTCCCCTCCTTATGAAATTTTGCCTCGAAATTTACGTGACATTACTGGTATCTTAGAGCAGATGAGGATACCTTGACTTTCATTTCAGATTCTAACTCTTGAGGTATAACCTTTGAGTGTTGAATACGATCCTTCTTATTCAAGATTTTAACACGTAATTCCTCATACGTTAAATTTTCCGTTGTCTCGTTCGGTTCTAAATCAATAATGTGGTTTGGGTTGTCCATATATTTACATAACATCGGTACGTGATAAACGTTATGAACACGCAATATATTTGGCGGTAAAACGAGTCTATAGGCCACAGTTCCTACTCAATCAAGGATTTTAAATGGGCCAATAAAATTGAGGGTTGAGATTTCCTCTCTTCGTCGATTCTTGCTTCTAGAATAACGCCCTCTTGAACCTTCTTTTTCACATTCATCAGCTTCGGATGCGTAGTTTGAGCGGCCTTTATCTTTATCGACTAGAGTCGATTCTACTCGTATATTTGATATCACCACGTGGGTCCCTAGAGTCTTGAACTCTATCTTCATCATTTGTAAGTTATACGAAATGGGTCTTTGTGTTAACAACTTTGCACTCATAAATGCATACGATCTTCTACTCAACACGTCAGCTACCACGTTCGCTTTCCCACGATGGTATTAATTGGTACGATCGTAATTTTCAACAGCTCGAGCCAACGTCTTCGGCGCATTATACATTCGTTTTGGTTGAAGAAATATTTATGGGTTAAATAAATGGGTTTTGTACTGGGGTCAATACAAAATTCGATTTCATACTACGGGGTAAGCTAAGAAGTCTTCAAGAATACGCTAGGAAATTTATTAACAATAGAAATATCATTCAAAACTGTGACTCTCATCCAAGACTTGGATAACACATGTAATGAAGGTTTCTCCTAATGGAGTTTCAACCGAGAAGTCAAAGTCTAATTTCTCCGGAGTCAAATTTAAACGTTGAACGCAATCAAGAGAGATAAAATAATGGGTAGAACCGGTATCTAAAAAGTATAAACTTCGCTAGCGTTTATGATTAGATTACCCGTGATCACCTCATTCGGATTCCTCTCTTTTTGGGAGGTTACTACAAACGCTCTCCCTTGAACTACCGGTTTTGTCTTGTCTGGGACACCCTTTGATGCCTCCATCCCAGCTGGACTTGACTTTGGTGCACGACAAAATCGGGCTAGGTGGCCTTCTTTTTCACAACTAAAACATACCTTGGAAGGCTATGAACAGTTTGGACTTATGTGTCCTTCCCCTCCACATTTGTAACATACGACCGACGGTCGTTCTCCTTCCTTAACAACGGGTGCTGGTGCTGACGTCTTTTCATCTTTGCTAAACCTCTCTTCTTGAACTTTCTACTCCTATTGTCTTGTGCCATGATTACCAATCAAGTGGTTATCATTTACGTGTCTTGATTCCTCCACATTTGTTGTCACCGCTCGATGGATCGCTACCACTGGTATTATCGATACGTATACCGCTATCTCTTGGTTGGGTTGACTTATTATCGCGTTCCAATAATCGAGCCCTATTCACAACATCCGAATACAAACATAGTTTATGAGAGATAAGGTATTGACGTATCTCGGGTTTTAAACCTCTTAGAAACATTAGCGTCATTCTCTCCTCATTATCAACCAAGTGGGATATGAAACCAAGAGATAACTCAAAGAAACTTAGCTTCGATCTTTGCTACCACGGCCATATTATTTTGCTCAAGCTTGATGAACTCTACCTCCTTCATGTGACGAATACTTTCAGGAAAGTACTTGTCGTTGAAAAGCTCTTGGAAAGTACTTCCGGCATAACACCTTCTTGTATTTTTTTTCCTCATATGTATCAGCTCCAGGTCTGTAGCTTGAGCAGCTTTAACCTTATCGATTAAAGTCGATTCTACAAGTATATTCGCCATCATCACGTGAGTCCCTGGAGGCTTTATCTCCATCTCCATCTTTTACAAGTCATACAAAATGGGCCTTTGCGTTGACAATATCGCACTCGTGCCGCGATATGATCTTCACTCAATGCGCCACCTACCACGCTTGCTTTTCCAGGATGGTATTGGATGGTATGATCATAATCTTTCAACAGCTTTAAGCCAACGTCATTGTCGTGATGTTGAGTTCCTTTTGAGTGAAGAAATATTTGAGGCTTTTATGATCCATAAAGATCTCCACTTTTTCCCCATACAAGTAATGCCTCCAAATTTTAAGTATGAAGATAACAACTGCCAACTCTAGATCATGAGTAGGATAATTCCTCTCATATTCTTTGAGTTGTCGAGAGGCATAAGCTATGACTTTCCCATGTTGCATGAGAACACATCCTAACCCTTTGCTCGAAGCATCACTGTAGATGACAAATCCCTCCAAGCCAGATGGTATTGTTAGAACAGGTGCTGAAATGAGTCTCCTCTTGAGTTCTTGAAAACTCTTCTCACATTCCTCGTTCCAACCGAATTTTGTATCTTTCCAATTCAGCTGAGTTAATGGAGTAGCGATTCAAAAAATCCTTCCATTTAATCTCCGATAATAACCAAATAAGCGAGAAAGCTACGTAGATTTTGATCATCGATTTGGGTTGCTCCTCAAACTTTGAATAGCTTCAATCTTTGCGTAGGTCAACAGATATTCCATGACTTAATACTACGTGTCTAAGGAATGTCGCTTCCTCAAGCCAAAACTCGCATTTCTTCAACTTGGCATAAAGCTTATATTCACGAAGCTTTTGGAGTATCGACCTCAAGTGCTTTCATGATCTTCACGGCTTTTAAAATAAATAAGGATGTCATCAATAAAGACGACCATTAAAGTGATCCAAGTATTCCTTGAATACTTGGTTCATCATATCCATGAAGCGCAAAGAGGAGCATTAGTCAATCCAAAAGACATGACTAGAATTCATAATGCCCGCATCTAGTTCTGAAAGCCATCTTTGGAATGTCATCGGTTCTAATCTTCAATTGGTGATATCGAGAATGAAGATCAATTTTTGAAAAGAATTTGGCGCCTTGCAATTGGTCAAACAGGTCATCAATACGTGGCAATGGGTACCTATTTTTGATGGTGACATGATTCAACTTCCGATAATCAATACAAAGTCGCATACTCCCATATTTCTTCTTCACGAATAGAACAGGAGCACCCCAAGGAGAAGTCTTAGGACGAATAAAGCCAATGTCTAACAATTCCCGCATTGGGTCTTTAACTCTCGAAGTTCAATAGGAATCATTCGATATGGGACTTTGGAAATGGGTTTTATACAGGGTTCAAGGTCGATACAAAATTCACTTTCACGCTCGGGGTAGGCCGGAAGTTCTTCGAGAATACGTCAGAAATTCATTAACAATAGAAATATCATTCAAAACCGACGTATTTTTATTTAGATCCGTGACATGAGCTAAGAAAGCTTGACATCCGTTTTTCAATAAATGAATAGCTTTATGGCTTAAGATGACAGTGATTGATTTTAATGGTTTGGTTGCTTGAATTCGCATAATAGGTTGATTAGGAATATGAAAGCTAACAACCTTACGAAAATAATCAATTTTTGCATGATGAGTAGTTAACCAATCAATCCCTAGAATTACGTCAAATGCAAGTATTTTTAATGAAATAAGATCAACAGGTAATGTGAGGGTACCGATTTGAACTAAACAAGACTTATAAACAGTGGATGTAATGAAGGTTTCTCCCAATGGAGTTTCAACAGATAAGTCAAAGTCCAATTTCTCCGGAGTCAAATTAAAACATTGAGCGCAAGTAGGAGAAATAAAAGAATGGGTAGAACCGATATCAAATAAGGTATATACTTCGCTAGAGTTTATGATAAGCTTACCCGTGATGACTTCGTTCGGGTTCCTTGCTTTCTGGGATGTCAAAACAAACGCTCTCCCTTGAACTACCAGTTTTGTCTTGTCTGGGATGGCCTTTGATGCCTACATCCCAACTGGACTTGTCTTCGGTGCACGACAAAATCGGGCCAGGTTACCTTCTCTCCCATAATTATAACATGCTTTGGATGACATTGCGCAGTTTGGACTGATATGTCCCTCTCCTCCACATTTGAAGCATATGATAGGTGGTCGTTCTCCTTCCTTAATGACAGATTCTGATGTTGACGTCTTTTCATAATTGTTGAATCTCCTCTTCTTGAAATGTCCATTCTTATTGTTTTGGCCATGATTACCACTGAAGTGGTTACCATTTCTGGCATGTTAATTCCCTCCACGCTTATTGTCACCGCTCCGATGACTGTTATCAATGGTATTATCGTTTTGCCGGCTGCTCTCTTTTGGTTGGGTTGACTCATTATCGCGCTCCAATAACTGAGCCCTATTAATAACATCTGAATACAAACACAGTTTATGAGAGATAAGATATTGACGTATCTCGGGTTTCAAACCTCTTAGAAACATTCGCGTTATTCTTTACTCATTATCAACCAAATGGGACGCAAACCAGGATAACTCGACAAACTTGGCTTCGTACTGCGACACGGTCATGTTGTTTTGCTCCAGTTTAATGAACTCTACCTCTTTCATGTGACGAATACTTTCGGGAAAGTACTTGTCGTTGAACAGTTCTTGGAACTTCTCCCAAGACATCTTCAGTGCGTCAGGTTGAGTACGCTTTACAGATTCCCACCTGTAATCTGCCTAAGCCCGCAACATAAAGGTGGCAAAGGGAACCTTTTACTCCTCGGAGCATCCAAAAACATCAAATATCTTGTTGATCTGTTTTATCCATGTCTCCGCCTTAAGTGGTTTTGGCTCTCCAAAAAACTTCGGTGGTCCCAACTCCTCGAATCTGTTTGGCGGTGGATCGTCCGAGAGTTTCCAAAGTGTTTCCACCGCATTTTGGATGTGAGCCGCTCTACCGATGTTGCATGAATTGCATGAAGCCTCAGAACATTCCATCGTTCATCATTTGGTCAGTGTTGTTGTTTGCATTAGGATTGTCGCCTTCCTGATGCACATTATCCTGATTATTGATCTGTGGAGACTTAACGGTCTCCTGTGCTTTATTGATGTTCTCAACATTCTCGGATGCCATTTTCAAATACTGCCACAAAATAAGGGTTAATTAACATATCATATATTATCCATATACTCTGACCGACCAATTAAATACCAAATAAACTTAGGTAGGTCATACTAGCGAAGGAATTTCACGTCTCTCCCCTCCTAGTTCTTGTCTCACATCTCACCAGGATCATATCCTAAGCTTTGATACTAAACCGTGGACGCCCCCAAAATAGGTATACATCACCTATTCCGAGTCGCCAAATACATGGTACGTAATACTTAATACAATCTTTAATATACACAACAAGAGAGCTGTGAGTTATAATACAATTATTATCTTTTAGACAATATCCACTCTCAGAATAAGTCCTCATTACATTTATTGTCACACTATTTAACAAAATAGTGAGGACTACTAATACTATCATCCGGACCGTCACTCCGCTCCCCGACTAGTCCGGCTTACATTCTCATTTTCAAGAGAAACAGTGAAAGAAAGGGTGAGCTCAACTAGCCCAAAAAAAATATTATGACTAAGATAATGCAGAATAAATTATCATTAGCCTTCAACAATGTTAAACTGATAAAATACAATAGACATCAAGTTTAACTGCAGCGGAACAAGCAATCCATTAAAAGAGTCAAGTAGAGAATAAAGTCTATTATCTTTTATGATTTAAAAAGGTTTTTCATCACTTTTATCGCTGTGACTCAGCTTAATAAACAATCCACATCATCCCTGCACTACGGCCAATAATTTCATTAGTATCACAACCACAAATTATCCATGCACTACGGGCCAAGGATATTCGTGTATTTATCAATGGTCATGATCATGCCAACAACTGTCCATCAATACACTACGGGCCAATGAGGACTTTTACCACATCATTTGTAACATTACGGTCATGATTACACTGAATAATCCCTGGTTATAATCATACCAAGTCCATCCATGCACTACAGGCCACAGATGACTTTCAAAAAATATAAACATGAGGATGATGACAATGATATAAGAATTCAATAAAACAAGTTCAAGAATTATTTTATCCAGGAATTAAAAATGTCCAAATTGTCAAAATGATACTTCTTTGTAGAGTAAAATTCAAGAATGCTCAGAAGAATATTTCCATGAAAAGATACTGGATGAAGCGCAAATATCAAGGATATTCCACTAATTTCATGGAATATAGAAGTCAAAATTTTAACCAACTGAGTATAATAAATAATGGAATAACAAAAGAAATCACCATGAATGCGGTACTTCGCATAGACAGGTTATTCCAACAAAATAATAAATAACGAAACCAGGTCAGGTGAAATTCGCACTGACAGGATGTTCCAACATAATATTAAAAACGGAACCCGGTCCAGCGTAAAATGCACAGACAGGATATTCCAACATAATAATAAAGACGGAACCAGTCCCACAAAACGCCATATGTGACGTGAGGATATTCCAAATGTAATAATAACGAATGGAAAAACAAAAGAATTTCACCAAGTATAGGGTAGCCCGCGTATACAGGTTATTCCAACAGAATAATAAAGAATGAAATAACAGATGTTCTCTTCATGAATACAAAAGAAATAATACCCCTTACAAGTACAACAATAATATTCCTTACCTTGAAAAGAAAAGTATTCCTACTGGTAGGGCGATGATATTTTTGAAGAAAACTTGCACTACGCTCAAAGCTTCTTAAAACTCTAAAGAAATACGCTCAAGATTATAGAAGAGAATTCTCTGAATTTCTGGTGTGAATTTCAATTCTAAATAAGCATCCTATTTATAGGAGAATGGAAGGATACTATTTAGAAAAGTTTTTCACGGACTGCACAGTAATGTTTCGGACGAAAAATCACGGGTGGAAGAAACGAATATCAGACGTCCAATTTTTCAACAAAATCATATAAAACAAAATTTTATAATATATAAATATATAAACACATGTTTATATTTGAAACAAAAAAAAAACTAATCCTCACCCGACAAATCTTTAGGATTTTCCCACCATTCATTTTCCTTTCTTCCAATGTGGCCCCATATGTTCCCTCCACCCACATATCACCATCACAGGTGGATCCCGTCATAATATATATACTAAATAACTTTCTACCGGTTATTTTGAAAAATGGATAAATGGGGGTCCATAAAATAAGCAAAACTTTATAAAAATCACCTTAATAATTTTAACAACATTTATCACATTTATTATAATTCACAATATTAATCGACCAGGTCGTTTCCAGGAAAGAAGGGCTTTCCAATAAGGATTTCTTCCTATTGGCACGCAATTAGGTGACCAAACCTCTCCTTGGCAGAACTTCTAGACATCGTTAATATTACAAATAATAATATTAATAACTCTGTCATCTCAATTATTGATTTACTAATATATAAAATATCGACAATAATTGAATAAAATTGAATGACTTCTCACGTAAGCATCAATAACAATACCGTGTGCTTCTTACGCAACCACGCCAGACATCGTATTTTTTACTATCGAGTAGTTCAATAAAGATATTAACGGTAAAACTTCCACCGTTATTTTTAATAAAATATTTTGTTGTTTTCTCACTCAAACAATAATTCCGTTGTAGGTCCGGGCAATGATTAAGGCATGCGTTATTTAATATTCCCCGTTAAAACGAATATTCCCCACCAATCGAATATTATATAACAACTTGCGTACTTTTGCAAAATTTATAAATATTACCCACAACTATAACATTATATCAAATTCATTCCATAATATTCAAAAATGATAATTATAGAAAATTCATCTTTATTCATAAAAGTTTGGGTCTTACAATATGAAACAACTCGGGTCAAATCCCGAGTCTGGAACAAAACTCAAGTCAAATCTCAATTCCGAATTGAATCAAATCCATTCAAATAAAGCCTTAAACCACTATTCCAATAGTATTTTTTTGAGTCATCTTAACCCACCACAAATTCACCCAAAAAGTCATAACTTGAAGATACTATTAGTAGTAACTTAATTCTTTATACACATACAAATTTTTCTCATATCTTTCGATGTGAGACTGAGATGTTACAAATATATTTTTCTCTTTCAATTTTTTAAAAGAAATGTGAGTTTATACCTAATTCATTGAACAAGATAGAAAAATAATTACAATAATTAATATATGTACTTCTTCGTCTAAAAGTAAAAATGAATGGAGGGAGTACATTATACATTATATTTCATCCATTAAATAACATTCACCAAACTCATTATTTTCATATAATATTATATTTTCGGGGGGTATTGACGGAATATATATATATATATATATATAGACAGGATCAAGAGTAGACCTCTTAAGTAGTAGAACTCTCTTAAATAATAGAACTTTATCAAAACGACGTAGTTTTGATAAGACACGGTGGTATTTTTGTAAATACCATGCCACCGCGTATTTATAAAAATGTTAGCGTCCTTATCAAAACTACGTCGTTTTGATAAAATTCTATTATTTAAGGCATTCTCGCTATTTAAGAATTCTACTTGATCCTTTCTCATATATATATATATATATATATATATATATATATAAACCTGACTCTCTTCAACGAACTGGAATGAGCAAATTAGCGACGATTTTTATCGTCGTTATAGCATAAAAAATTGAATTTTTATGCTATAATAACGGAAAAAATCGTCGAATTCTTTTTTAGTTCCTTGTCTCCAGTTCACTAAAGAAATGAAATATATATATATATGTGTGGGAAACGATCCGTGACAAATAGCAAGTACGGGAACCCGTGGATAACTAACGCTCATCCGGTAGTCAAAATTAGAGTTAATGGGTGAGATGAGCTCCCCACCGCCAGAGGAGTAATAATATCGATAATTTTAAAATTCCTCTTTCTTGGCGCCAGAGAAGTAGCGGCTACGGTCAAAACATTAATCGTTTTATTGGCCGCTACTCCCTCAATGACCAGAAAAAGGAATTTTAAAATCAGGCATTAAGGGAATTTAGCTGGCCATTTAGTGGGACTAGCGGCCAAATTCACAATTTTATTAGATCTAACATTTTACTCCATTCTCATCCAAATGCTTAACATCTGCAGTAAATATAGCTTCGTAAAGAATCTACTAAATCAAATCACCGGTTTATGCGAGAAATTATTGGTAAGTCTTCATCAACGCTTTTTCACGGTCGCTACAAATATATTTTTATCTAGCTCTTCTGAATCTTTTGCTAGTTTAGAATGTAGAAATGAATCCGAGTATGTTCATGATGGTGAAAGTAGTAGTACAAAGGTAATGGTTCCTTATGTTGGTCAATTATTTTATAAATTAGAAGAAGCTGAAATTTTTTATAGATCATATGCCCAAAAAAGTGGATTTGAGATTAGGATTGCTACGAGTCGTAAACATGCTCACAGTAATAATTTGATGTCAAGGTTATATGTATGTAGAAAAGCTGGTAGACCAACTGTTGTGAAGAATTCATTAGATGATGAATGTGATAACGATAAGAAAACAAGACAACGAAACACAATTGGTCGAACACTATGCAAAGCTAGAATGTATGTTGTCCACTCAGAAGAAGAAAGAAGATAAGCTGGCGATTTTTGTTATTGAGTTGGATCACAATCATCGATTAGTGACACCTACCAAAGTAGATTTGATTGAGACACATAGAAATATTACGCCGGTAGCAAGAAAATTAATTGACACTTTAAATCAAGCGGGTATTGGACCAAGTATCATGATGAATGTTTTGAGCACAATGGGTGGAGGAATGCAAAATATAGGTTTTAGTGAGGTTGATGTTCGTAATGTAGTTAGGGATTTAAGGCGTGACTCGGAGGATGAAAATGATGCACAAGCAAAGCAGCTTAATTATCTCGAAGAAATTTGATTCTAAAGAAAGGCGAGTAAATTTTTCTTTCGTGTGAAATCGGTGAAGACAATTGCATAGCTCAGTATCTTGTGGGTAGACGCCCGTTCAAGATTTATGTATCAATGTTTCGGAGACGTGGTTACATTTGATACTACGTATAGGACAAATAGGTATAATATGCCCTTTGTTCCTTTTACCGGGGTTAACCACCATTATCACTCTGTTTTATTTGGATTTGCATTGTTAAGGGATGAGACAGAAGACACTTTCAATTTGGGTCTTAGAGACGCGTGGCTTGAAGCCATGGATTACAAAGCTCCCTGTAACCATCATTTCTTGACCAAGATAAAGCTATGAGCAATGCTATTGGTAAGGTATTCCCATCCACTCATCATTTATTGTGTTCTTGGCATATTAGTAATAAATTTTCAGAAAAATTACATCATGTTTATGCGGAACACCCATCGTTCAAAGATGATTTTAACAACCGTGTGTATAAGTCATATTCCATCCATGAGTTTCAAGAGCGTTGGGAAATACTTGTGAGAAAATATGATTTGTCTCAAAATGAATGGCTCATAAGTTTGTATGATGTGAAGGAGAAATGGATAAGTGCATACACAAAGAGATATTTTTCTCAGCAGGAATGACAACCACCGAAAAAGCGAAGGTATGAACCATTTTTTGATTCTTATGTGAAAACTTCAACAGCATGAAAGATTTTGTTGTCAAGACTCGGAAGGCTATTGAAAAACAATTCAATAGAGAGAAAGGTCGATTATGTAACAAAGCATCGAAACGTAGTTTAGTTTAGGAACATCGTTGGAAGTACATGCTTTTGAATGTTATACAAAAGAGATGTTTAAACGTTTTCAAAAAGAGCTCGTGGAGTCTTTTAAGTATAACATCAAAAAGTTAGTGAGTTGTGCATTATTGATGCAAAGGTCTCACGATTGTACAAGGAAGATGCAATTGAAAATAGCCGGAGATATCGGCAAGTTGTCAATAATTGTCAGGGGGGTCGATAACATGTACTTGTCAAATGTTCTCACATTCTGGTCAAATTTACAGACATGTACTAAGATTCTTAAGCTTCAAGAGTATTGCACGAATACCTGCTTATATGATCGTTCCTCGATGGACAAGAGATGCTTATAGGAGTAATGGTGAAGAGGAAATGGTTTCTCCAATGAGTGCAGACTTTGAAAAAAATCAATCAATGCGCTACAATCATTTGATGAGTGATTATCAAGAGTTAGCTAGTAAAGCTGCTTGCTCAGTTAGAGGCTACAAGGCAATACTACAACAAAATGCACGGGGGAAAGCCCTTATTGATCAATATGACCTAGATGAGACAGAATGCCTTGGACGGAATGCCTTGGATATGCCCATATTGCCTCATTACCCGGTCGGGCATTTGATACTCGACAATATCAAAATGAATTAATGGGACCCGACCGGATCCTGCCAATCTAGCCTCATAGTTATAGTACCTCCAATCATCATCCCATCGTTGGTATGGCCGCCATACTACCTCCCACTGAGGTTGCCTATCAAATTCGCCCCGGTAGAAAGATAAATGATGATGGGGATCGCTTCGCCTATCACCATATTGATGTTTCATGAGTACGCCCATGTTGTTGCTCTAGGGACCCAAAATGCGTAATTAGGCCTGTGAGTAGGCCTTCCAAACGTAAAAAACGTCAGATGCCCAAATTTGTAACAAGGTCACACAACCATTTACATAATTACTCTCTTTCATAGATGCGTGTACAGACCCGATATAAATATGACAAACACGCCAAGCACCCCACGATATGTGGCGATCTTATTTGAATCATAAATAAAATGCATGTACCTAGGTCAGACAAGATATTTTTTGACCTTGTGGGAAATAAAACCCCCAAGATAGCCAAAAAGGACATATGCCTTTGTATACATACCAACCACATCTCTACTGCATTGTCCGGACACTTTGAAAATTTTTATGTAACTGCACTAAGGAAATACCACGTCTTTTTTGACATTATTCCATTCCCCAACCCATTCATCCCCAAAGATTTCCTAAAATAAGCTAATGGAGCATCAAATGAAGAGACGAAGTTAAGTGGCTTACCCAATCTTGGCAAACGAAAAATGAAATGGACATCCTCCAATGTTATTGTTATTTCACCACATTTCATATGAAATGTATTTGTCTCTGCCGCCATCTCTCAATCAAAGCAGATATAAGATCGACATCTGCTTGCAGTTACTACCGCAGGATAACTAAAACCCTTAAACCCCACGCCTCTAATAATTTTTTTTTTCAGCAGGTAAGTTTCCATTTATCATATGTAATCAAGTAGATTGGCTTGACATCAAATTGTACCCCTTTCAATCCCATTCCACACATTTTCCGATACATGCTTTTCTTGGGCATAAAGGACACCACGATCAATGGGTCCAGACAGCCAATTGTCCATATTTACCTACAAATATCAATAACAATAAAATTTATACACATACTAATATTTTATACTAATATCAATAACATTAACAAAAATATACATAAAAATATTTTATATATAGAAAATACCCGATTTATACACATAATTTGTATACATAGATGTAATAATACTAAATTTGTCACTTATATACCATGCTTTCATATAGCAATAATTTGTAAAATAGTTAGCAAAATTCTATCATTCAATGTCTATTTTGTTTCTAAAGATACTTACAAAAGCATAATGGGTAGTAAAACACTTACTTTATCAGTTGAATGTGAGATTGATGGACTAACGTTAGCTATTTGCAAAGAATCCTTCGATAAATCTCATTTGTGCCAAATAGCCTCAAGATCTATGAAACGCCTGGCCGCTACTCCAAAGATACAAGTTCAGATCTCGAACGCATGGTCGCTTAGTCCCACCAATGGGCTTGGCCAAATTCCCTTAATGTTCGATTTTAAAATTCCTCTTTCTGGTCATTAGAGAATGGTAAACCAAAACGACAACGTTGTTTGGCCGCTACTTTCTACAATGACCGTGAAAGAAGAATTTTAAAATTACTTGGCCGCTACTCTCTCTAGCGGTGGGAGCTCATCTCAACCATTAACTCTAATTTTAGGCAATTTGAATGAAAAATAATGTTATCATGATTTCCAAATTAACGTCATCATGAGATCGTTTCCATATATATATATATATATATATATATATATATATATATATATATATGTCATAGATCATCAATGTTATCCTTATAAACATATGTACTTTCTAAAAGAATCAAAGAATAAATTAAGGAAATCCAAGTACTAAAGTAAGATGTACTATGTGCATTACTTTATACCTAATTTTAGCACTTTATGAAAATATAAGGTCCTAAATTCAACCTGGTCAGTACAATGATGGAAACAAAACAAGATATTAGAAGCTCATTCATAGCCACAACCACTATTTTGAAACCCGATTTGTACTAGCCGGTTCAACCAATTGAATTAGGAATCAACTTTATGTTCGATTTAATTTGACCCGATTGAATTAATTTGATTAAAATCTGAATTGAACCGTTTCATCACTGATCGAATCGGTAGTTCTACCAGTAAATTCGGTTAAATTGACCCAATAAAATAATTTTTTATTATTATTTTTTGTATCAAAATTATAACTGATTCGGATCTAAAAACATTAGCCACAAGCTACATATCTAATGTCCAAACTTTAGAGAATTCAAGCTTAAAAATAAAATAAAAATTAACATGTATACACTGTCATAATATTTTTTGAAATTAAAGATTAATAATAGATTTATAAACAAGGAATTAAAAATCTGAAATATTATATAATATTTATCTATAATATTAAATTATTAATTGATAAGTCTAGTTACACTTTTTATTTATCTTTCCCATTTTCATAAAAACAATTTACAGGTTTATAAAAAGGTCGATAATGTCAGAAAAAAATATATGTTGATAAAATAAAAATGCATTTAATTATACTTTTAAACTTGTTCTCATAATTCATAAACATTTTAAACTTTAAATGATATTTATTATTCTAACAATATAATTATGAGTGATATTTTTATTATGGAAATTGTTAAATCTACAATACTTTTTTTTATTTTTATAATAAAAGTGTCGCTGTAGATGTATAGCGACGGTGAAAATCGTAGTTATAAGATCTATAGCGACACTTTTATTATAAAAATAATATTTTCTATTATGAATTTAACAATTCTCTTTTATTATATGTACGTTTCAAAAATTTATTAAGTGTTTATTTTAATATAAATTGGAATGGAAAAGGTAGTAGTAATGAGTTGCAAAATCAACCGGGTTAGGCTGGAAAAAGAATAAGTGGTGGTATTATTAAATAGACAGACAATATCTAACCAAAAGATCTTGGGCCTCGAGACATTGTTTTTATTTGTGGATATGGAGGACTATTATTATTATTATTATTATTATTATTTGTTTTCCTTTATCCTTTCGCTTTATTGACTAAAAAGTTGATTTAGCATTATTTTTCTTATACCAGAAACAGCCTCCAAAGAAACTAATGAAAATTTTGTGGCCACTAAATTCTGGGATAATATAGTAACTATGTCTAAGGGTTTGAAAATCTATAATAACAAGATATTAGAACTCAATTTGAATTTGGACAAAAAAGTATAAAGACCGTTCAAATTTATTTTAATTAATTTGAACAGAAAAATATAAGAACGGTTCAGATTTATTCGCCTGGTGGGAGAGAAAATAGAAAAGGGAGAAAATAAAAATAAAATTATTAAAATAGAGAAAGATAAAGAATTTTGTTAGGCGGTGTGGGATCAATTACGAGAGGAGATCTTTTGTCTTTATTTTTTCTGTTTTCTTTGTATCCTCTATTTAAATTTTAATATCTGACTTTTTATTTAATTTTAAAATTAATTAATATTAAATAAAAGGTTAAATATTAAATATTTAAATGAAAAACACAAAAAAATGGAGAAAATAGGGACAGTGAATTTTCCCTCATCGATTACTAGTGAATAATAATAGTACAGAACCACATAAATGTGGTCCAGAAGCCAACGTCCTTTTCTCTCTCTCTCTCTCTCTCTCCTCTTTTCTCTTTCTATATCTATAATTTTATATGTATATTTTTATTTTATTTTCTCTGTCACCGCTCGCTATCTCTCTCTATAATTTATGGTAAGAAAAGGAGGGGGCGGCGAGTGGAGATGAGGTGGCGAAAAGCGAAAACTATAAAAAAGAAGAGTCACGTCACACACACACGTCTTATCCTCATCCCTTACGCAAAATCCACCTCACAACTTCCGATTCATGCTCAGGGTCTTTAAATAATCATAATTAAAGAATAATTAATATGTATGATTATAATTATTAAACTCATCCGGTGGTTCATTTACCAATTAAATTTCGACACATTATTTTATAAATTTATTTTTGTAATAATTCTTTTAAACATAACAATATTCTTATATAAAATGATAGTTTAAGATGTAAAACACGCACGTTTATATTTAATTAATAATTAATTTATGTTTAGTATATAATCTCTTGATTCTAAAAAAAGATTTGAGTTGATATAAGTTCATTTCATTTTATTCAAGCATGAATATTATAAATTTGTTAAAATTATACTAAGTTTTAACAAAATTTGATTTATTCACATCAATTTTAATTTTTAAAATTTTGTGATCGACTTCTTAAAGTTAATAATGAGCACTTGTTATGAAATATAATTTAATAATAAAACATTGAAGAGAAAATAGTAATACAAATAATAATGAAAAATTTGAAAGATTCATTAATATGTTAGGTAAATAATAGTGTATATTTAAATATATGTGATATTAATACATTAACTCAATAATAAATAAGATGAATAATGTAATAATAATTGTAAATAGTAAAGAAAATGTAATCTTAAAATATGAATAATTAATATGTGGTAGATTAAATATAATCTTGAAATATGAAAAATGTGGATAATTAATATGAGGTAGATTAAATATTATCTTGATTGGTTAATTTTTGGTTATAAATAGGGGGTTTAGCATAAAAAATTTCATAACTTTCTTACTTATCATCCCTTTAACTATTTAAAAAATTGCTAAGTGTAAATATTTTTCTGAGTGTGTTTTGATGTATTGATAAATATCAGTAAGAGTACAAAAATTGTTCAGTAAGGCTACATGATCCATATCATATATTTGATATTCATCAAAAATTAGTAAATATCATCCGTACCTTACATTACAATTATGAATGAATGGGATTTAAAAATCATACTAGTTGTGACGCTCCTAAAATTGGTCCACATGACCCATTCTGAGTCGCCAAATACATGGTACAAAATTCAAATACAACTTTCTATTTACAAATATTAAACTATCGTGCAAATACGACAAAACATAGATTATGAGTTTTAATACAAATATTATCTCGTAGACAATATCCAAACTCAAATAAAGTTCTCATTACAATTATTGTCCAAACTCAAATAGTACCCAATGAATAGTACCCCATGAATATTAAAATATTAAATAGTATGACAATAATTGTAATGAGAATTTTATTTGAGTTTGGGTATTGTCTACGAGACAATATTTGTATTAAAACTCACAATTTTTGTTTTATCGTAGTTGCATGACAGTTTATAGAAAGTTGTATTTGAATTTTGTACCATGTATTTGACGACTCAAAATGGGTCGTGTGGACCTATTTTGGGGGCGTCACGACAGCTATGCTACAAGATTTTATGGTTCAGAATCAGGTTCATTCTTGTGCGAAAATGATTGTTAGGGTTTCGAAAAGGCAGCAAAGTTTGAGTTCAAGTTGTGGGAAACAAAGGCAGGTCATATTGAAACAATTACTCCAAAAGGGGCATAATGGTGCAAAGATTTTTTTAATCCTTTCCGCTAGAAATTCTAGCAGACGACGAGTATGGTTTTCAAATCTTATCAATTCAAAATTTATAATTGTAATAAAAGGAAGATATGATATTTGTTAATTTTTTATCCATAACAAATACATGTTAAGGTAACTGATATCATTTTTTCATACTCCTAAATTTAAACCTGGTAAGAAAATATTATTCACTTTACAGTTTTTAACATTAAACGATAATTTTTTTTGAAATAACAATTTGTTAAAATTTCTTTGGTAATTTGTGTTTCATCTAATATCTTTTGACTTGAACCTTCCTGTTGAATTCTAATCGAAGTATTTGAACTGTGAATTTTTTTTACTATAAACATTTTGACTTAAACTTTATATTTGAATTGTGAACATTTTGGACTAATAAATATTTCTTGTACCGCAAACCTTCTCGTTGAACTTCTTATCTATGAATCTTGGACAATACCCTTGGACTTGAACTCATTCCGATATTTTGGACATCGTGTTAATAAATTAGACACTATTTGTGACGCCCCCAAAACAGGTATACATCACCCATCTTGAGTCGCCAGATACATGGTACATAAATTCAAATACAACTTAATTATACAACAGTAGTGTAAAATACGACAAAACATAGCTGAGAGTTTAAACAAGAATATTGTCATCTAGACAATATCCACACTCAATAGTGTTCTCATTATAATTATTATCACATTATTCCGTAGAATAGTAAGGACTACTAAAGCCATTTATCCTAGACCATCACTCCATTCTCCGACTCGTCCCAGCTATATTCTCATTTCCTGAAGAGAACAATGAAAGAAAAGGTGAGCTCAACTAGCCTAGTAAGAAATATTATAACTAAGATAATGCAGAATAAATTATCCTTATCCTTCAACAGTATAACAACTGATAGAATACAATAGACAACAAATAGATCAACAACTGCAGCGAAAATAAGCAATCCATTAGAAGAGTCACGTAGAGCATAAAATATACTATCTTCTATGATTTAAAAAGTTTTTCATCAACTTTATCGCTGAGACTCAGCTTAATAAATAAAATAGAATCATCCCTACACCATGGCCAAGGATATTCATCACAATATAAGCATGAGGATGATGACAATGACATAATAATTCAATAAAACAAGTTCAAGGATAAATTTTAAAGATTTATAATTTAATTTATCTAGAAATCAATAACGTCCAAATTGTCAACATGATACTGCTTTGTAGAGTAAAATTCAAGAATAATATTCATGTACCAAAAATAATTTGGATGAAAAGAAATATATTTTTGGGTAAATAGTACCCAAGTGAATAAGACTTTGGGAATAAGTACCGTGAATAAGACTTGACATGAAAAGTACCTCAAATACCCGAGTGAATAATATTAGGGTGAATAGTAATTTGGGTGAATAGTAACCCGTGAATAACTCATGAATAGTACTCAAACACGAAAAGTACCTCGAATACCCGAAAGTGAATAATACTAGAGTGAATAGTAACTTCGTGAATAGTAACTCGTAAAAAAAAATACCAAAGAAAATGATATTCCATAGCGCAGTACAAAAGAAATGATGTCTTATCTGAGTATAATAAAATATACTGAAGTTTAAATGGATTTTCACCGCCATGCGGTAATTCACGTAGATGATCATTTCCACAATTTAATAAAGAATTAATCTGAAGGATCATTCACCATGCATGCGGTAATCCACATAGAAAAGTTATTCCAATGTAATAATAAAGAATGGAATAATGAAGAATTCACCAGGCATGTGATAGACCGCATGCAGAACGAGTTATTCCAACGAATAATAAATAATTGAACCGAATTAATGCGTAATCCCATGCAGACGGGATATTCAGCGAGAATAATAAAGAATGGAATAACAGAAGAATTTCCCCATGTATGAGGTACTTCGCATAGACAGGTTATTCCAACATAATAATAAAAAATGAAATAACAGAAGCTCTCTTCATGAATACGAAAGAAATAATACCCCTTACCTCAGAAGAAAACTGGATATTAGAATAGTGAGGTAGCAGAGTTCTCTTCTTCTTTCTCTCTATAATAATTGCTCTATAGCTTTTGTGAATTGGTAAAAAATAATGAAGGAATGAGCTTCTATTTATAGGAAAATATAGTTTCGATAATTGCACATTTTGGGGCTCGAAATATTACAGTATAATACCTTCATCTTTTCTTTCATTTTTAATTTAGTCATGCAAGTATTATCAATCTAGACCACCCCCCTAATAGTAAATCATGTGAATCAATAATAAATCATGTGACTCAATAGTTCTAAACATGTGAAAAATTAATTATAGTATAGTACCTTCAACTATACCTCCATTTTTAATTTAGTCATGCAAGTATTATCAATCTTGCACCAACTCCCCTAATAGTAAATGAATGTGAATCAATAGTACACACATGTGAACAAATAGTTATAATTATGTGAATTAATAGCAATTAATTGCTCATTTATCCGGTTAATTATCCGATTGTTCAATATAACCTCCAGACATCAATTATTATCGAAATAAATGTCGATTTTTACTAACACTAATAATCTCAACACAATGGAACTATCAATTTCACAATATTTAACAACCAGGTCGTTCCCAGGAAAGAGAGAGCTTTTCGATAAGGATTTCTCCTTATTGGCGCGCAATTAGGTGACCAAACCTCTCCCTAATGTAACTTCTAGACATTATCAATATATGCAAATAATAATATGAATAACTTTTTCATCTCAATTATTGATTTAATAATATAACATATTATCTGAGATGATATTGTGACAATAATTGAATCAATAATATGAGAGATATGATACAAAGAATTCTTTGTAGCAATAATTGAGTATAACCCGAGTGAATTCTTACGTAAGCATCAATAATCAATACAGGTGCTTACTACGCAACGACCACGCCAGACATCGTACTTTACTACTAGGATAGTTCAACAGTTTTAACGGTAACACTTTCGCCATTATTTTTATAAAAAGATAATTCTGTCATTTTCTAACTACGACAATATTTCTGTTGTGGGGTCCACCAATGATTGTGCCATCGTACGGATATTGTGACACCCCAAAAATGGGTATACATAGCCAAATACATGGTACAAAATTCAAATACAAACTTAAATATAAAACATGAGCTGTGAGTTTTAATACAATCATTATCTTCTAGACAGTATACAAACTCAAAATAAGTCATCAATACATTTATTATCACACTATTTTACAAAATAATGAGGACAACTAACACACCAACTCTGACCGTCACTCCGTTCCCCGACTAGTCTCGGCTACGTTCTCATTTCCTGAAGAGAAAAGTGAAAGAAAGGGTGAGTTCAACTAGCCCAGTAAGAAATATTATGACTAAGATAATGTAGAATAAAATATAATTAGCCTTCAACAATGTTAAACTGATAAAATACAATAGACATCAAGTTTAACTGCAGCGGAACAAGCAATCCATTAAAAGAGTCAAGTAGAGAATAAAATCTACTATCTTTTATGATTTAAAAAGGTTTTTCATCACTTTTTATCGCTGAGACTCAGCTTAATAAATAATCCACATCATCCATGCACTACGCCAAGGATATTCATTAGGTCGCGACCACAAATTATCCATACACTATGGGCCGAGGATATTCGTGTATTCATCAATGGTCATGATCATGCCAACAACTGTCCATCAATACACTACGGGCCAATGAGGACTTTTAACACATCATTTGTAACATTACGGTCATGATTACACCGAATAATCCCTGGTCATAATCATACCAAGTCCATCCATGCACTACAGGCTACAGATGACTTTCAAAAAATTATAAACATGAGGATGATGATAATGATATAAGAATTCAATAAAACAAGTTCAAGAGTTAATTTATTCAAGAACTAATAAGTCCAAATTGTCAACATGATACTTCTTTGTAGAGTAAAATTCAAGAATGCTCAGAAGAATATTTTCATGAAAAGATACTGGATGAAGCGCAAATATCAAGGATATTCCACTAATTTCATGGAGTATAGAAGTTAAAACTTTAACCAACTGAGTATAATAAAGAATGGAATAACAAAAGAAATCACCATGTATGCGGTACTTTGCATAGACAGGTTATTCCAACAGAATAATAAATAACGGAACTAGGTCGTGCAAAATTGCACAAGCGAGGATGTTCCAATAGAATAATAAAGAGGCGGAACTAGGTCCGTAAAAACGCATGCATGAGGATATTCCAGCGAGAATAATAAAAGACGGAACCGGATCCCACAGAAACGCTTGCATGACGAGGATATTCCAATGAATAATAAAGAATGGAATAACAGAAGAATTTCACCAAGTATAGGGTAGCCCGCGTATACAGGTTATTCCAACAGAATAATAAAGAATGGAATAACAGAAGTTCTCTTCATGAATACAAAAGAAATAATACCCCTTACCTTAGAAAGAAGAGTACTAGATATAGGAGTAGTGAAGTAGCAGAATACTTTTCTTCTTTCTCTCTATAGTTTATCTCTCTAGAGTTTCAGTGAATTCGTAAGAAATAATGAAGGAATGAGCTTCTATTTATAGAAGAATGGACTGTATAGTAACTAATTCATGAACGGTCCAGATTGATTTACTTTCAATCGGACGGTCCATATTGATTTAATAAAACAAATTTTTTTAAATAAAATATAAAATATTATATATATATATATATATATATATATATTATATATATAACACATGCTAAATGAAGTCACAGGTTTGCAATCTCGTGAACTCCATTTCATAACCTCTTCTCGCTAATTTTTCAAAGTATATATATATATATATATATATATATATATATATATATATATATATATATATATATACTAATAATAATACACCTCCCACGTGAATACCAAGATTCCCCCACCCACCCACCCACCCACCCACCCACCCACCCACCCAAATTGACTAACACACACCCACTTATATATATATATATATATATATATATATATATATATATATATAAACAAAACCGAGATAACTTTCCAAGCAGCTTTTGAAAAATGGATAAATGGAGTCCATAAAATAAGCAAAATTTACATCAAATACTTCATAAAAAATCCTCTCAACATTTTTAACAACATTCATCATCATTATTATAATTCACAATATTAATCGACCGTGTCGCTCCTGGAAGGAGGGCTTCCCAATAAGGATTTCTCCTATTGGCGCATGATTAGGTGACCAAACCTCTCATTGATGTAACTTCAGACATCGTTAATATTGCAAATAATAATATTAATAACTTTGTTATCTCAATTATTGATTTTAACAATATAAAAAATATATCGACAATAATTGAATAAAATAACGTGAGATACTATGCAACAATTATCAAGCAATAATTGAACAAAAATGAGTGACTTCTCACGTAAGCATCAATAATCAATACTGGTGCTACTATGCAACTACGACAGCGTATTTCTCTGCATTTCTTTAACATCGAGTGTTTCAACAGTTAACGGTAAAACTTTCGCCGTTATTTTCATAAAATATTTTGTCGTTTACTCAATCCGGCAATAATTCCGTTTAATGGGGTCTACTAATGATTGTGTTTAGTCGCACGAATATTCCCTCGTTAAAAGCGAATATTTCCGACCAATCAGATAATATTATATAACAACAACTTGACTTTTGCAAAATTTATAATTATTACCCACAACTATAACATTATATCAAATTCATTCCATAATATTCAAAAATGATAATTATAGAAAATTCATCTTTATTCATAAAAGTTGGGGTCTTACAGATATTCTCCGACAAAAAGAATATTCCCCGACCAATCGAATATTATATAACAATTTGCATACTTTGAAAAATTTATAAATATTACCCACAACTATAGCATTATATCAAATCCACACCATAATATTCAAAAAAATTATTTCGAGAAATTTAAATCTTTATTCATAAAATTTGGGGTCTCACAATCTCCTCTCCTTATGATTTTCGCCCTCGAAATTTACGTACGTACCTGGTATGCCGAAAAGATGAGGATACCTTGACTTCATTTCAGATTCTAACTCTTGAGGTATAACTTTTGAGTGTTGAATACGATCCTTCTTATCCAAGATTTGAACACGTATCTCCTCATACGTTAAATCTTCTGCTATCTCGTCTAGTTCCAATTCAATAATGTGGTTCGGGTCGTCCACATATTTACGTAACATCGATAAGTAAAAAAAACGTTATGAACACGCGACATACTTGGCGATAAAATGAGTTTATAGGCTACAATTCCTACTCGATCGAGAATTTCAAATGGGCCAATTAAATTGAGGGTTGAGATAACGCCTTCTTGAACCTTCTTCTTCACATTCATCAGATTCGGGTGTGTAGCTTGAGCGGCTTTAACTTTATCGATTAAAGTCGATTCTAGTCGTATATTTGTTCCTTAGAGTCTTTAACTCTATCTTCATCATTTGTAAGTTATACGAAATGGGTTTTTGTTTTAACAACATCGCACTCGTAAACGCATACTGTGAGACCCCAAATGTTATGAATAAAGATTTAAATTTCTTAAAATCGTCTTTACGTTGTCATTGTTGTACCTTCTCTTCTTGAAATCTCCTCCTGAGTCGCTCCTTCTATTATTACAGTCACGATTACCACCAGAGTGGTTACCGCTTTTGTCCGAATGTTCTATTATGGTGTGGATTTGAGATAATGTTATAGTTGTGGGTAATATTTATAATTTTACAAAGTTGGAGGTATTGTACTGTAATTTTTCGAGCCCCAAAACATGCAATTATCGAAACTATATTTTTCTATAAATAGAAGCTCATTCTTCCTTCATTTCTCACAAATTCACTAAAGCTATAAAGCAATTATTATAGAGAGAAATTATAGAGAGAAAGAAGAAGAGAAGTCTGCTACCTCTCTACTCCAGTATCCAGTTTCTTTCTAAGGTAAAGGGTATTATTTCTTTTGTATTCATGAAGAGAGCTTTTGTTATTCCATTCTTTATTATTATGTTGGAATAAACATCTCATGCAAAGTACCACATACATGGTGAAATTCTTACATTATTCCATTCTTTATTATTACATTGGAATATCTTATTCATGCGGATTACTATTTAGACACGATTCCATTCTTTATTATTATTACATTGGAATAACTCGTATGCATCTTGATCTATCGCGTACGGTGAATTCGTGTTATTCCATTCTTTATTATTCATTTGGAATATCCATGCATGCGGTTTATGCATGACTGATTCCATTCTTTATTATTTCATTGGAATATCCGATGCATGCGGTTTCGCGTGACACAGTTCCATTCTTTATTATTATTCGTTAGAATATCACATGTCATGCGCGTTTCACGGCGTGACACAGTTCCATTCTTTATTATTACATTGAGAATAACCCGTCTATCGCATGTATGGTGAATTCTTACGTTATTTCATTCTTTATTATTCATTTGAATAACTTTTATACATGTGGATTACCGCATGCATGGTGAATGATCCTTTGTATTCATATGAATAGTATTTTTATTCAAAAGGGGTTTCTGCCAGGGGCAGTTTTGTAATTTTTCTGACCCTCAAAAATTCTGAAAATATTCGAAATGATAATTTGATGAATTTTCTAGATTGTGTCCAAAAATGACGATTTTTGGATGTATAGATTAAGAGTTATGGATTTTATGGGAAAAGACTATTTTAAAAGTAAACTCTTATAACTTCTTGTGGTTAACTCCAAAATTGGTAAAATTTTTATTGGGAGTACATGTATATAACAGAAGTATACCCTGTAAATTTCGGAATTTTTGGACAAAAGTACAATTTATGATAAATATCAAAATATTTGGCAGTTTTGGCCATATGAAAAATAGTTAATGAATTTTAAAAATTTCGAGAAAAATATATGTTCAATATGGAACTATATTCTGCTAAATCCCAAAAAAGAAATATTTTTGGGACTAATTTGGTATTTTTCATGAAAATGAACTAGTTATGAGTAAATGAATTAAATATGTTATGTGAAGTAACAAAATTGGAAAATATGATTTTATGACTTGGAAATCCTATATAGGGTATATGCAGATTTTTGATGAGGGATTTGATCATTGGTGATGAAATCTTATTAGTATGGCATTTTAAATGATTAAAATGCATTTTTTGGTAAAGTGTAAACAATTGAAATAAATTATTTATAAGTTTAAGAAGTGATTAAAATATTATTATAATATTAATAATATTAGATTATGAGTTTATTAAGTGATTGATAATATTTGGATAATTTTAAAGTCTTTAATATTTATCCTTGATTTCGTTTGATTATTGCTTATATCATTGTCATCATCCTCATGCTTATATTGTGATGAAAGTCATCTTTGGCTTACGTGCATAGATGGACTTGGTATGATTATGACCAGGGATTATTCGGTATAATCATGACCGTAATGTAACGAATGATGTGGTAAAAGTCCTCATTGGCCGGTAGTGCATTGATGGACAGTTTTTGGTATGCTTATGACCAGGGATTATTCGGTATAGTCATGACCATTGATGATTTAATGAATATCCTTGGCCCGTAAAAGTGAGAGATGATTCGATGATGTGGTTTATTTATTGTCGAGTCTCAAAGAATAAAAATTGATGAAAACATTTTAAATCATAGAAGATAGTAGATATTATGCTCTACTTGACTCTTCTAATGGATTCGCTTATTCCATTGCAGATTAAACTTGATGTCTACATTATTTTATATGTTTAACATTGTTGAAGGCTAATGATAATTTATCCTGCATTATCTTAGTCATAATATTTCTTATTGGGCTAGTTGAGCTCACCCTTTCTTTCACTGTTCTCTTCAGAAAATAAGAATATAGCTGGGAAGAGTCGGGGAATGGATTGACGGTCCAGGATAAATGGCTTTAGTAGTCTTCACTATTCTACGAAATAATATGACAATAAATGTAATGAGGACTCCATTGAGTGTGGATATTGTATAGATGATAATATTCTTATTGAAACTCTTAGATTATGTTTTGTCGTATTTTATACGACTGTTGTATAATTAAGTTGTATTTGAATTTATGTACCATGTAAGTGGCGACCCAAGATGGGAGATGTATACCTGTTTTGGGGGCGTCACACATACGATCTTCTACTCAACGCGTCAGCTACCACGTTCGCTCTTCCACGATGATATTGAATGGTATAGTCATAATCTTCAATGGCTCGAGCCAACGTCTTTGGCGCATTATACGTTAGATTTGGTTGAAGAAATATTTGAGGGTTTAAGAAATGGGTTTTGTACTGGGGTCAGTACAAAATTCGATTTATCGCTCTAGGGGTAGGCTAAGAAGTCCTTCAGGAATATGTCAGGAAATTTATTAACAATAGAAATATCATTCAAAACTGTGACTCTCATCCAAGACTTGGATAACACATGTAATGAAGGTTTCTCCTAACGGAGTTTCAATCGATAAGTCAAAGTCTAATCACTCCTAAGTCAAATTTAAACATTGAGCGCAAGCAAGAGAGATAAAAGAATGGGTAGAACCGGTATCTAATAAGGTATAGACTTCGAAAAAATTTATAATTAACTAACCTGCTTAACTTCGCGTTACTCGCTTTTTGAAGTCACAAAAATGCTATTCCGAAACCACCGACTTTGTTTTATGCGTATCGCCTTTGGTGCCACCGTCCCATTGGACTTGACTTTGGTGCACGACAAAATCCAAGCTAGGTGACCTTCTTTTCCACAATTGTAACATGCTTTGGATTTGCATCGATGCGAGTTAGATCGATATGTCCCCGCCCCGCATTTGAAGCATACAATTGGTGGTCGTACTTCTTCCTTGAAAACGGGTGTTGGTCTTTCTTTGTCTTTCCATCATTGTTGAACATTTTCTTCTTGAAATTTCCACTCCTATTATCTTGGCCATGATTACCACCGAAGTGGTTACTATTCTTGGCATGATAATTTCCCCCACGATGATTATCATTATTCCGATGGTCGTTGCCAACGGTATGATTATTATCGTATTGCTGGTCATTACCTTTTGGTTGTGTTGACTCATTATCTCGTTCCAATAACTGAGCCCTATTCACAACATCTGAATATAAACAAAGTTTGTGAGAAATGAGGTATTGACGTATATCGAGTTTCAAACCTCTTAGAAACATTCGCGTCATTCGCTCCTCATTATCGACCAAATGGGATGCAAAGATAACTCCGCAAATTTAGCCTCTGAACATCTCATCGTTCATCATTTGATCGGTGTTATTGTTTACCTGAGGATTATTGTCTTCCTGTTGCACATTATCCTGGGTATTGATCGTTGGTGACTCAACGGTCTCATGTGTTTCATTGCTTCTCTCAACATTTTCGGATGTCATTTTCAAATACTGTCACAAAACAAGGGTTAATTGACATATCACATATTATCCCTATATTGTGACTGACCAATTAAATACCAAATAAACTTAGGTAGGTCATACTAGTGAAGAAATTCCCCGTCTCTCCCCTCCTAGTTCTTGTCTCACATCTCAGCCAGAGATCATATCCCTAAGCTTTGATACCAATTGTGACGCCCCCAAAACAGGTATACATAACCCATCTTGAGTCGGCAGATACATGGTACATAAATTCAAATACAACTTAATTATACAACAATCGTATAAAATACGACAAAACATAGCTGAGAGTTTAAACAAGAATATTGTCATCTAGACAATATCCACACTCAATGGTGTCCTCATTAAAATTATTATCACATTATTCCGTAGAATAGTGAGGACTACTAAAGCTATTTATCCTGGACCATCACTCCATTCCCTAACTCGTCCCAGCTATATTCTCATTTCCTGAAGAGAACAATGAAAGAAAGGGTGAGCTCAACTAGCCCAGTAAAAAATATTATGACTAAGATAATGCACAATAAATTATCCTTGGCCTTCAACAATGTTAAACTGATAAAATATAATAGACAACAAGTTTTAAATCAACCACTTCAGCGAAAATAAGAAATCCATTAGAAGAGTCAAGTAGAGCATAATCTACTATCTTCTATGATTTAAAAAGTTTTTCATCAACTTTATCGCTGAGACTCAGCTTAATAAATAAAATCGAATCATCCCCACATACCACGCCAAGGATATTCATGTAATCATCAATGGTCATAATTATACCGAATAATCCATGGTCATAATCATACCAACAACTGTCCATCAATGAACTACAGGCCAATGAGGACTTTTACCACATCATTCGTCACATTACGGTCATGATTATACCGAATAATCCCTGATTATAATCATCACAAGTCTATCTATGCACGTAAGCCAAAGATGACTTTCATCACAATATAAGCATGAGGATGATGAAAATGACATAATAATTCAATGAAAAAAGTTCAAGGATAAATTTTAAAGATTTATAATTTAATTTATCCAGAAATCAATAACGTCAAAATTGTCAACATGATACTGCTTTGTAGAGTAAAATTCAAGAATAATATTCATGTACCAAAAATAATTTAGACAGAAAAGAAATATATTTTTCGGGTAAATAGTACCCCGTGAATAGTACCCTGTGAATAGTACTTCGGGAATAGTACCTCGTGAATACTACCCCGACATGAAAAGTACCCCAAATACTTGAGTGAATAATATTCAGGTGAATAGTAATTTGGGTGAATAATAACCATGAATAGTAACTCGTGAATAGTACTCCGACACGAAAAGTGCCCCGAATACCCGAGTGAATAATACTAGAGTAAATAGTAACCAGGTGAATAGTAACCCGAGAATAGTAACTCGTAAAAAAATACCAAAGAAAATGATATTCCACGACGAGTACAAAAGAAATGATATCTCATACGAGTATAATAGAATATCTAAAGCTATGAATGGATTTTCACCCGCCATGCGGTAATCCACGTAGATAGATCATTTCCACAATTTAATAAAGAATGAATCTGAAGGATCATTCACCATGCATGCTGTAATCCACATAGGCGGTATATTCCAACAGAATAATAAAGAATGGAATAATGAAGAATTCACGGGCATGCGATAGATCAAGACAGACGAGTTATTCCTACGAATAATAAATAATGGAACTGGCCATGCATGTAATATGCATGAGGTGGATATTTCAACGAGAATAATAAAGAATGGAACCGGTCATGCGTAATTCGCGATGCATGGGATATTCTAACGAATAATAAAGAATGGAATAATGAGAAGAATTTCACCGTGTATGCGGTACTTCGCATAGACAGGTTATTCCAACATAAAAATAAAGAATGGAATAACAGAAGAATTTCACCATGTATGTGGTACTTCACATGGACAGGTTATTCCAACATAATAATAAAGAATAGAATAACAGAAGCTCTCTTCATGAATACGAAATAAATAATACCCCTTATCTCAGAAGAAAATTGGATACTGGAATAGTGAGGTAACAGACTTCTCTTCTTCTTTCTCTTTATAATTTGTTTCTATAATAATTACTCTATAAATTTTGTGAATTGATGAAAAATAATGAAGGAATGAGCTTCTATTTATAGGAAAATATAGTTTCGATAATTGCACATTTTGGGACTCAAAATATTACAGTATAATACCTTCATCTTTTCCTTCATTATTAATTTAGTCATGCAAGTATTATCAATCTTGCACCAACCCCCTAATAGTAAATCATGTGAATCAATAGTAAATCATGTGACTCAATAGTTCTAAACATGTGAAAAAAATTAATTATAGTATTGTACCTTCAACTATACCTCCATTTTTAATTTAGTCATGCAAGTATTATTGATCTTGCATCAACTCCCCTAATAGTATATGAATGTGAATCAATAGTACACACATGTGAACAAATAGTTATAATCATGTGAATCAATAGCAATTAGTTGCTCATTTATCCGGTTAATTACCCGATTGGTAAATATAACCTCCAGACATCAATTATTATCAAAATAAATATCGATTTTCACTAACACTAATAATCCAACACAATGAAACTATCAATTTCATCTTTAATCAACACGAACTTATTCATCATTAATATCAATATTTAACAACCAGGTCATTCCCAGGAAAGAGGGGGCTTTCCGATAAGGATTTTTTCTTATTGGTGCGCAATTAGGTGACCAAACCTCTCATCGATGTACTTACAGACATTGTCAATATTTCAAATAATAATATGAATAACTTCACGCTTTCAATTATTGATTTAATAATATAACATATTATCTGAGATGATTACTGTGACAATAATTGAATCAATAATATAGAGAGATATGATGCGTGAATTATCGTAATAATAATTAAGTATAACTGAGTGACTTCTTACGTAAGCATCAATAATCAATACAATGTGATACTATCCAACCACGCGTATTGTAAGACCCCAACTTATTATTAATGAAATTTAATTTTCTCTATTTATTATTTTAAAATAGTAAGGGTTGATTTGATTAATGTGGATAGTTATGGGTAAAATACATAAATATTTCAAAATAAAGCTAAAGTGGTTATAAAATATTCATTGTTGTCGGGGAATATTCGTTTGGTCGTGGAATATTAGTATTATCGGGGAATATTAAATGCGATGCAAGCGACCATGTGTGGGCCCCATAACATGAAAGCGATTGGATGAAGAAAGCGACAAATATAAGTTGTTTAAAAAAATAACAGGCGTAGTTATTACAGAATTAATCTTTATTAAAAATACTCGGTGGTTAAAACACACGAAGTATTACACGGTATTGCACCAATTATTGATTCTTACGTAAGAAGGCACTACTTAATAATGGTTACTGATAATTCTTTATTCGATATTTTATTGATTTAATAATTGTTGCGTTGATATTTTATATTCTTTGTTGTTTGATAATTGTCATTACACAAGTATTTTTCATTATCGAAGCAATAATTCATATTATCTAAATAATATTATTAGATAACATTATTGGCAATGTCTAGAAAGTTACATCAAGGAGAGGTTTGGTCACCTAATTGCGTGCCAAGAAGAGAAATTCTTATTGGAAAGCCCCTCTTTCCAGGAGGCACTCGTGGGTTGTCAATATTGTGATTACGTAATATTATTTGTGAATAATTAATTATTGATTCATATGATGAGAAAAATATTGATTTTATGTGGATATAGATGGAGAAAATTTTAATGTGACAATTGTTGAAAATTGAAATTTTATCTTTTTACGATAAAATAATTCATTTAAATATATTATTATATTTTAATAATATAATAATGATGATATTTTTACGATGAATGTGGGATATATGAGTATCTGAAGAGAAAGAGTATTTTTGTTGCAATAAATGTTTAAAACATGTTAAACATGTAAATTGGACCCCATTTATCGATTTGAAATTTGATTATACACAGTAAAATAAATGCATTTGTGGATTTGGTCAATTTACATTTGGAATTTGGAAAAATTTTCTTACGTAGAAGTTGTAGAGAATTGAATTTCCTATAAAAAGTCGCATGATTCAAATTTTTACGATAAAAGGGCTATTTATTATGAATTATTGAAGTTTTGAGTTCAAAATAATTGATTTTTGGAAGTTTTAAATATTTATATTAACAAAAACGTTTTTTCAATGTGTGGGCCTCATTTTTCATGTGTGCAATTCTTTGATTTACGGATTCAAAAGTGTGCGTAGAGAATTTATAATATATATTATTATTTTATTAAATTTTTTGCTTTGGTGTTCTAAGCATTTTCCTATAAATAGGGTGCTTAGGTTAGAATTGAAAATCACACCAGAAACTGAAATTTTCTCTCTATATTATCGAGCTTATTCTTGTGAGTATTTTGAGTATACTTTGAGTATTGCTATCTGATTGTAAGTTCTAATCATGCTTTATATCAGGTGTTTCAAATTTGTAAATCTTGATCTTTCGAGGTAAGGGATATTATTTTTTCGTAATGATATTATTTCTTCAATATCATTATCTTTGAAATATTGATCCGAAATTTTTATCAAATTTAGAACTTTTGGTGTTGGAGTTACTATTCACGTATACGGCACTATTCACGTCTACGACACTATTCACGTGTACGACACTATTCATCGAAAAATGAAAATTTTTCCTTTTCGTCTAAAATATCTATTGTGGATAATAACTTTGATTGTATCCATGTTTTGATCATTCTTGAATTTTACACCACTATGATTATTTTTGAGGTATTTTTGGACATGGATAAAACAAAGTACGAATCCTTAATCCTTAATCCTTGTCATTTTGTTTCACTTTGGATTCGTTTTCTTTAAAAATATTTTTCATCATCCTCGGTCTTAAATGATGATGTTCTTGAATATCTTTGGCTTTGTAGTGCAAAGATGAATGATTTCGAGAAATATCTTTGGCCCGTAGTGCAAAAGATGAACAGTGTTTTAGATGAATATGATTAATGATGAATATCTTTGGCTGTGTAGTGCAAAGATGAATAGTTGATTCGGATATATATTGATTGATGTTACGGGGATAAAAGATGAGCGATGAACTTTTAAATTCATACATAGAAGATAATAGTTTGCATTCTATACTTAACTCTCTTAATGAATTATTATTTCATTGCGAATATTGATTTAAAACTTGTTGTCTATTGTATTATATTAGATTTTTCCTGTTGAAGACTAACGATAATTTGTTGTATATTATCTTAGTCATAATATTCTTCTTTGGGCTAGTTGAGCTCACCCTTTTCCTTTTTGTTCCATTTTTCTTCTCAGGAGGCGAGAATATAGCGAGTATGAGTCGGGGTATGGAATGAAGGTTTTAAAGAGAGTTGTTTAGTAGTCCTCACCATTTTTATAAAATAATATATCAATAAATGTGATGAGGATTTATTTGAGTATAGATATTGTCTAGAAGATAATATTTGTATTCAAACTCACAATTTTACTGTTGTAATAATAAAGTTGTAGTTATTTACATACCATGTATTGACAATTTCAGAATGGGTGATGTATACCTATTTTGGGGAGTCACGGTTTGGTATCAAAGCTTAGGGATATGATCTCTGGCGGAGATCGGAGAATAGAACTAGGAGGGAGAGACGAGTAAATCCTGTTAGTGTGTCCTACCTAAGCTTATTTGTTAGTTGGTTAATATATAGGGATATTATGTGATATATTGATTTCTTAATTAACCCTTGTTTTATGTGATGATTTGAGAATGTCGACTAAGAATATTAATGATGGAAATGAGACCGTGGAGACGCTTTGTACTCACCAACGAGGAGAGCGTGCAACAAAGTCGGCAATGTTCCTCCTGTGAACAACACCATCGAGCAGATGATGAGCGAGGGATGTTTAGAAGCTTTTTGCAATTCATGCAAAATCGACGAGGAGACTCGTGTTCAAAATAGGAGGAAATGATAGCAATTCACGGGTTGTCACCAAATGCAAGCGATTCAAAGAGTTGGGACCACCGAATTTAAGGAAAGCGATCCGATCATTGCGGAAACATGGGTCAAGCAAATTACCAAGATATTCGATGTCTTGGGATGCACGATGAGGAACGAAGGTTCCATTCGCCACCTTTATGTTCCGTGGCGAGGCGCATACTTTGGTGGGAGAGTCGTGAAGCGTGCACTCCATCGGTACTTTTCAAAGCGTATCTTGGGAGACATTTGAAACTATTTAATGACAAATACTTTCACGAAAGTGTTTCGTCATATGAAGGAAGTTGAGTTTATTAGACTAGAAGCGAGAATAACATGACGGTGTCCCAGTACGAGGAAATGTTTGCAGAGTTATCCAGGTTTGCACCTCATTTGGTGGAGAATGAGGAGCGATATGACGCGGATGTTTCGAGAGGTTTAAAACACGGCGTGCGATAATATCTCATTTCTCATAAATTTTCTCTATTCGGATGTTGTAAATGCAGGCTCAATTATTAGAGGGAGATAACGAGTACGGTCAACCGAGGGACCACAATCGAGGATCATACAGGAGATAGCGATCAACCAAACAACGATAACCGGCGGAGAAAGAAAAAGAGCGGACAAAAATGGTAACCACTCGGTGGTAATCATGGCCGTGAAAATAGAAGAAGCGAGTCGGGAGGAGATTTTAAAAGAGGAGATTTAACAACGACCGTGTGAAGACGACAAGTGCCAAAGAAGAATCTGGTTCAAAGGAGGAAAAGCGACCACCGATCATATATCTTATAAATGCGGGAAAGAAGGACATATCGATCAAAGCGCCCACAACAGATTCAAGGTATCTTTATAATTATGGAAAGGAAGGACATATCGCCGAGATCAGACGATACGATGGCGAAACCTAGTTCAATGGGACGGTGACTCAAAAAGACCGTCCCAAAAAAGTCAAAGTCAATCGGTTCTAGAAGAAGCGTTTGTTGTGACTAGTCAAAATGCGAGGAACCCAAACGAGGTGATCACGGGTAAGCTATTTATAAATTCTTCTTGAAGTTTATACCTTACTTGATACCGGTTTACCCATTCATTTATCTCTCCCTTGTGTGCTTTCAGCGTTTAAACTTGACTCAGGAGAAATTAGACTTTGACCTATCTGTGGAAACTCCGTTAGGAGAAACTTTCATCACATCTACCGTTTATAAATCTTGTTTGATTCAAGTTGGCACCATCACCTTTTTGTTGACCTTATCTCTTTAAAGATACTTGTTTTTGATGTGATTTTAGGGATTGATTGGTTAACTACTCATCATGCCAAAATTGATTGTTTTCGTAAGGTTGTTAGCTTTTTCATATTCCTAAACAACTCTGTTGCATATGCAATTCAAACAACTAAACCATTAAAATCAATCAACGTCATATCTAATCATAAAGCTATTCGTTTATTGAAAAACGGATGTCAAGCTTTCTTAGCCCATGTTATGGATTTGAATAAAGACATGTCAAATTTGAATAATATTCCTGTTGTTATTGACTTTCCTGACGTATTTCTTGAAGAACTTCCGGTCTACCCTCGGAACGTGAAGTTGAATTCTTTATTGATCTTGAACCTGGTACAAAGCCCATTTCTAAAACCCCATATCGAATGGCTCCTATTGAACATCAGGAGTTAAAGGTCCAACTACAGGAGTTGTTGGACATCGGTTTCATTCGCCCCAAGTACATCTCCTTGGGGTGTCTCTGCTTTATTCAGTAAAAAGAAGAAAGGCGGGAGTATGCGACTTTGTATTGACTATCGGGAATTGAACCATGTCACCATCAAGAATAGGTATCCTCTACCTCGTATTGATGACTTGTTTGACCGATTGCAAAGAGCACAATTCTTTTCAAAAATCGATCTTCGATTCGGATATCATCGGTGAAGATTAGAAGGCGAGGATATTCAAAGCGCGCCGAGAAACTAGAGACGGGCATTATGAATTCTTAGTCATGTCTTTCGGATCGACTAATGCTCCCGCTTTCATGGATATGATGAACCAAGTATTCAAGGAATATTTGGATCGGGATTCGTTGTTGTTTTTATTGATGACATCCTCATATATTCCAAAAGTCGTGAAGATCATGAGCACCATTTGAAGTTTGGTACTCCAAAGGCTTCGTGAAAACAAACTATATGCCAAATTAAAGAAATGCGAGTTCGGCGAGGAAGTAGCATTTCTTGGGCACGTCGGTGTCGAAACATGGAGTATCTGTTGATCCGCGAAGATTGAAGCAATACAAAGTTGGGAGCAACCAAGTCAAATTGATCAAGTATGTAACTTTTTGGGCTTATTTGGTTATTATCGGAGATTCGTGGAAGGTTTTTCGAATCGATACTCCATTAACTCAAATTTAACTCGGAAGGATACAAAATTCGTTTGGAGCGAAGAACGCGAGAAGAGTTTCCAAGAGCTTAAGAGGAGACTCATTTCGGCACCTGTTCTAACAATATCATATGGTACGGATGGATTTGTTATCTACAGCGATGCTTCAGGCAAAGGGTTAGGATGTGTTCTCATGCAACGTGGGAAAGTCATAGCCTATGCCTCGCGACAACATAAAGAGTATGAGAGGAATTATCCTACTCATGATCTAGAGTTGGCAGCAGTCGTTTTCGCACTAAAGATCTGGAGGCATTATCTATATGGGGAGAAAGTGGAGATATATTCAGACCATAAAAGCCTCAAATATTTCTTCACGCATAAAAGGAACTCACACACGCGCAAGAACGACGTTGGCTCGAGTTGTTGAAAGATTATGACCACACTATTCAATACCATCCTCGGAAAAGCGAGCGTGGTATGCGACGCGTTGAGTAGAAGATCATATGCGAGGAATAAGTGCGATGATGTCAAGTATACGACAGAGCCAACTTTAATAGAAAAAGTTAAGGTTCTTTCGAGAGAACCAGGCCGGAAATGATGCGCGTTATGAAGAAGAAAGTACAAGAAGGAGCTATTCCTAAGCGAGAATTGATGAAGAAGGAATACTTGAGTCCACTCTAGACTTTCTCATTCTAACGACTCTAATTTGAAGTACAAGATTATGATGGAGGCACACAATACACCATTTGCAATCCATCCTGGAAGTACTAAAATGTATCGTGATCTTCGACATACATTTTGGTGGAACAATATGAAGAGAGAGATTGCAAAGTTTATCTCGATGTGTTTAACTTGTCGGCGTGTAAAGGTAGAGCATCTAGTACCTAAGGGTCCGTTGCAACCACTTGAGATTCCGAAATGGAAGTAGGAACACATTACCATGGATTTCGTTACGGGTCTTCCTACGGTTTCTCAAGGCATCAATGCTATTTGGGTTATTGTTGATAGATTAACCAAGTTTGCTCATTTCTTGCCGATACGGGAGACTTATTCCCTTGAACGTCTTGCTAGTATATATGTAAATGAGATTGTGAGGTTGCATGGCATGCCAGTATCCATAGTTTCGGATCGTGACCCAAGATTCACTTCAAGATTTTGGGTTAGCTTGCAAAAAGCTATGGGCACGGATTTACGATTGATTCGAAGATACCATCCTCAAGCAGACGAACAATCGAGAGACTATTCAAACTCTTGAAGATCTATTAAGACTCTATGTCCTGAGACTTCAAGAGGCGGTTAGGATAAGTATTTACCATTGGTGGAATTCTCCTACAACAACGAGTTATCGAGCAAGTATATAGGTGTGGCTCCATTTGAAGCATTATATGGACGAAAGTGTCGCTCTCCAATATGTTGGGATGAGGTGGGTGAAGCAACATTGTTGGGACCCGAGTTAAGACGTATGACTCACCGAAAAGATCCAAATGATTCGACAACGTATACAAACCGGCACAAGATCGACAAAAGAGTTATGCGGATCTTCATCGAAAGGACGTGGAATTTAGTATAGGGGATCATGTATTGTTGCGAGTTGCTCCATGGAAGGAGTTACAAGATTTGGGAAGAGAGGAATGCTCAATCCACGATTTATTGGTCCATTTCAAATTCTTGGACCGAGTAGGAAATGTAGCCTATAGACTCGCGTTACCTCCAAGTATGTCTCGTGTTCATAATGTGTTTCACATATCGTACTTCAGTAAATATGTGAAAGACCGAACCACGTTATAGAGTTAGAGCCGGACGAGATACCAAGACTTAACGTACGAAGCGATACCTGTCAAGATCTTGGATAGGAAGAAGCATGTCCTACGCACAAAGGTCATACCACAAGTTAAAGTTTTGTGGAGGAACCATGCTATTGAAGAAATGACCTGGGAGTTGGAAACGGAAATGAAAGCGAGGTATCCTCACCTTTTCGAAACACCAGGTACGTACGTCAATTTTGAGGACGAAATTTCATAAGGAGGGGAGGTTGTAAGACCCCAACTTATTATCAATAATTGAGACGGCAAAGTTATTCATATTATTATTTGCAATATTGACAATGTCTAGAAGTTTTGTCAAGGAGAGGTTTGGTCATCTAATTGCGCGCCAATAAGGAAAAATCCTTATCGGAAAGCCCCTTTTTCCTGGGAACGACCTGGTTGTTAAATATTGTGAGTTATAATATTAATGATGAATAAGTTCATATTGATTAAAGATGAAATTGATAGTTCCATTGTGTTGGAATTATTAGTGTTAGTGGAAATCGACATTTATTTCAATAATAATTGATGTTTAGAGGTTATACTGACCAGTCGGGTAATTAACTGGATAAATGAGCAATTAATTGCTATTAATTCACATGATTATAACTATTTGTTCACATGTGTGTACTATTGATTCACATTCTTGTACTATTAGGGGAGGTGGTACAAGATTGATAATACTTACATGACTAAGTTAAAAATGGAGGTATAGATGGAGGTACTATATCTTGTAATTCATATTTTCACATGATTATAACTATTGATTCACATGATTGAACTATTGATTCACATTATTTACTATTAGGGAGGTGGTGCAAGTTTGATAATACTTGCGGGACTAAATTAAAAATAGAAAAAAAAGAGGAAGGTATTATAATTGTAATATTACGAGCCCAAAACGTGAAATTATCGAAACTATATTTTCCTATAAATAAGCTCATTCTTCCTTCATTTCTTACCAATTCACTAAAGCTATAGAGCAATTATTATAGAGAGAAATTATAGAGAGAACAAACAAAGAAGAAGTCTCGCTACCTCACTATTCCAAAGTATCGCATTTCTTCTAAGGTAAATATTTTATGAAAATAACTGGCGGAAGTTTTCTGTTTAGCTCGTTGAAACACCGGTGTTAAAAGTACGAGAATACGCGTGATCGCATAGTAGCATTACAGTATTGATTATTGATGCTTACGTGAGAAGTCACTCATTTTTGTTCAATTATTGCTTGATAATTGTTCAGATAGTATCTCGTGTTATTTGATTGATAATTGTCGATATATTTTTTTTTATATTGTTAAAATCAATAATTGAGATAACAAAGTTATTAATATTATTATTTGCAATATTAACGATGTCTAGAAGTTCTGTCAAGGAGAGGTTTGGTCAACTAATTGCGCGCCAATAGGGAGAAATCCTTATTGAAAAGCCCCCTCTTTTTATGAAGTATTTGATGTAAATTTTGCTTATTTTATGGACCCCCATTTACCCATTTTTTCAAAAGCTGTCGGTGAAAAGTTATCTAGCTTTTGTTTTATATATATATATATATATATATATATATATATATATATATATAAGTATTATATATATTTATGTAAGACCCCAAATTATTAATAAATGAAATTTATTTTCCTCTATTTATTATTTTGAAATAGTAAGGGTTGATTTGATTAATGTGGATAGTTATGGGTAAAATACATAAATATTTGAATAAGCAAGTGATTATAAAATATTCATTATTGTCGGGGAATATTCGTTTGGTCGTGGAATATTAAATCTTTGTCGGGAATATTAAATGCATTTGACCGCAGTCTTTTGTGGGCCCCATAACTAAAAAGCGATTGGATGAAGAAAGCGACAAATATAAGTTGTTTATAAATAACGGCGTAGTTATTACTCAATTATCTTTGTTGGAATACCCGGTGGTTAAAACACACTATCTGGCGTTGTTGACAAGATGATTTTCGGTATTGCACCAATTATTGATTCTTACGTAAGAAGGCACTACTCAATAATTATTACGATGAATTCTTATTCGATATTTTATTTTATTGATTCAATAATTCTTTGCATTGATATTTTATATTCTTTGTTGTTTTGATAAATTGTCATTACACGTATTTTCCATTATCGAAGCAATAATTCATATTATCCGAATAATATTATTAGAAAACATTATTGGCAATGTCTAGAAAGTTACATCTAAGGAGAGGTTTGGTCACCTAATTCAATGCCATGAAGGAGAAATCTTTATTGGAATGCCCCCTCTTTCACGAAGGAGCGGCACTGGTCACAAGATTGTGATTCTGTAATATTATTTATGAATAATTAATTATTGATTTATATAATGAGGAAAATATTGATTTTATGTGGATATAGATGAAAAAAATTTTTAATGTGACAATTGTTGAAAATTAATATTTTATTTTTTTCTGATAAAATAATTCATTTAAATATATTATTTTAATATATATATTAACGGTGATATTTTTATAATGAATGTGGGATATGTGAGTATATGAGGAGAAAGAGTATTTTTGTGGCATTAAATGTTTAACACATATTTTGTGTGTTGGTGGACACAATTATTGACCGAAATTTGATTATAGCCTGTAAAATTGCCCGTTTGTGAATTTCGGTCAATTTTTGTTTAGAATTTCGAAAAACTTCCTTCTGCAAAGTTGTAGATAATGGAATTTCCTATAGAAAGTCATGAGTTTCGAATTTTTCTGATAAAAGAGCTATTTATTATGAATTATTTAAGTTTTGAAGCTCCGAAATAATTGATTTTTGGAAGTTTTAATTATGTTTTTTTAAGAAAAACGTTTTTCAAATGTTGGTGGCCATCTTTAACATATGCTTGGTGGCTGAAATCAGATTTCAAAGTGGGAGTAGGAATGTGTTTTGTAAATATTAATATTATATTAAATTTTCTGCTTTGGTGTTACAAGCATTTTTCATAAATAGGGTCTTGGGTTAGAATTGAAAATCACATCGTAAATCGAAGTTTTCTCTCTATATTATCGGCGTATTCTTGTGAGTATTTTGAGTATACTTTGAGTATTGCTATATCTGGTGCAAGTTCAAGTCATAGCCTATATATCCTGTTTCAACTGTAATCTTGTCTTTCGAGGTAAGGGATGTTATTTTATTCGAAAATGATATTATTTCTTCAATATCATTATGCCAAAATATTGGTTGGAAATTTTTATCAAATTTGGAACTTTTTATGTCGGGGTTCTTATTCATGAGTTCTTATTCATGAGTTACTATTTACGATTACTATTCACGAGTCTTATTAATCGAAACATGATGATGTTTTTTGTAAAATTTCTATCTTTTGGTGTCTGAGTTACTATTCACGATACTCAAGACTATTTACGATATCTGACCACTATTCACGAATCGACACTTATTCATAGAAAAATGAAATTTTTTCTTTTGTCCAAAATATCTACTATGGATACTAGCTTTGATTGTATCCATGTTTTGATCATTCTTGAATTTTACTCCACTCTGGTTATTTATGAAGTATTTTTGAACTAGGATTATTTAAAGTATGAATCCTTAATACTTGTTCTTTTGTTTCACTTGATTCGTTTTCTTTAAAATATTTTTCATCATCCTCAGTCCTAAATGATGATATTACTGAATATCTTTGGCCTGTAGTGCAAAGATGAATGATTTCTTGATGAATATCTTTGGCGCGTAGTGTAAAGATGAGCAGTGTTGAGATGAACATGACCGATCGATTAATATCTTTGGCCGTAGAAGCAAAGATGAGCAGTGTTTAGATGAGCAGGTGTTTAGATGAACATGATTAATGATGAATATCTTTGGCTGTAGTGCAAAGATGAATATTTGATTTCGGATATATATATCGATTGATGTTGAGGATAAAATATCGACGATGAACTTTTAAATTCATATATAGAAGATAGTAGTTTGCATTCTCTACTTAACTCTTCTAATGAATTGTTGTTTCATTGCAGATTGTTGATTTAAAACCTGGTTGTCTATTGTATTCTATTAGATTTTTCCTTGTTGAAGACTAACGATAATTTGTTGTATATTATCTTAGTTATAATATTCTTTCTTTGGGCTAGTTGAGCTCACCCCTTTTCCTTTTTGTTCCATTTTTTCTTCTCGGGAGGCGAGAATGTAGCGAGTAGTAGTTTCTGGGTATGGAATGAAGGTTCTGAGAGAGTTGTTTAGTAGTCCTCACCATTTTGTAAAATAATGTATCAATAATTATGATGGGGATTTATTTGCGTGTGGATATAGTCAGGCGGCAATATCTCGTATTTAAACTCACGGTTTATATGTTGTAATAATAAAGTTGTAGTTATTTACATACCATGTATTTGGCGACTCGAGAATGGGTTGGATGGAATGGACCTACTTTGGGGGCGCCACAATTTATATATATATATATATATATATATATATATATATATATATAAGTGGTAGTGGTGTTAGTCAATTTGGGTGGGTGGGTGGGTGGGTGGGGGGAATCTTGGTATTCACGTGGGAGGTGTATTATTATTAGTATTAGATATATATATATATATATATATATATATATATATATAACTTTGAAAATTTGGCAGAAGAGGTTATGAAATGGAGTTCACGGGATTGCAAATTTGTGACTTCATTTAGCATGTGTTATATATAATATATATATATATATATATATATATAATATTTTATATTTTATTTAAAAGATTTTGTTTTATTAAAATATTTTATTAAATCAATATGGACCGTCCGATTGAAAGTAAATCAATTTGGACCGTTCATGAATTAATTCTTATGCGATCCATTCTTCATAAATTGAAGCTCATTCCTTCATTATTTCTATTTAATTCACTTTGAAACTCTAGAGATAAACTATAGAGAAAGAAGAAAAGTATTCTTATTACTTCACTACCATATATCCAAAGAATCTTCTTTCTAAGGTAAGGGGTATTATTTCTTTTGTATTCATGAAGAGAGAACATTATTCCATTCTTTATTATTCATTGTTGAATAACTTGTATCTGGCTACCCTATACTTGGTGAACTTCTTTCGTTATTCCATTCTTTATTATTCGTTAGAATATCATGTTCATACATGCTTTTACTGCCGGACCGGTAAAATCTTTATTATTATGTTGGAATATCTGTCTGCATGCATTTTACTTGGGACTGGTTAAAATCTTTAATTTCAAGCATTTGGTCTTCCCAAGGTTTTCAAGGCATAGATGCAATTTGGGTCATTGTTGATAGATTGACCAAGTCTGTTCATTTCTTACCAATACGAGAAACTTATACACTTGAACATCTTGCTCGTATGTACATAAATGAGATTGTAAGACTGCATGGTATACCAGTATCCATAGTTTTTGATCGAGACCCAAGATTTACTTAACAATTTTGGGTTAGTTTGCAAAAAGCTATGGGCACGGATTTACGATTTAGTTTGGCATATCATCTTCAAAGCAGATGACAATCGAGAGAGGAATATTCAAACTCTTGAAGATTTATTAAGACTCTGTGTCCTTGACTTCAAGGAAGTTGGGACAAGTTCTTACCATTGGTGGAGTTTTCCTACAACAACAATTTATCAATCAAGTATTGGCATGGCTCCATTCAAGCGTTGTATGGAAGAAAGTGTCGTTCTCCAAGATCTTTGGGATGAGGTGGGTGAAACAACATTGTTGGGACCGGAGTTGGTACGTATGACTACGGAAAAAGATTCAAACGATCCGACAACGTATGAAAACCTCACAAGATCGATGAAAAGAGTTATCCGATCTTCATCGAAAGGACGTGGAATTCGATATTGGAGATCATGTGTTGTTACGTGTTGCTCCATGGAAAGGAGTTACGAGATTTGGAAAGAGAGGAAAGCTCAATCCTCGATTCATTGGCCCATTTTAATCCTCGATCGGTAGGGATGTAGCCTATAGACTCGCTTTCGCCAAGTATGTCCAGTGTTCATAACGTTTTTTATATATCCATGTTACGTAAATATGTGAAAGACCCGAACCACATTATTGAGTTAGAACTAGATGAAATAGCGGAAGATTTAACGTATGAAGAGGTTCCTATTCAAATCTTGGATAAGAAGGAACATATTCTACGCTCCAAGGTTATACCTCAAGTTAAAGTTTTATGGAGGAACCACAATGTTGAGGAAATGACCTGGGAGTTAGAATCTGAAATGAAATCAAGGTATCCTTACCTCTTCGACATACCAAGTACGTACCCTAATTTCGAGGGCGAAATTTCATAAGAAGGGGAGATTGTAAGACCCCAACTTTTATGAATAAAGATGAATTTTCTATAATTATTATTTTTGAATATTATGGAATGAATTTGATATAAAGTTATAGTTGTGGGTAATAGTTATAAATTTTACAAAGTATGCAAGTTGTTATATAATATTCGATTGGTCGGGTAATATTCATTTTAACAGGGAATATTCGTACGACGACACAATCATTGGTGGACCCCACAACGGAATTTTTGTCGAATTGAGTAAACCACAAAAATATTTTATGAAAATAATGGCGAAAGTTTTACCATTAACTGTTGAAACACACGGTGTTAAAAGTACATGAATACGCGTGATTGCAAAGTAGCACACGATATTGATTATTGATGCTTACGTGAGAAGTCACTCATTTTTGTTAAATTATTGCTTCAGTAATTGTTGCATAGTATCTCACGTTATTTGATTCAATTATTGTCGATATATTTTTTTTATATTGTTAAAATCAATAATTGAGACAACAAAGTTATTAATATTATTATTTGCAATATTAACGATGTCTAGAAGTTCTGTCAAGGAGAGGTTTGGTCACCTAATTGCGCGCCAAATGGGAGAAATCCTTATTAGAAAGCCCCCTCTTTCCTGGGAACGACCTGGTCGATTAATATTGTGAATTATAATAATGATGATGAATGTTGTTAAAAATATTGAGAGGATTTTTTTATGAAGTATTTGATGTAAATTTTGCTTATTTTATGGACCCCCATTTACCCATTTTTCAAAACTGTCGGTGGAAAGTTATCTCAATTTTGTTTATATATATATATATATATATATATATATATATATATATATATATATATATATATAAGTGGGTGTGTGTTGAGTCAATTTGGGTGGGTATGAGGTGTATTATTATTAGTATTATATATATATAACTTTGAAAATTTGGCGAGAAGAGGTTATGAAATGGAGTTCACTGGATTGCAAAAACTGTGACTTCATTTAGCATGTGTTATATATATATATATATATATATATATATATATATATATATGTATATAATATTTTATATTTTATTTAAAAGATTTTGTTTTATTAAAATATTTTATTAAATCAATATGGACTGGTCGATTGAAAGTAAATCAACTGGATCGTTCATGAATTAGTTACTATGCAGTCCATTCTTCTATAAATAGAAGCTCATTCCTTCATTATTTCATTTAATTCTTTGAAACTCTAGAGAGATAAACTATAGAGAGAAAGAAGAAAAGTATTATGTTACTTCACTACTCTTATATCCACTACTCTTCTTTCTAAGGTAAGGGGTATTATTTCTTTTGTATTCATGAAGAGAACTTCTGTTATTCCATTCTTTATTATTACATTGAATAACTTTGATACTGCAGCTACCTTATACTTGGTGAAATTCTTACGTTATTCCATTCTTTATTATTCTCATTGGAATATCATGTATCATGCGTTTTTACGGACCTAGTTAAAATCTTTATTATTACATTGGAATATATCGTCTGCATGCGTTTACTGTGGGACCTGGTTCCATCTTTATTATTCATTGGAACATCCCGCTTGCAAGTAATTTCGACGACCGGTTCCGTTATTTATTATTCTTTTGGAATAACCCTGTCTGCGGAAGTACCGCATACATGGTAATTTCTTTTGTTATTCCATTCTTTATTATACTCAGTTGGTTAAAGTTTTGACTTCTATACTCCATGAAATTAGTGGAATATCATTGATATTTGCACTTCATCCAGTATCTTTTCATGAAAATATTCTTCTGAGCATTCTTGAATTTTACTCTACAAAGAAATATCATGTTGACAATTTGGACTTATTAGTTCCTGAATAAATTAATTCTTGAACTTGTTTTATTGAATTCTTATATCATTGTCATCATCCTCATGTTTATATTTTTTGAAAGTCATCATGGCATTCAGTAGTGCATGGATGGACTTGGTATGATTATGACGAGGATTATTGATTGTAATCATGACCGTAATGTTATAAATGATGTGGTAAAAGTCCTCATTGGCGTGAAGTGCATTGATGGGACGGGTTGTTGGCATGGTCGCCGACCATTGATGAATACATACGAATATCCTTGACCAGTAGTGCATGGATAATTTGTGGTCGTGGACTAATAATGAATATCCTGGGCCGTGAAGTGTGGGGATGATGTGAATTATTTATTAAGTTGAGTCTCAGCGATAAAAGTGATGAAAAACCTTTTAAATCATAAAAGATAGTAGATTTTATTCTCTACTTGACTCTTTTAATGGATTGTTTGTTCTGCTGCAGCTTAAACTTGATGTCTATTGTATTTTATCGGTTTAACATTGTTGAAGCCTAATGATAATTTATTCGCATTATCTTAGTCATAATATTTCTTCTTGGGCTAGTTGAGCTCACCCTTTTTCTTTCACCGTTTTCTTCGTGAAATGAGAACGTGGCAAGGACTAATCGGGAAGCAGAGTATGTGATGCGAGTTGGTGTCTTAGTAGTCCTCACTATTACGTGAAATAGTGTGATAATAAATGTATTGAGGACTTATTTTGAGTTTGTATAATCGCCTGTAAGACAATGATTATATTAAAACTCACAGCTTATGTTGTATATTTAAGTTTGTATTTGAATTTTGTACCATGTATTTGGCGACTCAAGATGGGTGATGTATACTTATTTTGGGGCGTCACAGTGTCTGTATGTGTGTGTGTGCTGATGTACTATACACAACACTATAATAATTATAATTTTAAAAAAATATTTATGTTAAAATTTAATTGTATAAATTCGAATTTACGAACGTGTATACTTTTTGATTTCAAACTTAAGTTTTTGAGATTTTTCTATTTGACCACCTTTATGTAGGATGTTTTTCGATTTTTTACTGAATCGGTTGATACCGATACCGACGGTATCGATTTTTTTCGGTACCAATTTTTTGATATTTTAACACTTAAGTACCGGTAGCGATAATGACTTTTTTAAATTCGGTAAAAATTGAAATATCTAAAAGACCGAAATTTAATAATAGAATAATTAATAGTTAATGTTTTGTAGTTTTATATATTAAATAATTTTTTTATATATTAATAATTTATATATAATAGTAGCTTTATTAATATATTTTTTATATATTAATAATGTTTTGTAGTTTTATTTTTTATATTAATTATTATTAATAGTTAATGATTTCTTAGTTTTAAAAAAAATTATTAATATATATAAAAAATTATTTAATTATTATTAATAATTATATATTATCATGCGGTATAATCGAAAATCGAACCGAAAAAATCGGTACCGATTTTATATCGAACCGGTAATTCAGTACCAATTTCGATTCTTACTTTTTTGATAATTTCAGATCGATACCAATTCGATATTTTACTGATGAGCACCCCTACCTTTATGTGCTTTTTTATCCACTAACTCTTGGTTTCCACCCTATCCTCTTTCTCTCTCTTTCGTATTATAGTACTAATTTATTTGTTTTAAAATTAAAAATATAAAAGTGACATAATTCATAAAAAAATTAAATAAAATAAATTTATAATTAATAATTTATTATATTTTTTATAATTATAATAATTATATCAATTATAATTAAATAAATTTATATTAATTTAATATACTATTATTTAATTTCAAAAATTAAATTATATCTTGAGTTTGTTTTTAGGGGCTACATATATTTTAGCTTTTCTCCTCTTCACTAAAAATATAAAATCATGTAATTGTTCTACATTTATAATGTGAACTTGCGTGTGTGGATATTTTTTATTGATGGGTATGCTATAATATAAATTATTCCTTAGTTACATAATCAAAATTACATTGCTCTCTTCATACTTTATTAAGAAATGTTATTGGAGGAGCAGAAAAGGGTTCATAAATATTTGTAGATATATATATATATATATATATATATATATATATATATATATATATATATATATATATTTGTTTTTTTAAAACAACTAAAAAAAATAAATTATGGAACTTGAATTTTTACATAATATAGTATTTTAGGCGTGATTTGGATACTATACCAAAAAAATATATGTATAGTCTGCACAAAATGTACATACATTTTTTGGTATAGGTATCCAAATCACGCCCAAAACACTATATTATGTAAAATTCAAGTTCCATAATTATTATTATTTTTAGTTGTTCTACAAAAAAATAAAAATAAATTCGGTCCATATTTTATCAGGTTCGGATTCCCAGACCTGATCCTACTTCTCTCTCTCTATATATATATTTGTTATTATAATAATTAAAATTAAATAAAATGTTAAAGTAATTTGTTTGGGCTTAAAAAATATTATTATGCAAAATAATTATTACCATAAACAAACAGTAAAACTTAAATATTATTGTGCAAAATATTTTTTAAATAAAAAATTAGAGCGCAATTTATCATTTGTTTTTAGTCAGATTTAATTCTGACGTCCAATACGGAAATAACTTACTATTTTTTAATCCTTGGAAAAAACTTATTAAAGATATCAAAAATAAGGAAATGGAGAATGATCCTCTACGAGGATTTCTATGTGAGGATCTTGTGAGAGTTTTACTGTGGGATTGATAACACATTAAAAAAAATCCAATGACTCACAATTCTTTTTTTTGTCCGTGTATCAAAACGACGTCGTTTTGATAAGAATTTATTTTTTACAAGTTGACAAAAAATTAGAAGCCACCAAATACCGTTTAATTTTACATATAATTATTTTAAATTTCTTGATTATTCTGTATATGATTTTTTTTATATTTAATAACTTAGCTTGCTATTAATATTAGGATAACTACAAATTTGGCTCAAAAAATGAATAAATATATCGGTTATAATTATCGTTAATGTTTTCAATGTGGCTTTAGTTATTTTTCGTTTATTATTATTTTTGTTTGTTTATTTATATTATTTATTATTATTATTATTTATATTTATCTGTTCCATAAAAAGAGTTTATTCTCACCATTGAAAATATTATTATTATTTACTCTAACTATTGGGCCGACTGGGCTAAAATATTCTAGACCTATCAATTATTATTATTTACATATTCATTTATATTTTTTTATTATTAATAATTCTTTTATTTTATCTCTCTTAATTCAATACTCAACAGAGACAATCACTATTACAACTTAAATATTATTTTAAATGTACTTTTTTTATTTTATTTCGCTTGTTCGGTAAAAATAAATGGCGTTTGGTGGCTTTCAATTTTTTATTAACTTGTAAAAAATAATTTTATCAAAACGACGTCGTTTTGATATATAGATAAAAAAAAGTTATAAATTATTGAATCTCTTTTTTAATATATTGTTAACCCAATAATAAAACCCGCACACAGAAAAATTTTCGTAGAGGATCCGGAAATGGAAAGGAAAAAGAAAAGGAGAAAAAACACAAAGAGAGAGAGTGAAAAAAAGAAAAGAAAAGAAAAGAAAATAGAAACAGTTTGCCAGCCAAACCAGTAATAGAGCGAGTATAGCCGTCTCCTTCCACATGCGAGTAAGGGAAAACATATTTCATGTGAGAAAGACATGTGTCAAGCCCTTCTTTCAACGTTAGCCACAAGATTGCGCCTATTTCTCGATCTTTCTTTTTGCTAACCTTATAAAACAAAATAAATAAAAAAACAAAAACAAATTACATCTGACGTGGCAACCCCCCATTTCTCTTTTTTTTATCTCCCACAAAAAGTATTCATTTATTTATTCATTAAACTAAAACTAAAACTAAAACTAAAATTAAAATAGTATCTCTCTCTACTTTCTTCTCCTCTCATAGTCTCAAAGCTTCTTCCTTCTTACCTTCTCCTCCTTTTAACTCCCTCAACCAACTTTTCCTTTTCAGATTTCTCATTATCTTTCTTGGAAATTTACACCCTTTCTTAAAGATCGAGGCCACAGGTGTCTGCAGGTAATTGGAAAACCAATTTTCCGATTCCTCTGTGGTCTCTTAACAAACCCATTTCTTTTCTCTGGAAAACAAGCCTTTTTCAGGATTTATCGATCGAGCTATTTTTTGATTGTTTTTTCTGCTTGAAATTAAGCAGAACTTGGAGAATTTTTCTGAGTGGAGTGGAAAGTTTCGATCCTTATCCAGTAAGATTTTTGTGTTGGATTCTTTATTTTTGGGGGGTCTAGATCTTTTGGTTTTTCGGATTTGGTGAAGGAAGGATGAGTTTGATTTTTGTGATGTTGTGTTTGGATCCGGATATGGGTCTGTAATTGTACAGATCATTTGATTACTACTTGAAAGCTTGTAGAAATTGTTTATAGATTCAACCTTTTTGGTTCCAAAAGGAGATAGTGGGAGAAAATCAATTTGAAGAATCAATGGGGTCTGCAAGTGAGGATATACAGGTATGTATTTAAAGTTTTTATTTTTTTTATATCAGTTAAGTAGGTGCAGAATTCTCATGATTTTACTTTGATTGATTTGTTTTTTTATATTAGTTAAGTAGGTGCAGAATTTTCATGATTTTGCTTTGATTGATTTGGTTAGTTGGATAATTTAGAGTTTATATTTTTTTGGTTGTTTTTATTTTAGGTGAACATCATTTATATATAGAAGATTAGAAATTGTATATTCCTGTTACTAGGAAGTATACAGAAGGGAAATAAAGACTTGTTTTTGTCTTTGTCATTATTATTATTTGTTGATAACCAACTATAATTTAATAGTGGAGTGATAGTTGTTTAACCCACTTACCGAAAAGGCTAAAATATACTATACTGACAATAAAATTTGTTGATAACCTAGGATAATTTAATAGTGGAGTGTTAATTGTTTAATCCACTTACCGAAAATATACTATATTGACAATAAAAGGGAAAAAGTGTCTAACCAATCCCCATGAGGAAAAAAAAGAGCAGACTCCAAAAATAAATAGAGGAAGCATGGGTATAAAGGTTAAAACCAAATTCGTTATTCAAAATTTGGCTTTTTTGTCCGAAGATAAAATTTAGCCAAATATATTGTCCATGTTTCGATGGCTCTTTGGATCAGGGCTTTTAAAAAGTGTGTTCAGTTGTTTGTAGTGACCTGTTTACTAATCATTGTGAAGCTGTAAATTGGGAATGTTTTCATAATTGGATATCATAGCAAAACGACATTATGAGAATCTAAACTTGAATTGGATTTCTTTGAGTCATTGTCTAATTTTAGATAGTTTAACACAAGTTAAGCGCAAACTAGTATATCTCATCGAATTTGTCCTGCAAACTTCATGCTTTGTTGCCCTTTTTTATAATAAGGTATAGTGTTCAATCTCTTACTAAAGGACTTATATGAAGTACTAATAATTAGGCTGACGGCTTCATATTCATGTAATGCTCTAATATTGTGGGTAGTCCATTATAGCAGATTTAGTAAGTAATAGCAAAATTATTCAGACTCTAAACTCTAAAGATCATGAAATAAATAGTTTGAACCTGATGTGTAATGCTTGTTTTAGAATTCCAGTTACCATATTAGAATGTCAAGTTTGGTAGTATGGATAACTTTACTGTAGTTGGAGAGTTGTAATTGTTTCTGAATCAAACCGATACTTATCAATACACACGCATACAATGTTTTAAAAATCGTTAGGCAGATCTAGGCGGCGGAGGGGGTGCCTAGCGCCTAGCGCCTAGCGCCTAGCGCCTAGCGCCTAGCGCCTAGGCCACCTAGGCAGTGCCTATGTGCTTTCTTAGGCGGACTAGGCGCTTTCTTAGACGATCTCATTTATTTATTTATTTTATTATATATACTTGTTATACTATACAAAACATATAACATATCTAATTTGTTTAAATTTTACATGAAACATTATAAAAAAAAAAAGCTTTTAAGGTTTAACATATTCATTTACCTATTGTATAGCTTCAAAGTAGAGGTTTGATTCTGCCTAGGCGGGGCCTATTTGCCTAGCCCGGGCCTAGTGGCCTAGGCGCCTAGCCAAATAAAGGCGGTAGAGGACCGCCTAGTGCCTAGGTGGGGATTAATCAAACCTAGGTAGGGATTTTTAAAACACTATGTATTTCAGTTGGCCAGTAGTTGATGAGGTCCTTGGAATATTGAAGCATTGTTGAAAGAATTCTTATTAATATATTTTCAAAATTTTATTTCTAAATTAGGATCAAAGTGAGGATGCGAGGTCAAAAACTACTCCATCTACAGGCAAGCCTTTCTCATTGAATGTTGGACTACAATCTCTTACTAGTGTCCAGCGAAAGGATCAATTTATTCCTGGGGATGACTATGCTCCAAAGGTTTTTGCTCTATCCTAACCTTGTCTTTTTGGAGAAAAGGTCTCTACTTTATATTGATTATTTTCTAAGTGATCTGTTTTTGATTGAATAGGTGAGAAAACAATACACAATTACAAAGCAAAGGGAAAGGTGGACAGAAGAAGAGCACAAAAAGTTTCTTGAAGCTTTAAAGCTGTATGGTCGGGCTTGGAGACGTATTGAAGGTAAATTTAATTTTTTGTGGTGCTGTCTTGGGCAGATCTATTTGAGTTCGATATATACTGAAAGTTTTCAATTTATACAGAGCATGTGGGCACAAAAACTGCAGTTCAAATTAGAAGTCATGCTCAGAAGTTCTTTTCTAAGGTTGACTAAGCTTATTTCAGTCCCTATCCTCTAGCATTATATATCTATATGCTATGTATTAAAGTTTAATATTTATAAGCCATTGAGTGCATGTATGCTCAAGGCATTTGTCCAATATTATTATCGATGTTGTTCTGATCACTAGTTGATTTATCTTCAATTAGGTGGTTCGTGAGTCGAGTAACAACGAAGAAAGCATCGTGAAACCCATTGAGATTCCTCCTCCTCGTCCAAAAAGAAAGCCTATGCATCCATATCCTCGGAAAATGGTTAGTCCAGTCAAAACCGAAGGCCGCCTTTCAGACGAGCACAGAAGATCTGCATCTCCAAACCTGTCAATTTCAGGACAAGAAAATCAGTCGCCAACTTCGGTTTTGTTTGCATTTGGATCAGACACAACAGGTGCAACAGATTCAAATACACCAAATGGCAGCTCATCACCAGATTCATCTCCTGCTGATGACCAACCAAAGGGCCTCTTTCCATCTGAAGCTATTCAATCACCCGAAGAAAATGGGTCCGAGAATGGATCGTCATCGCCTACCCATGAAAATGATAGTTTGACCCAATGTGATCAAGTTCCCATGGTACTAAGTTTATCAATTTAAGCTTGTTTGTGGTTTTTTTTTGATAATATATAATCAGTATTTGTCATCAACTTCTCATTGGGGGTGTGTTGGTCTAAATGTCCAGAAATTGGAGTTGTTTCCTGAAGTTGGTGCTTTCTTGAAAGAGGATTCAAGTGAGGTAGCATCCACCCGGAGCCTGAAGCTCTTTGGGAAGACTGTAATAATTTCAGGACCATCTTCTTCAAACTCGGGGAATTGCAACTCACAACCTACTGAGGAGACTGACGAAAGACTTGTGCAAACATCTTCATGGAATCTAACACCTAGAGTTAGATTTACACCTACTGATGCAGAATGTGGCTGGAACGGCTTATCTGGGGGGGCACCAGCACTTTATTACATGCAAATCCAAAATGAAAACTCAAATAGTGTAGAGGAAGCTGCTGCTCCTCCTCTTCCATGTTGGACTTTCTATGGAGGGGTATCATATCCTATGTTACAATTGCATAATTCCGTTCCGGAGAAAGAATATGTATGTTCTGATGGGAACCAAGTGCAAGATCAAGATAAAGGGGTTCAGAAGGATGGATCTCGAACAGGGTCAAACTCTGGATCAGTTAATGCAGGGGGAGATGGTGATAAAACTTGGGACACGGAGACACAAAGTTGCCAGCCCTTTTTTGCCAAGGAAGAAAGTGAGCAAAAGTCAACATTATTTTCAAAACCAACAGATGAAGTAGTTTTGGCAGGGCAGAAAATGAACAAGGCCAAGTGTTTAAAGGGTTTTGTGCCATATAAGAGATGTTTAGCGGACAGGGGTAGCACCCTGTCCAGTTCAACATTAACTGGTGAAGAGAGGGAAGACCAGAGAATGCGCCTTTGCTTATAGCGATTTCTGGAAGTTGTAATGTTTCCTTTACAGAATATAATTTGGTAGCAGACAGAGGTTTTTTGACAGGTTGAAGATATGATTAAGGTAGGGTGTAATTAAACTGTAGAGGTCTGGGCGGGTGGATGACTGGAAATTGCAAAGCAATTCGACTTTTTGAAAGCACTGGGAAGTCGCATGGTTGACTTTTTTTTTTTACCTCTTCAACTGTTGATTTAGCTTTCTGTATAATGTTCAATATTCTCACCCTTTTGAATTGTGAAATAGCGAAATTACCTACTTGTTTAGCTTAGTTCCATAGTTTTGGAACTGGCTTTTTGCAGGGTGGTATCTTATTATTTGGTGAAGACTTGAAAATAACATTGTTTCCAGTTACAGAGGAAGGCCATTGTGATCCCACTGGTGACCCTTTTAATTGATACCTAAACCATAATTCTTCTCTATCTCGCGCATTAGGTTAGGTTACTTTAATTTTTGAATTTAAAAAATATCTCAAATTAACTTTAAAAATTAATAAATATTTCAAATCGACTTTAAAATTTAAGCTAGATCTATTATGTCCTAAAAGAGAGTTTAGTGGGGAAGACCCGTGTTTATTTTGTCATATTCCAAAAGTTTAGGTTTATTTTTTAATTATTAGTTATTTGGATAAGTATTAATGATAATTTTTTTGGAGAGACGTGTAATTAGTGGGATTTTTTCTCATAAATATTAGTATCAATTTTGACATAAATTTATCATAATACCTATTCGATGTTTATCACACTTTACAAGGGAAAGTAAACTCGAATGTTTTATTGAATAAGTTATAGGAATTCATTTAGGAATTTTGGCAAGGGAATCAATCAGTTTTTGTGGCTGAAATCTGTGAAGTGCCAAAATTTTCTTCATGTTATTTCCATTTTAGACGTCTGTTGGTAATCTTTTTGAAAAAGGGAGTAATATTTATTCACGTATTTTTTATATTTTTATATTTTTTTTATATATAAAAGTGAGACCCACTGTATTACCTTCTCCGTCGCATGATAAAAAATTTTATTACTATTTTGAGTAGTCCCATGTTAAATATTCACTTTCCTTTAATAATCAAACTTTTACAAAAATTTTCCTACTATGCGCGCAACATTAAATATCTCATATTTTTCTTATTCTAATTCTCTCTCCATATTTAATAAGTACGGAGAGAAAATATTTTGAATTGAATAGTTAGAAAGTCACTCTCTCACCTACATTGAAAATAATTAATGACATATTATTATGGGCAATTTTGTCATTTCATTCCTCTTCTTAATATGCGTGAAAAATTCATCAGGACTTTTTTTCTAAGACGGAGGGAGTAAAATAAAAGTTATTCCCTTCGTCCTATGATAAAAGTTCTTATTACTATTTTGGGTAGTCCCATGTTAAATATTCACTTTCCTATAATAACCAAACTTTTGCACATTTTTTCTTATTATACCCGTAGCATTAAATATCTCATACTTTTTTTATTTTAATTTTCTCTTCATATTTAATAAGTATAATTAGTTATGTGCTCAAAATATTTTGAATTAAAAAGTTAGAAAGTCACTCTCTCACCTATATTAAAAATAATTAATGACATATTATTATAGATAATTTTATCATTTCATTTAAAAAATTCATTAAAACTTTTATCCTAAAAGGGATGGAGTATTAAAATATCCAGGACATGTGGATTGATATAAAAAATGTAGATATTTATATGAGACTTTTATAAAAGCACAAGTAACCCAATGAGGTCTAACCATGGTTAAGACTAAGATTATGTAACTTTTGATTCTTATTTTTAATTATGAAATTTATTTATATTTTTATTCTTTTATTAATAAAAATTCTAACATGATTATATTTAATTTTGTATACAAGAACTCTTTATAAATAAAATAAAGCCTGAATATTCTCCTTCTCAAATTCTCTCTCCTGACGATTCTGTGGGTATGAAAAATAGCAGCAAGCTTAAAAGGCCATCGTGTGTCGTTTTGGTTACATTTGTCCGTTCCGAGCATTACACTTTTTTTTAAACGTTTCTCAGTTTCATAAGGCACGCATTCCGCACAAATAGTAGGAGTACTATTTTCTCTCACTAAATTATTATACACTACATATACCAAACAAATTATCACTTCACGCTTCCTTCATTCATAGCCTTCCAATTCCATTTAGATCCAATCTTAATTTTATATCTACTTTCTCTCTCTGGATCCGAGCTCTGTATTAGTCTTCAATGGCTATTCTAAGCGCTGCTGATTCTGAGAAGCTCAAGAAGCTTCAATCAGCTGTTTCTGGACTCTCTCAGATCAGGTAAGTTTACTGAATTTCTACCATTTTCGATTCGTTTGATTGTACTAATTTTTTTGTTTTGTTTCGGTATTTCGATTCGCTGTTAATTGCATTGGTTTACGAAATCATTTTTGTGAATTTTGCAGTGATAATGAGAAATCTGGATTTATCAACCTCGTTTCTCGTTATTTGAGGTACATTTTAAATATGATATGGTTTTTTGATTTTTATAAGCTAGTTGATGGTTGATCTTATACTCCTTTTCAATTATCAGCTCCGTATCCATTGTTTCTAATTGTTTTAACTATGGATGTATATATGGTTATTTATACCGAATGCGATTCAGTTGTGAATCTACTTTTCATTTTGTTTACCGGGAAAATAGAGGAAATATGCACTTGGAGAACTTTGAGTTTTTTGTTATAAGCTATTTGGTTTCATTTAATTACCGTGTATGATAAATCTTATATGAGGTTCTATTCAAATCTAAGTCATGGCATATTTAAGGTTTTACTACAATTTATTTAATTCATTTTGCGGCATTTTCCTTTGAAGTGGTGAGGCTGAGCATGTTGAATGGAGTAAGATCCAGACTCCAACTGATGAGGTGGTAGTGCCTTACTATTCCATGGCACCCGTCCCTGAAGGTAATTATGGATTCTTTAACAAGTGTTAGCATTGATTTAAAATATTTTATTCCGAAGTTGTAGGCAACTATTATGTCTAAGATTTTTGTTTAAATTCAAGAAGTTAATTCTATCAGACGAAGAATATCCTCATAAAGTGGTAAATTATATAAATTTTATTTGGTACAGATGCTGCGGAAATCCAGAAGCTTTTGGACAAACTTGTGGTGTTGAAGCTTAATGGAGGATTGGGGACAACAATGGGCTGTACTGGGCCTAAGTATGCATTTATATGCTGTTTAACATGACTTATAGTCTATCATACAACTAAATTATACGGAAACATAACTTAATAGTGCTTTACATGAATACATTATCTATGATTGTATGCTACTATTATTTTCATATATAACTCAGTTATTTCTTCTTTGTTTATATACTTGATAGAAATTTTTGTTTTAACCTTTCGCTGGTGGGGGGGGGGGGGGTGTGTGGAGGAAGAAAGAGAGCTTTCTGTTGGTAGTGTACTGTGCTGTTTATCATTGTTGCTTGCTACTGTCTGGATTTAAGATCCCACTCTGTTGGGATACCTACTTTAATGTGATTCAAGATTCATTGTTTTTCTCCTTCGGCTGCTAAGGTTTTTAAGATGGATTAATTTATGTTAATTTGTATATGATACTGCAACAATTGCCATGTTATAAGTTCGAACCTCTAATTTTATTAATTTTTTCTTAACGAGGCTTTTCTCTTCATGAGTATTATCAGCAACTTCAAAGCTGTTTGTGTGAAATATTGACTGCATATGCTATTCTGCATTATTTTCTCAAGATATTTTGCCTACTTAGAAATTGTTCTACTTTCCTCTAAATAATAAGTATGTACAAGCGTTTTCTCATATCCGCAGTGACGCAAACTAATTTACAATTTGTGAATATCTTTTGATAAGTTACAATATATGGATCATTAACCCCGCATGAAATATATTTAAAAAAGTGCAGAAAATTACTATTTACCATTTGAATTATGCATTGAGTGATATATCTTTTCTGCTGTTCACCATTAGTGGTATTTCTTATAATAATAATAATATAATAACTACTATTATTATTTTATCTCTTCATCTTTTATTTATTTATTTTTTCTTATGCTAAGCTTACATTAGCTAAGCCCAACATAGATTTGCAGTTTTGTTGCAATATTTGAAATTTTATTCCTGATTCCACTGCAAATATAACAAGCATTGACTTTACAATAGATTGCCAGAGTCAATTAAGGAGTTTTCAACTCGTGGTCCATGTTGTTTCCATTATTCCTCTTCAAATACCTAATTTCTTCCATTTTGTTGTTATGCAGATCTGTCATTGAAGTTCGGAATGGTTTAACATTCCTAGACTTGATTGTCATCCAAATTGAGGTATTTTGGACATATTTACTTGTGCGCCTTTCTGTTTACTTTTTATTTATTTATATTTAAATTCCAAGTTTGCTTAAACTAACCTTTCCATTTGGGCATAGACACTTAATTCCAAGTATGGATGCAATGTGCCCCTTCTTCTGATGAACTCATTCAACACCCATGAGGACACACAGAAGGTGAATAACATCTTTACTGTATTCTTTTCCATAAGATTTTACCATTAATTTTAAGTTGATTATAATCGGTGGGTCTTCTTAAATGTAGATAGTAGAAAAATATTCAAACTCGAAGATTGAAATTCATACATTTAACCAGGTTTGTTCATTATCTGTGATCATTTTCCATTTAGTGGTTTTTAGGAACTCTCAGTCTTGTAAATCTTTTCTTTTTTTGACTTTCACAGAGCCAGTTTCCTCGCTTAGTTGTTGAAGATTTCATGCCACTGCCCTGCAAAGGAAATTCTGGCAAAGATGGATGGTAATTATATAATCATCACTTCTCTCTCACCATTTTTTTTTAAAAAAATTTAAAATTTTAGTTGATCGTCACATTCAAGCATACCACGTAGTTGCCACAGATTTAGCCCCAAAAGTAATTTTAGATATCTGTACTTGTGTTTTTAATAATAAAAAAGATGCAATTTCATATTCCTACCAACTGTACTCCTTTCCTATTGTGCGTATTCTGAGCACTCTTCTTGTTTATATCCGTATGCTACGTCCTGTTTCATTAGTATTCAGTGGATGTGATTCCTTTTTCAAAGAATATGAATTTCTTTAAAACTATTACAAGTGCAAGCTTGTAGGTTAATGATGTTCTACTGTTTCATTAGTCATTTCCTTTTTAAAACTCACTCGTACCGTTTTCATATGAAGGTATCCCCCAGGTCATGGTGATGTGTTTCCAGCCTTGTTGAATAGTGGCAAGCTTGATGCGTTATTGTCTAAGGTTTTGCTCTCTGCCTTAGTTCCTCTGTTTTTGACACTCACGTATATCGAATATTGTGGGTTTTACTTTGTTTTTCATTTGAACGTTTTTTCTTTCCCTTGGACAGGGCAAGGAATATGTGTTCGTTGCCAATTCAGATAACTTGGGCGCTATTGTAGATTTAAGTATCCTTACAAGTGTTTCTTGGCAATAATTATTCCTACCTTTAAGTTTTTGACCTGTGACATTGTTGTGCTTCTTAACTCAATTGTTAACAGAAATTTTGAATCATTTGATAAAGAATAAAAATGAATACTGCATGGAGGTACCCTAAAGAGATTGATTTGTATTTACCTTTCCTGTTTTTGCTTCAAATATATTTCTAAGCTTCAATTCTTCATGATTTTGCAGGTGACTCCCAAAACTTTGGCTGATGTGAAAGGTGGTACTCTAATTTCTTATGAAGGAAAAGTTCAGGTGTGTATTTATCAGCTGTTTCTCATCTTAACATGGTTCATTCGGACATGTATATGCAATATGAATATGATAGTTTTCATAGTAAGGCGCACTCTATTCGATTTGTAGTTAGGAATGACAATTTTTAACCCAAAACTGGCCGGAAAATCAATTGATTATGATTATTCTTTGACGCAATCTCAGCACTCCCTTAACATGTCTATAATTTGAATATAAACCTTTCAATTGAAACGTGACATACACTTTTTGAAAATTACCAAACTATACTACCGAACTTTTGATATTGGTATATGCCTTTATTTTGTACTATCTCCATTCCAAAAAAAGTACCATTTCACCAATTTTTTGTTCCTTAAAAACAGTTTTCGGTGGTAGACTGGTAGTATTAAATGATGCAATATCCTCTAGGCTCAAGTTTACCTTCACAATTACATTGTCATGCCAATACTAATAAACTAAACACTCAATGAATTTAGGGGTAACATGGAGCAAAAATATATCCTTAAAATTTGCAATATTAGCAAATGAGACTCTTTGTGGAACAGAGGGAGTAATGTAAAAGCAGTACACTCATTCTGAGAATCAATGTAAGAAGTTTTTCGTCACAATAATATGATGAAGAGTTATTTGACATTGCATCAGCCAAAGCAATATTTCATTGTGCACATACATAGTAGCTATGTGATAACTTTTTTGAGCTAGTGGAATGGCTAATTGAATTTATTGTGCTAAAGTAGGTCAGCTCTTCATTGGTGAGAGTAGTTTAGGGAATATGTAGCCCTTATTTTTAATTAAATCACCTTGGTTGTGAAATTGCTGAAGTACATGCTATTTCCTAACAAAATCATCACAATAACACCCTCCATTATGGGTTATGGTTTAGTTCATTCTTATTTTGCACAATAGTAATTAATTGTGTTTACTAGTAATTTTTTTGGATAGGTATTGCGTATACTAGTAATAGTTGAACCGGTTTATAGTCTTTTACTCCCTTCGTCCTGTAAAGGAGTACCAATTGGTAGCGTATTACTCTTTTTAAAGAATGGAGGGAGTACTTACTTCTCAATGCACATCGTTCATGGTCATATATTTAGTCATTTAGCAGCCTGAAAATGGAAAAGACATGGTGCTACGAATTAGTTCTTTGTTTTTTTAATCCACTGATTTATTACCTGCCTTGTGTGTGCAGCTCCTGGAAATTGCACAGGTTCCTGATGAACATGTAAGAATGGGTCCTTCGTACCCTCTTTTGTTTTATCTTTGATCCACTCATATGCACATACATAAATATATGTACATACAGTATAACTTTTTTAGATAAAATATGTGTGAATATAGGTATATATAATTATATACCTCTGTATTAGAAGTGGCATTTTTTCTTGGATGGTTTCAGCACTTGTTTACAACCTTTGCGATTCTTACTTCCTTTTCTTTCCCTGAAAATTTTAGCATTTCATCACCGAACTGATAAAATAGGAGCAAATGGTAAATGATGTAAGGATGAAATCTGTAATACAGTGATATGTAGTCCTGCTTTGGCCATAATTCCGGAGAGTGGGCAGAGAGGAAAATAAAACAGGGAGGAGTTTAAGGAGCATCAGTTAAGCTTCAACCCTATAAACTGTTAGTAATGGAACTACGCCTGAGCTATTTGATAATTCCTGTTTAGTTAGGCATACACAGTTTACACTAGGATTTACTTTGAAACATTACGAAGCGAAGGTACCGAACAAGTGGAGCGCTGTGTTTCTCAAATTAACATGATGATGTTGGTGTACTAGTTTAGCTATTTGAAAAATAGATGCCACATTTGCACAAGATTTTATTTGGATGATGTGAAAGACAAAGGTCCAACGTAGTAAATGTGGTGTTTACTACCATCAACATGATAATGTTGGATTACTATTTTCAGGAGTTCTTCCTGATAAACATTATTGAAAACATTAAGCAGTATTTGTATACTTTTTAATAGGATCAAGGGGGAAAATGCAAAGATAGGGATAAATTATCAACATATACTTGTATGTATGTGAAGTCAACTGCCTTGGTTGAGTCACTTCATGGAGATGGCTGAACCTCTTTGTTTCATACAGGTCAATGAATTCAAGTCAATAGAGAAGTTCAAAATTTTCAACACCAATAACTTGTAAGTTATGCTCGTGTATCAGGATACAATTAATTATTGAGAAAATGCTTTTTTTTTCATGTCAACGCATTTTGATTAAACACTCTAACTGTACTATGTCAGGTGGGTGAACTTGAATGCAATTAAAAGACTTGTACAAGCAAATGCATTGAAAATGGAGATTATTCCAAATCCGAAGGTATCATTTTCCCCGCAGTATATGCTTAAAAAGTATTAGTGGATGAGTTCTGATAAAGATGATTTGGCTACAGGAAGTGGCCGGGGTTAAAGTTCTTCAGCTAGAAACTGCAGCTGGCGCAGCAATTAAGGTACCCATTATCAAATCCTTTTTATACTCCTCTTTATTGTTGTTACCTGACACTTGTGCACCCTTGTTAAATGACTCTATGCTGTTGCAATCGTATACATCATTCCACATCCTTGTTATATTCCTTTTTATTTGTTAATATGATACTCTACATTCAGTTCTTTCCTTATTTATTTGTCATGCTTTCAAGATTATGTTATTGTCGATCTTTGTTCTCAGTTTTTTGATCATTCTATTGGGAGTAATGTTCCCCGATCACGTTTCCTTCCAGTAAAAGCGAGTTCAGATTTGCTTCTTGTCCAGGTTTTTCTCTAACCTGTTTGGATTGGAATTTTTGTAATGTTTATTAGATGATTATCTAACGCCAGCTCCTTCCTTCCAGTCTGATCTTTACACCTTATCTGATGGCCTTGTGAGCCGAAATACGGCTAGGACAAATCCTGCAAATCCTTCAATCGAATTGGGACCAGAATTTAAGAAGGTTAATATTTGCAGATCCATCTAGTAGGTTTTTGTTTGATTGGCATATTTTTATTTACTACTTGTTATATTTAATACTTTTCCCGCAGGTTGCCGACTTCTTAAGTCGTTTCAAGTCGATCCCTAGTATTGTGGAGCTAGATAGCTTGAAGGTGTCTGGCGATGTATGGTTTGGAGCTGGCATTACTCTTAAGGTATCAAACATTATCACTCTGCATTGCTGTTATTCCTTTCGAAGGATTCGCTCACACTGTTTCAATATGCTTTATGGCTTTGCGTCTATTATTAGTTTGTTCACTTTCTGATACTGTTTTTATTTATTTCAGGGGAAAGTAACCATTACTGCGAAATCTGGAGTGAAGTTAGAAATTCCTGATGGAGCTGTCCTTCAAAACAAGGTGATTTTCCGAAACTGATTACCTTCTTTAAATGCATTCATTGTAATTATTATAGGCTCTATGATGCTTACACTTGTTCTTAATTGATGTCCAGGATATCAATGGTCCTGAAGATATTTGAAAAAGTTGCTTAGTCTTCAACTTATTTGGGGGAGTTTTGAAAGTTTACTTAATTTTTTTGGGATGAAATAACTGTGTAAGGTATGGTACAAGGGAAAAATAAGTTGCCAATTTTGTATCTCAGTCTATGGTTATTAGAACTGCTTGCGGCGCCTTCATCTTTATTGAGATGGTAGTTAAATGAGTTCATACTTATACTCCTATATTACGGGGTTTCTTTCCTAATGGTTTGAAGTTTTATTTACTCATTGGGGTCTAATTTGAGTGTCAGGGAGTTGGTATTTAAGGAATTATCTAATTTTAGAAGGTAGACTTTGAAACTAATTTTTTGTATTTTGCAGTCAAATTTTTGTATTCTAATATTCTAATTACAAAAGAATTATAAATATGTTTCAATATTTAAACGACATTCATAGAATTTTACTATGGTGTATTTTGGATTTCAACCTTTCTATTAGCAAATTAATAATAATTTTGAAAAATTATTTAAATATGGAAGTTTATTAATAATTTTAATTTAAAAATTTTTTAGTATAGGTTTTTAGAATTTTATTATTTATATTAATAGTTTTTATATCATATTATTACTTAATTAATTTAATTGTGACGGTCACAATTTTATTTTTTAAAAGTTTTATTTAAAAGTCAAAACATCTTAAAATAGTTAATATGGGTTTGAACCATAACCATATGGTTCCAACCCATACTATCCATATTAAAAATGGTTAATATAGTTTTAGTTCTTAAATGGAACCATAATCATATTTTGAAAACTAAAACCAACCCAACCATATTTTGTCAGGCCTATCTCTCATATTGGAGTCCAGTTAGTAGTATGGCCAAGGGGTTTTGGGTTGAGACCCAATATTGAGAATTAGCATGGTCCTCTTTTAATCCAAAACGTGTGAAAGTATTCATTCATGTAAGTTTCATGGTTTTTAGGCCATCTTTGTTTATAAAGATTATATTTAGAATATGATTATTAATCTCATGTGTCTTGTTTATTTTTAAAATTGAGCTTGAGACTATTAGTAATTTCTATCATTTCGGAATAAAAATTGTTAAACAAAATTAACTTCAATCTTTTTTCTAAAATGACCATCATATTCTATAATTTCTTTTATTATTATTGGCAACTTAAAACTTACTAGTACAAAGACTAAATATTATTAATTTTTTTTGGAGGTGGGGCAAGGGGGTAGGGTATATATATAATCATTAAATATTATTTTTTTTTGGGTGGTGGAGGTGGAGGTACTTTGGAGGCTGGAGGGTGAGGTGAGGTGAGGTGAGGTGGGGGTGTATATATAATTCTTGAATATTTATTTTTTGAGGGATGAAGGGTGGGGGTAGGATGGGGGTGTGAGTGGGGGTCGGGGGTGGAGGATGGGCGAGTGGGGATGTATATATAATTAGTAAATATTATTTTTTTGAGTGGTTGGGCGGGGGTGGAGGTGTATACATAATTACTAAATATTACTTTTTTGGGAGGGTGGGGATAGGGGGTAGGGGTGGGTGGGGGTAGGGGTAGGGTTAGGGGTAGGAGTGGGGTAGGGGGCCGAGGTAGCGTGGGGAGATCTGGGGTGAAACTATTAATTATTAATTATTAATTATTTTTTTATGTAAATATCAATTTTCTATTTTAAATGAGACTAATAGTGTAATTAAACCCACAAACAAACATAGCCATAGTAATACTTTTGGATGGAGATTTGTCAAAAATACTTGCATGCATCACCAAGTTAGATCTTAGATTATAGTAACTTTTTTCCCTTCATTTCTTTGTCAATGTTGTAAGTAATTAAATTCAAAAATAAGGAGTTAAGATACAAGGCAAAAAAACCGAAACCAAGCTTTCATTATATTTCTTCTCCTTAAAGCACACAAAATATAAAGGCTCCATAGCAAACAATAGATACTGCATAACTGTATTAAGGTAAATAAACCAACAGATCGAAACACAAACATTGTTTGGTAACGTTGAATAAAACTCATAAATATAAAATATAAGACCATGCATGCATGCATGATCTCCCATGCAGCATGCATGCATGCATCAATCCAAACCAGCAACATCAAACGCGGCCTTAATTTTCTGAACGGTGGAGGTTATAAGAGCGTTAATAGCCGTCACTGATTCAAAATCTATCTGAGTTGTAACCGTATCGCACCGTATAAATACTTGAAATGCAACGGTGACCAGTGAGCCTGCAGGCGTTTGTTGATGCTGCTGCTTAGTACTACCGCCACCTGATGAGTTGCTGCTGCTGCTGCCGCCGCCGCCAATTTGATCATGAGCTCGACGGCCGTCACCGGAGGAGATTGTGAATCCCGAGGGAAGTATAAATAAATCTGTAGTGTCTTGGCCACTTAGAGCAGTTGCGATGGTCTGTAGTTCAGTTGGAGCATAGACTACCAGTGCCCCTAGTGGATCAATGCAACTTTCCTGAAGAATAAGTGTGATGTTCTGTTGGGGGCCAAATGGCTGCATCACCAACAAATTTTGTGCAGTATTTATGTTAATGCGCATAATAATCAGAGAAAAAAATGTACTGTACGTATATCTTATTATTTTAATTAGTGATAAGAAGTTTTTTTTGTGTTAGACTCGTCTACTATTTTCTCTCTGTTTGTGCATTGCTATAAATGCACATATGTATATGTATGTATGTATTAACAAAGATTAATGTACCAAGGAGGATAATTTTTTAAAATAAAAAAATGAAATGTATATTAATTTGAGTTCCATGCATGCATATATTAATGAAATGAAATTAGATAAGGGAAATCACAATGATGAACTATGGATTTACCCGGAGAATAGAAATACAGTTTGCTGGATGAGATCCACATGAGATGTGTGCAATCTCATTAACTGGGGTTCCATTAGAGAGCACGTCCCACTGTTAACATGCAAGAAATTCGATCTCAACCGTTAAAATTAATTTCATTATTAATTAGTCCACAATATTTTTATGTGCACTAACGGTTTTGCATTCAGACAAAAATAATAAACGAACAATAAGTCTACTATCACATAAAAATCGCTCACATACTACTTACATAAACTCATCTGAATATTCGTATGACCCAAATCAAGTCATGTAAGTAGTTTTATGTTATAGTAGCATTACTCATAAATAAATCCAATTCAGAGAATAAGACCCACATACTCTTTCTCTCCGTGCATTAATACACATAATATTATTCTATTGTCTATTCTCTATTACATAGAAATTTAGTACTCCATAAAGCTGATATATATATATATATATATGTTTATGTATATATACCTGTGGTCGTGTATTCTCATCCTTGAAGTAATTGAACAAGGTTTGGCATGGAACTGGAAGCCAAAATGAGGCAGCAGCACTTACAATCATCCCCATAGGCCGGCCGGGTTCAATACTAGCTCGGACAGACACTCGAACCCCACTACTTTGCATTTCAGATAATTGAGGGAAATCAACTTTATCCAACATGGTTAACATTGCGCAAAAATTCTTTACCATTTTGTTGGCAAGCTGCATTACACTTCTTCTACCTTGAGGAGAATTAATCACTAGCAAACAAAATTTAAAATATATATATTAATTATTATACAAGTCCACAAATTATAAAGATTGTTAATTTAAAAGAAATTAAAATGCATGTTTTTTTTAATAAAAAATAATTAATATCAATAAGAACGTGATCTATTAAATTAATATATATTAATTAATCCAGGCTGTGATTGTCGCAAATACACGAGTTAACTAGGTTTTATTTTACAAGTCAATAAAGAATTAATGATACCTCCTTCAAGTTCATGTGGCTGTGTAGGTCTTAACCCCCTTGAAAATGCAAATCTCTCGCAACTCCTTTGAAGAGTAGCAAGCCAAATTGTTGCTCCATATGCTTGGGGACCACATACTAAATCTCCAAAGAGACGATGTGTTAGGTTTTTGTCGTCTACTTCCACGTGTTCCACCCAAGTAACCTAAATCAAAGAGTGATATTAATTAAATTAATATAATGAATCAGCAATTAATTAATTAATTAAAAAAGAGTAATGTTAATAATGCTATTAACACAAATCAACCGTGAACAAATGAACATTTCATATGACATGCATGTTGGATGTCGATATTTTTTGCGAACTATAGAAAGATAGATCAGTACGTACTCCCAGGATAAGTATATAGCAATATAGTAATGAAAATATGTGATTTTATATATATATATATATATATATATATATATATATAGGAAACTGATCATATATATATATCACTCACTTTGGATTTTCCATTGGAGAGGTTTTGAATCAAGCATCCAGAAGGAAGCCTCCAACAACGAGTAGGGGGAGGTTCTTGTACTGTTTCTGATCTGAAGAAATGATCATATGATACATCCATGATCACCCAAGAGCCTAGATCTAGTTGTTGACAGTAACGCAGAAACAAAAAGTCTCTAAGCGGCACAAGAGGCGACAAAATATGCATTTGTTTGTAAATCTATATGTCATATTAATTCAAGTAAATATTAATAATTTGTAGATAAATAAATTATAAATCTATATAAGAGCTAGGCAGACAATAATTAAATAGGCAGTACCAAATTCAAAGCGCCACCAAGGTGCTCAGTACAATCAATAATTTCCAGTGTTTTTGCTTTGGTAACAAGCGTTGGAAAAAGATCCACCCAATCAGTCTACATACACACATGAACAAATTAGTTAAATAAATCATACACATGTACAGTCAAAAATCAAGTGGACATGATTTTTTGAATAAGGCAAAATAATTAGGGAACAAAAAATTCCCTATATATAGAGAGAGTACTATATATATATATATATATATATATATATATATATCGAGAAGAATAAAATTGATGACAATGTATATATGAAATGCTATATATATATGATTGTAAAAAAACATTAGATAAGTAATGCATGTAAAATTTTGTCAGGTAAAGTAACTAAGCAACTTCAGTCTAACTTTATTCAGGATATATAGTAAAGAAAGAACGTACCGGATGCATAAACATTTCAACCAAATCAAGTCCATTCATTGGCACCACCCCAGAATCCTTAGACGATTCGAATCGAGCACCAGAGGTTGTCAAATGTCTAGGCTTGGGGAAAATCTTGTCGTAACTCTCACGGTGAATAACATAATTCCCTTGATCATTATTAGGGTACTTGATCCAAACAGGCTCATTGATGCGCATGAGCTCAATCACTTCCTCCAGCGAATTTGTCACGGTCTCCATCATTAGCAACTTGTCACTTTCTTGTGCCCCATTGTTGAAAGGGTACCTCAATGTTGCAGCCAAAGAATTTCTCATGAGAATGTCATCAAGACAAGGATTAATTCTATTTCCCCCATCAAGGAAAGTTTCTGCCAAGTTATCCAATGGAAAATGAATTTGCCTCGCAGGCTTCTCGCTAATAGTTGCAACAAGGGCCGATAGTCTTGCATGCTGCCAAATGCATATATATATATATATATATATATATATATATATATATATATTAATCAAGTTAAAATCTTGGGAAAAAAAAGGGTTAAAAAGTCAAATAAAATTGTCATTTGCAAACATATATATATATATATGTGTGTGTGTGTGTGTGTGTCAGTGTGTGTGTGTGTGATATGAAATTTTATGTTAGCAGTCGAGAATTTCAATCTTTATTGTTGTTTGTTAATTAGAATTTTATTTATTTAATTTGAAGAAGATGGAATTTGGAAACGGCGGATCGAGCGATGATCATGAAGAAAACTCTTCCAATTCTCGAAGAGGAAGAAGAGGCCAAAAGCAATATCACCGTCACACTACTGAACAAATCCAGCAGCTCGAATCGTATGTTTTTAGTTTAAATTGATTTTTAATTAATTAATTAATTGTTTTTGGGTTGAATTTAACTGCATTGTTTTCAGTACTCTCATGTGCGTATGTATGTATATATACATGTATGTATAGTCATTTATGTCTTATGATGATACGTATATTTTTTCATATATATATATATGCACTGCCAACTTTATGTTTTATTTCAATTTATATTTATATCACCATTTGTGTTTTCTTCAAAAAAGACAGATTGCTGCTGTTTTTATTTTATTATTTATATCACTATTTGTTGTTGTTATATGTATATACGTAGTTAGACAAGATATTACAATTGCAAAGATCTGCTTGATTATGTTATGGCGACGATATGATAAACCGTCGCCATAAATGACTATGTACTACACAATTGTATATATATATTTTTCTCATATATATATATATATATTAATAGGTTAAAGAAGGACTGTGGTTTCCTCTTGTTTTAATTTTTCGTTCTCAAGTCGGATGAGTTTTAGATTTCGCAGTCTCTCTTCTTCTCCTAAAGGTGTATCTCTGCAGCTTGGACATACCAGATTCTTGAGCGTCTCCCCCAGTACCAGATTTTCACAATGGATCCTTTCATTCTCTTGTCTCAATGTACTGTTGTCCGCCCTTTCATTTTGAGCCTAAAGCATATGGAGTACCAATCAAGGAAGATAATCATATATCACAGTTACTTTAAAAGAAATACTAAATGTAACAAAGAGATTTTAAGGTCCTAGGCACTCTATAGACCTATACACTTAATGACTGTAAAATAAATCAAATAATTTGGAATTGATTCGCATTAGTTCGATTAAAAATTTAATTCGAACTCAATTCGAAATATAAACGATTCAAATACATTCAAATTTTAAAATTCAATAAATTATTCAAATTTTTTCAAATTATAATTTTGTATTGATGATCGACTCGATATTTAAACGAGTCTTAATCAAATTTTATTTTAAATTCGATAAATTTTATAAATCAAATCTAAAGAAATCAATATATTATATTAGTGCGGCAGTGCCCATTTTCTGTTGCAACCCAGTTGTTAAAGATGGATCGTATTGAACAAGGGGACCCATTTCACTGAATAAAGAGAAAAATAATAATAATTACAGTAAATGACAATGCAATTGTCGACAAATATTAATTGGCATACATATCATTTCCTAATTATGTTAGAGATATAATAAATGCAGTGTGTGTTTCATCTCGTGCATTCGCTAATGTTACCGATCATATATTTTTATAATTATTTTTAATTATTTCGATTTTTAAAATTTTAAATTTTATAATTAGTGCAATTAATTATTGTAAGTTTTGTAACCAACTTTTGCAATTAATAATAACTTTTACTATATTTTACAATAATTTATTGTATTAATTAAATTCAAAAGAATTTATATACCAAAATTTGAATTTTAAGATTCTACAAATTCACTTCAAAAATTAAAATAAAATTATTTTTATTAAATAAAGGAAGTGAAATAATTAAACTCTTGAGTTACTAATATTAATTTCAACAAATACCCTTTACACATTTTCTGGTTCAAAGTTCATGTAAATTTGGCATCTCCTCTAAATGCACAAAAAAGTTTGACCACCATATTTAGAGCATACAATTAATATATATATATATATATATATATATATATATATATATATACACACACACCCCTTAGTCTGAGTCCTTTTATTTTGAAACCAGAACTTAATTTGCTTAGGTTCAAGCCCCAAGTCTCGACTAAGCTGTTGTCTCTGGCTCTCGTCAGGATGTGCACAATCCTTGTAAAACCTGATCACCAAAAAATCACTAATATATAATGATATCGTGTACGTATAAATCACAAAAGTAAATATATATTAATAAAAGGAAACCACAGTCCTTCTTTAACCTATTAATATATATATATATATGAGAAAAATATATATATACAATTGTGTAGTACATAGTCATTTATGGCGACGGTTTATCATATCGTCGCCATAACATAATCAACAGATCGTAAAAGCAGATCTTTATAACCACGATATATACATATAACAACAACAAATAGTGATATAAATAATAAAATAAAAACAGCAGCAATCTGTCTTTTTTGAAGAAAACACAAATGGTGATATAAATATAAATTGAAATAAAACATAAAGTTGGCAGTGCATATATATATATATATATATATATATATATGAAAAAAATATATGTACACATCTGTATAGTACACAGTCGACTATACATGTGTATATATACATACGCACATGAGAGTACTGAAAACAATGCAGTTAAATTCAACCCAAAAACAATTAATTAATTAATTAAAAATCAATTTAAACTAAAAACATACGATTCGAGCTGCTGGATTTGTTCAGTAGTGTGACGGTGATATTGCTTTTGGCCTCTTCTTCCTCTTCGAGAATTGGAAGAGTTTTCTTCATGATCATCGCTCGATCCGCCGTTTCCAAATTCCATCTTCTTCAAATTAAATAAATAAAATTCTAATTAACAAACAACAATAAAGATTGAAATTCTCCCCCCGATCACAAAAAACTCAAGGGTTCTCTAGTTGCTAGCTGTATGTAACCTGGGGTCTGGTCTGGTCTCTCAGGATTATTAATTTTGTGCAGTTGTTAATTATACAGATAGCCTGTATATATATATATATATATATATATATATATATATATATATATATATATATATATAGTACATTTTTAGCTAAAAGGACAAAAATAGGGTATTTGAAATTTGGTTGGGTTTTGGACATTTTATTTTCTATATTTGTCATTGCATAAGAATTAATTTGTGAGCAAGCTGTGTGTTGATTATATATTATTAGTGACTGAAAGTGATCTGAAATTAATCAATAAGTCTTGGCAGACCGGAATATTGGACATTTTTAATTTTTTTAATTTTTTACTTTTGACTCCCAAAAAATGTGTATAATATTTATTTCAACAGGAATTTTTATAAAATATAGTATTTTAGGTGTAATTTAGATACATATACAAGAACATGGTTGTACAGTCTATATAACCATGTTTTATGTATATATATCCAAATTACACATAAAACAGTATAGTTTGTAAAAATTCATGTTAAAATAAATACTATACATTTTTTGAGTCATAAGCAAAACAAAAAAATTGAAAATGTCCAATATTCCGGTATGTGTAGAAGGACTCAAAATTAAATATAGATACTTGCTCACCTGGTCCCACGCATAAAATCCGGAGTAATTGTAAAAATCTATAATTAAATCAACTAAATATGGGAATTAAATAATAATATTAATTGGGCACATGAAAAGTATATAGTAACAATGGGCACATGGTATTTAATTGTTAATTTGGAAAATTATATATTTAATGGTGGTGATATCAGGTAATCATCTATATTATAATATTAAGAGTACTCCCTCCGAGTATTTTTTAGTATAAGTCGTTTTATAGAAGTGTTTTTGTTCTTTAATATAAGTCGTTTGAGAATTTTAAATAAATATTAATTATTTAATTTTTAATATTACCCCCAAATATTAAATATAACTTTGATGATTCTCTCTCACTATTTTTTCACCAATAAATAACACTCTTTTTCCAATACAATAACAACATAGATAATTGATATTATATTTAATGTTATATAATTATTTTCTTAATACTTATGCACAATCTTAAAACGACTTATATTAAGGGAAGGAGGGAATAATATTTAATTGTGCAGTTCACCGCTTAATTAAGGAAATTGATATTTTTATATAAAAAATATCGTTATAGATGTATAGCGGTAAAAATCGTTACTATAAAATCTATAGCGACGATTTTCATATAAAAATATCAAAAATTTATGTGAAAATATCAATTTTTATTAATTAATTATTATTGTAGGAGAGAATAACAAATGACATATTTCTCTCTCCTGCATTTTATTAGTATATGATGAATAATGACAAGGTACCGTCTTAAACACAGTTAAATTAATAACTTTAATTTTATATTAAAAATTATTTAAAATTAATTTTAAAAAATCAAACTTATCTTATAACGGTTATAAGAGCTAGTAGTATATATCACCGTATTAAATATTAAATATTTACCGTGGTCCTACTAACAATTTCTTGTTGATAATAATTTACTACTCCCTAGGTACAAACCATTCAATATGTTTTAATAAACTTTCGTAATAGTAACTTTTTGTGAAATAAATGCATTAAATGTACTTTCACATTTAGTTTCCAATTAACACTTTCCAATATTTTCTTTAAAAAATTGATTACATTTAACCGTACGATCTAATACTCCATCCGCTGATCAATTAATATCTAATTAATTTGATATATTTTTAAATTTAGATTTAATATGAATTAATTAATTTAGTAGTTCGGACAATACAATTATAAAAATTAATTAAAAGTTTATTGTTATTAAAAGTTAAATATATCACAAATGTTTGAATTTTAAAATATATATTTCATGAGTTCTCCCCACATGTAGATTTTTTTTCCCTTTCAATTTTAGAGTTTTAGAAAGAAATAAATAATTATAATGATTTTAAATTGTTTGATATATACTTATACTGATAAATTTTAGAATTTAAATTAAAAAAATAATACATATTTTTTTGATAATTTTATATTAATAATTTTTTTTAAATAATACATATTTGATATCGTCCCTGAACGGGCCGTCGTCCTCACTAGTTTTTTTTTTTTTTTTTATTTATAAATTTATATTTTTGTTCATGAACTAGTTTATGTATGGACTAATATTATATTGGTCTTTACCCAAATAAGAATAAAGTTTACTCACTTTATACAAAAAATTAGGCATGGTCCCCACTTACAAATTAATGATAAAAAAAAATAAAAATTAATATTTTCACAAGTGAAATTAATATTTCTACTGTGGGTGGGATATTGTAAAAATATCAAATTTTTCTTATGAAAATAATAATTTCTTATAAAAATTGTTTATTTTTTATGGCTAATAAATTGATGATCAAATAAGAGAAAGATACTCTTATATTTATTGGTTTACAATAATTAGTGGTTAAATTTATATTATTTTTTATTATTTATATTGTTCAAAACTCTCACTAGGCATAAAGCATGCGTCTGTCCCTGATATCATCTATCACAAATTGTCTGTTACATCATTATCTATTGAGATAAATATTTAACCTAAGATGAGATAATATATATCCAACGGACCAACGATAATATATATATATATATATATATATATATATAAAGTCTGGATCTTAAACTCACCATTTATCCAATTCACCCGAACTCACTCCTCTTTAGCGACGGAACTGGCGACGGTTCGGTCATACAATCGTCGTCTATATTTTTAGCGACGAACAACATATAGCGTCGCTAAAAGTATAGACGACGGTTGTATAACCGAACGCCGTTCAGGTCTGTCGCTAAAGGGGGTGAGTTGAAGTGAGTTAGATAAGAGGTGAGCTTAAGATCCGAGCGAATATATATATATATATATATATATATATATATATATATATATATATATATATATGATTCGGATCAAGGCATACCCTTATTTTACTCATTACTGCTCACCTTTTACGACGGATTTGTTCGGTCATACAATCGTCGTCTATACTTTTAATGACGCTTATATGTTGTCCGTCACTAAAAGTATAGACGACATTTATTGTATAATCGAAATCGTCCACGGTCCGTCAGTCAAGCGGGAAATGACGTAAGAAGAGTAAGATAAGAGGTATGCACTTGATCCTTGCTATATATATATATATATGGAGAATGATCCATAGCATGTATTTGCTATAGATAAAAAATGGACAAATAGCATCATAACCCTCCATTGCAATAATGAAGGGCTGGGAATTAATTGGTAAAGTCGTTGTCCGCTAGTTAAACTAGCGGATTGATTAAAAACATTTCTATGATGATTTTGCCCCCATTAGCCATTAATGCCTTCAGAGTTCAGACTAAAAATTTCACTTAGGCAATCTGCTAGCTGAACACATATATATCCACATATATTCACAAAGGAGTGTTTTTTTTCTGTAGTTACAGAGAAGAGAGAGAAAGGGAAGGTGGGTTTTAATGACGACAAGGTTTTTGTCATTAACGTGTATAAGGCCGAAGAGTAATGGAGATCGGCAACTCCACATTACTCATCCATTCCCAAGTACCCAAAAGGGGTTTCAATGTCATCGGAAGAAGAGAAATTGATTCAAGGATTGAAGGCAAAAGCTCTATTCTCCGTCATCAGAATGACTTGCTCTGTATGCGCCGGATCCGTTGAGAAGGCCGTGAAACGCCTTCCGAGTATCAAAGAGGCGGCGGTGGACGGGTTGAATAATCGAGCTCAAGTCATTTTTTACCCCAACTTCGTTAATGTAAGCTTGATCAATTTTACCTAATTATTTGGTTAATTGATTGATACATATAATCTTATACTGGTGTTTTTGATTGTTGAGTTGCTATTTTGTTTGATTAATTATTAATAAATTTGTTTATCTAGGCGTGGATTGGATTCCGAAAGGTTTGCATGCAGTGTTTGTATGAAAGGTTTTTAGTTTGTGAGAATTGGGGGTAATTTGGGAAGATTTTTTTTTTTGTATTATTACCTTTTAAATCTCAGCCCTTAATTAAACCCTTAATTTATGTATTGTATGGTAAAGATGATATTTTTCCATTTTTCATCCATAGCAAATACATGCTATGGATCATTGCCATATATATATTTATACATATATATATGGGAAAAATATATACACAAATATGTATTATACGAAGAAATTACAAATGATGATTTTTTGGCTATATAGTGACGGTTTCACCATAGTAGTAGCATAGCTATTACGAGCTATGGTGACAGGTTCTGCGTCATCATTTGTAGCTCAAAAAATCTGTCGCTATAGTCCTATATGTAATATCAAATTACAGATATATACATATAATTCTATATATATAATCGAAATTGTACCCAAATTACAAAATATATATATATCTTTAGACTATGTTTATTTGTAAGAATTATAAATCATCTTTTTTTATACAATCAATTTTTATATATAAAAGTATAAAGTAATTTGTGTTGGCCCTTCAACCTGAATTTTAAGAAAAATATATAATTTGTTATTCCTACTATATATTATAGCGAATGTTCAAGATGAATAAAATTATTTGACCTATATGGATTGTAAATAAATGAAGGGGGTAAAACTGAAGTAAAATTTCTGAATCAAATGAAATATAAGAAAGTGGTGTTGATCATGAGAACTTATTTGAGAAAGTGGAGAAATTGTAATATCCTAATTTCATATAAAATATGGAATTTGATATAAGATTTCAATTTTATTATAAATAAATAACATTTATAAATAAATTATGTAAATTTTAAATTTAAAAATATTCTAAATTAATTTTTAAAAAATTGAGTCATAATTGGACTCGAGGCTTAACCAAAGTCGTTCATCAAATCAGGGAAACGTGGTGTGTGATCTGCAGCCCAATACGACGTACAATATCGGCCCATATGAAAGAAGACGAAAACGGAGTTATTGTGATTTGTGTCCGTCTGTCTTCCCTCGCTCTCCTTCCAGATGGAGAGTTCCGGCGAGCGACAATCAGTCCGTTGGTTTTAACTCCTCATCCTCTCTCTTCGACTGAATTCCAGTTTCGGTTATTTTCAGGTGCGTATTAATTATTAGCCTGTTTATTTTCCCTGAGAAATACAAACTTGAGAATCGTTTGTTAAAACTTAAACGTAAACCTAGATACTGGTCAAATGAAGTTTACCTATAATTTAAGCTTTTTCATTGAGAAATCGATCAATTTTTATCATTACTGTTTTTGTATAAATGCGCCATTTATATCCATATATATATATATATATATATATATATGAAGAACTTTCTTTTGAGAATTGAAGGGATCATAAAATATAATAATATATCTACAAATTTAAGAATATTTCATTTAGCATTCCATATTTTTATATATATAATCCTTTCATGTTTTGTAAGTAACGAGTAGAATCATTTATACGAGTCCCTGCAATATAAAACTGAGATTGCCAACTACTCAATTTGTTGATTCATGTTATTTTCATCTAATTTTTATAAATTATTATATGTACTATTAGAGGTTTTATAATTAAACATAAGAATTTGTTTTTTTATCTAAATGGTAGGATAGTTAGCGTGTCATTGTAATCTTTTGAGTATCTGTATGATACACTTTGAATTATAAATAATTATTCCAAGGAAATTATTATGTGTTCAGATTACACAAATATATGTATAAAAATTCGGGTGAAATTTTGAGTTTAGAATAAAACTTGGATCAAATTTCAAATTTGAATTTAATCAAATTTATTCAAATAAGACTTTAAATCACTAGACCAATAAAATCTTTTTAGATCATTTTAACTCACCACATGTTCACTAAATAAGTCGTGACTGAATATATTATTATTTATAACTTAAAATCATTATATATGGACATATTACTTTCGCATGTTTCAAAAGTCACTTAATAAATTTTTTCAACTTTTTTGATGTGGAATTCAGGTTTTACAAACTCTCCTACTTAATTTTTTGACATCCTTGTCAGATTTAGTGTCCCCACATTCGGACCTTTCCCCATTTGAAGATAATACCTTTCCCCATTTGAAGATAATACCACAGACTTTCGTGTTACCACCTCCAGCAACCTAATTAGATGATCCAACCTGAACTTTCGATAATAAGTTCTGATACCATATGTAACAACTTGGATCAAATTCTGAGTCCAAAACAAATTTTAAGTCATTCCCATTTCGAATCAAATCAAATCCATCCAAATAAAACGTGTTTAAACCACAAGCCCAATAATATATTATTAGTCCCACCACATGTTTATCCAAAATGTTATTTTTAAATGTACTACTAATAAGTGTTCGGGACTAGTACATTTAGCCATGACCTTTTAGGTGAGCATGTGGTGGCCTAAGATGATGACCCAAGAAGATATTATTGATATAGTGGTTTGGGCCTTGTTGTACTGTGATTAGATTTGGACTCGGGATCAGAGTCGACTCTTAAAAACTGGAGTTAGGTCTTTTAATCAAGTTATCGGAGTTAGGGATACGAAGATGACTGATATTATCTCATAAGGGATTAAGGACCAGAGGTAGCGATGCGAATGCCGTTGTTATTATCCCACAATGGCTAAAAAGGATGCGAATGTCATTGTTATTATCCCACAATGGCTAAAAAGGAGAATATGAGTTGTTGGCTAGTGTTCGACTTGATGGGGATGTTAAGTATTTAAGTGAGGAAGTTTGTAACACCCTAAGCTCACATCCTATTAACTTTAGTCAGAATCTTTTAAGTGAGCATATGGTGGGCTAAAATGACCTAAGAAAATATTAATAAAATAATGAGTGAAGTTTTGTTATGTTATGATTTGATTTAGGCTCAAAATTTGACTCGAGTTATTAAATTTACATTGTGTTTCTAAGTTTGAAAATGAATGAAAAAGAAAGAAAAGGACGGATATGATAATTTTTCTAGTCCAATTTTCTTTCTACTGAGATTTTTAATAAATAGCAAGGAAAACAAAGAAATGAATGAAAAAAGTTAGCTAAATTTCTTGTTAGAATTTTCCACCCAAAGTGAATTTGGAACAATTTTATAAAAAATTTAAACATGAAAGAACACTATTGAGAAAATTAATACTTTAGGGTTAAAAATGAAATTTTGTAAAATTTTGAAGAACACTTTTACGGTTAACCCAACTAAGTAACACAAAGAAATAATTTTATAATTTTTATTATACTCTCTACATCATAAATATAAAAACTAATATAAGGATAAAATAGGAATCAAAATATAAAATTTATGTTTTTTACCCTTTTCTTTATAAACTTATTTAAAGATGAAGGAAAACAATTTTTATTTTAATTTTCTATTATTTTCTTTTCTAAATTAAGTTTATAAAAATATTGTTATTCTTTTCCTTCAGGTAGTGTTTGATAAAATTGTGTAATAAGAACTTATTAAAATAAACTCTATATAATATAATTTTTTTTAAATAGAGTTTAATGTAGTACAACATTTTACTAATTTACCCTTGTATCAATTTACATAAACTTAGGTGATAATAAAAATATAATAAATATTAAATAATTAATTCAAACAAAATCACCAACAATATATAACTAGTAAAATATCTCAAGTCTAATGGTGGATGAGGGTGGTGGGTGGTAGTGGTGAGCGATGGTGGTTGTTGGTGGTGGCAGTTGTGGATGGTAGTGGGAGGTGAATGGTGATTGTGGTTGGTGGTGAATGGTGGTGGTGGTGTTGGTAAAGGGTGGTGATGGTGGCGGAGTGCGGTGGTGGATGGTTGTGGTGGATTGTGGTGATGGCGGTGGCAGGTGATGGTGAAGTGAAAAATAAAATAATAACAATAATGAGGAACCTCTTATTTTTAATGGCAAAAAGTAATTAATAAGTTGCCAAATTTTTTATCAAATAATTTAATCTCTATACCAAAAAAACAAGGTCATAAAAAAGTAATAAGAAGATATTAAACACTACCGAAGTCAAATCCTCGTAAACATATAGTGTTAAATTAACTTTTGGTGTTTGTACAAGGTCACGACTTACATATTAGTTCTTAAATTAAAAAAAATTACAAACTCGTGTTTGTACTTCAATTTTGTTTCAAAGTAGTACCTATACTAACAAAAATATTTCATTCCGTAAAAAAAATAAACTAACAGTCTTAATGGAAAAATCGTGCGTGGATTTTGTGCCTATGTTAGCTCTAACGTGGAACTTATGTGGATGTTGATATGGGCATATGGGGCCATGCATATTAAGAGAGAGAAACTACTATATTACAAATGAATTGGGTCAAGCATGACCCATTCCATTTTCTTTGATTTTTAATATCAAATCAAAAGGTTTTAATTTTTCCAAACATTCTTCACTACCCAAAATCTGCAAAAACTTTCTTCTTTCTTTTTATTCCCTCATCCCCGTCCATCTCCAACATCAATTCGCAATCAAATCGAACCCACTTTTGAGCATTTTTTCCATGGATTTGCCAGTATAATTATTCAAACAATTTTTTTAGAAAGATATTAGCCACTACAATACCATATCATCTCATCACTATCATCTACATCTCGTCAAGAGAGAAATTCATATCAATAATAGACCATAGCTCGAGGACCAGATGTACACATGAAAAGGATGTGTTTTTGTGTTGTTTTGGTAATAAATGGAGTATTTTTGTGTTGATTTTGCAATAATTTCCTTATTGAAATTTCTTGAAACATGGTTGATAGGGAGAAGGTACTGGTGGAAGGATGGATAATTTCATATTTTTGGAGTTCTAGATACATGTGTGGGTATAAACAGGATTGAGATTATTGGGAAAATTTTGGTCAAGAAGATGAAAAGGTACTAAAACCCTTCTATGTTAGATCTTTGAAGTTGGGAGAAAGAAACTGTGTCTTTGTTTAATCCGACCCGTACATTTTAAAGAAATTTAACAAAAAACTTTAATTTTAGCAGTGAAGCTTTTTTCAGTACAAGCACTCATTTTAAAGAAATTTAACAAAAAACTTTAATTTTAACATAGTGAAACTTTTTTCAGTACAAGCACTCATTTGGAACTTTTTTTAGTTGAGGAACCTATTTGTAAGTCGTGCCTAAGTACAGGCATCAAAACTTGATTTAACTCGTGTTGAATTCTTTCCTTTTCTCTCTTTTTCTCTCTTTCCAGACTCGCAAACACACAGTAATAGCGTTAACTATTTCTGTTCCCCCGTCCCTTTCACACTAAACTGCACCTGAGTTAATACAACCCCTAATTCGCCTGCCAGAATTCTGGTGACCCCATCACCCCTGTCTATTATACGGCAACCTTCACGTTGGGTCTTCTCCTATTTCGGTAAGACTTTGGTCTAAATATTCTCCAGTTTGTTTTTTGTTTGATCTGTTCGATATAAAATTTTATGCCTTTATGTGCGTTTCCTTTGCGTGTGCTTGTATTTCATACAACAATATATACACAATTAAGCACTTCGAACTATTTAGTTAATAACCGATTAGATTGTCATGATTTTGCGAGATGATCTCGTTAAGTGGGGCTAAGTTTTAAAGAGTGTAAAAACTATTAGGGGCAAATTTCTATTTTATTATGCTTTGAATTAATAGCATTATTATCAAATTTATTACTTTGTGACAATGGTAATTTGTTCATTTTCCAAAGATCAAGAGGGTAAATCTCCCCTGATTGGCAGCCTACACATGTTTACTAATAGTCAGAGGCAAGAAGAGCGAACCGGAAAATATGGAACTCCACGGCTGCAATACCTTCAAGTAGATTCATAAACTCAAAACAGTGGAAACTTTCATTTTCTTATTACCATGTCCAGTGGCAGACGCAGGATTTTTTCTTAGTGGGGGCTCACTACAAGAAATTATAAGAAAAATAAAGAACAATAATAAAATTTAAAACCATTAAATATGTTAATATTAATCATTATTTTTGCATAAAAGCGTTTCGAACAAGTGATTTACAGTGACAGACTATAATTCATTTACTTATCTTCCATCCTATTATGCAATGACGTCTTAATAAGATTTATTGATGAAAATGCTCTTTCAAAGTTTGCAGTTGTAACTAAGTAGGATTAATACTAACTTCACTAGCGAATAAACAATTTAAGACTCAAAAGACTGGAAAGTGCCAATTAAAAAAAACAAAAGCTAGTAATAAGTTAACAACTACATAATTAACAAGATGAATAAATATTGTAATGAGTTTTCAATTCAAATTAAACCAATAATTATTTACGTATATAGTAGAATAATTAAAAATTTTTTATGTATAATAATGTAGAGTATCTTACCTTCTAATTTGTCATGTAGCATATTGGGTATTTCAAGCTTTGATTATAAAAATTCGAATTGAATATGATGGAATGGTGAAGAATTTGTTTTGTGTTTGTATTTTCTAATGTCAGAGAGTGAAATGGGCTGTGATAGTGAAAAGGAGTTCTTTTAGGGAATTGATATTATATTTCAGCAAGTCGCCTTAGTCTCTCCTCACATGAATAGTATGTACGACCTCCTTTCATGTGAGTTAGACCTTGTGGAAATATCATTTTTTTTTTTGTGGAAATAGTAATTCCCTTATTTTATTCATTGTTCTAAAAATCCCCGCTTAAGTCCGCCTAGGCGTTAGGCCCCCCGCTGGCAAAAAAAATCCCTCCATAAAATAAGGCGGGGCCTAGGTAAGGTCTAGGCGGAGAGGGTTTTTTATTTTAATAACTACCCAAACCAGATATTGATATATTTATTTTAATAATAATTTACCATATTCATAATACATGTTATAGCATATCAAATCACAACGAGAAGTGAACAATATCAAGTCAAAATGGATAATTTTATTATAGTTGTAATTTTTTGAACTTGTACCAACTTCAAATTATATAAATGATGATACATTTGTAATATTTAGTTTAATTCAATATAATTCTTAAATTTATATGTTTAGTTTCTTAAGTTTTAATATTGAATTAAATTGTTGAAATTTTAAATTTTATTATTTAATAGCAATCTTATTTATGAATAAAACTAATACGTTAAAAATATGTTTGAACTTTGAACAATTGCATGTTTGTGTTTGAATTTTGACATTAGCAATATGGATATGTGTTTGAATTTTAAGCAAAGGCCTTTATTATCTTTATTATAGATTATTTTACTTTATATTATTGTTTTGTTTGGATAAATGTAAGATAAAATATTAAAATTAGCTTAAAATAAAAAATTCCGCCTAGGCCCCCCTCGGCCGCCCGCCTCCCGCCTAGCGCCTTTTAGAACATTGATTTCATCTAGAAATTGAATATGAACATAATCTCAAAAGTGTATATTGTACCAAAGTAGCAATACATTACTGAAAAAGTTTGTTATTCTCCCCCACTGCATAATATTACCAATATATCATATACCTAATATTTTTTTTTTGTATAAATTTCCACTCGCCCAAGTGTGTCTCCGCCCCTGACCATGTTAATCCTATTGAGGTTTCATATTTCATTTTCCGCAAAATCACGGAATAAATGATTTGTGTATATGAAACGATGTTATTAATGATATTTTATTAACTAATATTAGGCATAATTTTTTTCGCATTTTTTTTTGTTTTGTTGAATTCACAACGACACTTGATATTAACATAATGGCTATAGGGGTTTTAAAATTCACCAACATCATATTCTTCTTTTGTTGTAGGAACTTGTGAATCAGTTTCAGAATGCATCTAGTGAAGGTATGTTACCTTCACATGTAAGTTTTTCTTCTAGTGATGTTTTATCTGTATCATTAGTTTAAATTGTTAATCCTCATGCTAAAACGTGCTTTGCATTCCCTTTCAATTATTAGGGCTCATAATAGTTTGTTGTGGGGAATTTTGACTGTACTGAGAAGGGGCTATGTCTTGAGAAAATAGAATCAAGTTTATTATTCTTTTAAAATACAAGAATAGTTTTCTTCATGATTAAAAGCTAAGTTTGTTTCACAAATTATTGGGGTCTCATATGTCTGAAGCAAGTTTAGAGTACTGAACCCCCCCCAAAACCCAATTAAGTTTAGTTCTAGACTTCTAGTCCTACTATACTAATAATTTATAGATTTCAATACTGCATTGTTTAAAAATAAGTCTAAATTAATATACCTACCCCCTATGCAAAAATACACCCCTTTGCACTTTAGCAATCATCATGGAGCCACTCTCAACTACCGGGTCCCAAACGAAACAAACCTATGATTCCCACTTAGAGAAACTCCAAGATAATTACATGGGAAGTCCTCAATCACGCATCCATTATAAGAGGACTAATCTGAAAGCTACCCACTATTCATGTTAATCCCGCTAAAACTTGCTTTTTCTAGTAAAAATTGTGCTCTTTTGGGGAAATGCATGTAGCTTCACATATTGTTGAATAAAAATACAAGCAATTTTCTGGATATAATATACACAAACTAATTCGTGAAGAACTATTTTGTCCCAATACTGCACGTGTGATTCTTAATTTGATCTCCCTTATAATGAAGAAAATCGGGTGAACTCTATATGTTTTCATGATCTCAATCCTCAACAATCTCTTTGATCATTAAAATTTATTAATGTATACTTTGTTGCAGAGTCGAAAGAAAGAATTGCAGCTAATTTGGCAAACTTTGCATATGATCCTTACAATTATACCTTTTTCCGCCAGGTTAGAACCACATATAAATATATCAGTTTACTTTGATGGTAATTCCTGTTCTGTGTTTATGCCACATGAACAAGTTTTTGTGATTTTGAACAGCTTAATGTGTTGGAACTTTTCCTGGACTGCATAACGGAGCCCAATGAGAAGCTTGTGGAGTTTGGTGTTGGCGGGATTTGCAATGCTTGTGTTGGTAACTTAATAACTTGAGCCTTTTGGGTATTTGATATCAAAAACTAATTCTAAACACCCCTTTTCCGTCTCCTCTCCCTTATGTTGCATTTGTGAGTTTGGAAAGATGGGATGGGAAGGGAAAGTATAGGAGGGGAAGGGATTAGAATGAATTATAATTTTCTCTAGAGTTTTAGAAAGGAAGGGAATGGATGAGATTTTAATTATATTTTTCCTTGTTTGTGAGTTTAGAAGGAGCGAAGGGAAGGGAAGGAAAGGAAAAATATTTTATTTTTAAACTACACTATTACTATATTACCCTTACATATTAATGTAATAAATGACATGATTTATTTTTGAAAAGTTATATTACTAACTTTCCTATCATTTCCCATCCCTCCAAATCCTCCCACTTTTGGGGGGAAAGTTTTAAGCCAAAAATGAAATCAACTTTACTTCCAAATCTCTTCCCTTCCTCCCTAAAAAAACTCATACTCACAAACATGAGATTTGGAGGAATTTTAATTATTTTCCCTTCTCTTCCCTTCCCCTAAATTTTTTTTTACAAACACAGTATTATGCTCAAGAAACTGATCTTTTATCTTATTCAAAGTTGTGAATGCTAGCGCATGCTATATCTATCTCATTTTGAGTTCTCTACAGATCCAGCAAATGCTGCAGTAGTCACTCGATGCAGTGGGATCCCTCTTATTATTGAGTGTTTGTCAAGTCCTGTTAGAAACACGGTAAGGAGAAAGGCATTGGCATTCATGAATGTATTACCTACCTTCGTGTATCATTCAAATTTGGTTCACCAAATTTTATTGAACATAAGAATTAGATGGTTAAGCATTTTGAAGTTGGATGAGCAGGTGAATTATGCTATTGGAGCTCTCTATTATATCTGTGATATATCCAGCAAGGAAGAGATTTTGAAGCCAGAAGTGGTGGATGTCATTAAAAGATATGCTGCTGCTGGTGCAGTTAGTGTAAGCTTCAGCAATCTGGCTCAGGCGTTTCTGGATAAGCATGTCCCCTGAACACAAGTGACAAATATATACTAGGAAAAACAAGTGTAAGAGTAACCTTACCTTTCTGCTATGATTGTTCTAAACTCTCCTTTGTTCAGTTCAATTTACAAAACTTGCAAACGTTAAGGATGTATTTTAGTTCTCCACAAATCCATGAAAATATTAAGGCAGTAAAATGAACCAAACAGTCCGGGCTCGATTAATACTCGCTCGATTAAAAGTTTGATTCGAGCTCGACTTGGAATATAAATGATTCAAATATGAGTAAATTTTAAAATTCGGTAAATTATTTGAATCCTTTTAAATTGTAATTTTTTTTTGATACTTGGATTATATTCGCTCAAAAAGTTTAAATTGTTCGGACTCGATTTGAGGGTAACTAAACGTGTTAGAAAATATTAACTTTGTTAGGTTAGTAATAATGACATCATGATGACATCTAATATGACATTATAAAGTTATAAAGGCTCGTCTAATATGACATTATAAAGTCATTGTGGGCTTTGCTTTTAGAGCACTTCTACACAGACATGAAATTGGGATAGGAAAATTTGATATTTTCGATTTTATTTTTTTTTGTTTGTGACTTCTAAAAAATATATAGTATTTGTTCTAACATGAATTTTTATAAAATACAGTGTTTTAAGTGTAATTTAGATACATATACAAAAATAGACTGTATAGTTCTGTTTTTATATATGTATTTAAATTATATCTACTGTATTTTGTAAAAATTTCTGCTAGAACGAGTACTATACATTTTTTGAGAGTCAGAAACAAAAAAAAAATCAAAAATGTCCAATTTTTTTGTCCCAATTTCCCAAGACTTTTTCTTGCTTTTATTATGGTGGTGGTGGTGTTTGTGTTCTTTTGTTCTGAAATATGCGATTTGATGGTGACATATCTCGGACTATGAAGACTTGCATGTTTGTCTTATTTCCATTCATAATCATTGGGAGAATAAAAACAAAAACTTAAAAACATTTTATCCTTTTCCTTTTCTTGTACTTCTCTTTGTGATAAAAAAAAATGAGATAATGGAAATTTCAAGTTCTGTACATTTTACTCTGTTTTTATGAATATGGAAAAATAAAATAATATAAAACATTACTCACTTTTTATGTCAAAATTTTTTGTATAAAAATAGATGAATTCGGATATAACTCAAGTGAAGCCCTTATAATATTTATTTTACAATATACTTTTAAACACAGATAAAACTTGACAAATATGGACAGAAATTTTACAACTCGAGTGAAACTCTTATAATTTATATTTTAACATCTATTTATAAACACAGTAAAACTTAAGAGAAACGTAAAATAATAATTTAAATTTAAAAGTGATACTCTTTTATTAACTCACAAATAATATACACATATTAATTTAAATTATTTTTCCCCCTTTCAAACCTTGCAGAAATAGTGAATATATCATTGAAGAAAATATCGGACTCCATGTAAAGTATTGCGTGTTTGAGTTTTCCTTTTTCTTTATTAGTAATTTGGATAAGGTATTGTTGGGTCCAATGTCTATATCGAATTATTAAATTCAAAATATTTTTTATTATTTTCATAATAAAAATGTTTGTATATATATAACGACGGTGAAAACCGTCACTATAAGATCTATAGTGATACTTTTGTTGTAAAAATAACATTTTCTGTTGTTGATTTAACAATTTCTTATCTATATTATAAAGTCTCATTCTTCACAAATTCAATGATTTTGTGTTATATTTTTTTTTACCCTTTTATCCATATAACTTTGAATACATTACTACTTTATTCTTTTAAATATTATTTTTTTACATTTTTTTTATTTTTCTAAATTTTATAAAATACACATAATTTAGTGCGTCGGCCGCTAATGACAAATAAAGAAAGGTATGTATGTATCCTCCGACTGCAAACGCATAAAATATTTCTCCTTTTTACACTAATGCCCACTTTTTCAGTTTTTTGTACATATCTTTCCAACATTTTAATTAAATTTTGACACATTCAAAATAATTTATCTACTTTTGATTATCAGAGTTTTATGAAATTTTTTAATTTAATTTTGAAGTAACAGAGAATCAAGACTAGAGTTTAATTTTTTATTTATTTTGTAACGACAAAACATGATATCAAACATAATTCATTTTATAGGCAATCTAAAGTGATAATAAAACTAAGATAAGATATATAATTTGTATCTCACCCTATTCATTTCATCTTATAACAGTATAATTCAAGAATAAAGCTAGGGATAATCCTCAAATATTTGTTTTGGAAATTCAATATAAATTTTTATTTTAAATATATAGACTCACTTACAAGTAGACACAATGATAAATTAATATGCATACATAAATAATTAGTAACGAATAATTTTATTTGCATTAAGCATATTTTTTTGTAACAACTTAATTTTTTTTGTAAAATTAAATTAAAATAATCTTATTATATATGACGATAAATTTATATAAAATAAATAAAAAATATTTATACATTATAATGTATAAATATTTTCACTAAAAAATACAGTGGAGGTGACTGGGTGCGTTTTCTAGTTATTCAAAGTAGTAGTAGGGCCACTGGCAGCCAGCCACCGTTCTCTCTCCCAATTTGCTCCTGCTATATATATCCACTCCCGAGTTTCTAACAATTTGCCTCTCTCTCTCTCTAAAACTCTCTCTGCACAATTTTATCACACACCCTAGTTGGGATTTTGTTGAAGTGAATCTATTGGACAATGGGATTCGAGAAGATCAAGGTCGCCAACCCCATCGTTGAGATGGACGGTGAGCTTCTTTCCCTACATTTTGACTTCATTTTTTTTGTGAGATGATCCGATCTATCGATATCTGCAGTTTCTAGTTTTCTTTTGGGACAGATCTGTTCATAATCGGTTTTTATCAGTAATTAAGTCTGTACCTAAGAAAACAATAACAAATTTCAATATGTAAAGACTGACTTTTAGTTACCATGTATCAGCATGACGACCTTTGAACTATTACCTCGGTAAAAATTTGTTCTTTCTTTCTTTTTATTTAGAAACGATCGCTGTTGGGTTCCTGCTTTCTTTTATGATCTCCTAGTTTTTTATTGATGGAGTCTTGATCTGGGTTTTCACATACAAGTTTATCTGAGAATTCTGTTTTACTGAAGCTTTTTTAGTAGGCGTGTTGCTTGGATTTCTTTGTATTGTAGGATATACTTCTGCTTTTCTGATGTGTTTTCCTGGTAATCTTCGGATGAGAAGGGAGATTAGAATATTTGTTTAGTTGTAGAATCTCAGTAGTGGGTACTATCAGTTGGAAGGAAAAAAAAAAAGAGAGCCCTTTTTTGTTGTTAAGTTCTACGCTTTAATATTGCATTTGGATTCTTTATATGCTTGTTTTCTTTAGATCTGAATACATATTATTTCATTATTAAATATAGCAACAGAATTTGGATAACTAAATGTTCATAATCTCTGTAAAAGTACTTGTAAAATATTGTAAAAAATCCTTTTCTAAATTGCAAAGGGAAGGCTGTATGCTTCATGAGCAAACCAATGAGGACCTGAGGTCATTGCGTGTGCATATCCACATGTTTTTTATGCTTCTGAGGCAGAACTGCAAATTTCAGTTATCTAAGTAACTACATTATGTTCCCTTTTTAGTCTCTTACGTAGTTCCTCCTAATATATGCTGCAGGAGATGAAATGACTCGAGTGTTCTGGAAATCAATAAAGGACAAGGTAATTTGCTTCTTTTACTTAATCAATGCTTTTTGCTGTTTTGTTCAATTAGAATTTATCTCGTTCTTATGTCTTGAATTGATATACTGCAGCTCATTTTTCCCTTTGTGGAGCTGGATATAAAATACTTTGACCTTGGCCTTCCTCACCGTGATGCAACAGATGATAAAGTTACTATTGAAAGTGCAGAGGCCACCCTCAAGTATGTACTTGAATTCTTTAATGTTTCTATAATTCTATTTTCAAAAAAAAATTACTAAAAGATTTTTTTGCTTGCTATTCTATTGCTTGAAAATTATCAGAAATTCTAACAGCTCTATCTTGGTCTTATCACCTTGCTGGTTTACTGTTCATGGCATTTGTGTACTTTGATTAACTTGTGCGTCGAGTTTTAATGTTTTCTACCCTCGTGTCTCCGTGTGCTTGTGTCTTATTGTGTGTGTCTATTTTTTTTTTGAAAGCTGAGGTGTATTGTATCCTTTTAGGCACAACGTCGCAATCAAGTGTGCAACCATTACTCCAGGTATACATTGCTGGATCTAACAGAAAGATTTTTTTTTTATTTTAGATAATACATCGATGAATGCTTTGCAGGGACTTTTGGTATGTTATCATTACTAAACAAAAATAAAAAATATGGTTATTTATTTAACAGATGAAGCTCGTGTTGAGGAGTTTGGCCTGAAGCAGATGTGGAAGAGTCCAAATGGGACAATTAGGAACATTTTAAATGGTCAGTGACTTGTTTCACTTTGTAAGTCTCAAAGTTATTGCTTCACATAATATGATTGACTGTTGATGGCTCATTATAATTCACACTCGCTGCAGGGACTGTATTCAGGGAACCAATTATTTGCAAAAACATCCCCAAGCTTATTCCAGGTAAACCTTTTGTAGTGTTTGTATTTTCACTATTTTTCTTATCACCTGGTGGAATAGAGGTGAAGTAATTACTCATATTTTCAGGGTGGACAAAGCCAATATGCATTGGAAGGCATGCTTTTGGTGATCAATACCGAGCAACTGATGCAGTTATCAAAGGACCTGGAAAACTTAAATTGGTTTTTGGTAAACTTATTTTCTCTGTTCTCAAACCCCTCATGGACATCTTTTTTAATTTTCATCGTCATTTTAGCTACTTAATTTTTTAAAGGTTTCAAAATGACTAAATTTGTATGGTTGTCATTGCTTTAGTGCTTTATTACCTTCTCTGCCTGTCTAGTTTTACAAAAGTATATAATAACATCTTTTGAGAAAGGGTGCTTAACTTTTATACAGTACCAGAAGGAAAAGACGAAAAAACAGAGTTGGACGTTTACAACTTCACTGGTGCTGGAGGTGTAGCTTTGTCAATGTACAACACAGATGAGGTTTGCTTTGCAAGTTGTTTAGTGGTATATTGAATTCAAATTGATGGTTCCTTCCTGCAGCTGACATGCATCTCTTTTTATATTTATCATGGAAATGCAGTCCATCCATGCTTTTGCTGATGCTTCAATGAACACGGCTTACCAGAAAAAGTGGCCACTTTATCTTAGCACAAAAAATACTATTCTCAAGAAATATGATGGAAGGTATGTCTTTTTTGGTTGTTTAACTTCATTGAATAATTTTCCTTGTGTATTCGCTATGCACTTATAATCTTGCAATTGTTCACTGTAACTCATTGATTGTTGGCTAATTCTTGTTTCACTCCTTGCTCTTTCAGTCTTGTGGTACTTTTATTTGCACTTGTGTTGAGCTCTTAATTTAGTTGTCTGATTATCATTTCTTTTCATTAATGAAGATTTAAGGACATATTTCAAGAAGTTTATGAAGCAAGCTGGAAATCAAAGTTTGAAGCTGCTGGGATATGGTAAGTAGTGAAGTATGTAATATCAGCACACTTATTTTTGGACTTCCACTTGCATTTTATCTGGCATTCACTGCTATGATGGAATTTGTAGGTATGAACACCGTCTTATTGATGATATGGTTGCATATGCTCTTAAGAGTGACGGAGGTTATGTATGGGCATGCAAAAACTATGATGGGGATGTACAGAGTGATTTTTTAGCACAAGGTTTGTTTGACAAACTTTTATGACATAAAGCTACTTAATTGTGCAATTTTTTGTATTCTGTGGTCACTCACACATACAAGCACATCAGTCATATCCCAGCAGCCAGCTTCAAACTGGTTTGTGTGTGTGGCCTGTGCCTACTCTCCCTTATTGCTTATAGACCTCTTATAATGTAGTGTTGCTGTATGTGAAGTCTGCAAATTTATTTTATGAATTCCATTTGATCTCAGATTTAACATAACTTACAGGTTTCGGATCCCTTGGATTAATGACTTCAGTCCTGGTATGTTACCTTTCCATGTATATTCTTCAATTTTGTTTATATGGTGTCTTTTCGGTGTACCTATGATATAGACTTATAATGTGTGGTATACTTCTTATTTGTCCATTTACCTTCTAATTATTTTCTCTAGGTTATCCTCCTTTGTACCTTAAAGTTTAATTGTGTTTTCGGTTATACACCAAAATGTAACTGATCTAATATTTTGTTTCTTGGTTCGTATTTCATTGATTTTTTTGCATTTTCATTCAAAACATTATGTTCTCATATTTTCAGGTTTGTCCTGATGGAAAAACCATTGAAGCTGAAGCAGCCCATGGTACTGTTACCCGTCATTACAGGGTTCATCAAAAGGGAGGGGAAACTAGCACAAACAGCATAGCGTCAATCTTTGCATGGTCTCGTGGGCTTGCACACAGGTACATGATTATGGATTGTTAGTTTGCAAAGCTGGACGTCTTTTTAAACATTGTCCGTCTTACGGAATATAGAATTGTAGATATCTTTGTTTTCTTCACTATATTGAATGAGCGAACTTTGCTCATGTTGACAGGGCAAAGTTGGATGACAATGCTAAACTCCTGGATTTCACGGAAAAGCTAGAAGCAGCTTGTATTGGTACTGTAGAATCTGGAAAGATGACCAAGGATCTTGCTCTTATTCTTCATGGATCCAAGTAAGTGACCCTTACTCATTTACTAATTTGGTGTTCTCCTTCTCAACATGATTGATGTTGTAACTTATGTTTTCTACATGGTGCAGGCTCAGTAGGGAACACTATCTGAACACGGAGGAATTCATTGATTCTGTGGCAGATGATCTGAAAGCAAAACTCTCTACCTAGGCATAAATGTATGTGCTTATATTATTTTAGTTTAATGTTTCCAGAACTGAACTGTTCATCAAATCGGAAAAGATAATGGGTGGGATGGGTCACTAGTTTCAGTCACCGGTTTAACCCCTATCGGAAGGGTGACATCATAAATACATAAAAATATTATGAGTAATTAATAGGATTTTAAAACATCTCTTGCTAAACTAAAATATAATTTTGCAAAACATTATTTAAGTATATATTAATAAGATTTTAATATAATTTTGTTAACATTGTGAATAAAGCCAAGGGTTGAAAATTAATTAAAAATAAAGACGGTATACCGGTCTATTTTACCATTTTTTATAGTTAAATCACCAGTCCAACCGGTGGTCAAAAACCGCTTCCAAAAACGTGAGTTTCTAGTCTAATTAATCAGCCCTAAATTATAAAATGCAACTAAACTAACATTAAAGTGTAATTAAAGTTAAAATTAAATTTTTATGTTGGGGTTACATTTGAGTCGGGTGATGATGTTCTTGAACATGGCTAGTTAAGGTTGAGCTCAGTCCATACGAAGCTCGATTTGGTTAGTGGTATTCTTTCTCATTTATGTTCTCTGCTGTTTGGTTGTAGGTCCACATAGACATGGAAGTTGAAGTGATCTTGGTAATTCAGGTTCTTCCCAGAAGAAACAGTATGAAAACAAGCTAGAAATTGCTGGATTAGTTTGGTTATTTGGTCTTGTAATTTCTATCCAAAATACATTTGTTTGAATTTTTTTTACCATTAATCTGATTTGCAAGAGATTAAATTTAATCTATCTACTTGAAATGGGTTTGTTGACGTAACATGGAGGACAACCTAGAACAAAGGTTTGGGTATTGAGATGTTTCTCAAACATTACCAGGGAAAACTGCTTAGCATTTTGTTTTCAGGTCAGTCAAAAAATCAGATCTGATCACTCCGATGGATATTTCAGCATTCATTTATGTTTAATATGATTAGCTGCAACTGTTTTTATGGTAGAATAAACTAATCTCTGGCCTCTGAATTCTTTTCGGCAGATTTTTCTTGGTAGTTTTAAAAATAATACCCTGAAACCTGCCCTAATTAGTTTAAGGATTACTTTAGGTCCTCCTTAATATATCACTAATTAAATAACATTAATATTTTCTGAGCCAAGTAAATTTATGCAATGCATTCAAAGTAAAGTGATGGAAGATATCATTTTTAAATTTAATATGAAGTAATTTAGTTATGAAAATTATAATTTATATAAATAATATTGTTAATTATAAGATTTATTGTGTTTATGTATTAAATATATCCCACCAACTTCGAATCTAAAAATATTACATACTAACTTTGAAAAGTTAAAATGTAATCTTATATTTTATTACGGAGGAATTAGTACACTTTATGGTGTTGCAGGGAGGAATTAGTACTTAATGGTGTTGCAAGGCTTCTTGTTTAAGGCTATAAAATGAAACAAATAGTTTCGACTCGATTCGTACTCGTTCGATTAAAAATTATATTCGAGCTCGACTCGAAATATAAATAATTCAAATATGAGTAAATTTTAAAGTTTAATAAATTTCTTGAACTTCTTTAAATTATAATTTTCTATTGATAATCAGATCGTATTCGCTCAAAAAGTTTAAATTATTTAGACTTGATTTGAAATTGTGCTTGATTCGTAGCTAAATGAGTTTCAATTAAATTTTATTTCATACTCAATAAATTTTATGAACCAAATTTAAACAACTCAATATTCAACTCGACTTAATTTATTTACGCTCCTATTCTTGTTAGCCAGTACGGAGCAACACCGACCAATTTCTTGGTAATAAAGTACTGGTTTAGTTTCAAAGATATTTTTGGCCTTTTAAAGTCAATTTTAGACATTTGAAAATTCAAAATTAATATCAACTCGAGTTGATTGATATTTTTATTACTGTAAATTTTCATTCTAATTACTAATTTTTTTTATTACAAAAATATTACTATACTTAGAAAAATGTTACGAACTAGTATTATTTAACATTCCATCCAAAAAATTAATAAAAGTGTTGAATAGACTAATATTTAATGGCTATCATGTGGAACACTTGAATATGTGACAGGTGAATCTCTGTTACATAGAAACATTAATTGATGTTTTAGTTAAGGGGTAAATTTACATTTTGTTATTGAATTTTTTTTGTTACAAAAATATTACTATACTTAAAAAAAATATTATAAACTAGTCATTACTTAACATTAATAATTAACGTGTGAATTAGTTATTGATAATGTGGCATATGATATTGCTGCAAAAATTAGAAAAACAGGAAAACATTAGAAAAGGGCAAAAAAATTATGTTACGATTTTGTTGCGATTCAGTTTAGCCACGTTCATTTCTTCTTCGACGATGACAATACACATGATATTATATATGGGAAATGGTGCCACATCACCAATAACTAACTCACATCATCTTTTTTTGTTCACGTGCATCACTTTTTTGAGGAGAATGTTAAATAATGACTGGTTTATAATATTTTTTTGAGTATAATAGTGTTTTTGTAACAAAAAAAATCAATAACCAAATTGAAAATCGACCCCTAATACAGTAACAAGAACATTAATTAACCCTCCACATAACAAGATTTCATCTACCACATATTCAAGTACCCATATGACGGCTGTTAAACATTAATCTACTCAACACTTCTGTAAATTTTTTGGATGGAATGTTATGTTTAACTAATAAATATATGTTCCTTTCATTCATGATATACTTATACACTAACCTTACAATCAAATGTTGTACAAAACATTACTGTTAATCATATTCCACCAGCAGCAGCACTACTTATAATTTCCTCATCGAATTACACCTTTTACAAAAACATTCAACTTTCTCAACATATGGTTAGATTTTGACGCAGCATCAGACTGTTCGAGGCAGATCTAAAAGACCAGATCAAGGTTCCAAGGCAGAAAAGAAGAAGAGATTCCTAAGTATATGATCTACAGATACAATAATCATCCTAAACTTTTCAGTGATAGATTGTCTGAACACTTCTACCCATGAAAGTAACTCCAGTAACTCTGAAAATAGGGAGAACAAAAATTACTCATTATCCCTCATGGCAAGTTTAATTTTACCAAGCAACAATATAATTGTATTCTTACCCAGAAGAAACCTCAACTGAAGATAAGTGATGCTTGTCTTAAATCTGAAGAACACAACTTTAACCATAGAATCTGAGAAAAAATGGAAGTAAGTTCTTAGTAAAATCAACTCAACTTAAATAGTTAACAAACTTGAGAAGAAGACAGAAGGGTTGATATCGATGTATTATATTGATCCGCATGTTTTCCTCATTTAATTCATTAATTTATTAGAATTTCTATTCATAGCGATTCGTAAGTTCCAATTTTAGTCGGTGTAGTTAAGTTTACCATTTTCAGGATCCAACTTTGGAGCGAGACCATGTAATGCATATTTAGCATAAGCAAGTAGCCGAATCTTTTGTGAAGAACCCAACTTGCTAAGTAAGGACCTCAGCAGCCCACTAAAATAAAAAGCAAGAAAGAACGTACAAGAAAACAATTTCCGCAATCAGAATCTGTTGGTGCTTAAAAACCAATCCAGTAAATAAGAGAAAAGATCGGGAAAAGAAAACAGAGAGGAGCGGAGGAAGAGAGAGAGAGAGAGAGAGAGAGAGGAAATATAAGTTTAGTGTTTACTCTGTACGTAATATAGTTAAAAACTCGGAGGGTAAAGATTCCAAAAATGAAGAGTAGTCCTCCACTCTTAGAGACTTCAGTTCCTGCCTTAGATTCTCTCTCTTCAAGAGACATTGCTGCCCCAAGAGCTGATTTACTGCCAATCTCATAAAAAAGAAAAGTATATGAAGTATTTCTATGCTTTAAGCTATTAAATAATCATAAATAATCATAAATGTCTCAATTGCAACTTGCAACTTGCAACTTGCAACATAGTATCAGTTAACAGTTAAAGAACTACAAGTTAATCTGAACCCTTAAATATCGTGGTAGTTGCTTGTATATTATAAAGTTGAAAATGAAACTTCCAGTTTTAGATATCCTAAAAAACAAGGATTTCCAAAACCTAAATTAGCTAACCTCAAATTACAGTACAACAAAATGTGTACAAACTTGTATCCAAAAATTTCAAAATGAACAAATTACCCTATTCACAGTAAGACTAATTGTTGAATTGAAAACCTGAAGGTGCAGCTTCAAATATTAGTATTCTCTCTCCTCCTCCCACCCCGGACCCACTCCCAATGGCCTTTTTAGAAGAAAAGAAAAGAAAAGAAGCATTCACCTGTCAATTGTTCTTCCAGTAAATATGAGGGGAAAGTATCTAGCATACTTCCTAACACCAAAGTATTCGCCAAGCTGCAGTATCTTGTTCGAGTCCAGAAGAATTAAAGCCTTCCAGAGCTGGCAGTAGTTCAATCTGAATTCTTCATCAAATTCTTTATAAATGCCATGATCAAGCAGAACTGCATAATTTAATCATGTCAAGTCGATGGCAAGAGAATTCAATTAATACTTTAAAAATGGTGATTACCATCACCCAAATGAAAAATCCAGGACCTGTGTATTTGGAAGGACATACCTAAAGAAAAGCCATCTGGTCCTTTTGGTGAAACTAATATATTACCAGGGTGTGGATCCCCATGCAGGAAACCATGGACAAAAATCATCTCGGCGAATACCTCCACCAAAACTTTTGCAACCTATGATACCACCAACAAAAATCGTACAAGGAAGAAAGTAAAACTATTTTACTGAGTTTAGTTTATTAGTGCAAGCCATTTCAGACGCAGGGTGACACAGGAAGAATTATCCGTCAAGATTCGCTATAATTTATGTTTCGGTATTTATGAACAATTTAAGTATTTGATGTATTTTTATTTATAAATTATGATAGCCTAGTAGATTTAATTATTTTGGGCATGTTTATGTTTTGGGCTTAGTTTTTAAGTTTATTGGATTTTGTTTAATTTTAGGGTTTAGGTAGTATAAATAGTCTCTTAGGGTTATTATTACGAAACAACTCTCATTATTATTGAAGTATCAGATTATTCTGATGGCTGTTCTACAGTCTTTTATCTCTCTTTTGTGGATTCATGTGATCGCAAAGTTCAAGATTCAATTCCTATGATTGTTTTTGTTGTTTACGCCGTGTTCCACTATGTTAGTTGGCCTCAGAGCCTGGGAGTTAGCCAACGACAAGGACGATTCTGTTGATTAAGCAATAGACAACCCATTATGATGTCAGTGTGAAGAAAAATGATGTCAATCGAAGTTGTTTGGTCGAAGATTGTGAGCAACCGTTGATTCATTGTGGGGACTAGGTAAAACTAGTCGAATTTTATCTTTAATTTTCTAGTTCCAAAAAAAAGGAGTTTCAAAGGCTGTCGTTGCCTAGAAAGAGTTTCACTCCAAGTACCGTAACTATTGGTTGATTCATAGGGCATCCAACATATTAAAAAAAAAGTTTAAATTTCATCTGTTATTAGTCATCTTCAATCACGTTGGGAATCCTCCAATTTGTCTTCATCTTTCCTGTAAGGTATTGAACGTCATTAATGATTGTTTAATTTGGAAAATTACGTTTTGATTCCTCTAGTTTAATTACTTCTTCACTTTGGGTGCTTTAAGTTTGGGAATCTTTGTTTGGTGTTGCTATCGTTATAAACTATACAATTCTACCATTATACTTAAATTGTTTGCCTTAATAGTCCTTGGAGACGTACTTTGAAAAATAGCCTCTAAATCTTCATATTGATTATGTCTAGAGTTACCAAGACACAGATTGAGCAAAGACTATATTGACTTTCTTAACAATGAATGTGATTTATTAGACTATGAAATTCATGTGCGTCATCGTACAAATTTATTGCCCAAATATGATGATCTTTTGGAGCAATTGGAGGATGCACATTATAAACTTGACAAATTGAAACATCGGTATCAAGTTGAGAAAAGAAGAGCTCGAGAAGAGCGTCAAAAGTAGATTTATTTTCTTATTAATGAAGTTAGTAGGTGTTGCAAGAATTTGATAGCTTCCATGGAAAATTTTCAAGAAAGTTGTAGTGTCATCAATCCTATTTGTTAGACATATAATTTGTCCCTTTTAGTAGAAAGAGTGGAAGACATAAAAGAGGCGTTGAAGAAACGGTTATAGTTGAAGACGAACCAAACTTAGTGGTCAAGGAGGATCATGATTTAGAGTCGATGCCAAATAAAGATATGGATATCGTAGAAATTGAGATTGATCATGAGAATGCTCATAATCCTGTGTTTGCCAACTTGAAAAATTTTGATTTCATAGTGCCTAATTAATATGAAGGCTTTGATTATTTTAGAATTATTTCCAAAAAAATTCTTGGAGTACCAACATCATGCAAAATTTGTCCGAAGAAAATTGAGAATTTTTAACTCTTAGAAGAGCTTCATACTTGTGCATTTTAAAATTTGTGGTCGAATTTTCTCCAAGAAAAGGGAAATGACACGGGAAGAATTATCCGTTAAGATTTGTTATATTTTATGTTTCGGTATTTATGGACAATTTAAGTATTTGATGTATTTTTATTTATTAATTACGATTTAATTATTTTGGGCACGTTTATATTTTGGACTTAGTTTTTAAGTTTATTGGATTTTATTTGATTTTAGGGTTTAGGTAATATAAATAGTCTCTTAGAGTTATTATTATGAAACAACTCTCATTATTATTGAATTATCAGATTATTCTAACGGTTGTTCTACAGTCTTTTATCTCTCCTTTGTGAATTCTTGCGATTGCAAAGTTCAAGATTCAATTCCTATGATTGTTTATGTTGTTTACCCCGTCTTCCAGTGTGTCACAGGGGTTGGTGGACACTTGAGGGACACATTACACTGTTAGCGGCGTGGAAGATGATCAAAGCAAAGAGTAAAATGTACAAACAATATAATTATATAAATAATAGGACTTGATTAGTTAATTTGGCAAAATTACTCTACTACTGATAATGCATAACCCATAAAAATTTTATAAACCCATCTGTTCCTCACTTTCAAATAGATACTATGATCTATAAAATGAGCATAAAGAATATCCACTCAAAATTCTGGTATGAATTTGACAACTTAGTGAAATTAAAATAATTATAGCAACTAATAGAAGTATGAGTAATTGCCAACTCAGAAAACCAACCTTGATTGGATTTATGCCCATTTTCTTCAGGAATTCCAAGTCATCAACCTGAAAGGTGATGAGCATCTTGTTAATAGCACATATAAACATGTAACATCTAATAAATAGGAGGTAAACAGTATTAAGAGTAATTTACTTAAATTTAGAATGTAGAAGAAACTGGTCCAAGTTTTAGCATTAACAAGGCCAAATAACATGGCCAAGTAAATTTGTAAAGAAAGTCGCAACAAATATGTCAGCTCTACCCTGCCAACTACTCCCCCAACCCTATCTTATTAGGGTCACGGGTGAGGGGGTTTCTCATTCACCCCACTCATATGGCAATTCCTGTATAATTCACTACAATGAACATCTTTCAAGGTCAAGAATGTCTCTGGCAAGGCTAAACTGCATACTAAAATTTATATCTATTATAATGATACCATGTTGGAGGCTTGGAGCCATTGCGACCAACACATCAATAATTGGAAACTTTGGAATATTTAAAAAAAAATGCTAGGGAAATAAGTCTGAGGAAGCAAGGGATTCTATACTATATTGATGTAGGTATTAAGGTTCACACATGTATAAATACAGAAGCAACTAGAGGTTCTTATAAATATTTAAAAAATATTCCTCTTGACAAAGAACAACATAATAAAGTATTAATCTTCATATAAGTGCCTAGCGGTTCTTATAAATATTTAAAAAATAGTCCTTTGACAAAAACAAGATACTTAGAAAAGATGGGATTTCAAATAGCAGAAGGGGAAAATAACAAAAGTTGTGTTTAACTAATGTAGTGTAGTGCCATGCTAATGAGGTTGACTTTATATAAACCTACCCTCCAACTTCTTTTAAACATAGTACTTTCCCTTCACTTCAGACCCACACTCGATCATTATAGCTAGAGTGTTTACCAATGCACTTTTGAATTGTATGTCTGCACATAAGTGTGTGCTCATCATATCGATATTGGTTTCTTAAAATTTACTGACTCAATATTTTAGTATCATATTAAATTCATTTCATTCCTTGTATTAATGCAAATGAAGCAAAACTTGATAGACTTCGAAAGTTTGTTCATGATGTCCTTCATTTGTAAACTTTGAATTGGTATTTTCCAACACAAGATTCATCATACACATCCAAAAGCTTATTGTGGAAGTAAGAAATAGGATTCAATAAAATCAATGTCAAAGCTTGTGGAGCACTAATACAGCATAGACATGCTGCAACTAAATGTGGATCTTTAAAAAAAGAAAATTTTCATTACTATAGTAACTTTTTAAGTAGAAAAAAAAGTGCAACACTAAAATATGACTGTTAGCTAATAATTTTGTAAAGTTTATGGCAGACCTACTATGAACACCAAAGCTGTCTACAAGAAATCTAAAGCCCAATTTCTCCCAAGACAAACTCTGTTAGGCAGTAGAAAAACCGAACAAATTCTCCCCTACATTATATTTGACCTCATAATTCCACTATTATAAGTTTATAACAAACTGATACCAAAAGCAGATAGGGAGAAAATTATGAACATGTTGGCATGCAGAACAGAACATTAATATTGCTCCATTGCATTAACAGAGATGACACTTCCACACTATCTGGTCATCCTAAAATCATGGTGACACACTGACACACACCATTACGCTTAGTAATAAGGCCAGCACTCTTGCACTAAAAATGGATTTGCTAACCGATTACCCCTCACTAAACTCATGACATGCCAACTGCGGCTCTAACATTTTGTGGAATGCATAATTGATCCTTCATCCCAAAAGAAGGAATCTGCATCAAAGCAAGGAACAATAGAATATTCTTAATTTTTATATAGTATATTTGTATAAATACAAGTGGAAGAAAATACCATTGGTTGTTCCATGCTAAACTAGTCACAGGGTCAACAGAACTTCTTGAGAATAATATGAGATATTGAGAGAAGTTTAAATCATGTAATTGAGATATTCAACATGCCACGTGAAGCAGATTAATTAATAATACCTTCCCGCCGCTACAGTATTGCATCGTCAATACTTGGCTTGTTGTGAATTCCTGGATTGACAGCTTTAATAGCATGAGATAAATCACGAGTACATAAATGCATCAAATACTGAATTCCAAAATAATGGGCTTAACATCATATGACATACCCAAAAAACATATGGAATCCTGACTATGCTGTTGTTTTTGAAGTTTTTAGCAGTTCTCTCCGAATTTCTTGCCTCCTGATTGAAATCTACCACATAAAAATAGATTATTTATGAAAACAAAAAGCTTATGATCTTCCATTCTATAGCCCTTTCATGATATTATTATCATGAGCTTTTTAGTACTATAACAGCTTATTCTGTAATACAAACCAAAACAAAAAAAATACTTATTCTGTAATAGTGGATAACCAATAACATAAACATTGTTGTCAAATTCAATAAACAAATTCTACTCGTGAGAAACAAAGAGTCGCCTACGTTGTATTTGGATATATGTCCCAAAAGTTAAATTTTCTCTAGAGAAGACCAAATAATCATTAATGATACCTAAATTTAACAAAGTTGCTAGATATGAAAATAGAGTGAAATTTTACTTACAGCATTCATGAATAGAAATTCCACATTAGGTATCTGTCATAGCTGTCATGGCACCACGGCGAGTCATAGCGGTAGCCGACTGCCTAGACGCCTACGCGACAAAGTGACCACAATGGCGTCCGTATGGCGACAAGTCGTTGACAATGTGCAATTTATATATTATTTATTTTACTTGACAAGTATATTGGCAATAAAATTTCATATACATTAAAACTCAAAACATAACACTATGGAATAACATTAAATATATTTTTAAATCCCATCAATATTGTTATATAATATATAGTGTATTATTAAATTAATAATTAAGTATATATAGTATTTATTTTCAAATTATTTCATGCAACTATCCTACATATTAAATATATTTATATTTTAAAATTAAAATATACATAGTTAATTAAATATTATATTTTATTTAAAATATTATATATAGTTAATATTTAAGTGTATATAGTATTTATTTTTAGTTAATATCATAGTTATTTTTTATGTATTTATTTCATTATAATTAAAATTATTTTTAGTATTTTTTTTTTATTTAAATATATGTATATAATATTATTTTATTTTATTTTATATTATTTTTTATATTATCATAATTATTTAATTAATAACTATAGAAATTTTATATAAATTTAATCATTTTTAACATATTATTTGTAAGACCCAAACTTATTATAAATGAAATTGAATTTCCTCTATTTATTATTTTGAAATAGTAAGGGTTGATTTGATTAATGTGGTTAGTTATGGGTAAAATGCGCAAATATTTTAAATAAGCAAGTGGTTATAAAATAGTCATTGTTGTCGGGGAATATTCGTTTGGTCGTGGAATATTCTTGTTGTCGGAGAATATTAGATAACTGCAAGAGACCTTGTATGGGCCCCATAACTGAAAGCGATGGATGAAGAAAACGACAATTATAAATTGTTTATAAATAACGCAGTAGTTGTTACAGTTAATCTTGTTGAAATACTCTATTGGTTAAAACACAAGAAGACATACCGGTATTGCACCAATTATTGATTCTTACGTATGTATCGACTACTCAATAATTGTTCTGATGAATTCTTATTCAATATTTTATTTTATTGATTCAATAATTGCTATGTTGATATTTTATATTATTGTTGTTTCAATAATTGTCACTACACAAATATTTTTCATTATCGATAAATAATTCATATTATTTGAATAATATTATTAGATAGCATTATTGGCAATGTCTAGAAAGTTTTGTTCAAGGAGAGGTTTGGTCACCTAATCAATTGCCGCCAAGAAGGAAAAATTCTTATTGGAAAGCCCCTCTTTCCCGGGAACGGCACCGGGTCATCATGATTGTGATTCGTAATATTATTTGTGAATAATTAATTATTGATTTATATGATAAGGAAAATATTCATTTTATGTGGATATAGATGGAGAAAATTTTTAATGTGACAATTGTTGAAAATTGATATTTTATCTTTTCTGATAAAATAATTCATTTAAATATATTATTATATTATAATAATATAATAATGGTGATATTTTACAATGAATATGTGATATATGAATATATGAGGAAGAGTATTTTTGTTACAAAAAATATTTAAAACATGTTTTTCATGTTTGTGGACCCCATTTCTTGACTGGAATTGGATTATAGCTCGTAAAATCGTCCGTATGTGGATTTCGGTCAACTTCTGGTTGGAATTTGGAAAAACTTAAAACTACAAAGTTGTAGAGAATTGAATTTCCTATGAAATGGACATAAGATTCGAATTTTTCTGATAAAAGGGCTATTTATTATTATTAAAGTTCCAGAATAATTGATTTTTAAAGTTTTAGTTCTTTTTTAAAAGAAAAACGTTTTTAACACGTTGGTGGGCCCCACTAGCATGAAAAATGAGCTGAGATCAGTTGTCTAAGGTGGGAGTGAAAATTATATATATATAAATATATATATATATTAATATTTTATTAAATTTTCTGCTTTGGTGTTCTAAGCATTTCCCTATAAATAGGGTGCTTAGGTTAGAATTGAAAATCACACCAAAAACTAAAGATTTCTCTCTCTATATTATCGAGCGTATTCTTGTGAGTATTTTGATACTTTGAGTGTTGCTATACGGTGCAAGTTCCTTCAGCACTATATCCAGTATTCCAGTCAGAAGTACTGTCTTTTTAGAGGTAAGTGATGTTATTTTTTTATAAATGATATTATTTCTTTCAATAACATTATGCCGAAATATTGGTAAGATTTTTCTTGTGAAATTCTTGTCTTTTAGTGTCGGGGTTACTTATTCACGATACAAGATTATTCACGATATCAAGACTATTCACTTAATAATTTACATTATTCACGTAAAAATTAAATTTTCGCTTTTTGTCTAAAATATCTATTATGGATACTAGCTTTGATTGAATCCATGTTTTGATCATTCTTGAATTTTACTCCAATATGGTTATTTATGAAGTATTTTTGAACTTGGATTGTTTAAAGAACGAATCCTTAATATTTGATCTTTTGTTTCACTGGATTCGTTTTCTTTAAAATATCTTTCATCATTCTCAGTCCTAAATGATGATATAACTGAATAGCTTTGCCATGTAGTGCAAAGATGAATGATTTTCTAATAAATATCTTTGGCCTCAGAAGGTGCGAAGATAAAAGCAGTGTTGAGAATACATGACTAATCGATGAATATCTTTGCTTCAGAAGTGCAAAGATGAATATTTGATTCAAGATGTATATTGATTGATGTTACTGGGATAAAATATTGATGATAAACTTTTAAATTAATAGAAGAAAGTAGATTTCATTCTCTACGTAACTCTTCTAATGAATTATTATTTCCGCTGCGAATATTGATTTAAAACTTGTTGTCTATTGTATTCTATCAGATTTTTCCCTATTGAGGACTAACGATAATTTGTTCTATGTTATCTTAGTCAATATTCTTTACTGGGCTAGTGGAGCTCACCTTTTTCCTTTTTGTTCCATTTTTCTTCTCAGGAGGCGAGAATGTAGCGAGTACTATTCGGGGTATGAAATAAAGGTTCTATAAAGTCGTTTTTGTAGTCCTCACTATTTTGTAAAATAGTGTATCAATAATTGTAATGAGGACTTATTTGAGTGTTGATATTGTCTAGAAGACAATATTTGTTTTTAAACTCAGTTTATGTGTTGTCGTATTTTGCACGACAATTGTATTAATAAAGTTGTAGTTGTTTCTGTACCATGTATTTGGCGACTCAGAATGGGTGTTGTATACCTATTTTGAGGGCGTCACATTATTTGTTGTATATTTAAATATATATTAATTTCTTTTTAATATATATGATATATATTAAATATAATATTTTTAATTTTTAATTTTATTTTTTTATTATATATATATATATTTATATATGTATAAATTTATACATATATAAATTTATTTATATATAGAGACCCAACAGCAAAGCAAAAAGGCTAATAAAACAAAATTATCATGCGTATGTTTTCTTCCTTATACACTATATACAAACCCAACAGCAAAGCGAAAAGGCTAACAAAAAGAAAAGGGGAAGGCTGAAGAAAGCAATAGTCAAATATTCATTAGACAAAATTCTCTCTCTCGCAGTCTCGCTCTCAGTAAGCAGAAAAGGGGAAGGGGAAAAAAAGGAAGACATACCTGTTGATCGATCGATTACTCGCTTTCTTCTTCGGGTCGCTTTCTTCTTCTCTCTCGGTCGATCTTCTGAGTTCTGCGAATTATTCGATCAATCGATTAACTCTTCTAGGGCTATTTTTCTTGTTCCAGCGACATCATTTTTTTAACCCAATTCAGATTTGGGTCGATCCATACCCATAAAAACCAAGTCGCTCGATCAGCCGGTTAGTCGCCTGAGTCCTCGCCGTACTATCAAAGGCGACGCCTTTTTTCTAGGCACCCGCCTTTCCACCATCGACCAAATCATTCAAATGCCTTGCCTTGCCTGTTCTTTACCGACTTGGCGTCGCCTAGGCGACGCCTTAACAACTATGGTATCTGTTGAATTCATGATATTTTACCTTTTCTTTTTCTTACACCTTTCCATGATCCTCCTCGTAGAAGATCAAATATAAATGACAAAAGTTTGCATTGACATATGCATAAGAGACAAATAAATGATTTATTTGCATAAAAAATTGCAGAGCCTTGCATGTGGAAGCAGACATAAGACTAAAAACTGGAAGCCTAACAAATGATAAGCTCTTTAATCTTATATTATTCTGAACTTTAACACCCATGTAGATAATTCAATGGAAAAATGAGTTGGCACATTTTATGCTTATCATATGTTAGGTTTGTCATTTCTAGTCCCAGTATCTTTACTTCTTATTTTTTTGGGGACAATTACCTAGTATCTTTTCTCCAACTCTTTCTAGTCCCCATTATTGTCTTTTACTTTTGATATGTCCATGTACTAACCTTTATATGCAACTATGCAAGAGCATGCTTACTAACTACATCATCTGCTTCACACTAATTGTTGTCACTCAAGTCAACTCTGATAAAGTACCCTGAATTTGATTTTTTGTTTTGATCGAGTGCCTATCGTTCTGACGTCTGATTTCTGAATCAATGAACTGAGTTTCTCTCAATTTTTCAATAAAATCAACTAGATTATGTGGCCAGAATTAGTGAATAAAGTGTTGTTTGACTCAAAGAAGAGTAGAGATTTTATAGTGTCTACTGCTAAACAATTGATAACAAGGTAGCCGCCAAATGAGTTGCTGGGCAAGTCTAATCTTCATTTTAGCTACAGCTGAGGTTTTATTCAAGATTTTTATGGACTGCAAGACCATAGAAGAAATGTCAACGGTGGAAGAAAGGATAACAAACAATTAATCGAACCTCATTTCCTTTAGTTACCATTAGCAATAACCCAACTCATTTTACCCTCAATTTTAAAGGAAAACATCTAGGCAATTACCACTCAAATGAAATTTAGCTCCTTGCACATTTGATTACAGACACATCAATAAAATCTTGGCAGAAGTAGCTTCCAAAACTGGACAACTTTCCCCCCAAAAAAATCTAGAAGTCTACAACTTTGTCACTTACCAAGTTCCATAGCAATGGTCTGTGCAAATTCTGATATCATCCATTGAAACCTATATTCAGGGAAAAACTGTAGAAAGAAGAGAAAAAGTAACTTTTAACTTTTAAGCAAAAAAACCAAATAGGGGCAAGAAAAACAACATTGGATGATTAAATGCTAGTGTCATAAAAATGGGAAAGACTTTAAGGTAGTTTTAAATTTTAATATGTTGTACAATAGCATTTGGTAGTTCCAGAACTCTGCATCCAAGCATCAGTAGTTACAGCTCATGACATGTTGAAGAAAAATTAAGATCCAGAATGAAGTACAAAACTAAGCACTGCAAACTATCATGGTTGCTTTGCTGTCTCCATTTATACAGCAATAATGCAATTTAAAAAAGTGAAATGATTTATGGTGAGTTATGTCTCATGCGAAAGAGATGATAAATCCCAACTTATGTATATGAAATTTCCAACATGTAGCACCAAATATGACCTATTTGGCCAAAATAAACAAGTCAGCTGTTTGAACCTTTTTATGATCAATCCTCCATGCCAAGTCACAAACACAATCAATCAAACGTTATCAGATGTCATTAATGGATTCAGTGCATACCCATGAGACGGATTTTGAGAGGAAAGACATTGTTGTCAGGTCTAATTTCATCTGATGCTCTAACCCAGGATACTGTACCTGTGCTTCACATTGACATAAAGCATATCAGACTATGTGCATTTGTTCATATCAATTAAGCATTTTAAAAAATTTAAACTAAGATGGCGCAAAAAAACAAAATTATGAATCTACATTATTGACCCTTTACCAAACAGGTACATGCATCTGTACACTTGAATATGCACAATGCTGCAGGCAATTTCAGTCCTTAAAACATCATAACTCAAGGTTCCTATTTCATCAAAATGGTGTTTTTGTAGATCAACAAGTGGGATAGTGTTACTCTCAGAAAAAAAATTAGCAATAATTGGTAGGCGCAGGATACCATGGTTGAATTATTCAAAAAAATCTTATTTACACCTGTTATTACTTATTATTATGTTAATATAATTAATTATAATATGGGTTAATTGATGTTTTGGTCACTGTACTAAGGGTCGATTTTCATTGTGGTTTACCGAATCTCTTTTTGTTACAAACACATTACAATACTCAAAAAAAGAAAAAAGGTTACCAAATGGTAATTGCTTAACATTCCATCAAAAAAAGTGAACGGAAGTGCTGACTAGACTAACGGTTAACAGGTGTTTATTATGTGGCAGGTAATGTGGATCGGATTAATTGATGTTTTGGTTATTGTACTAGAGATCGATTTTCATTTTGATTACTGAAACATTTTTTGTTACATTCTCGTTATCGAAGTACCAAAAATATTACAAATTAGTGATTTTATTACAAAATATTATAAAGTTTTTGGACGGAACATAATACTAATAATTTTATTACTCCATAATATTATAAGAAGATAATTAAAGTTTTAAAAAGCAAAAGCAATTAAAAATCAAAGTTCATCTTCATCTTCTAACCACGAACGGCAGACTTATCGAAAATAATGGTATATCAACTCTTTCTCTGACCATGGAGTTAGAACTACAACCTCTCGTCGGAAATCTAGTTTAGAAAATAGGTCCCTCTTATACCTTTGTATACTAGCCGAAAAAGAAAAAGAAAACAGAAAAGAATAGCGGCAAATTGACGATGGCGGCGTCCAAAGCTACTTGTTTTACTTTGAAATGAGAGTGAAATAGTTTCTATTAAACCGATTTTTGCAGTAGCCGGCAGATCTGAGAGGGTTTATTGGGTCAATTTTCTTCTTTATTTTGCAGTTTGGTTTAGTGTTTAGAAAGTTCCAAATTAAATATGATTTTGAAAAATTTATGAATTTAAATTAGCTATGATGTACTTTCCCTTCATACATGTTGTAATAATTTGTAATAAAATCAATAATTTGTAATATTTTTGGTACTTCAATAACGAGAATGTAACAAAAAAAGTTAGTAACCAAAATGAAAATCGACCCCTAATACAATGACCAAAACATCAATTAATCTGATTCACGTCACCTGCCACATAATTAACACTTGTTAACCGTTAGTATAGTCAGTACTTTCATTCGCTTTTTAGGACGGAATGTTAAACAATGACCATTTTTGTAACCTTTTTTTAGTATAGCAATGTGTTTGTAACAAAAAAAAATTCGGTAACCACAATGAAAATCAACCTCTAGTGCAGTGGTCAAAACATCAATTAACTCATTATAATAATAATTAACTACTACTAGTAGTCTATTATTATAATCATCATCATCATTATTAATTTTCCTAAGCTGAAAATTTTCATTACGAACACAGGCAAATAATCCTCAATATTTTATCAAGTTGAACACGACTGCACTATATGTGATTTAGAAAAGGAGGGGCTGTCCACTGATGTATCTAGTATCTCCTACAAAGGAATACAAAAGATCATTTAGAAAAAGGAAAAACAGGTAGTCCCCAAAGATATTAAAATGCCTACTTTGTTGACAAAACAAATAATGCGAAAATGAAAGGAGGTGATTCTCTTGCACTGCCCAGACCTTTTGTGTGATGCCAAAGAACTCAAAATAGGAACAGTTATGGACCAGAGTATTATGAAGGAGTTGACATTTAACAAACCTTAACTGCTACTTCCTGGTGATCCTTTAGTAGGGCACGGTGTACTTGAGCAATAGATGCAGCAGCAATTGGTTGTTCATCCAGTGACAAAAAACTGTTACATAACAAAATATCCCCAAGCCCCAACACAAACACACACATGATTAGGAAGAAATTCAGGCTTTCCAAGCAGAATACACGTATGAATTGATATACAACATTCATGCCAGAGAATGCCCAAGAGGTTATACACAGAAAAGTATATCACCCCTGGAAAGGGAAAAAATACAAAAATTATAATAATAATAATGAATAAATAAAAATAGCAATCACAATGCACTTTCCATATACTCCCTCCATCCAAATTAATTGCTCAGATTTAACTTTTTAAAGTCAAATTGACCATTTTTAAAACTAATCTTTTTACTATTTTTGCTAAAATATAGGTGAAGAGATTATAACCAAAAGAAAGTATATACAATTTATTACTAACCCCAATTTTATAATTTTAGAAATATATTTATATATGCTTAATTATTAATCCTAAAAATAGTCAATTTGACTTTAAAAAGTCAAAACTGAGCAATTAATTTGGGACGGAGGGAGTATAAAGGAAGCACTATTATAACTTGCAAGTTTCTTTACACAAAGTTCAATAATAATCTAGATGAAGTGGAACCCATAAGCAGATGGTTGCATGATGTACTGTTAAACTTTAGTTTCATAAATTTGAAATAGCTTTTCAGTTAAATTATTATACAACCATCTTATTCAAACTAATGGTTTGATCAAACAAGCATAGAGAAAGCCTGTACATCTATACACAAAGTTTTTTTTTTCTATTTAGAAGTATCTACACGCAAAGTACGTTGCTGAACAAATACAACATAGACCTACAGTTTTGACTCCAAAACAGTGCCTTGTGTGTGAAATTTAGTCTAAAGAAAGTCCGACTGGGATCATACCAGTGCAAAATTGTAATCTGTAAATCTAAAGAGTTGACTTGGATGTGCAATTCGGGACATCAAAATTTAGCATGCACAAATTGTAATACCCGGTAAAAAAAAAAATATGTAAGTAAGCTTTAAAATATTTAATTAGGCTTTAATAATTTTATATTATAATATTAATTGAAGTGCGGGCCTTATGTTGAAAGGAAAACCTCTAAGTAAATCAGTAACTAATAAATATGATAATTAGGGTCATAGTTGTCATGGCGTCTCAATGACATCGCCTAGGCGGCGACTAGGCGTCCTGGTGCTAGAGAAGGAAAAGGTAACGCCTTGGATGTCGAGCTGGTAGCTGGCCCAAGTTAAGTAATTAAGTCATTTTGTACCCATGACTCATCATAACACATGGACTTGATTTGGGGTGTACTTTTATTATTTATTAGATTTGTAATGTGTGATGATGGTTGTTGTAACGATCGAGAAATTTTGTAATTAATTTAAATATTTATTGAATTAAATAAATATTTTAAATAATTTATTTATTGAGAAAAATAAATAATTGAGGAAATTGTGGAGCAATAATTTAGTTAAGTGTGTAAGTTAACTAAATTGATTAATGATAAATTAAATTGATTAATGGTAATTTTATTTGAAGATTTAATTTAATGAAATAATTAAATTAAATGAATCGTTAAATATTTAAGAAAATAATTAAAATAAATAAAATGTTGTTTCTAGTCTAATTTAATAATTTATTAATCATAAGTATAATTATAATAAAAATTATAATTATTATAATTATAATTGTAAGTTATGTAAATTAGTTACATTTGTGACAAGTAAAACTATATAATATAAATGTTATGAAAATAAATTGAGAGATGGGGAGTTTGTGTTTAGCCAAACAAGGCCTTGTGGCTTTTGGCTTATTTTAATTGACGCAGCCTGTTGGGTTTGTTATCTGACGATCGTGGAAGGCCAGTTTATATCTACGCGTTCTATTTTTCTAAGGCTAACTAAGAACAGAGAGTTTGGAGAGGAAGGGAGAGAAACACAGTGATTTTGAATTCTCTGAGATTGTCAAGAGAAAGGATCAGTTGTCACCATCTTTTGCTATCATATAATCAAGGATTAAAGGTATACTTTACTCCTAATTTCCATGTTTTGGGTTTTCAGATATTATTTTCTGTAAATTGATTAGTCACGTTGGATTGAGATATAAACATGTATGTATGATCTTATAATCTGTTATTGTCAATATATGCACAATTGTTGGTAATCAAATACATGAAAATTGGGTTGCAAGAAGAAAATTGAATAACAGTGCTATGTTTATGTAAATGGCTTGTTTAAGTCCAAAATTTCATGTCTAATACTTGATAGAATCTGTAAATTGTTTGTATATTATGTTAGTATGTTAAGAAACGAAAACAACGCAATTGAAATGGCTTAATTTGGTTAAGAATTGAAGATTTGGCGATTGAAATCGCTAAATGTATTGAAATATGATGAAATTGGCAAAAACATGATTTTAATCCTTTAAATTTGGTTATGTAAATTGTTTTAAGTGTTAGAATGATTGATTGTATATGTTATGAGGCTTTGGTTAAGTTTCAGTATAAAGGGTCATATGTGTTGTCAGAGAAATTAAGAAATTGGAATTCTTGATAAGAAAGCGAGTGCGTGATCGGTATCGGAAAATCGGTTCTCGTGTCGAGCGTGCGTAGCGTTGCGTAGATCCGGGCGTGGTATGACGGATTCTATAGTAACCATGGCGCGGTGGCGCCGCCGGTGGTCGATTAGACCCAAGAAGAAATTGCTAATCGATATAGTGGGGAAATGTTAACTTAATCTACTTGAATGATTGTAGAGGACCTAAAACGTGTTATAAGACGTAAAAACATATGGTAATCACAACGTCAAAACTATAGATTATGAATTAGTAAGTTGTGAAAGTTCGTAATGTGATGTCATTAGAATTGGTGTTGTTCTACAACCACCATGTTGTGTACTATGATATAATTGAGAATTTAGTTTCGTGTTACGTGAATGGGTAGGATAATCAAGTCTTAAGTTAAAGATTATAAACTTGATTGAAATGAAAAGTAAACTAATGAAGTTAATGTTAATATAACTAATTGGTATTGTGATCCTAATGATATATGTAGGATATTTGGCGAACATTTATTGTACTTGTGTAGCTTACGCACGAGGCAAGTTCCCTAACTTCATTCTCTTTATAATGAATGCAAGTTTCATAATTCTGTTATCTTGTGATTGTCAAGCAAGTTTTCTAGTCCTAAATTATCATTATGCAAACCCTATATTAAAGTTGAGCAAGTTTATTGATTCTATCTTGTGTATGATTGTGCAAGCTCTTGTAATCTAATTCGTTACATCGAGCGAGTCTCACTTTCCTAATTCTTGTTATTGCTATTCAAAGCATATACTGTTTAAATTCATTGTTTCAAATGAGGTTTTCCTAACTCTTTTGGAGGTAATACTTTGCATATATACCATGTCTATTCAAATGCGTATTGTTGTTATACAATCTTTGACTTAAATAACCCCGTTCAATTCTATATTATTGTGTTGAACCTTCAAATAGCAAGCAAACTCTTGTTGATTGGACTAATCTATAATTGAATAGTGTTCTAAAATTCTAGAACCATTGATAAGCTAGTTCCGAGCTAAACTTTCTTTAGTGCGGAAATCCTAAAGTCAAACTGAGATGAACAACCCTAATATAGGGGATTATGTACGAGTAACGTTTAGATGTTTGTGCACAATACATGGTACAAAGGGCTGATCCCCCTAAGTACGTAAAGAAGGGTCTGTATAATCTAAATGAATGTTAAGGTTGGGGTAACAATACCCAAATACCGGGGACATAGTTCGTGGTCATAAGACCCTCAGATATAAAACTCGAACTTGTTTTCTATTTTTGATTCGTAGAACAAGTTCACCATTATTCAGCATTCATTGTCCAAACTCATGTTGTTATTGCTATTATTATTCTTTATAATAGTGAGCAATTGTTTGCTCACTCTTGCATTTAAACACTGCAGCTAAAGTCGAAAAGGTCGATGAGCCATCTTCCAACAAAGGAAAGGGCAAGATGTCCAAGTGTTGAAGATTTATGTGAATTTATTTGGATGAATTATATTATAAGACTTAATTTATTTTGTGATGTATTCCGCACGCTTATGTAATAATTTAAGGTTAGATTACCTGGGATTGTTTAAAGTTGATGTAACCCTTTAAGGGGAAAGATTATTGTTTAAGTTATTTAAATTATGCCTTTATCATTTATTATGGGTAGTTAGATGTAATAGTTTTGGATAGTGAGCACCATATCCCGTGGGAATGGAGTACTTGGATTTGGGGGTGTCACAGTTATTGACTTGATTGATTCTTTATTTTCTATGTAGTGTTTGTTGACTTGTTCTACTAGTTTTTAATGTCAATTGTTTTATTTTTGAATTTGTGAAGTATTCATATAATTGTGTTTTTTATTGTTTTACATAGTGTTAGTTATGATGTTTTGAGTTTTAATATATATAAATTTTATTGTTCAATATACTTTTTAAGTAAAATAAGCAAATGTACAAATTTCACATTGTTAACGACTTGTCGCCATACAGATGTAATGGTGGGCGCCTTATCACCTTGTCGTCCTGGCGATCAACTACAGTCGCATCTCGCAGTGGCGCATGAAAGTTATGATTAGGGTTTGTAATTCTATTATTAAACGGAAGACAATAAAAGACGAGAAAGTTGTGTATAGCAAGAGAAAAGAGGCGGGGGCTCGAAAAGGGGAAAATTAGAAAACTCACTTTGCTGCACCTAATTGCAGGAAAAATATGTATATCACATGTGTGTGTATGGATGTGACAATGTATTAAAATATGTATATCACATATATGTGCATGGATGTGATACATTAGTGGTGAATTGAAGTATGCATACTAATGGACATAAATATGGTTTTTAATTATTAAAAGGCATTCACATGGAATCCTGTATCATGCCCTCTGATGGAACGTAAATAATTTAAAGTAAATAAATAAATAATAAAACTAACATGCACTTGTTTAACCAGGTCAGGGGTGATGGTAATGAAATCTACCTTCCTGTAATCCGCAGTAAAGAAAATTAGTTTATGAATTGTATGTATTATTTATAATATATATACACCTAAACAAAATGTACATATTTGTAAGTTAAGCATGACAGTTAGACTAGATATAAAATTAAAGGTATCAGATTTAAATTATAATTATTTTTTTTACTAAAATGATAATTATTTATTTATTTATTCTTTTTGGTTAGTTTGGGCGGATCAAATTTAATGAGTCATAATTGGAATATACTTTGGGTATTACATTGCTTAATCCAAGTATAGATTTCGTACTCCTTCAGCGATACTCTTATTAAATTTAATTAGTTTGTTTTGTTCCTCATTTCGAATTTGGTTATTGTTTCACATATTGTTCCTTGTGAAATTAATATGATAGTTTCATGTTAGCATTGATACATAAAACTTGTATTTGTACTCTTTGAATTAGGTTGACGTATAGTATTTATTTTAATCTTTTAGGGATATACATGTTAACGTATCTTTAGAATTTTGTATTTATATTTGTTTCGGTGTTACATGTACACTTAGAACTCTTTCGTTAGTATGGTGTCGCATGTGTTGTGACATTATATCTTTGTTAGAATATACCGTAAGCTATAACCACATGTGAGGGTACCACAAGCATGTCCTCTTGGCACCGAGTCATGATATCTTCTGTAGCGGTGTGATAAGTCCACAGTGTCTCCATTTTGTGCTCCGATGGGAGTTGGTCATATGGTGATTTTGTTGTGGGAGGCATATGGGTCAACCCTAGTCTTTTGTTATGTTCTGTTATGATGATTGGTGATGTTTATGCCAAACACGTCTTTCGATTTTGCAGCCATTTGGATTCGTGGTCCAATGTGTGATTGCCTGTGTGACAAAATATATTTTTGTTCGGTATGAAATAACACCCAGTCATTTGATTCAGTCTACTATTTCATTGTGTTAGTTTTGTTCATTTCAGTTCAGTTAATTGAGTAATTTATTTCAATTTATTATTTATGCACTCTATATTCGTACTGGATATTTGACTCACGCTTCCGGCAGGTAATTAGAGGGATCAAGAGTTCCCTTCTATCCAATGGTTTAGATATTCTGTTTAGACTGTGATACATTGGTTTATTTGGAGTTCTATTAAATATTTTAGATTGTGGCTTGAGACGGTTTGGCATTTATTATGGTTTGTCTTGTAACATTTATTGGTTATGAGACTATTCTTTTGTGGCTTAGAGTCTTGTTATAATTTTGTCAGTTATGTTGTGGTTTTGTGTAACTTCTCTTTCTATTTCGAAAATGGGGTGTTACACAAATATTCTTTCCCTTCTAATAACATATTAACACTAAAATCAACTAAACCTTTCTCAAAATACTATTAACATAAGCATGAATCTATGGTAGTTCTCAAGTCATTTTCATCTGATACTTCTAAATTTTATTCAGGCATGAAGTTGTTCGCCAACCATCTAGCATAATCCTATAGATTTGTCTGTTTGATGTAATATGAAGCATAAAAAGAATTCAGAACAAACAAAAGATTAAAAATAGGAAAACTTGCTTCAACTGGAGATGTAAACCAGTTATCAACTGCATGGGTTAATAGGTGGAGAAAGAATTCTAAAAATGTGAAATATATTAAAAGATAATTGGAATTTATATCCATCAATAGCGACTTACATATCTGATAAATTTGTTCCCAGATTTCTGATTAGTACTTCTTTGATAGCTTTAAAATGACAAGGAATTGCCTAAAGCATTGCAGACCACATATTAGCATAGAAGTTACAAAATAGATGAAAATATATAAGATGTATCAATTGCATTTTCGAAGCATAATTAAATTAACATTTAAGATAGTTGAACCTGATCCTGTAATGATGAAAGAGTCGATGAGTATTCTTTAGGGACTTGCCGCATTGCTGCAGCAAACTGACCAGCTTTCACATAGAAACCTTTGTTGGCCTCGCACAAACTCAAAATTCTCTTTGCTGAACGTAGATGAACCTAAAAGTCGATAGAGGACAAAAGGAACAATATAAAATGAAAGTTGATAATGATGTTTTCCAACAATGCTCTAAGCAATATATTTGGCACTGACAGACTTTTAATAAGATTTACTTATTCCTTTCCGTCAAAGGTTCAGGCTCCTTCAAATGGGTTGCTAAGGATAACAGAGATCTGCCATCCTTGGCTGAAACCATAAACAAGAACAAAGTTGAACCTTAGTCTCATCCTTGCATATTTGTTAATTACGCCGTTACACAAAGTGTCTATAAGTGTCTAAAATCTAAATCTGTCAATCGTATATTTCTCTGCCATCACGTCATTTTTAATGAAAAGGTCTTTCCTAAGGCTTCCACCAAGGTTTCCACTCCACGAGTTCCTTCCCTCCTGCCTCGTCATCGCAATGCCTGCCTCATGTCAAATCTGTATACAGTAAAACCTAATCTGTATACATTGTAAACATTTGTATACAGCAAAAACTCAATCTGTATATACTGTCAACATCAAATCAATGATAAGCGTGTCTTGAGCTAGAAAATATTCAGTCAGTATCACGGTATACCATCCAATATATTGAGCCAAACTAACGGCTGGCATGTTGTTACATAAGAGAGAAACTTATTGACTGCTTTAATTTGGAAACGTCTACCATCTTGTTACTTCATTGAAGTTGGCTTATTCGATGACAGTGATTGCAATTCAAATCTGCCTCAATATGACGTCAGCATAATGACATGTTATCTGAGTGATTATATTTCTTCCGAGTCTTTAGTCTAATTCATCTAATTCTGCAAGATACCTTTATAATGCGTGGCACATCCAATAGCGATATTTTCCTTACTGTGACATGCTTATATATTACTCCCTCTGTCTTCAAAGTGACGAGCAAAGTACAAATTTAAAAATAAAATTAGACGAAAGAGGTAAATAAAGTTTCAAATTTACCCAGATAGTTCCACAAGATTCATAAAGTGAGAGTAATTTTATTTTGTTATACAAATGAAGCCCACTAAATGACACAATTACCCTTCCCTTTTATCACATCCCTTTGCTCATCCTTGAAGACGGAGGAGTACAATGTTTCAATATACATAAAATGTATCCTAGATATCATAATGTGTATTGAAGCCCGAAATTTTACATACTTGACCAAAACATTATGATTTGTAAAAGCAATAATACTGAACGACTGCCTCTCAAGAAAGAAAGCACGAACCTCAGATAATATTTGACGATACTCATCCGAATCAACCGACAACCCGTGTAAAGAATACTTGTAATCAACAATATTGGAAGTGATCTGCGACAAATAACACAGAAATCAAATAATAGATGCTGATAATGAACGACTTATGGCGTAAAAATAACTTGAAAAAACAAAATTATACTGTGCAGAGAGCGCGAGACGATCGGACAACGCCGTTGAGTGCAGCCCTAAGGTCGGCTGAGAAAGCTGGGGAAATGAGTGGAGAGTCGGTCAGAGAATTAGGGCTCAGGGAGTGGACGGTGAAGGCGGCACCGGCGCCGGTGATCAGGTATACAGAAGTTTTTGCTGCCTTGGCGGGAAAATTGAAAATCACAGCCCTCATTAGTGTGGTGTTGTTGTCTTCAGTTTTTCCTGCAGTTTGTCTCGTAAGATTACATTGCGGGTGATGAATGTAGTAGTAGTACTCATCTATTTTAGTAAATTACATAAGAATCCCTTCAATTTTATTCTTGTTTATTTTGAAATTTACAGCAAATGTGGTTTTCATTTTTGTATGTTTCAAAATTAAAAATATGTTTTTATTTTTAGATTATAAGATGGTATAAAAAATTTACATGCATTATGTTTAGAAAACTAATATTAAATAAAAAAAATCTTAAAAATATTTATTTTAAAATTTTAGAACAAATGGAGTAAACAGATAATGTGATGTGGTATAAGGGGTGAGATGAAACACTTCTAAATTTAGAATTTTTGACAAAAACGTATTTATAAAAAAATTAAAATTAACATTTAGTAACAAAAAAAATTAAATATATAAATTATGAGCAACAGAAATATTAAACGAATGGCCGAGTGCAAAACCTTTTATGAAGTATAAAGGTGATCTTTTTTATATGTATTGACTAAAATTAAATTATTTTAATTTTGTAATATCTTTGATTAATCAATTTGAAAAATTATATTTTAGAATTATATTTTCAAGCGAAAGGTGTATTATTCACATTATTTGTTATTTTTATAAAAATTATATTAATAACTCGTGCTTTAAAGTGGTATATTTTATTTTATATAGTATAAAGAAATTATTAGTTATATATCTAAATTATTTGTAAAGCATATACCGTAAAGTAAGTTGAAGTTGCTTCCTTTTTTACTTTTGAATTATGCATAAATAGTCCTGTCGTTTCCTCGACAATTAACAGATTCATCAAATAATTTTCAATTTATTATATATATATATATATATATATATATATATATATATATATATATATATATATATATATTCAATCCCCATATGTATTTTATGGGATACGAAGAATTTATGTATTGTATGAAAAATCAATCAAAATGAATTAGTAAAAAATATATAATTATTATTAATCGACTAAAAATAAAATATTTTAATGCAGGTTATATTTAGTTATTGATTATTTAAAAATACCGAAATCTGATTCGAGGTGGATGAAGTGTATTATTATATGAGGCTGAGGCTGAGGCTGAGGATCCACCAAAGTGGGGAAATGATACTCTACAGTTATATTGATATTTTGGCGGTGGTCTAAATTCATTCGTCTCCAATTTGCCCTTGTTTGATTATAATACCCAAGTCCCCAGAATCTTTATTTGGATTGGAACGGATAAATTATGAAACTGAATTCGATCCACTAACTAAGCAATTGAATCCATGATTTACTGTCCCCCAAATCTAAGGGTACTAATAATTATGCTTCTAGATCCACTTCTTTGTGGTTAAGAAATCTTGCAACAGCATGAACCCGTGGTTCTTCCATCACCGCCAGCGGCGGTCTATTATCGTCATACTCGTTGGAATATTTCACATGAATCCCACATTGATTTGTGTAGATGGTTAATAAGTATGGTATAGTCTCAACCTAATAGGTTAACTTTAAAGAGGTGGTCCAACATGTTTATTGGGCTCAAAGAAGGTAGGTATTCTGCATGGTGATGAATTAATGTAGGATGTATAGTACAAAATGGACACAAATGAATGAGTTTTAGTTTGAACGTGGGCAGCACAACACTGCGTAAAATATAATAAAATTCACAAATTTAGAAGGAATGGTTCATTTTATTTCAATCAAACATGAAACACAATATTTTTTATTATATAAGAATGAGTCGTTATATTCTTACCTTCATTCATGTCCTGTAATTTAAATGTAACATAATGTGATCTTATTAGTTGCATCACTTTCTTTTAGTTAGAAATGAACTAATTTTGTGGACCATAGTAATAATTTTTGTATTGGAATGGTTTAACGTCTTGATTAAGTTTATTTAAGCCATCATGATATCATTCAAGGAATAGTAGTAGTACAATGAAAAGAAAATTATTCAAGAAAAATCAAGCAAAATATTCTAGGAGTAATTATGTAATAATTCGGGTCAAATTTCGAGTCCGGAATAAATTTCAGGTCAAATCCCAAGTCCAAATCGAATTAAATTCATCAAAATAAGGCCTCAAATTACTGGTCCAATAGTATCTTCTTGGGTCAACTTAGTTCACCACAGACTCCCAAAAGGTCATGACTTGAAGGTACTATTTATAGTAATTTATTTTCTTATATGCAGACAAATTTTTCTCCTATTTTTCGATGTAAAACTCGAGTGTTACAAATTATTAAGAAGATGCGAGGAGTAGTAGAAATTAAGGAATGTACATTCTGTTCGGCCGACAAATTATTTGGGAGGTAGGGTAGTATACATCTCTACAAAAATCCATAAAAGGAACCCACTCTCCATTTTCGACGCATGCTCCATTAATTCCAGAAAAACAAAGCGATGTTTATAAATTTTGAAAATATACAATTAATTAATTACTTGGACAACAATTAGGGATGTAAATGAATCGAGTGAAGTCGAGTATTGAGTTGTTCATATTTAGTTCACAAAATTTATTGAGTATGGAATAAAATTTGATCGAGACTTGTTTAACTATCGAGTCAACCATGGTCTCGAATCGAGCCAGAACAATTTGAAATTTTCAAGAGAATATGATCTGAGTATCAATTGAAAATTATAATTTAAAAAAGTTCGACTAATTTAGCAAACTTTAATATTTGCTCGTATTTGAATAATTTATATTTCGAATTGAGTTCGAATCAAATTTTTAGTCGAACGAGTACGAATCGAACCCGAACTGTTTGGTTCATTTTAAAATCTTAACCAACCCCATGTTATTTTAATTCCGACATCTAAAAATATATTTTAAATTTATGAATATAACATTTTTAATGAAAGAGCAGCCACTAAATTGAATTTGAATGAGGTGGCCACTTATCCTAGTACGGATCAAGTTGTAATAATGAAGTTAGTTTTATGATAAATTAATTAATTGATCAATATATTATTAACACGCAGTGAGAGATCACCTTATGATGAGAGATCACATTATGATCTGCGTATCCACATTGTATTAATTAATTGACGAAAATTAATTTCATACTAAATGTCCCCGTGTGCTTAGTACTCCTTAGTTTTTATAAATAAGTCCCATTATCTCTCCCTCCTCCGTGAAGAAACCAAAAACAGTCCCACTCTCTCTCCAAAACTTCTCTCTGATCAGATCAGATCATCAACAGCAGCATGGTTCTATCCAAGACTGTGTCTCAGAACGATGTCTCCATAAGCTCGACCTTCGGTTCACGATACGTTCGGGCCAGCCTTCCCAGGTACGTACGCAATTAGCAAATTAATTCATCATTTCTCAATTCTCAATTCAATTAATTAGTAAAGTAGTAGTCAGATGAGTGGAAGGAAAATATATATATGTACATGTGGTGTGCAGGTTTAAGATGGGGGAAAATTCGATACCAAAAGAAGCGGCATACCAAATAATTAACGATGAGCTAATGTTAGACGGGAATCCGAGGCTGAACTTGGCCTCCTTCGTCACCACATGGGTGGAACCGGAGTGTGATAAACTCATCATGGCCTCCGTTAACAAAAACTACGTTGACATGGACGAGTACCCTGTCACCACCGAGCTACAGGCAAGTCACAAGTACTAGAAGTTAACTTTGGTCAGTGAGATGTTTAGTACTATATGGGAGGGGTCATTACTTTTTTAATTTTAGTCAATTAATCAATATAATTTTGACATACAAATAAGTGGGAGGTGATCACTGTTTGTTAAAGTACTATATTGATACCAATTTATTATAAAATTAAATTTATAATAATCGAATTTATCATTTGAGTTCATAATTTCTAATTAATTCTTTATTTCATAGGATAGGATAAATAAAGTAATAAGGAGTACATAATACGACACAAACACGCTAGCTATGGGTAAGTTGATTTCTACTATTCAACTTATCATGAGTCACTGGTAATTAGACTTCTAAGTACGCGCTTTGTTTTTTCCTCACCCAACATTATATTATTATTAGTAGTAGTACAACACGCGTCACAAGTGTAGGTAGTCCGTGTTGGTTGTAGGAGTCATCCGGTACTGAAAACCATCTCTTTCACCACAATAAAACTAGTAACCAGTACCACAAATAATGCATTTGAGTTATGATAAAATACAAAATTTTATTTTCTTTAATTTCTAAAATTAATTTCAGAAAATCTAATAATGCACTTCATATTTTACAAGAGAGAAAATTTACTACTAGCTCCCCTCCTTTCCCTTTTCATTATATAAGTCGTTTAAAATTTTTTTTTCTTCATTATAATAAGATTGATTACTTAGTAGTATATTAGTAATAAAATTTTAAAATAATATTAATTATTTAATATTAGAAATAATGATAAATCTAGAGAGAATAACGCTATGTACATACAAGAAAAAAAAGATAAGATTGAGATAGATCACAACCACGAAAAAGATATATGGATGGTTGGAAACATTGGGGAAAAATAAATAAATAAATATGGACTGAGGGAGATAATATATATAAGGTGTGGATAAATAAGGGTAGCCATATTCCCACCAATTATAGACCATGTAATTCATTGTGTTAGGTGCATTATTGCACTCATCCGTGATGGTGGTGTTTTCCACATTCATAGCATGGGCCATGCACGAGTACACTGATTTTTTTTTATAATTTTTTGCACTTATATAATATATTTACTTTTGGTAATAAATCAATAATTTTATATTGAAACTAAATAATTTGTAACAGATGGCGTAGAAATGATGTCATAATAACAAATATATATAGCGATATTTTTATAAATATACAAAAAAAATTTTGCTTGTGACTCAAAAAAAAATGTATACTATTTATTCCAATTAGAATTTTTATAAATTATAGTGTTTCAGGTGTAATTTGGATAAATATACAAAAACAAAATTATACAGACTGTATAACCATGTTCTTGTATATATATTTAAATTATACTTAAAATACTATATTTTATAAAAAATTATGTTAAAATAAATACAATATATTTTTTGAGTCCCAAACAATTTGTTTTTGAAAATATTCAGTATTTATATTCAATAAATATGTCTGTCAAGATTTATTGTTAAAGGCTAGTCTTGACTCTTGAATGTAGGGTATATGATATAATATTAGTATATGGTCAGAAAAAGTTTCCAATCAAGTCACATCATATTATATTAGTATATGGTCCTACTAGTTTGTCAAATTAATGGAACTAGCAATCTAGCGTGCCACACTGCTGCGAGGATTTCTCTTTTCTATTCTTTTCTTTTGCATTCCCTCTTCTATTTGTCTCTTCCTTCTTATAAAGTAAATGAGACTCCTATTTTTTTTTTGTTATTCAAAAAAGTTTCATTTACTACTTTCTTCTGTTTAGATTGTTTAGATTTTTTATTTTGTTTCTGTGGCCAAGGAAATCGTACCTTGCTAGGAGTTAGGGTTTCGTGTTGGCTGAGGAGGAAAGAAATCCACGAAGAATATAGAATTGATTGGTTGATTGAAGAGGGGAGAACGACAGGTGGGCGATTACTCCAACGACGCGTGGCAGAACCCCTAGAATCCGGGAACCGTGTTAGGGTAACAGGAATTCCAAGAGCCTTCTTAAGTCTTTCGAGTTGAGAGAATGTTCAAACCCCTTTCTAGTGCTTTTAGGTGGAATCTCCGAGCCTTTAAGTCACCAGAAAGGATCCTTTGATCTTCCAAGAGTCCAAGTCTTGTGTCTGAAGAGAGGTCCCCTTCCCAATGGAATGGAAGGGGTATTTATAGGGGTTCTCTGGAAAGTAGTCATGTGCTGAAGCACATGCTTTCGAGAAATTCCGGAAAAACCCTTTAGTCATTAGAATAATGCCCATATTGCCTCGTCCTTCAGCCACCAATCCAATCCTCAATCAATTCCCAAAACGAGTACGCTTCCACGAGTCTTCGCCTCGGGACACGTGGAGGCTTATCCCGAGTCTAGCACATTTATTTTCGACTTTTCCATCTTCATTCCATTAGGTTATGCGAACCCTAATTTGCACATTTAATGAGGTCGTGGAACCCTAATTGTGCATTTAATTCAATTAGGTCATATGAACCCTAATTTTGCATTTGGGCCCACATTTGCCCCCACTTGAGAGAGTCGCATTCCCAAATAGGCGATCGCATGAGAAAATTATAAAGCCTTTGAATGATTTTGCAGGCTCTTTCTTAAATAAATTGGGAACTTCTCCAAAAATCTTTCCATATCTTGTCAATATTTGTTTCCTTATTTTTTCTCGCAATGGAAACAAGGAAATATAATCAAATATAAATAAATTTTAATCTAATAAAATCCTTCTTTTGGTAAATCAAACCTTAATTAATATTATTTTTTTTCGAAAATAAAATCAAATCTTAATCTTATGTTGGAAAATACAATCAAAGCTTTCTTTGTTTTGGAAATAAATCAAATCTTAATCTTATTTTAGAAATAAAATCAAAGCTTTCTTTGTTTTGGAAATAAATCAAATCTTTCTATATTTTGGAAATAAACCAAATCTTTCTTTATTTGAAAGCAAAAGATTTTACTTTTTTATTTATATATATATACATATATATAAATATAAATACATATATATATATATATATGCATATATAAATAATCTATTTTCAAAAAATTACCCCTTGTTGGGAATAAAACTAAATCTTCTTTATATTTAGCAAATAATATCTTTATATATTTTTTTTTAGAAATGAATTCAAAGATACTTATCTTTTGGAAAATCTTTGCACAGAAAGGAGCATTCATTTCAAGCAGTTGATTGACAGAGCAACGGGACCTCAAAGGTATGAAGGTAATGACCTCAGTAGTGAGGCTTACATAGTCGAAGACTACATGGTCAAGCTTCCTACATTTTTTTTTTTTTTTTTTAAGGGGTGAAAAGAAGCGACCCATGGGTGGCCTAAGGCAACATGGCCGCCCCTCAGTGGCCTAAGGCAACATGGTTGCATACTAGGTGGCCTAAAGGCAACATGGCCTAGGGAACAATGAAGTTTTGGAGGAGCAATTACTATTTTAATCATAAATTTTGACTCGTTTGGAGTTTCGAGGCCCATAATATATCAAAACGAAGATATCGACGAGCCCTATAAAGCCAATATGGCCGAACCCTAGGTAGCCTAAGGCAACATGGCCGAACCCTATGGGGAAAATAAAGTTTTTGGAAGAGCGATTATTATTTTGATCATAACTTTTGACTCGTTTGAAGTTTGGGGCCCATAATATATCAAAATGAAGATATCGACCAGCCCTACAAAGCCAATATGGCCGAACCCTAGGTAGCCTAAAATAACATGGCCGAACCCTATGGGAAAAATGAAGTTTTAATGAAAAGATGAAGTTTTGGAGGAAGCAACTACTATTTTGATCATAACTTTTGACTCGTTTGGAGTTTCGGAGCCCATAATATATCAAAACGAAGCTAGCGAGGAGACCTATAAAGCCAACATGGTCGAACCCTAGGGGGGCGGAACCCTACAAATTTTTTTTTTTAGGACTCCCCAATCTTTCTTTTGTCTTCCGAGCCCCATTACATTGATTATATCTTGGTTTTTTCCCTCGGATAATAAAGAAAGACTTGACGTTTCGTCCACGAAAAACACGAAGGAAGAAAAAATGCTCTAGATGCAGTGAAACCGCTGTGGAGCCGAACCACAGGGGTGAACCCTAACTCTTTTCGACATTGTTTCATCTTCTTTTCGGTGTTTTGAAGCTTTACTCTCGGATATTCCTCTTTGGTATGGTGAGCATTTCGAGCTCAAGTACTTTATTGGACGTCCCTTCTTGCTTCTTTAGATCCCTTATCTTTGAACTCTCTTTTTTTTTTTCGCAGCCCTCCTCATTGAACATTCTCGCAGACTTGGGAACAACCAAGGAGGCCCCGTTTCTCAATGATTGGGAAAGGGTTCCCTCCTTTGGTCTTTTTCGTCGTCTTTTGGAAGCAAGTCCAAACTTATGCCCGCATAACTTTTCCTCCACCATGTAAGGAAGGCTTGTTTCTATATCCAACGGCTTATGGAAGTTGGGATGACTTCTGTCTCGATTCATCTAACCACCTTGAGAATAGCAACATTGGATCGACTAGCTACTTAGGAAATGCCGATTATGTGGATAACTTTGCATCCAACTATGTAGGAACATTCATATCCAATAGGACCTACATATTCATCAACGCTTGGGGTGAATGCACCTTTACTCCGGAGGATGTCTATGCCTCTTTGGTGAAGTATTTGCCCCCTCAAGCGTGAGTCACGCCTTTGGTGAGATGATCGCGCAAAATATTATAAGTGTTGAAGTCTTGATTCCAAAGGTTCGAACACTTCATGGGCTTGATGTTTTGCAATCCTCAAAAGCGAAAGTCCTAGGAGAGGAACCTCTGGGGAGCAAACCCTAGAAGGGCGAGCCTTAGAGGAGCTCTCCTGGGATATTTTGAAAATCTTCGATCTAATCTTTCTTACCATCTCTTGAAATTCCTCTTTCTTTTGGAATCAAGAAGTCATTGAGAACCAAACATTTCGTGAAGGCCTGATAGCTTCGAAGGCCTGATAGCCTCGAAGTCCTGCTGATAGTGTTGAAGACCTGCTGATAGCTTCAAAGGCCTAATAGCATCGAAGGCCTGATAATAGCCTCAAGATCTATCGATAAAGATCGAAGACCTGCCGATGGCCTCAAGACCAAGCTTTAGGTATTCTCTATCTTGATTCGACGTGTCGTGACCTTTGGATCATGAATCGTCGTAGTTCTTTTCATTTCTTTTATCGAGAAAATCATGTACATTTATTTCATACAAACTAACACTTGAATCTATACTTTTCTTTTCTTTTCTTTTCCTTTTTTTTTTTTTAAGAAATTTTAAAAAAAAGCGTTCAAGTATAAGTGAAAGTTTGTCAATTTATTGATAATAAAATTGCTTTTTTTAAAAGCATAACATTTCATATATAATAAATCTTGCTTTTGTCGGTGAAAGCATAACGTTCACCACTTTTAGAGATAAAGTGTAACTTTTTGGTCCGAGGACTTATAGTCGGTGCCTCATTCACTTTTGATGATAAAGTGTAACACTGGGTGCCTCGTCACTGGGTCGTCCAATTTCTTAGCAAGTGCGATCTACGAGGACTTGAAAATGGGTGCCTCGTCACTGGGTCAAATCAATATTTTGGCAAGTGTAATCTCACGAGGACTTGAAATCGGGTGCCTCGTCACTTGAGTCATCCAATTTCTTTGCAAGTCACGATCTCACGAGGACTTGAAATCGGGTGTCTCGTCACTGGGTAAATCCAATTTCTTGGCAAGTGCGATCTAAGAGGACTTGACCACTGTTTAGAGTGGACCACCATCTTGGGTGGGTTTTTTTTTCAGATTAATTCTTGTGCCTCCTCCTTGGTCATCCAATTTACTTGGCAAAGGATATTCCATAGGACTTAAACCTACATTTTGGTGGACCACCATCTTGGGTGGATTTTTAATTCATCGTAGTTCAAAGTTTGTTCGATGGTACGTAGAGCCAATATCTCGAGTTCTTGACTTACAGGATCGCACCATGGGTGATGGTGTTGACGTTTTTCTCCTAGTTCAATCTCCCACCGCCAGATTTCATGGTATATCCTCCTCAGTAGGTATAATGATCCATAGTGGAATGCCTGCGTATTGGTGGTATACATGTAAGTCTCGATCTTCTTTTCATTTCTTGCCATAAACCGGATCGGGGGCCTTGGAGGTTTCTTCTCCGATACTCGACCCATTGTTCAGACAGCTCTCGAACGCCTTCTCATTGCATGTGATAGCCTCCTGAACCGGCATTCTAGTATACTTGTCCTGTGTTTTTCTCTGTTTGTTCAAATTTCTCATTCTTCTCCTCTTCGCCCTTGTGATTTTGACCGAGAATCCACTAAAGCCACACCGATTCTTTGCATCTCTTCGCTCTTCCATGTATCCATCGCATGGTGGTGGAAATGTCATGATTCCCCCAAGTCTTGTGCAAAAGATGAGAGATTTTTGAAGGAATCCAAGCCTTAGTGATGAGGTGGGGCTTCAAGGCGTCTAAAGCACCACCATTGTTGCATATCTAACCAAGTTCTTTTCTTCAATTGGCTCGCACACTTCGTGCTTGGGGGCCTGAACCTATCCACATAATCCGACTCCTCGTTTGGCTTCGCTTGAATCGCATGAGCTCTACGATGGTTACTGTTTCGCACATGAAGAATTTCTTAAAAATTGCAATTTTAGATCATCCCAATCATGGGTGATCCTTCTCCAAATTGTAGTACCAATCAAGGCTTTATCCACAAAAGTCTTGTTGAATTCCCTCATCAACAAGTTGTGGTTGTTTACTTCATCATATATCTCCAGCCATGGAGACATCGATTTCTACGAACTCCGCAACGTGTTCTCCGCATTTCCTTTCTCCCCATTGTATTTTGGAAGCTGCGGTGGGTGCTCAATATACCCTGTTGGGTAAGGTTGCCTCCGAATGTGCAGGGGGTAAGGAGGAGTAAAGTCTAACTCCGAGGGTCGAGATGTCCATCTGCGAAGTTGATTGATCACGTCGATCATATCATCCTTCGCCACGCATCTTGGCTTGCGGGCGTGAACTCTCCGGGGTGTTGTGATATCCGCCGCATCGGCAATGTGTATGGTAGAGAGGTTGGTTGATGCACGCCATCATCACTGCATAACCGGCTTTGGTGGAAGTTCTTTGGCTCACTCATTTGGACATTGCTTGGAATGTTTGGCATTTGCACCGTGAAAATGATGGGATGATGTTCGTTTGAGGTTGGCTTGCTTTCAACCTAGGTTGTGGCCCGTCACCACCGCTCGGAGCTCCAAGTTGATTATCGGAACCGATTGACTTTTTCCGTCAATGGAGGTACAATCTGGTTCTCTTTGTTGTTGCCGCCATTGTTGTTGTCCTCCACTCCTACTTGTTCTCCATGCGAATTGCACAGGAACATGGCCTTCAAGGTAGGGATCTCGCATCAATTCTTGGCAAAAATTCCACATATCTTCGCTTCCTTTGCATCTCCAAAGATCATGGCCATCATCATACCTTGTCCTTCCCGTGCTTCCTTGATGTTTTGAGCATCTCCAGTTTGCACAACATTCATTTGTTCTCCACTTGCATCCTCGTCTTGCCTTTCTGCGTTGGTTTGTTGTTGATCGCCATGTATAGTGATGTTGAACTCCTTCCAAAGCGTCTTTAATAAGTGGTTGGTCAAAATCCAGATTTACTTTGGAATGCTTGAGTTACTTGCCTTGGAACTGGATCCGGTGAGGTAATGCTATTTGTTGGTGAAGTGGCTCTTCCTGTAGTTCTCCCACTTCGAGTTGTGGGCATACCCTTCACGAATTCTACGAATTCCCCAGCAGAGTCGCCAAAAGAATGTGGGCAAGGAAATCGTACCTTGCTAGGAGTTAGGGTTTCGTGTTGGCTGAGGAGGAGAGAAATCCACGAAGAGTATATAATTGATTGGTTGATTGAAGAGGGGAGAACGACAGGTGGGCGATTACTCCAACGACGCGTGGCAGAACCCCTAGAATCCGGGAACCGTGTTAGGGTAACAGGGATTCCAAGAGCCTTCTTGAATCCTTCGAGTTGAGAGAATGTTCAAACCCCTTTCTAGTGCTTTTAGGTGGAATCTCCGAGCCTTTAAGTCACCAGAAAGGGTCCTTTGATCTTCCAAGAGTCCAAGTCTTGTGTCTGAAGAGAGGTCCCCTTTCCCAATGGAATGGAAGGGGTATTTATAGGGTTCTCTGGAAAGTAGTCATGTGCAAGGCACATGCTTTCAGGGAAATTCCAGAAAAACCCTTTAGTCATTAGAATAATGCCCATATTGCCCTGTCCTTCTAGCCACCAATCCAATCCCTCAATCAATTCCCAAAACGAACCGCCTCCACGAGTCTTCTGCCTCGGGACACGTGGAGGCTTATTCCGGGTCTAGCACATTTATTTCTGACTTTTCCATCTTCATTCCATTAGGTTATGCGAACCCTAATTTGCACATTTAATGAGGTCGTGGAACCCTAATTGTGCATTTAATTCAATTAGGTCATGTGAACCCTAATTTTGCATTTGGGCCCACAGTTTCTAATAACAGTAGTATAAATTACACAATGTTTAAGATTTTATTCATTTTTAAAAGTCTTTTATCAAGATAATATCCTAATTTGTTTAACTATTATAACATTATGTATGTTAATATGTTTTGGATTGGACTATTTGTCTTAATTTAACATTACTTCAGATTATTTTATTGGATTAATAGTCCGTTAAATAGTCATATGAACTATTTTTTGTCATTTTTTAAACTATTTATGAGAGATTATATAATCTCATAATGAATATAGGATTAATAGTTTCCCTCATTTTAAGTTATCAGTGACTTTATGGGACTAATAGTTTATCGTCAAAAGATTAAATTATCTGAAACAGTGTTAAATTAAAATAAATAATTCAATTTCAAATATATTTTTTATAAACAAACATGACATAGGAGTATAATTTTTCTAGAGCAGCAGGTTGTGGCAGACCCCACCGGAAGAAGGCTGTTCAGAATAAAGAGTTTTTTTTTTATTATTCTTTTTGTTGATTTTTCTTTACAAATGTTTTTCTATTGCACATAATTTCGTTGGTGATATTAAATTTTATATATTAAAATTTAATAGTAGATATTATGTAGAATTTTGCCACTTTGCCCTATGCAAATGTGAGTATTCGTAGAGAATAAGTCTAATAAAAATTACTCTTCTCTGGATGGAGGAGGTAGTATTGCATCAAAAACATGGTTCACTTCATAAAATTAGATGGAAAAAAATGACCCAATATTTTAACTCTATAAGGTAATTAACTTAAAGATTACAAATAAACATTATCTTGGAGTTGTGCCAAATCAGGAATTGTCGAATTATTGTGTGTATGAATTACTTTTCATTATCGGTAAAAATTTGATGCAATAATTATAGATATGCTCTGATCTATATTGTGCTTTGTGTAAAACACCCTGAATCGTTTAAATTTGGATATTTGCATATATTCAGAATCGGTGTGTTAACATGATAGCACATCTGTTTAATGCACCACTTGGAGAGGTAGAGACTGCAGTTGGAGTTGGAACAGTTGGGTCTTCGGAGGCTATAATGCTGGCTGGGTTAGCATTCAAGAGAAAATGGCAGAACAAGATGAAAGCTCTTGGCAAACCCTTTGACAAACCAAACATTGTCACCGGTGCCAACGTTCAGGTAACAAACAATTAATGATTACTGATTAATTTGTCAAAAGTTGACGTGCTTAATTGTTCATCTTATGAAGCGTTTAGTGCATTCAGAGTTCTAAACGCACTTGTCTAAACACAACTTATTTTAAGTCACAAATGCAATGTTCAGGGTTTAAAACACACTGCACTATTTTTGTATAGTGGGTCAAACACATTAAACTCTCCTGCTGCAAATGCTAGTAACCGAACATACCTGTAACTTTTACAAAAGAAATGATAAGATATAGCTGCGTCAACTCAAATTTTTGATTTATAAAAAAACCGTCAGCGAATGAGCTAATATTTGAAAAGGACAATAGTAAAAATGCTGAAGTCTATTGAACAAAGGATATGCATAAAAATAATTGTCCTAATTCAATTTAAGATTTTCAAGTACAATTAATGTTTAATTTCAATGATACTTGTACTTAGCAGGCCAATCAATGGTATTTACAACTATTTTTGCAACACCCTAATTGGAGTATGAACATAACGCTATGATTTTTTAATCTACCATTTCACTCAAATACATGATTTTGAGCTAAAACTATCCTTTCTTAATCCTTACATTGCCATGTTATATATGAAGGTATGTTGGGAGAAGTTTGCAAGGTACTTTGAAGTGGAGTTGAAGGAAGTGAAGTTGAGAGACGGATACTATGTTATGGACCCTGAAAAAGCAGTAGAGATGGTGGATGAAAACACAATTTGCGTCGCAGCCATCTTAGGTTCCACTCTTAATGGAGAATTCGAAGATGTTAAGCGTGTAAATGACCTCTTGGTTAAGAAGAACAAGGAAACTGGGTACTCCTCGATATTAAGATTAATTGTAAACTAATTAACTTATTGTTTCATATTATACTTGAATAACTCAATCGGGATTTTTTGTTGTTTTTGCTTTTTGGTAGATGGAATACACCAATTCATGTGGATGCAGCTAGCGGAGGCTTCATTGCACCATTTCTTTACCCAGAACTTGAGTGGGATTTTCGGTTGCCACTAGTTAAGAGCATCAATGTTAGCGGCCACAAGTATGGACTTGTTTATGCTGGAATTGGTTGGGTGATTTGGAGGAACAAAGAGGACTTGCCTGACGAGCTTATCTTTCACATTAACTATCTTGGAGCTGATCAACCCACTTTCACCCTCAACTTCTCCAAAGGTAATCAATCAATTATAAAATATATATTGGTTTTTATATGGAAGTGATATTTCCGGTGCAAAATGGCCACTAACATTTCTAGCACGATGTGTATTTAATCATTTGTACTGGAAATAGTGCAAAATAGCTAGTGTTGAAAATACCAGCTCCCTCCTTTTATCCATTCATAAGAATACTTCAAATATATATGTAGGGTTTGTTATGTTTATGTGTATGAGAGAGTGATGATCAAATTAATTGCAATGTATTTATGGTATGGTTGTTAACTTGCAGGTTCTAGTCAAATTATTGCTCAATACTATCAACTCATTCGCTTGGGACGTGAGGTTAGTCCAAAAATAAATTTTCTAGTGCATTTTAATCTTATACATTCAGGGGCGGACCTGCTTTAGGGCAGGGGGTCACCCCACTGAATTTTCAGGGGGTCATATTAGGAAAAAAAAAATTAAGAGGGTCATATTAAGAAAAAAATTTAAGAGGGTCTAATGTGAATATGTATACTAAGAAACATGACCCCATTGTATTATGTTATATATATACTCTCTCCGTCCTAAATTAATTGCTCAGTTTTAACTTTTTAAAGTCAAATTGACTATTTTTAGAATTAATAATTAAGCATATATAAATATATTTTTAAAATTATAAAAATTGGAGTTAGTAATAAATTGTATATACTTTCTTTTGGTTATAATTTCTTCACCTATATTTTAAAAAAAATAGTAAAAAGATTAGTTTTAAAAGGTCAATTTGACTTTAAAAAGTCAAAAGCGAAAGCAATTAATTTGGAGACGGAGGGAGTACTAACTACTAAGTCGCCAAACACTAGACAAAGAATCCCTAATTCTCAAATCCCACTAAGTCATTAACCCAACTTTTCTATTCTTCTATCCGACTTTTCTCCTCTTCGACAACTGGCAACAGAATATCCCCAAGTCTATTTATTAATTGAAATAGGCTATACTTTTGCCCGTTTCTTACATCAAGAATCTATTGAAAAAGGACATTTTATTATGAATATCGTGAAAATGAACTCCGTAACCAAATGAGAGATGAATGGATGAATGACATTTAGTAACATACATTGAAAGCGTGATATTTTAGTAACTATTAAAAATGAGGCTATCATGCAACAATTTCAAGCAATGAAACCTCAAAAAATGTTATTATAAATAATATTTGAGGATTCTTTAGTTTTGTAAATTATTTTATGAAATTTTTATTCGTAAGAATTTTTTTTTTTCGAGTTTGACCCCACTGAACTATCGGTCTGGATCCGCCCCTGTATACATTAGGTTCACAAATTAGCTTGTAATGAGTCAACTTAGCGGGTATATAAATTTCTTGCTCAAATTTAGTGTACGTGCAAGTATTATTTAGTATTGGGATTGGCTCATACTTTTGTATGTCCGACCAATGGTCACGTAGTTAGGAGTCTCCCTCCTCGGTGAGTGAGTGGCTACCCAATTCGTCGGTGAACTGGCGCGGGTTGCAAGAGGGCAACGCCCCTAGAAGCCAAACATAATGTGTATTTGGGCTTGGAAAAATGTTAGTTGCCCGGTCTTGAGTTTGACTAATGTATTGGGACTCATGGGATTGCGTCCATGTTATAAAGATCTAGAGTTTCTAGTGACTATAAAAGTATTATTTGGTATGTGTATCATACGAAGTGTGTGTGAGATTGCTAAATGAATACATCAGACAAACAGAAATAGCCAACTTGGCCGTGAACCTAAATAAATTTGTGTGCTCTTTTATTTTTCCTTTTTTTAATTTTTGTATAATTGCTTGCGATATCCGAACTTAAATCTAAGATTTAGTGAAAATACTTTTATGGTTATCATTCTCTAAATATGAAATGTTTTTGGATTTCAGGGATACACAAATATAATGGAGAATTGTCAAGAAAATGCAAATATACTCAAAGAAGGATTGGAGAAAACCGGGCGGTTCAACATTGTATCGAAAGACCATGGAGTGCCACTAGTAGCGTTCTCTCTCAAAGACAATAGCTACCACAATGAGTTTGAAGTATCGGACTTGTTAAGACGCTTCGGGTGGATAGTTCCAGCCTACACAATGCCCCCTGATGCACAACACATAACCGTGCTTCGCGTGGTCATTCGAGAAGACTTCTCCAGGACGCTGGCAGAACGTCTTGTCTCGGATATCGTCAAGGTACTGCACGAGCTCGATTCGCTCCCGGGCAAGGTCGCAGAGAAGTTGACGACTGAAGAGAATGTTGAGCATGGCAAGATTGTGAAGAAAACTGCCGAGGAGGTGCAAAGGGATATTACAATAGCGTGGAGGAAGTTTGTTGCTGACAGGAAGAAAACTATGGGGGTGTGTTGAATGATTTGAATGAACATTGAGGTATCGTTTGGTAATTTGATTATTCCAATTAAGCTTGGGCGACTGATTGCCTCATTATATGGGTTTTCATTGCCTTAAATAAGAGAGTTTGCTGCCCTGGAGTGAGAATTTTGTTGTAACTTGTTCGATGACATATTTGTGAAATATATATTTGGGATATAATTAATTTATATAATAAAAGGCTATGTTTTATTCACTTATGATTAAAAGAAATTTAGAACATCGTGTGCCTTATATTTAGATTATTTAAAAAAAAAAAAAATCATTTTGGGATGGAACAAAACTAGTCAAGATTCTAGACAAGTTCTCCAAAAAATAATTAATTTATTTATTAAAAGTAAAAAAAAAAAGTTCAAAATTTGAAATACTTGGAGAGGAATAAAAACAAGCAAATGATAACATCATCTATGTCCCTCATTGGTTTTTTTAATGATTATTTTATTATTATTATTATTATTTTGTATTCTGTTTTTTTTCTTCTTTTTTGGTGTGAAAGTTATATACCTGTTTTGTCTAATTATTTACTGAGTGGAGCTTTGTGACGAACACTTTATCATGTTAAGGTTGAAGGACAAAAAAAGAAGAATAATATGTCAAAATTTTCTTATCATATTATATTATTTTAAGTTTGTACATTCAAATATTAAAAAGGGTGAATGTCGCTAAAAATCAATAAACTTTAATTTCTTAATATAAATTCTAAAATTAACAATAAGTAAATAAAAAGAGTTGGGTTATATATTATAAAAATTTATGTCGAATTAATCGTATATCAAATACATTGAAAAAAAATCAACATATATATATATATATATTAATTTTTTAAATTTTTTTTTTATTAACATTGAGATTTTGGGAGTAATTAAGAAAATTAGGCTCAAATCAAAATAAGGAAAGGAAATTGTTGGATTAAAAGTCTAAATAAAATAAGGAAAGGTTAAATATAGAATGGTGTGGGAGTAAAGTATTTTATTTATAGTTGGATTGAGCATTTGAGCTACAGACTACAGTTTCCATAAATAAATAAATAAATAAATGAAAAGAGTGGTCAGTTCGCAGGCACTTAATTCTCTCCTAGTTTGTAAGAGTGGAATATTATTTGTAATATAACATTAATAAACTATTTCAAATTACTTAAAGGTAATAATTAATTTATGTACTGTTCACAATTTTGAAGAATCATATAATTAATTATTGACTAATCAATTCATTATATTAATAGATATTTTTGATAACTCGAGAATATTATTTACATCATGATAAGAATATTATTTATATATATATTTGGGATTAATTATTTATATATTAGGTAGATTAAATATTATCATACTACCACTACAATATTTTTAACAAATACAAGTCTGAAAATAAATAATTTTTTTTAAAACCCATCATTTTAAATCATTGATTTTTTGACGGAGGAAGTATTAAACTACAAACAAGTGGTTACATTATCTAATTAACAAGACCAGTTGATCCACCAGAAAATTCAAAGGAAAGGCATGTGTAATAATTAGAAAGATGGTCAATACTCACTATAATATGGCAATTTGATTCTACTCCACATCACTTGCCATTAATTAGAATACTTTGGCACCCACTATCAAATTATGATACATGCATGCATGATGTTTAAATTGCGTTATGCATAATATAATACTAGTAGTAATTAACTTCCATTTTCTAGACTTGCCTTTAACATTGGTTGTACTTTTTATATTCGATTTTAAATTCATTATTTTTTTTGACAAGAATAATTTCAAGATGGACTAAGAATTTTATTCATTAAAAACATCACAATTTACAAATAGAAGAACTGAATATATAATAAATATCCTCTACCCAAAAAATAAAAAGGAATTTAACTAGATTAATCCTGCAAAATCAAAACAATTCCCGTTCATCATCAATCCTTGATAGAGTTATTCAATTCACATATGAATAAGACAGTTGATATATACGAGTAGCTAGTACAATATTTAGAATTGAATTCGAATTAGTCTCGTATTAATTTTATTTGAATTTGAATCAGATATGGAATACTTTTCATTTAATTTAATAATATAAAAAGCTCATTGTTATCACATTCATGCATGCAATATATTTAAGCAACCACCAAGAAAAATACAATACAAATAATGAAATATACATATCAAACAAGCTTTAATATCCAATATGGTTTGCCAGCTGGTCCAGTCTTCTTTTGGTTCGTGTACACAATAATCGATCAAGCCGTGAATTAAGATAGAACTAACGATGCTTGGACAATGGTGTCCCCTTCACAACTGTCACTGGGCATGTTGCATTTTGAACCACATAGTTGCTTACACTGCCAAGCAACACCCTGCATATATATATATATATACACACACACAGAGAAAGGATAAACTGTTTCTTTATCTGTATCCCTTGGTCCTACATTCTTTAGCGACAGACCGACGACGATTCAGTCCGTTATTATAGGTTTGATCCGTCGTTATATGTTGTTCGTCACTAAAAGTTAAGACGACGCGGGTTCTTTGATATAACGACGGACCGAGCCGTCGTCCGATTCGGTCCGATCCGATCCGATGCTAAAGAGAGTGAATATGGTATGTAAAATAAAGGGATGAACCTTTGAAATAGACAATATATATATATATATATATATATATATATATATATATATATATATATATATATTGTGGAATTGCCATATATGCATGATACAACATGGGAAAGGGGTATTTTTGTGATTTGAAGAAATTAATAATTGAGTATTTGGTGAGTTGGTATTGGATCTTCATAGTAATAATGATCCAATATCATGAATTGGCAAAATATCATGATATAATAAGTTCAAAATCATATCAAATAACATGAAAAATTATAGAAGAAGAAGGAAAAAAAGCAACTTAAAAGTTATTATAAAAAAACCATAAGAAAGAAAATTACAATTATATATGCTAGCTCAAGAGAAATGTAATATCAAATCTAATGTATTGGACTCTTAATAAATATTTTCTTACACCAACATATTTAATTCAATTCGAATTACTTTCCATTTTTTCCAAAATACTTTTTAAAATCTTAAATATATATATATATATATATATATATATATATATATATATATATATATCCTAAGAGGCATCTGAGCCACTGGAGGGGTTGGTGACCTATATATATACGGTTTATGTATTTTATTATTGAAAGAAAAAGGGATAATAAGTCATGTATTTGTGAATAGGTAGGCAGGTAAGTAATAGTAAGAGTACCTTTTAAGGGCGCCCAAGCCTCTGCTTCCAACAACAAGAGTATTTAGCTTGTGATGTTCCACAGCTTCACATAGCTTCTCCCTTGGATCCCCCCAGTATACCTTCGCCGCCACCTTTGCCTGAATTTCGTATGTATAGAAAATAATATATATTAAGACTTTTTATGTCGATTCTTTTTATTACCATAAATTTAATTGGTAATATTTTTATAATATATTTGATTGAGTGAATTAATTTTATAATCCTATTTAATCTCATATATTAGCAGGGGCTGATCTAATTTTTTTTTTCAATAGGGGCGGATTTTAACTAATTTTTTTGTTGAAGTTAAATAAAGAAAACTTGAACTAATCATAATAATGTTTACAAATTGCAATAAATATTTATAATCTAAACTAAAAAAGAAATTTTAAATAAAAAATATTTAGATACAATTTAGAAGACAGAAGTAAAATGAATCTACATTTGTCTGTACTTGTATTTAGAATATGAATGATTTTTTTTTGCCTCTTCCAAGTTTAACTCTTCTATTAATTTGTCCACTTAAATTTATTTATTTACATATTTGTCTCTACCCCTATACTTATAAACAAACAAATCCAACAGGAGCAGCTGTCCCTTAAATGGATCCGCCCCTGTATATTAATTAGTATACGTCACGTAATTCGGCAAAAATCTTTTACAATATATAGTAGGACTAGCTCTTTCATATATATATATATATATATATATATATATATATATATATATATATATGGTCCTACTATATATTTAGTTTTTATCCCATTTAATTTTTTACAAAGTCCATCTGTTAATTCTAAAATTTAAAAGTAATGCGATTTTATTTGATTTTGATGATTCTATAATTCATTATTGTGAAATACATAAGCAGTATTACTAAGTACAAATGAAGCGCTCGTTTGAAGTGGCCAAGGCCTATATTAGGAAGCCCGGAAGTCGTCGGTTGGAGCATATATGGATCCCTAGTTGCTTTATTATTTTAAATAATTCACGTTATAATTTGAATTTTAGAATTTGTTCAAATTAATTAACTATCAACAGAATCAAATGACTTTTTTTTTGTGTGGAACCATATATCACACATATGACACACACATATAGGGTTAAATGTATATACACAATTATATACCGTACAGTCGCATATGATGATAATATTTTTGAGCTATAGCGATGGGTATACTTAGAATAGTTATATCCGTCGCTATAGTTCAAAAAAATTGTAGTCATAGGCAAATATATACTACACAGCTGTGTATATATATTTTTCCCATATATATATGAGAAATGATTCATAGTAAACAGGGGCGGATCAAGAAAATTTTTTCAACAGAGACGAATTTTAACTAATTTTTTTTTAAGTCTATGAGCTATCGCTACTCTAACTCTATAAGTAGTAAACACACTTTAAAGAATTAGATTATAATGAATTTTTTTCTTTTGCCTCACCAAGTTTAACTTTTTTATTATTCTGCCCCTTGAGTCCCTCTACCTCCATCCGCCCCTTATAGTAAGTTACTTGTTATTAACCAATGACAGATATTAGAACCGAGAATTTCACGTCCGCTAGAAGACAAATTATGTATGCTACTAATAATAGCGGATGACAAGAGGATGCTAATAGTAGCAGATGTCATCCGCTATTATTAATAGCGAACCCGTCGTCCACTACTAATTATTAAATAGTGGAAGACAGATTACGTGTTCTACTAATAATAGCGAATGACAAGAGGATGGTAATAGTAAGCAGATGTCATCCGCTATTATTAATAGCAAATATAATCCGTCATCCACTACTAATAGTAGCGGACGTTAATTTTTTAGTTATAATCTCGGCCATTGATTTTTATATTGAACGATAAGAATGATGATAAGAATGATGTATATCTATTTTTGATCTATAACAAATATATATTATATATGGATCATTAGAGAGAGAGCAGAATAGTTGCGTACTCCTTTGGTCCTGGAAACGGTATCAAGGATATCAAGAACCTCAAGATCAGGTGTCAGCCCATATTTCTTAGACACATCAATCTCTCTAAACTCCTCAAGGGGTATCAAAGCTGAAATCAAGTCACCAGTACGTACCACACTCAATCAAGCTTAAATGTTATATACACAAATAAATGCATATAATGAATATGATAATTACACACACACACACACACACATATATATATATATATATATGTATATATGTATATATGTATTAACTAGCTAGTATATATAAAGACTTACGTGATCCAGTGTCCTCAAAGAGCAGCTTGTTGGTGGGATGATCATCTTTAGAAGAAAGAACATGAATAATAATGATCAAATCTCCAGTTTCAATCAGATTGTTGATTGCCCATTTAAGCGCTAATTTGCTTGTTACTGAATAATCCATTGCAATCCCTACTGTTCGACCCTTACAATTCGCCATCTTCTTCTTTCTTTCTTTATTCTCTCTCTCTAATTTAACTCTAGATCTCCTCCTCCTATATATAATTAATGTATATATGGAGTCGTGTTTATATATTTTGGGGTGGTTTTTAAATTTTGATTATAATATATATGGGATTTGGATTTTTGTACCAAAAGAAGATCAGTAGGTAGCTTCTTGAAGAGACTAGAATCATATAGGTTTCAACATCATTACTTAATTAACAGTATTCCTTTAGAATAATTGTTTGGATGTTTCTCTTCTTATTACTCTATTCCGATCCTTCTAGATGATAATTGACCAAGACTTTTATGAGGGCAAGCTACACTACCATATATTAATTTAATAACAAAAGAAAATAATTTAGCATATATAAATTAAAGGTATGATATATTAATACTACCTTAAAATAGATATATTCCCTCCATACCCAATTATAATTATAACATGATTTTTTAAAAGTTAATTCCAAATATTTTTAAACTCAAAATTAACATAATTTATTCATGTTTTGAAAATAATAAATAATAGTAATTTTTAGGCAATTTATGATATACATAATTGTATTAACATAAACTACATGAATTCATGTCAATTTTGAATTTGAAAATGTTTAAAATTAATTTTTGAAAAGTCAATTTTGATCTTATAAATTAGAACGGAACTAACATTTTTATTTTTTATTTATTCCAAAATTATGATTATTTTTAGTTGATTGAACACTATATATTATGTCACTGCAATATTTATATTTTCAATGTTAAGAACAAATTAAGAGTAATTTTCTTTTATTTTAAAAAAGTCTTAACAATTTAAATATTATTATAAAACTTTAACAAAGTGTATAAAGATACTCTTATAATTGCTGCATAAATTTAGAGAGAATAAGTAAGAGATAAAGAGAGAGAAATTCTTCAAGGAAGTTCCTGTTTATTTTCCTTCAGATCATCTCCTTATATAGGAGAAGGAGAAGTCACGGGTGAGTAAGTGAAGTCACGGGAGGAAGAAGTAAAGGAGAAGCAAGAGGGAAAGCACGGAGTTCCCTCCTGAGGACGTAATCCCATGCACCTATGCATTACAACATTTCCCCTGATTACCTACGATAGAAGATTATGTCTCATTAAAAATCTTGTTAAGAAAACCCAGTGGGAAAAACTTAACGAAGGGAAAAAGAGTACATATCTTTTACATAAATATCTTAATTGATTGCCTCGTTAAAACCTTGTCAGGAAAAATCCATTGGGATAAAAACCGTGACTAAGGAAAAAGAGTACAGTCTTCTCCTCGATCAAAAGGAATTCATTACTTCTTGATGAAATGTTGTCATAAGTCTTTCAGTCGACACATTCCGATCTTTTTTCGAAGTTTTGCAAACGTTGCACTTGGTAGTGACTTTGTGAATAAGTCGGCTAGATTATCACATGATCGAATTTGATGCACATCTATATCACCCTTCTTTTGTAGCTCATGTGTGAAGAAGAATTTAGGTGAAATGTGCTTTGTTCTCTCTCCCTTGATGTACCCTCCTCTAAGTTGAGCAATGCATGCAGCGTTATCCTCATACAGAATTGTAGGAATGTCTTAATTTGATTGATGGCAATCCACATGATTTTTGAATATGCTGAATAATTGAACTCAACCAAACACACTCTCTGCTTGCTTCATGTATAGCGAGAATCTCTGAGTGATTTGAAGATGTAGCTGTCATGGTTTGCTTTGTGAATTTCCAGGATATAGCCGTGTCACAATATGTAAATACATAACCTATTTGTGATCTTCCATTGTGTGGATCTGATAAATATCCTGCATCGGCATATCCAACCAATCGCGGCGTTGAATCTCTTGGATAAAATAACCCAAGATCTATACTTCCACAATGGTATCTCAAAATGTATTTGATCCCATCCCAATGTCTCTTAGTCGGAGAAGAACTGTATCTTGCTAACAAGTTGACAACAAAAGTAATATCAGGTCGTGTACAGTTTGCAAGATACATAAGAGCACCTATTGCACTTAGGTATGGAACTTTTGGTCCAAGAACTTCTTTCATTGCACTTAGGTATGGAACTTCAGGTCCAACAACTTTTTTCCCACTTTCTAGAGGCCGAAATGGATCTTTATCAACTTCTAAAGATTAAACAACCATCGGGGTATTCAAAGGATGAGCTTTATCCATATGAAAATGACTGATAATCTTTTCAGCATATGTGGATTGATGAATAAAAATTTCAGATGCTAAATGCTCCACTTGTATTCCCAAACAGAATTTTGTCTTTCCAAGATCTTTCATTTCAAATTCATCTTTTAAATAAGTAGCAGTTCTTGTGAGTTCTTCAGGAGTACCTACAAAATTCAAATCATCCACATATACAACAATGATGAAAAATCCACTTTGTGATTTCTTAATAAAAACACATGGACATACATGATCATTTATATATCCATCTTTTATTAAATAATCACTAAGTCGATTATACCACATACGACCAGACTGTTTCAACCCATACAATGAGCGTTGTAACTTGATTAAATATATGTGATTGGGCCTTTGTGATTCAGCCATTTTTAATCCTTCAAGGATTCTCATATAAATCTCATTGTCAAGTGAGCCATATAGGTATGTTGTTACAACATCCATCAGACGTGTTTTCAAACCTTCCATGGTTTCCATACCTATCAAAAAGCGAAAAGTGACTCCATCCATTACGTACTGGAGAGTCTGTATCCTGATAATCAATACCAGGTTTTTGTGAAAATCCTTGAGCTACAAGTCGGGCTTTATATTTCATAATTTTATTTTTGTCATTTCGCTTTCTTACAAATACCTATTTATTTTCAACCGGGATTACACCCAGCGGTGTTTGGAATACTGGTCCAAATACTTCTCTTTTCAATAGAGATCGTAGCTCAGTTTGAATAACATCATTCTATTTTGGCCAATCTTTTCTTTTTTGACATTCTTCCACGTTTTGTGGTTCAGGATCCGTGTCAGGAATCAAAGTAATATCTGATGCTATAGAGAAAGCAAATATATCGTCAATCATGACTTTGCTTGATCCCATATTTTCTCATCATGTACATAATTTATTGAGATCTCTTGGTGTTCATCTCTTATCCCTTCTTTGAGATTTTGAACCTCTTACGGGGCTATTCCACTCTTAGAATAAGTCTTACTTACGAGGCGGTTTGTACCTCTTCTGGAGCTATTCCCACTCTTGGAATAAGTGCTACTTCTGGAGCGAGTATTCCTTCTGGGATTCCCTTATTTGCTTTTAATTTTCGTGGTACAATGTCTTTTGCACCAATCGGTCTTCCACTCTTCTGGCGTGGTTTAGATTCTTCTATTACCTTATTTGTCAAATCTCCAGGAATTGATTTTTCAATAGGTATTTCTATCTCTACTGGAGTATTCCCTGCAGGTGTATATGACTTTATCATTTTTCTAGCATCATTAAATGCATCTGGCATTTGATTTGCAATATTTTATAAATAAATAATTCTTTGAACTTTAATTTCACATTGTCCTGTACGATGATCAAGTGAATTTAATTCTGATGCATTCCATGATATCTCAGAGGGATTTTTATTTAAAATTTTCCCTTCTTCTAATAGTGGAAATACAAATTCATCATTAAAAGTCATTGATGAAAATTCAGCTGCATTATCAAGTCGAATTGACTTGATTGGATGATCCGAGAACTGAGCCCGTAACTTGATTATTTGAGCAAGAAGTTTTGAGAAGGCAAAATTTTGAGAAGAAAGAAGACAAACATGAGACCATCTAGTTGAAGCATCTATTAAAACCATAAAATATCAAAATGGGCCAGACAATGGGTGAATAGGTCTACAAATGTCTCCTTGAATTCTCTCTAGGAATTTTGGGGCTTCTTTATAAACTTTTACTGGTGATGGTCGAACAATTAAATTTCCTCGAGAACACGCAGCACAAGGAAATTCACTACTAGGAAAAACCTTCTCATTTTTGAGAGGATGACCAATAGAATTTTCAATAATACGATGCATCATAGAAGTACCTGGATGATCGAGTCTTTCATGCCAAAGCATAAAGGATTTGGGATCTAGGATTTTTGGAATCATAACAGTATGAGACTCAATTGCTCTAATTTTCATAGTATATAATCCAGAAGAAATTGAATGACATTTTTCTAGGATATTCTATTTTTCAAAAATAGTAGAAGTGATGAGAAGATATTCATTAAAGATGGTCTCACATATGTAAAAACATAAATAAGAAAAGTTACATTTAATTTATAATTTTATTCATGAGAAACACATACCACATATAGAATGAAAATAAATAATATTATATGTAAGATGTGACGCCCCCAAAATAGGTATACAACACCCATTCTGAGTCGCCAAATACATGGTATAGAAAGCAAACTACAACTTCAATAATACAATTGTCGTGCTAAATACGACAACACATACTATGAGTTTAAATACAAATATTGTCTTCTAGACAATATCAACACTTAAATAAGTCCTCATTACAATTATTCATACACTATTTTACAGAAATAGTGAGGACTGCTAAAACATCTTTCTAGAACCATCACTCCATACCCTGACTCGATCCTGCTATGTTCTCACCTCCTGAGAAGAAAAATGGAACAAAAAGGAAAAGGGTGAGCTTAACTAGCCCAGTAAAGAATATTATGACTAAGATAATATAAAACAAATTATCATTAGTCTTCAACAGGAAAAAATCTGATAGAATATAATAGACAACAAGTTTTAGATCAACAAATACAGCGGAAATAGCAATCCATTAGATGAGTCATGTAGAGAATGAATTCTACTATCTTCTAAGATTTAAAAGTCCATCATCAATATTTTATTCCTATAGCATCAATCAATATACATCTTTAATCAAATATTCATCTTTGCACTACAGGCCAAAGATATTCATTTATATAACCAGTTGGTCATGTTCATCTCAACACCTGTTCATCTTTGCACTACGGGCCAAAGATATTCACCAGTTAATCATTCATCTTTGCACTACAGGCCAAAGATATTCAGTAATATCATCATTTAAGACTGAGGATGATGAAAAATATTTTAAAAAAAATGAATCCAGTGAGACAGAAGGACAAATATTAGGGATTCGTATAACAGTTTATCCAAGATCAATAATACTTCATAATAACCAATTGTGAAGCAGAATTCAAAAATAAAGATCAAAACATGGATACAATCAAAGATAGTAATCATAATAGACATCTTGGACAAAAGTTTTTTTTATTTTTCTATTGAAATAGTCAGATATCGTGAATAGTCTTCAGATATCATGAATAGTAACCCCGACATAAAAAGTTTCAAATTGGGTTAAAAATTTCAAACCAATATTTCGGCATAATGATATTGAAGAAAATAATATCATTTAAGAAGAAAATAACATCCCTTACTTCAAAATAACCGTACTTCTGACTGAATTTTGGATATAGTGCTGACAGAAACTTGCACTGAATAGCAATTCTCAAAGTATCAAAATACTTACAAAAATACGCTCGATAATCTAGAGAGAAAGAAAACTTGTTTCTGGTGTGATTTTCAATTCTAACCTAAGCGTCTATTTATAGAAAAATGCTAGAATGCCAAAGGAGACTAAAATAATAGAATATTAATATTTCTCATTCTTTCTTCTATGCACCAACCAATTTTGAATCAAGCATGCCATCTTGGATAAAAAAAATAGCAGCCCATGAGTATTCAACACCAACCAAAAGTGAGTCCCACCCATAATTTAATAAAAATTATTTTATTTTCTGAAACTTCAGTAATTCATAGAAAATAGCCCGTTTATCAGAAAAATATGAATTTTATGTCCATTCCACACGAAATCAAATTCTCTACAACTTTGTAGCTTTGAGTTTTTCCAAATTTCAAACAGAAAATATCCGAAATCCACAAACGGGTGATTTTTAATACCTCTACTCCAACAAAATACTGATAAAATACCTCAGCATTAATTCCTTCATTTATAACCTCATAAGTAAATAAATGCATAATTTATATCCACATCAAATAAATATTTCCTTATCATATAAATCAATAATTAATTATTCACAAATAATATTACAGAATCACAATTATGACAACAAATGCAGGTTCGGGAAGAGAGGGCTTTTCAATAAGGATTTCTCTCATCGACGGCGCAATTAGGTGACCAAACCTCTCCTTGTGAGAACTTTCTAGACATTGCCAATAATGCTATCTAATAATATTATTCAAATAATATGAATTATTGATCGATAATGGGAAATCTTTGTGCGATGACAATTATTAAAACAACAATAATATAAAATATCAACGCAAAGAATTATTGAATCAATAAAATATAATATTGAGCAAGAATTCTTTGTAACAATTATTGAGTAGTGCCTTCTTTACGTGCAATTAATAATTCAATAAATGCATGCAATCTGGTGCGCCAATATTCCACCATGCGCGCGTACATCGTAATTTAACCACCAGGTAACCCAACAGTGTTAACGGTAACAATTACGCCGTTATTTATAAATTTTATACTTTGTCATTTTTTTCATCCGACAATTATCATGTTATGGGGCCCACGAATGGCTGCGCCGTCGTATGAATATTCCCTGACAACAAGAATATTCTACGACCAAACGAATATTCCCCGACAATAATGAATATTTTATAACCACTTGCTTATTTTGCAAAATTTGCACATTTCACCCATAATCAAAGTATTATATCAAATTAACACCTTATTAATTTAGAATAATGAATAGAGAAAATTCAATTTTATTTATAATAAGTTGGGGTCTTACAACCTCCCTCCTTATAAAATTTCGTCCTCGAAATTGACGATACATTCAGTGTTTCGACCAGGTGAGGGTACCTCGCTTTCATTTCTGATTCCAACTCCCAGGTCATTTCTTCAATAGCATGGTTCATCCACAAAACCTTAACTTGTGGTATAACCTTGGTGCGTAACACATGCTCTTTCCTATCCAAGATCTTAACAGGTACCTCCTCGTACGTTAAATCTTCGGCTATCTCGTCTGGTTCTAACTCAATAATGTGGTTTGAGTCTTTCACATATTTACGGGCATAGATATATGAAAAACATTATGAACACGAGACATGTTTGGAGGTAACGCGAGTCTATAGGCCACATTTCCTATTCGGTCAAGAATCTCAAATGGACCAACAAATCTTGGATTGAGCTTTCCTCTATTTCCAAATCTTGTAACTCCCTTCCGTGGAGCAATACGTAACAGTACATGATCTCCAAATCAGCATAACTCTTTTGTCGATCCTATGAGGTTTGAATACGTTGTCGAATTATTTGGATTTTTTCTGTAGTCATGCGTACCAATTTCGATCCCAACAAAGTTGCTTCACCCACCTCGTCCCAACATACTGGAGAACGACACTTTCGTCCATATAACGCCTCAAATGGAGCCATGCCTATACTTTCTTGATAACTGTTGTTGTAGGAGAATTCCACCAGTGGCAAGTACTTATCCCAACTTTCTTTGAAATATAAGACACAAAGTCTTAATAGATCTTCAAGGGTTTGAATAGTCCTTTCCGATTGCCCGTCCGTTTGAGGATGGTATGCTTAACTGAATCGTAAATTCGTGCCCATAGCTTTCTGTAAGCTAACCCAAAATCGTGAAGTGAATCTTGGGTCACGATCCGAAACTATTGATACTAGCATGCCATGCAATCTCACAATCTCGTTCACGACATATACTGACAAGAAGGCGTTCAAGGAATAAGTTTCACGTATAGGCAAGAAATGAGCGAGACTTGGTTAATCTATCAACAATAATCCAAATCGCATCTATACCTTGAGAAACCTTGGGAAGTCCCGTAACGAAATCCATAGTAATGTGTTCCCATTTCCATTCCGGAATCTCAAGTTGTTGCAATGGACCTTTTGGTACTTGATGCTCCGCCTTTACACGTTGACAAGTTAAACACCTCGAGATAAACTCCGCGATCTTTCTCTTCATATTGTTCCACCAAAATATATGTCGAAAATCATGATACATTTTGGTACTCCCAAGATGGATTGCAAACGGGGTGTTGTGTGCCTCCATCATGATTCTATGCTTCAAGTTAGAATCGTTAGGAATGCAAAGTCTAGAGTTGAATCGAAGTATTCCTTCTTCATCGATTCTCGCTTACGGAATAACACCTTCTTGTGACTTTCGTCTTTTATACGCATCGCCCCTGTGTCCGTAGCTTCGAGCGACTTTTAACTTTATCGATTAAAGTTGGTTCTACTCGTATATTCGCCATCATCACGTGGGTCCTGGAGTCTTTAATTCTATCTACATCCTTTGCAAGTCATACAAAATGGGCCTTTGCGTTGACAATATCGCACTCGTACTCGCATATTATCTTCTACTCAATGCGTCAGCTACTACGTTCGCATTTCTAGGATGGTATTGAATAGTGTGATCGTAATCTTTCAACAGCTCAAGCCAACGTCGTTGCCTCATGTTGAGTTCTTTTTAGGTGAAAAATATTTGAGGCTTTTATTGTAACGACCCCAAAATAGGTCCATTCAATCCAACCCATTCTGATTCGCCAAATACATGGTTCAGAAAACAACTACAACTTTATTACAACAATTGTCGTGCAAAATACAATAACACATATGCTATGAGTTTGGATACAAATATATACCAACTGTAGCACGTCACAATGACACCTTACATAAAGGTATAGTCGAAAACTATTTTAGAAATTAGAATCTTTGGGAAGTGCTCAAGGAAACCTTCGTACATGGGAGGCCATGCGTACAGGTTATTATAGATATCATATGGCCACGTAATTATCCTTGGTTGATTAATAGACCCCCAAAGAAAAACGAGAAGATTACTATCATATTCTTCCCAATGATGAGTCTTCTCTTGACATATCATTATCTCCAATTGTTTCTAATTGGGTATTATACTCCAAACAAACACCAAGATTATATAGGTAGTGCTTGTAAATATACTCGCCAAGTGGATTAGCACAACCTCGTCTTTATGATGACACGAGGTTGTATGTCATTAGACATCTTGTATGATAGTGGCAAAACACCCTTCCAAGTTAAATTCACCTCACCCTCAACATCTATAGACCACCATTCTATTCCTTTGTTATTCCCGGCTCGACCCAATTTACACTTTTATTACACGAAAGGAATTGTGAAAAAAAAGGGTGAGCACAACTAGCTTCGATAAAAATATCATGACTAAAGATAATTAAATTATCAATAGCCTTCATCAATAATAAATCGGAGATTTAGAACATATGGCGAGATGATAAAAAATTTCAACCATAGTTGCGGTGAACGAAGCAATCCATTAGAAGAGTCAAATAGACTATAAAGTCTATTATCTTCTCCATGTTAAAAGTCCACCAACAATGTTTTATCCCTGTAACACCAATCAACAATTCTCGCCCACAATCACATGTATAACTCATAATCGTAATTGTTGTTCTAAATTCCTTTTCTCATTCGGACGAAGATAATTTTCATCACTTGTCTTTACCGAAATATCAAAGATCATGGTTATACCAAATCACAGTTCACATTCATAATCATACTAATAAATTCATCTTTGCACTACGGGCCAAAGATATTCATCAACAGTTCATCTTTGCACTACAGGCCAAAGATATTCAACAACAGGTTATCTTTGCACTACGACCCAAAGATATTCATCAACAATTCATCTTTGCACTACTGGGCCAAAGATATTTCTCAACAGATTCATATTTGCATTACTGGGCCAAATATATTAATATCTCAAAGAAATATATAATCATTTCAGAATTTATATAAACAATAATTATAACCATGTTGATCAATTCACCTTTGCACTTAAGCTAAAGATATTCAATTATAAATTCAATGGTCATGATCATACCAGTCACAATTCAACTTTTCACTACTGGCCAAAGAGAACCTATAGTCACGATCATACCAATAATCTATCCATCTTTACACTCAAGTCAAAGAGAAATATCATCATTAGGGTTATAAGAATGTTATATATGAAAATAAAAATAATATAATCAACATATAGATTTAATCTCAAGAGTAAGATTCATAAATCAATGATCTCATAACACCTTAATCAAAATGTTATAAATCACTTAATAATATCATAATCTAATATTATTAATACTACCACAATATCCCTTACCTCAAAAAAGCGATTTACTTGGATTGGAATAACGTTGAAGCGAACTTGCATAGTATATACAATACTCAAAGTATACTCAAAATACTCACAAGAATAAACTCGATAATATAGAGAGAAAACTTGGGTTTACGGTGTGTATTTCAATTATAACCCAAGACTTTCTATTTATAGGAAAATGCTTAGAACACCAAAGTTAGTAAAATTTAATTTAATAATAATATATATAAATCAAGATTCTACGCCTCTAAAAATCTGATTTTAGCTTAATAAGCACATGCTAGGGCGCCCACAAAAAAAAAAACGTTTTTCACACTTTAAATATTTTAAACTTCCAAAAATCAATTATTTGAACTTGAACTTTAATAATTCATAATAAATAGCCCTTTTATCCGAAAATTGAATCTCGCTTTGTTTTATAGGAAATTCAATTATCTACAACTTTGCGGAAGAAAGTTTTTCCAAATTCCAAAAGTAAATTGGCCAAGAAATCCACAAACAGACGATTTCTGAAAGCTATAATCAAATTTGATCAAGAAATGGGGTCCACCGACATGTTTAACATGTTTTAAATATTTTGGTAACAAAATACTCTTCCTCCTCATATACTCATATCCCACATTCATTTGTAAAAATATCACCATTATTATATTATTAAAAATATAATAATATATTTAAATGAATTATTTTATCAGAAAAAGATAAAATATTAATTTTCAACAATTGTCACATTAAAAATTTTCTCCATCTATATCCACATAAAATGAATATTTTCCTCATCATAAAAATTAATAATTAATTATTCACAAATAATATTACATAATCACAATATTGACAATGACAGGGCGGTTCAGGAAGAGGGCTTTTCAATAAGAATTTTCTCACTTCTTGGCAGCGCATGATTAGGTGACCAAACCTCTCTCGATGAGAACTTTCTAGACATTGCCAATAATGCTATCTAATAATATTATTCAAATAATATGAATTATTGCTTCGATAATGGAAAATACGTGTAGTGACAATTATTGAAACAACGATAATATAAAATATCAATGCAACAATTATTGAATCAATAAAATAAAATCTTTGAACAATAATTCATTGTAACAATTATTGAGTAGTGTCTTCACGTAAGAGTCAATAATTGGTGCAATACTGTGTCTCTTCTTGCAACAACGCGTATTACTGTGTTTTAACCACAGAGTATTTTAACAGTATTAACGGTAACAACTACGCCATCATTTATAAACAACTTATATTTGTCGTTTTCTTCATCCAATCGCTTTATGTTATAGGGCCCACACAAGGCTGCGCCGTCGTACGGATATTCCCGACAAAAAGAATATTCTACGACCAAACGAATATTCTCCGACAACAATGAATATTTTATAGCCACTTTGCGTATTTTTGAAAAAATTTCATATATCACCCTTAACTTTAACTTTTTATCAATTTAACCATTTCTTGAATTGTAATTATAAGAAAAATTGAATACTTTTATTTCATAAAATTAAAGGGGTCTTACAATCTCCCCTCCTTATGAAATTTCGTAGTCCAGAAATTTACGTGCACAGTATTTCAAAGAGTTGAGAATACCTTGCTTTCATTTCAGATTCCATCTTCCCTGTCATCATAATTTCTCCAATGCTCATCTCCTGTATTTCAGATATCATTCTAGAATACAGCTTCAAAACAAGGGTTAATTGAACAAATTAACATATCACATAATATCCCGATATTATAACTGACCAACAAATTGGATACCCCTTACCTTAGTAGAAAATTGGATACCGCAATATTGTAGTAACAGAAGTTCTCTTCATGAATAAGAAAGAAATAATACCCCTTACCTTAGTAGAAAATTGGATACCGCAATATTGTAGTAACAGAAGATTCTTCTTCTTTCTCTCTTATTCTCTTTATTCTTTCTCGCTCTAAAGCTTTAGTGAATTCGTGAAAAATAATGAAGGAATGAGCTTCTATTTATAAGCTTGGTAGAGTAAGGGTAAAATAGTCTTTTTTGCCATAATTTATGACATCATCGCTTACATCATCGATCATATGACATCATTTCTTACATCATCCTTCCGATAACATCATTGCTTACCTCATCGTTCCGATGACATCATCGTTTACATCATCAGAATTCACATTCAAATTGTTCTATTCCACCTCATTTTACTTTTACGCCATGAATTTACTATAATAATGTTACCATTCAAATTATATATAAAAAAATATACTATCATATAATCACATCATACTACTATAATATAATATTATAATAATATATTTAAATGAATTATCGATTTGATAATTTGAAATACTGTGTAATGACAATTATTGAATCAAAAATATCAACGTAGCAATTATTGAATCAATAAAATATTAAGCAAGAATAATTCTTGTAACAATTATTGAGTAGTGTCTTCTTCACGTAAGAATCAATAATTCAAAAAAATATAATGCAATACTGCAGTGTCTTTCTTTGTGCAACAACGCGTTATTCTTGTATTTTAACCACCAATTATTCCAACAATGTTAACGGTAACTCTTTCGCCGTTATTTTCATAAAAATATTTTTATCGTTTTCTAACTCCGACAATAATTCCATTGTGGGGTCTACCAATGATTATGTCGTTGTACGAATATTCCCCGACAAAAAGAATATTCCCCAACCAAACGAATATTTTATAACAACTTGCATACTTAACATTATATCAAATTTATAAATATTACCCACAACTATAACATTATATCAAATTCATTCCATAATATTTAAAAATAATATTTATAGAAAAATCATCTTTATTTAAAAAGGTGGGGTCTTACAACCTCCCCTTCTTATAAAATTTCGCCCTCGAAATTAGGGTACGTACCTGATATGTCGAAAAGGTAAGGATATCTTGATTTCATTTCAGATTCTAACGCCCAGGTCATTTCCTCAACATCGTGGTTTCTCCACAAAACTTTGACTTGAGGTATAACCTTTGTAAGACCCTAACTTATTATTTAATGAAATTAAATTCCCTCTATTTATTATCTTGAAATAGTAAGGGTTGATTTGATTAATGTGGTAAGTTATGGGTAAAATGCGCAATTATTTCAAACAAGCAAGTGGTTTTAAAATATTCATTGTTGACGGGGAATATTCGTACGACGACGCAACCTTGTGTGGGCCCCATAACGGAAAGCGATTGGATGAAAAAAACGACAAGAATAAGTTGGTTATAAATAAGCAGGCGTAGTTGTTACAGTTAATCTTGTTGGAATACCGATGGTTAAAACAAGAAGACATTTGCGGTATTACATCAATTATTGATTCTTACGTGAAGGCACTAATCAATAATTGTTACGATAATTCTTATTCGATATTTTATTTTATTGATTCAATAATTCTTTGCGTTGATATTTTATATTATCGTTGATTTAATAATTGCCATTTGACGGTATTTTCTATTATCGGAGCAATAATTCATATTATCTGAATAATATTATTAGATAACATTATTAGCAATGTCTAAAAATTACATCTAAGGAGAGGTTTGGTCATCTAATTGCGCTACCAGAGTGAGAGAGATCCTTATTAGAAAACCCCCTCTTTTCTAGAAACTGTCTGGTTGTCAGTATTGTGATTCGGTAATATTATTTGTGAATAATTAATTATTGATTTATATGATGAGGAAAATATTGATTTTATGTGGATATAGATGGAGAATATTTTTAAGTCGGTGACCGAAGTACGTAGCTTTCTGGGCCTAGCTGGTTATTATCGGAGATTCGTGGAAGGGTTTTCTCGAATCGCTACTCCATTAACTTCAAATTAACTTCGGAAGGATACAAAATTCGTTTGGAGCGAGGAATGCAAGAAGAGTTTCCAAGAACTGAAGAGGAGACTTATTTCGGCACCTGTTCTAACAATACCATCTGGTTCGGATGGATTTGTTATCTACAGCGATGCTTCAGACAAAGGGTTAGGATGTGTTCTCATACAACGTGGGAAAGTCATAGCCTATGCCTCGCGACAACTTAAAGAATATGAGAGGAATTATCCTACTCATGATCTAGAGTTAGCGATGAGTAAATCTTCTTATTTAAAGATCACGGAGGCACCGTCTATATGGGGAGAAAGTGGAGATATATTCATACCATAAAAGCCTCAAATATGTCTTCACTCAAAAGGAACTCAACACGCAAGCAACGACGTTGGCTCGAGTTGTTGAAAGATTACGACCACACTATTCAATACCATCACGAAAAGCGAACATGGTATTTGACGCGTTGAGTAGAAGATCATATGTAGAAGAAAAGTGCGATGATGTCAAGTATATGCATAGAGCCAACTTTAATAGAAAAAGTTAAGGTTGCTTTCGAGCCACCCAGGCCGGAGTTGATGCGTATGAAGAAGAAAGTACAAGAAGGTGCTTTATTAGGGCGAGAATCGATGAAGAAGGAATACTTGAGTCCACTCCGGACTTTTTATGTTCCTAACGACTACGATTTGAAGTACAAGATTATGATGGAGGCACATAATACACCATTTGCGATCCATCTGGAAGTACCAAAATGTATCGTGATCTTGACATACATTTTGGTGGAACAATATGAAGAGAGAGATTGCAAAGTTTATCTCGACGTGTTTAACTTGTCAACGTGTAAAGGCGGAGCATCAAGTACCTAAGGGTCCATTGCAACCACTTGAGATTCCAAAATGGAAGTGGGAACACATTACCATGGATTTTGTTACGGGTTTTCCTACGGTTTCTCAAGGCATCGATGCTATTTGGGTTATTGTTGATAGATTAACCAAGTCTGCTTATTTCTTACCGATACGGGAGACTTATTCCCTTGAACGTCTTGCTCATATGTATGTAAATGAGATTGTGAGATTGCATGACATGCCAGTATCCATAGTTTTGGATCGTGACCCAAGATTTACTTCAAGATTTTGGGTTAGCTTACAAAAGCTATAGACGCAGTTCTGATTTAGTTTGGCATACCATCCTCAAGCAGACGGACAATCGGAGAGGACTATTCAAACTCTTGAAGATTTATTAAGACTCGTGTCCTAGACTTCAAAGGGAGTTAGGATAAGTATTTACCATTGGTAGAATTCTCCTATAACAACAGTTATCAGACAAGCATTGGTGTGGCCCCATTTAAAGCATTGTATGGACGAAAGTGTCGCTCTCCAGTATGTTGGGACGAGGTGGGTGAAGCAACATTATTGGGACCCGAGTTGGTACGTATGACTACAGAAAAGATCCAAATGATTCGACAACGTATACAAACGGCACAAGATCGACAAAAGAGTTATGCGGATCTTCATCGAAAGGACGTGGAATTTAGTATTGGGGATCATGTATTGTTGCGTGTTGCCCCATGGAAGGGAGTTACAAGATTCGGGAAGAGAGGAAAACTCAATCCATGATTTATTGGTCCATTTCAAATTCTTGACCGAGTAGGTAATGTAGCCTATAGACTCGCGTTACCTCAAGTAGTATGTCTCGTGTTCATAATGTGTTTCATATATCGTACTTCCGTAAATATGTGAAAGACCGAATCACGTTATTGAGTTAGAAGCCAGGACGAGATAGTTGAAGACTTAACGTCTGAGGAGGTACTGTCAAGATAGTGGGATAGGAAGGAGCATGTCCTACATACGAAGGTCATACCACAAGTTAAAGTTTTGTGGAGAAACCATGCTATAGAGGAAATGACTGGGAGTTGGAAAGCGGAAATGAAAGCGAGGTATCCTCACCTTTTGAAACACTGTGTATCGACGTCAATTTCGAGGACGAAATTTCATAAGGAGGGAGGTTGTAAGACCCCAACTTATTATTTAATGAAATTAAATTTCCTCTATTTATTATCTTGAAATAGTAAGGGTTGATTTGATTAATGTGGTAAGTTATGGGTAAAATCGTAATTATTTCAAACAAGCAAGTGGTTTTAAAATATTCATTGTTGACGGGAATATTCGTTTGGTCGTGGAATATTTTTTCTTTGTCGGGGAATATTAAATGCGAATGGTGCGACCTTATGTGGGCCCCATAACGAAAAGCGATTGGATGAAGAAAAGCAGCAAGAATAAGTTGGTTATAAATAGCGGCGTAGTTATTGCAATTATCTTGTTGGAATACCGGTGGTTAAAACACGATGCACACGGTATTACACCAATTATTGATTCTTACGTAAGAAGGCACTACTCAATAATTATTACGATAATTCTTATTCGGTATTTTATTTTATTGATTCAATAATTCTTTGCGTTGATATTTTATATTCTTGTTGTTTTAATAATTGTCATTGCACAATATTTTCTATTATCGACAATAATTCATATTATCTGAATAATATTATTAGATAACATTATTGGCAATGTCTAAAAAGTTACATCTAAGGAGAGATTTGGTCATCTAATTGGCGCCAAGTAAGAGAGATCCTTATTGGAAAGCCCTCTCTTTCACAGGAAGCTATGCGGTTGTCGATGATTGTGATTTCGTAATATTATTTGTGAATAATTAATTATTAATTTATATGATGAGGAAAATATTAATTTTATGTGGATATAGATGGAGAAAATTTTTAATCGACAATTGTTAAAAATTAATATTTTATCTTTTTACGATAAAATAATTGATTTAAATATATTATTTTTAATAATATAATAATGGTGATATTTTTACAATAAATGTGGGATATATGAGTATATGTGGAGGAAGAGTATTTTTATTACATTAAATGATTAACACATGTTTTGTGTGTCGGTAGACCCCAATCCTTGACCGAAATTTGATTATAACCTGTAAAATTGTCCGTTTGTGGATTTCGGTCAATTTCTATTTGGAATTTGGGAAAATTTTCTTCTGTAAAGTTGTAGAGAATGAAATTTTCTATGGAAAGGACACGTGGTACAAATTTTTCTGATAAAAGGGCTATTTATTATGAATTATTGAAGTTCCGAAGTTCCGAAATAATTGATTTTTGGAAGTTTTATTTATTTTTTTGATAAAAAATATTTTTTTGTATTTTGTGGACATCATTAACATGTGCAAGTGCTGAAATCAGATGTCTAGAGGTGGGCTTAGGAAAATTTGATAAATATATTAATATTATATTAAATTTTTCTACTTTGGTCAAATTTAAGCATTTTCTATAAATAGGGTCTTAGGTTAGAATTGAAAATCACACTGTAAGCTGAAGTTTTCTCTCTATTTCTCTCTCGATATATTGGCGTATTCTTGTGAGTATTTTGATACCTTGAGTGTTCTTTATCGGTGCAAGTTCCTTCAACACTATATCTAGTATTTTAGATCAGAGTCTGAAATGTCTTTTTCGAGGTAAGGGATGTTATTTTCTTCATATATGATATTACTTCTTTAATATCATTATCTTAGAAATATTGGTTTGAACATTTTAATCAAATTTAGAACTTTTTGTGTCGGGAGTTCTTATTCACGTATCACGGCCTTTATTCACGTATCTGACCTTATTCACGAATACGGCATTATTCATCGAAAAATAAAATTTTTCTTTTTCGTCCAAAATATCTATTATGGATACTAGCTTTGATTGTATCCATGTTTTCATCATTCTTGAATTTTACTTCACTATGATTATTTATGAGGTATTTTTGGACATGAAATAATTGAAATACGAATCCTTGATATTTATTCTTTTATTTCACTAGATTCGTTTCCTTTAAAATATTTTTCATCATCCTCAGTCCTAAATGATGATATTATTGAATATCTTTGGCTTTGTAGTGCAAAGATAAATGATTTTATAATGAATATCTTTGGCCCGTAGTGTAAAGATGAGCAGTGTTGAGATGAACATGGTAAGTGATGAATATCTTTGGCACGTAGTGCAAAGATGAAAATTTGATTCAAGATGAATATTGATTGATGTTCTGAGGATAAATATTGACGATGGACTTTTAAATTCATAGATAATAGTAGATTTCATTCTCACGTAACTCATCTATGAATTATTATTTCATTCAACGATCTGAAACTTGTTGTCTATTGTATTTATCATTTTTCCTGTTGAAGACTAACGATAATTTGTTCTATATTATCTTAGTCATAATATTCTTTACTGGGCTAGTTGAGCTCACCCTTTTCCTTTTTGTTCCATTTTTCTTCTCAGGAGGTGAGAACATAGCAGGATCGAGTCGGGGTATGGAATAAAGAATATTATGACTAAGATAATATACAACAAATTATCGTTAGTCTTCAACAGGGAAAAATCTTAGAGAATACATTAAACAACAAGTTTTAGATCAATATTTGCAACGGAAAATATTAATTCATAGAAAAGTTACGTAGATGGTGAAATCTACTAATATCTATGAATTTAACAATCCATCATCATTATTTTATCCATGTAACATCAATCAATATTCATCTTTACACTACAGGCCAAAGATATTCATCAGTTGGTCATGTTCATCTAAACACCTGTTCATCTTTGCACTACGAGCAAAAGATATTCATCAAGAAATCATTCATCTTTGCACTACAGGCCAAAGATATTAAGTAATATCATCATTTAGGACTGAGGATGATGAAAAATATTTCAAAGAGAACGAATCCAGTGAAACAAAAGAATAAATATTAAGGATTCGTATTTCAGCTATTTCATGTCCAAAAATATCTCATAAATAATCATAGTGGTGTAAAATTCAAGAATGATCAAAACATGGATACAATCAAAGCTAGTATCCGAATAGATATTTTGAACTAAAAGGAAAATTTTCATTTTTCGATGAATAAAGTGTCGTATTCGTGAATAGTCACCAAGTATATGTGAATAAGAAACCCATTAACTAAAAGTTCCAAATTTGATTAAAAAGTTCAGATCAATATTTCAAGATAATGATATTAGAAGAAATAATATCATTTTAAAATAATATCCCTTACCTCGAAAGACAAGTCTTTAGTTGAAACACAGGATATAAGCTATGACTTGAACTTGCATATAGCGTATAGCAACAAAGACTAAAGTATACTCAAAATACTCACAAGAATACATTTCGATAATATAGAGAGAAAAAACTTCAGCCGTGTGATTTTAATTCTAACCCAAGCACCCTATTTATAGGAAAATGCTTAGAACACCAAAGTAGAAAATTTAATAAAATATAAATATATATATCAAAATTCTACGCCACTCTTGAAATCGATTTCAACTTAATAAGCACATGCCACCTTCTAGAAAAAGTAAGAAAAAACGTTTTTCTAATTTAAAATAATTTAAACTTCCAAAATCAATTATTTGAACTTTGGAACTTCAATAATTCATAATAAATAGCCCTTTGTTAGGAAAATTCAAACTCGCTAATTTTTATAGGAAATTCAATTCTCTACAACTGAGAAGAAAGTTTTTCTAAATTCCAAATGCGAAATTGCCAAAAGAAATCCACAAAGCAGACGATTTTACAAAGCTATAATCAAATTTCGGTCAAGAAATGGGGTCCAACCAAACACATAAAATATGCTTTAAATATTTTTGATAAAAAATACTCCTCCTCCACATATACTCATATATCCCACATTCATCGTAAAAATATCATCATTATTATATTATTAAAATATAATAATATATTTAAATGAATTATTTTATCAGAAAAAGATAAAACTTCAATTTTCAACAATTGTCAAATTTTCTCCATCTATATCCACATAAAATCAATATTTTCCTCATCATATAAATCAATAATTAATTATTCATGAATAATATTACAGAATTACAATACTGACAACCAGGCAGTTCCCAGGAAAGATGGGGCTTTTCAATAAGAATTTCTCCTTCTTGGTAGCCATGCAATTAGGTGACCAAACCTCTCCTTGAGCAGTAACTTTCTAGACATTGCCAATAATGTTATCTAATAATATTATTCAGATAATATGAATTATTGCTTCGATAATGAAAAAAATCTTGTGTAATGACAATTATTGAAACAATGACAATATAAAATATCAACGCAAACAATTATTAAATCAATAAAATAAAATATTGAGCGATAATTATCGTAACCATTATTGAGTAGTGCCTTCTTTACGTAAGAATCAATAATTGGTGCAATCTGAGTGCTACCGTGTGTTAACCACCGAGTATTTTAACGATGATAACTGTGAATAACTACGCCAGTTATTTTTAAACAACTTATATTTGTCGTTTTCTTCATCCAATCGCTTTCAGTTATGGGGCCCTAAAAAGATCGTGCGTGTAAATGACGAATATTCCCTGACAAAAAGAATATTCCACGACCAAACGAATATCCCAAACAACAATGAATATTTTATAACCACTTGCTTATTTTAAAATATTTGCGTATTTTTCCCATAACTATCCATATTAATCAAATCAACCCTTACTATTTCAAAATAATAAATAGAGAAAATTAATAGATCTTCAAGAGTTTGAATAGTCCTCTCTGATTGACCGTCCGTTTGAGGATGGTATGCCGAACTAAATCGTAAATCCATGCCCATAGCTTTTTGCAAGCTAACCCAAAATCTTGAAGTGAATCTTGGGTCACGATCCGAAACTATGGATACTGGCATGCCATGCAACCTCAAAATCTCATTTACATATATACTAGCAAGGCGTTCAAGGAATAAGTCTCCGTGTCGGCAAGAAATGAAAGCGGACTTGGTTAATCTATCAACAATAACCCAAATGGCATTGATGCCTTGAGAAACCGTAGGAAGACCCATACTTGAAATCCATGGTAATGTGTTCCACTTCCATTTCGGAATCTCAAGTGGTTGCAATGGACCCTTAGGTACTAGATGCTCCGCCTTTACACGTTGACAAGTTAAACACGTTGAGATAAACTTTGCAATCTCTCTTCATATTGTTCCACCAAAATGTATTTCGAAGATCACGATACATTTTTGTACTTCCAGGATGGATTGCAAATGGTGTATTATGTGCCTCCATCATAATCTTATACTTTAAATCAGAGTCGTTAGGGACAAAAAGTCTGGAGTGGACTCAAAGTATTCCTTCTTCATCAATTCTCGCTTCAGGAATAGCACCTTCTTGTACTTTCTTCTTCATACGCATCATTTCTGGGTGGGTGGCAAAAGACCTTAACTTTTTCTATTAAAGTTGGCTCTGTCGTATACTTGACATCATCGCACTTTTCGTTCCTGCATATGATCTTCTACTCAACGCGTCAACTACCACGTTCGCTTTTCGGGATGGTATTGAATAGTGTGGTTGTAGTCTTTCAATAGCTCGAGCCAACGTGGGCTGCTTTGATGTTGAGTTCTTTTTGAGTGAAGAAATATTTAAGGCTTTTATGGTGCGAATATATCTCCACTTTCTCCCCATATAGATAGTGCCTCCATATCTTTAAGCGAAAAACGATCACGCTAACTCTAGATCATGAGTAGGATAATTCCTCTCATATTCTTTAAGTTATCGCGAGGCATAGGCTATGACTTTCCCACGTTGCATGAGAACACATCCTAAACCCTTTGCTAGAAGCATCATTGTAGATAACAAATCCATCCGTACCGGATGGTATTGTTAGAATAGGTCTTAGAAATGAGTCTCTCTTGAGCTCTTGGAAACTCTTCTCGCATTCCTTGCTCCATCTGAATTTTATATCTTTCGAAGTCGGTGAGTTAATGGAGTAGCGATTCGAGAAAATCCTTCCACGAATCTACGATAATAACCATTTAAGCCCGTAAAGCTACGACTTTGGCCACCGACTTTGGTTGCTCCCAACTTTGTATTGCTTCAATCTTCGCCGGGTCCATAGATACTCCATGTTTCGACACCACATGCCCAAGGAATGCTACTTCCTCAAGCCAGAACTCGCATTTCTTCAATTTGGCATATAGTTTGTTTTCACAAAGCCTTTGGAGTACCAGCTTCAAATGGTGCTCATGATCTTCACGACTTTTGGAATATATGAGGATGTCATCAATAAAGACAACAACGAACTGATCCAAATATTCCTTGAATACTCGGTTCATCATATCCATGAAAGCCGCAGGAGCATTAGTCAATCCGAAAGACATGACTAAGAATTCATAATGCCCGTACCGAGTTCTAAAGGCAGTCTTTGGAATATCCTCGCACTCTAATCTTGGTGATGATATCCGTAAGCTAAGATCGATCTTTGAAAAAATTGTGCCCTTGTAATCGTCAAACAAGTCATCAATACAAGGTAGAGGATACCTATTCTTGATGGTGACATGGTTCAATTCCCGATAGTCAATACAAAGTCGTATACTACCGTCTTTCTTCTTTACGAATAAAACAGGAGCACCCCAAGGAGATGTACTAGGACGAATGAAACCGATTTCCAACAATTCCTGTAGTTGGACCTTTAAATCCTGAAGTTCAATAGGAGCCATTCGATATGGGGTTTTAGAAATGGGCTTTGTGCAGTTCAAGATCAATAAAGAATTCAACTTCACGTTCGGGGTGGTAGGGAAGTTCTTCAGGAAATATGTCAGGAAAGTCAATAACAACATGAATATTATTCAAATTTGACGTGTCTTTATTCAATTCCATAACATGGGCTAAGAAAGCTTGACATCCGTTTTTCAATAAACGAATAGCTTTATGATTAGATATGACAGTGATTGATTTTAATGGTTTAGTTACTTGAATTCGTACAACAGGTTGGTTAAGAATATGAAAACTAACAACCTTACGAAAATAATCAATTTTGGCATGATGAGTAGTTAACCAATCAATTCCTAAAATCACATCAAAAGCAAGTATCTTTAAAGAGATAAGGTCAATGGTAAGGTGATGGTGCCAACTTGAATCAAACAAGATTTATAAGCAGTGGATGTGATGAAAGTTTTTCTCTAGGAGTTTCCACGAGATAGGTCAAAGTCTAATTCTCTCGAGTCAAGTTTAAGCGTTGAGTACAAGCGGGAAAGATAAATGATGGGTAAGACCTAAGTATCAAGTAAGGTATAAACTTAGCAAGAATTTATAAATAGCTTACCCGTGATCACCTCATTTGGGTTCCTCGCATTTTGACCGATCACAACAAACGCTTCTTCCAGAACCGTTGTCATGTGGCTCAATTATTAGAAGCGAGATAATTGAGTACATTCAACCGAGGGACCATAACGAGGATCATAACTAGGAGATAGCGATCAATGAGAATAACGATAACCCGGACGGAAAGAAAAAGACGGAAAAAAATGGTAACCACTTTGGTGGTAGTCACTACCATGAGAATAGAAGAAGCGAGTTGGGAGGAGATTTTAAAAGGAGATTCAACAACGACCATGTGAAGGCGTCGGGCGCCAAAGAAGAATCGGTTCAAGGAGGAGAACGACCACCACCGGTCGTATGCTACAAATCTTGAAAGAGGAAATATCAGTCCATATTATCCACAACAGTTAAAGGTATGTTATAATTGTGGAAAGGAAGGACATATCGCTCGAGATTGTACGGTAGCGAAATCAAGTCCAGGGGGGACGGTGACTCAAAAGGCTGTTCCGAGAAAAGTCGAAGTCAAGCGGTTCTCGGAAGAAGCGTTGTTGTATTTGGTCAAAATACGAGGAACCCAAACGAGGTGATCACGGGTAAGCTAATCATTAATTCTTGCGAAGTTTATACCTTACTTGATACCGGTGCTACCCATTCATTTATCTCTCCTGCTTGTGCTCAACGTTTAAACTTGACTCTAGAGAAATTAGACTTTGATTTATCTGTGGATACTCCGTTAGGAGAAACTTTCATCACATCCACTGTTTATAAATCTTGTTTGATTCAAGTTGGCACCATCACCTTACCTGTTGACCTTATCTCTTTAAAGATACTTGCTTTTGATGTGATTTTAGGGATTGATTGGTTAACTACTCATCATGCCAAAATTGATTATTTTCGTAAGGTTGTTAGTTTTCATATTCCTAAACAACCTGTTGTACGAATTCAAGCAACTAAACCATTAAAATCAATCACTGTTATATCTAATCATAAAGCTATTCATTTATTAAAAAACGGATGTCAAGATTTCTTAGCCCATGTTATTGATTTGAATAAAGACACGTCAGATTTGAATAATATTCCTGTTGTTATTGATTTTCCTGACGTATTTCCTGAAGAACTTCCCGTCTACCCCGAACGTGAAGTTGAATTCTTTATTGATCTTGAGCACGGTACAAAGCCCATTTCTAAAACCCCATATCGAATGGCTCCTATTGAACTTCGTGGAGTTAAAGGTCCAACTACTGTGGAGTTGTTGGACACCGGTTTCATTCGTCCCAAGTACATCTCCTCGGGGTGCTCCTGTTTTATTCGTAAAGAAGAAAGACGGGAGTATGCGACTTTGTATTGACTATCGGGAATTGAACCATGTCACCATCAAGAATAGGTATCCGCTACCTCGTATTGATTACCTGTTTGGGGGCTAGAATAGGTATGCGACTTTGTTTATCCCGATCCCTAGAATTAAACCATGTACAAGTGGATTCGGTTTTGAGCATTATTTCATTTTGAGCATTATTTTGTTTGTTTTCTCCTCAAAACTTCACATTCGCGTCTACTTCTCATTGTACTCATACCAAATGGCTGATTCTAGCACTCCTCCCCCAACCACTGAACCAATTCCCCCCTCCGTCACCTGCCATGGACTGATCCTACGTCGATTCACGGTGACTCTCTCGACATCACCACTTCTTCGGCCTTGCCTACTTCGATAAGTGTCAAAGCCAGAATCTTAAACGCCTACCATTCCAGTAAAGAGTTCTCTCATCTCCACACCCCCTCCACCATCACAACTTCTCAAATCCCAGACATCCGATCCCTTTTCAACATTCCCCAAGAATATAAGCTTCGGGCTCCAAACCCCGAAGAGAAAATGTTTTGGAGGCCCGAAGGAGAGTGGGTCGTCGTTCCCCTGTATCTATTCAAATACGGGGTTCGGTTCCCACTCCACGAGTTCATATTTTCCTTCCTCTGCTTCGTGGGTATCGGGTTCGCACAACTCGTGCCGAACTCATACATTCATCTAATATCCTTCATAGCCCTGTGTCAGGAGATGGGGGTCACACCCGACCTCAATTTCTTCTTTTCCTTATTCACTATTGGCGGATCGAAAGAACCTGGCCTTCGGCAGCTAACCAAACGACCCAACCGATCAGTCCTCATCAAAACCCCTTCGAAACAAGGGCTGGCATGATAAATGGATCTTCGCCAAGGGAACCGACCTCCAACTTCTTCCCAACTGGGCCCATCCCGATGAAGTCGTTGCAAAAGTGTCAAAATTCCCAAAGGATCGGGCCTCTGCCTTCAAGGCTTTCTACAAGAAGTTGTCCAAAATCGAATAGAGCCTGGCCGTTCTGTCAAACGAAGCCTGGTTGTACAAGCATGGGTGTAAGTATTTCGCCTCTCCTTTGACTTTCTTTATTTGTCATATGATAGCTTCTGTCTTAACCCTTCATCCTCTGTGCAGTGACAATTTTCAAGCCCAAAGGTGCTGATGACTCTTTAATACCTTTTCCCTATTGTGACCGAACCGATTTGTCCACCGATAAAAGATGACTCACCAAACGAGGAGACCATCCTAATTGTCGAGCTATCGGTGGAGTCTACTTCGGGACCCGACCCCTTCCGACCAAAAAGGTTACTCTGAAGATGAGCCGGGCCGAGAAGGCGACGTTGTTGAAGAAGACCAAAACAACATGACCGTGTCGCAGTACGAAGCCAAGTTTGTCGAGTTGTCCCGATTTGCGTCTCATTTGGTTGATAATGAGGAGAGAATGACGCGAATGTTTCTAAGAGATTTGAAACCCGAGATACGTCAATATCTTATCTCTCATAAACTGTGTTTGTATTCAGATATTGTTAATAGGGCTCAGTTATTGGAGCGCGATAATGAGTCAACCCAACCAAAAGAGAGCAGCCGACAAAATGATAATACCAATGATAACAGTCATCGAAGCGGTGATAACAAGCGTGGAGGTAATCAACATGCCAGAAATGGTAACCACTTCGGTGGTAATCAACATGCCAAAAATTGTATTTGTATTCTGTACCATGTATTTGGCGACTCAGAATAGGTGATGTATACCTATTTTGGGGGCGTCACAGTTGGTATCAAAGCTTAGGGATATGATCGTGGCCAGAAATGGTAATCACTTCGGTGGTAATCATGGTCAAAACAATAAGAATGGACATTTCAAGAAAAGGAGATTCAACAATGATGGAAAGACGTCAGCATCAACACCTGTCGTTAAGGAAGGAGAACGACCACCTATCATATGCTTCAAATGTGGAGAGGAGGGACACATCAGTCCAAACTACGCGATGCCATCCAAAGCATGCTATAATTGTGGAAGAGAAGGTCACTTAGCTCGATTTTGTCATGCACAAAAATCAAGTACAGCTGGGATAGAGGCATCAAAGGTCATCCCAGACATGACAAAACCGGTAGTTCAAGGGAGAGCGTTTGTCGTGACCTCCTAAAAAGCAAGGAACCCGAACGAGGTCATCACGGGTAAGCTTATCATAAACTCTAGCGAAGTATATACCTTATTTGATACCGATTCTACCCATTCTTTTATTTCCCCTACCTGCGCTCAACGTTTAAATTTGACTCCAGAGAAATTGGACCTTGACTTATCTGTTAAAACTCCATTGGGAGAAACCTTCATTACATCCACTGTTTATAAGTCTTTTTGATTCAAATCGGTAACCGCACGTTACCTGTCGATCTTATTTCTTTGAAAATACTTGTATTTGATGTGATTCTGGGGATTGATTGGTTAACTACTCATCATGCAAAAATTGATTATTTTCATAAGGTTGTTAGCTTTCATATTCCTAACCAACCTATTATGCGAATTCAAGCAACCAAACCATTAAAATCAATCACTGTCATCTCAAGCCATAAAGCTATTCGTTTATTGAAAAACGGATGTCAAGCTTTCTTAGCTCATGTCACGGATCTAAACAAAAATACGTCAGTTTTGAATGATATTTCTATTGTTAAAAAATTTCCTAACATATTTCCTAAAGAACTTCCTGGCCTACCCCAGAGCGTGAAATTGAATTTGTATCGACCTTAAACCCGGTACAAAACCCATTTCCAAAGCCCCATATCGAATGGCAACTATTGAACTTCAGGAGTTAAAGACCCAACTGCAGGAATTGATAAACATTGGCTTTATTCGTCCTAGTACTTCTCCTTGGGGTGCTCCTATTCTATTCATGAAAAAGAAAGACGGGAGTATGCGACTTTGTATTAATTATCAGGAGTTGAATCATGTCACCATCAAAAATAGGTACCCATTGCCACGTATTGATGACTGTTTGACCCGATTACAAGGAGCCAAATTCTTTTCAAAGATTGATCTTCATTCGGATATCACCAATTGAAGATTAGAGCCGATGACATTCAAAGCGGCTTTCGAACTCGATGCGGGCATTATGAATTCTAGTCATGTCTTTTGGATTGACTAATGCTCCTCTTTGCTTTCATGGATATGATGAAACAAGTATTCAAGGAATATTTGGATCACTTTGTGGTCGTCTTTATTGATGACATCCTTATTTATTCCAAAAGCCATGAAGATCATGAGCAACACTTGAGGCTGATACTCCAAAAGCTTCGTGAATATAAGCTTTATGCCAAGTTGAAGAAATGCAAGTTCTTGCTTGAGGAAGTAGCGTTCCTTGGGCACGTAGTATCAAGCCATGTAATATCTGTTGACCCAACAAAGATTGAAGCTATTCAAAGCTGGGAGAAACCTAAATCAGTGACCAAAGTACGTAGTTTTCTCGGCTTAGCTGGTTATTATCGGAGATTCGTAGAAGGGTTTTCTCGAATCGCTACTCCATTAACTCAGCTAACTCGGAAAGATACAAAATTTGGTTAGAATAAGGAATGTGAGAAGAATTTTCAAGAACTCAAGAGGAAACTCATTTCAGCACCTGTTCTGACAATACCATTTGGCTCGGAGGGATTTGTCATCTACAGTGATGCTTCGGGCAAAGGGTTAGGATGTGTTCTCATGCAACATAGGAATGTCATAGCCTATGCCTCTCGACAACTCAAATAATATGAGAGGAATTATCCTACTCATGATTTAGAGTTGGCAGCTGTTGTTTTTGCACTTAAAATTTGGAGGCATTACTTGTATGGGGAGAAAGTGGAGATCTTTACGGATCATAAAAGCCTCAAATATTTCTTCACTCAAAAGGAACTCAACATGCGACAACGACGTTGGATTGAATTGTTGAAAGATTATGATCTTACCATCCAATATCATCCTGGAAAAGTTAACGTGGTAACTGACGCATTGAGTAGAAGATCATATATGATCTGCAGTGCGATATTGACAACGAAAGGCCCATTTTGTGTGACTTGCAAAGGATGGAGATAGAGTTAAAAACTCAAGGATCCATGTGATGATAGCGAATATCACGAGTAGAAGCAGAGCTTTAATTGATAAAGTTAAAAAGCTGCAAAATTCTGATTTGGAGGTGATGCGTTTGAGGAAGAAAGTGCAAGAAGGTGTTATGTGGGAAGCAAGAATCAATGAAAAAGGAATAATTCGACTCAACTCCGGACTTTTTTTGTTCTAACGACCACGATTTAAAGTATAAAATCATGACGAGGCGCACAACACCTGATTTGTAATCCATCACAGGAGTACCAATATGTATCGTGATCTTCGTCATACATTTTCGTGGAAGCAATATGAAAGAGAGAGATATTATTTGTTTATCTCAAGGTGTCTAACTTGTCAAAGAGTCAAGGCGGAACATCAAGTACCAAAAGGTCCATTGCAACCACTTGAAATTCCAAAATGGAAGTGGGAGCACATTACCATGGATTTCATTACGGGTCTTCCTAAGGTTTCTCAAGGCATAGATGCAATTTGGGTCATTGTTGATAGATTGACCAAGTCTGCTCATTTCTTACCAATACGAGAAACTTATACACTTAAACGTCTTGCCCGTATGTACATAAACGAGATTATAAGACTTCATGGTATGCCAGTATCCATAGTTTCTGATCGAGACCCAAGATTCACTTCACGATTTTTGGTTAGTTTGCAAAAAGCTATGGGCACGGACTTACGATTTAGTTTGGCATATCATCCTCAGACGGATGAACAATCAGAGAGGACTATTCAAACTCTTGAAGATTTATTAAGACTCTGTGTCCTTGACTTCAAGGGAAGTTGGGACAAGTTCTTACTGTTGGTGGAGTTTTCATACAACAACTGTAACAACCCCAAAATAGGTCCATTCAATCCAACCCATTCTGAGTCGCCAAATACATGGTACAGAAAACAACTACAACTTTATTACAACAATTGTCATGCAAAATACAACAACACATATACTATGAGTTTGGATACAAATATATACCAAATGTGACACATGTCCCAACCGTGGACAACACCTCACAGTGACACCTTACATAAAGGTATAGTCAAAAGCTGTTTTAGAAATTAGAATCTTTGGGAAGTGCTCAGAGAAACCTTCGTATACATGGGAGGCCGTGCGTACAGGTTATTATAGATATCATATGGCCTACAGAAATTATCCTTGGTTGACCCAATAGACCCCAAAGAAAAATGAGAAGATTACTATCATATTCTTCCCAATGGCATGAGTCTTCTCTTGACATATCATTATCTCCATTTGTCTCTAATTGAGAGTTATATTTCAAATAGACTCTCAAGATCATATAGATAGTCTTTGGTAGATATCTTTCACAAGTGGATAAAGCCTGACCCTATCTTATGATGACACGAGGTTGTATGTCATTAGACATCTTGTATGATAGTGGCAAAACACCCTTCCAAGTTAAATTCACCTCACCCTCAACATCTATAGACCACCGATTCTATTCACTTGTTATTCCCCGCTCGACCCCAAATTTACACTTTTATTACCTGAAAAGAATTGTGAAGCAAAAGGGTGAGCACAAGTAGCTCAGTAAAGAATATCATGACTAAATAAATTATCAATAGCCTTCAACAGTAATAAATCAGAGATTTAGAACATATGGTAGATGATAAAACATTTCAACCATAGTTGCGTGAATGAGCAATCCATTAGAAAGAGTCGAATAGACTATAAAGTCTATTATCTTCTCCGTGTTAAAAGTCCACCAACAATGTTTTATCCGTGACATCAATCAACAATTCACATCCCACAATCATATGTATAACTTCGTAATCGTAATTGTAGTTCTAAATTCCTTTTCTCATCCGGGACAAAGATAATTTTCATCACGAAACATCAAAGATTATGGTTATACCAAATCACAGTTTATGTTCATAATCCTACTAATAAATTCATCTTTGCACTACGGCCAAAGATATTCATCAACAAGTCATCTTTGCACTACAGGCCAAAGATATTCATATCTCAAAGAAATACATAATCATTTTAGAATTTATATAAACTATAATTATAACCATATATGTTGATTAATTCACCTTTGCACTTAATTTAAAGATATTCAATTATAAATTCAATGGTCATGATCATACCGATCAACAATTCAACTTTGCACCTTTCTTTGGTACAAAGAGAACCTATAGTCATGATCATACCAATAATCTACCCATCTTTACACTCAAGTCAAAGAGAAATATCATCATTAGGGTTATAAGAATGTTATATAAAAACAATATAATCAACATATAGATTTAATCTCAAGAGTAAGATTCATAAATCAATGATTTCATAACAACTTAATCAAAATGTTATAAATCACTTAATAATCTCATAATCTAATATTATTAATATTACCACAATATTTTAATCATTTCTTAAACTTATAAACAATTAATTCCGATTGTTTACACTTTACTAATTAATGCATTTAATCATCTTAAAATGCCAACCTCATAAGATCTCATCACCAATAGCCAAAACTCTCATCAAAAATCTGCATATACCTCATATATAATTCTCAAGCCAATAAATCATATTTTCCAATTTTCTTACTTCACATAACATATTTAATTCATTTACTCATAACTAGAACATTTTCATGAAAAATACCAAATCAGTTCCAAAAATATTTATTTTATGGGATTTAGAAGAATATAGTCTCATATTGAATATATATTTTTCTCAGAATTTTTAAAATTCATTTACTATTTTTCACATGGCCAAAACCACCGAATATTCAGACATTTATCATAAATTATTTTTTTAATCCAAAAATTCTGAAATTCGCAGGGTACACTGATATTATATAGATGTACTCCCAATAAAAATTTTATCAGTTTTGGAGTTAACCACAAGGAGTTATAAGCGGTTACTTTTAAAATAGTCTTTTCTCATAAAATTCATAACTCCCAATCTATACATCCAAAAATCGCCATTTTTGGACACAATCTATAAAACTCATCAAAATATCATTTTAAATTTTTTCAGAATTTTTGAAGGTTCAGAAGAATTTTTAAATAATAACCCTTAAAATCCCTTCTTATCCTTTACCTCAAAAAAGAAAGTACCTCTGGATTTGGAATAACAACGAACGAACTTTACCAGTATAGCAATACTCAAAGTATACTCAAAATACTCATAAGAATACGCTCGATAATATAGAGAGAAAACTTGATTTTCAGTGTGAGTTTCAATTATAACCTAAGCACCCTATTTATAGAAAATTACTTAGAACACCAAAAGCGAAAATTTATTAAAATAATAATATTATATTTTTTTTCCAAGACTTCATACGTATGCTCTCAACATCAGAACTCAGCCCCTAACACATGTTAAATGAGGGAACAAAATGTAAAAAACGTTTTTGTTATTTAAATTATTTTAAACTTCCAAAAATCAATTATTTCGGAGCTTCGAAACTTCAATAATTCATAATAAATAGCCCTTTTTCTGAAAATTCGAATCTCACGAGTTTTTATAGGAAATTCAATTCTCTACAACTTTGCAGAAGAAAGTTTTTCCAAATTCCAAACAAAAATTGAAATAAATGAAAGTTTTCTTTGGAGATGCTTAACTTCATCTATATTCATATGGCTCTTAATACTCGAACGGATAATGTGACGCCCCCAAAATAGGTATACATCACCTATTCTGAGTCACCAAATACATGGTACAGAATACAAATACAATTTTTAATATACAACAAGAGAGCTGTGAGTTTTAATACAAATATTGTCTTTTAGACAATATCCACTCTCAGAATAAGTCCTCATTACATTTATTGTCACACTATTTAATAGAATAGTTAGGACTACTAATACTATCATCTGGACCGTCACTCCATTCCCCGACTAGTCCCGACTACGTTCTCATTTCCTGAAGAGAACAGTAAAAGAAAAGGTGAGCTCAACTAGCCCAGTAAGAAATATTATGACTAAGATAATGCAGAATAAATTATCGTTAGCCTTCAACAGTGTTAAACTGATACAATATAACAACATCAAGTTTAACTGCAGTTGTAAGACCCCAAATTATTAATAAATGAAATTTAATTTCCTCTATTTATTATAGTAAGGGTTGATGTGATTAATATGATTAGTTATGGGTAAAATTCGCAAATATCTTAAATAAGCTGGTGGTTATAAAATATTCATATTTTGTCGGGGAATATTCGTTTAGTCGTGGAATATTCCTACTGTCGGGGAATATTAAATTTACCTAGCCTTGACCTTAATGTGGGCCCCATGTAACGGAAAAAGCGATTGGATAAAGAAAAGCGACAAATATAAGTTGTTTATAAATAATGGCGTAGTTATTCACAGATTATCTTGTTGAAATACTCGGTGGTTTAAAACACGATGGCTGCGGTATTGCACCAATTATTGATTCTTACGTGAAAGCCACTACTCAATAATTGTTACGATAATTCTTTATTCGATATTTTATTTTAATTGATTCAATAATTCTTTGCGTTGATATTTTATATTATTGTTGTTTGATAATTGTCATTAAGTATTTTCCATTATCGGATCAATAATTCATATTATTTGAATAATATTATTAGATAGCAATATTGGCAATGTCTAGAAAGCTCTTTCTAAGGAGAGGTTAGGTCATCTAATTGCGCGCCAGTAAGGAGAAATCCTTATTGGAAAGCCCTCTATCCTGAAGCGCACTGGTTATCGATGATTGTGATTACGTAATATTATTTGTGAATAATTAATTATTGATTTATATGATGAGAAAAATATTAATTTTATGTGGATATAGATGGAGAAAATTTTTAATGTGACAATTGTTGAAAATTAATATTTTATCTTTTTCTGATAAAATAATTCATTTAAATATATTATTATATTATTATAATATAATAACGGTGATATCTTTACAATGAATATGGGATATATGAGTATATGAGGAGGAGGAGTATTTTTATTACCAAAAATATTTAAAACATGTTTTTCATGTCTGTGGACCCCATTTCTTGACTGAAATTTGATTACAGCATGTAAAATTGCCCGTTTATAGATTTCGGTCAATTTTTGTTTGGAATTTGGAAAAACTTTCTTCTGCAAAGTTGTAGATAATGGAATTTCCTATAAAAAAGGTGTGAGTTTCGAATTTTCTGATAAAAAGACTATTTATTACGAATTATTGAAGTTCTGAAGCTCCAAAATAATTAATTTTTAAAGTTTTAATTATTTTTAATAAGAAAAACGTTTTTTACATTTTTTGGGACTCATTTTACATGTGTTAGGTTCTTTGAAATCAGATTCTAGGTGTGCGTGAGGAAATTTATATAAATATATTATTAATTTATTAAATTTTTACGCTTTGTGTTCTAAGCATTTTCCTATAAATAGGGTCTTGGGTTAGAATTGAAAATCACACCGTAAACTGAAGTTTTCTCTCTTTCTCTCGATATATTGAGCATATTCTTGTGAGTATTTTAATACTTTGAGTGTTGCTATATCTGATGCAAGTTCAAGTCATAGCTTTATATCCGGTGTTTCAATTAGAAATCTTTGTCTTTACGAGGTAAGGGATATTATTTTTTTTAAAAATGATATTAATTCTTCCAATATCATTATGCCGAAGTATTGATCTAAACTTTTAATCAAATTTGGAATTTTTTGTGCCGGAGGCACTATTCACGTATACGTCACTATTCACGAATACGGCACTATTCACAGAAAAATTAAATTTTTTTTGTTTTCGTCCAAAATATCTAGTGTGGATACTAGCTTTGATTGTATCCATGTTTTGATCATTCTTGAATTTTACTCCATTAAAATTATTATTAAGTTACTCTTGGACATGAATAAACCGAAATACGAATCATTAATATTTATTCTTTTGTTTCACTGGATTCGTTTTTTTTAAAATATTTTTCATCATCCTCAGTCCTAAATGATGATATAACTGAATATCTTTGGCCTGTAGTGCAAAGATTAACGATTTTATGATGAATATCTTTGGCCCGTAGTGCAAAGAAGATGAGCAGTGTTGAGATGAACATGACCGGTGATGAATATCCTTGGCCTGTAGTGCAAGGATAAATATATGATTCAAGATGTGCATTGATTGATGTTACAAGGATAAAAATATTGTTGATGGACTGCTAAATTCATAGATAATAGTAGATTTCATTCTCTACGTAACTCTTCTATGAATTATTATTTTTCACTGCGAATATTGATCTAAAACTTGTTATTTAATGTATTCTCTCAGATTTTTCCCTGTTGAAGACTAACGATAATTTGTTGTATATTGTCTTAGTCATAATATTCTTTACTGGGCTAGTTGAGCTCACCCTTTTCCTTTTTATTCCATTTTTCTTCTCAGGAGGCGAGAATGTAGTGAGTACGAGTCGGGATATGGAATGATGGTTCTAGAGAGTTGTTTAGTAGTCCTCACCATTTTTGTAAAACAATGTATCAATAATTGTGATGAGAATTTGTTTGCGTGTGGATATTGTCTAAATGATAATATTTGTATTTAAACTCACAGTTTTTATATTGTATTAATAAAGTTGAAGTTATTTCTGTACCATGTATTTGACAACTCAGAATGGGTGATGTATACCTATTTTGGGGGCGTCACAGCAGCGGAATAAGCAATCCATTAAAAGAGTCAAGTAGAGAATAAAATCTACTATCTTTTATGATTTAAAGGTTTTTCATCACTTTTATCATTTGGAACTCGACAATAAATAATCCACATCATCCCCACACTACTGACAATGATATTCATTAGTATTATAACCACAAATTATCCATGCACTACTGGGCCAAGGATATTCGTGTATTCATCGATGGTCATGATCATGCCAACAATTGTCCATCGATGCACTACGGGCCAATGAGGACTTTTACCACATCATTTATAATATTATTACGGTCATGATTACACGAATAATCCCTAGTCATAATCATACCAAGTCCATCTATGCACTTCTGGTGCCACGAGATGACTTTCAACAAAATATAAACATGAGGATGATGACAATGGTATAAGAGATCAATAAAACAAGTTCAAGAATTAATTTATCCAGGAACTAATAACATCCAAATTGTCAACATGATACTTCTTTGTAAAGTAAAATTCAAGAATGCTCAGAAGAATATTTCCATGAAAAGATACTAGATGAAACGCAAATATCAAGGATATTCCACTAATTTCATGGAGTATAGAAGTCAAAACTTTAACCAACTGAGTATAATAAAGAATGGAATAACAACAGAAATCACCATGCATGCGGTACTTCGCATAGACAGGTTATTCAAACAGAATAATAAATAACGGAACGAAGTCAAAGGAAATTACGCACCAACGAGGATGTTCCAACAGAGAATAATAAAGGCGGAACCCAGGTCCACAGTAAAAGCGCATGAGACGAGGATATTCCAGCAGAATAATAAAGAATGGAATAACGAGAAGAATTTCACCAAGTATAGGGTAGCTGCATATCTGAGTTATTCAACGAGAATAATAAAGAATGGAATAATGTGAAGTTCTCTTTATGAATATAAAAGAAATAATACCCTTACCTTAGAAGAAGCGGATATAGGAGTAGTGAAGTAGCGAGAATACTTTTCTTTCTTTCTCTATAATTTCTCTCTCTAGAGTTTTAGTGAATTAAGTAAGAAATAATGAAGGAATGAGCTTCTATTTATAGAAGAATGGATTGAATAATAACTAATTCATGAGCGGTCAGATTGATTTACTTTTAATCGGACGATCCATATTAATTTAATAAAATATTCTAATAAAACGAAAACTTTTAAATATATATATATATATATATATATATATACAACGTGCCAGCTGATAACTCACGAGTTGTCACCCCCGTGAGTATCTTCCCTGCCAAACTTCAAATTATAACATGTATATATATATATATATATATATATATATATAATAATAATAATAACCACAATTGTACTCCCTGTCAAACTTTCCAAATCAATTCATATATATATAATACATATAGTAATACCATCCACGATAACCCAAATTTCTCCCCCCACTTTCGACCACTTTTACAATATATATATATATATAATATCAAACAATGTATTATTATATATATATATATATATATATATATATATATATATATCCACATACACATTCCTGCAATCCTTTTTCTTTCATCAACCCGTGACAAACATAAAATCCTACTCCAAGACTTTCCTCCACAAGTGGGCCCCACCCATGGACCCCACAAAAAAAATAACTTCTACTGATTATTTTGAAAAATGAGCAAATGGGGGTCCATAAAATAAGCAAAAATTCATAAAAATCACCTCAATATTTTTAACAACATTTATCATCATTATTATAATTCACAATATTAATCGACTGTGTCGTTCCCGGAAAGAGGGCTTTCAATAAGGATTTCTCCTATTAGCGCACAATTAGGTGACCAAACCTCTCCTTGTGTAACTTACAGACATCGTTAATATTGCAAATAATAATATTAATAACATCGTTGTCTCAATTATTGATTTACTAATATATAAAATATCGACAATAATTGAATCAAATAACGTGAGATCTTATATGAGAAATTCTGTAACAATAATTGAACAAAACCGGTGACTTCTCAAGTATAAGCATCGATAATCAATACTGGTGTCTACTTATGTAACAACAGCGTATTCATTGTACTTTTACTCTATCGAGTAGCTCAACAGTTTTAATCGTAAAACTTCCGCCGTTATTTTCATAAAAATATTTTTCATTTTCTTAATCCGACAATAATTCCGTTGTGGGGTCCACCACTTTCGTCCATATAAAGCTTCGAATGGAGCCACACCTATACTTTCCTGATAATTGTTGTTGTAGGAGAATTCCACCAATGGTAAATACTTATCCCAACTGCCCTTGAAGTCTAGGACACAAAGTCTTAATAGATCTTCAAGAGTTTGAATGAATCTCTCGATTGTCGTCTGGTTTAAGGATGGTATCTTAAGCCAGAATCGTAAATCTGTGCCCATAGCTTTTTTCAAGCTAACCCAAAATCTTGAAGTGAATCTTGGGTCATGATCCAAAACTATGGATACTGGCATGCCATGTAACCTCACAATCTCATTCACGTACATACTAGCAAGACATTCGAGGAATAAGTCTCCAGATCGGCAAGAAATGAAGCGGACTTGGTTAATCTATCAACAATAACCCAAATAGTATTTATGCCTTGAGAAGCGTAGTAGGAAGACCCGTAACAAAATCCATGGTAATGTGTTCCCACTTCCATTTCGGAATCTCAAGTGGTTGCGATGGACCCTTTGGCACTTGATGTCTCGCCTTTACACGTTGACAAGTTAAACATGTCGAGATAAACTTTTCAATCTCTCTCTTCATATTATTCCACCAAAATGTATGTCGAAGATCACGATACATTTTAGTACTTCCAGGATAAATTACAAACGGTGTATTGTGTGCCTCCATCATGATCTTGCACTTCAAATCAGAATCGTTAGGAACACAAAGTCTGGAGTGGACTCGAAGTATTCCTTCTTCATCGATTCTTGATTCTGGAATAGCACCTTCTTGTACTTTCTTCATCATAATCATCACGCCCCGGGTCGGTGGCCTGGAGCAACTTTAACTTTTTCGATTAAAGTTGGTTCTATACGTATCTTGTCATCATTGCATGGGTCCCCGAGTCTTGAATTCTATCTATATCTTTTGTAAATCACACCAAATGGGCCTTTTGTGTTAACAACATCGCTTTTCGTTCCGCGTATGATCTTTCTACTCAATGCGTCACCTACCACGTTCGCTTTTCGATTATGGTATTGAATAGTGTGGTGGTAGTAGTCTTGCAATAGCTCGAGCCAACGTCGCTACCGCATGTTGAGTTCTTTTTGAGTGAAGAAATATTTGAGGCTTTTATGGTGCGAATATATCTCCACTTTCTCCCCGTATAGATAGTGCCTCCAGATCTTTAACGCGAAAACGATCACGCTAACTCTAGATCATGAGTAGGATAATTCCTCTCATATTCTTTAAGTTATCGCGAGGCATAGGCTATGACTTTCCCATGTTGCATGAGAACACATCCTAACCCTTTGCCGAAGCATCATTTGAGATAACAAATCCATCCGAACCAGATGGTATTGTCGAGCAGTGCGAAATGAGTCTCTCTTAAGCTCTTGGAAACTCTTCTCGCATTCCTCGCGCTCCATACCAATTTTGTATCCTTAAAGTTAAATTTGAAGTTAATGGAGTAGCGATTCTAGAAAATCCTTCCACGAATCTCCGATAATAACCAGCTAAGCCCAAAAAGCTGCGTACTTCGGTCACCGTCTTTGGTTGCTCCCAACTTTGTATTGCTTCAATCTTCGCCGGATCAACAGATACTCCATGTTTTGACACCACGTGCCCAAGGAATGCTACTTCCTCAAGCCAGAACTCGCATTTCTTCAACTTAGCATAAAGCATGTTTTCACGAAGCCTTTGGAGTACCAGCTTCAAATGGTGCTCATGATCTTCACGGCTTTTGGAATATATGAGGATGTCATCAATAAAGACAACAACGAATTGATCCAAATATTCCTTGAATACTCGATTCATCATATCCATGAAAGCCGCAGGAGCATTAGTCAATCCGAAAGACATAACTAAGAATTCATAATGCCCATACCCAAGTTTAAGGCGGTCTTTTGGAATATCCTCGGTTCTAATCTTCAAATTTGATGATATCCGTAAGCGAAGATCAATTTTGAAAAGAATTGTGCTCCTTGCAATTGGTCAAACAAGTCATCAATACGAGGTAGAGGATACCTATTCTTGATGGTGACATGGTTCAATTCAGATAGTCGATACAAAGTCGCATACTCCGTCTTTTTTTTTTTATGAATAAAGCAGGAGCACCCCGAGGAGATGTACTTAGGGCGAATAAAACCGATGTCCAACAATTCTGTGACTTGGACCTTTAACTCCTGAAGTTCAATAGGAGCCACTCGATATGGGGTTTTAGAAATGGGCTTTGTACCAGGTTAAAGATCAATAAAGAATTCAACTTCACGTTCCGGGGGTAGACCGGGAAGTTCTTCAGGAAATACGTCAGGAAAGTCAATAACAACAGGATTATTATTTAATTTTGACGTGTCTTTATTCAAATCCATAACATGGGCTAAGAAAGCTTGACATCCGTTTTTTAATAAATGAATAGCTTTATGATTAGATATAACAGTGATTGATTTTAATGGTTTAGTTGCTTGAATTCGTACAACAGGTTGTTTAGGAATATGAAAACTAACAACCTTAAGAAAATAATCAATTTTGGCATGATGAGTAGTTAACCAATAAATCCCTAAAATCACATCAAAAGCAAGTATCATTAAAGAGATAAGGTCAACAGGTAAGGTGATGGTGCCAACTTGAATCAAACAAGATTTATAAACAGTGGATGTGATGAAAGTTTCTCCTAATGGAGTCTCCACAGATAAATCAAAGTCTAATTTCTCCGGAGTCAAGTTTAAACGTTGAGCACAAGCAGGAAAGATAAATAAATGGGTAGCACCGGTATCAAGTAATGTATAAACTTCGCAAGAATTAATGATTAGCTTACCCGTGATCACCTCGTTTGGGTTTCTCGCATTTTGACCGATCACAACAAACGCTTCTTCAAGAAGCCGATTGACGACTTTTACGGAACAACCTTACGAGTCACCGTCCCCCCGGACTTGATTTACTGCGTCTAATCTCGGTGATATGTCCTTCCTTTCCATAATTATAACATACCTTTTAGCTGTTGTGGGCGGTTTGGTGATATGTCCCTTTTTCCCGCATTTGAAGCATCGATAGGTGGTGTTCTCCTCTCCTCAGAACCGATTCTTCTTGGCCGACGTCTTCACATGGTCGTTGTTGAATCTCTCTTTTAAAATCTCCTCCCGGCTCTCGCTTCTTCTATTTTCATGGCCATGATTACCACCAGAGTGGTTACCACTAAGAATTCATAATGCCCATACCGAGTTCTGAAGGCAGTCTTTGGAATATCCTTAGTTCTAATCTTGATTTGATGATATCCGAGCGAAGATCGATTTTTGAAAAGAATTGTGCTCCTTGCAATGGTCAAACAAGTCATCAATACGAGGTAGAGGATACCTATTCTTGATGGTGACATGGTTCAATTCCCGATAGTCAATACAAAGTCGCATACTCCCGTCTTTCTTTTTTATGAATAAAACAGGAGCACCCCAAGGAGATGTACTAGAACGAATAAAACCGATGTCCAATAGGAGCCATTCGATATGAGGTTTTAGAAATGGGCTTTGTACCAGGTTCAAGATCAATAAAGAATTCAACTTCACGTTCCGGGAAGTTCTTCAGGAAATACGTCAGGAAAGTCTATAACAACAGAAATATTATTCAATTTTGACGTGTCATTATTCAAATCCATAACATGGGCTAAGAAAGCTTGACATCCGTTTTTTAATAAACGAATAACTTTATGATTAGATATAACAGTGATTGATTTTAATGGTTTAGTTGCTTGAATTCGTACAACAGGTTGTTTAGGAATATGAAAACTAACAACCTTACGAAAACAATCAATTTTGGCATGATGAGTAGTTAACCAATCAATCCCTAAAATCACATCAAAGGCAAGTATCTTTAAAGAGATAAGGTCAACAGGTAAGGTAATGGTGCCAACTTGGATCAAACAAGATTTATAAACAGTGGATGTGATGAAAGTTTCTCCTAATGGAGTCTCCACAGATAAATCAAAGTCTAATTTCTCCGGAGTCAAGTTTAAACGTTGAGCACAAGCAAGAAAGATAAATGAATGGGTAGCACCAGTATCTAGTAAGGTATAAACTTCGTAAGAATTTATGATTAGCTTACCCGTGATCATCTCGTTTGGGTTCCTCGCATTTTGACCCATCACAACAAACGCTCTTCCAGGAACCGTTGACTTTGACTTTTTTGGGATAGCCTTTTGAGTCGCCGTCCTCGCTGAACTAGGTTTTTACTGCGTCTGACAGTCTCGGCGATATGTCCTTCCTTTCCATAATTATAGCATACCTTGAACTATTGTAGGCGTTTGACCGATATGTCCCTTTTCCAACATTTGTAGCATCTGATAGGTGGTCGTTCTCCTCCTTAGAACCGATTCTTCTTTGGTGTTGGCGTCTTCACATGGTCGTTGTTGAATTTCCTCTTTTTAAAATCTCTATCGACTCGCTTCTTCTATTCTCATGGCCATGATTACCACCACCAGTGGTTACCATTTTGTCAAAATCTTTTTCTTTCTCCTTTGGTTATCGTTGTTACATTTGTTCGCTATCTCCGGTATAATCACGGTTGTGGTCCCCTCGGTTGAACGTACTCATTATCTCACTCTAATAATTGAGTACCATTGACAACTTGTCGAATAGAGAAAATTTATGAGATCTCGACGTATGTCGGGTATCAAACCTCTCGTAAACATCCGTCATCACGTTCCTCATTCTCCACCAAATGAGGTGCAAGCACAGATAACTCTGCAAACTTTGCCTCGTCTTTGAGACACAAATCGTATTGTTTTGCTCGGTCTAATAAACTCTACCTCCTTCATATAGCGAACACTTTCGGAAAGTACTTGTCATTAAAAGTTTCTGAAATGTCTCCCAAGACATCTTTGAGTTCGTATTTGGATAGCACCTTTCACGACTCCCACCGAGAATTTACCTCATTCTGAAACATAAAGGTGGAGAATGGCACCATACGCTTCCTTCGTGCATCCCAAGACATCGAATATCTTGGTGATTTATTTGACCCACGTCTCCTCCTTAATCGGATTCGGCTTTCCCCAGAATTCTGGTGGTCCCAACTCTTTAAACTGCTTGGTTGTGACAACCCGTGAATTGCTATCATTTCCTCCTGTATTTTGAACACGAGTCTCCCTCGTCTGATTTTGCATGAACTGCAAAAAGCTTCTAAACATCTCCTCATTCATCATCTGCTCAATGGTGTTGTTCATAGGAGGAACATTGCCAGCCTGTTGCACGTTCTCCTCGTTGGTGGGTAAAGGTGTCTCCACGGTCTCAACTGCTCCACTGTTAATATTTTCAGTCGACATTCTCAAATACTACCATAAAACAAAGGTTAATTAAAGAAATCTACATATCACATAATATCCCTATATACTGACCAACCAACAAATAAGCTTAGGTAGGACATACTAGTAAAGGATTTACTAAATCTCTCCCTTCTAGTTCTATTCCCCGATCTCATGGGAGATCATATCCTAAGCTCGATACCAATTGTGGCGCCCCCAAAATAGGTATCGTCACCCATTACGAGTTGTCAAATACATGGTACGTAAATAACTTCAACTTTTTATTAATACAATATAAAAAGCGTGAGTTTAAATACAAATATTGTCATTTTTAGACAATATCCCACATAAACAAATTCTCATCACAATTATTGATACATTATTTTACAAAATGGTGAGGACTACTAAACAACTCTCTAGAACCATCATTCCATACCCCACTGCGTACTCATTTACATTCTCGCCTCCTGAGAAGAAAAATGGAATAAAATGGAAAAGGGTGAGCTCAACTAGCCCAGTAAAGAATATTATGACTAAGAAAATATACAACAAATTATCGTTAGTCTTCAACAGGAAAAAATCTGAGAGAATACATTAAATAACAAGATTTAGATCAATATTCGCAGCAGAAAATAATAATTCATAGAAGAGTTACGTAGAGAATGAAATCTACTATTATCTATGAATTTAGCAGTCCATCAACAGTATTTTTATCCCTGTAACATCAATCAATGCACATCTTGAATCATATATTTATCCTTGCACTACTGTGCCGAGATATTATTCATCGATTAGTCATGTTCATCTCAACACCTGTTCATCTTTGCACTACGGGCCAAAGATATTCATCATAAAATCGTTAATCTTTGCACTACAGGCCAAAGATATTCAGTTATATCATCATTTAGGACTGAGGATGATGAAAAATATTTTAAAGAAAACGAATCCAGTGAAACAAAAGAATAAATATTAAGGATTAGTATTTGGTTTATTCATGTCAAAAGTACCTCAATAATAATTTTAATGGAGTAAAATTCAAGAATGATCAAAACATGGATACAATCAAAGCTAGTATCCACACTAGATATTTTGGACGAAAACAAAAAAATTTAATTTTTCTGTGAATAGTGCCGTATACGTGAATAGTAACTTCGGCACAAAAAGTTCCAAATTTGATTAAAAGTTTAGATCAATACTTCGGCATAATGATATTGGAAGAATTAATATCATTTTTTAAAAAATAATATCCACTTACCTCGTAAAAAACAAGATCTTTAGTTAAAAATCTAGAATATAGGCTATGACTTGAACTTGCATCAGTATAGCAACACTCAAAGTATTAAAATACTCACAAGAATACGCTCAATATATCGAGAGAAAAGAGCGAGAAAACTTCAGTTTACGGGTGTGATTTTCAATTCTAACCTAAGACCCTATTTATAGGAAAATGCTTAGAACACACCAAAAGCGTAAAATTTAATAAATTAATAATATATTTATATAAATTTTATACGCACACCTAGAATCTGATTTCAGCAACCTAACACATGTAAAATGAGTCCCAAAAATGTAAAAAATGTTTTTCTTATTAAAAATAATTAAAACTTCAAAAATTAATTATTTTGGAGCTTTAGAACTTCAATAATTCATAATAAATAGTCCTTTTATCAGAAAATTCGAAACTCGCACCTTTTTTTATAGGAAATTCCATTATCTACAACTTTGCGGAAGAAAGTTTTTCCAAATTCCAAACAAAATTGGACAAGAAATCTATAAGCAGAAGGCAATTTTACACATTATAATCAAATTTCACCAAGAAATGGGGTCCATGAGACATGAAAAACATGTTTTAAATATTTTGGTAATAAAAATACTCCTCCTCCTCATATACTCATATATCCCATATTCATTGTAAAGATATCATAGTTATTATATTATAATAATATAATAATATATTTAAATGAATTATTTTATCGAGAAAAAAGATAAAATATTAATTTTCAACAATTGTCACATTAAAATTTTCTCCATCTATATCCACATAAAATCAATATTTTCTCATCATATAAATCAATAATTAATTATTCACAAATAATATTACGGAATCACAATCATCGACAACCGCCAGGCAGGTTAAAGGGATAGAGGGGGCTTTCCAATAAGGATTTCTCCTTCTTGGCGCAATTAATTAGATGACCTAACCTCTCCTTAGATGCGAACTTTCTAGACATTGCCAATATTGCTATCTAATAATATTATTCAAATAATATGAATTATTGATCAGATAATGGAAAATATTGTGTAATGACAATTATTAAAACAACAATAATATAAAATATCAACGCATGACAATTATTGAATTAATTAAAATAAAATCTTTGAATAGTAATTCTTTGTAACAATTATTGAGTAGTGCCTTCACGTAAGAATCAATAATTGGTGCAATCTGGTGTCTTCACGTGTTTTTAACCACTAGTATTTCAACAAAGATTAATTGGTAACAATTACGCCGTTATTTATAAACAACTTATATTTGTCGTTTTCTTCATCCAATCTCTTTCCTTTATAGGGCCCACATAAGGTTGCGCCGTCGTACGAATATTTCCCGACAGCAAGAATATTCCACGACCAAACGAATATTCCCTGACAAAATATGAATATTTTATAACCACCTGCTTATTTAAGATATTTGCGCATTTTACCCATAACTAATTATATTAATCACATCAACCCTTACTATAATAAATAGAGGAAATTAAATTTCATTTATTAATAATTTGGGGTCTTACATCTTACAGATAAACTTCGGACACAATCCGATCAGAAGGTTCGGAAAGACACCAATGATCGAGATAAGTCACGAGTATAACTGATCAAGAAAACTGTAAATTTCACCATTCAAACAAACTTTGGACACAATCCGATCAAAAGGTTCGGAAAGACACCACTGATCGAGATAAGTCACGAGTATAACTGATCGAGAAAACTGTAAATTTTTATTCAGATAAGCTTCGGGCACTATCCGATCAAAAGGTTCGGAAAGATACCACTGATCGAGATAAGTCACAAGTATAACTGATTATAAAAATTTATAAACAAAATATTCCATTTCATTTATACTTGGAAATTTTCACAAAACCCGATCGCTCACGATTCGGGCGAAGTACAAACAAAGAGGTAAAGGAAAAAGTATAAGAAAAAATTTACAAGTCCTAGCAATATTTATTCAGGTGGAGGGTCATCTTTGGCTTCAGATTCTTCGTCGGAAGAATTAAGGATGGAGGCATCGAGCCCAGCAGCAGTCAGTTTGGCCCGAGCCTTTTCACGATAAGCTTCATACCCTTCAGCAAATTGGGCCATTACTTTATCATTCAAGACTTCGGACTCTTCGTACTCGGTAATCGCCTGCTGTTTGGCCTCGGAGAGCTTCTCCGGAAGGGAGTTGACTTCAGCGGATAAACTGGTGTTCTCCCGCATAACTTGCATCATTTTGGCCATCATGTCCGAAAACTTCTCCGAAAGGGCGTCGACAGCCTTTTCCCGATCTTTGACCTCCCCGGACAGGTGATCCCTCTCCTCCAGAAGTGATGCATATTTCTTTTCAAGCTCCTCAACACGACGATCAGCTCGTGTCGCCTTATTTCGGGTCTCGGCGTGGATATCCCGTTCCTTCTTCAGGTCTGCGCTCAGACTCCCAACCTCAGCTTCGAGCAGTTGTACATTCGTCCTCAGTTGAATTTCTTTTTTTCTGGTTCGAGCAAGAGGAGGGATGGCTCGAGCGAGTATAGCGTTGGCCTGCAGCAAACACACACACATCAGCACTCGAAGTAAAAGTACAAGTTTATAACAACAGAAGAGTTAAAACTTAGAATTATCTGGCACTGAGCCCGGACGTAGGCCATCAGATATTCCTCGGAAGAAAATCCCTTAAACCGTTTGTCATCGCCCGAAAGCTTAAAATGATCAAACAGGGTGAACGGGAAAACTTTCGAGGGACTTTTCGGCCAACAAGTAGTCGGCGACCCATGGGACGAGCTCGGTCCGGAGGTAGGGGAGGCGGAGATGATTGGATCGGCAATAGCAACTTGTTGTTCAAGCTGTTGCGGTGCCGGATCTTTAGTAAGGTGTTGTTTCTTAGATCGGGGCTCGAGAAGAACCTCTAAAGTGTCCTCCGAATCCTCAATTACCTCGGCATGAGTAGGAAGGGAGGTGGAGTAGGCTTCGGGGTGACTGCCGTAGAGGCCTTGGCAGAGATTTTTGCAGAGGATTGAGAACGTTTTTTGGTCTTCTTCAACAACACCGCCTTCTCGGCCCGGCTCATCTTCAAAGCAACCTTTTTGGTAGAAGGGGGGTCGGATCCCGAAGTAGACTCCACCGATAGCTCGGCAATTGGGATGGTCTCCTCGTTTGGTGAGTCGTCGGTTATCGGTGGACGAATCAGTTCGGTCACAATAGGGAAAGGTATCAAAGAGTCATCAGCACCTTTGGGCTTGAAAATTGTCACTGCACAGAGGATGAAGGGTTAAGACAGAAGCTATCATATGACAAATAAAGAAAGTCAAAGGAGAGGCGAAATACTTACACCCATGCTTGTACAACCAGGCTTCGTTTGACAACTCATCATTAGCTGTCGTGACCTTTCGTATACCTGGCCTTTCAAGCCTCCAATTATAAGTATCTTACAATCAAAGACTGGGGGGCAATGTTCGGGAGCGTTTTACCGACCTCCACGTGGGTCGAAGGCCCGATGTTATAAGGGCTTTAGGAGACCATTGGGCTGAAGCCCATGGAGAGGTTGGAGTTGTTCGGGTCGGCGTCCGAGTCCTTTTGGGCCGGAGCCTCACCTTAGTGGATACTCTTCGGGTTCGGTGTCCGAGTCCTTTGGGTCGGATACCTTGCCCTGTCGTGTGGGGTTCTCGGGTTGGGTCTTCGAGTCCTTTGGGCTGAAGGCCAGACCTGATGGTGGGATTGTTTGGGCCTGCACAGTGGGCTCTCCTGTATGCAAAGTTTAGGATCCTGATCATAATTAAATAAGGTAACTCCAAAGGTAGTGGTTGGATTGGATTCCACTCGCACCTTTTAAGGAGATTGTGTTAGACCCAAGTTATGGTAACTACCATGGCTAGGAGTCCTAATCCGACTTGGAGAAGGATTCTAAGGTGGAGAAAGTATTATAAATATAAGGCCAAGGTGACAATTAACAGGTAATACCTACTTTTGAGCACTAAAGACTAAGCTTCTATTGTTAAACCTTGTGAACGGCATGCACTTATTCTCACACCGGAGCTATCCCCCGGCGGCACAAGCCGTCAAGCTTCTGTGTGATTTGTTATTGTACAGGTTCTAGCGAGTGGATTCTGTAATTGGACGCGCCGGCGAAACTTGGCGTTAACAATCACTTTTATCGCTGAGACTCAGCTTAATAAATAATCCACATCATCCCTGCACTATGGCCAAGGATATTCATTAGTATCACATCCACAAATTATCCATGCACTACGGCCAAGGATATTCGTGTATTCATCAATGGTCATGATCATGCCAACAACTGTCCATCAATGCATTACGGGACAATGAGGACTTTATCCACATCATTTGTAACATTACGGTCATAATTACACCAAATAATCCTTAGTCATAATCACCAAGTCCATCTATGCACTACAGGCCACAGATGATTTTCAACATAATATAAACATGAGGATGATGACAATGATATAAGAATTCAGTAAACCAAGTTCAAGAATTAATTTATCCAGGAACTAATAACGTCCAAATTGTCCACATGATACTTCTTTGTAGAGTAAAACTCAAGAATGCTCAGAAGAATATTTTCATGAAAAGATACTGGATGAAGTACAAATATCAAGGATATTCCACTAATTTCATGGATTATAAAAGTCAAAACTTTAACCAACTCAGTATAATAAAGAATGGGATAACAAAAGAAATCACCGGGCATGCGATAGGCCATGCAGACGGAGTTATTCAACAGAATAATAAATAATAGAACAAAGTCATGCATAAACGCACGAGATGTGATATTCCAACGAGAATAATAAATAATGGAACCGTGTAATGCGTAAGCGCACGCACAAGATGTTCCAGCAGAATAATAAATAATGGAACGGGTCATGCATAACGCATGCAAGCGCAGGATGTTCCAAATGAGAATAAAAAAAATGGAATAATGAAGAATTTCACCATGTATGCAGACTTGATGCACAAAGTTATTCTAACATAATGATAAAGAATGGAATAACAGATGAATTTCACCAAGTATAGGGTAGCCCGCGTATACAGGTTATTCCAACAGAGTAATAAATAATGGAATAAAAGAAGTTCTCTTCATGAATAAGAAAGAAATAATACCCCTTACCTTAGTAGGAAATTGGATACCGTAATATTTTAGTAACAGAAGATTCTTCTTCTTTCTCTCTTATTCTCTCTATTCTTTCTTGCTCTAAAGCTTTAGTGAATTCATGAAAAATAATGAAGGAATGAGCTTCTATTTATAAGCTTGGTAGAGTAAGGGTAAAATAATCTTTTCGCCATAATTTATGACATCATCGCTTAAATCATCGATCATATGACATCTTTGCTTACATCATCTTTCCGATGACATTATTGTTTACCTCATCATTCCGATGACATCATCGCTTACATCATCAGAATTCAAATTCAAATTGTTCTCTTCCACCTTATTTTACTTTTATACCATGAATTTACTATAATAATATTACCATTCAAATTATATAAAAAAAATATACTATCATATAATCACATCATACTACTATAATATAATATTATAATAATATATTTAAATGAATTATTGATTTGATAATTTGAAATACTGTGTAATGACAATTATTGAATCAAAAATATCAACGTAGCAATTATTGAATCAATAAAATATTAAAAAGTGTAACAATTATTGAGTAGTGTCTTCTTACGTAAGAATCAATAATTAAAAAATCTCTGTGCAATACTGGGTGCCTTCTGTGTGCAACAACGCGTGTTATTGTATGTTAACAACTGTGTATTCCAAACAGTGTTAGCAGTAACTCTTCGTAGTTATTTTCATAAAAATATTTTTTGTCATTTTTTAACTCCGACAATAATTCCGTTGTGGGGTCCACCAATGATTGTATCATCATACGAATATTTCCCGACAAAAAGAATATTCCCCGACCAAACGAATATTTTATAACAACTTGCGTACTTTGCAAAATTTATAAATATTACCCACAACTATAATATTATATCAAATTCATTCCATAATATTTAAAAATAATATTTATAGAAAAATCATCTTTATTTAAAAAGTTGGGGTCTTACATTATTGGTTTCTGGATAAATTAATTCTTGAACTTGTTTTATTGAATTCTTATATCATTGTCATCATTCTCATGTTTCTATTATGTTGAAAGTCAATGCTGTGGGCCTGTAGTGCGTAGATGGACTTGGTATGATTATGACATGTGGATTATTCAGGTATAATCATGGTACCGTAATGTTATAAATGATGTGGTAAAAGTCCTCATTGGCCCGTAGTGCATTGATGGATGATTGTTGGTATGATCATGACCATTGATGAATACACGAATATCCTTGGCCCGTAGTGCATGGATAATTTGTGGTTGTGATATTAATGAATATCATTGGTAGTAGTCTTGAGGATGATGTGGTTTATTTATTAAAATTTGAGTCTCGCAATAAAAGTGATGAAAAACCTTTTAAATCATAAAAGATAGTAGATTTTATTCTCTACTTGACTCTTTTAATGGATCATTTGTTCCGCAGATTAAACTTGATGTCTATTGTATTTTATCGGTTTAACATTGTTGAAGGCTAATGATAATTTATTCTGCATTATCTTAGTCATAATATTTCTTACTGGGCTAGTTGAGTTCATCCGTTTACTTTCATTGCTCTCTTCAGGAAATGAGAACGTAGCAGGGACTAGTCGGGGAACGGAGTGACGGTCCAGATGATAGCATTAGCAATCCTCACTATTCTATGAAATAGTGTGTTAATAAATGTATTGAGGACTTATTTTGAGTTTTAATACTGTCTAGAAGACAATATTTGTATTAAAACTCACAACTCATGTTGTATATTTAAGATTGTATTTGTATTCTGTACCATGTATTTGGCGACTCAGAATAGGTGATGTATACCTATTTTGGGGGCGTCACAGTTGGTATCAAAGCTTAGGGATATGATCATGGCCAAAAATGGTAACCACTTCGGTGGTAATCATGGCCAAAACAATAAGAATGGACATTTCAAAAAGAGGAGATTTAAAAATGATGGAAAGACGTCAGCAGCAACACCCGTTGTTAAGGAAGGAGAACGACCACCTATAATATGCTTCAAATGCGGAGGGAGGACACATCGGTCAAAGCTAGCGATGTCGGAGTCAAAGCATGCTATAATTGTGGAAGAGAAGGTCACCTAGCCCGATTTTGTCGTTCACCAAAGGACGTTCCAGAAAAGTCAAAGCCAGTAGTGCAAGGGAGAGCATTTGTCGTAACCTCCCAAAAAGCAAGGAACCCAAACGAGGTCATCACGGGTAAACTTATCATAAACTCTAGCGAAGTTTATACCTTATTTGATACCAGTTCTACCCATTCTTTTATTTCTCCTACTTGCGCTCAACGTTTAAATTTGACTCCAGAGAAATTAGACTTTGACTTATCTGTTGAAACTCCATTGGGAGAAACCTTCATTACATCCACTCTTTATAAGTCTTGTTTGGTTCAAATCGGTACCCTCACATTACCTGTCGATCTTATTTCTTTGAAAATACTTGCATTTGATGTGATTCTAGGGATTGATTGGTTAATTACTCATCATGCAAAAATTGATTATTTTTGTAAGGTTGTTAGCTTTCATAATCTTAACCAACCTATTATGCGAATTCAAGCAACCAAACCATTAAAATCAATCACTGTCATCTCAAGCCATAAAGCTATTCATTTATTGAAAAATGGATGTCAAGCTTTCTTAGCTCATGTCACGGATCTAAACAAAAATACATCAGTTTTGAATGATATTTCTATTGTTAGTGAATTTCCTGACATATTCCCTGAAGAACTTTTTGGCCTACCCCCAGAGCGTGAAATTGAATTTTTTATCGACCTTGAACCCGGTGCAAAACCTATTTCCAAAACCCCATATCGAATGGCTCCTATTAAACTTCAAGAGTTCAAGACCCAACTGCAGGAATTGTTAGACATCGGTTTCATTCGTCCTAGTACGTCTCCTTGGGGTTCTCCTGTTCTATTCGTGAAGAAGAAAGATGGGAGTATGCGACTTTGTATTGATTATCGGGAGTTGAATCATGTCACCATCAAAAATAGGTATCCATTGCCATGTATTGATGACCTGTTTGACCAGTTGCAAGGAGCCAAATTCTTTTCAAAGATTGATCTTCGTTTCGGATATCACCAATTGAAGATTAGAACCGATGACATTCCAAAGACGGCTTTCAGAACTCGGTATGGGCATTATGAATTCTAGTCATGTCCTTTGGATTGACTAATGCTCCTCGCCGCCTTCATGGATATGATGAACCCGAGTATTCAAGGAATATTTGGATCACTTTGTGGTTGTCTTTATTGATGACATCCTTATTTATTCCAAAAGCCGTGAAGATCATGAGCACCACTTGAGGCTGATACTCTAAAAGCTTCGTGAATATAAACTTTATGCCAAGTTAAAGAAATGCGAGTTCTGGCTTGAGGAAGTAGCTTTCCTTGGGCACGTAGTATCAAGTCATGGAATATCTGTTGACCCTGCAAAGATTGAAGCTATTCAAAGCTGGGAGCAACCTAAATCGATGGATCAAGCGACGTAGCTTTCTCGGCTTATCTGGTTATTATCGGAGATTCGTAGAAGGGTTTTCTCGAATCGCTACTCCATTAACTCAGCTGACTCGGAAAGATACAAAATTCGGTTGGAACGAGGAATGTGAGAAGAGTTTTCAAGAACTCAAGATAAGACTCATTTAAAGACTGCTACGACAATACCATCCGCTCGGAGGATTTATCATCTCGGTGATGCTTCGTAAAGGGTTAGGATGTGTTCTCATGCAACATGGGAAAGTCATAGATATGCCTCTCGACTAACTCAAAGAATATGAGAGGAATTATCTTACTCATGATCTAGAGTTGGCATGCATTTGTTGTCTTCAGACTTAAAATTTGGAGGCATTACTTGTATGGGGAGAAAGTGGAGATCTTTACGGATCATAAAAGCCTCAAATATTTCTTCACTCAAAAGGAACTCAACATGCGACAGCGACGTTGGCTTGAACTATTGAAAGATTATGATCATACCATCCAATACCATCCTGGAAAAGTAAATGTGGTAGCTGACGCATTGAGTAGAAGATCATATGCGGGTACGTGCGATATTGTCAACGCAGATGCCCATTCGATGCTTTGTATGGAAGAAAGTGTCGTTCTCCAGTATGCTGGGATGAGGTGGGTGAAGCAACGTTGTTAGGACCGGAGTTGGTACGTATGACTACGGAAAAGATTCAAATGATCCGACAACGTATAAAAACCTCACAAGACTGACAAAAGAGTTATGTTGATCTTCATCGAAAGGACGTGGAATTCGATATTGGAGATCATGTGTTATTACGTGTTGCTCCATGGTAAGGAGTTACGAGATTTAGAAAGAGAAGAAAGCTCAATCCTCGATTCATTGGCCCATTTTTAATCATCGATCGAGTGAGAACTGTGGCGTATAGACTCACTTTACCACCAATTATGTCTCGTGTTCATAACTTTTTTCATATATCAATGTTACGTAAATATGTAGAAGACCCGAACCACATTATTGAGTTAGAACCGGACGAAATAGCGGAAGATTTGACGTATGAAGAGGTTCATGTTCAAATCTTGGATAAGAAGGAACATATTCTATGCTCCAAGGTTATACCTCAAGTCAAAGTTTTGTGGAGAAACCACGATGTTGAGGAAATGACCTGGAAATTAGAATATAAAATGATATCAAGATATCCTTACCTTTTCGACATACCAGGTACGTACCCTAATTTTGAGGGCGAAATTTCATAAGAAGGGGAGGTTGTAAGACCCCAACTTTTTAATAAAGATGATTTTTCTATAAATATCATTTTTAAATATTATAGAATGAATTTGATATAATGTTATAGTTGTGGGTAATATTTATAAATTTTGCAAAAGTACATGCAAGTTGTTATATAATATTCGATTGGTGGGGAATATTAAATGCAACGACACAATCATTGGTGGTCCCCACAATGAAATTATCATTCGGATTGAGAAAATGATAAAAATATTTTTATGAAAATAACTACGGAAGTTTTCTGATTAAAAAGCTGTTGAACTACTCATTAGTAAAAGTAAAATGTCTGGCGTGGTTGCGTAGTTAACACGGTATTGATTATTGATACTTACGTGAGAAGTCACCGCTTTTGTTCAATTATTGCTTGAGAATTGTTGCATAAGATCTCACGTTATTTGATTCAATTATTGTCGATATTTTATATATTATTAAATCAATAATTGAGATGACAGAGTTATTAATATTATTATTTGCAATATTAACGATGTCTAGAAGTTCTACCAAGGAGAGGTTTGGTCACCTAATTGCGCGCTAATAGGAAAAAATCCTTATTGGAAAGCCCTCTCTTTCATGGGAACGACCTGGTCGATTAATATTGTGAATTATAATAATAAAGATAAATGTTGTTAGATGTATTGAGGTGTGTTTTTTTATGAAGTCACGAAAGTTTATATATATATATATATATATATATATATATATTATTTTATTAGTATTATTAATGTAATAAAAATGCAGAAAAGCTTTTTATATAAAAAGCAGAATACTTTTATAAAGTTATTTATTTTATTAGACAATAATTAGAATATATTATATTCTATTATGCATAGTGTTTTGCATAGTAAAATCTTTTTATATAAAAATGTAATACTTTTATAAAGTTATTTGTTTTATTAGACAATAATTAAAATATATTATATTTTATTATGCATATAATCTTACATATAGTGTTTCAGATAGTAAAATCTTTTTTATATAAAACATAATACTTTTTATAAAATTTTGTTTTATTTGATTATAAATAGAATATATTATATTTTATTGCATAGTGCAAAGATAGTATCCTTTCTATTTTCCTATAAATAGGATGTTTAGTTAGAATTGAAAACCACACCGTAAGTTGGAGAATTCTTCTATAATCTTGAGCGTATTTCTTTAGAGTTTTAAGAAGCTTTGAGGCGTAGTGCAAAGTTTTCTTCAAGAATATCCTCGCCTCTACTAGGTGAATTCTCTCTTTTACGGTAAAGGGTATTATTTCTTTTTTTCGTCTTCATAAAGAGAACTTCGTTATTCCATTCTTTGTTATTATGTTGGAATAACTTTGTCATATGCCAAGTACCACATACTTGGTGAAATTCTTACATTATTCCATTCTTTATTATTATGTTGAAATAACTTTATCTGCTTCATCAAGTACATCGCATACATGGTGAAATTCTTCTATTATTTCATTCTTTATTATTCGTTAGAACATCACATGCATGACGTTTACGCATGACCGGTTCCGTTGTTTATTATTACGTTGGAATATCCGTCATGCAAGCGTTACGCATGACCGGTTCCATTATTTATTATTACATTGGAATATCTTGTCTGCATGCGTTACGCGTGACACGGGTTCCATTATTCATTATTACATTGGAAAAAACTCGTATGTGTGGTCTATCGCATGCCCGGTGATTTCTTTTGTTATTCCATTCTTTATTATAATCAGTTGGTTAAAGTTTTGGCTTTTATACTCCATGAAATTAGTGGAATATCCTTGATATTTGCGCTTCATCCGATATCTTTTCATGAAAATATTCTTACGAGCATTCTTGAGTTTTACCCCACAAAGCAGTATCATGTTGACAATTTGGACGTTATTGGTTCCTGGATAAATTAATTCTTAAACTTGTTTTATTGAATTCTTATATCATTGTCATCATTCTCATGTTTATATTATATTGAAAGTCATACGTATTCTGTAGTGCATAGATGGACTTGGTATGATTATGACCAGGGATTATTCGGTATACTCATGACCGTAATGTTACAAATGATGTGGTAAAAGTCTACATTGGCCCGTAGTGCATTGATGGGATGCTTGTTGGCATGATCATGACCATTGATGAATACATGAATATCCTTGGCCCGTAGTGCATGGATAATTTTTGGTTGTGATCTTAATGAATATCCTTGGTAGTAGTCTTGGGGATGATGTGGTTTATTTATTAAAATTTGAGTCTCAAATGATAAAAGTGATGAAAACCTTTTTAAATCATAAAAGATAGTAGATTTTATTCTCTACTTGACTCTTTTAATGGATTGCTTGTTCGATTCTTGATTAAACTTGATGTCTATTGTATTTTATCAGTTTAACATTGTTGAAGGCTAATGATAATTTATTATGCATTATCTTAGTCATAATATTTCTTACTGGGCTAGTTGAGCTCACCCTTTTACTTTCATTGTTCTCTTCAGGAAATGAGAACGTAGCAGGGACTAGTCGGGGAACGGAGTGACGGTCCAGACGATAGCATTAGTAGTCCTCACTATTCTATAAAATAGTGTGTTAATAAATGTATTGAGGACTTATTTTGAGTTTTAATACTGTTTAGAAGACAATATTTGTATTAAAACTCACAAATTTCATGTTGTATATTTAAGATTGTATTTATATTCTGTACCATGTATTTGGCTACTCAGAATAAGTGATGTATACCTATTTTGGGGGTGTCACATTATACATGCAGGGTGTTTAATTAAAATAATAATTAAACGATATCCCAAAAGATATTTTCAGAAGGTTCAGTAATATCAACAACCTTTTCCTCATTGTTGGTCATTGGTGGAACATCAGTAATATCCAAATTATGATTAACAAAGTTTGTTTCTTCCTCTATTACATTGTTCTTTTGAGACTCCTGGAATAAATTAACCAGATGCCTCGGCGTACGACAGGTACGCGACCAATGTCCATTCATCCCACACCTAAAACAAACATCTGATTTGTTCTTTATTTGTGTTGCATTTTTTTTATTTTTACCTGACCCAGACACTTGCCACTTCTGGTGGCCTGAATTGTCGCGGTTCTGGAATTTGTTGTTATGATGGCCTCTGTAAGACCCCAACTTTTTAATAAAGATGATTTTTCTATAAATATCATTTTTAAATATTATGGAATGAATTTGATATAATGTTATAGTTGTGGATAAAATTTATAAATTTTGCAAAGTACGCAAGTTGTTATATAATATTCGATTGGTCGGGGAATATTCATTTTAACAGGGAATATTAGAATGACCAAGACAATCATTAGTGGACCCAACAACGAAATTATTGTCGGATTGAGAAAAGCGACAAAAATATTTCTATGAAAATAACGGCGGAAGTTTTACGATTAAAACTGTTGAACTACTTCGGTAGTAAAAAAGTCAAAGAATACGCGTGGTTGCATAGTAGCACACGATATTAATTATTGATGCTTACGTGAGAAGTCATTCAATTTTGTTCAATTATTGCTTCAGTAATTGTTGCATAGTATTTCATGTTATTTGATTCAATTATTGTCGATATTTTATATATTATTAAATCAATAATTGAGATGACAGAGTTATTAATATTATTATTTGCAATATTAACGATGTCTAGAAGTTACATCGAGGAGAGGTTTAGTCACCTAATCATAATTGCAATGATCATAGGAGAAATACTTATTAGAAATCCCCTCTTTCCGGGGAACGAATTTGGTCGATTAATATTGTGAATTATAATAATAATGATAAATATTGTTACATATATTGATGTGTCTTTTTATGAAGTCACGGATGTTTATATATATATATATATATATATATATATATATTATAAATTTTATTTTATTAGTATTATTAATGTAATAAAAAATGGAAAAGCTTTTTATATAAAAAACAAAATACTTTTATAAAGTTATTTGTTTTATTAGACAATAATTAGAATATATTATATTCTATTATGCATAGTGTTTTGCATAGTAAAATCTTTTTATATAAAAGCAGAATACTTTTATAAAGTTATTTATTTTATTAGACAATAATTAAAATATATTATATTTTATTATGCATAGTGTTTGCATAGTGCTTACATAGTGTTTACATAGTAAAATCTTTTTATATAAAACATAATACTTTTTATAAAGTTTTGTTTTATTTGATTATAAATAGAATATATTATATTTTATTGCATAGTACAGCATAGTATCCTTTCTATTTTCCTATAAATAGGATGTTTAATTAGAATTGAAAACCACACCAGAAGTTCAAAGAATTCTTCTATAATCTTGAGCGTATTTCTTTAGAGTTTTAAGAAGCTTTGAGCGTAGTGCAAGTTTTCTTCAAGAATATCCTCGCTTCTACCAAATGTAATACTCTTCTTTTACGATAAGGGGTATTATTTCTTTCTTTCGTCTTCATGAAGAGAACTTCTGTTATTCCATTCTTTATTATTATGTTGGAATAACCTGTCTATGCGAAGTACCACATACTTGGTGAAATTCTTCTGTTATTCCATTCTTTATTATTATGTTAAAATAACTATACATCGCAATCACCGCATACATGGTGAAATTCTTACATTATTCCATTCTTTATTATTCATTTGGAACATCACATGCGTGCGTTTACGCATGACTGGTTCCGATTGTTTTTATTATTTTGTTGGAATATCCCATGCATGCGTTTACGCATGACACCGTTCCATTATTTATTATTACATTTGAATATCTTGTTCGTGCGTTACGCATGACTGAATTACATTATTCATTATTCTGTTGGAAAAACCTGTATGTGTGGTCTATCGCATGCCTGGTGATTTCTTTTGTTATTCCATTCTTTATTATAATCAGTTGGTTAAAGTTTTGGCTTTTATACTCCATGAAATTAGTGGAATATCCTTGATATTTGCGCTTCATCCAGTATCTTTTCATGAAAATATTCTTCTGAGCATTCTTGAGTTTTACCCCAGCAAATCAAAGATTATTGACAATTTGGACGTTATTGGTTCTGGATAAATTAATTCTTAAACTTGTTTTATTGAATTCTTATATCATTGTCATCATTCTCATGTTTATATTATATTGAAAGTCATCTCGTGGCTGTGAAGTGCATAGATGGACTTGTATGATTATGACCGAGGATTATTCGGTATAATCATGACCGTAATGTTACAAATGATGTGGTAAAAGTCTGCGATTGGGCGTAGTGCATTGATGGGATGAGTTGTTGGCATGATCATGACCATTGATGAATACATGAATATCATTGGCCCGTAGTGCATGGATAATTTTTGGTTGTGATACTAATGAATATCCTTGGCCAGTAATGCAGAATGATGTGGTTTATTTATTATTTCGAGTCTCGTGATAAAAGTGATGAAAAACCTTTTAAATCATAAAAGATAGTAGATTTTATTCTCTACTTGACTCTTTTAATGGATTCTTTGTTCGATTGCGCTTAAACTTGATGTCTATTGTATTTTATCGGTTTAACATTGTTGAAGGCTAATGATAATTTATTACGCATTATCTTAGTCATAATATTTCTTCTTGGGCTAGTTGAGCTCACCCTTTTACTTTCATTGTTCTCTTGTGAAATGAGAGCGAAGCAGGAGGGACTAGTCGGGGAGCGGAGTGGCCGGTCAGACGACAAGATTAGTAGTCCTCACTATTCTATAAAATAGTGTGTTAATAAATGTATTGAGGACTTATTTTGAGTTTTAATACTGTTTAGAAGACAATATTTGTATTAAAACTCACAGCTCATGTTGTATATTTAAGATTGTATTTATATTCTGTACCATGTATTTGGCTACTCAGAATAAGTGATGTATACCTATTTTGGGGGTGTCACATTATACATGCAGGGTGTTTAATTAAAACAATAATTAAACGATATCCCAAAAGATATTTTCAGAAGGTTCAGTAATATCAACAACCTTTTCCTCATTGTTAGTCATTGGTGGAACATCAGTAATATCCAAATTATGATTAACAAAGTTTGTTTCTTCCTCTATTACATTGTTCTTTTGAGACTCCTGGAATAAATTAACCAGATGCCTAGGCGTATGACAGGTACGCGACCAATGTCCATTCATCCCACACCTAAAACAAACATCTGGTTTATTCTTTATCCTCAATACATAGCTTTGACTTCTTCTCGCGGAAAGCACGGCCGAGTGATTGAGTAGATTGATCGTAGAGAAGCTCAAAGTTGTTGAAGATATCAATGGTTCGTCCTCTTTGCATGGCGATCACGTAACCGAAAACCCAAGGCGGAGGAGAAGGCGGCGATGTGGCGACGTCGCCATTGACCCAAGTGTTCTGATCCGATATGTTTAGTTGTTTACCATAACTAGTTGGTGGAACTTGAATGTCAACCCACTGCTAAACAAAGACGCCATTATTTCTCTCTCTAACTTCCCGGTGTAAAAACCCTTGTCCTCTTGCCCAATGGATTGTTGTTGCTCCGGCGTATATTGGGATTTGGATGAAGTGTTTATAGTGTTCTCTTTCGCTCTTGCACAGTTGCTTTGTGATTGTTGGTTTTGAAAAGGAGAGAATGAAAAAAAAAACACTTTGGACAGAGGGTTAAAATGGTAAAATATTGTTATTAAGACATTTTGAAAAAATTAATTACCAAATAATATTTTTTTCATTCAGACACAATTCTAGACAAATGTTCTATATTATTTAGATGTCTAAACTGTTCAGGTCTTAACCTCCAGTTTTATCAAATACCACCTAAATCAAATCATAGCATAATAAGACTCGATGCATTTTTTCAATAATATCTTATTAGGTTATCTTAGCACACCATAGACTCGCCTAAAAAAGTATTAATAATAACAACTTAAATCTATATATACACATCTAAATATTCTACATTAACTGATGTGTGATTGAGGTGTCACAAAAATTATTAGTCTTTAGGAATGACCTTTTTGTTAGTCCCCAAATAATAATTGTTTTTTTACGTTTAGTTCTGATCAAATGATATATATTTTTTATGTTAAGTCTTCAAAATATAGCAAATTTTCATATTTAGTCCCTAAATTGTATCTAACGTTTAGTCCTCAATTTATGATTGTTTTTCATGTTTAGCCTCTTTTAATTACTCTGTTTTTGTAAAGTTGAACTCAGATTGTAAAAATTATAAAATTTGAGGATGAAATACGTAAAAAAAAATATAATTAAAATACCAACAATGAAAAATAGTTGTAGCTTGGGAACTAATGAACAAATTATTCCTAATTTTTATATGTCAAAGTTTGAAATGGAGGAATCCCTTTGAATGTGAAATAATCTAGAAAGTGTTGAAGTATGATAAAATTCATGGGTCATGAATTATGTTAGGAACATAAATTTGAAATTAGTACTAAAACTGTATATTATGATAGTGAGACATAACTGAAATTACGACCATGACATTACTTTTTGTCAACAAAATTGCATGTTCCAATGAAATCTAGTACCCCCAAATGTTAGGTTTTGAAATGGAGGGATCCCTTTGAATGTGAGATCTCCAAATGTTACTACTTTGGCTTTGGCACACCTATTAAAAAAATTTGATATATATTACCACTCTTTATATTAAATTTTAATCGTTAGTTACGTGAATAAATACTAGTTATTTTTTTAATAAAAATATATATAATAATTTGGTTCTTTTATAAATCCTACCAATTTCATATATTGATTAGTTTTGCAATTATAATTTGATGTAAATTAAAAGTCATCTAGTAAAGTTGTTTGACGCTCAAATTTAGCATCTAGATTTTTTTTTTTTAAAATAGAAAAATAAAGAAGAGAAAAAATTAAGGGAACCCTTTTCGACTAAGGAGCTATTTGTTTAGAGTTGAATGGAGCTGAATCTGAATAGCTGAATCGGTTAGTGTGTTTGTTTTGGTCTGAATGACTGAATCGGTAAGATGGACGAGCTGAATGACTAAGTCAGATTTTTTTAGCTGAATGGCTGAATGAGCAGCTGAATGAAGTAAAAAAAAATTAAAAAAAATAAAAAAATATTAACTATTATATTAAGTAATATTAAATAAATTTACAACAATTTTGAATTTTTTTTAAAAGGATAAAATAATAAAGTTTTGTCATTCAGATATTTTAGACATGTCAATTATCAAACAGATTTTTTCATTCAGATTCAGATTCAACTCATTCAGATTCATTCAATTTTTATCAAACACCCCCTAAGTTAAGGCTTCAACTAGTTTAGTAAACAAGTTTATATATGAAGTTTAATTATTATTTTTTTATTTGCTTAATGAACAAAGTTGGAGTTAGACAAGCATATTATGATTTTAAAAGTACTTCCTTCATTTCAAAAAAAAAACATTTTTTATTCAAAAAAATCTCATTTATTTTTATGATAATATAAAATAATAAAATATTCTCAAGTTAAGAATCATAATTGCAATATCATATATAAAAAATAAACAGCCTACAAATTTAAATGAAATACTTCTACTTAAATATTTTGAAACTTTAAAACTGTCCTGCTCCATCCACTTGCTGGGCCAAGGAAGGGATTGTTTAAAACTCTCAATGTCCAAAAAATTACAAGACAATTGGGATGGGAGCCCACTGGGCTAAGTTTTCAGCACAACTAAAAAAGGTGATACAATCACGTCGTGTAACACGTAATTTTATTTTATTCTAATTAATGTAATTGTTATAAATATTATTAACTATTTAAAAAATATTAATACGAAATTGTTATTCAAAAATTAAGATAAATTGAAATCAAAATTAAAATTTTATGATTTCATAAATTAACTAAGACCAAAATTAGTAAATATTTTTTATATATAAATATGGAGGAAGTAATAAAAGATTATTTAAGAAAACCGATATTTCCACATTAAAAAAATATCAGTTTCACATAAGTCTCTTGCATGTATGTGAGATTCATTTACTATTCATGTGAGAATGATCATGTAATCAGGTACTCCCTCCATTCCTAAATAAGTGGCTTTTTAAAAATTGTTCTAATTTATTTGTCGTTTACAACTTTCTAAGAGAATAAATTATTTACTTTCCTATATTACTCATACCTTCTCTCGTTGTCCTAAGAAATTCTAACTCTTAGTATTAATAGTTTTCAATTTTCCATAAAAGGGTAGTGATGAAATTATATATATATATATATATATATATATATATATATATATATATATATATATATATGAAAAATGAAAGTGGAATCGTTACGTTATTATTAACCTGTTTCAACTTGCTCATTCAGTAGTCCAAAATTGCAGGTTAATGGTTGAGATGAGCTTGCATTTAGAGGGAGTAATGCCAACAAATTCTTTTATCTTGTGCATCTCTCTCTACATGCGACAAATCAATCAATAGTGTTTTGACTGCCATTGAAGAAGAATGAATGACATAAAAGAATTTGACTTAATTATCGATTATCCTAATTATTCTTGTACATATATACTACTTATTAATCATTAAAATAAAATAATAAATAATTATAAGAATAATTATAAGGATAATCAATAATTATCTTTTAGTAGTGATTATAATTATAAGGATAATCACTATTATAAAGGAAATAGTGATTGCGTTTATATATTTGAGTAGGAATATAATATAAATTCAATCACTATTTTTTATTTATAATTAAAAATCATAAGATGATAATCGGTAATTATCCTTATACATACTTATTTTATTAATAAGTATAGAAAATATATAAAGATAATTACCGATTATCCTTATAATTACTTATTATTTTATTTTAATGATTAATAAGTAGTATATATGTATGAGAATAATTAGGATAATCGGTAATTAAGTCAAATTCTTTTACGTCACTACTTACTACTCCTCTAATATTTAGTCAAAACATGATCGTTGATTTGGTATTTAGAGAGGGAGTAACTACAAGATAAAAGAAATTTCATGGCCGCTACTCTCTCTAATACCGAAATACCATCATCTCAAACCATTAACTCCAATTTTGGACTATTTGAATGAGCGTATGAAACAGAGTTAATAACTAACGATTTCACTGGATCATTTCCATATATATATATATATCATATCGGGGATCTAGCTCACCCCTTATCCAACTTATTCGAAGCTCACCTTCCTTTAACGACGGATGATGACGGTTTGGTCGTACAATCGTCGCTCATACTTTTTAGCGACACTATATGTTGTCCGTCATAAAGTAAGTATATTGTATTGACCAAACCGCCGCTTCGTCGTCAAAATAGTTAAATAAAAAGAAGCTTCTAGTGAATTTGATAAAGGGTGAATAAGAGCTTAAGATTCTGATATATATATATATATATATATATATATATATATATATATATTAATTATTAAATGATACTCCTTCCATCTTAGGATAAAAGTCCTGGTTGACTTTTTGTGCATATTAAGAAAGATAATAAAATGACAAAATTATCCATATTTAAATTCTCATTTAATTATATATTTTTTTGCACATTACTAGTGATGCTCTATAAATATGCATAGAGAATAGAAATATTATAATTAATAATAAGGGTATTATAGGTAAATTATTGTAAAAAATAGATCATTTAAAGTAAGTAGATATTTAACTTGGGACTACCTGAAATAGTAATAAAAACTTTTATCCTGGAACGGAGGGAATAATATTAAATGACTTTCTTATTCTATGTGTAAAAACTTTAAACGATATTTATTTAAGAACGGAAGAGTAATAATCAATATCTAACTTCTAAATTACGCGACATGGACATGGACATGGACATGGCCAAATGCGCTATGCATATTTGGTTGCCCATCACCCTCACGTAATAGATATCAATCGATTTACTCATCAAGTGCTGTTTAAGTCACGAGGAACACAATTAAATTGTACAATCCCCTCCCTTCTTTTCCTTGGACCAAACTTGTTTACAAAGTTTTCCGCATGTTTTGAGACAACCATGAGGGGAGGATGTATTATTAGTCTCAATTTAATACTCCTTCTGTTCCTTAATATATGTCATTTTAAAAAAATATTTTTGTTTCTTAATATAAGTCGTTTGAAAATTTTAAGTAAATATTAATTTCTTAGTTTCTAATATTACCCCAAGTAATAAATATAACTTTGGTTCTCTCACTATTTTTTGACCAATAAATAATACTCTCTTTTTCCAATATAAGGGCAATATAGACAATTGATAGTATATTTAATGTTTTATAATTATTTCCTTAATACTTGTGCACACCATCTAATTTTTAAAGACATTATAAAAATTGTAATTGAATACCAGTAAACTCTTATAACCTCTTTAAATGTTTTGATTGAATACAACTAAATTTTAAAAGTCTTAATTAAATACACCTTCCTTAATTTAAGAACAATTTTCTCAACTACAACAACAAATTATTTGTACAATTTAGAGTATTTTTAAACGTAAAATCTATAAATTTCTCATTAAATAATCACCTTACCATAAAAGAAAGAATAATAATAAAAAAAGTAAAAGTATTAAAATGATTTTTCTTTAGATATACATTGTTCATTCTAATATCCATGGAGTAAGCGAGTAAAAACAAATAAGATACTCTCTTTTTTTTCCTTATTTATTTGACGTTTTAAGAGTAGACACACATATTATAATAAATTAATATTTTATCTAATTGACTAATTTGAGTATGAAATTTCAATATTATCATTCTAAAATTTCTAAAATGACAAATTAAGTAAATAATTAAATTATCATTTAATGTTTAATATATAATATAAAATAAAAATAAACATAAATAAATTACAATTTAATTTTTATTAATAAGATAAGAAATTAAGTTATTAATTCATTAATAACTTAAAATCTACGATCAACAAATAAAAAGTAATAAATTTTATTCTATAAAAAGACGGCTAAAGAGGAACTTGGGGAGTAATTTACAATGGAAAAAAAGGAGGAGGGAGTAACAAGTTGTTTTCATCAGTGACGTAGATTGTAACTCATTCTCCGTAAAGCGCGTGATGAAGTTTCTTACAATAACTCCTCCTCACTACTAGATAAATCTCTTCTTCTGCATCTACTCCCGTTTCCAGTCCTGGATTTGCCCTTGCAGGGAGATCGAGATCTGTGCGTCCTATATATATATATATATATATATATATATATATATATTATATTTGCATGATCTGTGTGTTTATGTGACTGAAAATGGAGCAGAAGATGGGCTTGTTATTCATGGTGTCATTACTGGTGATGATGAGCAGTGCATCACTAGTAAGATCGAGTGCATCAAATCACAAATACAAAGCTGGTGATCAAGTTCCTCTTTACGTCAACAAAGTCGGTCCTTTCCAAAACCCTAGGTGACAAATACGGATCTCTCTATTTCTTTTTGTGATTTATTTGCTAATTAGTCTCCTGTGTTTGTGCATTTGAAGAATTTGAGAAATTTTAGGGCTTTTGTTTCCGTGATGTTTAATTGGGTGTTTTATGATTAGCATTTAGGCTTATCGATTTGTTGGTTTTGTTTGTTTAAATTTTTCTAAGAATTCCAAAGTTGATTTTTGATGATTTAATGCTTATTAAACCTGGCTGTTTCTGTTTGTATTTTGTAAATTGGATCAACGAAATGTGTCATTTCTATCACAATGTGATTTCAGCTGTATTTGGGTGAGGGAAAATGTGTTGCAAATTGAAATTTTCAACTGTGTAAGGAAGGGAATTAAGGAAAGTAGTATGTGATGTAATATGGTCAAAAGAGCTTGTTGTATCTCTTAGTTAAGTTATTGACGAGACAATAAGGTATTTTAAAAGCCAAGTTATGACCTTTTAACTTTTAAGTGGCATTCAATAGAGGGATGGAGCTTATGCAGTGTCCCCGGAGAACCTATATACAGATCTCTTACTAGTATTTACTTTTTAAGCTATCTGTATATGCATTCAAATTTGGCATTGTCATTAAGGCTAACTTATTATTGGAGTAAACCACAACTTCACATACCAATATGAGAAAATAAGTGTTACATGTACATGTACATTTACTTTTTTTTTTTGAACTAAAAATAATTGCTGATTGTTGTTCTGAGAGGAGTCATAAGAGAAATAGTATTTCCTACTCATCTAAAGGAAATAAAAAAACCAAAAAAGAAAAATTTAGTACCTGCACTTTTGTTTTGGAGCTTGGCTACTGAAGAGCATCAAAATAAACAACATGAAAGGATAATAAAAAGATTTAGTAGCGAAATATTAAATTTTCATCCACCCTTAAACAAGTTGTTCTCAATCCATGTTTTGCCAACGCTTTAGCTCCTCTTTTTGCAACACCCATTTTGATGCTTATAAACAGTCTCGTTTGTTTATTTTTACATTATTTGCAGTTGTATTGAGTCGTTTCATGGACTTACATCTTCAGATACTGCATCTATATTCGTTCTCATATTGGGCTAATCTTCAAGAATTAGGCAGCCCATGACTAAATATCCGTGTAAATATGTGTGCATATATATTTATAGGGGAATTATACATAGCTTGCGTTAGTTATGGGCACTATTCCAGCTAACCCATCTCATGCTGTCCAATAGAAGATCTAAGGGCTGGGTTGGGGCCGCCCGCTACTCCCTCGAGCGGCCAGCTAAATTCTTTTATGTTGGCCGCTACTCCCTCTAGCGGCCTGTCAAAACGCGGTTGTTTTAACTGTCCGCTAGAAGGGCTTAATCATGGAGGACTTGAAATAATTATAATTTAAATTAAAAAATATAGTTAATTATAAAACGAGTAGTAGACTAATATAAGGATTATAATTTAAATTATAATTTAAAACGAGTAGTAGACTAAAATAATTATAATTTAAATTAAAAAATATAGTTAATTCCACTCAGTGTTCACCAATATAAAGAATTATAAAACGAGTAGTAGACTAATATAAGGAATAGTACTTGATTAGGTAATTTGGGAGTAGTAGTTGAATACGTAATTTATTTGAGTAAGAATATAATATAAACTCAATCACTATTTCTTATTTATAATTAATAATTATAAAGCGATAATCAGGAATTATCCTTATACGTACTTATTTTATTAATTAGTATTATTGATAATCCATATAAGAAATAGTGATTGAGTTTATATTATATTCATACTCAAATAAATTACGTATTGAACTACTACTCACAAATTACCTAGTCAAGTATTATTCCTTATATTAGTCTACTATTCATTTTATAATTCTTTATATTTGTAAACCAATTAGCAGGTGGAGTATTAATTAGCTATATTTTTTTAATTTAAATTATAATTATTTTAAGTCCCTGATTAAGTCAAATTCTTTTATGTTGGCCGTTATTCCTTCTAGTGGCTAGTCAAAATGACCGCGTTTTGACTAGCCGCTAGAGGGAGTAGCGGCCAATATAAAAGAATTTGGTTGGCCGCTAGAGAGAATAGCGGCCGGCCCCAACCTAGCCCTTAGATCTTCTATTGGACTGCAGGAGTTAGATGGAATAGTGTCCATAACTAACGCAAGCTATGGATCATGTCTCATATATATATATATATATATATATTTATGCATGATAATGTTGTGTTGGCTAGTTTTCTATTTGGTCCTCTGCTATTTAGTATACTTTGTGCAAATACATTTGCTTGTCAGATGGAAAAAAATCCACATAATGGACTTATGCTAATTACTCTGTTTTCTCCGATTTCAGCGAGACGTACCGTTACTTCGATCTTCCGTTCTGTATGCCAGGTTGATCATCCTTGTCTATTTCCTTTTTCATTTTTTTAGATGCGTTTCTTTTCCCTTTTCTACTTCCAATACGTCTCTTTAATAGTTGGTTTAGTATATAACTGTCCGCATTATGATGATTTGTCAGGTTCAACTCATTTACTTGATAAACCGGAAGCTCTTGGTGAAGTTTTGAATGGAGATCGTTTAGTTAGTGCCCCCTACCAGCTCAACTTTTTAGTTGAGAAAGATTCAGAAATTGTTTGCAGGAAGACGCTGACAAAGGAAGAAGTTTCTAAATTCCGAAGTGCTGTTGCCAAGGACTACTATTTTCAGATGTACTATGATGACTTGCCCCTTTGGGGTTTCTTGGGGAAGGCTGAGAAGGATGCCAAAGCCGATCCCGGCGAAATCAAATATTATCTATTTAAGCATCTTCATTTTGAGGTATTTTACAATAAGGATCGTGTCATTGAGGTTAACGTACGAACTGACCCTAGTGCTCTTGTGGACCTTACGGAAGACAAGGAAGTTGATGCAGACTTTATGTACACTGTCAAGTGGAAAGAAACACACACTCCTTTTGAGAAAAGAATGGACAAGTACTCACAGTCGTCTAATATGCCACATCATTTGGAGATACATTGGTTCTCAATCATTAATTCCTGTGTGACAGTTCTTCTCTTAACTGGTTTTCTTGCCACAATTCTCATGCGAGTTCTTAAAAATGATTTTGTTAAGTAAGGAACACTGTTTATATATTTTCATTTGTAGTTGCTGTCTGATTCTTACTTGCATGTCCCTTTCAAGATCTTCTGCGAGATGTTTAACAATATTTTTATCATTCGTCAAAGGTATGCTCATGATGAAGAGACTGCTGAGGACCAAGAAGAAACTGGATGGAAGTACATCCATGGTGATGTTTTCCGGTACCCAAAGTACAAATCTGTGTTTGCTGCAGCTCTTGGTTCTGGCACCCAACTATTTGCCATGTAAGAATCTCTATGAAGTTTAATTTAATCAAGTTTAGCTCAGCTGAGATAGTTGCTTACCATCATAAACTTTGTTATGTGTTGCAGTGCAATATTAGTTTTCATGCTTGCACTGGTTGGCGTATTCTATCCATACAACCGGGGAGCTTTGTTTACTGCACTGGTTATCATATATGCGCTCACATCTGGGTTTGCAGGCTATACTGCAGCCTCGTTCTATTGCCAACTGGAAGGAACAAACTGGGTACGTTTTAGTGGTTAACTTATTTGATTTATTGAGTTGTTGCAGAGGGATTTTATTTCCAACTTAAATAACAATCTTACGCAGTTGGGTTCTTACAATGGTTGCATGTGTGGTATCATGATCATATTTTGTTTAATAATGTGTATCCTGTACAATATTTTATGAAGTTCTTATAACGTTTATAGTCTTCGAGGGTAGTGGTTTCAAGGATTTTGTTTTACAATTTGAGAGGTAGAATAAATAATTATATTTTTCCCTTCTGAATTTCAACACCATCCCCCACAACAACAAAAAACTAAAAAAAAAGAGGAAAAAAAAAGAGAAAAAAGAGAATTGAGAGAAAGAGAAGTTAAAGTGAAGAATTACTTCGGTGATCTACTCTTCTTTCTTTTGAGGTCACTTCTTACTGTATAAGGCCTTGTCTACATAGTGCATAGTTGAAGAAGAAATCCCATTACTTTTGTGTTTGCAAGACAGAATAAAGTTCTGTTACACTTCTGTATTCTTTGTTGTTGATTAACAGGTGAAGTGAAATTTGTTTAAATATTCTTTTAAATAAAAGCATCATTTGGGAGATTGGAAGAAGATTTACTGATTGAACATGTTATGAAAGTAATCCTAATACTTCACATCAGAGTGGTGTGACCATATGTGCTTTTTCTTTTCTTTTTTGCACGACTCCTTGGTTACTGCAGTAGTTATTTCCCAAAACATTAGGAAAATATACATTTGCCAATAACTGGTCTGATCATCAATTTCTGGCCTTACAGGTAAGGAATCTGTTGTTGACCGGAAGTCTCTTTTGTGGGCCTCTGTTTCTCACATTCTGCTTTCTTAATACCGTTGCAATTGCTTACAATGCCACTGCGGCTCTGCCATTTGGTACAATTGTGGTGATAGTTCTTATATGGGCCCTAGTGACGTCACCTTTGCTAGTCTTGGGTGGAATTGCTGGAAAGAACAGCAAGGCGGAGTTTCAAGCTCCTGTTCGAACCACAAAGTATCCCAGGGAGATTCCACCATTGCCTTGGTATCGTGGAACTCTTCCTCAGATGGCAATGGCTGGGTTTCTGCCTTTCAGCGCTATCTATATTGAACTCTATTATATATTTGCCAGCGTTTGGGGTCACAGGATTTACACCATTTACAGCATCTTATTCATTGTCTTCATCATTCTTCTGATTGTAACGGCTTTCATTACCGTTGCATTGACATATTTTCAACTTGCTGCTGAGGACCATGAATGGTGGTGGAGGTATGTACCATGTTAACAATATATTTTATTTTCTCCGTCTAATTATATTCTCTTGCACATGCATTGCTAATTGCTTTTGACTCTTTTTTGCTTTTAGTATCTGATATATTGCTCGAGTGTTGAAATACCAAAAAGAAACAACAGTGTGAGAATGTTCCCACGATCCTCGTAAGTAAACATAAAACTTAAAAAAAAAAATCCATAATAGAGTTTAAGGAACCGAGCGTTATAAGTTCTTTTTTTATTATATAAATTTGAGAGATTTGGGAAATGTTAGGTGGGACAAGTTTTTACTTTTTGAGGACCTCCTAGCAATTAATGGTATAAATTAAAATATATATAAATCTTGGAGGCAACTGCCTTCACTAGTCTAAATGATATTATGTCCTACATTTATTCTAAGTCACATCAATTATGGAGTTCTTGCACTTCTATCATTTCTAGGAAGAACTAAATGCAGTTGCTGATATTTGGTTGAGCAGTTGACATTATATATGGAAAAGGTGAAAATCTGTGGTAGCTGAATCACCACCTCTGATTCGAAGTGATTGTTTGGTTTTGTCATGGGTCTACCTTGTTCCTCTGTGTCGTGGTCCATTTTGGTTATAGGTGGCATCAAATTCCGAAGAGAACTAATTTTTTATATAGAATGTGAAATCTTTCTCGAGAAAGTACAAGCATGGTTTTTTTGTTAATTTCTTTATCATATCTCTTACTTTTCTAAGGTTCCTGTTCTCTCTACAACAAGCCAAATATTGAGATTCTGAGATCTGTCAGCACTCTGGATTCAATAATCTTGTGACAATTAATATATATATTAACTGCATTTAGAGAAATTATAAATGTTTATCTAGGGGTAATCTCATGTATTGATTAACCAGTTTCTTAGAAATAGTTTACATGCAAATGTGTTGCACCAATTGATATTTTTTAAATATTGTTCATTTAGGAATAAAAGATATTACATGCACGATGTGGAAAAAATTGAAATGTGAGAGGGACTGGGATTTTGTGAGAGTATGGGAGTGAAAATAGGAATGAGAGAGAAAAAATAAGATACGAGAGATAAATATGACTAAAATTTTAATGTGAGAAGTGGGACCGTGGGACAACTGTGAGAGAACATGATGATAGAGAAAATAGAGTGGGAGGGAGAGAGAGAGAGAAGGATACTTGGAATTGTGTGCGCTATATGTGAACCAAGGTTTTCAAGCTGCTGGGAATGGTATATTTAGAAATTTATAGGCGAGGACACCAAATGAGATACCAAGCTCCTCTCGCTTTATAATGTTTAGATTAAAAATCACTTTGTAGAAAGAATGAGTTTGTCTCCATGTGCTTAAATTTCAGAGGAATTCAAACTCGTTATTAATTCACTATGTAATTTGTCTTGTGAATTTAGGCATTTTGATGTTTTTCTGAGACTACTTGGTAACTCGAACTAGAAAAGGGAATTCCATTTTGGGTTTCATTGCCTGTTTCAGGACTAGTTTTTATTTATTTATTTTACTTAATCTATTGTTTATGTTGATTGTCCAGGTCTTTCCTTTGTGGTGGATCAACTGGGCTGTTCATTTATGGCTATTGCTTGTATTACTACTATGCACGATCAGATATGAACGGTTTCATGCAAACCTCCTTCTTCTTTGGGTACATGGCTTGTATTTGCTATGGTTTCTTTCTCATGCTCGGGACCGTTGGTTTCCGTGCATCACTGTTTTTTGTTCGTCACATATATCGCTCAATCAAGTGTGAGTAATGAGAAAGTTGGGTGGTACTTCAAGTTCAAAACTAAGCTTTTCAAATGTTGGACGCCAATCTTGGATCGAAGAGGACCATGTAGGACAGTAGGACTTCATAGTACAAATGCTTGTATTATTTTACAATGGCATCATGTGGGAACTGTTATCCTCGTTTTGCATTATAGCTCAAAATTTTATGTTCTACTAGTTATACATTCTTCCTAAAAATATGATATTTGTTCACTGTTCTAATATTAAATATCAGGATGGATACATGGTACACAACAGTGCTTTGTTCTGGTAGTGTTTTTGACTTTTCAACAAGTTTTGTTAAAAAAAATATTTCTTTTTCTGTAGACTAACCTCAATGTGCACCTCCGAATGTATAAAATTACTAATAAAGGAAAATCAGCCTCGGGTTTTTTTTTTTATTTTTTTTTATATATATATAAAATTACTAATAAATAAAACTTGGGCTTTCCATAATTCAGTAGAGCTCGTAACATAATGGAGAAATGACATGATCATCACATAAAATGGTATGAACACCTGTTACTTGAATATTAAGCAGTTTAAAATCTGATCAGTTGTAACATCTTATCAGTTTTCATAAGCATTATCCTGTATTCAAGAGTTCTCTAAAATGATTCATTGAAAGGTGTTTATAGAATGTTGAATGATATTAAATACATACAGGCAGCACTTCCCCAACTGCAGATGCACTACATGTGATGGACTAATCCACAATCAGTGTCTACTTCAAGATTTTACATTGCCATAATAGATGATAATGGAAGAGGGTCTTTCCCGGCTTTCTAAGAAAGGTAATCTTAAGATTTTGCCTGAAATAAGCATTAGCATAATTACCCATCTCCTGCACTACTTCCAAGTAGAACCACCAAGTACAATAACCTCCTCAGCACCATTAATCCTATTAGGAGGGTTCTCTTTCCCAGCCTCCTTTTGGGTGCTCAAGTCACCGTACAGATCTTTAAGCTTGGCCAGATTGCTAGATGCAGATGTTCTGACCTGGCCTTCATCCTTACGCGGACTTGGGAGGTGATCATTAGGAGTACTCCGAGCATGAATGCTCTCATTTCTGCTCCTGCTCCTGCTCCTGCTCCTACTCCTGCTTCTACGAGAACTTTCTCTATAAGATATACTGCCATCATGGCTGCTCCTGTCATAATCCCTTCTGCTTCTTTCTCTAGATCTTCGATCATAATCATGCCTTCGGTCCCTCTCCCTCTCCCTATACCTGTCTCTGTCCTTGTCAGTGTCACGGTCCCTGTCCCTGTCCCTGTCCCTACCCCTTTCCCTATCTCTATCCCTGCTCCTGTCTCTATCTGCAAATTCTCGATCACTCAAGTCACGACTTTGGCTACGGCGTCTGCTGGGAGATCTCCGTCCATCATCATCATTGTTTCTGTCATAAGATGGTGGCAGCATAGTACGGCGAACAGGAGACGAGTCCCTGGTTGATGCACGGTGAGGGGCACGTTGACCAAATGAGACCGAAAGAGCAGCTTTAACAGATGGTGGCCGACGAGCAGTGTCATCAGATCCACGGGTGGACTCCCCAGTCACACCACAATGCTTAGAGGGGAGTTTCATCTTTTCAAGGTGGGCTACGATCAATCGCATTACAGGTACAGGGATACGGGGGAAAAGAGTATCAAAATAGTACTGCAATAGTAAACGTCAACTTGTCAGTATTTGGCTCAAAGCCTGGACAGTAATATAGGCTAGGACAGTATTTGGTTGAGAGCTAGAAGACCACCATTCTCCTCAGTGGACTACTTTTGAGGCCATAAAGAAAACTTAATAAAGCGTTTAGCAATTAAGGGCAAATCAAAATACATATTTATACTTCAAATCTGCCAATTGCTTACCCATCTAACGAATTATTAAAGGAATCTACTCGGAGCTACAAATTTGGCCCAAAACAACAAATAAAGGAGTATCAACTAAGTTTGTGTGCTAAGGCTTCCACTTGCATTGCTCTTAACCAGTTTTTTAAAGACAAGAAAAAATTTTATTAGATAAAAAGAGAGAATAAAAGTCCACCCATCGTAAGAAGGGGGGGGTGGGGTGAAAGAAGAAATAAGAACGCTTCAAAAGAGGGCAACACTCCAATCTCTACAAAGATCAGTCGCATAATACCCATTGGCAAAGACCCATAAGAAGTAAGAAAAAAAATTCCTCTTGCAACAAAGCACTGCGCTTATTCTAAATCCCAAAAACATAGAGAAGATGACATACTTCCAAAGTAACTTCGCATCGTTACTCTATAAAACCTTTGAACTGGTGCAGTACCTACCCCCTCCCCAAGCACACTAAAAATAGAGATCCACAAAGCAACATGACAATGCAAGATATACGAGCGCGTATCTTGATTCTACTTGCACATAAAGACCATACACCAAATAAATGCCTTGATTTTGAAGGGAACATTTGCCTTCCAAATAACAGATATCAAAGGAAACTGAACCGAGACCCGAGAATGGATCAAGAAAAAGAAATAGGTATCACAAGAAAGGCTATTAAAAGGGGAATTTGGAAGGAATGCACATAATTTAAGGGTAGCAACTCCCTTTTGACCTTTTGAGTGACTAAGTCACCTTCTTAGCCTCCTCATAGGCTTCTGCTACAGATACTTTATGTGGTCTAGCAGTAGCAGTAATAGCTTTATTTTCTATTTTTACCCACTTGTTTCCCTTTAAAGTGCACTCCTTGTCCCCCCCCTTCCTTCTGAATTTTCATCTCCCATTATTAAAAATGCTTTTTAAAGTAGTGGTAAAACATTTCCACTTGCCTAGGTATGGTCGACTTGACTTTGTGTAATTCTACACTTTTAGCTGGCGATCAGGTGCTTCAAAAATTTTGTTTGTCAAGCGAGGGAGTAAATTTACCAAGAAAAAAAATCAAGTTGGTACCAGAACTCCAGAAGCACCAACATATGTTGTGTTGAAAATAAAAAAACTAACTAATTAAATAAATAGTGGTATAATTCAGAAGTATGTTAGCACCTTACCTGTCCGAGAAGTAAATCACGAATATAAACACCCATAGTCGTCATTCGACCACTAGATCCAGGAGAGAATTCCTGTAAATAAACACATTCAAAGCCACTTATTACTTGCAGAAATCACAAACAAATTCAAAGCCACAATCAGTACATCTCTGAAATAGGAAGTATGTTACTGTAGGGGAATGCAAGACAGAAAGTCATTATCAAATCCCCGAGAACAAGCAGTTATAAATAACTTATTGAAGGTAAATTATAACTTGAGAAGCAATAATGCGAGAACGACACCAGTTATAGCCTAGACGTACTATTGTAGATCAAAAATGCATTTGTTCAGACATGTCTTTGTAACTATATGAGAAAGCTTTACTGAATTCAACTGAACCAATCCACTAGATGGAGCACCTGTAGATGCTAAAATTTCATGTTAGTAAGCACAGCAGGATTAACAAGAAAACTATCTAATCAAATCAATAAGCAACATAAGGCACCATTGATGAGAATCAAAACTATTTAAATTTTAATAAAATAACATAGGTCATAGAAAAACTAGATTAACCATGAATTTCAGACTATATTCACAGGTTCAACTATGACTTAAACAAGGCTAAGTTTGTTTGCAAAAGTGATGGGTGGGATAAGACTATTTGTACTAAATTATTATCACTATGAACTATTTTAATCCAATGATTTGACTGTTATTTAATCCCATGAACTATGGTTTGTCATTTCTAAGGGACATTTGATGCTCAAAAGGAAGATTATATAATACCACCTTTTCACTTGGGATTATAATCCCTCATCAAAAGACCTTAGAAATTATAACAATGGGATTAAATAGCGGATTAATCAGTCCCCAATGGTGTTAAATTAGTACAAATAGTTCTATCTCACCCATCATTTTCGCAAACAAATATAACCCAAGAGAACATGATCAGACAAGAAGGGTTAAAGATAATATAGTTTATATAGTCCCCATCACATCTTCACTACATGCATCTTAATAATAGGGTGAATATGTGCATCTTAAAATATTCAGTCGAAATTTTAATATTTCCTAACAAGTACAATGTCATATTCAAGTTCTAAGTACTGCGGTGTGATGGTCATATGTTGTATTGAGAGTCTAAGAAGTATTGGTCCAAGATAAATGCAGAAGAACAGGTACAGAAGAGTTTAAAAAGTGCAAATGATCAAGAGACGAGTAATGCTTAACATTTTTCCTGATCTTTTTTTTCTTTAAATATAGAAGGGCAGTCAGTGGAACTTTAAATAATAATAAACCCTCAAATTTTTTTCAAGAGTACCTCTTCATCTTTGATATACGGCTCAAACCAACCCCACAACGTTTTCGGATCTGCAGCATATCTCAAGTAAAGGAATCCAACCTGAAAAATCAAATTTGGGAAATCAATACCTGTGGAAAAAAGCAGCTAATAACACAAATGTATTAGTTAATGACAAAAAGTAACAACAAACTTTAATCTGTTCCTTAACAGCTGTTAATTAATTGGGTCAAATTGACAGGGTTTCATATAATTCAGTGGTTAAAATAGGAGAAAAGAAACGTTTCAAAGAACAAAGAAATATATTAAAGTTACTCATAAATGCACAATTCAACTCAACATTATGATTTTTGGCGAATGGCAAGTTATGACTAAGAACCTTTTTGATAAGTGTTATGACCAAGAACATATATAATCAATAGTTAGATCACATGATATATACTAGAAAGGCTTACTCACAGCTCTGATGTAAGGAGAATCCGGGTGTTTCAATAGGTCATGCATTTGCTTGGCAGTGAGTTTAATAGTGAAGAACTTATAGAGAAGGCAAAATGCTGTTGAAGGACCTCGACAGTTTCCAGTCATCCATGGTTCCACATGGTCAACGTGATTATAAATTTCATCAACAACTTCATGAAAAGTTTTCAAACGGTAAAGCTCTTTAAAATAATCAGAAGAGAGAATGTTCATACAAAGAACCTTCTCCAACAGCTGATCAATTGGCTTAATTGGTATCTCCATAGGTTATGACCAAATTTTCAAACCCTTCAGATCAGGTATCACCAATATGTTCTTTCAGTTTCCTGGCTAGCCCGTTTTCTTGCAGGAGTGCTAACGCGCACCCTTACGTTTTATTTGCTTGCAAATATTGAATAATTGGCGAGAATACTTTCATGAGACACACCTGCAGCTGAGAGGCAAACATCATAAGGAAAAGAATATAAAAGTAAACCTATAAATTACAAAAATTGCACTAAGGAAAGGTCAATGCATGATTTTTTTAAAAAAAATAAAAAAAAGAAGGAAAAAAAAGAAATATGAAGTTAATATTGAAACAAAGTTCATAATTTTATCAGATTTTCCTAGTATTTTACTTGGCCAATCACTTTAAATTTATTTGAAGTATTTAAACTAAGTTCTTTAAATTCTTTTCATTTTAACCCCTAAAATTTGGGGTTTTGCAAATTGTAAATTGTTGAAGAGGCTATGTTTAATTGCAATAATACACACTGATATACTACTTCGTTTCATTACTCAATGAAAAAAGTAGGATGTCGCCTTCTTCCCCAAATTTGAAATATTTCGGGTTTTTTGCTTCAAGGTCTAGGAAATTTTTAGCTCGCAAAATCAAAATTGACCCGAATAATTAATAAAAACAAGGAAAAACAAACATATACACGATAATATACACAAATATATGGGCAGATTAGAAATCATAGATTTTGAAAGCAACAATAAAATTGCCTCCAATAACCCTAAAATTCTAATCAAATCAGACATTAACAAAAAGTTTGGATTTTGTTACCGTTTGCGATGTCAATCAACGACTTGAAGAATTATCGAAGGGGCGGTATTTTGGGAGAGGAGGGATATAAACCCTAGAACAATAGCCTCTTTCCGTTGGTAATAATGAAAAGGGTGACAACGTCAACCTATGATTCGTTTTTTTTTTTGTTTTTGATAATTCGATTGTTGGTTTTGAGTTTTGGAAGATGGGGAGGCTATCTAATGGGCTTTGGACTGGCTTCAAATCTGGGCCATTGCTTAGGTAAGGTAGTTAACATTTGGGACCATCCATTCCAAAATATAACTAGAAAAAGAAAGTTATTTTTGTTCCCTTTGGTTCCTCTTAACTCTATTTTTGGCAACCAAACATGTTATATTCATGATGCATAAGTATGTTCTTTATTTCAATGTAAATTAAAACAATCCATTTAAGTGGGCCGAGTGCATGAATTTTTTAAAATTCTTTTATCCAAAAAATTAGTGCATATAAGTATGTGCTTTGCACGAGTTATTAATCTTGTGTTAAATTTAAAAGTATAAGATTAGTTTAAGACATGTACTTCCCTCGGTGCTATTGTTTACAAAAATAATATTGTCTCGAGTCGAGTAGAGTGGATGAATCAATTTTGATTTGATAAATTGACTGTGATTTGAGTTATGAGTTTTTATTTGATTTGGTAATTAAAACTTGAATAACGCACAAGTAATTAAAGATTTAATTATTAATGACTATGCTCGAATTGATCTGAGTCAAGTATATTATTGTACTCGGCTCATTAAACAAATTGAAGATGAGTCAAAAGTCTAGTTGAGCCAAGTTATGTTCTTGAGGTACCAGTTGTCGGTTGGTTTATAGCCTACTTACAAAGGGATAAAGTATTATGGACCGAGTGGAAGAAGCTCGGTTTCAACTTCGAGACTTATCAATGGAGAAAATGGTGTTAAGAAAAGCTTCTTTTTTTGTGGGTCCGATCGTTGCTCGATCAGAATTAGTAGGCACCTAATGGTGTTGAATACCGAAGGTGAGAACCAAAAAAAAATAAATATGTATTATGGTTTAACGTATGATATAATTTAGATCATTTCTAATTATAATTTTTTTAAAAAAAAAAATTCATTACCTATGTCATTAAAGATTTTATAACCTTAATTCTAGGTTATCTAGCAATTCCCTAATGCATGTAATCGGAACGCTTACACATGACTTTAAAAAGAACACTCATTTTCAGATGAATCTGAGCATTAATTTCAAATGTTCAAGTGTTTACAAAGATAATTAGTCCAATCATTTTCACATTACTTATTTACTACTAGTTATCTTCAAAGATTTTATCTCTTGTATTAATAGTTTTCATTTTTTCATAAACGGTAGTGATATATAAATTCACACAAATTTTAGTTATTTAATAATAATATTAAATAACTTTTTTAATCCATTTGTATGAATTAAGCTAAAACGACAATTATTAATATTGAATTTTTTGGAGTGATGAGTAATCAATTAATGGTGAAATGATAGTTAACATTAATTACTATACATACGATCGAGACGGAATTTAATTACTTTTATTGTCAAAATTAGATCTTCAAGCATAGATTAATTTAACAACTAGAGCTAGCGAGGTGACTAAGTATGCAAAACCCCACTAGCATGCACTAGCTGCTACTCAACTTTTACATTGCCAAGTACTCTACAGTAATAATCTATCACATGAACCTGCTACGTACATGCATTAATGGGAAAAATATATCGTAGCTAGCTAGCTTTCTTAATTTCTTTCTTGAAGAACCATGCATGCATGGGTTACGTACGTACGTACTCAATGTGCTTCGTTGTGTCGAAAACTGAAAAGATTATAGAACGTAAACCGACTCGAGCATTTGTCACTCATCATACTTGGCTCCCTTGGAACTGTCAATGCCCTACTTGATCTGCAAAATTAATAATAATGCATATATGAACACACAAACCAAACCCTATATATAATAATTAATTAAATACAAAGAAGAAGAAGAAGAAGAAAAAGAAGCTGAAACTTGTATACTAACTATATATATATATATATATATATATATATATATATATATATATATATATATATAATAATCAATTTTGATTCATGGTCCACAAATTAATTATATTATTATATCACCTTTGTGGATAAAAAGGTCTATCAAACAGAGGCATCAACTGAGCTCTAGGAACCATCTCCTTCCTCAGCCTCCGAACCTCTTCCTCCTCGATCATCTGCATCTGAGCTAGTTATTTTTCTGATCATGATAGTTTATTTATACTCCCTCCGATCCGTGCAATAAAAAGAGTCGTTTATAAAATTTGAAATATTGATGATGTATTATTATTTTTTTTTATTTTTTTTTATGATCACCTCTGAGTTAATATATGGGTTGTTAGTTTAATAATGGTGGTATGATAATGACATTAATTAATTATGAGAACAAACGATATTGTATTATTTTATATATTAATAAAAAGATAACTTTTTTTGTGGATATTTTTTTTAATACAAATGGGACTTTTGGTGGAACAAAGGGAGTATATATATAAAACCAAGTTTTTTAAGAGGCATGCATGCATATTATACCTTCTGCACCTTCTCTACTTGTCTCTTTTGTTGCTCTATGAGATAAAGCTTGGTTGCAACCTGTATGATTACGTGTTTAACAGTTTAAAATGTTGATTAGTACTGGAAATATTGATGGCAACTTTTAGTTAATTACTTAATTAATTTCAACTTCCAACAAATTAAGTTTTGGTGAACACTAGCCGTATAGTTAAAGATTGCCCGATTGACAGCTCTTTGCTGAGTGCGGAGTTTGAAATCCGCAGGTTTAGTATGTTCTTTTATTGGAGCCTTTTGAACAACCTGCAATTTATATGATCATATATAACACTCATTAATTTAATTGTTATACTAATTGATTTAAGTTTAGAAGGAGAGAAATATATATATATATATAGCGACGGTTTTTTTCGTCACTATAGCATAGAGTTTTTTATGTTATAACGACGGAAAAAACCGTCGCTATAGCCGGTTCGCTCCCTTCAGTTCAGCGAAAAAGCCGGACTATTACTGTAGCGTGTTCATATATATATATATATATATATATAGTTTAATTTAATGCACTCACCTTAACTTTATAATCCCCTTGGCGCTCCTTCAGCTCATCCCTTGACGACTGTGAAACATGCACCATTCAGAGTATTTTACTAGTAGAGTAGTAGTATAATTCTTGTCCATATTAATCTTAATAGGATTAATTAATGATGAGAACTGTTTTGATATTTGTACATGGTCTTCTAGCTCTCACATGAGCATACAGTAGATCTCGCGATCATGTGAGAAAAAATTATGTGAAAATATCAAAAATACAGCATTATGACGTACTATTACCGTAGCGTGTTCATATATCAGCAGCTCTTTTCCCTTTTCAGGTTAGAGATAGTAATATAATTAAGTAAAGAGAAAATAAGTGGTACATACGTACCCGAGAATGGTTTTTGAATGAATGTTGAGGTGAAGTGGATCTAGATCTCACAACTCTAGTAGTGGATTGAAGGGTAGATTGAGAACTATTCTTCACAAACTTAAATGTACCAAAACAAAAAGGGAAATTAAGGAGTTAGAAACATAGTATTCTATATATAATTAAGAAAGAATTAGGAGCTAGCTAGAATGCATATAATTAATTATGTTAGACCTTTTGAGCAACTTGTTTGGTGTTTGGGCTTCCCATGATGAGCTGATGATCGATAGGGTGAGGTAGATACTAATTAACTTAATGAAGTATGTGAGTGTGTGTGTGTGTGTGTGTGTGTATATATATATATATATATATAGTTAATGCATGCATAAACTAGGATTAATTAATCATGTGTTTGGAGATTTGTTACTGTCTGTGCAGTTCTAATTAATTATCTTTTTGAAATTTGTTGCTACATCACCAGCATGTTTAGGAATTGGCATACTCTCCTTCACCAAACATTCTGATCAGACCTCCCATTCATGCACATATATGGCATGCATGTATACTTTCTTCAAATATCCTCCATCTTTGGTATACGAGTAATACGACTGATGATCAAATTAAGGCTTTAACGTTTAGTATACCTATCAATTCAAATGATAGAAATTGTCTCAAGAGTTGATCAAGGTTGTGTGTGGTTCTGTATTAAGATCATGCAAAAATATCATAATACTGAAATTGCAATTATCTGATTCCATGGCTTGCAAACTGGGCTACAAATTAATTAAGGTAGAGTTTTTTCGATTTAAAATTAAATTAAATCGGCCTCGAAATCAACTTCAGTTGAAGTTTTATTTGTCAAATTAATTCTATAGATTTAACATGTGGGGAAGAAGAAAATCCTACAGGCATTTAGACTTACTTTGGTTGACCTTTTTCTAATTATAACAGTTTGAAATATTTTGAAGTTCAAAATTAAACTAGAGGTACCTTTTAGAAGTTTGCAATGATGAATCAAAATTAATATATATGGTTTAAAAATATGACTTCAAAAAATTAATTGAATATCATTTAATGCCAAAACGCAGGTTCAATTTCTTTATATATTTTTCATCATCATTCCTCTCTCATTATTATGACATTTCATTTCAATCATATTTTAAATCTAAATACCGAAATAGAGAATCTCCATTTTATTCAAAATGGAGAGGATAGTAATTCCTAGCCATGTGAGTATAAAATGTATGTACAGCTAAATCCTGAAGGAGCTGAGAATTAAAAGGCCCACTTTAATTCTTGTCAATTCCGTTAGGTAACCAAATTAAGCTGGTTGGTAATCTTTCATTTCGGGGCTGTTCTTAATTGGATTCTTATCACCAGAAATATCAAATGGAGGGGCATGTCTGTCAATCAGTCGTGTGTATATATATATATATATATATATATATATATATATATATATATATATATATATATGGTTAGGTCATGGTTCGAATGTTAATGTAGATGCTTACATTTGAAGTTTAAAGAAATTATTTATAACTACTTTGATAGCCCTTTCAAATATGTGTTCACAATATTCTTTGATAAAGCCCGTTCGGCAACGACTTATTTTAAAAAATTAAAATATAAATTGATTTATAAATAAAAGTGTTTGACATCAATTTGACTTATAAATCAGAAATTAAGTTAAAACAAGTTATGAATCTGTTTGGCTTTAAAATCAAATCTAAAGATTACTAAAAAGGGACATTAATAAAAATAAGGACAAAATAGACATTACATTTAGTCAAACTAACTTATTTTAAAATGACTTATAAGTTATTTTAAACTAAGTTATAAATACTTGTTTACTTTTTTTGACTTAAAAATTAACTTATAAATTAAAAAATAAGTCATTATCAAACAGAAAAATAATATTAAATGACTTATAAGTTAGTTTGAACAATTTATAAGTTAATGCCCAACAAACTCATAATAACCAAGTGATAATGAAATGTGAACCTCCCAATCCGTTTAGCTGCAAGGAGTCGTACAATATTTTTTTCGGATTTAGAGGGGTTGTTTGCGAGTTTTATTTTGTGGGGGAAGGAAAGATAAAACTTTCTTTCCAACTTGATTTTTCTTTCCTTCTCTATTATCTAAAAAAAACATACATAAAAGGAGATCATCTCGTAAGGTATAAACTTTGCAAGAATTTATGATTAGCTTACCTGTGATCATCTCGTTTGGGTTCCTCGCATTTTTTGTCAACAAACGCCTTCTTAAAACCGTTGACTTTGACTTTTCAGGAGCGACCTTTTGAGTCACCGTCCTCATTGAACTAGGTTTCGCTACCATACAATCTCAAGCGATATGTCCTTCCTTTCCACAATTATAGCATACCTTGGCTGTTGTAGGCGGTTTTGGGGTGATATGTCCATCTTTCCGCATTTGTAGAAGATCTGACCGGTGGTCGTTCTCCTCCTGTAGAACCGATTCTTCTTTGGTGTTGGCGTCTTCACATGGTCGTTGTTGAATTTCCTCTTTTAAAATCTCCTCCCACTCGCTTCTTCTATTCTCATGGCCATGATTACCACCGAATGGTTACCATTTTTGTCTTTCTTTTTCTTTCTCCGTTGGTTATCGTTGTTCATTGATCGCTATCTCTCTGGTATGATCTCGTTGTTGTGGTCCCTCGGTTGAACGTACTTCGTTATCTCGCTTTAATAATTGAGCCTGTTGACAACATCCGAATAGAGAAAATTTATGAGAAATGAGATCTTCGACGTATCGGGGTTTCAAACCTCTCGAAACATCCGTCATCGTTCCTCATTCTCCACCAAATGAGGTCTGAACACGGATAACTCTCGCAAACTTTGCCTCGTCTTTGGGACACCGTCATATTGTTTTACTCGATCTAATAAACTCTACCTCCTTCATATAACGAACACTTTCGTGAAAGTACTTGTCATTGAAAAGTTTTGAAATGTCTCCCAAGACACATACGCTTTGAGTCTTGTTTGGATGGGTACGCTTCACGAGACTCCCATGCGATGTCTGCATTCATTCTGAAACATAAAGGTGGCGAATGGCACCTTCGCTCCTCCGTGCATCCCAAGACATCGAATATCTTGGTGATTTGTTTGACCACGTCTTCGCTTTAATCGGATCCGCTTCCCAGAGTGCACGGTGGTCCCAACTCTTTGAATCGCTTGGGCTGTGACAACTCGTGAATTGTTATCATTTCTCTCTGTATTTTGAACACGAGTCTCCTAAATCGATTTTGCATGAGCTCGCAAAAGATTCTAAACATCCCATCGTTCATCATCTCGCTTTCGATTGGTGTTGTTGTTCAGGAGGAACATTGCCACTGTTGCACATTCTCCTCGTTGTTGCACACGCTCTCCTCGTTGGTGAAAGACAAAGCGTCTCCACGGTCTCATTTACTCCATCGTTAATATTCTCGATCGACATTCTCAAATCGCCATAAAACAAGGGTTAATTAAGGAAATCAATATATCACATAATATCCCTATATCTTGACTAACTAACAAATAAACTTAGGTAGGACATACTAGCGAAGGATTTACTCGTCTCTCCCTCCTAGTTCTATTCCCGATCTCTGAGAGATCATATCCCTAAGCTCGATATTAACCGCTATGGCGCCCCCCAAAATAGGTATACATCACCCATTCTCGAGTTGTCAATACATGGTACAGAAACAACTTACAACTTTATTAATACAACATAAAAACTGAGAGTTTAAATACAAATATTATTTTCTAGACAATATCTATATCCAAATAAATCCTCATCACAATTATTGATACATTATTTTATAAAAATGGTGAGGACTACTAAACAACTCTCTAGAACCATCATTCCATACCCCGACTCGTACTCGCTACATTCTCGCCTTCTGAGAAGAAAAATGGAATAAAAAGGAAAAGGGTGAGCTCAACTAGCCCAGTAAAGAATATTATGACTAAGACAATATATAACATCGTTAGTCTTCAACAGGGAAAAATCTGAGAGAATACATTAAATAACAAGTTTTAGATCAATATTCGCAGCGGAAAATAATAATTCATAGAAGAGTTACGTAGAGAATGAAATCTACTATTATCTATGAATATAACAGTCCATCAACAGTATTTTTATCCCTATAACATCAATCAATGTACATCTTGAATCATATATTTATCCTTGCACTCTGAGCCAAGGATATTCATCGATTAAGTCATTATTCAACTCAACACTGTTCATCTTTGCACTACGGGCCAAAGATATTCATCATAAAATCGTTAATCTTTGTACTACGAGCCAAAAATATTGATTATATCATCATTTTAGGGTGAGGATGATGAAAAATATTTTAAAAAAAACGAATCCAGTGAAATAAAAGAATAAATACTAATGATTCGTATTTCGGTTTATTCATGTCCAAGAGTACCTCAATAATAATTTTAATGGAGTAAAATTCAAGAATGATCAAAATATGGATACAATCAAAGCTAGTATCCACACTAGATATTTTGGACGAAAAACAAAAAATTTAATTTTTTCGTGAATAAGGTCAGAGTATCGTGAATAGTAACTCTAAGACAAAAAGTTCTAAATTTGATTAAAAGTTTAGATCAATACTTCGGCATAATGATATTGGAAGAATTAATATCATTTTTAACAAAAATAATATCCCTTACCTCGTAAAGACAGTACTTCTAGTTGAAACATCGGATAGAGGCTATGACTTGAACTTGCAATCAGATATAAGAACACTCAAAGTATTAAAATACTCACAAGAATACTCAATATATCGAGAGAGAAAACTTGAGTTTACAGTGCGATTTTCAATTCTAACCTAAGACTCTATTTATAGAAAATGCTTAGAACATTCAAAGCGAAGAAAATTTAATAAATTAATAATATATTTATATAAATTTCCTACGCACACCTAGAATCTGATTTAAACAACCTAACACATGTAAAATGAGTCCCAAAAATGTAAAAAACGTTTTTCTTATTAAAAATAATTAAAACTTCAAAAATTAATTATTTCGAAGCTTCAAAACTTCAATAATTCATAATAAATAGTTCTTTTGTCAGAAAATTCAAAACTTGCGTCTTTTCCAAGGAAGTTCCATTATCTACAACTTTGTAGAAGAAAGTTTTTCCAAATTCCAAACAGAAATTGACCGAAATTCACAAACGGACGACTTTACAAGCTATAATCAAATTTCAGTCAAGGAATAGGGTCCACAGACATGAAAAACATGTTTTAAATATTTTTGGTAATAAAAATACTCCTCCTTCTCATATACTCATATATCCCATATTCATTGTAAAGATATCACCGTTATTATATTATAATAATATAATGATATATTTAAATGAATTATTTTATCAGAAAAAGATAAAATATTAATTTTTAACAATTGTCATATTAAAAATTTTTTCCATCTATATCCACATAAAATCAATATTTTCCTCATCATATAAATTAATAATTAATTATTCACAAATAATATTACAGAATCACAATATCGATAAAGGCAGTTTCAAGGGATAGAGAGGGCTTTCCAATAAGGATTTCTCCTTACTGGCGCGTAATTAGATGACCTAACCTCTCCTTAGACAGAACTTTCTAGATATTGCCAATATTGTTATCTAATAATATTATTCAAATAATATGAATTATTAATCCGATAATGGAAAATACTGTGTAATGACAATTATTGAAGCAACAATAATATAAAATATCAACGCAAACAATTATTGAATCAATTAAAATAAAATATTGAGCAAGAATTATCGTGTAACAATTATTGAGTAGTGCCTTCTTACGTAAGAATCAATAATTGGTGCAATACTGCAAATGTCTTCTTGTGTTTTAACCACTTAGTATTTCAACAAAGATATTCAGTAATAACTTCTGCTATTTATAAACAACTTATATTTATCGTTTTTTCTTCATCCAATCGCTTTCGTTATGGGCCCATTAAAATTTGCGCCGTAAATAAATACGAATATTCCTAGGCAATGAAGAATATTCCACGACCAAACGAATATTCCCCAGACAAAATATGAATATTTTATAACCACCGCTTATTTAAGATATTTGCGCATTTTACCCATAACTAATCATATTAATCACATCAACCCTTACTATAATAAATAGAGGAAATTAAATTTCATTTATTAATAATTTGGGGTCTTAAATATATATATATTAAATAATACTATATATTACAGATTACAATCTTAAAGCAAATTTAAATTTTCTGTAATTATAGTATTGTTTATGTGAACAGAAAATTGTTTTATGTGAATAGGAAATTGTTTTATAAAACAAATTTTTGTTTTGTAAAAAAACTGCATTTCTGGAAATTCTAGAAACAATCATATTTGTTTTGTTATGTGTATGATTATCCACATAATTCTTGAAATTTATTTCTGTTATTAGATATTTGTTTCAGTTAGTGATTAAATATTTTATCCATTACAAGTGATTCATTTTTTTTGTTGCACTCAAATTGAAAAACGTCATTTTTTTTTTACCATGCCATGCATGATAATCGTTTAAGTGTTTAAGTGCTTTTAAGTGCTTTAAGTGTTTAAGTGTAATGATCTATATATGTTGTATATTACATGCTGCATGCATATTACAATGATTGCATAGTGTATTAATGACTTGCATGTTCTGCATGTTGTTATCAAACTCCATATGACTGATCCTAATGATAAAGTGTTGCTTTTATGTTTAATATCATAAGCAGTATGCATGTTAATTCATTTAACTTATTAATATGTATAATACTAAGAAATATTATATAATATTCTGTTATTATTTGCATGTTAATATAACAGTTTATTGTGTTGCATGTTAAATATATAATATTCTTTTATTATATTTATTATAGGAATATTATATTTATTACATGTTGATTGATTTTTATATTATGTTATTATCCTAAGTTATTATTGTGTAATAATCTTGTGTTGGATTTTTAACAAAACTTGTCCAACTTTAGAATATAAATTGTTTTTCAAACATAAATTTGTAAACTAAAATTTGTAAACAGAATTTGGATTTGTGCTAGACAAATTTTTATAAACAAAATTTGTTGTTTGAATTCTGTTAAATTTTGGTACAAACAGAAATTTAATTTGATTATTGATAGTCTTTATTTGTATAATGAAATGACATCTACTAGTACCATTCTCTTGTGAGTATGTCTCGTGGAGAAAAGCTGAAAGGTTCAATGGAATCGATTTCAAGCGTTGGCAACAAAAGATGCTCTTCTATCTCACAACATTTGAACTTGGAAGGTTTACACAAGAGGTGTCCTACTCTTGTTGAAGGAGAAACTAACAAGAAAAGGTGGTTCTTTGTTGATGCATGGAAACATGCAGATTTTCTTTGCAGGAACTATGTGATGAATGGTTTAGATAATACATTATATAATGTATATTGTACAATTCAAACTACAAAAGAAATTTGGGAATCTTTAGACAAGAAATATAAAACTGAAGATGCTGGTATGAAGAAATTCATAGTCGGTAGATTTCTTGATTTTAAAATGGTAGATTCTAAAGCAGTTATCACTCAGGTTCAAGAATTACAAGTAATTCTACATGACATTCATTCTGAAGGAATGTCATTAAGTGACTCATTCCAAGTTACAGCAATGATTGAAAAACTTCCACCATCATGGAAAGATTTCAAGAATTATCTAAAGCATAAACGTAAGGAGATGAATCTTGAAGAATTAATCGTGCGACTTAGGATTGAAGAGGACAATCGAGTATCTAAGAAGAAAAGTAGAAGAAACTTCATTGAAGCAAAGGCAAATGTGGTAGAACAAAGGCCAAGCAACAACAAAAGGAAGCGTGAAGACAAAGATGCTTTCAAGGCCAAGAAGAAATTCAAAGGCAAGTGCTTCAACTGTGGCATCCAAGGACATAAATCAAGTGAACGTCGCAAGCCAAAGAAGTTCAAAAAAGAACAGAAGCCTCAAGCAAATATGACAGAACTAGAAAAGTTGTCTGAAAATGTTTCAGACATTAAACTTTTTGCAGTTGTATCTGAATGTAATTTGGTAGGAAACCCTAAAGAATGGTACGTGGACACTGGGGCTACTCGCCACATTTGTTCCAACAAATGGATGTTTTCTACTTACAAACTAGTAGAGAATGATGATCAACTCTTCATGGGAAACTCCTCAAGTTCAAAGGTTGAAGGACGTGGAAAGATTATACTGAAAATGACATCTGGCAAAGAACTGACTTTGAATGAAGGAAGTGCTTCATATGCCAGATATCCGCAAAAATCTAGTTTCTGGGTCACTACTTAGCAAGAATGGCTTCAAGTTGGTGTTTGTGTCTGATAGTTTGTACTTACTAAGAATGATATGTTTGTAGGAAAGGGCTACATGAATGATGGGCTCTTTAAGATGAATGTTATGACTGTTGTACCAAAGTCTATTGATAATAATAAAAATAATTCTTCTGCTTACTTGTTAGAATCTTCAAACATATGGCATGCTAGATTAGGACATGTTAATTATAATACTTTGCGTAGATTAATTAATTTAGAATTCTTGCCTAAATTTGATATTAATCAAAAACATAAATGTGAAATATGTGTGGAATCAAAAATGACAAGATTACCCTTTCATTACATTGAAAGGAAAAGCGAACCTCTAGATTTAATTCAATGACATATGTGACTTAAAGTTTGTGCAAACTAGAGGTGGGAAAAATATTTCATAACCTTTATTGATGATTGCACAAGATATTGTTATGTATATTTGCTAAGAAGCAAAGATGAGGAAATTTGTAAAATGTTTCAACTTTATAAAAATGAAGTTGAAAATCAACTTAGCAAAAAGATTAAAGCAATAAGAAGCGATAGATGTGGTGAATATGAATCACCATTTGAAGAGATATGCTCTACTCATGGCATTATTCATCAAACTACAGCTCCTTATTCACCGCAATCTAATGGTATTGCTGAACGTAAGAACCGAACATTGAAAGAAATGTTGAATGCTATGTTAAACAGCTCTGGAGCACCCCAGAATTTGTGGGGGGAAGCTTTGCTTTCTGCCAATTATATTCTTAATAAAGTGTCTCATAAGAAAACTCACAAAACACCTTATGAATTATGGAAAGGTCATAGACCTTGCTATAATACTTAAGAGTGTGGGGGTGTCTAACAAAAGTGATGGTTCCTAAACCTAAAAGGTTAAGATAGGACCAAAAACAATTGACTGTGTTTTCTTTGTTATGCAAATAACAGCAGTGCTTATCGTTTTCTTGTTCATAAATCTAAAATTAATAATATTCATGTTAATACATTTATTGAATCAAGAGATGCATCATTCTTTGAGAATATATTTCCATATAATGAAAATAATTATTCAAATTCAATCAAAAGACCTTTGGATGCTACTAGTAATAATCTTGAAAATATAGAAAAAGAGTCTGTGGAGGATGAACCTAGACGTAGCAAAAGGGCAAGGACTTCAAAGTCTTTTGGTCCGGATTTTCTAACTTTTTTGTTAGAAAATGATCCTCAAACGTACAAGGAGGCAATATTCTCTCCAGATGCTTCTCATTGGAAAGAAGTAATTAATAGTGAAATTGAGTCCATTATGCAAAATCATACATGGGAATTGGTGGACCTTCCACCTGGTTCAAAACACTTAGGGTATAAATGGATCTTCAAAAAGAAGATGAAAGCTAATGCCTCAATTGATAAATATAAAGCAAGGCTTGTTGTTAAAGCTATAGACAAAAGGAAGGATTTGATTATTTCGACACTTATTCACTTGTTACAAGAATTACATCTATTCGTATGCTAATAGCAATAACATCTTTAAATAGACTTGAAATGCATCAAATGGATGTCAAGACTGCATTCTTAAATGGTGAATTAGATGAAGAAATATATATGGAACAACCTGAAGGTTTCATTGCTCCTAGACAAGAGAGGAAAGTATGCAAACTTGTTAAATCCTTGTATGGATTAAAACAAGCACCAAAACAATGGCATGAGAAATTTGATAATGTTATGTTATCAAATGGATTTAAAATTAATGAGTGTGACAAATGTGTTTATGTCAAAAGCACTCAAAAGGAATATGTCATTGTTTGTCTTTATGTGGATGATATGTTAATCATGGGTAGCAACAATAAAGTTATCAACTCTACTAAACGTATGTTGTTAAATAGGTTTGACATGAAAGACTTGGGGGTTGCTGATAGAATATTAGGAATCAAGATTTCTAGAACATCTGATGGAATTATATTATCTCAAACTCATTACATTGAAAAAATACTTGAAAAATTTAACAAGTATAATATAATTTTAAATAAGACCCCAGTTGATATAAATCTTTATTTAGCTAAAAATGAAGGTGATAGCATATCTCAATTAGAATATTCTCGTATAATAGGCAGTTTAATGTATGTCATGAATCAGATATTAGATTAGATATAGCTTATTCGGTAAGTAAGCTAAGTAGGTATACGAGTAATCCGGTAAAGATCCTTTGGAAAGCAATTTTGAGAGTTTTAGGATATTTAAAACATACTCAAAAATATGGACTGCACTATAAAAGATATCCAACAGTATTGGAAGGATATAGTGATGCTAATTGGATATATGATAATAAAGACTCAAAATCCACAAGTGGATATGTCTTTACCCTTGGCGGTCTTGGCAGTATCTTGGAAATTCTCAAAACAAACGTGTATTGCAAGGTCTACAATGGAATCAGAATTCATTACTTTAGACAAAGCTGGAGAAGAAGCTGAGTGGCTTCGCAATTTCTTAGAGGATATTCCAAATTGGTCAAGACACTGTGCCATTATATATATATACATTGTGATAGCCAATCGGTGAATTGGATGAGCACGAGTCATTTATATAACTGTGAGAATCACGTCATATACGTCGAAGACATAATACCGTTAGACAGTTGCTCTCAAATGGAATTATCTCAATTGACTATGTAAAGTCAAAAGATAAAATTACGGATCTATTTACAAAAGGTTTAACAAGAGAGCAAGTGAAAAAATCATCCAAGGGAATGGGTTTAAAGCCTACTGTTTAAATAAGAGTCGTCATAGTGGCAACCCAACCTAGCTGACTGGAAATCCCAAGATCTAGGTTTAATGGGCAAACCGAACTATGTAGTACTCAGTAAAGCACTAAGGAGATATTTACTCCTAACCATTCCTAAGATGAGACAGTGCACATCTGCCGTGAGAATTAGGATAAGTTACGCTTTTAATGACTTTTATATCTTGAAATATGTTCAAGTGGAGTATTGCAGGATACTCTTGATAGAAGTCACCTACGTGAGTAAGAAGGGGGCCACTTCTGTGGAAATTTTGAAGGCTGAATTCTCTAATATACTTACGGAACCAAGAGGTGTTTCAAGGCCAAAATGAACACAAACATGAGAACCAACTATTTCTGAAGAGATATTTTGTGAATTCTATTGTCTTGGTTTACACGAAAAGCTGACAGTTCAAAGATATCAAGTCTACTTATTAGCCAAGTAAATCCGATAGATTTTACTAGGGCAAGTTCAAAGCCACTAGGCTACTTAGCTTGATGAAATATCTTTTCTCATGTACTCGAACTAGTGTCTGCATATTCATAACATATTTTACATATTGTAAAACCAATTTTACATTCATGTGGGGGATTGTTGGAAATGGGATTTGAAATATCAAATATTAGAGCATTTTGAGGCTCAATTAAATGAGGGACCCACATTCCAGAAATATCGGGTCTTTGTACCAATGTGTTCTCCTTCGTGAGGAGTATAACTTGGTATATTTATATGTTCAAATCCATTAAGAATTGAATGAGAAAATTGACTCCAAAGTCACCTACTTGAATGTTGTCAATTGCAAAAGTCCCACATAGGGCATTAGAGGGAAAATGAAGAAGAATATATATGGGATGTTTGCTTTCGATGGGAAGGGCCCTGAGGGCACCCCACTTTTAATGGAAGGAGAGGACCCAGCCAAGGCATGGTTCAAAACCCACATTTCATTCGCCGCCGTCCTGGGCGGTGCCGGCCTCAAGTTCGGGTTGGGGTCAGTCATGATATATAACTTTTGGACAAAATTTATTTAATAAGTTATTAGATTTTGTTTTAAGTTATTATCAATACTACGAAGTTTTGACGCATCCTAACGGTAGATAAGCCGTCGGATTAATCTATAAATTAATCCATATGGGCGCTAAAAGTAACGCATATAAATTTTCCCGTCCTGTTCCTTTCTTTCCTTCCCCGTTCTGTAGTAAGAAAAATTCTCGTTCCTTTCCTTCCTTCCCCGTTCAGTAGTAACAATTCCGTTCCTTCCTTCTGGAAGAATCCCGTTCCTGACAGAGTCCCGCTCGCAAAGTGCAAATCTCGCGTTTACATTCTATAAACTCCGATTCGAGCGTGAGTTTTTTCTTTTATTTTATTTTCATGCATTATTACTGTAATTTCCATTTACATGCATCATTAGTATTAACAGTAAAGTTCGGGTACATAACATAAAGTTGTGTTTGTAGTATTCTTAATTTTGAAGTGCTTCTAATTAAGAACTGGAAATTCGTTTTATCTTGGGAAGCAATTATTCATTAATCCTTAGCATCAGTGAGAAAATAAATTTATTTTAAAGAGACTTTGTGAATTCAAAGGACTCAGATTTATTTATTTATATTTTCTGTGTTACATGTATATAAAATTCTATTATGTTTTCTTATATTTATATATATTAAATAATACTATATATTACAGATTACATTGTTTTCATAGTACACACTTTTCATAGTTTTATTGATCTTAATTAGGTAAGTATGTCCCATGTTTTTTTATTGGAAGTGTTTGGATTAGAGCACATATAAATTTATTAATGAAATTAGTCTTAAAAAAAAACTAGACTTCATACTGGAAGGTGGGCCATAGGTGGTTCGGAGGATGAGGAGGTATCAACAACTTCTTTTCGATTAGTAATACTTCTTCCGTTCCTTAATATAAGATATTTTAAAAAAGTTTTTTTATTTTTTAATATATGACATTTTAAAATTTCAAATAAGTATTAATTATTTAATTTTTAATATTATCTCAAGTATTAAATATAATTTTGATTCTTTTACTATTTTTTATCTAATAAATAATAATCTTTTTTCTAATATAAAGATAATATAGACATTTAATATTATATTTTAATATAAACTTATAAGTTTTTAACTTTTTATAATTTAAATCTTAATATTTTAATTTTAAAATATTAAATCTTAATGTCTTTAATTTCTTATAAATTAAATTTTGTGGCCATCCATGTGCAATAATTGATTCAAATGAGTATTTTGGATACTTTCACATCTAAATATTATTTTTTTTAAAAAAAATTATAGAAATATGATTGGTGTATGATGAAGGAAAAAATGGGAAAAATGAGTCCAATATAAATGATATTTATCTTTAAAAGACTCAATATTTTAGATTGATAGATAACCTTAAATATCTATGAAAGCTTAAAAAATTATTGACACGAAATTATCGTGTAATGAAAAAGAAATGTACCAAAAAATAGAGTCAATATAAATAATATTTACCCTTAAACAGTGGCGAAGCCACATATATACACTACAAGAAAATACTCTAATAGTGATCAAAAATGTCAACGACCGCACTTACGGTCGAAAATAGGATTATTAGCGACCAACAGTAGCGACCGCCCTTGAATTTGATCGCTATATTATGTTAGCGACCGAACTCGGTCGCTAATTGACTTAAAAATTAACTTATAAGTATGTTTATGCCTTCATGGATATATTGAATAGTATATAGTTTTAAAAAATTATTATTTTCACAATAAAAATTATTATTGAATATAAATTATTAAATTCACAACACAAATTGTTATTTTCATAGTATATAGTTTTATGTTGTTTTCATAACAATCCTATAACGACGATTTTATCGTCGCTATATATCTATATCGACATTTTTATTGTAAAAATAATAAAAAATATTATGAATTTAACAATTTTCATAATTTTATTGTTCTTAATTACGTAAGTATGTTCCATGTTTTTTTATTGGAAGTGTTTGGATTAGAGCATATATAAATTTATTAATGAAATTAGTCTTAAAACAAAACTAGACTTCGTACTGGAAGGTGGGCCATAGGTGGTTCGGAGGACGAGGAGGTATCAACAACTTCTTTTCAATTAGTTAACACTCCCTCCGTCCTTTAATATAAAATATTTTAGAAAAAAATGTTTGTCCTTTAATTATACTTGGCAAAGATGACTTAGGCCCGTCCGTCACAGAATAGGCTTTGGGCTGTATATTTATGGGTTGTGAGGCTTAAACACAAGACTTATAAATAAATAAATAAGAGTTTAAATCAATTAAACTACAATAATTATTTATTTTTAATGCAATTTTCAATATATTATTTCTTTACTTTTGTTCAAATTTTATTATTCTTAAAAAATAAAACTTAAATCGTACCTAATTTATAATATTTATGAGCATTAATACATTATTATTTTATTTCTCCATGGGAGATTATTAAATTCTCTACTGTACCTCATTTGACATTTGCACCCGTCAAGTTGAATGACAGTGTTTGAAATTAAAGGTTAAAAAAAAAAAGAATAATCTAAACTCATTTTATTGAACAGCGGAAGGAGGAAATATATATCAATATTAAAAAATAGGATAAAATATAAAGTAGATCACTGAATTTTAAATTTTTTTTTGGTATTGAGTCATTTTTTTTTGATCAAGACAAATTGAGCCCCAGGCGCCACATGTTTTGAACACAGAACCTCTAACTTGAAATATTGGTCCAATGACCAACTAAGCTACATGGGTCTTATTATTATTTTGCAAAAATTAATATTTATAACTAAACAATTAAATCCCCAAATTAAAGGACAACATATCCCAAATTGTAGAGAGGCGTTATGTTTGTGGAGTTATTATTATTATTATTATTATTATTATTATTATTATTATTATTATTATTATTATTATTATTATTATTATTACTATTATTATTATTATTATTATTATTATTATTATTAGTATTAGTATTTAACTTTGACAGAAGCAGAACCTGAAACATTTTAACTTCTCGGACCCAATTGACCAGGATAATAGTATAATAATAGTAATAATAATAATAATAATAATAATAATAATAATAATAATAATAATAATAATAATAATAATAATAATAATAATAATAATAATAATAATAGTAATACTACTACTACTACTACTACTACTAATAACTCCACAAACATAACGCCTCTCTACAATCAGAAATATTTGGGATATGTTGTCTTTTAATTTGGGGATTTAATTGTTTAGTTATAAATATTAATCTTTACAAAATAATAACAATAAGACCCATGTAGCTTAGTTGGTCATTGGACCAATATTCCAAGTTAGAGGTTCTGTGTTCAAATCGTCAGATCTGCCACGTGTGCCTTGCGTGAAAGGCAGTCAACGCATACATGTGGCGCAGAACCAAAGTTCAAATTTTTAATAATTTGCGTTGACCAAAAGAAAAAGACTCAATACCCAAAAACTCCTAAAATTCAGTGGTCTATTTGCATTTTACCCCTAAAAAATATTTTGTCCAACATACAATATTTAAAGTACACAAATTTAATATAAAATATGTTGTAATTAGTTTATTACACAAGTTTAATACTCATATACAATATGTTAAAATTAGTTTGGTTTAATGAGTTGGGGTTACTGTTTTTGAAAGTAATTTAATTATATTAATTTTAAAAAATCAATTTAATTATATACTTTGAAAGTAATTTATAATACTATTAAAATTTTAATTGATTGAGATATGTAGTTAATGTAGGTAATTAGAATTATTGTTTATTATAAATTATTTTATTATTTTTAATATTTATTATTATTATTACTATTTTTAGTGTAGCAAGATTTTATAAAATAAAAAAAGGAAGAAGCTTGCATGGTTTGGCTAACTCGTCTTACTTACGGCCTCACATTTTCAGCCTGCCAAAACCCGTGCCATTTTGACCCGGCCCGCCATTGACCCGGCCGTTTGCTAGGTGTACCCTTAATATATGAAGTTTTAGAATTTCAAGTAAATATTAATTACTTAATTTTTAATATTATCTCAAGTATTAAATATAATTTTGGTTCTTTTATTTTTTTTATCTAATAAATAATAATTTTTTTAATACAAGGATAGTATAGACATTTAATATTATATTTAATATTAATACTATACAATTATTTTTTTAATATTTATGTACAACTCTAAAAATCTTATATTAATGGAGGGAGAGAATATTACTTAGTTCATACTTTTAATACTCCATATAGACTATAGTTGTTGTTGATGTCAGTTGTCTTATTTGTTGAGACATGCAAATTATGATCATTTCATGACCAACAATATTCAACTTAGCTAACCCTAATCCTTCATGATTTTAAAATACAAATAAAATAAAATTTTAAATATAAAACTTAATAATTTTTTTCTTTATTTCTCTAATTAATTTCCATTTAGGACACGTACATAAACTAGCTAATTTATGACCATATCTTAACCTTTTTCGTTCCCTCTACTTTCTTATTGATAAGTTGGGACAATTTAAGCTTTTAAGTTTTTATAATTTAAATCTTAATATTTTAGTTTTAAAATATTAAACCTTATTGTCTTTAATTTCTTATAAATTAACTTTTGTGGCCATCGATTAATTGATTCAAATGAGTATTTTGGATACCTTTCACATCTAAATATTATTTTTTAAAAAGAAATTATAGGCATATGATTGGTGTATAATGTAATGAAGAAAAAAATGGGAAAAATGATTCCAATATAAATGATATTTATCTTTAAAAGACTCAATATTTTAGATTGATAGATAACCTTAAATATCTATGAAAGCTTAAAAAATTATAGACACCAAATTAGCGTGTGGTGAAAAGGAAATGGACAAAAAAATGGAGTCAATATAAACAATATTTACTCTTAAACAGCGGTGAAGTCACATAGGACTTTGTGGGGTCAATCGATTTTACTGAAAAAAAAATATTTTATAATATAAGGTAAATTTTAAAATTTTTAAATATTATATGTATATTGACCCCACTAAAATTTTATAAATTTTCTATTATACGGGGTCAAATTGAAAATTTATAACTTTGTCAATTAAATTTTAACCACATATGACTCGTATCCTCTTAATATATGTATCTTTCTCTATAATATTTTAAACTAAATAATAATCTAATTTATATTATTTTTAAAAATAAATAATGAATTACTTACTTATGAACAGTTGTGACTAAAAAAGTCTATTATGAGTTATATATATACCATATATTATTACTCATTATATTTTTATTGTAATAATATATATATATATATATATATATATATATATATATATATATATATACCGAAAGTATAAAGTATTAAAAAAAAAAATGGGTATTTGCCTTAGAACCCCCGCCAAATTATTTATAATTCAGTAATAATTTCGACCCCATTGACGAAAATTTATGGCTTCGCCACTGCCCTTAAAAGACTTAATTCCCTTTTTCTAGTCATGTGATTTTTTTTGACAAAAAAATGCTAAATTTGATGACCAAAAGGTTCAATTAATAAAATAGAATTGTTATTTTTACAAGTAAAAATTAATATTTTTTATAAAATATCAGTGTGAGACCTAATTACTATTTATGTGAGAGTACTCTTGTGCAACCGTACTTTTGCACTTTTGCTTACATAAATACCAATTCCCTTTATAAAAAATTAAAGATCTTAAAATTTGAGTAAATGACACTTTGTGTCCCTCTTTTTGCTCTATTTTACACATTGCATCTCATAATTTTAAAATGATTATTTTGAATCCCATACTTTTAACACCTTAACGAAAAACACACTACAAACAAAAAAATGAAGAATCGTCAAAATGTTAACATCGTTAGACATGTGCATTGCACATGTTTTTTAATTGGCAAAAATATATGTTCATTAGTTATTTCTTTCCTTTCTCTTCTATCTTCTCATTCTTCCATCTCTCTCGATCATGTTTTCAAACCAATAAAAATATAAAGTAAAGCTAGAGGTCGGTCTAATTAAGAGCAATAATTGTAAGCCCCCAACTTTTTATGAATAAAGATTTAATTTTCTCTAAATATTATTTTAAATAGTAAGATGACAATTTAATAAATGTTATAGTTATGAGTGATATGTGCAAATTTTACAAAGTAAGCAAGTTATCATAAAATATTTTGTAAGACCCCGAATTTTATGAAATAAAAGTATTCAAATTTTTTTATAATTATTATTCAATAAATGGTTAAATTGATAAAAAGTTAAAGTTAAGGGTGATATATGTAAAGTTTACAAAATAAGCAAGTGGTTATAAAATATTAATTGTTATCGAAAAATATTCGTTTGGTCGTGGAATATTCTTCGTTGCGGGAAATATTAAATTTAATTAGTATTTATCATTTCATGGGCCCTATAATGTAAAAATTGTCGGAAAAAGAAAATGACAAATATGAGTTTTTATAAATAACGACGTAGTTATTACCAATTAACATCATTAGAATACGATTGGGTAAAAAATAAAACGCTGGCGTTGTTGCATAGTAGACACACGGTATTGCACAATAAATTCTAATTATTGATTCTTTACGTGAAGAAGACTTACTCAATAATTGTTACAATAAATCTTTATTCAATAATTTATTTTATTGATTCAATAATCATCAACGACAAAGATTATTTTTCATTATCAGATCAATAATTCATATTATTTGAATAATATTATTAGATAACATTATTGACAATGTCTAAGGAAGTTCTGTCTAGGAAAGGAGTTTGGTCACCTAATTACGCGCTAGTAAGGAGAAATTCTTATCGAAAAATTCCCTCTTTCTTGGGAACGACCTGGTTGTCATTATTGTGATTCTGTAATATTATTTGTGAATAATTAATTATTGATAAAAATGATAAGGAAATATTTATTTTATGTGGATATAAATGAAGAAATTAACGCTGAGGTGTTTTATCAGTATTTTGTCGAAATGGAGGAATTTTTAGAAAAATGACAATTGTTGAAAATTGATATGTTATCTATATTATTATATTACATTATAAATGTATATTGTGATAATATAATAATATAATAATGGTGATATTTTTATACTAAATTCACGATATATGAATAAATAAGGAGAAAGAGTATTTTTGTTACAAAAAATATGTTAAATATGTTGGTGGGCCCTATTTTTGACTGAAATTTGATTATAGCCTGCAAGATCATCCGTATCCGTATGTGGATTTTGGTCATTTTCCTTTAGAATTTGGAAAAATTTCTTCTACAAAGTTGTATAGAATTAAATTTCCTATGGAATGGACATAATATTCAATTTTTTCTGATAAAATGGCTATTTATTATGAATTATTGAAGTTCCAGAATATTGGGTTTAAATTAATTTTGTTACAATAAATGATAAAAACATATTTTTCATGTTGGTGGGCCCCACTTGCATGTGGTAAATGTTGAATTCAGATTGTCAAGGTGTGCGTAGGAAATTAAAAAAAATATTATTATTTTATTAAATTTTCTGCTTTGGTGTTCTAAGCATTTTCCTATAAATAGGGTGTTTAGGTTAGAATTAAAAATCATATCAGAATCTAAAGTTTTCTCTCTCTATATTATCGAGTGTATTTTTGTGAGTATTTCGATACTTTGAGTGTTGCTATACAGTGCAAGTTCCTTCAGCATTATATCCGATATTCCAGTCAGAAGTATTATTTTTTTGATGTAAGAGACGGTAAGGGATGGTAATAGATGTTATTTTTTTCGTAAATGATATTATTTCTTTCAATATCATTATACTGAAATATTAGTATGAATTTTATTATGAAATTTTTACCTTTTTCATGTTGAGGTTACTATTCACGTATACGACACTATTCACGTATACGATACTATTCATGTATATGACACTATTTACGTATACGATACTATTTACGTATACGGTACTATTTACGAATACGGGGTACTATTTATAAGTTACTATTCACGGGGTACTATTCATGACAAAATTGATTTTTTTTTGACCAAATTATCGTTGATTTATGAATCTTACTCTTAAAATTAAATCTATATTTTGATTATATTATTTTTATTATCATATATAACATTTTTATAATCCTAGTGATGAAATTTCTCTTTCACTTAGAGTGTAAAGATTGTTGGTATGATCGTGACTATAGGTTCTCTTTGGCCAGTAGTGCAAATATGAATTATTGACTAGTATAATCATAACCATTGAATTTGTAATTGAATATCTTTAACTTAAGTGCAAAGGTGAATTGATCAACATGGTTATAATTATTGTTTATATAAATTCTGAAATGATTATATATTTTTTTGAGATATGAGTATCTTTGGCCCGTAGTGCAAAGATGACATGTTGTTGAATATCTTTGGCCTGTGGTGCAAAGATGAACTGTTGATGAATATCTTTGGCCCGTAGTACAAAGATGAATATATTAGTATGATTATAAACATGAACTATGATTTGGTATAACCATGATCTTTGATGTTTAAGGTAAAAACAAGTGTTAAAAATTGTAAGACCCCAACTTATTATAAATGAAATTGAATTTTCTCTATTTATTATTTTGAAATAGTAAGGGTTGATTTGATTAATGTAGTTAGTTATGGGTAAAATCTGAATATTTTAAATAAGCAAGTGGTTATAAAATATTCATTGTTGTCGAGGAATATTCGTTTGGTCGTGGAATATTCTTTGCTTTTGGGGAATAATATTGCACGATTTGGTATGACCTTAATAGGTTCAGGGAATATTATGATGACAGCCTTGATTTCTGCGTTGATATTTTATATTATTGTTGTTTCAATAATTGTCATTATTACAAGTATTTTCCATTATCGGATCAATAATTCATATTATTTGAATAATATTATTAGATAGCAATATTGGCAATGTCTAGAAAGTTCTGTCTAAGAAGAGGTTTGGTCACCTAATTGCGCGCCAATAAGGAGAAATCCTTATTGGAAAGCCCCCTCTCTTTCTGAGGAACGGCCGATTGTCGAGATTGTGATTACGTAATATTATTTATGAATAATTAATTATTGATTATTATGATAAGGAAAATATTCATTTTATGTGAAAATAGATGGAGAAAATTTTTAATGTGACAATTGTTGAAAATTGATATTTTATCTTTTTCGATAAAATAATTCATTTTAAATATATTATTATATTTTAATAATATAATAATGGTGATATTTTTTACAATGAATGTGGGATATATGAATAAATGAGGAGGAAGAGTATTTTTGTAACTAAAAATATTTAAAACATGTTTTTCATGTTTGTGGACCCCATTTCTTGACTGAAATTTGATTATAGCCTGTAAAATCGTCCGTATGTGAATTTCGGCCAATTTTTGCTTGGAATTTGGAAAAACTTAAACTTACAAAGTTGTAGAGAATGAAATTTCCTATGGAATGGACATAAGGTTTTAATTTTTCTGATAAAAAAGGCTATTTATTATGAATTATTGAAGTTACAAAGTTCTAGAATAATTGATTTTTGAAGTTTTAATTATTTTTTTTAAGAAAAGCGTTTTTGTTAAGGTTGGCGGGCCCCACTTGTTGTTAAACATGCTGAAATTAGATGATTCAAGGTGGGCGTAGAAAATTAATATATATTAATATTTTATTAAATTTTCTATTTTGGTGTTCTCAGCATTTTCCTATAAATAGGGTGCTTAGGTTAGAATTGAAAAGCACACCAGAAACAAGTTTTCTCTCTCTCTTTCTCTCTCTATATTATCGAGCGTATTCTTGTGAGTATTTTGAGACTTTAAGTGTTGCTATACGGTACAAGTTCCCTTCATCACTATATCCGAAGATTCAAGTCTCAAAATCTTTATCTTTTCGAGGTAAGGGATGTTATTTTTTTATAAATGATATTATTTCTTTCAATATCATTATGCTAGAATATTGGTAAGATTTTTCTTGTGAAATTCTTGTCTTTTAGTGTTGGGGTTACTATTCACGATATTTACTTTATTCACATATATGGCCTTATTCACTTATACGGTCTTATTCACGAATACTAAGACTATTTACGGAAAAATTAAATTTTTGTTTTTTGTCCAAAATATCTATTATGGATACTAGCTTTGATTGTATCCATGTTTTGATCATTCTTGAATTTTACTTCACTATGGTTATTTATGAAGTATTTTTGAACTTGGACTGTTTAAAGTACGAATCCTTATTATTTGTTCTTTTGTTTCACTGGATTAGTTTTTTTTAAAATATTTTTCATCATCCTCAGTCCTAAACGATGATATTACTGAATATCTTTGGTCTATAGTGCAAAGATGGTTGATTTTCTTATGAATATCTTTGGCCCGTGGTGCAAAGATGTACAAGTGTTGAGATGAACATGATCAACTGATGAATATCTTTGGCCTGTAGTGCAAAGATGAATATTTGATTCAAGATGTATATTGATTGATGTTACAGGGATAAAATATTGATGATAAACTTTTACATTCATAGAAGAAAGTAGATTTCATTCTCTACGTAACTCTTCTAATGAATTATTATTTCTGCAGCGAATATTGATTTAAAACTTTTTATCTATTGTATTTTATCAGATTTTTCCCTGTTGAGGACTAAAGATAATTTGTTATATATTATCTTAGTCATAATATTTTTTACTGGGCTAGTTGAGCCCACCCTTTTCCTTTTTATTCTATTTTTCTTTTCAGGGTGCGAAAATATAGCGGGAACTAGTCGGGGTGTGGAATGATGGTTCAAGATAGTTATTTTAGTAGTCCTCACTATTTTGTAAAATAGTGTATCAATAATTATAATGAGGACTTTATTTGGGTGTGGATATTGTCTAGAAGACAATATTTGTATTTAAACTCACTGTTTATGTGTTGTCATATTTTGCACGACAATTGTATTAATAAAGTTATAGTTATTTCTGTACCATGTATTTGGCGACTCAGAATGGGTGTTGTATACCTATTTTGGGGGTGTCACAGTTGGTATCAGAGCTTAGGGATATGATCTCTGGCGGAGATCGGGGAATAGAACTAGGAGGAGAGAAGCGAGTAAATCCTTCGCTAGTGTGTCCAACCTAAGCTTAATTGTTGGTTGGTCAAAGTATAGGGTTATTATGTTGCATGTCAATTTCTTTAATTAACCCTTGTTTTGTGGCAGTAATTAAGAATGGCAGCTGAGAATGTTAACAGTGGAGTAAATGAGACCATTGAGACACCTCTAATCACCAACTAGGATAACGTGATGTCCGGCAAAGAAGAAATTAGAGATATTCATGTGGTTAGTGAAGAACTAATAGTGGCACTTTTAGCTATAGCAGAAGAGTGGCGACTAAAGTGAGGAAGAAGAGGAAGAAGAGGAACCTGAGGAGAATTTATTAGAAGAATTTTATGATCGAAATTTAGAATTACAAAATCGTATTCATGAGTTAGAAGAGTTGGTTGAAGAACGGCAGGCGGTCGTGGAGCAAAGAGATGCAATAATTCAAAATTGTATTACCCGATGTGCGATGCTTGAACAGAAGCACTCTTTTGCAGAGTATAAGATATTAGAGCTAGAATCTGAGAAT